>JAZDUH010000327.1:21452500-23852500 GCA_036419115.1 Scarus forsteni | reverse complement strand
CAAAACACCATCTTCCAGTTGCAGCAGATTTTGGTGCTTTTTTTGTTTGTTACCCACATGTTTAGCTGTGTTGTTCGTTCCACAATTGCATTAAAATTACAAGTTCTATCTTGTAAAGGTGGCTAATCAGGCTTTCAGGCTACAGTATCACTCAGTATTTATAAAAGGGAGAAATAATCGACTGGACTTATTTTTGTAATTCTAAACTCTTTTTGAGTTGTAGAATTACACTAACATAAATGCTTAATCTTATTTTCTCTATATTTTGAAATGCTGTTTTACTTGCATAGAGTTGGGTACGAGAGCTTCACCAGAGTAAACACAGTCAGAAAAAAAAAAGTTTGACCCTTTGTATATTATCAGTACCAATATATATTTTATGGTAAGATTCAGATTTATCACTGCTCTGTAAGAGCTCAAATTTGTTATCATTGCAGATATTATAGTGCAAATGAATGTTAAATTTGATGTTAACATCAGTAACTCCAGTATATTATTGGTGTATTTACCTGTAAACACTAATGTGCTTCTAAATACATAACCAGCCATTGTTTTCATTAACTGCTGTGTCTTACAGTATATTTGGTTGCCAGAGACTCACCAAGTAGAAATTTGAGTGAATTTTGCTCTCATTAAGATATAACACGTAGTCAAATGTTAGAGATGAAGGTGTTTGTTTGTACTAGTTTACCCGCCTAGATCCACAGTATGTATACACATAAAGTGGAAGTACTTTCATTGGGTAAATAACCCACAGAATGAGATCACTGTTACTGTTTGGACCATGTCTTGTTCCTCCTAAAAAGCCCATTGAGTTCTAACAAACAGTGATTGTAATGCAGATGTGACCATGAATTGGCATCGTGCTTAATTAGGTTTTTAGCCTCCAGCATGTTGTGTGTTCACTTAATTGTGGAAACACTATCTAGCTCCATCTTCTCTCTAAATGATAATGTGGTAAACAGCTTCCCTCTGCTTTCCCATTCTGTGCCCCAAGAAAGTGCTTCTCGTTCTCCTGCCCTGGATGTCCTCTCATTTAAAAAATGATACTCCCATTAAAATAATACAGCGAATTTATGAAGGATACGCTTTGTGCCGTCCAGTTGTTGGGAAATCGAACCCCGACCTGCAGCTGCTAAGCGTCTGTGTCAGCAAGAACTCGTGGAACAGCTGTAGCAGCAACACGGCTGATGAAATGAGGAGCCTTCATAAAGCGATTCACTAATGTGCGAACGAGAGACCTTTCACTAACTGTTCTGTTTGTTGTGTCCGTCACAGGGCGACTCGGGGGAGGTCGGCCTTCAAGGAAATCCAGGACACAAGGTAAGTGGCCCACTGATGTAACTACTGAAAAACATTAGAATTCTCTGGTGTTGCTCTGCTCTTAAAGCTGTGATGAAAAGCTGTGGTATGCAGCACACAGTTGGTCGGAGGTTCTGGAGATTTAATCCAAAATGCTGTGCATTCTGAATAGAGCAGGGAAAGTTATGTCAAGTTTTTTCAACAAGACAGAGGTTAAGTCAACATTTTTTGTGCTATTTTTTATGTCGATTTTGGAAAGGAAATAGATTGCAGATCTAGTTCTAAGTAAATAGAAAGTTTTCTTTAAGAACTACATACAGCAATAGGCTTATTCACCACAATTTTTTTTTTAAATGTTCATCCTAGATTGGGAACAGCAATAGGATTTTTTATTGTAATCCTAAGGAGTATTTTGTTCATTGTCATGCCAACTTTTTGTTTATTGTAAAATGTGAAGTATGTCGAATTTTTGCAGTGTAATGTTAAAAGTGTTTTAAAAAATTTAGCTGAGGTGAAACACTACCTCAAATACCGTAGTATATCCAACACTTTAGAAAGACAGGTAATTTTTGTAATGTTTTGTAATTAACTGTAATGGACTGAGTAACTAGGCTGATATGACAGAGCCCCCAAGACAAGTAAGGACATATTTACTGCTGCTGTGAAAATGTTGGATAGATGTTACATTAAAGACTGCTACAAACGAAAAAAAATACTGCTGTTGTAAACCACTTATCTGTTGCTGTATTTTAATGATGTTTTGAGCTGCTGGTGCTTGTGATTGAACACAAATAAGCTCTCTGCAAGCTGCAGGTCTATTTGTCTGACAGTGTTGCCCAGTGAAGACTAAGTACGATCTTGCATTGTGTAGATCCGGTTTGTGTGACTTTGTTGATCAAGATCAGATTAAATATTTTGCTTATGTTTTCATCAGTCCATATTATTTTTGTGGAATTTTCAACTGTTGTGAGCTGCTGCTGTTAGAAGGCATATGGCTCCATGGTCAGCTGGGGTTGTTTCCCCCCTCTGATGACCCCAAAAGGACAAGTGGTATAGATAATGGATGGATGGATATATGGATACTAAATGCAACATTTTGACAAAATCAATAGAGTACATTGTGCAAGTGGAGTGAGCAGTTTGGATCCTGGCCTCTGTTTAGGGTGAAGCACTTTGCACTGATTTCTCTTCTGAGTGACATCACACTGTGCAATGTTAATGCGATGCTGCTATGCTTTAACATCACCAGCTGGACTACCTACATCATGGGTGGGCAGCTGGTAGCCTGGGGGCCACATGCAGACACCCTACTCCCTAAGTGTGACCTCCTAGTTTCAAATAGGAAAGAATAAAGCTTCAGAAGGTATCCAAAGTGAACCCACATTTTAGGAGAAAGAAAAACAAAGATTTTTGGTAACACTTTACTTAAAGGTCTAGTTTATAATGCATAAGAAGCACATGCATAAGACGTTATAATGCATGTATAATGCTCCATAAGTGTCATTATAATGGTGTATAACCATGTATAAGAACTTGTACCAAGGTTTATAAAGTATTACAAGTGTGGACGTAATGTATTATAATCAAGCCTTTATAAATGTTTTATAAAGGCTTTATAATGTAGGCTTTATAAGGCTATAGGCTTCTATAATGTTTTATACCTGTATATAGTATGCAGGTATAAAACATTATAGAGGCTTGATTATAATACATTATGTCCACACTTGTAATACTTTATAAACCTTGGTACAAGTTCTTATACATGGTTATACACCATTATAATGACACTTATGAAGCATTATACATGCATTATAACGTCTTATGCATGTGCTTCTAATGCATTATAAACTAGACCTTCATAGAAAGTGTTACCAGATTTTTTTAAGCTGTTCAAAAAGTAGCTGAATCTGGACTGAATTTTATGTTTTGCTCTTTAAAAGATGAACTGCTGTTTACATTTGAGTCAAAAATTATGAATTTTGATACACTACCACCCTAAGAGAGTCTTTTTGTGCTGCTTATGAAATCAATCAAATTAAATTAAAATTTAATTAAATTTCAAGTGAACATAACAGTGGATGAGAACATCCTACACTTGATATGATATGGCCCTCTGCCCACAAGAACAAGGCTGATGTCCTCATAATAACTAAAGTTGCCAATTCCTGAAATACATGATGACTATACAGCATTTTCACAGTTGCAGACAAAGTGTAGATCCATCTAATAATACTATGATCTGTCTTTTGATCAGTATTTCCCAGCCTTGATTTCAAAAGATATACTTCTACTTCTTTTGTGCTTTTGAAGGTCAGAAAATGGAGCAGGCAGAACTTTTTCTATTTGTGATTTTAAAATCTGCTGCCGCCCCTCTCTGAGCTGATTTTCTAACATCTCTGGATTGAATTTCTTCCTCCCCCTGTCTTGACCCCAGCACAGCAACACAGAAAACAAACCCATCATAAAACCAAATTAAACCAGCAAGCGAGCGCATGTTTGGTGCAGGATGATCGGTGTTGCTGCAGAGACACACACAGCCCTGAGCAGTGGTGCCTCTTGTTTGGCTGGGGGCCCTGTTGGGCTCAGTTGGAAGTATTCATTGGTGGAAAGCCAGCGAAGGATCATGTCCTTGTCACTGCACAAGCAACTTTTACTCGATGATCAAGCTGTCTGTGCAGAGAGGACTGTGAATGTCTGAGTTATGTCCCCCTGGCAAATCTTTGGGCTGTTGGGTGAAAAACAAATGGCTAACATAGCTTGGTGCGTATTTGCGGTGGCATGTACCCGTCCACTCCAGACCTGTTCAGTTGCCGCCTTGTAGGCTGAATTTGGCCCTTTAACAACCTCAATCAGGCTTCAAGTCATAAATGGTGTCCTGGTATCAGTTGTACATTAGTAAGGGCCAACATCAGCTCTGTTGACAGAAGCCATCGCGTCACATAAAGTGGTATGCATGTCAGTGAATGATGTATATCTGCTCTGACGCATTGATTTAATGCTAGCTTACTAATATATCTAACAGATTTAGAGAAGAGGGTTTTAATAAGGCAAAAGAGTCATCTGTGAGTCAACTCTGATTTGTTTTTACAGTCAAATGTAGAATTCAGTAGTGTGAGAAATTTGCACTACCACAAGATGTAGTTTTCGGGTGGCATTGTCAAACAATACTTCATTTGAAATAAATATTGGGAAAAAGACATGTATTATTAGTAATAAACGAAATACTGATAATGGAATCTGCAATCTGATAGATACTTTTTTGAACAGATGTTTCATTATCTGTTTTGTTCGTAACCAGTGAATCCAAAATGATTACTTATCAAAACACAGATTAAAAAGTAATTCCATGATGAAAACCCCACATTTGATACGGTTTTGACAGCCAGCATTTGTCTGCAATTGTCAAAACAAAGATCATCTTTTAAGAAGCATGGATTTTACCTCATTTATCATTCATGTGTATTTTTTTTTTTACACAACTGACCATTTGTCAAGCCTAACTCCTTTCAGGAAGTCATTCTGGTCAAGCCCTGCCATACTTAGTAACTGTCACGAGGTTAAGTGTGGAACACACTACACAACAATCGGTCAGACTTTTTGCTCGGATACCTGCTTCCAACCAAAGTCAGCAAAACCCTGATAATCTGGTGGTCCTAAATGTGATCTGACATTATCATCCTTTGATGTGAAGTGAGTCAAGAGTCATTATATCTTCTCAGAAGAAGTTCAGGACCGTTAAAGGACATATTTAAGTTATTTAGGATTGCAACGATTTTCAGTCAACTTTCAAAAAACTTAACCGAACGTAGTTGAACCAACTGAAAATAACTCAATTTTCAACCAACTTTAGTTCATATTTAATTCATTTCATTGTTTTTAAAATGTGGCCTTCATAAAACAACAGAGACAAATCCCCAATCCTTATGAATTAAAACATTTATGAATAGTTAAAGATATAACTTTTGAATGACCTTAATGATGAAGTTATCCTACTTTTAATGTTGTTTACATCAGCAAAATGTATTCATTATATCTGTCAAATAGTCCTAGGATACAAAACGTTATCAGTTTTAACTTTATGTTGCTTACCTTTGAGTGTAGATATGTTTTCTTTGTGGTTTTAAAAGTTTTACAAATTACAAAATAGGGGCCCAATTTCACCACAATGCATTGAAATAGACTCTTTTCACACAACATTTGATCAACAGGAATAGCCTGGAAATGGCTGCTTCATAAAGAGGTTCTCTGATTCTAATTGGTTGGTGAGTGAACCAACCACAGAACAACAAAGGGCCACTCGGTGACATGTATGTCCTTTCCTACCTATGCTCTATGTGCGACTACCATGCCCAGCTCAGTCACTCTGCCTCGAGATGGGTTATCTCCAAGTTTCTTCTAGGGATGGATCTGTTTTCCAAGCATGATGGCGGTCTGTAGATGACTGGTTTTATAAAAGCTGATAAGACTATACAGTTTTCAACATTCTATATTTAGATGTATGAGTTTGCATTAAATTTGTGCCAGTACAATCACACTGGTAGACAACCCTCTAGAGAAGAAGTACTCCAAAGAGGTGGCGAGGGGTCAGGATTGTCAGACATTGTCATTCAGTCAGACACATAAATTAGTAGACAAATGCATTTCTCGGTGAAGAAGCTCTCCACATGCCTAAGTGCTTGTTTTATAAGCACTTTTGTTATTAAAGTCAGGAACAGAAGGGAGGATTTCCGGGACTGGCTAACTGGATAGCTCTTCTGATGCTTGCATTTTGCATCCTATCATCAGTTAAATGGTATACCATGACATTTTGGATCCTGTCCTAATCTTCTTCAGAGTGGGAGCTGGGAGGGGATGTCAGATCACTAGAGACCACCAGTCGATGTGATGGCTGCAGTGTTTCTCTATGGCTTTTATTGGAACTGACATGAAGTGTGTGCATGTATTTGAAAGTCTTTTGATTTTGCTTGTGGAAAGAAGAAGAAAATAAACAGGCAGAGAGCCATCATCCCCTTAAGATATTTCATTTCACTGAAGTGATCCATTTCACTATAAGGATCAGTGTGAAGGCAGTAAATAGGATCACACCAGGATGTGGAAGATGGCTTAATCCTAAACCTATATCATCTGAAGATGTTGAGCTCACTGCGAGGTGACATATCTGCAGATGAACCCTGATACGTGGAATATGAAATAACACTTAATGGCAAAGCTCCCTCCACTTGTGATATCTGAGAGGTGGTTCAAGAGGGAGCTAAAGCTGTTTGGTTACACAACACTGCACAGGAAAAGTCAGCATCAAGAACAGCAGAGGGGTAGTATTGATATCGATTTTAAAGCACAGGAACATGTCTGGCAATGTGTCATGTGTAAGCTCAAGTCCTTATCAAAAAGGCTTTGCTGCGATGTGTTCTATGCAGCTTATTTTCCGTGCAAATGAAAATGTTCTTGGTGTATTATGTGTCTAACAAATTAAAAAATACAAATCCCAATTGAAGTGAAGGTGGGATGTTGTTTAAACATAAATAAAAAACAGAATTCAGTTTTGAAAATTATATTCAATACATTACAAAGACAAGATTGATTTGTACTTTATACAACACTAAGTGTTTGTGAACTGAGGACGCTAGTTGTTTGGGCTTTGTGGGTTGAATTCTTTCCCATTCTTGCTTGATGACTTCAGTCACTTGACAGTCCAGTGTCTTTCTTGTTTTGCTCTCATACAGTGGGTCTGGACTGCAGGTGGGTCAGTCTAGTACCTGCACTCTTCTACTATGAAGCCATGCTGTTGTAACACGTGCAGAACGTATTCCTGCTGAAATCACCAGGGACTTCCTTGAGAAAGACGTCACTTGGATGGAAGCATTTGTTGCTCCAAAACCTGCATCTGCCTTTGAGCGTTGATGATGCCTTCTCATATGTGCAAGCTACCCATGCCATGGGTACTAACACAACCCCATACCACCACAGATGCTGACTTTTGACCTTGGTGCTGACAACAATCTGAATGGTCTCTTCTTCTTTAGCCTAGAGAACATGATGTTTATAATATCCAAGAGCAAATTAATATGGACTTATCAGACCACAGCAAACTTCACGCTTTGCATCAGTACATCTCAGATGAGCTCAGGTCCAGAGAAGCCAGCGCTGTTTCTGGATGTTGTTGGTACATGGCTTTGGCTTGCGTGGCAGATTTTCAACTTGTAGCGATGAACTGAGTTATCAGACAGTGGTTTTCTGAAATGTTCCTGAGCCCTTTTGCTAAAATCCTTCACAGAATGATGTTGGTTCTTAATGGAGTGCTATCTGAGGGATTAAAGGTCATGGGCATTCAATGTTGGTATTTGGCCTTTCCACTTATATGCAGAGATTCCTCCTAATTCTTTAAATCTTTTGATGTTTTTTTGGATTGCAAATGATACATTTCTGGTAATTGTGTGATGAGAAATGTTTTTATACTGTTGGACCCTTTGCTCCTTACTGAACCTAACTCCATCCCTGATGTGAACAAATGATCATTTTGGGGATGCTTCTTATATACACTATCATGTCACTCACTTGTTTGAAATTAACCTGTTCACCTGTGAAATGTTTTGAACAGGTGTTTGTTGAGCATTCCTCAAATCTTTTGTTACTGCTGTTCCACATATTTTTATAACATGTTGCAGGGATCAGGTCAAAATGAGTGAATATTTGCAAAAATGCAATAAGTTTGACAGTTGAAACAATACATTTCTCATCTTCTTAGTGTATTCAAATAAATATAGGCCATACCAGGTTTGCAAATCACTGTATTTTGTATTCATTTACATTTTATCTCCCAACTTCACTGGAATTGGGGTTTGTATTTTCTCCCACCCTTATTTCTTTTGCATCCATTGTAAATATAAAGAAATACAACTGCATATGGTTTGTGTAGATTCCTCTCTTGGACTCTTGTGGAAGCCATACTGTGAGAACAGCAATTTCACACAGCTGTCTGTACTGTAAGAGTGATGATATGGTTGACCTTGTCCACTATAATGTGGCAGTTTGAGCCCCAGCTTTACGGGGCCCAGCTGAGGTCATGAAACTGTATAAGTTACACCCTTATAACAGAGCCAATAAGTTTCCAAGACATCTCACACATTTCTGGCAGAGTGTGTGGAAAGTTAGGGGCTGGGTCTCTCTAGAAGAATCAGCAATTGGGATGATATTTGTGGAAAATATTCTCTGAACTGCTTATTGCTTCACGATGTATTATCTTACACGAGCTGTGGGCTTTACATGTGCTTCAAGAAGCATATGTGGGCAAATATTGCTTAGTCTGGTATCTGGTTTTGTGTCTGTGTAATGCAGGTCTGTAGTGGTGGTGCATGTAGGTGTGAGTAATCTGTGTCTGGATTTTTTTCTGTCTTGACTTATGAATTCAGTAACAATACACCAAGACAGTGATATCTACAGTAGTGTTATCAGATTTTAGAACAAGTGTCTGTGGTAAATGTGGTTAGGATTCTGTTGTATGTCTATGAAAAGATTGTGATACAGCAGTTATCTTTTTTTTATATTTCTGTACTTTCCCCCCAAATGTCTCCCAAACTTTGCAGAACATGCACTTATCTTTTATAGCAAACAAATCTGTTCAGAGAGCTGTGATACAGCACAACACTATCAGTTGCTTTTTGCTAATAGATAACCTTTCAACTGGAAATTGGCTGCTTCATTCAGAGAGACTGTTTCCTCACAATGTTTCCTGTGTCACTCTTCAGACTCTATTGTGCCAGCTATCTTTTACTTTCTTCCCCTAAACTTTTTAAGCAGTTGTTTTGGTGCCACGTGTCGAAGATGAGACCAGCTCTTGGATTCTTACTTTCTAAACTATAAGCGTGCAAACACAAATAAACAGGACAAGCAAATCTGAAGGGGGAAAAAGACAATTTGCACTAAATTGATTAAAAAAAAACAGGTGCACTGAAGTACACCTGAGGGACAGAGTAATCAAGTCTTCTCAGGAAATGCTCTCTCCACAACACTATTGTAGCCCTTAAACCAAAGCAGAAATTTAAAACAAAAATCTTATTTTCATAAATGAGTCAACTTATTAAGATTAATGGTAAGTCTAACTAAGAGGACAGAAAACGATTGAGGAATGTGTGCATGATTGTGCATCGGGGCTACATTTTTTCTGGTATTATGGCTCGTAATGTTATTGACCTTTCCAGTAAACAGATAATAACTAAACTAAATTTATTGCAATAAATTATAAAAGAAAATTAAGTGGTCAAATTATATTTTTAGGGGAGTGGTAATCACCCTGCTGTGCTTTTCTTAATATCATAAGGTGAAGCTTAAGATTATCATTAACTTCGTATAGACCTATTTATGCTATTACTGTGAAGAAAAAGGTTTAATAAATTTATTTTGTATTCAGAAGTTTTCTGTTAAATATGCAGAATATGACTGTAAGTTATAGCTGATGGATACCCTTTGTCTTTTGTGATAAAGTGAAGTATATATTGTGTGATGTCTATGGCCCCATTCACACGAAGACAAAATGCTGAACAGTTTCAAAAATGATCGTCATAGAGACGAAGGCGTCTCAGAAAATATACGCATGAAAATACTGTGAAACACATACCAGACCTCTAGGGGTGTTGTAACAATATGACAGAAACAAGCGGAAACAGAGGAAAAAACAGTGGGCATGCGCAACTGCGGCATGCGTATCAATGAAGATATGAAACTGTGACGAAAGCGTATCTGAAAAGTTGCGAAGAGCCAGTAATCATGGAGCTGCGTAAACAGCATTTCAAAATCTTTTCGCTCCGGAACCTGGTTTCAAAAATGATTGTTTACAGACCCCCAAAAGGCCGTCTTTGTATGGATGATACGCAGATTCTGCAAAAGACTTCTGCGTTTAGACCTCGGTTTGTCTTTGTGTGGATGGGGCCTATGACATCATGAGATGTTTGGTGTTGTCGGCCTGTGCCTGTGCCTGTGAGTGCAGCTTCTTGATTGGAGTAATCTCAGACACCTGTGCTTAGAGTGAGGAGGTTATTGAAGCTCCTGCTGTCACACAGTCTCTCTCTCTCTGACCTGGCCTCCACACAGGTAACATATTTGGTTTGACTGATCAATAAAGACTCTTTAAAAACGTGGCCATGATATTGCCTCCCTCTTTTGTTGTGACCACCTTGGCCAGGTATTGATATTTAAATAACCAACTCCACAGAGTCTGTTCTTGAAATGGTGTACGGTATGATATTAAGTTTAACAGCAAAAATAATTTTATCATGATAGTAAGAGCCAGAGTGGATCAAGCTTGTGTATTCATCCTTTTTCTTTTTTTAATCTCAGACCAGGCTCCCTGTGTAGTGGACAGAGTCAAATACCATGGACACAATATCAGGATTGATTTGAATGAAGTGCAGCGTCAGTCCTGTAATCTGTATGCACAAACTAATGTGCTCGCAAAAACATTTTTAAAATAGAGCTGTTTGGAGGGTATTATTGTCCCCCTTTTTTGACACAAAAAAGGTTACAGGTGGATTATAATGATGATCTAGCTATTTTACTTGAACTACCAGGATGGAAAGCCAGAGTTTTTTCCTAATAGTGTCCCCACTTTATATGCTGTCCTTAGAAATGCAATGAATATGTTTATATGTTTCTAAGCTGATTCAGAAAATGATCAGTGTCATAATGACACTGGTGCAAATGTCTGTGTATATGATGTTAAAAACTTGGTTACTGTTTTGCTTTTCTGTGTTTAAATGATGATTTGGCTCAATGCTCTCTCTGTCTCTGTATGTATAGTGCCAATCATAATTGAGTACACCCCCTATTAAAAGCAACATATCAATCAATATCGAAAGCACAAAATAACAATTTCCAAAGCTATTACAAATCTGAGTTTAACAACATTTTTTAACATAGCATAACATAAGATTACCTACCAATGTCATTGTTGTAATTTTTTAAAATTGTATCACTATTTTGGATGGGATGTTAATAAACAGCACATGATATAGATTTTATGTTTTTTGTAAATGAATCAGAAAAACAAAGCCAATACTTAGTCATAGCCACATGGGCCTGACAGTAAATAGCACACAGGAACTGTAATGAACTGTGTCAACATGTACATGAAAAAACATAAACTGAAGTTAAAGATTCTGTAAAACAGGACACATTAAATTATAATACTCTGAATAAGTCTTGTTTCATTTTTTTAGCTGTGTCATCTAGTTTTTCTTTTGATATAATAGCATTTTTTTTAGCCCATAAGTTATTTATAGAAGTACCGGTATACCAAATTGCAGCCAAAAATCTGTATATTCCTTTAGCTTTTTAAATGTATCACCAAATTTAAAAATTCATTGGAGAATGGATTTTAATACTAAACTAATATATTTAAGGGAATTTCCAGAATTATTTGTCTGTATCATATAATAAGCACTTTCTTTAATGTAAAAAAAAACATCTCATATTTTTGACCTTGTCTGTGTCAAAGTGAAAAAGTCAGATTAAAGCCTGAACTTTTCTTGAGTCCTTTCTTTGCCTTTTAACTCTCAGTCTTGTGATTGCAGGGGGAACTTGGATCAGAAGGGCAAAAGGGAATCGATGGGGAGAAGGTAAGGAGTACTATCTCCAGACGACATATATTCCATACATAGCACATCAGCCAGATCTCGTTTCGTCAGGGAATCAATTCTTATAGGCTTTTCATTTTCTGTGTGATGCCCTGGGGGGTCGGGCCGAGGACCAGTTTTCTGTGTGCCTGTTTTCAGGTGGCTGTCATATCTGAAGACCATCTAAGTGTGTTCAAGCCCGCAGTGTCCTTCTGCAGTGAAAATAATTGATATGTATGCTACCACTGGCTTGGCATACTAATGGACTAAAGCTAATTTTTCAAATTACTGTAAAGCCCTTCTAATGTCATTCCAGGTCAGATTTTATTGCATGCTTTTAAATCTGGCTGCAGTGATGAAACTAATGTACATCATGGAAGGAGAAGCCCCAGCAGATGATTATTCCTGCACATGCAAAACCATTAGAAACAAATTCTTTCTCATCCAATATTAGTTAAAGGTAGAGTTTCTAGTATTTTTCACTGAAATGTTGAAATGAATCAAGGGAAAAAAAGCACTTTCTGTGGTTTAGTACATTACATCTCAGTACCTCAAGTTTCCAACAGTTTCCATGGTCAAAGAGATTCTAAGTCTTGAAAAAATATAGCAGCATTACCAAGAAAATTGGGCCACTTTTGGCTTTAACTATTTCTGTCAAACTCTCTTTTATGCATTTTAAAAAACAGAAATAAAGATGCAAGTCAAATGAATAAAACACAAAAATCCTAACCGTTTCGATTGACACCGAGTTCACAATTATCAAACATGATTAGTTTTTGATTTTCAATCACCGTCTGTGCTTAAATTTAAAGTGGTTAGCTGTGACATATTAGCTTGATAGGCAGACAAATAATGCAAGCAAATGTGAATTTCCCTGACAATTTGTTTTAAATGTTGATATTAACAGTATTATTGGTCATAATCTTCTCAGAAAAGGTTGAAGAGTTGTGTGCTTAAGTCAATGATAACTAATGTATGAGATATTTAATCAATTCTCATTTAACATAGTGTTTAAGATACCTGTTCAGAGGCGATTGAGGTTGTTGTAAGGGTTTTAATAAAGGTATTATCTCTATACTCATCATAACAAAAATGTATGAACATGTTAGTTTGGTTGGTTATTTTTCTTTTTTTAAATACCACTTGGTATTGTATTTTATAGGGATGCACAAATTTATTGGTATATCTGTACTGAAAGATAATTGTTTTAAAAGCTAAATTATCAGATTTGAAAAATAAAGTACTCACTGCCGATAATTTAGCCTAATATCCTGGCATTAAGTTTAACAAACTTATGTGTGTTAGTTTTTAATTGCATGTAAAAGCTTCCAAAATGGTGGATTTTATGTCAGCAGATTAGTAAATAAGTGTTTGTAACTCTTACAAAAAATGATTATACTATCAAAGGATATATTCAAAGAACTTTATTTATCCATTAGGAACTTCATTTGTGCAGAGCATCAGTGCATGTACAATACAACACGCATTCAAAACAGTCATCTCCCATGCACACATCAATTGACGTGCCAGCACAACAGAAAATAGCATGATTAATGAATGGATGAATGAATAAGTACTGATAGAGGACAATTAATTAAAATGAATGAATGAGTGAATAAATAGTAATGATGAAAAACAGTTGATTAAATACACAAGGTATATAAATAGGTAGATAAACCTATTTATATATGATTGTTATATTCGCATATAAGAGCTTCAATCCAAAATACACCTATTCAGTTATTTCTGTATAACTGTATCTATAAAGGTATCGGCCAATATACTTTTTTTTTTTATCAGATATCATTGGAAAGCTTAAGTTGTGACCTTCACACAGATTACAACTTGTGAGGATCGTGCATTCCTGGAATGAGAAATGCAGCTAACCGTGTGGGCAGCATCCAAAAAAATAAGATTTTATGAACTTTATTGTCACTGATGGGACAGTGGATGGACTCAGAGAGGTTTGCTTTGCCAGTAGGTCTTGGCACAAAGCAGGAAGTCCATTTTTAATCACTTTTCTGGCTGATTTTTGACATTGTTCTAAGACACAAAACCTCTGGTTTCTTTTTTAGTTGATACACATTATGGATGTGGAAAGAGATTGGGATTTTTTGTTGATTTCAGGACCCTTATTCGTGTCTCTTTAAGATCACAGTCCATAGTATCTATCTATCAGTGCTTTCAAAGTTTTGAAAGTTAAGATTATTTTATACTGTCTGAAAAACAACAAATTAAAAATCCAAACAGTGGCTTAGGTACAAGTTATAAGTAAGAAACTCATCCTTCCTGATTCTTGTCTAACATTTTCAGATCAATAAACTGAAACGTTCAATTTTCTCATGTATTGAATGTTGCAGAATTGTGTCTTTATTAAATGAGTTAGGACCCCCTGCCTTTACAGTGTAGTTCTGTTAAGAGTCCTCATATAAAAGGAGAAGCTGACAGCGAGGTAAACAGGTTTGTCAGTGTGTTGCTACTTTTCTTTTCTTTTGTTGTTTGATTGAGAGCTCAGTGGAGGGTTAGAATTTACATACTGTGCCTGAGTCGTTTTAGCTGAGGAAATTGGAGTGAATTTGTTTAACGTGTTAAATCAAAAGATGCTTTATGTCATACAGCTTTTGTTTGCCCTCAATGACACAGTCACAGCCGAGGTTAGCTGTGCAGATGGTCAGTTTAAAGTGGCTTAATAAAGGGACTTCTTTTCATCACCATCAGCGCTCTGAGCAAGCAGCTGCCACAGAAATCAGGCCCTCTGCAGACTCTGAACCTGCACTCTGCTCCAACAGCAACGGAGAGAAATCAGGAAATAAACAACACAAATGATGAACCAAAAGCCTTTTGAGCTCCTACACAGTATGCTTGAGTTTGAAGGACCTGATATTGAAAAGCCATTTAGCACAGGAGGAGGTTGATTATTGAAAGTTTGTTTGAGACACAGTAACAAAAGAGTCCACAGAAGAGAAACCTTCACTGAGAATAAATGAAAACTTTATTTCTGTTTGGAAGAGTAAACTCTGTCCTTTATTGACCTGGGGGATAATAAGAGAACATTGACAGGCGCAACCATGAGTCATCAAACGCCAAGGTTATTTGGCAAAAATACACACTCCCTGGCCTCTTTATTAGGTATATTTTGTTCGTAAGAGGTTGAATCCTCTTTCAGAGGTGCCTTAATTCCTTGTGTCATTGATTTGCTAAGGTGATGAAAAGATTTTGGTCTATATAGATATGATGGCTAGGGTTTGGAATCATGGAGTGCCTCACATCAGATGATATATGATCCATGATGGTTATATAATCACAATGCTGCAATTCTGTGATAATCAATATGTTAATAATAATACATTTTAGTTAAGGGCGCCTTTCATGACACTCAAGGTCACCACACAAAAGTACAAATAAAAAAGTGCATTAAAACAGGCATAAAAACAGGTAGAAAAACAAGCAATACATTACAACAGACAGTGCAAGAGATCAGAGGGAGTAGCAGTGCTTGAACAGATGAGTTTTGAGTCTTGTTTTAAAGAGAGGTAAGGACTCAGTCTTGCAGAGGTCAGGGGGGAGTGAGTTCCATAACTGGGGAGCCAAGCGGCTAAATGCTTTGACCCCCCACATTGACGAGGCTAGCAAAAAAATGTATTGCAAAGGAAGGGCCAGTATGTAACAATAATTGATTTCCCTTCAATGTTGTTGAAGCCGAAATGTATCCACAATTTGGATTTAAAAGTGGCTTCAGTGTACTTTCCTTCATGCTCATGTCCGGCATTTACGCTCTTTAAACTTTCTCTTCTTCCTCTGGTAATTTTCATTTAAGTTTTACTTATTCAAGTGTGGAGTGCCCACTTGAGGAGCAATAAAGTAGTGTCTCTGGGGGATAAAACAACAGGGACTTGCAGCATGGTAAGAGCACCATTTTTTATTAGATAAAGTATTGATATTTGGTGCCAGCATAACAATAATCTGCAGGAAAGAAGACAACAATGATCACCATGTTGTTTTTTTGCCCCACCCATGATAGCATCAGGCATTTGCTCCAGATTTGTTGCCTCTATGGTCATGATGTGAATCTCCTTTTCCACCACATCAATCAATCAATCAATCAAACTTTATTTATATAGCACTTTTCCTACAACATGAAGATGCTCTATTTGATTGAGATTTGGTGACTGTGGAGGTCCCTGGTGTGTAGAAAACTCATTGTTTTGTACAAGAAACCACTTTTAAATGATTTAAATGACTGAACTCTGTGACATGGCTGTCATCCAGCTGAAAGTAGTCATTAGAAGATGGGTACACTGTGGTCATAAAGTGATGGACATGGACAGCATTACTCAAGAATGATGCCTAGTTGGTACAAAGGGGTGCAAGGTGTGCCAAGAAAATACACCCCGACATTATTGCACCACCACCATCGGCCTGAAATGTCGATAAAAGGCAGGGGGGATCCGTGTTTATGCCAAATTCTGACCCTACTGAGGCTCGCCAGATCAGGCAACATTCAGAAAATCTGTTGTCCAATTTTGGCTAGCCTGCGCAAACTGTAACCCCAGTTTCCTGTTATTATATGAAAGATATTCACATCTGCCCCAAGATTTGATGGTTGTGTATTCAGAAACAGGCTTCTCTACAACTCAGCTGTATCAAGTGTTAATCTGAGCTACATCTGCCTTTCTTCCTGCCTTGTCTATGTGCCTAAATGTACTGAGTTGAATATGTGAATGCAGTCACGCATAACAGATCTAATTTTGATTAAGTACAATAGCAAGTAGTTTACTGCAATGCTGATCATTTTTTAATCTTAATTTACTGAAATGAGTTACTTGTGCCAAATCAGGAGGATGTAGCTTCTAATGTGAGGACTAAGAAGTTTTCACAAGAACTTAGACAAATGCACTTGTTATAATATGTGTTTTATAGTCAAAGCATGCATTTTTCAACAAACTTTTTTATTTTGCATGGCCCTTGATGACAGTTCAGTGGGAAGGCAGCCTAAAGTTATGTCCTTTGAGTAGATAAGGAATAAGATAGACAGTGAATTAAAATAAACCAGCCCACACAAAAGGCTTCTTCAGGTGTTATTGTTTGTCCTCTGTCATCAAGTGGCATCAGTATTTTCCTAGAATATCAAATAAGAATAAATAAAAGAAAGCAAAGAATGCAGAAGTGTAACTGTAAAGTTGTTGACACCATAATTAAAGAGTTTTTGCTGAAGGAGTTAAGATAAGAAAAGGAATTGGCACGTTAGTCACTGAAGCTTTTGTCTGTCTTCTTTCTCATCTTCAGTCAAAGTAAGAGGCTGTTTGCAGATTGAAAGCCAGTCGACGCCATGCTCACATTTGCATATGAAAGACATGATCAAGTTTATTTACATCGAAACCTGAGGGAGTCGAGAGACAGCAAACTGGAAATTAGCTACCCCCTCATCAGAGTATGACTGATTTGTTGTCATAATATTATACACAGGCTGTGTTGTGGGTGTACATAGGATCAAGCTTTTTATGTTTTTTTTTCTTCATTGATTGCTGCTGTTGCTGCAGCAAACAAGAGAGAAAAGTGACAAAGTGACAGAGCGGTTGGCAGCCTTTCTTTCTCTGCTCACCGGTTCACCCCAGGCTTCAGTTGACTGGACATTCATGGGACACAAACTGGAAACAGCTGGGAGCTTTTTCACTCAGACTGAGCGGTGAACCGTTTTCCAAGAAAGGCAGCTGCTAAATACTTTCCTAGAAGTCACCAGCTGATGTCATGGCAAATTTGCATATCAGTACATCGAATCCCGCCTTTTTTGTCACCATGTAAGGCTGACATTGTGCTCATGGCCGTGAGTGGTTTCTAGATAGGTTGCTTTTGGGGATTTAGCATCGACAGGGGGGTTCCCAGTTGGCAGCAATGGACTTAAGGCCGGCTCGAAGGCTCTTGCCCTTTATGTGTGAAGGGAATTGTAGCTTTTTGGTGCTTTATCAGAAAAATATGGTCACCTAAATAGAGGTTCTTGCCATTGATTCATTGTTCGATCAGCAGCTTCTGTGTTAAAAATGTAAGCAAATAGAGAGGAGCACAAAACCCCAAGCAAAGTATAGTTCCCAAAGTGTCTTTAGACCAGCTCTAAATCAGTTTATTCTCATACCAAGTCATAACTGTGTTCTGAAGTGTACATTTAGTATCCAGGCTACAATCTGACATCTGTAAAGTGAGGTGACATTACAATATTTTAAATTCTGCCGGCAGAATTCAGCCATGCTTTGCTTCAGCTGCTATAAAGCCAGACATTTTGATAAACCATGCTATTAGGACCGCGGTCAGATGAAAAGATCCATTTTGATTTCATTGCAGTGTGTCCAGTACAGGGAGATAACTGTGACAAAATTCTGTTTTCATAGAGGGGTATCAGGAGAGGTGGCTTGTTTTTGATCACTGCGTATCCCGTGTGGGTGGTGGGGCTTTCTTAGGTCACGCTCACTTGGTTCACAATTTCTGAACCCTACAGGGATTTATTATATTGAGCTCTGATTCTTTGAAAGATGTGAAACAAAGAGAAGTTGAGAAATGGGGACTGTAGTTTTGAAGCATTGCTTCTAGCGGGCTTGTTTGTTGAGCTTTGAAGACAGCCATTTAGAATAGCAATGGATGGCTTGGGAGTGTGTTTGGCACAGAAACAGACAGTGTTCTTAAATCGCAAGTGAAAAAGATTTGTGTTTGAATTTTTTTTGTAAGAAAGCCTGCAGTCTGTATCCAAGTGTTTGCTTTGTTTTCCCTTTAGTTAATGCCAAATACAGTTTCACAGACAAAGAATTTGTCTTGTCCAATAAAAGAAGAAAGAAAATAATTTTATAATTATTATCATTAAATGTTTTAATGTAAAATAAACACAAGCTACTATTTCTCCCCCAAATGTTACAATTCTGATCTCACTCTGCCAGCTAATCAAGACCAAATACTCTACAGTACTCTTTTTCTGTAAGACCAAAAACGGTTGCTGTCGTATTGTGTACATTAGTTTTATATTTTCAACCCAAAGTTGCATGACAAAATATGTGATTGCTTGGGGAAAGATAAGCAAAGGGTTATGGATAAACTTTGAGGTTCCTTTTAAAAATGTTTTACAGACAGAAGCACAAATCCATCCATACATCTCATCCATTTATTCATTCATTTACCCATTCCTTTATGCATCTCCATCAGCAGGATGAAATAAATACATCAAATTGACTTTTCCAAAAGGGTAGTTCACACTGGTATTGATGTTAATATCTACAGACGCACTCATACACGAATGAGAAATGTCAAACTGATTTAATCTTTCTATACCAAAATTTCTTGCGGCTCAATGGGCTTCTCTGTGAAGTCAGAAATTTGTCTAACCTAACAGTCAACCTCTTAAAACTATTTTTTTCTGTTCCGGAGTGCAAGTTAATAACTATAATTTAATATTTTTATCAAGTAATAATTTGCTTTGCAGATTATTTTTCTATTTTTCATAGGACAGAAGATGTGAAAATTCATGGTTAGCAGTAATAATTATATCTGAGCATTTGAAATATCATTGTGTTGGAGAACTTCTGAATTCTGGTGTAATAACTGTTAAAGCAATATGAAAACATGGAGATATTTCAATTTCCTAAAATCTCTAAATTTTTCAGAGACAGAAATTCTTATAGTTGTAACACACACAGGCAACCACAGGGAGTGTCAATGACAAACACCACTTATTTATAGTTGCCATGGGAACCATAATATGATGTAAGGAAACTTCTACACAAGCAAACAGGATCTGAACACAGTTCTGCCTTAATATTCCTATATCTCATGTATGTCCTGTGTTGTTTACTTTCGATGGTCCACCATTATTTTAGGCAGTTTTCTGTTTTGTTGCCAGAACTCTCTCATAATGTGCGGCTCCATTCTTTAAGGTACTGGTACAAAATGGCCAAGTGAGTCAAGTCAAGGAAAGACTAAAGACTACTTTTACTGTTCTCTTTTCTTTTAAAATTGAGTGCTGTATTCAGCAAAAATGCACTTCATGTTCACCAATCGGCAAACCATATTTCTGTTTCTTAAGTGAATTTCACAGAATCGCTTCTGTAAATACACTTGCAGGTTTGCGCTGCAGGGAGTCCCAGAATGCTTTGTGCATAGCTCACAGCATGAACTACAGTCCACTTTTAAAAACTGTTCTGTCTCATTTTGTGAAATCTATCCACTAAACAATTTTCCACTTGATAAAACACTTGATGGAAAACAGTTTTAATCACATTGAATCCTCGATTTCAAACAAAGGCTAAAAGCGAGGGTGGCAGAGGTGACTGTGAGTCATTCTCTATCTCTTCACATCTGTGGTCTCTCATCATCTCTTTATTGGCCCTATTATTTTTCATTTGTCTGTTATAGGCCCATGCACTGTGCATGTATGGTTGAGTGCAAATCATGGGAGCCATAGGGCAAAGTGTGATCCTAATCTGAATTTTTCTATGAATGGGAATATTGTTATAAACTATAAATGCATATTTGTAAGGTTTCTTTTAGCAATGCGGATTGAGGTGCAGGGGGCATCTGGTGTAGGTGTTGCCTTAAGTACAATACACTGCAGGGAACACTTTGGTCCCTTAAGCATCATTAAAACATGATCACTTTTTAGTTTATATGAAAAGAACAGTTTTATCATTCAGTTTTAACTCCAGACCCCCAGAAAATAGTTCTTGAGTGTCAGGTGTTAATTTATGTGACTTTTACATACCATATTTGCACTTATATTTACGGTGCACAAATGCTCCACGTGCATACATACAGGCGGATAAAATAAGTGCTTTGTCCCTGAGCTATTCTTCAAATGAGATGAGACCCTGTTCTACATTAATGCAGAACAAAAATCAAAGATAAACATTCACCTTGGCCTCTGTCAGTCTGCAAAATGTTTTAAGATGTGTGGATCTTTTAGCTGTTTCTATGGTTTCTTTAAACCTGTGAAGCTGTGACAAGTATAAATGAGAATCAAGCTGCTTTGATAGCGTTCCTTTTTCTGTCTGAAGAGGACGTACAAGGACTTTGTTTGGTCATTTTTTTAGAGTACACTTAAGGTTTTAACACACTGCCTCATGCAACGGAAATTGACTCCAAAACAACTGTTAAAGTGAACCACAGAATTTAGATGTTTCCTTCAAACAAAACAAGGAAATGTTAGAATTTAAAAACCCATGTGATGTGTAATATCTACAACATGGTTAAAACAGTTACTGCGGGAAATTAATGAAAAGCTTCAGCAGGTTTTGACATGTCTCACCTTTATTTTTAAGTTCGTTTCCAGCCATTTATCACAATTAGTCCATACAATTTTCCATGTATGTACCCTTGAAACCGAAGAGAGAATCGAGCATCTTAAACAGCGTCCCATGAAATTAGAGTATAAATCAAGCTGTGATGGGATGTTCATTAGCACTCTTTCCCACAGTTGTGCTGTTTTCTGTGATTTATTTGATTCCATGACCCATCCCTTGTGTTTGATTGAGATTAATTTGAAAGCAGGACACTGGAATGAAAGATATGAGGTAACCCAGCCTCAGGGCTCATCAGCGAACACAGGCCGCAGCTGGATTAATGGGTTAAAACCAGTGTCCCCAGTGCTTGTGTAAGTGAGCAGATGAAGCTGAGCCTCATCAGTGAAATATGACTGCAAGAAGGAAACCAGTGTTACCAGTTAATCACCCACACTAATCAGTTCCTGGGGAGTTAAAAGTGCAGAAAGGGGGTATGAGAAGGACCAAGACTGCTCATGCTTTGGAGCTATTTTTAGATTTTAAGACCCTTTTGCTGTTTCATGGTTTCTATAGGTCCATAAAACTGTGATAATGCTCCAGAGAGCCTTCCCTTTATCCCCTCTCATGGGTGGCCTTGGAGATATCAATAATCTTATGCATCCATATTAAGAAATATTAAAAGGAGCATTAAAAGGAAAAGCTTATTTTTAAGTTGTATCTTACAGTATTTCCACAGCTTGAACTATTACTACTTTGGTTTCTTTTTATGACACAGGTGTTATAAAAGTTATTCTCTCTAAAATAACTTACATTTGGTTGCTTAGTTACCTAAATTTATCTTGCTTCGTCTCTGATCAAAAATTTAACTTACGCCACAATCATATGGGGTTTTTACTCCGCTGTATCTTATAAAATTAACCCCCAAATTGTTTTTATTGGTTACTTCCCTTGCAGCTCTGTGATTGACCCATGAGCAGTGTTGGGTGTAACGCGTTACAGTAACATAACTACTTTTTTGGGAAAAAAAAGTAAAACACTACTACTGACAATTAGCTGACAAAACGTAAGTCCTTTTTTAATGCGACGCAACGTTACTTTTCTCACAGACAGATCTGACACCAAAGCTGCCCTCTCAGCTGCTCGTATAAACACGAACAGAGTTGCCAAGTTCACTTGTTACAAACGTCTAAGGGCTGAAAAATCTTGTGAGTCACGACCGGGGCTTGCATTTTTTTTTTGGGCTTGATTCTAAACGTGAAGTTGCTTCTTGGGGCTCTTCTGTCCAAGTGAATCCCCCTGATTATCTTCCAGCTCCTAACAATAAAGCAAAACACAACTATTGTAGGCTGTTTGTGCACTTCCTCGTCTCCTGGTTATCGCGCATGCCCCTAAACACAGTCACGCACATAGTGTATGCGCCAAAGCCAAAGTTGCCAGGTCTTTTTTTTTTTTGAATAGATACTTGGCACTGTGATGTTGAAATGTAATATAGACGAAAATGAACACACTTTGGGCTCTAATTTCGTAGACCAGGCGCAAGCGCAGGCGGACCTGCCTGCGCCAGCCTTCGCCGCGCGGACTGGGTGTGACCTGCGCACTTTGCAAGTTTCCTGCAGTGCCAAGAGAGGTGCACTCATGGCGCACAGGGGCGCAGAGGTTGCGCGTCCACGCCCACGTCTCTGCCTCTCCGCGCAAATGTCAGAATAGGAGGAGAATAGACGTGAGTGGGATTATCACAGCTGATCGCTGTCTTCACCAATCAAATGAGCGCCTCTCCTCGCCTTTAAATGCCGCAGCATCTGATTGGTCTGAATTATCCCTGCCACCGCGGAAACAATGTGCTGGAAAGACCCAGCAGTGGAGACGCTGCCCCTTCAGCATGAGAATGGACAGCGGGGCGCGTCACCATGTGGGCCAGCTCCCGAGACAGATGTAATCTGTTCCTTTGTCATTAATAGTAAAAAAAAATAAGAGACAGTTGCACCGCAGCTGGCTTATCCATTCATAATGCTTGTGATCCACCTGCACTCCTGGTTTGTCATCGCCAAATAGCAGAGCCTTTAGTGATACTGTATACTCTCCCGGTGTCTCCTCCTCATCCTCCTTGCAATAATGCTCTCCATCTTTTTAGAGCACGTTAAAAATAAAGACTAAAATAGAGGAATATGGGAATTCACGGGTGAATCCTGAGTGACAAACATTTATTTTCTCTCCTTTTTCTCCGTCTTTTTTCCCCTTTTTTTCTTTGAATTTAATGAAATGAGAGAAGCCAGATATATACTCAGTGTCAGATGTTAAGGCTGTTTATTGTTGACTTGTAAGATGTGCATCAAACTTCCAGCTGCCGTCAGGTTAAGTTTCCATGATGCAAATGGCTTTAATCCGACATCAGATGTGACGGGAAGGTTAATATAGATACAAATGTATATGCTGGTTCAGACGGTTACATTAAATAGTGATTGCTGTGATTGTTTATTGCATTAAAATGTGCCTGACACTCTGGAAACCTGCCTCTGAGGCATGCGCACATGTGCGCTTGTCACCAAATTACAGCTGCGGAGGGTGCGCTCCGCCCTGCGCCGAGAATAGACAAGGTTGCTGCTGGCGAGCTTTCAGCGCACTTTCTGCACGGTTTATTGGCACGAAATTGTCACTGCGCCAACATGAATCTGCCGACTCCTCCCCCTGGTGCGCCATCACCTCCCCTTGTTGCGCCGTCACACCCACCTCTGCGCAGACGGTCTACCAAATTGTCAAATTGGCAGCACACGGCGGTGCGCCGGACGAAATTAACACTGCGCGGGGTGCGCCAGGCTTGCGCCCCATGCGCTGCGCCACGAAATTAGAGCCCTCTATGTAGATTTCTCCTATTAAAAAGTAATATATCACATCAAGAAAGGACATAGCTGCTGTTGCTTATTTTCGACTTTGTTTTACCAACCTGGAAACACTGGACAGGAGCTGTCATTCCACAGGGTATGTGACATAATTTTATGAAATAAAGAGCACAAAAGAAATAACTGTTATGTTCTCTGCAGGAGGACTTTTGGCCTTCACATTTAGGAACAGATATGAGGTTCTGTCCAATGTTGAGCAATGTGAAAGTAACGTAGAAGTAACGAGTAATGGGAAAAGTTAATTTTCATAGAGTGTAACTAAGTAGAGTAACGAGTTACCTTTTTAAGAAGTAATGAGTAACGAGCAAACACTATTTTTTAAAAGTAACTTCCCCATCACTGCCCATGAGACTGTTCATACATTAAGTGCTAGTTTGCAATTAGTAAATGTAGTCAGTTTCAAAGTAAAAATTGAGGACTGGTTATGCATAAATGAGTCTTAGGGTGTTTTCACACCAACCATATTTAGTGCTCACCAAAGAAGTTTTGGCCCAGGGTTTGGTACGTTAGTGTCAATGTGAATGCAACCACCGCATTTTGGTGCACACCAAATCAGCCGGTCCGAGACCTCCATGAAGGGGTGGTCTTGATCCGCTCCAGGTCCCGACATTTGGTGCGGTTTCACTGGTGTGAAACAAAGTGGTCCGAACCGATCTACTTTTGATGCATTACTTCCTGCTAATCCCGCGGTTTGAATCTTTTGCTTACTCAGTTTGTTGATTTGTTTATTCTGGTTGAGGATTACGATGATTTACGAGGGTCCAGAAGGTCGCTGATGCCGTCTCAAACATGATAAAAAAACACACTTGAAGGAAAATGTAGAAGAGAGCGAAACGTAAATATTGGTTGTTTGGTGTAGGAAATGGTTACCATGGTAGCCTCTTCTTCGTTCTCCTCCGCAGCAGGTTTGGCAACCAGTTACGTGCATATCGCCCCCTGCTCTTTCAAACTGAGTAAATACACAAGTGGGCCTGGGCACGGTTTAATGTTGCAAGTGTGAATGCAAGCCGGAGGGGGAGGGGGGTGAACCACGCCGCAGTACGGTTCGATATAAGTGGGCCTAATGTGAAAAGGCCCTTAAAAAGACCTGAAAGTGGACCATGACTTCCTATTTCCATGAGGGACTGTTTAACTTGTGGATACATTTTTACTTGGTTGTTATGGCCCTGGCTAATTAATAATACCAGTTAGTTGTTTGACCTTTTAATCAAATCTAATCTGAATTTAATAATGTGCAACAATATGCCCATTCAATGTGCTAAAGACAATGGTTACATTCAGCACAAACAATTTTTGCATTTGGATTCTTTGTATTATTTAAGGAAGGAAATGATTTTACAGTCAGGTGTGAGAGCAGCAGGTAAAGCTTAATTAGTAACAATAGTTACAGTTTTGCTGATAAACTGTATTTATTTGAAACACAATAGGAAATGCAAATACCAGATGGCCAATAAGTCCAGGAAAAATGGGACAGGGAGTGAGTCATAATACATTCCTGCGTGTCCTCTTTATAAAAGACTTTTGTCTTTTTGTTTTAAGTAATAAGCACACTATCCTAGCAAAGCTTGGCTGGAATAAGTAAAAAAAAACAAAAACAAAAATTGGAATTTAATAATTGAATAAACAATAAAATTACATAATAAAATAAAAGTGCTTAGAAATTCCCATACAGTGTGACTACCCTGTCCTGTCCCTTTACTGCAATTAGCTCATATTCCATTTTTAAAGCGAGTGTGTTATTTAAGGCTCGAGTAGACACCTGAGACGCCAGAATTCTATCTATGAGCATGTGATCTGGTATCGTTTTGCAGATACACGTCCTGCGGGACAGAGGGAGTGCACACCGTGTTATCTAGTGGGTAATCCAAGTTACATTTGTGGATACATGATGTTCAGTGAAGTGAAGGCAGTGTCGTAGAAAAAGAAGTCAAGCAACACTGATCGAACATGATCTACTCTGCATGAGGGGATCTCTGCCGGCGTACTGTACTCTGATATCCTCACACCATGGACCTTTGTTTGGGTTACCATGGTGATAATATTTAACTTGATAGACATGCTAATGAGCTGTCTTTCCTGCACTTAAACTGTAAATGTGATTAGTATTGCTCCATACTGTACGTGGTGGTGTATCGCTGAGCAGATGGAAAGTCACAAAAGGCATTTCCTGCTCTAACCTCCTTGGCATTTGTAGGCCTGCCCTCAAGATATCTATGTAACCTCGAGATCCTGTTCCCCATAGCTTTACAGGCCTGCTATTCACTATTTCAGCATTTCCCCACCAGAATGCTGTAAAGTAAATCATGGAGAATTTTAGCTCTTAAATCTCTTAAGTGCTTTTAAAAAATGCTAAACTCAAATTATTTATAATTTTTTAAAGCATAAAATAAACTGAAACGCAGATTGTTTTCTTACATGTGGGCCCAGGAGTCAGATGGGACAGGAACTTAAAATATCTATTGTGAATTATTTGGGGTGAGTAAAATGAGTATGTTGGATGGGATGGATGGAGCAGGTATCATCGAAAATCTTTTTGAAACGTAGTTTGTATGTGCTCGAAACTGAAGACTTTCCTTAAGGGTTAACTGCATTGACTGAAAAAGAAGCAATGAACATTGCATATTGTTAGATTAGATTTAATGTGGCTGATGCAATCACCTGTATTTGAGATCAGCAGATATAAATCATAAATCAGGCTCTTTGTTTTGTTATTAACAGCTACATGTTTGTGAACCACACAGGAGCATAATGCATGGAGGAATGCTTTATGAATTCTACAGTAAGGACAAATTAATTACTATGCCTTTCTCTTTTATACTTTTGTCAGTCATCTTCATTTTATTGATTCTGTTACATTTATTTTAGAGTGCATTAGTCTTTAATTCCCTCTTGACATCCTACCTATCATTATAATTACCATGGAATACCTCTTAGTAGTTGGACCCTTGCTTAGCTGCTATTTGCTCATAAGTTGTAAGAAAAATCTGATAATTATTGCTCATAAATTCTTAGGAGATACAGTAACCCTTACTGCGTCAATTTGAACTGATAGGACTGAAGATGTAAAATATTTAAGAAAACAAACAAATCAAAACTGTGAAAGATAAAAATAATCAAAGCAGTAAAACACAGAATGGTGCTTTTACTCATACTGTATCATAATAATGTGAATACCAATAAATATTTACTTTGACCAAGAGCTTTTTATATGTCAAACTTTTTCATCAGGTGCTGGGAGTGAGGTTGGAGGCTGCAGAAGTGCTAACCTCGACATCATCTTTTGTTATTGTTTTGATTGAGAGCTCCTTGGCAGCTGAATTTACATACTCCACCTCTAATGCACCTGCAGTTTTAATTCAGTCTTGCCCCAGTGGGCTGAACCCAGTTTGCCGATGATTAAATTGTGCTCAGTAACTCAAACCTGCAATCATTCTCCCTCCTGTCAGACGGGGGCAGTGACCTGCAGCTGCTCTGCTTGGTAAAAGGTATAAGTAAACCTAATTAGACTGCATTTGTACATCCTCCGCTCCTCTGGCTCTGTTTATTCGCTCGCCTTTGCCGTCCTGTGCTGGGGAGTTGCCAGATTGTCTTGTGGCCCCGCCGCTGCAGGAGTGACGAGGCACAGTGGTGTGTGTAATTAGCAGGCGAGTGTACACAGCTCCCCACAGTGTTCTGACCTCGTGCTGCAGGAGCTATAGCCACACAGACAGCACAAGCCTCTATCTCTCTGCTTTATCCTTCCCTGTAAATGCAGCAAAGCCCAGAGTGTGCAACAAAAGCTAACAGTACACCCCAACCCTTCTGCTCCTTGTATCCCTCCATGTCACCCTGCACCTGAAAGGGGCCTGTGGGCTTAGAGCTGAGTCCATTAGAGAGAGGGTTGACTCTTTAACCAGGCTATAGAAGGCAAGATGTTTAAAAAAAAAAACATAACATTTTCCCTGAAGGGGTCATTAAATGTTTCTTACTTCATATAGGATCTTACTGAGAAAAATAAACATGCTTCAAAATGCTTCATTGTCAGTCAGTGAAGACTGTTTAAAACTGAACTTGGAGTCAACATTAAAGATACTATTCAAAAAACCAAAATAAAATGTTAATTTGTTGATGTGCATGTTGATTGTTAGTGTTTGTATGTGTCATATTTTCCAGATAAAATTCAGGATAATGTAGTTCATTTTCATACGGATGGCTAATGATAAAAAAAAGAAACATTCAGGCCTGGTATTTAGTTAAAGGATTGTTTAAAGTTGTAACCCTTAATGATTATATGTGTGAGGACATGCAGTGTAGGTAGACAAATGGTTTCAGTTTGGCTGAAGAAATGACCACCATTAGATCTGCATTTTCAATCAGAACAGACGACAAAATATTAATCATATTTATTTTAGGGTGCTTTCACACCTAACACAATTGGGGTAGACCAAACATAGCTGGTTTGATTGTATGCAAAATTTGGTTGTTTTGGGGTAGTGCGAGAGCTCAAACTAACCCCACTCTGGACTGCATGAAAGCAGGAGTTCAGTTGATTTTCAAGTAGACTTTGTTTACAAGTTTGGTCCATGGTGGGTGTGAAAGCTTTCTGATCAAACAGGGACCAAACAAGGCAAGCAGATCAACAGGGGGTGAACTGTGGCCCTTGACTTTAATTGAAAATCAAAGCAGTTAGTAAGCTAACAAAGCATTCACTAAAACATCAAGCATAGTGTGGCTAACATTAGCATAGTGAGCACTGCCAGCCTCCAGTCTTGTTAGCAGGATGACGTCCCCAAATCCATGTGGAATATTTTCCACTATCTAAAAAGTATTTACACATCCAGTTAATATGCAAGTGCCATACAGTACAGCCTTCATGCTATATTATCTTTATTTTATGCCCAAAATACTTCTAAATGGCTTTTTATTACCCAAAGCTAGTTGTGTATTTCCAGATCATAAAGCAACAATAGGCTACATGTCAGGAAAACAGGTAACCGCCTCCACTTGTGGCTGAATGCTGACTATTAAACCAAACCAAAGGAAAAATTAAACATTGATGAGGTTTATATTCATAGTGTACTGAAGTTTAGGTGTAAAAGCTACACACCACCAGTCAACACTGCACTGCTCAGTTTAATTGCTGCTGCCTTGCTGCCTAAACCCCGTAAAACCTGGATGTATAGTCTTGTACGGTCAGTGCAGTGGAGCAGTATTTTAATCTAGAAGATTATAGTTAATGCTAAGTTGTGATGAAGCTGCCTTGGGTTATACTTAAAAATAACAACTCAATTAAGTAAAGGCCCCACATTAAGCACAAAACTATGAAAATTAGGCTTTAAGAAAGAACCATAGGCTGGTGATGTTAGCACTTCTATTTTGAGCATTAGCCTAATTTGGTTGTGCAAAACATCCCACTGTTTACTGATGATGCTTTAGTCCTGTAGACAACAAGAACTCAATTTGAGCCTTTTTTCAGTTTTATTGACACTAGAATATTAGGATAAATCCAGTTTTCACTAGCATTTAGCTTTGTTTAAATGATCATCTGGGAATTGCTATTATTGACCACAAGATAATGTATTATTATTATGATTATGATCATGTTTAGTCTGTTAAGGAGCTATAATTTTGATCATTTTGATCGTTAAAGAAACATTGTTTTTTCACATATCATTTTGTAGTTGTAAAATTTGGGCTGCTGAATGTAAATAGAAGTATTGGCATGAAAATTGGCACGAGGCCCATGTGGATTTGACATAAAACAGCATTTTCTTTTTTGTGATTTTTTTGATAGAAAAATATTGCTATGAATGCTGTGTATTGCCAATCAGCTGAAAAATTGAGATGTGATATTTGGTCCATATTGCCCAACCTTATTTAGGTTCCCCGCTCTGTAAAAATCATTTTTGTACTCTCAACTTGAGTTAAGAAGTATCAAATGATAATATTTTTGAGAAGATTTTTGAAGGCCATAATAATAAAGGATTGCATTACAGTTTGTGTTAACATTCAGACAAAAAAAGAAAAAATACCCTTTAACATTTGCAGTAAGAGTCAACAGATGTTTGCAGATTTTTTCCTTTTCCTTCTTTTTTTATTTATTTATTTATTTTTCAAATTTTCATGATTTTTTGTTGAACAGGGCTCAGTGAGATTTTATCTTAGCATATTTCTGCTTACCTGAAAAGGAAATTTCAAAATGAAACTTTTCAGGTTCTTTTTTTGTAAAGTGAGATTATTGCAATTAAACTATCAGATTTAGATAAATTGGTCATTAGTTTAGAAAGCATGATTCACTGCAACAGATGTCAAAAACAAGGCTGTTTGAGCAATAAATTGTTAATGTGACTCATCAGCTTATGCAGCTGTAGGATTTAGAGTGCCAAAAACCTTGAAAATAAATTCAGCCTTTTCTTTTAATTATGCTGGATGCTTGTTTGTTACATAGATGAGTCCAGATGCCTAGCAGCTCCAACAAGTCCCAAAACTCAGTGAGCTAAAATTCTTTGAATAATCTAAGAACAAATTTTATCCTACAGATTTTTTTGTAAATCATTTTCTTCTGCAAAATTGAAAACCAGAGGAACACAAAAGAAATGATTGGTCAAATACCATCATATTTTATGATTTTCACTTTTTTCATGAGACAGTTCTTTAGGGGGAAGAACATCACCCAGCAGATGTAGTCGGGGTGGGGGGATAGAGCTCTTGGGCAACTGATGCCCAAAACACTGGAGGAAGAGGTCCTGATGCAGTGAACTTTTTTGTCTTGTTCATAGAAGTGCTCCATCACATGGCAGAGACATTTAAATCACACTGAGCTGCAAACAGAAGTAAAACAAAGCATAAAATGGGCTCTTGAAGTGTTACTGAATTAGTTTGAGGAACAGGTTTGTTACAATATAAGTATGTGAAATTCTTAGTTCTTTTCTTGTTAAAGTAGTAACCATGTTTGGGAATGGGCAGAACTTTTCAAAATCTTATCTGGCTGCTGATTGGACAGTTGTCCAGGTCAATCACATTCTTTACAAGCCAACTAGATAGTGTAGTAGGCAGATGCTACTGCTGGGGTGTAAAAATACAAAACCTAAACCACTAATGGCCCTTTTCCACTAGCACGCTTGGCTCTACTCTACGCAGCTCTACTCGATTTGCGGCGTGTTTCCACAGGCCTGCTACCTCCTAAAACATGCTAGTTTTAGTACCTACTCCGCTCTGGTTCCAAGCGAGCAGAGTCTATACTAAAAGATGACGTCACCGACTGCCGGCTACAGATTGGTCAGACAATGTCGTCATCGATGAGTCATGAGCACGACGACCTAGCATGCTAGCAGTAGCTGCCGTTAGCTTACACTCATACGTCTTTGCAGCTCGATTGCTCTCGTCCTCGGCTTCATTCTGTTGTAAAGCTTCCAAAACTCTCCTGTGCTTCTCAAGGAGTATTTCTTCTTACCACCTGCAGCCTTCTCCTGCTTTCCTTTTTTACTTGGTTTGTGACAAAAAGCCACAGATTGTTGTGTTGCACTCAAAATGACACCGTAGAGCCGCTCAGCAACACTGCGCCCCATTGGGCAGGTGACTTGGGCTAATGGAAAAGCAGCACAAGGCGAGTAGAGTAGAGTCGGGCTAATGGAAAGGGCCATAGTAGTAGAAACGATTGCCAAAAAATATCAGAAGTGGAGCAAAAATATCCTTTCTCTCCAGAAATGCTTTCTGCGTTGTCTGTTTTTCATTTGATGGAAAAATACTGTCCAGATCTGACAGAGCAACTCCAAAAGCTGTTAGCATCTATGCTCATATCTTTACAAGCACTCACTTCCTGTCACACACGTAACTTCCACCTCTCCTTGCTCTAGAGGACACTGCATAGGCCGTGCAGCTTTGGGCCATTCACAATTGTAGATTGAAGCTTGAAAAGATGGATCTGTCTGATTACAGATAGTGAATTATAGGCAGATCCAGCTGCTGTGCAGGGTTATGAAGCCAGCGCAGAAGAGAGAAATATTTAGAACGAGATAATCAACTGGCCTTTTGAAGCTTTTAGCAAGAGGTCACATGTGCACCCAGTCAAAAAGCCCTGTTTGAGTCAGAGGTAAACATGTTCACATCAATGTTCATGTGCAGTGTTAGGAGTTTACCTTCAACTCTCAACCACAAAACAATATTGCGCTGCCCTGTGATCTGAAAACCACACAGTGACAGCAAAGGTAAACATGTTTCCATTAGAGGACTCTTCTCAGCATGGCAGTGTGATAAACTGTCAAATATGTCTCAATAGTAGACAGAAGCTGAAGTTGTTTACGTCCTTGTTCCTCCACAAGCCTCACACTCTGATGCCTTTTTATTTCAGCCACAGCTCTGTTAATAACTGCTTCTGGATCTCCTTTGTCAGATTGTCTCGGTAATGTGTTTGGCCCATCAGTTTAAATAAAGCATTGGGCTCTTATGTGAAGCACCAACACAGCTGCCCTATTATTGACACTGTGTGTGGTTCGAGGACTTGCATTAAGTGATATAAACGAAACAATCATGTTACAAGCATGTCAGAATAAGTGCAACTTATAGCTGCATTAGCTGCCATTAGCATAGGGTTAATTATTATAAACCATTATTGCTGTGGCCTTTGTTTTGTGAATGTTCAATATGGGGCTCGGGGGGATTAGTCATGAATTAGTCATGTCTTTTGTGCAGTCAGACTTAATGTGATAAAGGTAGGTAATCATCTTCTGCAGATATATAATTCACTATTAATAGCCCCTCTTGCTCTATATTTAACCATGACAAATTATCGCATTTCTGAGTCATTTTATGGACAGCTCATGCTCCCCATTTTTCCTGTTCCCCTCTAACCTATTTCAAAGACATGCTGCTACTGGCCCAAATGTGTCACACCTAACAAGGCTTGCTGCAAATTTAGCCTGCCAATATGTGTCAAGCCTCATTCATCAGCGATCATTCTTTATCTCGCCTGTCCCTCTACTTTCACATTTCACCACCGCCAGGCTTGACTTTGCCCACAGCTCACGTTGTTCGATTCCACCCCCAGGTCGCCTGCTTCAAGGTGTAAAAGCAATGACAATCAGAGTCCTTGCCAAAGCAGGGAAAACAGAGTCGGGGTAAAAGAGGAGGCAGACGCTGTGTTGCCGTCTGATTGTGTATGTATCGGCTTAAATTTGGTCCACGCCGAGTCTGATGATTGACGTTATCTGCTGCGCTCTCATTGACTGGTTGTGACAGGCATGAGAAGCTCACACCTGACCTGCATGAGATACTACCGAGTGTCATCACACTGACATACAGTAACATGTGTCGGCTTCTTTTTTAAATAACAAACCCGTCATTCACTCTGATAAGAACAAAAATTTCAACATATTGTGTATTTTTTGTTCCCAGGGTGTGAAAGGTGGCACAGGGCCAGTTGGTCCAGTCGGTCCTAAAGGAAGAAAAGTGAGTGGGTGTGCTGTACTAAAAGGCTTGGACAACATAACACCTTTAATCATCTTACTTTTTCAAAAACAAAAATAGAGATGTGATGTGGTTTCCTTTAACAACCTTCAATCAGTGGCTGGATAAGCTGATATTAGCTTTTTAAAGTTAATGGTACTGGCAGATATGAACGTTAATGCCAATATTAGAGCTAACATATTGGACACGAGTATCACACATATTGGCTGTGTACTTATTTGCCATACAGCTTATTATAGAGGGTACGCACATAAGATCACAATCAGGTAGAGTAAATAGACTGGAAGTGTGCCACAGATAAGAAAAATCTGCTGAAAATTTCAACTTCTTGTTTTTTTACTTGATAATATTCACCACAGACAGTGTGGTTGTATGAAATGTAATATGAATGTTTATTTTTAGCTTGAATGGCAAAAATACATACATATGCACAAATGTTTATATATATATATATATACATACACACATATACATATACATATATATATATATACACACATATACATATATATGTGTTTATATATATGTGTGTATATATATATATGTATATATGTATATATATATATATATATATATATATATGTATATATATATGTTTGTGTATATATATATATATATGAATGTATATATGAATGTATAGATATATATACATATATATATATATATATATATATATATATATGTGTGTGTATATATATATATATATATATATATATATATATGTATGTATATATATATATATGTATATATATATGTATATGTGTATATATATATATATATGTATATGTGTGTGTATATACACCCCTGATCAAAATCTTAAGACGAGTTGAAAAATTGCTATAATTTACCTTTTGCACGTTTTGATCTTAATGAGGTTTTAAATAGAGCTACAATATGCAAAAGCAAGAAGGGGGAGTGTGACAAAAAGCACTTTAAAAAAGTAATTTATTGAAAACAACAAGTAAACTGAAATAGGCTGTTTATCAGCCGATAAAAAGTTTAAGACCACAGGCTATTAAAGCCAAAATCTGCACAAAATGTTCATTTTCTGTCAGGCATTCACATGGTCATGCCCTCCTGATGGCTAAAGCTAAGAAGCTTTCTTTTCTTGAATGTGGTCGGATCGTCGAGCTGCATAAGCAAGGCCTCTCGCAGCGAGTCATTGCTGCTGAGGTTGGACGCAGTTAAATGGTCATTCTAAATTTTTTTAAAGATCCTGAGCATTATGGAACAAAAAAGTCAAGTGGTAGACCCCAAAAAATTACACCTGCGCTGAGCCGGAGGATCCGATTGGCTGTCCGTCAAGACACAGGGTGGTCCTCGACCCAAATTAAGGCCCTTACTGGTGCAGACGGCAGCGCAGAAACCATCAGACGGCATCTGCGGGAAGAGGGTTTCAAAACAAAAAACAGATTCAAAGACCTTGTCTCCTTCAACGCCACAAAACTGCCCGTTTAGACTTTGCCAGGGAGCATCAAACATGGGACATTGAAAGGTGGAAAAAAGTTAGATTCTCTGATGAGAAAAAATGTAACCTTGACGGTCCAGATGGCTTCAACGTTACTGGCATGACAAGGAGATCCCAACTGAGATGTTTTCTACCCGGCACAGTGCAGGAGCATCCCTCATGACTGAGGGCCCTCGTCTGTGTGGTAACAGCTGTGTTTTTCAACAGGACAACGCTGCAGTTCACAATGCTCGCTTGACCAAGGACTTCTTCAGGGAGAATAACATCACTTTTTTGGACCATCCCACATGTTCCCCTGATTTAAATCCCATAGAGAACATTTGGGGATGGATGGCAAGGGAAGTTTATAAAAATGGCCATCAGTTCCAGACAGTTGATGCCCTTCATGAAGCCATCTTCACCACTTGGAGCAATGTTCCCAAAAGCTTCCTGGAAACACTTGCATCAAGCATGCCCAAACAAATTTTAGAAGTGATTAACAAGAACAGTGGAGCTACTCATTACTGAGTCCTACTGAGAAACATTTTTGTTCTGGTTTGGAGAGTTTTTAGTAATTTTTTGAGCGATGGTCTTAAACTTTTGATCAGCTGATAAACAGCCTATTTCAGTTTACTTGTTGTTTTCAATAAATTACTTTTTCAAAGTGCTTTTTGTCACACTCCCCCTTCTTGCTTTTGCATATTGTAGCTCTATTTAAAACCTCATTAAGATCCAAATGTGCAAAAGGTAAATTATAGCAATTTTTCAACTGGTCTTAAGATTTTGATCAGGGGTGTATATACAGCAAGATAAAATATAGTAGTGAGTAAATGCAAATAGCTATTACATTCCAAGATTCTACTACCACTGATCATTTCGAAATCAGATTCCAGCGAAAAATTCTCTGCACCTCTGCTCAGGGGCTGCCAAGGAGGTCACTTGGGGACAAACACTCCTCCACCGCCACACTTGGGTGGAAGGCCATCAATCTGGCTCACATATTTGTCAGCCCTAATTGCTGTTTAAGTTTACTTTTTCATGTTGTCTGCTGCTTTTGCAATTATCTACTTTTTTGTATTGCCATATCAGGAGTCAGGAGCTCTAATATATTTCAGAATGTTACTGTGGGTTAAGACTGTTTTCAGAAGCCAGGGATTAAGATGAATGTGAAATGGTTGAAGAGGAGTCGTGCGTGTTTTTATCTGCATCCTCTTAAATCTGACATTGCTGACATAAATTAGATAAATCTTGTTTCAATGAAGATAATATTGGCCTTTTCAGAGTTTTCTTTTCATCCCACGTTTGGATTATTTTCTATGTATGAGATGAAATGTTTTTCCTGTAATTAGCTGCCATATCTGCTGCTCTTTCATTTTTCCTGCTGTATGGAGGCTTTTTGTGCATGTTGTTGTTGTCTTTTAGAAGAACTCACCACATAATTGTAGGTGCAGTGCTCTGTCTGCTGGCCTTGAAGTTATAATGAGGTCTGCGTGTTTGTGTGAAGACAACGGAGCATCACAGAGTATTTTATCCTATTTTCTGGATGGGAGGGTGTTGGGGTTGTGGGAGTGGGAGTGAACGTTTGTTTGTATTGAAACTGACAGAGGGAGGCAGATTTGGAGGCACAAAGTAATGAGTCGGCGGAATATCCCATAGCAAGCATATTTTAACTGTGACATTCATTTGGACAACTATGCGAATCTGAACTACATGCACTTTTCCCTTTCATGCACATCTGATAAAAGAGGATTTCTGCTTGTAAAGTCCACTGAGTCTCAGCTCAGTGCTGTAAAGGCAAGAGAGCTGCAGAAATACTGGACAGTGATGCATGGGTTGTATCTGAAAAGACAAAACTAGAACCACTGCCTGCCCTTGATTGGTCTCTGCCAGCCATACATCTGCTGGACAGTTGTGCAAGTACAGTTGGGGTCAGGTAAAGACAACCCAGCCAAGCATCTGTAGCACAGGTTTACTTGAAAATAATCATCTACCACAAACCTGTAACCAACATAAGGTAATTTAGGGTGAATTCTAAATCAGAAGAAACTAAACCCGAGATCGAGATTTCGATATGGCTTGAGTTCAGAGGGTTTTTTTTTCTTTTTTACAATAAAACATGCAAGTTCAACAGTTTAATTTAATCACACATTTTTCTTTTGTGCCATTGCAAGCAGGAGTGTACTTGAGGCCAAGTGACCACAATATATCCTCAAATTTTGTTAAATCGAAACTAAAGCAGAGGAGACATATATTATTGCGAACATTCTGTTTTAGTAAGTCAGTGCTTACAAGACTCAAGATCATTCTTGAGTCAGAGTGGATGTTGGATCACTGGAAAAAAGTCCCTCTAAGGTCTTTTTCTCACCTAGATCATTTGGGATAGTTGTACAGCTTTGCACAGTTTGTTTCAAATCACCCCCTGGAGCACTTTGTTTGCACCGAGGACACAATTCAACCAGGCACCTCCAGAAAGGGAATGATGAATGAACTGAATGAGCTGTAATCACTTCCTTACAGAGGTGTGGACTCGAGTCATGTGACTTAGACTCGAGTCAGACTCAAGTCACAATTTTGATGACTTTGGACTCGACTTGACAATATCATCAAAGACTTGCAACTCCACTTGGACTTAGACATTAATGACTTGGGACTTGACTCTGACTTTAGTCTGATGATTGAAAATACTTTAATGAAGGTAAAATGTGCTCCCATTCAAATATTCAACTAGTGGCTGATTTTGTCATTTCCAGCAAGACAGTATTTTTCCCCACAGGATCTGCCCCATTGAACGCATCTATTAACATCTAATCAGGGTTTAGAAGAATAAACAAAGATGGTTTGGATTACAGTTACTTCCCTGAGCGCAAGACTGCAGGAGTACGGGAACAACCTGGAGATGCAGAACCATGCTACCAAGGATAATTTCATTTGCATTCACAAACTACAATGTCATAAACAAAAAACGAATTGCCGTTTGCAAAACCTGCAGCGTGAGAATAACAGATGGACAGCCGACGACGATCCTTTAGGGTAACTTTAGCTTAGCATCCATTATATGCAACATATAACAACGTATATGTTCACTCGTAAACTCGCCATGGCTAAAAACTGAGATTGACGTTAGCTGAAAATAATTGTAAAGTTAAGGCCCAGGGTGACCAAGTGTCCTATTTTTCCACGGCATGTCTTGTTTGCATGTCCAGCCCTGACTGTCCTGGTTGTTTTTTATAAAGTGACGAAACTGTCCTGGTTTTTATTGTTTTTTTTTTATTTGGTCAACGGTGCATATGACTTGGAAGGACTTGAAGATTTTAAGCCTGTGACTTCAGACTTGACTTGGACTTGCACGTCTTTACTTGAGACTTGGGTTGAGAGATATGAGACTTACTTGAGACTTGCAAAACAGTGACTTTCTCCCACCTCTGCTTCTTTAAAAATCCACTTTGTGAATTACTAGATGTTTATTAAATAAAAAAACTTAACTATCTTAACTATATAATAAACATAAAAAATATTAAGTTATCTTAAAGCCACAAGTTTATATTTGCAATTTCAACAGTACTGTGTATATAATTATTGTGGCCTTCTTGGTTACCAAAGATTCCCCCCCCTGTAAGTACTCCAAGCAGAAGCAGTAGGCTGAACAATGTTGATAGAGGTTAGATTGAAGCCAGTCTTTCAAAGCATCATTTGGATCAAGACTTTTTTCTCTATCCTTAAAAACCATATCTCTTATTCCTTAGGTAAAGCTTGAATAAGATCTTTATATAATTCATGTCAACAAATGGGGATGGACACACAGCTCAATCACTTGAACATCCAGTCAGTTAATTCTTAAGTCAGGTGGATGATTGGGGGAATTTTGAAGAGTATCTCTCAAAAAGACGTGATATCTGGACTGTAGTTGATTGCATTCAACATTAGGTTCAATCACGTGCAGTTATGACTTATCAGTCCATCCTACAGTTGAGGGGACATGTTCAAGGTTTGAAAAAATACCTCAAAATGTTAAGATATCATATTAGATATCATATGGTCGGATCAATGGATGACTTGAAAAGAGAAAGGCTTTTGCCCTTCTACAATTGGTGAAGGGGCATAAAAAAGCATCAAAAGCCATATTAAATCATCCCTGAAGAATCCAATGAAGACTCTTCAGACATCAAAATACATCAGCTTGTTTCCCTAAATGACTTTTCTTGACTGCTGATATGTCAAAGTCACCAAACAATGTTTTTATATCTGTCTGATCTTAATAGTGCAAAGCTTTTACATGATAAAATACAGCTTTGTTTATCTAAGGCCTGTCACATTTAATAGCAGCGGGCCAGCATCCAGTTGTCTGCCTGTGTTAAAGCCCTCAGACAGGCTTCATTTCAAGACCCTCTGCAAATACCAGTTGATGGCCATCCATACCATCCAGGACATTATTACAATATCATTGCTTTGCATAGTCAGTCTTTTAGTTCAATTTTTAGTTCACCTTCAGTTTTTAAAACAAACATCACAGCTAAGCTTAAGGCTGGATGTGTTCAACTTAAAGCTATTCAGACTTTAAGATTTTCTCCTGCTCTGGCCGTTCCCACTGCACTCAAACTCAGTGAAGTTGGAGATGGTATTCATTGAAGTTTTGAGGAGTTTTTCACTAATTATTATCTTCCTTTACAGGGTGAAATTGGTCTGCCTGGAGCTCCGGGGCTGCCTGTAAGTTCACACTGTTTGATTTACATCTCATTATGTAATCTGTGTGTGGTTTAGGACATTTTAAAAGAGCAAGAAATGTTAAAAATGTCCTCATTTTGCTGCAGAGGTGAAAAATAACTTTTTTTCCAGAACAAATCTGTTTCGAGATAGATGTACTTTTTACGTTGTGCCTCACTTAACAACAATTCTGTTTGTAATATTCTTTTTGTTTTTTTGTGTTTTTCAAAGCTGGTAATGATGACTGGTAAACACACTCACTGGCCATTTTATTAGGTACTTCATGCTTATTGGAGCCCCTTTTTGCCTACAAACTGCTTTAATTTTTGCAACATAGATTAAGCAAAGTGCTGGAAACACCCCTCAGAGTTTTGGGCCAATATTGACATGATAGCATCACTTGTTGTGCACATCCATGATCCGAATCTCACATGTCACCACATCCCAAAGGTGATCTATTGGAATCATATCACCAGTCTACTCCACAGTCACATGTGCAACGTGACCCCAGTGTCATGTTCAAACATTCAGTCTTAGGGACTTAAGGTCTGTGACATGTTGTGTTATCATGTTGGAAGCAGCCATCTGAGGATGGGTACGCCGTGGCACAGGGATAGACCAGGTTAGCAACAATATTGAGGTAGGCTGTGGTGTTTGACTGATGTGTAGTTGGTCTCAAGCGGCCTTAAGTGTGCCAAAAAAATCCCCACACCATGAATTTCCACGTAGTCCATCGTCATACTGTATATCCTAACCCCCAGGAAGAGAATTTAAAGCATTATGCAGTGAAAAGCAGCCCTGGTACCTAGAAATGCGGGATCTACAGATCACAAGAGAACAAATACGGTACTTCAAAAGGTATTTGTGAGTTTACACAATGACAGTAAGAGCAACATGTAAACAAGAGGTTATATATCCAGCCTGGCTTTGATTTGCTGTAGGCATCAGTATTATTTTATCAATTACCACAGTGTTTTTCTTTTACAATGGCTTGGAAACTCTGAATGCTTTTTTTCCTGTGTTGTGGATTGATGCAAAGTTGAAGTGGGTCTCTTTGAAAACAGACTCCTGCTCTACTGGCATGTAACATTGACAGATAAAGACACAGGTGATTGAAAGTGACTGATTCAAGAGAATGGGGGCTAATTACTAAGTAGGCAGGCTATGTGAAAATCGGGGGTTAAACTACCAACCTTAACTATTGATACAAGGCAGGATGAATCCATGCTTTTATGTTCTTTAGACCCTACCACTCTAATGCTGTATCAGAAATCAAGAATCATCAGTCAGTCATTTTCTATTGTTCAGTTTTGTGAGCTTGTTAAATTTGTATCCCTAGTTTCCTGATTTTAGTTGACAGCACTGGTATCCAGTGTGTCTTCTGCACTAGTAGCCCATCTGCCTCAACATTTAACGGTTTATCAGCTGTCTTTCAAGAAGTTGCTGTGTTCTCATGTTGACTGTGGCTACACAAACTCGCCCAGATACGTATGTTCCTTCTACTGGAGCTGCTTGCAGACTGGACAGACTCATGGCTGAGGGTGTGTCTCCCTAGATGGTGGACGTGGCAAACATCCTCTTATCTTTGAACATTGATTGTTGCTACCTTGGCCAGGTCCTTCTTGCAAAAGAGAAGTTTAAACTCAGTGAGACATCATGATAAAATAAAGGTGAAAATTAAAAATAATAATAATAATGGGACATCTTTTAAATGGATTGTTTGATCACACATTTTCTGAGAAGTGGGATGCAAGAGTTTTTTTCCATGTAGAGGTTTTTGAAGACAGGATATGGACAAAAAAACATGGCCTGAATAACATAAAAGTACATTTTGTATCATATGTGTCCTTTAATGCGCTTAAATAGTGTTTGATCTTGATCTTCATTTTTAATTGTTAAGAAAACAGAACAGTGTTATTTTTAAGCCTGTGAATTGAAAGAGTATCAGAGTATCAAAATTTTTTTTAATTGTACAATTGTGATTTCTTTTTCTTCTTTTAATTAGAGCAACCCCAATCTTCTACTTCACTGCCCACATGCTTTTATTAACTTGGAATTTTGAAAAAAAATATCTCAAACATAATATGATCTCAAAGTTGTTGCAGAAACTCACAATAAAAACATCTTTCAGCAGACTTAGTCCTGAGGAGAGCATTTCAGAACCTGTACTTTTCTCCTTTTGCACAGAGAAGAGAAGTCAAATAAGGTCTTAACTGGTGGTTCTTTCTTACACAAGTCCGTGCACTTCATGTGTAAATGGTTGTGTTTATTTTTGCTGCCTCTGCTCCCTTTTGACTTGGACTAGCGATACTACAGCTTTTGTAAAATATCACAGCCTTTCAGCCCTCCAAGTGTCGCACAAAGTGTTAAAACTCTAGCCTGCAGAGATGGAAAGTGAGGCACTCAGGTGAGCAGTCTCTGTGCCACATTACCGTCACTAGGGAGTGGGTCAAACAAGGAGCAGATAGACAGGGCTCAGCGGGCTTCCTCACACAAGCCAAAGAGGATAGGCATGAGCAGCCAGGCAGAGCAGACGGGGGGTCCAGACTCGAGGTAGGGAGGATGACAGGCAGTCACTGGTTGAATCCTACATGGGGAGACATGCGCTTATTAGGCTCTACCTGCATTTACAGACACCTTAGAGGAAATGCACCAGTAAACTTAACACATTCCATTCTTATAATTGGCCTGCCTTTGCTGCTTCTTTCTCGTTTGTCTAACAAAACCCATAAAACAAAGTACATAGCCTGTTTATGTACTCATTTTGGTGAACACACAAGGTAAAGGAAAACAGGAATACACAACAATCAATTTTCATATTTTTACAGGTGGAATACTGATTTGATATATGTTATAATATATATTCTATAAAGAAATTACAAATGCTTTTCGCTGCAGAGGTCTGGATCAGGTTTTTGCTGCTAAAAACTGGTTACTGATCCCCAATTTGTGAGATGAAAATTAAAATGGATAAACAGAAATGCATTTTCATTTTCAGAATAATGGTAACTATTTGCTGGGGCATCATTTGAAAATTAAATCGTTAATATCTTTTTCTTTTTCATTTTAATTAAGCCACAGAATGAGCAGTCTTGAACAAGAAAATGAAAATTCAGTTTGGAAAATGTATTACTTATTTTGTTTATGAGTAAAAAAAACCCAGCGTTTTCTGAAAATGAAAATGCATTCTGTTAATCCATTTTAATTTGGATTTTGGTACTTCTTCGCTTCCATACCCATCATGTTTTGTATCTTGTTATAACAACTGGTTGAGTATCTTGCTCAGCTGAGACTGCAAAGATCTCCAAAGGTTGATTGGTGTTGCGATGATCCATTCTCTTCTGCTTATACGGGGGGCCGTGTTGCAGAGGCAGAAGTCCAAACAGTAAAACGCAGACGTCCTTCTCCTCTGTGACACTTTCTAATTCCTCCTGAGGAATCCTAGTGGACAGGATCTATATCCCCTCCAGCAGGGTCTGCCTTAGACTCTCTTCCTCTTTTGTTGTGTGGAATGCCTCAACAAGAAGGGGGACCAGTGGAATCCTAACCAGATACACGAACCATCTCATTTGACTCCTCTCAATGTCAAGGAGCCGCAGCTCTACTTTGAGATCCCTAATGATGTCTGTGCTCTATGCACTATCTCTAGACTGAGCCCAGACACCCTCCTGAAAGAAGCCCCTCATTTTGGCCACTTGTAATCACAATCTAAGTCTTTTAGTCTATGCCCAGAGCTTATGGCCATAAGTAAGGGTTGGAAGAAAGATGATAAATTAAATAACCTTCTGGCTAAGTTCCCTTCTTAGCACGACAGTCTGCTTTAACCCCTACAACTCTGCAGATCAGAAGAATCAGAATCAGCTTTATTGGCCAAGTACATTCACAACATACAAGGTATTTGGTGCCAAATCAGCTTGTTAATCTCTCAGTCCATTTTACACTTGCTTGTGAACAAAACCCCAAATATTTGAACACGCTCACTTGAGGCAAAGACTCACTCCCTACCTGGAGGGGACAATACACTGTTTTGTGGCAGTGACCCATGATCTCAGACTTGGAGGGCCTCTCATCCTAGCCAGTCAGCTGCAAAATGCCACAATGCCTGCTGAATGACCTCTATTGAGGAAAACACCAGAACAACATCATCTGCAAAAAAGCAGAGATGGGTGTCTGAGATCACCAAACCAAACAGTTTCCTCCCCTTCTGCTGCATCTTGAGATCCTGTCCATGAAAACCTACACACCGGGTGGAGACCAACACACCGGGTATAGCATTGCACTAACACATAGACAGATGAGGTTGAAGAGGATATTTAATATTATTTGATGCAGATAAACATCATTGATATAAGTGATAATGTCTCCCCCTATTCCTTATTATGCAGATGTATTGATAAATGTCTTAAAGGTGCAGTGTGTACAATTTGGCATTTCAGCGACATCTAGCGTTCAAATTCTACAATTGTAGAATGAACCTAGCCGTAGCCAAGACATCAAGTCACTGAGCAACGGAATCCTGTGAAGACCAAAAAGGATCCTGAACACGGCATCATTTCCTAAAGTGAAAAGGTCTGTAACCATTATTTTTATAGATAATAGGTCAGCTGTTAGCTGCCGGCACTGTTGCTGAAATTGGGCTTCTTTCTAATAAACAATGCAATTTAAACATTATAAACACTGTTACAAAACGTAATAAAACTGCATATTGCACCCTTACCTGTCCAGCAGAAAACAAGCAACTTTGGCGTCAGTCTTCAGACCTAACTTTGTAAACAAGACTCTCCACCTTGTAAAAGCAACCCCAATATTTACCCTTGTTTTCTGACGTTTTTTGTCACGATTCCACTTCATTTCGTGGTGCTTTCTATTTTTTGAAAGAAGTTGATCGGACTCTTGACTGGAGTGATTTTGAGTAAATGTGGTCCTCCATTTCCAAAGGTTTAACTGTAAAATACACACAGTTTAAATCCCTAGTGCAAAGTAACATCTGTCTATACATCCACTGCCGCCCTCTCTCCTCTTCTTCGCCTGCATTCCAGGTAGATTTCAGAACTGGCAGATTAATTCGTGTTTCGTTCTTTTTGTCCCTAAAATCCACCCGTAGACAACATACGGATCGTTATGTTGGCCTACATGAAAGCGGCCCGTGGTAATGTAATTTTTTTAAAGCTTCTTCTGACTAAATAAAAATAAAAGAGACGTTTAATGGGGATGATTGTACTCCTATTTTGACGGACTTACATACAAATAGAAACATTATATCCTATATTCACCATTTATGTTTGGCGAAATGCTGCCAAATTCTACACACTGCACCTTTAAAACTCAATATCCCTAAGTACAAGTATCTGCAAACAGGAGATGCATGTTCTCCAACAGTTGCCTGCACATTCACCTATCAACACTTATCTTCTGTGTGTGGACACACAGGCATGCACACATTCTCAGTGCATTGTATCCTGGGAGTTGACGGCTGTTGGAGATTAAAAGTATACAGAGGGTGGAAAGATAATTATGTCCACATCATCAGCCTGCCAGTTTTATTCAGCTCTGGAGGACAGAAAAACAGTGTCCTGCTGCTTCTAGTTTGCCCCTTTTATGTCACTAAAGTGCCAACAATACCCACAAAACACTGATTCCAGCCATTAAATATTCTTTAAAGCAGGGACACAAAAAGATAGTTCAGCCTGATTCCTCCTTTTCAGAAAAATGAAGCCAAGTCCAGATTGACTAATGGTTCCAGGATTAATTTAAGGCTTATTCAGAGTGAACAGATAAGACTGTTAAAATATTTAATAATCTGATGTGTTCTAGCTACACTTTGTGTAGATAACACTCTAGCAGATCACACTCCATCTGTTTTGATGGTTTTTGCAACATATTTCACTGTTCTTGGAAGCAGTATTCAGGTGCTATGCTTGTAGTAGTTACTTTGTTATCTGGTGACTCTCAGCCGTAGGTTTCTGAATGTCCTTGTCTGTCAAGCTGTTGAAAACAAAGAGTCTGTTTGAATGTCTCCTTGTTTCTCTCTCAAGCCACACTTATATCCACCATGACAACTTCCTTGATGCATCATGTTGATTACATCTACTGAGAGTATAAAATTGTTTGCAAGGCATGTGTAACTAAGGAAAAGGCAGTGATAAGTAATTGAGCAAGAAGATCAAGTGGAGCAGGAGTGAGTCCTAATACGAGAAAGTGAGTCAGCATTTTTTGCAATTCTGTTTCCCACATTGTAAAGTGTAGGGAATTTTACGGTAAGGTTTTTGAATAAATGCCTGAAATAAGCTCTGCAAGAAACTCATTCATAAAAGATTAACATTTGATTACATCTGAAATTGCCCTGCATTAGAATTTAAGAGTAGTGTTGTGTTTTTAAAGAGATGGTTGCTAAGAAACTGCGAACAAGGACTACATAGACGTCCAGGAAACCGAATGAAATGATTTCAGACAATTTGTAATACAGGACAGTACATTAGTAATAGCCACTGCCATGGCTACCAAGTTGATCATTAGGAAAAGTTGTGAAAGTAAGAAGCTACAGCAGATGTTATTTGAAGTGTGGCAACTGCTTCTCAATCAAGCAACAATGTTGTAGTTCCATAATAGATTCATATCAATCAATCAATCAATCAATCAATCTTTATTTGTATAGCGTCAATTCATAACAAGTGTTATCTCAAGACACTTTACAAAAGAGCAAGAACTCTTCATTTTGTGGATACACATATATGCATAGACACATATAAAATACACATATACTAAGAAAGAATGAATGATTTCAGACAATTTGTAATACAGGACAGTACATTAGTAAAGAGCTACCATGGTGATAAGGAAAACAAGTTGAAAGTAAGAAGTAATAAGCTACAGATGTTGATTTAAGTGCTACAGCAACTGCTTCTCAATCAGGCAACAATGTTGTAGTTCCATAATAGATTCATATCAGCCTTATACTTGTGCTGATTATGTTTATCCATCTATCCATCCATCATCTTTTGCTGCTGATCCATTCCAGGGTTGTGGGGGGGATGGAAACGTACCCCAGCTGGCACTGGTTGAGAGGCGATGTACACCCTGAATCATTAACCAGCCAATCACAGGTCCCCATGTATAGATAGACAACCATTCAGGCTCACATCAAGAACAATGGAGTAACTAAATAAGCATGTTTTTGGTCTGTGGGAGGACACTAAATTGCCCAGAGATAACCCACACAGGAACTTGGAGACCACGCAAACTCCACACAGAAAGACCCTGATCATCAAGGGGAGTTGAACCAGCAACGATTCTTACCTTGAGGCACAAACACGAGCCTCCATCATGTGTACACATGAATTAATGATAGTAATGTTTGATGTTGACAATGATCATGATGAACCAAATGTTTAATTCATGAATTGTTGTTTGGCACAGACCTTATCATCATGATAATTTCCTAGTTGGTTTGCAAAATATCATCCCTGCACCATCCTATCACGTCATTCACACAGGTGTTACAAAAAGAGCCCTTGATAAGACCTCCTCTGAGGATTGTGTGAGTGTGTTAAGATTTTTTGACTGACAGCTCGGTAATCCAGTTACAATCGTTGAACCTGTATTAGTGGGCTTACTGATCTGTGATCATTTTCATTGGTCCTTAAAACTGTCTGTCTTCAACCTCTCCTGGTCTTATCAATCAGAGTAAAAAATAGCCTGATATTGGAAAATTGAAAAGGTGGATGACTTTAAAAGATGCAAAACTATTAAATCTAACATTACTTTGTACCATGCTTGCTGTTTCTAGCACTGACAGTTTCTATTAATAATTAGAAAATATTTGGGGTGGGTTCGAGGTTAATGCAATTTTATAAAGCCTCATTTACTTCCCAGCTACCTACCATGATTTTGGCAAACCCACATAATCATTGAGAGTAAACAGTTGAGTGTATATTGCCTGCATTTATTTACATTGTTTTCCTCGTTACCAAAGGTCAAAACTCTGAGCTCATAAGCTGACAAAAAGCTCTACCAGTGTACATGAATAATTGATTTCTTAGTGAAAGTATTGCACAGAGGCACAGGCATGTTTTATTTAGAGTGTCGCAGGTCAGAGCTGTCAGTCTTTCTTACCGATACATCTCCAACCATCACAGCTCCGTCAGTGTCCTTGTTAAAATGTGTTTATTTTCTTGTATTTGTTCCTGCTCAAACCCTTTCACTGACTGGAAGACATGTTGTAAATGGCCATTTCTGCAGCTGTTTCCAAGAAAAGTCAACAGAGTTTGACTCTTGGATGCCAATTGAAAAAGGACACCAATTACTGGGCTTGTATTTGAAAGGCGAGATGTTTTATGTGGCCTTGTGTCCGCTCTGTGGCCCGCTGGATAGACGACTCTGTCTGCCCTTTACTGACAGTGGCGGGCAGGGTGTCTGGGGACTTGTAACAGCAAGGTCTTAACTTCTGTCCAGGTCACTGCAGCCAAGGATAATTACCCCATGACCAATTGTGTGGTTCAGTAATAACTGGGAAACGTGTTCTGTTGTACTTCTGCCACTTGTTTACACTGGCTAAGATGTTTCTGATTGTTTCTTTTGTTTCTAGGCGGACAAAGACTGCTTCAAGGGAGACCAGGTACTTACACTTATTGTTATTTAGTCTTGATGATTGTTGTCAGTCAAGGCCTGAAATACGTGTATTTTGTTCTTGAAACCCAGTAATTGCATGCTTTTCTGTTATTCAGGCACTCATCATTAACTACCTTAGCAGCTTGGCGCTAATAGTATGTTTTTCCTGCTCACAGAGTGATGTGAAATTGTGACACTGCTGCTTCTAGAATGTCTCAATTTACTTTACTGTATTAAATTATTTTTTCTTTGTTAGTCTAATGTCATGGCCAAACAGTCGCAAACATTTAATGAGATTAAGTCCCCAAATTAACCCATCAATTTGACTGTAGCTGGGCTAAATACTTTAGTCTTGATTAACTGCAACACACCAAATCACCCTTTAAAGAGACTGTAAGGAGTTTCTAAGTAATTACAAAAAAGTCTCACTTTTAGATATATGCCTGATGGAAATACACACTTTAAGATGAGTTTTAGAGCATCAAAAAAGGTTATCTATAAATGCTATTCCTTAGCTTTCTGGTCGGGTCGGACTTGGTTGGACTGGCCTGGATACTCAACTTCGGGAACAAGACAATTTAAACTCGAGCGAATTTAGATTATTTTATTATTCATATTACAAGTCTTACAGCACCGGGCTGTAAGCAGCGATATATAGCCGGCTACAACTACGATAATAAGTTTCCCAAAAATTGCTGGTTGTCATACATCAAAAACTACCGCTACGTAACTAGAAAAAGATACATTACCTCTTCACTTTGCATCCTGTAAGTTGTTGAAAAAAGAAGTTGCAAAGCAATGCAGAGTTCTGAGGAAGGTCCGAGCTGCATTTACCACTACAGACACACGCTTTGGTTTCAGTCACGTATTTCGATGCGTTCCAGTTGTAGTCAGAAGTAGGAATTTCTGGGTTCCGAGTAAGAAACTGCAACTGGAACGTCCCCTGAAGTCGGAATTTCCCACTGGGAACTCGGTGAAACCTCGCCACCCCCGAGTTGACAATCGAAGATAGATGCCCCCAATGTGAACAGTTATTTAGCTCCTGTAATAATCAATTTATTTGCACTTCTGACTGGGGTGTGTCGCTCTAGATCAGCTGTATACATAGTATTGCTAGACTTGTATTTACAAAAATGCTGCCATAGTGATAATCACATTCTTCATTCAACAACGCAGGGCATGCTAATAACAGCTAACAATAGCCTGGTAGATCGGCATGTTTTTTTCAGACTTCAACTGGAACGCCGATAAGTCGGAGATGATGACACTCCCATTTCCGAGGTTACTGGAACGCAGCATTACGACAGTCGCCGCGCGTGCTCATGGGTAGCAGAGTCTTTATTTCGCCGGTAATAGATTCTCCTCACAGCACCTTTAAGGGACAACTGATAAAGCTAACTGAAGTAAACATCCCTGTTTCTACCATGATATACAGTAAAGACACTGCTGCTCCTTTGAATGTCCTGTTCCACTTTAATTCACCTTGTAATTAAAAATGATGCAGGTTATCTGCACCTTGCAATATCAAACACTGCACTCCTCAATGTACCCTTTAGCTTTTCACATACATCATTGTCCTGAGTAAGTTCTTTTTTGCTGTAATTGTGGCTATGTTCTTATTGGCCAGAGGTTTTCATTCTTGTCTTAAAATAAAACCATGTGTAGCAGAATAACAATAGAGTTCTCTTAGCTTAAAGAGGTCATATTATTCTTTTCTGAGTTACACATGCCTTTAGGGGTCAATCACACGGGGGCGTGTCACTATAAAAGTGAAAAGCAAAACCATTGCTTTCATATATAACAGAGTACCTACCTGGAGCTTTTCTCTGTTGCTGAGTGATGCAGTTTTCCAGCAGTTTTTAAGCCAGCGTGAAAGTTGAAAAATGTTCAATGTCTTTGTTGCTATTTGCCAAAGGCAGACATAAAAATAGGTATGAAAAGGCAGACAGTTGTGGGTGATTACTGATGCTTTCTGTGGTCCATCTGTAGTATTAATGAATCACTCTGATTGAGAATACAGGGCAGAGAAGAGTCATTTAATTAAACCACCAAGTGACAATTCCCTTCAAGCAGTGTCCATGAGCAAGGTGAGGCGGAGAGCTTCAACTGAGTTTCTCCAACAGGGCATGTCAGACAGATTGAGCATGCAGATCAGGAGTACTTAGTATGAGCAAACTCGAAGGCTTTTCAACACAATTGACCGTGAACAAACTCTAGCTGTCGTCAAAATGGAATATATGAACCCAAGTTAAAACAAACTTTCAGACAAAACAAATGAAAACTGAAAACATAATAAAAGGTTGATGGTAGATGTCTTTGGGCTCAATCCCACAAAGATGTGATGAGGGCTGTGCAGCTGCGCCAACATACGTGTGCACATCTGGGGAAAAAAAGAACAAACAAACAACCGGGGTCACTGTGGAGTCCTGCTGTATGGGCATAAGGGGATCAGATAAAACTAGAGGGAAACGTGGATCCAAGTGTTTTTACTTTACTTTTTGGGAAATGTGGTGAAAACTGAGGCATGAAATTTAAGAAAAAGGAAACAGTATTAAAAGAGAACTCTTGTACGCCTAAAGTTTACCAGATTACACATCCTGCAGCACCAGGGAAGAGTGCCCAGCTTTACTGATGAAAAAAAACGTTTTTTGCTGGTGATGCTTTTCTATCAATGTGTCTCCATGTGACAGGCCCCAGTCCTTAACCTTGTTATTAAGAAGAGATAAACTAAACTTGAACTTGGTAGAATGAGCAACACAGCTCAATGTGTGGGTAGTGTTAAAGACAAATGTGCTAAAATCCACTGCAACAGGAAGATGGTAGTCTGCTATGAAGAGTGGCTGCATTATGTGGTGTCAGCCATGGTGAATTTTCAAACTTATGGCCAAGTTCAGTGAGACTGATGAAGACAGAGACAGACAGCAATGGACATATTAGATTAGGCTCCTGAACTCTGCTTCAATTAAGAACCATAGGCTTTCATCCAGTGGAAGGCAGGGTTTCAGCTCATTTTTCTGGGTCTACCCACATATTTAGCTGTCTTGCTCATTTTATAATTGCACAAAACTTAGAAGTTGGTACCTTACTATAAAGGTGACTAATAAAGGGCTTCCCAAAGATATATAACACAATAAACCAGTGTTATTTAAGAGGATTAATAATTGGCCAAAACATCTTTTCCAAACTTTTTTTGAGGATAGTATATATGAATAAAATAAGTATTTTAGAAAACCTTTCAAAAGCTTTGTTTTCTTTAAAACTTAATATCTAAAATGTATTTATTGCTACCATACTTAATTCACCTTTTCTACCCAAATTTGAGCCAGCCTACTGGGCTTCTTCTAGAAGTCAGAAACTAATCATCAGAACAATCAACCACTGTAATCATGTTCTGTTAAAAATGGAAGTAAAAGATGAAAATGTAACAGTCTTAATCAAGAAATGATAATGTGCTTAACTATTTTTTGTTGTAAAACATATTTGCAACAGTAAGCACTTTGAAGCTGTCTCATGTTTTCTGACTTCTTTGGTGGACTAATTCAGCATTTAGGTTATTTAAAATATTCACCCACTTGATTCACAGACAAGAGCACTTGAATGAAATGATTCAAAATATAAATACTTGATGTTTTTAAATGCTAGATTACTAATTTACATATATCTTCATACATGTGATTTGACAAGACTAATTAGCACTCTAGTCCTCTTTTACTGTTCTGTAATTACCCATATATCTTTATTTTCTTACTTCCAGGGCCAGCGGGGTGAAAAAGGAGAGAAGGTAACAAATATATTACTGAGGATGGTATCTCATATTCATCTTTTCACATCACATGTTCTCAGTCAGGTATAACCTTTAGGTTCGGCAAGCAATTATCGAGGCACCATATGCATAATCTCGTAGAAGAACTTCAAAACTAAGTCACAGCTCAGCATATACCTTGATCAACTCATTTATAGTTCCTTATGAAGATACTGCGTAGGATAATGGAATGAAGTCGTGATCAACCGAGGCTGCAAATTGCCTATCAAGGAGAAAGCAGGGAAGTCACCCAGAAAGAGTTCAGTGGAAGCTAAAGCTGTGCATTCTTTCATCCATTCATGCAGTTTTAGGCTAAGCTAATGCTGCGTTTCCTACCATGTCCAATAACACAGCAAGTTTTCCAAGAGCCTGCTGAGAACATGTGGCACAAACATCTGTCTGCATCAAATTTTACAAGAAGCAAGCAGCAATCTCCTCCTGCGATGGAGCACCCGATTCACTTTGAAGCATGTCCTTTCCCCAGGGTGCTGCCGGGGTGCCAGGTCAGCCAGGGGAACCAGGCAAAGAGGGCAAAAGGGTGAGTAAACACAAACAGTCCGCTGGTTGTGTGGCCTTGCTGCTGGTTGTGCAGGCCTGGGGAAAGGCCAAACAGCAGCTGAGGGGTTGTTGTTGTTTTGGGGTCAGCGGGAAAGATGATCCGTGGTGTAGGATGAGCCTGCAAAAAGAGGAGCAGAGGTGTGGGCTTGTTATATGACAATTAATGAATGAGTGTCGTGGTCATGGGGTCACACACTGACAGTATGACTGGCAGCACACATGGCTGAGTCCCACATGGTGACTGTGGAGGTGGACAGGATTGAGTTACATTAAAGAGAGGCTTGATTTGGCTGCGATGTAACATCTATCACTGAATCAAGTGAAACAACTCACCACAGCTACTCATTTGTCACCTCTGACTCTTATAACTTTGGTCAGAGTTAGTGAAGTTAGGAAATGTGCTGTCACAGCAGCATTTCTTTCTCCAGAGAACTCTTTTATAAAAGAATTGTCCAATAAAAATTTCAGTCTTTGTGAGGAAAAAGATAAAGACAACTGCTTGGTGGGTTTTAAAGCACAAAGACTCTGCTTCTGTTACTTATATTGATGCCTAACAACAAACATGGTTGAGTTTTAAGAAGCGAGGAAAGTTAAGACTGGCTGTAAAACCAAAAACACTTCATATAAAAGAGAGCAAAGACAGATTGTGTGCTGAGAACTGTTACAGTGCAGAAAATATCAATATACTGTAAGTTCACCGTGTTTAGTGATGCTTTATCTGACTTTTGCAGTTGAGAGAGTACAAAATATTTTATTTATAGGGATGCAAATTGGGATAACTTCTGTTTTGACCATGCAGACAGTGCTATGGACAGGCCTTTGCTATCGATATGGATACTATAGAATTAATATGGCCCTATATGCTGTAAATCCAAATTTAATATAATATTTAAGATCCTTGAGGACCTACACTTTAAGTCTTTAGGGCTGACGAATCCTTTAAACCTTGTCCCTTCTCTTTTTAACTCAGGAAAACGGCAGAATCTGTCAGGAATTCTGTTAGAGGTGTTATCAATCACTATGTTCAGTATCAGGATCCAGTGACAGAGGGAGTGCAATAAAAACTGCTTAAACAGTGTTATCAGGATATTTAGTGGCATGTTATGGTATTGATATTTTAGAGTGCAGAATTGATACTAAGTATACACTAAAGATGGTGCTTTTGGTTGCATGCACCAAAGACAGAGCTGCTCATTGAAGTGGGTTTCAGGGGCTTTGCATGGCATTTGCTGCACAGGGTCTTGGGACTCTTAGGGATCTGTGTACCTTAGAGATATTGGAGCATCAAGAACATCTTGGAAGCTGCTGAAAGGCTTTTTGCTGGATCGAAAGGGGTAGCATGTGCCATGGCAAGCTATGTGGACACATATCAGGGCCTGATCAGCTGTGGCAGGGCTGCCCAAGTGAGGGTGTCTGATGGTAAGACCCGAAGTATCCGATTACCAGGTCCACTGCTGATTATTAGTCCAGGTTGCACCATCAGTTGTATTGTGTCAGTAGGAAGTAATTGATACAAATAGGGGGCATTTGTTCTGTATTGTCGTAGTTGTACTGTAGTTGGCAGCAAAAATTCAGCCATTTGACTCTCGGTCTTTCTGTTACATTTATATTAATTATTTCCTTCATTGTGCTAGCAGTTAGGTTTATACATGTTCCAGCTTTGTATACACAACTTGGATTAAAAGCAGTATTCTTAATGGGTATGTTTTTGCGGGTTCATAATAAGACTTCACCGAGTCAAAATCAGCAAGTTACAAAAAAATACATTACATAAAAAAAAAGGGGTGCTAGTTTGGTGGAGTGGTTAGCAACCAGGCACCCCATGTATGTGCTTCTGCCGGTCCAGGTTCGAGTCCCGCCTGTGGCCAGTTTGCAGAGTGTCTTCCCCTACTCTCTTGCCCCCATTCATGGGCCTATCCACTGTCTCTCTCCTGTCAATAAAGACACTAAATGCCACAAAAAAATACATTAAATAAAAAAAATCAGCAAGTTAGCTCCTTTCTTATTGCTCAGTTTTGCACAACTGTATTTTCAAAGTTTAGATTTTAACCATAATGGGATGATATTAAATTAACCGCTAGTATTTCCTTATTACCCAGTGAAAGCCAAAGATACAATTTGGTACAAGACAAATGGCGTCATCTGGCTTGATATTCCCTCTCGTAAAATTAGCAGTCTTAAATTACTGTAAGTCTAAAAAAAATTAAGTCTGTTCTCTTGTGCAAGTATGATTTTTTTTAAATTCAAAAATTATGGATTTTTTTTGAGTGGCTCTAATGTTCTGTTATAATTAAAAGACTCCATTGTGGGACCTAAATATATTTCATTATCTTGTTAATGTGAGATATAATGTCAGTACTTTACTAATGATGGAAGAGACCTGTTGATCTTAAAAGGATGTAAGAGGTAAACATACCAACACTTTGGTGGGCTGCAGTCTGCCCACCCTGTAGAATGTTTTTGTTACTTCACAGCTGAGAGGCAGCTTTCAAGGACAGGTGGAGAGAGTGTCCTTTTGTGTTCCCTTTAATTGACGTGGTGTGAATGCCTTCGCCTGTGACACTGGTTTTAAAAGCAAGACCTTTGGACAACTCAATGTTCCTGTTTGTTCAAGAGTCTGGTCAGGAAGCAGAGAGAAAAACATTTGGCTCCACTGCCGCAAATATAAAATATCCAGCAGATTGAGCTGTAGGAAAGCCATAAGTAGGTCAGACAAATGTTCTTCTCGGATTAAGCAAGAGCCCAGATAATGAACAATGCTTCAGACATCTGGACATAAGTATGTCAAGAAGTCCAGCTTTTGCATTTGAATACATTCAAACTGCAAGCTTGGTCCAAAAACATGTACAATTTATGACCCATCTTCAGTTGTAGTATATCTCAATGGAGCATTTCCCTCAGTGCACTGGGTAATGGAGTTTTTTTTTCAGGGAAGGTATTCACAGTCAACAAAATGGGGCTCTAGGGCTGCTGCAGATGTTTCCTGACGTTTTTGCCTCTTACATCAATACTTAAGAGTTATTTACTCTTATGTTTTTTTACGTAATTGTAAACATGTGTCTTTTATTTCTTTTGTGAAAGGTAAAAAAATGTTTATCTTCTACTTTAACCACAAAAGCTGAAGTGTTGTACTGTTTAGTTTATCTGGGAATATTACTTAACACTATTTTGCAGATGTGTATATCACACCGTGTCAGATTTTGTCATTGTGGGTATAGAATTGTACCTCATTGCATTGCAGCGCAGAGCACCATACTGCATATCACATAAACTGCATCACATCATATTGTGTAGGTATTGCAACATATTTTTAGTCAAACTTATTTTCTTGTTTCCCATTTTATTACCTCCTAAGGTAAAGTATTTTAGCTTATTACACACTGTGTCAAATTTTATGACAGCATACCCTATAGTAACATATTCTATAGCATCCCATTGCATTGGAGTATATTTACTTACATTGTAGCAACCAATTTATCATTTAAACTTTAATTGCATAGCACATTCCATACACCTTTAAATTAAGTTCAAAGTTTACATAGAGGCAGAAAGACGATTGGCAAAAGATCCAAATATAATTACAAAAATCATGTATTTATCTTCCAACTAATGAACAATTAAATACATGCTCAGCAGAGGTCAATCAACTAAGTTGTTTTTCACTGTAATTATATTGAGACTAGGTAGGATGTCAGGAGGGCTTTGAAGACTAAGACACACCAGGTAATCTAAAATAAAAGAAACAAACAAGCAAAAAAGATGTCTGAGAAAAGTATAACAGACAAGAAACTAGAGAAAAGGTAAATCCATGAATCAACAGAGAGGAATAAAAAAAAGTACTATAACTACATAAAAAAAATATAACAACTGTATGATCATGATAATACAAACAAATACTGAAAATATAATATCATGTCAAACAAGAACATTTTTAGCAATAACAAAATATGGTAAAAGTGATACTCTTATATAGGTAAATAAATGATGCAGTAGTTATAAGTGAAGTTTTATATAGAGGCTGTTGGAACATATCATTTCATGCATCTAAAGGCATCATATGTTTTTTTTACTGCACATCATGCCATTGTTTGGCATTAAACAGCAGCTCAGGACAATATTTTGTAATACCTTAACGGCAATGCAAATAATCATAACATGTAAGATTATATTGTATAAAAACATTAAAATGTACCAAATTTGGTATTATATATGAAATCATATTGCATCTATTTGCATTAAATTCTGTCATATAATATTATAACCTGTTTCATTTTCTAAGGTTTTGCAGTGTTATCTTAACCTTCATTATTGTGTGTCATAGCTCAGCATTGATTTGTTGAGTTTTTGTGCTCTAATATCCTTGTTTCTTTTATTTCAGTCACTAGGACAGACAGTAAAGTCCCCAAACCCCAAAAGGCTGAAGCAGTAAAGATAATGATGGATGCACCGTCATTTGTGCATTTTTTCAGTATTGATATGTTTCCATGTACATCAGTGCTACTCTACCGGGTAAAGGGAAACATTTTTCTGTATGTCATGTGCATATGGCAGAAACTGACATTACAAGTGACTTTGACTTGGATACAAATGGAATCACCAACACACACCCCGAATATGTACAATTGGTATTACAAATCGTCATAATACTTTACACTGTATTACATCATGCTAAATTATTTTCCATCTACATTAGTCTCTCTCGCACTGAATCATTTTAAATCTAGCTACATCAAATTGTCTGGTTTTACAGCATACATGATTTTTTCAAATGTTGCAGCACTGAGTTTAAATCAATTGTTTTGTAATTTTGCGTCACTCGGTGATAACATGTTACTACATTTGATCAGGCTGTATGTTAGCAGACCATTTTACATTGTGTCAAATATTGTATTGCGTTGACTCACTGCATTGCACTGCAATGCAAAGTATCTTAAAATAATGCACTTTTGCTTGTTTTATTTTCTTAAGAAATTATTCCCTCACAGCACGAAGTAACTGAACATATTTTGAGGGAAAGTTTCCATGGTCAACAAAATTGAGCTCTGAGGCTGCTGCAGATGTTTTCCTGGATCTGCTGTCTCTCTACCTCATTAGTTTGGTGTTATTTTACACTTAACCTGAGCAGCGTCAGGGGGGATTGTGTGTCAGAGGCATCAATTATTTTGTGCACTTTTCTTTTAGAATACAGATGCGTGATGAAACTCTCAAACGTAATTGGTTTTGAGGAAATAGAACGCTGCTCTTCTTTTTGAAGTTGTGTCTTCTCGGTTTCTTATACCTGAAATATTTCGCACACTGTTTCTGTCTTTGAAGATTTTGTTGGTAATACTGCCACAGGGCTTTAAGCTGGCCTTTGCAGACTTTTTCTGCTGCTGTTGTTGTTGCTGAAGACACAGTTCTGATCTAATAATACCCCGTCTTTGATGACTGGCTGACTTCATGGTGACTGTTAATGCGCTAAGGTTTCTGCTTATTCTTAGCTCTTGGAGGAGTCACATGTGGCCTGGAAGTTGTTGACCAACCTGAGTTTCTGCAGTTTGACGGCCTATTTTGGGAGCGTGGACGTGTATCATTATCAGGGGCTCGCTCCCGGCCAGCTGATACAGCAAGAGAGTCTCTCACCCAATTAGCAGCTCTTGTTTATGCGTGCAACTTATTGGTTTCACTGAGAGGCAAAGCTGCTGTACACACAATGCAGAATATCTTGACATGGGCCGGCCACTCGTCAACCTTCATATTAAGGCTGGGAGCGGAAAGCTTTCACAAGGCCTTAGATTCAAGCCAGGCCATCTTTCACACTGTCTGCTTCAATTTATTGTTGAGGAAATACAAGCACTCTAAGCTATTTAGATTTACTTCAAGGAGATGTGGAGGACATTGTAGTGGGGAGAAGAGGAGTGATGCCATTTGCACTGATCCCTCTCTGCGGCTTAGAGCAACATATGCAAGAGAGGATATCAAGGGCAGTCACCCAACCTCTCCCGTGACCCGGTGTCTAACATTCACAGAATCCTGATTTTATCTTATTACCTTGATGGATGACTAGTCCACTTTGTCAGGCTGGAGGTATGGACTAGTCCAACCATGTCTTCCAATTTATGTGAATGTATCACCCCCCCCCACAGTACACATTACAACATTAATAGTAATGCGAATGGCTTGGTTTTATCTATTATGGATGGTATTGACACAGCACGGCAGGGAGAGAAAGTCAGACTTTTGGATTCAGTAGCACATTACAGCGGATCAAAAAGGAGATAGGGACCACCAGTAAAAGGGATACACCCCCCACACCACCCACCCCATGTTCTGTGCTGTGCTAAAGTTTTCATCAGGCGCCTGTAATGATGTGCTAAGCTCTGTGTTGCCATTGTGGAGCGGAACAGGTCGAGAAGGCGGAGGAGATGCATGCTGGAGGGAATAACCTTCGAATATTTGTGCTGTTCTCTGCAAGCCCAACTATCCTGCATTAGCATAGAGCATGCAGTGGGGTTGGGAAGTTTACTGAGTTCCTTAAATATTTTGAGACATATTCAAATGAGACCAAGGGTAAGATAATGTTGTTTATACTGGCTTAGATTACCTTGTTGAAGGATAATATTGATAATGCTGCATGTTTGTTTGACCTTCCCCAAATAAAGTTTAATAACTTAAAGTAATTATTCAAAATTCCTTCTAATGCGAGAATATTTTTGAGGAATTACAATTAACAACCCTTATTAATGATTGAAAAAAAAAAACTTAATTTTTTACTTCTAGATAGGGATGGTAATTGAAAACCAATTCCAGTTGATAATCAATAACTCCTTTAAAGGGCTAGTTTGTGTTTTTTGAAGTATGGTTGCTAGAGGCCCATGGCACTATAGATATTAGTGCCAATAGAGGAATTAGCAAGCTTTGCCCCTGGGGTAGATTTCTTGGGACAGACACTAGCTGGCACATAGTAGTACATGGATCCACCATATGCCTCAAAATTCACCCACTTAAAGATTTAAAACTACTCAAAAAACTACGTTAGCTCAACATTATTAGACAGTAAGATTCTTTACTGTGTTTAACTTTTCCTGTGCAAAGACTCTGTGCTTAGAACTTTAAAAAGTTGAGATGTTGGGACTGAGTTCATGACACAGCATGTAGCACTGGCGGGCCAAAACAGTCATTTTTTTTCTGGTTGTTAAAAGTTTCTCCACTCTGCTTGTCCTCTCTGCTCTCCCTGTCAGACATAGTCACATCTTTAGTGTAAATATTGTAAATTATTAATACTGTGTATACATCCACCTCCACCCCTGTCATACATATATTCACATCTGTGGTGCAAATATTGTTAATGCTGTGTATACCTCCATCTCATTCAGTTTCATTTCGACTTAATTGTTACTTATTTTCCTTCATAAGGAAGTTAATATTGTTTAAAGGCTCTGCATGTTGCAACCTGCTTACTTAATTTTTCATGCTCTTTTCATTTCTGCTGTATTTATTCTAGTTTATGTTGTTTTAATTCTACTTTATTTTAGTTGAGCTAAATTAGTGCTCCCCTCTATTCTAATGTCTTCATCTGATATTTCCAACTGTTCTGCTGTGTATAAGAGCACTGAAACAACCGAAATCCTCCTTGGAGATTAATAAAGTATTTCTGTTTCTTTTCTGATTCTGATTTATCCCTCTGCCTTCAGCTGGTCAGGTAGTCAGAGGACACAACAAACACAAACTTAGCTGAACTAAATAAGCAATTCTGACTCCAGTAACAACAACATGCTGTTAGGAGATGGAGGACAGAGAAGCAGGGCAGGTCTCAAGGTACCTGGCAGTGCAGATGAATCATGGAGCATGAATTGTGAGTCCACAAACTCAAAGGTTCCTGGCTGTCAGGAGTGGGACTGAGTAACAACCTCTGTCCTGAACCTTTCATCAGACCTGTGTGATTTTGATAAACCTTCAACCTTTTTCCTGTGTCACAGTCCTGATCGGTAAAATGGTCACTGCAAAGGCAAGGCAAGGCAAGGCAAGTTTATTTGTAGAGCACAATTCATACACAAGGCAATTCAAAGTGCTTTACAGAACAAGAAAATTGCATTGAAATAAGATCCTTTCAGTCATATGCACAGTTAAACAGAGGTGTTTTAAGCCTAGATTTGAACATTGTCAGAGTAGAGGCCTGTCTCACATCTTCAGAAAGACTGTTCCAGATTTTAGCTGCATAAAACTGGAACCCTGATTCCCCATGTTTAGTCCTGACTCTAGGCACCAGCAGAAGGCCGGCCCCTGAGGTCCTCAGAGTCCGAGATGGTTCATATGGCACTGACATGTCAGAAATGTACTTTGGTGCTAGGCCATGGAGAGACTTGTACACAAGCAGAGCTGCTTTAAGGTCTATTCTCTGAGCCACAGGAAGCCAGTGTAGGGACCTGAGCACAGGACTAATGTGCTCGTACTTCCTGGTTCTGGTCAGGACCCGAGCAGCAGCGTTCTGGATGTACTGCAGCTCTTACAGGTTGTTTGGAGAGGCTAGTGAGCAGGCCGTTACAGTAATCTAACCTACTTGAGACAAATGCATTGATAAGTCTCTCCAAGTCAGGTTTAAACACTACGCCTTTGATTTTGGCAATGTTTTTTAGATGGTAAAAGGCTGCTGATGTTATTGATTTGGTGTGGTTGGTGAAGTTCAAGTCTGAGTCCATTATTACCCTAAGATTTCTAACCTGATTTGTAGGTTTTAGAGAGAGAGACTGGAGGTGACTGTTCACACTTTCTCTTTGTTTCTGTGGACCAAATACAGTGACTTCAGTCTGTCTGAATTTAGCTGGAGAAAGTTGTTTTGCATCCACACACTGACCTGGTGGATGCAGTGACAGAGTGAATCCACTGGTCCATATTCACCTGCTGTCAGTGAGACATAGATCTGAGTGTCGTCTGCATAATTGTGGTAGGACACATTAGTACTTTATATTAATGGCCTACAGGCAGCGTGTAGAGATTGAACAGGAGGGGTCCTTGGATTGACCCCTGGGGCACCCCACAAGTCAAGGCCATGTGGTCTGAGACACAGTTGGTGTTGCAAACACAATGGTCTGTTGCTGCATAGAGGTGAGTCCTGATGTCCATATTTGAAACAACAACCCAAATGTAAAATAATATCCAAGGAGTTCCATTTACACCGCTTTGTGCTCTTGGGATTGCTAACTGACCCTGCTGCTTCCTGCAGCTCTCTGTCCTGATCTAATGAAGGGAGTCACAGGTGGAAGGATACGAAGCCCTTTAAGCGCATCACAAACAATTCTAAACACAGGGACTTTATTGAGGAAATGTTGAACACTGTAAAGAATCTTACTGTATCATATAGCTGAGCTAACGTTTTTGAGTAGTTTTATCCTTCAAGTGGGTTCATTATCAGGCATTTAGTGCTGCTGTCTGCCCCCAGATATCTTCCCCCAGGGACAAAGCTTGCAGGTTCCTTTAATGGCGCTCATATTTATTAGTGCCATGGGCCTCTAGCAATCCTACTTCAAAAAACCCAGACTAACCCATTAAGTAGCCTGGTGGTACAGTAATATAGAAAATGAAGGATACATTGTTATATGAAATCTAAATGAGTAGTCGTGATCAAATTTAAAAATTAGACTGGTGATGATGCACCACGCTATAGATCTCTCTCTCTCTTGTTCCAAACTAAGCCTGAAAAATGTGAATTTTTTATGCTTTTTGACACCCCCAACACACTAAAATGGTGCAATACTTAAATGTCATTTTAGACATTTTGTAGCAGTTTGTCTGCACACTTAAAGGGACTGTGAGGAGTTTCTAAGTAATTACAAAAAAGTCTCACTTTTAGATATATGCCTGATCGAAATACACACTTTAAGATGAGTTTTATAGCATCAAAATAGGTTATCAAAAATGCTATTCCTTAGCTTTGCGGTCGGGTCGGACAGGGCTGGACTGGCCTGGATACTCAACTTCGGAAACAAGACAATTAAACCTAAAGCAAATTTATATTATTTGGACACGTCTTAGAGCACCGGGCTGTAAGTAGCCATATATAGCCGGCTACAAAACTACGATACTAAGTTTCCAAAAATTGCTTGTTGTCACACATCAAAAACTGCCGCTACGTAACTAGAAAGAGATACATTGCCTCGTCGCTTTGCATCCTGTAAGTTGTTGAAAAAGAAGTTGTAAAGCAATGCAGAGTTCTGAGGAAGGTCTGAGCTGCAGTTTTATAAGCATCACAACACACACACGCTGTGCATTCAAGTTGTAGTCAGAAGTAGGAATTTCCGAATTCCGAGTAGGAAACTGCAACTGGAACGTCCCCCGAGGTCGGAATTTGTACTGGGAACTCGTTGAAACCTCGCCACCCCCGAGTTGACAATCGAATATGGATGCCCCCAGTGTGAACAGCTATTTAGCTCCTGTAATAATCAATTTATTTGCACTTCTGACTGGGGTGTGTTGCTCTAGATCAGCTGTATACACAGTATTGTTAGACTTATATTTACAAAAATGCTGCCATAGTGATAATCACATTCTTCATACAGCAACACAGGGCGTGCTAACAACAGCTAACAATAGCCTGGTAGATCGACATGTTTTTTCCGACTTCAACTAGAACACCGATAAGTCGGAGATGATGTCACTCCCATTTCTGAGGTTACTGGAATGCAGCATTACGACAGTCGCCACGCGTGCTCATGGGTAGCAGCGTCTTATGTTGCTGGAAACAGATTCTCCTCACAGTCTCTTTAAGAATTTGTTAAACTCAATCATAAGACAATAGATTGTAGGACTCCTTTCACTGTTGCTATGGTGTCAAATATAAGTATCACTTTACTAGAATCATATTATCTTACTATTCTGATACTGTGATAACTATTTATTTCTTTACAGAAGAAAAAATAACAGCATGATTCTTTGTTTATATCGCTCAGCCCTCCAAAAGACTTCAAATGTTCGGCTTTTCTAGCATTTCTAAGTATCAGTTTCTCCTCATAGCACATGCAGTGCAGATAAGTGCCAGTCTGGCACCCATCAAAAAACATGAGGGACTGAATTTGAAAAAGTCTTGTTTTGTGCATGCAAGGATTGATGTGGGATTTGAAGGTAGGAAGCACTGCAAAAACACAAAATGACGTAATCCTGTATGCTCAAAAATAGGACTGCAAACCCACGCTTGGTCATTGCACACAGTGTTCTTTAAAGCCAAAATATATACAGAAACATCACAGCATGCCTGGTTTATTCATGCCATGCCAAATGTTCCAGCACACTGCTTCTGCTTCTATGAAGATGTGATGGGCTCAGTGCAGACATGGGTTCATCCTCTCTATAGAAGAAGTCAGTTTCTTTGGATTAATAAATAATCATCTTACAAAATCCTCCATTAAAAGGTGGGTCATGGAGCTTTAATCCAGCACATTAAGCCTTATTAGCTCCATAAATGTGTCTGTATGGGGAAATAAGTCCTGCTAAATATGATCCACTGACAAATATCATGTTGATTCCTATGGTTTGCAATAAAAGCTATGTTGTCTTACATTTGTTTCAACTAAATGTATCAGGACAACTGTGTGTGGATTATAAATAGACTCTTTCAGTGCATAGATTTTCTTCTATTAATATATGATGCACTGTTCTCTCTGATGCGTTTTGCCAAGTACTAATAATGTAAATGCGAAGCGCGTGAAATCCCCCTTAATCAGCAGAGGCCCTCTAATGTGTCAGGGATTCCTTATGTCCTGCTTCAGAGAGTGGGCATGTATGACAGATGTGCTGCACTGTGTTTGTTCTTATTAGACACCGCCGAGCTACAGCAGGGATGATGAAACTTCAGCAAGGCCTGGAGGAAGCAAAGCGATGCAACCGCTCTGTGTACGGATGTGATCTCAGCAAATGAATTATGCAGCATAGATCCTCTCACTGATTTATTCTTTTATTTATTTAAATCGGGTTAGTTGGTTGTATATTAAGTTGTTTTGCTCCGAGAGAAGAAGTGGGCACACAGTTGGCAAGATGAAGATTTGTAGATGGTAAGCTGCAGCTACAGTGAAGGTGTCAAAGTTTTGATTCTTGGATACTTTTTGGATGCCAATAGGGCCAAAAAATTATACCTTGCTATTTCTTGGCTGAATGACAGTACACTGATTACACTGATCAGGCACGTTATGACTGCTGATGGGTTAAGTGAATAACACTGATTATCATTTCATTAAAGCATCTGTTAGGAGCAGCGAGTAAACATTTTGTCCTCAAAGTTGATGTGACAGAAGCAGGAAAAATGGGCAAGAGTAAGGCAGGCCAGTTTGACACAGGCTAAAGTGTGAGGTCCAGATGACTGGGTCAGATTATCTCCAAAACTGCAGCCCTTTGTGGGGTGTCTGCAGTGATCAGTCTCTACCTGAAGCAGTCTAAGATAGGAACAATGATGAAGTGACTACAGGGTCATAAGCGGCAAAGGCTCACTGATGCTTGTGGGAGACAAAGGCCGGTCGTCTGGTCCCATCAACAGACCAGCAACTGTTGCTAAGATTGCTGAAGAGTGGCTGTATGACTCAATGTTGTCTCTGTAAGGAAATCACATTTGACTCATTACCAAAACTAGAAAGCACTTGGAGAGTGCAAACCTCTGCCAACACACTCAAAACGGTTGGGTTAAAAATAATCCAATTTGGGCTGTTTTATAACCCAACCGCTGGGTCATTATAGCACCAGCCCAGAAGTATTGAATTTGACCCAGCAAGATGGGTTGGTCCATTTTAACCCAACAGATGAGTTTAATACTCTACCCAAATTCTGGGTCAAATTAACTGCAAACCTGGGTAAATTCAACCACACATATTTGTTTTATACTCTACCAAAATGCTGGGCCAAATTAATTAAAATTCTAGGTTGTTTCAACTACATATTTGTTATATACTCTACCCAAATGCTGGGTCTGACATGGGGGCAGTTAGGACCCATAAGCGAGACAGATTTAGCAGTTCACAATAACCAGCTTTAGTGAACAGACACAGGAACAGGTGAGTAGAGAGTGGGGACTGAACCTGTGATCCTTGAGACGGTTACGTTGTCCACCCGGACTGTCCCACAGCTTAATGATAAAGTTACCATCATAATATAATTCCTTGACCCTGAAAACTAACACATAGCACCCAGAATTATGCTCATGTCATTATTAGTATAACAGTCACTGAGCAAAGTGGATTGTTATCCATGGCAGTTAACTGGATCAGCACCAAAATTGAATCATTTTTAAGTTAGGCCATAACCATCATCTTCTGAAAATTTCAGCAAAATCCGTCCAGTAGTTTTTTGTGCAATCTTGCTAACAAACAAACAAACAAACAGGAAAACATCTGCGGGCAAAAACACAACCTCCTTGTCAGAGGTAATAGTAAACCTTGTAACCTTGTAGGGTACAAATCACACCATATTGATTCCTGTTTGGTAAAACAAAGTAAAAAGTCTGAGAAACTTTTCTTTATTTTTTGTCCTTAATGATCAAATTTTCGAGAGAATCTCGAAGACAGACAATCTAAAATGTATTACTTTAATCAGAGATGGGTATCTTTAATGAGGAAGTGGGCTCCAGAAATATTATGTGTTATAAGTTAGGGTGGAAATTAAGCCTGGATCCATTCAGATCCTGTGTAACATTTTAAAAACCTTGAAAATATCAGTTGACCTTATTGATCAAGGCTATTAAGTCTCGTGCGTCTTTTGGAGGCTTTTTGACTATGTGATATCAGCTTAACTCAGCTCAACTCAGATTGAATTTACTGGTTGTTTTGGTTCTGCATTGGCACAGTTCTTTGCAGCACATTACAGGATGCAAATCTGTCCTCCATAACAGGGAATGTATTTGTTTTTATAAATGACAAAGGAGCTAAAAAAGACACCAGTGTGTCCACACTGTAAAGGTTTCAAAATTATGCCATCACAATTCATGTCCTATACCATATAGTCATACAAAACATCAAGGCTATCAAGTCTCATGTGGCCCACTATATGAGGCTATTGAATTATGTAATATCAGCTTAACTTGACGTGACTCTACCGGGTTGTTTTGGTTTTCCACGATGGATTGTTCCCAGTACCTGGAGCAGTTCTTTGCAGCACATACGTTGACGCAAATTGGTCTTCCATCACGGTGAATTTGTTTGTTTTTGTAAATGACAAAAGAACCAATAAATTACATTTGTATCCCCACACTGTAGGGGTTTCAAAATTATACAGTTACAATGCATGTCTTACATACAAACCATGAAGTCATACAAAACATCAGGGCTATCAAGTCTATTCTATGAAGGTTTTTGGCTATGTGATATCAGCTTAACTCAACTTGAATTTATCTGGTTGTTTTGGTTTTCCATGAGTGGTTGTACCTAGTACCTACTTTCAAGTGCACTGAGCTGAAATCTCTTAATGAAATGAAAACGAATATCACTAAAAGCACTTCTCAATGGAAAATATATTTTCACTCCACTTTTGCCATGTCTTGACAAGAGTTTGTTCTATGAAGTGACCTAGGTTTTTAACTTAACACCGTGGCAGAACTTACTAACTTCTTAGTGAAAATGTGGAAAGCTAGCTTGCAATTTGAACAAATCCTTCAAAAATATCCTAGATCTGCTTCAGGATTTGGATCACCAGACTCTTTTGTTCAGCTATTAGGGCATGTGTAGGAACTGTTACCATGATGTGTTCAAATCTGGAGTAAAATGTTTATTTTATTCCATCTTCCCACCAAAAAACAGAAAAGTATAAATAAGGACCTGCTAAGGTTCTCAATATCAATGGTCCCCATTCTTCTTTGTCAGGAAATGTGGCACCAGCATTTAAAATACTTAGAATTCATATCCCACAGCATGACAATCCTAGTTTTAGAAAACAGATTCTTCCTGAAATTCAGAGGATTGTGTAATCTTCAATTCTGTAAAGAATTTATCGTCATATAAAGAAAGCATTCTCCACTGACTGCCTTTCAATAGTCTCCAGTTTCTCTCTCCCATAAAAGGGGCTCCTGTATCTCATAGAAATATACGTCTGTGGAGCTCAGCTGGGCTGTGGGTGGATGACACTCTGCCACATGAGACGCCTGCCTCATATGTCACAGAGATAAGAAAGGACATAAGTCACAATATATGTGAATAGGGCAATAGACTGTTTCCTGCTGGGCCACATGAAATGACCCTATGGAGGGAAAAGCCATTAAAAATAGAGACTTTTAATCTAGAGGAAATGGTTTTCTCAATAAATAATTTGATTTTCTGCGGTCAATCCCTCAGAAAAAATGACTCATCCTTACTATTGGTTGCTGTTGGAGCTATATTACATGCCATGGACACACACATTTGTATGAAAACTATTAAAAATTAGTTTTTTGCATATTATGGATCCTTTAAATCCTCAAATTGCTACAAAAAATGTTTCTCTAATGTGGAAAAGTACAATAAAATTTAATTTTACCTTTCTGTCAACTGAAAAGAAAATCAGATAAATGATATGGTTTTTCTAAACAGATCATAATATTTTGGACTATTGCACTTATTTCAGTGCTGAAATATGAACTAAACAATTTTAGAGGATTAAGCTTGTCAGTCATCATAAATGGAATAAATTAACTCAAGTTAAGGCAAAAAAATTACCGCTTCGGTAAAGTTGTTGCAGCTGGGACAGACAACGGAACAAAACCCATGATTGAGCAAAGATACAGGACTAAACAAATGTGTTTTAATGCTTTTTATTAGGACATGCATTGCTGTGACATAGGAGGGGACATACATGCAAATGCTTTAGTTTGCTGTATTCCTACATACTGGTAACCTACATATTGGATGTTTTTCTCAACATTTCAAGAAGTCACGCTTTCATGATAAACCAGCAGTTATCTCAACACAACCATACAGATGAGTCAAATGATTTGTTTTCCCAACAAAATTGCACCAACCTTTACAAAAGGCAACCAGACATGTTTACTTTGTGCAGCATTTTTCCTGGTTTATTGTTCAACAGCCAAAACCAGCTTTTTGATTAATTTCTGGGTCCCTTCCCACCAAATGAGAACCACAGGTCTAAGGTGCGGTGTAAATAATAGTGTACTGAACTGAACAGCAGCCTCTATACCGTAATGTAGAGCCAGAAGATTTAAAGACCCCCTTCTGATTGGCAGCAGAACAGGTCATAAACCCTGCTCCATGTTAACAGATGGTACATCGAGCAAACTTTATCATCAGAAACTGTAAAGCTCAAATTATTTTCCCAAACATTAAGTACTTAATAAAAGGTTTTTATTAGCAAGGTCATTTTTGTTTAACTGTCATTGTATGAAAATGATAATTTTACCAGCTATAGTGCAAAAATGCAGCATTATTTAATTGTTTTCTTGAAAAGACATCCCTATTTGTTCTTCTGACTATGAAGATATTGTAATATTGGGTAATCTCCATATGTACAGTTAGTATCTGATAGCTTTATATGACAGATGGAGGCACATTAGGTTCCTCTAATAGTGACTTTAACTCAATACTGTGATGACAGGCATGCAGCCGGATGGAGCCTAATGTCATGTATACTTTTTTTTTCACACAAGTTTACAACAGCATAGTCATGATACTGCTCTGATATCTGATCCTAATAAAACACTTATAAAACCAAAGAGGAATTCAGGTGTGGAGGTGCTCTCATGTTTGTTATGAGTAAGAGGTTGTTTCAGATTCCTGGTTAAGTGAGTCTCCTGCTGTTTCATGGAAAAATAGATTTTTTAAGCAGCCACTCCAGGAATAGGCCAGAGCTGGTATTATTTTTGTCCTTTCATCTTGGCCATTATTAAGAACTCTACTTTTAAAGGCAAACATTCATCCAATGCTTGTGATAATGGTATTTTAAGACTGCTCAGAGGAATTTTCTCTACAATTTAGCCCAAATATCCTCTCTGACTTGAATATAAACTTTTGTTAAAGCCATTCAAAGTTGAACACTCTGACCCAAGGAGGGGGTGATTAGATTATAGAGGGGGAAAGTCAAGGTCACTGGGCCTATCGCACATCTCCTGCTTGTGAGCGTGATGTTTTTGAAGTATCTTTAAACAAGTTTTATCAAACTATGTGGAAAAGTCTACCCTCACCAGTTTGAGCTTTTGCCCTCAGGCCGTCGTTTTAGGGCTCCTATGAGGAGGACCAAAAGACTTCAGGTCTCTTTTATCCCCAGTGCTATTTAATGATTTAATGGGGGTTAACCCTTAGGTTGCTCCTGCTCTGCTTGCACTTTAATTGCTCATTTGCACATCCACACATTGCAATTTTAGTTACTTGGTAGTAGGGGTGGGCGATATGGCAAAAATGTCATATAATTTTCTAAAAATAAAATCATGATCACGATTTTATCATGATTCTTTTTTACGTTGATTTTTCTAGACTAATATGCATGTTTGACCATATTTCCCTATGTTTAACAAATAAAACATGTAAAACCCTAAAAAAGGCAATTAAAGCCAAAGAAACGTTCTGAACAAGTTTTAATTTAAATAGTGCAGTTTTTATAAAAATGTGAAACATAAAAGGCAATGAACAACAATAAAATGCACTTTTGTAACATATAAACTAAACACACCAAATAGCGTATTGAAAAGGGTCAAATATAAATGCAAACTTAAGTAACTGGTTATCTCTTAAAGTACAACAATAAAAACAAATGCTTTCTAACTGCAATGTCTACAACCTGAGTGAATAATACAGCTGCTTAAGAACAGATTTGTGTTCAGACATCTTCAAGCTTTTATCTCCTTTTCTCTTTCCGCCATGGCTTCATGCTACATAACCGAACAGGAGATCCCACCATGCACTGCGCGTAATGTGATTGGTTAGTCGTCAAAGTGTCTGCGCCCACACAGACGATTTGATGATCTTTCTGCTTTATGAGATCATCCCCACGTTATAATCCTTAATGATTTAATATCATCATATCGCACACCCCTACTTGGTAGTAATTTTCCATTTCGGTATGAACTCTGGACTAGACTTTGGTTAGAGGTTTTGTGTATGGTGTTTTTGATACTGTGTTTTGTGTTTTTTTTAACTCTGTTTTTGTTTCCTTGTCTTTTTGTGCTCTGCTACAAAACTAATTCCCCTTCATGGGACAATAAAGAGATTCACCCATCATCAACTGATTTGACTTTGGAAGTTATGGAATAAAGGCCAAGTTCATTTAACATTGGAGGTACAAGGTGAGGGTCATTGGGACTTTGAACCTTGTTACTAGACATGCATCATCACTCTTACAGTTGTGAGATTTCTACCAACCACGCTGCCACACACACTGAAAAACAGCCTCTTTTTGACATTTTACTGTACTTGTGCTGTAATTGTTTACCTTCCTACAGCAGAAAGTGCCAGGCAATTGTTCTTGTCGAAGATAACATGCTTCTTGCAACTTTCCCGTCACTTTTGTCGACTGTCATCCTGTCCGACGATGTAAGAGTGCAGTCTCAAACCAGTGCACCTCAGTAATTTTTCAAACAGTTGTAATTTCAGTTTTTCACTAGTGTTAAAAAAATAAAACAAAGCAGCAAACGTCCACAGCAGCTGCCAGGGAGCTTTCAAGTGGCATGGATTTAATCTGTCAAAACAGCAAAGATGATCATCCGTCTCGTGTTTGTTTGGCAACTGGATCGGTCCAGGTTTCCAAAGAAGAGGGAGGTAATTGCTGTCTTTTGGGAGTGATAGTGGTGTTTACATTTTCCATTCAAGCCCAGTGCTGAATGACTGAAACAGCTGTCGATGAGTCCTGTCTGAAGGGACAGGATTATTTTTCAACATATTGTCCTCTTTCACTCATGTGCTGGCACTTCCAAAAGCTTGTCTGTCCACTGGATGCCAAAATACATATTGAAATCTCAGACTTAAATTGTTTTCTCTGTCGGCCATTTTCTTTCAACACCGGGCAAATGTACTTGACTCTCTTAGTGAAAAATGAATACTTGTCCAGCGCCACCCATTTTCTGTGGGTGGGGGTGGTGGTGGTTGTGCCAAGCTGCCTGGGAGGCTGGTAATATACTAGCAAGGACTACATTAATTTATTTATAACTCAAAACTGGCCACTGGTTACAAGTAAAAACAAATAAAAGCATTGGAAATGCTGCTATGTTAGTATTTTCATTGTGAATCCTTTTTTTTTTAATGTTTTAGGGGCCTTTTTTATGCCATCATTTAGGGGACTGTACAGTGGATAGATTATGGCATGGGGTAAGAGAGTTGGTTCCTTAAACAAGGGGGAAAATGCATAATTTGATCCCTAGACTTAAATATTAGCTGGTATAAGGCATGTCTCAAATGTGGTAGACATAATCCTAATCAACTCCAAAGCTAACATACATACATACATACATGTTTTTTATTGTAGGGTGATTTTTCCTTGCATGTTCACATTAACAAAGCTACCCAAGTCTGGTCACAGTTAGATATTACTTACCCTAGCATCTTCCTAACCTTGCAAGGCAGCTGGATCCACCTGATTCAGGCCCTCCTCACACGAGAACGGCCCCGTATTTTCTTGGTGTTGGCATCAAAACATGTATCGCTGTTTACACATTGTATTGTACATAGGCTTGTGCATTTACATGATAACGCAAAATCCACGTCAACAAGTGCTCATGCACTCATAACATGCTGCGTCTCTGCATGAGCACTTGTTGCTGTTGTTGCCGTAGCTGGTGTTGTTGGTGTTCTGTGAGCAAATGTTGGTATAAATGTCATAGCAATATTTGTCGCTGCTGGAACAAGATCAGAATCAGTCCGGCTGCCGCCATTGTTGTTGTTTTATGTGTGACAACGTGGGTTGGGGGGCGGGGAGGAGGAGGGGTGCTATGAGGTCACCGTCTTTTCCGGACTTATCTGTTTATACCAACTACGGCATGAATACAAATACCCAGATATCCACCTGCAGACCCGTTTTCAAAAAAGATGCGGAGTCATGGACAAATGACACGTGTCTCCATGTGTCAATATCACCAGATCGATAGTTTATTTTACTGGAGTCTTACAAATTTGTACTTGAGTAAAGCCCACCTCAGTGTCAGTAATCAGACGGATCTGTTTGCTAAGCTCCAGTCTTTGATTGTATGCAGCCCAAAGTGACACGGCCCAATCAGCTTCCCTTAAAGCAGGGAGAGTTAGGAGCTACAAAGGAGGCTACAACAGGAAGTGTGTGCCTGAAGAGAGATTGGCATTGGTACTAAAAGCTTTAGTAGCACTTTCGTTGGGTCTGGCACACGTTTCTTTATTCAATGAAACACAAACAACAGGCAAGCATGTTTTGGCTAGAGTTTGTTCTACAATGTGGTTTGTGTTTTGTACTTTCCACTGCAGCAGCATTGTACGCCTGCTACATTATCTGGTTGGACCTCATTTAGCTTGATTGACAAACAATCGTGCAGTCACCAGCAAGATATGCTTTTGAAAGATTCTGCCCATTCCCAAACCCTTTCTGTGGTCTGTTGCCCCCATGGAATCAATGAAATGTATTTAACGGTCATTCTGGTGTATCAGGTTACCGTCTTCCTGCTCAGGACATCACTTCACCTTTAAATTATGGATGCTTTTCACCTTGAAATAGAAGCTTAGATAAAGGGCCTATCCCGACAGGTCTTTAGCTGACATAAATACGACACTTCCTGACAAGCCTTGAAACTCTGTCAGGTCAGGCAGAGATTGTTCATAAATCTTTTACTCTGAACTTTGCAGAATGAGCACTTGAAGGTGTCTATCCCTGATCATACTTTCAGATCACACTGGTAGCTGTGTAGCAATGATCTGTGTCATTACCCCTGCCAAAGAGGTTTTGTTTGTTAGTAAGATTACTTAAAAACTACTGGACAGATTGTGCTGAAATTTTCAGGAGATTTTGTTAATGGCCCAACTTAAAAATGAGTAGAATTTGTTGGTGATTCAGATAGCCACCATTAACAATCATCTTGTAAATATTTTGGACGTTGGACTGTGGTTGAAGAAAAGCAAACAATTTAATTTTGAAAATGCAATTATGCATGCAATAAGTGGTGGCCAGCTAAAAAATTAAGGATTTTTTCTCTTTAAAATAAAGGGTCAGTCTTTTACAACCCTTTATCAGAACTTAATTAATGTTTAATGACTCCTTTTCCTGCAGAGTAACATACACTGTGCTTTTCAGGAAAGTTGATATTTCTTATCTTTTGATACCCCACACAGCATTTTAGGCAAAAATAGAGCCAGTTTCAGAACAACTCCAAATAATAGTGAGCAGTTTCTCAACTTAACCCCAGCACGAGAACCCACAGCCTCTTCTCTGGATGATAATGATGCGGCTGAGTCGATTTCTACTGAGCCAGAACCAAAAAATACAGACCGCTCGACCTTGACACGAAAGGCAGATGGATGGTAGAGTGTCAGTGTCCACAGAGCTACAGCAATCTGGGAAAATGGCTTGAAACACTGCCGTTATAGTGCTGAAAACACAGTAAGGGAGCTTGTATTTTGTCTTAGGGTCTAGCCATTTCCGTAGGTGGGTGCACAACACTGCCGCTGTGGGAGGAAGTCTTTTAAGAGGGCACCGACATCATACTGGGAAACTTTATTGGGAGGCATTACGCTGGAGCACTGAGGTCAAAACATCAGTGTCAGATCAGATACAATAACATTCATCTATTTTAAAACTTAATCTTTGTTTCCTCATTGCACAGTTAATAGCTCTTGTCATTTAACCTAATTTGGCATGAAAAACTGTGCCATTCTCTGAAAGCCAAATGAGCACTGTAACTGAAATTTAGATGCTTCTCCTCTACAGCGCAGAGCAAATGTTGTTTTGAGATAATTGAGCCACCACGGTATATATAATATTCATATTCTATCTGATGGGCTTGGCTCAGGCTCATTTGGATCTATGTGTGTGTGTCTGCAGGGGCCAGAGCAGCCAGTGACAGTGATAGGGAAGGAGTTATGTTTGGGTCTTTGTGGTAACTGGAGCGTTTGGCAGTGGTTTCCAGCTCCATAGGTGGAGGCAGACATGGACGATGTAGCAGGCTGTTGACCTCTACCAGAGCACCTGCAGGGCGAGATTATTAAGTAACGAGTCCCTGGTGAGAATAGCAGCCTTCGTGCCAGAAGTTCTCCACGGGAGGCTGCTGCTGATTTTGGTGATACAGTGCATGCATAAAATTAGAGCAACTGTTTGATTAGAGCCAGGCGCTTGGTCCTGCATTGTACTCAGTTGTTATTCTATAGTAAATTAATTCCTCCTACAATCTTTCAATCTGCATATTTAGACTTTGCCTGATGTTTTGTTGTGTTTTCTGTCTGATTTAAGGCCTGTGTCCACTGATAGATTTTATTCCAGCAGTGCTCCGCGGAAGGATATACCATCGCACAGTTTACAAAGCCCGGTGAGTTTTATAAACCATGACTTTTTTGGTGAAAGGAAACACATCATGCCTGTGTCAGTAAACTCTCGTTCAACTTCCTCATCCATCGTGGCTCTTGCAGCTGTTGCGAGGCTACATAAACATGGTTACGTCCGAGGGTCGCCTTCTTCTGGCTGCCACTGCTGTTCCGCGGATCACTGTGCATGCGCAGGTCTGTGTGTATCAAAACATTATTTTAACGGGTTGAAAAGAAAACACGTCTTTTAAAATGTTTTATAACCATTCAGATTTACTTCATGTGCTAATACGCCATCCCCTGGACCACTGTAAGGAGTATTTTGTCCACTATCGTCAGTCCGGCTCTGACTCCTATTGACTTTCAGCCATTGAGCTAAGCTACCTACGAAGCTAACAGCTGGGAGCCAGCCACTGGACGCAGAGACACAAAAAAGGTATTTTTGAGCTTGTCTCACTTTGTCAATGATAGGGAAAGGACGTGGGTCCAAAATCGTCGGAGTATTCCTTTAAGCTGTCAACCTCAGTGTCAGGGTGCTTCTTAGAGTGCTTTTGTTGCTAGGTACCCTCGCTACTATCTATAAGGCCTTTCGAAATCACTCCATATGCTTCATATTCAATTTATCCACTTTAATATCACCCAGAATCAGGCCCCTGAAAGGCACGAGGTATTGACCTCCTCATTTTATGAGGCTGATTAGAATGAATTCTTGTCCTCTCCTATATACTCTCTTCTGTCCTGCTCTTCGGCAGACATTGTTGAGATTGCACTTTCACCTCTTCTTGATGCTTCCACTTCTTCTTCCTTTGTTGCATTTGTGCTAATGTCCTTTCTGAATTTGGCCCCAGTGTCACTCAGATCATCTTTTGATTCTGACTGAATAAACTGCTCCAGAAGGTTATTGTTAGGGCCAGAAGCCTTTGCATGTCTCTCCATTTTCCTTTCTTTTCTTTCCTGGTGTCCCAGTTTATGTTCATGTCCTGGCATTGCTAAACCTGTCCAGTTTTTCTAGCACGACAGTCAGGTTCATTTGGATCCCCAAAATCTTATCATGAAAAACAAACTCAAAATAAATGATCAACAATTTGTGAAGAAACACTAAGTGGATAATTGATTTTAATTGATTCGGTATGTAATGCAGGGTATTTTAGTTGAAAATCTTCTTCGATTGCCAATATTCCAATGTAGAGTATTCCCAAGCTACAACCTAGCTACTTCTTAGCTCTTGACTTACCCCTTGGTTTTGTACGTCCATGCCTAGTGAAGTGGTGTCCCAATTCTCCATAGGCTAAGTCGAAGGGCTGCACAGCCCTGGAAAAGAAGACACACCAGGATCTCACTTAAACGGAAGGGATATGAGAATTTCCCTGTTGACAAAAAGATGGAGCAAAAACCGAAGGAAGTAGTTATAGTTATAAGCAATTATTAAATCATCAAGTAAATATGAATCACGTTTTGAATTGTTAGTCATATTTTAAATTTCTCATTGTAACGAGCTAGCTTTCACAGCTGTAGCTACTGTTATTGTTTCATCTGCCTATATGACACAGCCAGAGAGCAGCTCTGGGTGATGATGCAACAGGAATTGAGGGGCGTCTCCTTTACACTGGCCCTTCATTTACCACCTTGTTCTGTTGGTATACTGTGTATTAAGGGCCATCAAATACATTGGCACAAAGGGGCAGTATTTTTTAGATATGCTTTGTGAACCTCGTTTTGAAATGAACTAAAATCTTCAAATTGTTTTGTTCCAATCATCATAATATTAATTTAATATCTGAGTTTTTTCCAAGTTGTTTGTATTTCATAGCCTTTAAAAGTGAGATCAGTCCCTATCATCCATACTGCTATCCAGCTGCTGACCACTTTCAGGCTGCTTGTCTTCGGGGCTGTGATGTATTCCATGATTTCGTTTTACTCCATTGTACCTATTCTGCAGATTAAATATTGGCTCATAGTGGCTGACAGGAGGATTCCCATAAAACAGATCAAAGATAAAGTAAAACCAGACAGAAGTATTTAAATAATAATTATGTTATGTTATTAATAGTTGTAGGAATTTAAAAGAAAAGATCCCCTTAAAATCATGACCACATATTCCAGATTTGACCATTACTGAGGGGTTGGGTTGAGCTGGTATATGCCTTTATTTATTCACAGAAGCTTCAACTTTGGATACTTTGTCTTTTGGCCATTTTTAGAAATATTTTGTTATTTTCAAAGCATTGTTTTAGGGTTGTTTTCGGTTTATTAACCCAGTCAAATCAGCTTTATACATATGCCATATTTAATCAAACATTAAATATCATCTAAAAACAAACAAATATATAGTGAGTCAATTCAGAAAAGATTACTGTAGAACACCAAGTTCTGGCCTGATTGCAATCATATCTGAATCCCTGTCTTTAAATCACATGTATTTTTGTTTTTGTCATCTTTCTTGTCCTAAGATCCATCCATCCATTTGAAACCAGGTTTTGGTTGAGGTGGCAGAAGCTGACGCATGTTGACTCAGATGTTCCTCTTTATTAACAACATTTCTCTCATCTTGTGGGATCCTGAGGCATTCTCAGGCCAGGAGTGGTCTAATAACCCTCCATAGAGCTCTGATCTTCCCCCTGAGTCTCATCTCGACTAGATGTGCCCTGAAGATCATCAGTTGACATCCTAATCAGTTTCCTGAACCACCTCGACTGGCTTCTCCCAATTCAAAAGAGCATCAGCTCAGCTGCAAGCCTCCCACAGCTTCCCATGCTTCTAACACCATCTCCAAAGCTGCCTTTTTTTAGAGGTAACTCATTTCTGCCAGTTGTGTCGACAATCTCCTCTTTTCCATCATCACCCAGAGCTTATAACCATAGGTGAAGGTTTTAGTGTAGATCTCCCGGAAAGTCAAGAGCTTTCCCTTCTGGTCAGCTCCCTCTTCTACGCGATGGAGCAGCTCAATGCCTGCTGTACAGAAGATGCTACAGCAAAACCTTCAATCTTATTAGTCATCTCACCCTCACTTGTGAACAAGCCTGTTAGGTACTTGACCTCCTTCGTTTCAAGCAAGGAATCCCTTTCCATGTTGAGTGAGCAGAGAACTATGGCCTTAGACTTGACCTTCACCTCATCCACTTGGCGATCTGTCACAGACCACCCCATTGTAAGCTGTAGATCTGTCTGAAGGAGCTGATAAAACAATATCATCTGTGTTTCAGGTTATTTGACTAATTTGATTTGATATTCCAGTGATCCAAATGCAGTGTACCTGCCAAAAAAGTCAATGGGATTCTTGCTAAGAGTGTTTGGCATGCTCTGTCCTTTTATTATGTCATATTTTGAAAAATCATTTGGTCATGATCATATCTTTTGCAGAAAAAAATCTGATTTGTTGAAAAATACTGAAAATCTGGGTCATAAATTTCCACTGAGGAGTTGATCACAGGTCTAACTTAGAGTACACAACACAACAATTTGTGGCAATGTGGCCCTCAGGCTTATTAAACCTCATAGGAACAAAAGTAGTCCATCTCTGATAGATATATATGTGAAAACAGATAACAAAAAGGCAACTGAAGTCCTCTACTTTGTATTCTCACTCTTAAAAGAGATTGTGTGAAAGTGTTTCAAGGCATTTGAGTTCTATCGTCAAAACATCACCATGCATATTCAGTCTTCATTCTCTTGCAGCTATTTCCATTCATGCACAGCAAAGATGTCTCAATAGGCCCTTAAATCATGCCACATTGAGGATATTTAACCATTAAGACACAGTGTGTGATCATATTGATGGTGTGTGTCTTTAAAGTGGTGTGATGTAGATATGTATTTACAGTTCTGGCTGAATCCGTCGCAGCTCAATGGCAGAGTAACACGGAGGGAAGAATTTACGGGTCAGCAGGGCTCACAGCTGAGATTTTATGGCAAGATTTACACCCTGTGCGATTTTACAAGCAGGGGGGAGGATTGTTTAACTCTTTGTCCGACGAAACGGAGCAGGTTATTCTCCCCTCTCTCTCTTTCTGTTGAAGGAATCCAGAGCACCACGTTTTGACACCTATGTTACACCAGGAGGTAACACGTTTGCCCAGCGCACAAGGCAATTAATCTTGTCAATGTCAAGTGCACTGGGAGGGGGGATGAAAAGAAGATTTGACCTGATTGGCTATGAAAAAGGTCTCACATTTGGACCCAGTTGGGGAGGAGGAGGGTTACAAGGGGGAAGCGTTTGGCTCATGCAAGGACAGATGCACAGAGCTTTGATTTATCTGTCTGACTCCTCTTGTTTCCCAGAGAGCCTCAGTATGGCCTCAGCTACGGGTGTCCAGAATAAACACACATTAATTGGCCTATTAATTACAGGGGCGAATACAGGGGGTGAGACTTTTAGAGGGCTGCTTTGATCGTACACTGTTCTCTTTATTTAGAGTCATAGTGTGGATGTGCAGGTTTGAGTGTGTCTCAGGGCTGGGTAACATATCAGGTTTGTAAGATTTGTTGTTGTCCGTTCAAATAAGATTTAAGATTTGAAAATACAAATGACTATAAAGGAAAGACTATGGTTAAATACACATGAGGAGTCAATTTTGTCTGTTGAGGCACTTTAAAAGAAAAAGTCAAAATGTTGGAACAAGGTAATTTTTTTCCAGAATAAAGCTAAAATACAACGGATGTCTGTATTCCCAAATTTGAGTTTCTCTCCAGAGTTTACTTGGGCTTTTGCACCTGTATTCGCAGATGGACAGTGGATAGTGTCAAAAATGAGAGAGAAAGTGGAGGCATGTGTGAAAGGAGCAACAGGCTGGAACCAGGTTTTTTTGTAGCCTATATTCTTAAACAACATTTTTTGCTAAATCAGTTTAAACAGAAATGTGATAATCTTGTCTTGCTCTGTTTTAAAGATGTAGTTTCATTTGGGTTTTACAGTATCAGGTACTAAATCAAATGTTTTTATATTGGACCCAATAACTAAAAGCAGCTGGATTAGTCAGACTCCATGTCTACATTCAGGTAAAACCTCAAGCTGAAATGACTGTCCCTGATCAGAAAATGACCAAGCTTTCCAACATCCTTTAAAGGACGAAGAAGCGGCCGTACAAACCTGGTTTAGTTGTGCCAAGAGTGAGAAGCGACCTCAAACCTCTGTGAAATACTGTATATACACTAGATATTGGAAACAATACATCTAGTGTGTCAGGTTAAGCATCCAAACTATTCTTGAATCAGTACCTTTTCACTTGTATCCTCCTTCAATCTCTTGCAGCCATCTTTAGAAACAAATGAAGGGCCAATGTAAAGCTTGATGTATGGCTCATAGTTGTGTCCGAAAAAAAACAATGCAAATGAAAACATAACAAAATAATACATAATAACAGCATATAAAAATGTGTTTCTTGCTCCCACCTGTGTACTAATGCTTCTTTTGCCTGTATTACATGTTTTTTTGCTAGAGGGCAGTGTCAGGCAGAACTCAGAAAGTCAGCTTTTTCTTATTCTGCACCCAGTTCTTGGAATAAGATACAACGCCTCATTGAGGGCAGTAACCTATTACCACTTAGCAGTTTCAGAAGCCTGCTGTTTAACTTTCCAATCTCGATTTATAATTGGCTAACATAATTGTGTTTCATCCATTATCCGTGTTTATTAATTACACTGAACTCAACTTTTTAACTTTTGCATTCCTGAATCTTTAATATTTATTTGACTCTCCTATATTTGATATACCTTCATCGTAGTATTGCAGAAATTACCAAGTTAATATTTTAGTGGTCCTGAAGCCATCTGACTCTATACTTTTTCATTTTGTTTTTGTATGTCCCACATCACTTTGCTGTCTGTTGATGGTATCTGGTAGCTATTGATGGTATCTATAAGTATAAATGGATAAGTGTTGAATTGATTAACGTTTGTTAGATCACTAAGAAAAAGGCAAAGAAAGTTCATCACTTTTGGCTTTGATATTAAGTGCTAAACTGTGGCACCTGGTATAGCTCTTAAATCTGGGTTGCAATTTGATTTTTAAGTATCAGACCTGTTGTTACTGGTGCAAATACCTACCAAAGTTTTAAAAATGTAAAGACTTATCTTAAAATGTTGATTGAGACCCTCTGTCTTCTTCAGTTCCACCCATTTTTCAAGATTATGTTGATTTACTTGGACTCTTGACCCTGGACTGATCACCAGCCAATTACAGAGCCAGCATGTAGAGACATTTTGGTCTGTCAGAGTGTCAGGATTTTTTCCCTTCGCAATACTAAGAGCTCAGTATAACCTTCATGGTTCGTACCAAAAACCCCTGACATAACTCAAAATAAAAATGACGAAGACACAACTGAAGGCAATCAGATGGAATTTACTCGCCAGCGAGGAGGACAACAATACAGGCAAAGGCTGGATGTTGAACTGAGGATGTGTAATGTTTTCTCTCTTTTATAAGAGTGACAAGAAAGGTGTGTGTATGTAGTGACCTCGGTACATCACTGTCTTGGAACGAGCCAGACTGAGCTGGTATGGAGGATGTCCCTCAAACTTGATAAAGGCCGAGAGACAGCCTCCATACGAGGTTACGTACGGAGGTCACATTATCAGTAGTGAATCAGTAGGTAAGGTATGTGTGTGTGTCTGTGTCAGAAGTATGCAAAAGCTAGACAATGATTAAAAGCATGATTATATTACAGGATTGGAACAGGGTTATAAAGAGTCAAATACATGAAAAGAATATATACAATATGTACAGAAGTTGAATACATAAAATATGTACAAAGGTCAAATTATTCTTCACACAGAGAAAACTGCACTACCCAAAAAACATCCACACATGCACAAGGAGAACATACAAAGTCAATGCAGTGGATCCTGCAACCTTCTTGCTGTGAGTCATGAGCACTACACTGAGGACTTGTTTTGACAGCCCCAACTTCAACGTATGATAACTTCCCCTTTTTTGTTTAATTTTGATTTTTAAAAGCAATAGATTTAAAATCCAACTTATATTGTTGTTACCATTTTTATTAACAGGTAACGGGTATTTCTCTTCAAAATTTTGAATTGTGGTGTTGTCACATCTAATTTACAGAAAAATATTGATGTATAGATTTTTTTGTAGCCATTTAGACAAGTAATTTGAAGTATAATTTTTGGTCCCTATTTCCCAGCCCTAGTCCTAGTGTGTGTGTGTTACTCGATCTGTGGGTGTGTGTCCGTGTAAAAAAAAGATGTTCAACAAGGGGTAATGTAGGTCAACACATCCTCGGAGCATTAGAAAGTCTTGATGTAGTTGGCCGGAGCACAGCCCTCGTTCACACATCTACAACCTCCCTACTATCAGGAGATAGAGCTGAAACCACACAGCAGGGACACGAAGAGTGTCACACGTGTCCTCTCCACCAGCCCTATGACAGAATTCATCAGGGGCCCGACGTCCCCCAGGCCTGTGCCCAATACCTCTACCGCATTTTCCAACTTTGTTTCAATGTCCGCCGGGTCAAAGAAACACTAATGGAGTGCCATGTGTCAGATAGGGTCAGCTGGACTGAATTCACTTGACTCATTGAGTCGTGTCAGCAGGCGGGGGGGTGACTGGCCCCTGTGACTGTTTCAGGTATTGTGGTGCTCAGCATGGCTTCAGTCATCCAAACAATGGAGTTTCTCTGGCTCCAAACAGTCTAGCAGGGGTTGAAAATGTACACACGTACCTCACTCAAGTAGAGGTCCAGATGCTATCTTTAAAAAAGACTCCAGCTAAAGCCCTGATAGGACTTCTTCCCTGAGGATAAAGTTAAAAATAAAAAGAATCTTTCGTATATCCAAAGCAAAAAAGTCAAAGATTTGCTTTGAAGGGCATCTCTTAATGACAGTTTCTATGTAAAGGTTATGTGGCCGCACAGGATTTTTGAGACAGTAATACTTGAGGTTTAGAACCTCAAAAATAGGGTTGAACAGTTCTGAATGAGTAGACAGTGATACTTAAGATGTGTTCGAGGTCCACCTTGTAACGTAATGATGGATTTAAGTGGGCTGGCATTGTTTTTCATTTTTACAGTAAAATGAAATAACCACATCAGTTGCATAATTTCACTTACTTTGAGTTGTGTGACTTACTGCCCTTTTAGGTCTGTTGAATAAGCTTAATTATACTCAGTCTTCATAATAGCGTGGAATGATTCTCTCAAATAAACACATGTAAAAAGTGATGTATCACAGTGTGTAACTTGCAACTCAAAATCATCTTAAACTCAATTTCATCTTTATGTGGTGCAAGTGGTGACAAATAATGATCTAGAAACATGATTCAGCCTTTAAAAATACAGCCTGTTAAACTCAGAATATCTTGATTTTTTTTCCTACAACATTCATTCATTTGCATTTGCTTCACTTTTTTGAAGTGTTACTGCATCTTTTGTGTCATTGAGGCTGCTTATAAACGTATAAGGACAGTAAAAGTGTCGAGGGACCTCAGCAGTAATACTTTCTGGTCACTTTTAATAAATAATACTAAAGTGCATACAGGATATCCCATTGTTTTGTGGTGTGATATGGTTTTATTATTTCATTGCCCAGTATTAATATTAAACAAGTCAATAAATTATATAAGCTCTGAATATTTGTTTTGTAATGTACTTCAGCCTCTGGGTGATATTTGGCAGCAGGCATTCAGCAACTTCATTTAGTTTCATGTATTGTTAATATTTCTGTCACTGGAGCAGACTAAAGAAGAAGACAGAGGAAGACATACTTTATTCATCCCTCAAGGGGAGATTCAAGGCTTTACACTCAACTGTTGAGACATGCTACACACACATCTAGGCTGATGTACACACACAAACAGGTCCTATGATCATGCAATGATGGAGATGTCAGGGTGATAGTATGCTGCTTTAGAAAAAGCAGTACTGAGCAGATTTAGGGTGTAGTGCCTTGCTCAAGGGTACTTGGATAGTGCAGTCAGCTGGCACCTCTCCAGCTACCAAACCAACTTCCAAACATGGTTCGGCTGGGACTTGACCCAGCCACCTTCCAGTCTCCATCACAAGTCTTTTTGGACAGCGCTACTGCCAACTGAATAACATTTAATGCATTTTATTGTGGGTTCTTAATGCTTATAAAAAATAACAAACAGACTTTCTGGAAAACAAAATACTGTGATGAATTGCCCTGTTTATAGTGCTGTAATAAAGTGTGATATGCATCATCACAGGCTGTCAATTACATGTGCACATCCACACACAGTTGACAGCCACATGAGATAAAAGTTGGTAGTGTGATGATATTTCAGTTTTAAGTTGAACTGCTGGATTGTTCCATCACCTGATATGCCAGATTGACCATTCAATATACTTCTTCAGTCCATCAAGGCAACAGCCTATGGAAAATATTTTGGGATGACCAGAACCTTTCATATCTCGCAAGTGTGCCGTCAATCACTTTCATTACAGGCCAATCATATAATATAGCAGGCAGGTGCTACTGCCTCAGTGTAAAGGATAGAATGTGAACCACAAACTCTCACCAAATGAAGAGGAAATATCGTTTCTGTAGAGATGTTTGTAGTGTCCTCTGTTTTCATTTAAGCAAGAAATGCTGTCCAGATGTGAAAACCGCTGCTGAAGCTGCTAGCATCTATGCTGATCTCTGTTCGAGGAGTGAGTTTTTCTTCTCTTGCTTGTAGCTCTAACATCTTCCTACTCCAAAGGACACTGTGAGTGACCCAGATTAATAATGCCCAATCAATCATTGTGGATTGGAGCTTGGCAAGATGGATCTGACTAATTATAGAAACTGAATCTGGCTAATCTGTCTGCAGGGCAAGGGTAGTTGTTCCATATGAACCTGACAGTAGCTTGTTGCCCTTAGAAACTATGATTAAAAAAATGTGTAAATTAAGAGTTGGTTTTATAATCATGATGAACAAAGATTTTAACTTACTTGATTTTTTTTTTGCCACAGAGCTTATTATTCACAATAATTCAGTTAAAACATTGTAGTCTTTTGTCAAAGGAGCCAGTGTGATTTTAACCTTGGCCTGTCATGATAACAAATTTTGCTGGATGATAACTGTCCAAAAAATTATTGACGCTAAACAATGTTATTGTCAATATTATTATTATTTTTTTTTTCATTAATGTTATTGTAATATATGTCATTAATAAGGTGAGTAAACCATATCAAAAGCAAGAATCTTTAATTTCTTGAGAGTTTTTAACTGTAATTGGAAGGTCAAGGTCTTTTAAATAAAATAAATTAAACAAACAATATAATCAATTTAACAAACAAAAAAAGAGAAAAAACAATGAAAATGAAATGGACTCTCTTTTAGGAAAAATTGCATGTAAATAAAAATATTTATACTAATTAAAAACAATAAAAAAGACTTTATCTCTATTTATATAAAAAAAACTCCAATAAAAACAAACAAAAAAATAAAAACAGTAAATAAAAAGGAGTTCATACCGTATCTGAATGGTCTGTGACATGTACTATCTCCCAGTTATTTAATACTGTCTGTCAAATGTAAGTAACATTTCTGGCTTTTCAACCGGATTGAAGGGTTGCATTTCTTTTGCAATGTAGCGAACGACACTGTCTGTGAGCGCGCAACATTTTGCACTGCTTTATTTATATTTACTTTGCAGACCAAACACCTCAGTAAGCGCTGACTTTAAGGACGAAGGCTCCCTGTACGTGCGAGCGGCCCCGCCCTGCCTCCTCCCCGAAGATTGCATGAGAGACAGATGCTCACTCTGCTATAAATCCGCTAAATCTGCTATAGAATCGATGCACCCCAGTGTTAAGAAAGATGGGCAGAGTGAGCCATCTTCTCATTCAGACTCTTTGGTAGAAAGAGAGGAGGAAAACAAACATGCACATGTCAGTTTATCAACGTCGGCAAACTTACCTCACACTGCTCGCACCCGTACCTCTCTATTTGTACATTTTTACTTTGCACCTCTCGAATCAGACTCAAAGATCCTGCCCTTGCACTTTCTGTCTCTTTAAAGCTTTAAAAAAAAGGCCCGAGTGCTGAGAATGTAAATTCCCCTTAAAGGGCATTTTGGATCCATGATTCCTGGATTAAAGCTTACCCACAGTTTGCTAAATCTTTAAGTGCTGTGTCTTCTGCCAAGCAGGATGAGATGGACAGCTCAGAGTGCAGAGGGGCAGGGGGCTGGACAGAGAGTCGACGTAGCCTCGAACACTGGAGAACAGAGTCACGATAGTGGCAGACTACTTCCTTCAGAGCTACAGCCTGCTGTCCATATTTTGATTTTTCACAGTCTCATCCTGACTGCAGCCGGTTTAGATACATTCATCTGTGTCCACTTTAATGGCATGCCAGGGAGCAGCACATTTACAGTGGCCTGATATTTTACAGATGGTAGTGTGTGGGACCTCAGTGTAATCTGTTATTCGTGGTGAGTTATATATGCATACGACTCACCAAGGGCTACAGTAGCCTGAGTGAGCACCCTGTGGATCTTTGCACAGTGTTTCCTGTCTGACCTCAAATATTTGGTTTGTAAAATGAACCAGAGTTTATTCAAAGTATATTTTTCAGCCTCTCTTCTTATTCACTGGCTGGAAAATGCATTAATGAAACACTCAGTATCTGTAAACAGAGGACGGGAGCAATCTGCTTCGGATGAATAAAACGGCCAAAAGTCTGGATGAGGCTGTGAAATTTCAGAGAGCCAAGGCTAATAACAGTATCCATTAGGAGATGAGAACATTCACGCCAGCCTGTTGTGAGGAGACGCTGCAGTGTAAAGAAAACCAGCATGCATGGAATCACTGCGCAGACATTCGGCTTGTATAGGTGGACTGAGCTCACGGTTCGATTAATCATCTTTAACACATAAAAATGCAAATTCAGACAGTATCATGAGCCCTCTTTCCTCTTCTTAGAATTGTTAAAGTCAATGAGCTCTTAAAACTCATCTATGGGGGGTGGTAGAGACAGGGTTGTTGTAAAGAGCTGCTCTAACGCCCTGCATTGATTGAGATTGCACAGACATCCTCTGTCTGCTTCTCTTGTTTCTTTTCATTGGGTGTTTTGCATACTGTGTGATAGTCTGGAGGCCCTATAGTGGTTATTTTTCCCAATGATATGCTACGTTCTATGCATGGGTACCCTTGCGATACCACCTGTGTCCCTTTGCATTGTGTGGCAGTTGAAAAGAAGCATAATGCTGTGTGAAAATGATTGTCACTCTCATACGGCTTCTTGCTCTCACTATTTCCTTTTTCTCTCATCGTTGTAAGCCCTCCACAGAAAAAAAAAATCTTTACGGTATTCAGTGCCTAATTGCCAGACTGCCTAATTAGCGATGTTACCCAACACACATCATACATTCATGCATTGAGGACATCTATGCTCTCACAGAGAACTTACAGTCTCCTCATTGGCTCTGTCTCCCACCATGAGCGGATTTTATGATGCACCTAGTTTGCCATCTAGTGGTAAAGGCACAAACAACTGTTCAGTCACATGTGATCGCTGATTGAGTCCCTGAGAGGAGAGCCTTCATGGAAAGCTTTAGCCAAGAGACTATAGGTGCAATCTTGGCCAGCTGAGCTGTGTCTTAAGTCGGCTGCAGTGTCAGCCATCTCTTTATACGACCCTGAATATTTAGATGGCCGGGAGTTAAAGAGAGCATTGTGTGCCAGTCAGAATGGTGAAAAATGCTAAGCTGCATTTGAGCCCCTGCCAGGCAGCTGTCGGCTTTGCCGTTCTCTTCCTGCCCCGGCCGCTCCTCTTAACCCTCAGTAAACAACTGGAACAAATCCTATTTTATTGAGGCTTTTACCAAGTGCAAGGGATCTCTGCAAGCTCCAGTGCCCAGGCATTTTCTGAGCTTGTGCAGTGTCCTAAGATGGCATTCGGCGGGGGCAGTCAGGAGGAGGAAATTTGCACTGTCTGTCTCTAATTGGATTCTTAATCAGGAGCAGGTGTGGCTGCTCTCTCTGCAGTGCGTTTTGTGACATTTCGAGCAGCGGAATAATCAATGTTTACCACAGAAGCCTTGATAGCTGCTCCGACACTGTGAAAACACATTTGTAGAGATTTCTTTCAACTGCAGCGTATCAAGCTGCATAGTTGGTGTGAATTTCACTGAATATTTTCCCCCCTCTCCAGCTGATACTCAGCTGATATTTTGAAGCTAACGCCAAGAGGCAGCTTGACTGATGCAGTCCATGTTGAGAAAATATTATGATTGTAGGTGAAGCTGAGGATGTTCCTAGTTGTTCATTTTTTAAGTGAAGGACTTGAATTAAAAGTTGACTGTAGGTTTATTCTATAACCGACAACTTTACTCTATTTGATTGAAGGTAGGGGTGCCCTGTTCAGGTTTTTGTTACCATTACCAATGAGCCGTGAGAGAGAGTTGCAGTTATCAATTACATGTTGACCTTGCATTTTGTTTAGCAGTTCTTAAATTTCCTTACATTTATGATGATTGGGATCTTTTACAGGTGGCAGCATAGCTTGATAAGAAGGGGTACAATAGTCTTTCTGTTGAACTAACAAGGTGTCTTTACTTACCTTGCTCAACAAGGGGTACAAAAATCTCCCAAATATTCTACAGTAAGGACAAGGGAATAACAATGTGATCATACATTGATTACATGTGATGAGCTATGTGAATCAACTCAACTAGTTCTTGAGGTAAAGACAATTACATATGTGTTTTATGATACATATATGATACATCTTCTGTATCATAAATAATCAGAATCGTCTTACAAAGATTGAATGTTTCCACCCAAAAACTTTGATGATTATTTTTCTAAATTATCCTTGATCATTAATACACATTCAACCCTTGTGTCAAAAGGAAATTGATGCACACTTTGGCATCTTAATGACTGTTTTTTTTTGTGAAAGACCTAGCATTGTCGTAGAACTCCATCCAATTAAACATTGACCACCCTCCCATGAAAAAGGTGTGCTACCATGTCAGCTTTCTCTTAAACAAAGCAGTTGTTGATGATGAAATATGCCTTTAAAATTGTTGTTGATAGCAAGAAACGAGATGATAAAGATAAATGAAATGCTGTTCATTAGTCTTTAAAACTATAAATGACTTTACTTTGCACTTGATGTCAAAAGTGGCTGATTACTTAACTGTAACCCCCAAAAAAAAAGGAAAAAAAAGAGAAAAACAGTCCCCACAAAGCTTGTAGGCATGTACATGTGGCATTACAGGAGCTTCACTGAATTTGGACATAAATATGCTCGTCTTCACAATTTTATTATTTTTATTTATTTAACCTTTATTTAACCAGATAAATCCCATTGAGATCAGGATCTCATTTACAAGGGCGACCTGGCCAAGAGGTCAGCAGCACACGCCAGATATCAATAAAAATGAAAAATAAAATAAAATAGGTTCAGGCAATAAATTACAAATGGAAGCTTGTTGTTCAAATGACCTTACATTAAATACTTTCATAATCATTTAATACTAAGAAACACATATACAAATGTAGCTGTGCACAAAATCACAGGCACGACCATTTTAGGAAAAAATCTCCAAACAGAAATTCCATCTCCAAACGGTGGCAGAACTTATAAGTTCTTTCTGTTTTGTGTCTGTTGTTCAGAGGATGGGGGTGTAAACTTTAGAAGCCGAGGGAAAGCCAGGAGCTAGGCAGAGGGGTTGGAAAACAAAACTTGACTTCATTTTTTGAATCAGTCGCATCAAAAACTGCACATTAATTGATTGATGGCAGGGTTGTTTTTGAGCTGACTACCAAAGTTGCTGCTTTTCAGTTTAATTAAATCCACAAAGCTGACAGACGTACTGCTTAAAGGTGTAGTCAGCGATGTGGGAGAAAACGAGTGGAGAGGTTGTTTATAAATGAATTTAGACCCACCCCCCGAAAGCTGATAGACGTGCATCGTCATGGAAACGGCCGTAGAAACTGAGTAGCTGACCAACGTAGCTAAGGTAACCCCGACTCGTCAGACAACTCGACTGCAATTATTGATAACATCACAACAGCAGTACATTCTGGCAGATTAGACAATAAGATGAATGCCTGACGGCTGTTACTGTTATATGAAGCACCACAAAGCTAATGTTGCTAACCTATCCAGCGACATCCGCTTCCGTTTTCAGGTTTTTCAGTTCGCGGAGTTCCCTCCCCAGTCGGAAAGCAACACCAATGTTGACCCGGGTCTTCGTTCTTTCATGGTCATAGCCCTTCTTTTTCACTTTTCACTCCTCTGACCTTTTTCTTTTGGGCTCTTTTTCAGCCATTGCTACTGCACATATTGTATCTCTCCTTTACGCTAACTGCACACGCTACGCATCCTACTACTCCCCCACCCCCCTCTGTCTGATCTGCGCATGAGTATGATCGGCCCCTGGATGTGTGTGTGTGTGTGTGTGTGTGTGTGTGTGTGTGTGTGTGTGTGGGCTCTGTTTTGGTAACTCGGCCCGAGCCACAGTATTTACCTGCTGGAATTCAGAGCCAAGGCTGTGTATTGAAACCGGACTTTTTTTTCAACATGCTGTCAGTGGTGACATCTTGTGGATGGAGAGGAGAAATACGATGATTTTGACAAATCTTGCATTAGATTAGAAGATTAGAAGATCGCTGACTACACCTTTAAATCACGGAATTAGCTGAAAGTTCAGTCATATAATGACACCACACTGCACAATTGGTGCATCTAGACACCAGATTATTACCCAAAAGTGAACAGATCGGTGACTAGAAGAAGTTATTTCAACCAACCAACCATGCATTTTAATGGCAATCATCTTAAATACATCAGTTCTTGATCAATCATGGTGTCTGTAGTCGTGGTGTTTATAATGTTCAAGATTTTTTGAAAAGGCATTTAATTTTCAAAAGAAACTATTAATTGAGTCAACATGGTGAAAGGTTTAGTGGGTTTGTGTAGAAATCTCAGCATTTAAAGATCCTTTGTGCATATTTAATGTTGTTTTTCCTCGTGTTGCTGAGTCGTATGGTTCACGGTGCAGATTTGTAAATAAGATATCCGAGAATATTTGCAAGGGGAATGGATGACATTTCAGAATTTAATTACGGAATAAATTAACTTTTGCTGGCAGTGTGGGTAATTGTCTGTATCTTGTCTGGATCTTGATACATAAATGCTCCGGGGCACGTTGGGTTTAACTGAAGGACTGAGGACATCAGATGCGTCTGGTTGTGACGTCTCAGTCCTGTTTTTTAATACCATCTTTTACACGCCAGGAGCAAACAGGCTTTTCACTGTAGAATAAATATTGTGACAGGCGGCATGCAGCGTGTGCACATTTGTCTGCCTGTGTTGTGTTTATGACTGTATACAATTTCACACCTCTGGATGAATGCACCGTTTAAAAAAGTCTGTCCAAATCATTCGCTCATCTCTGGTGTTGGAAGTTAAGTATATTTATTTTTTTAGCTGCCAACCAAAGTAGTATGATCTGGTTTATTATGTATCTATTGAGAGTTAAAGAAATATTTAACAGCAGCCATGCATACCCCCCCTGCCATCAGTTAAAAATGTATTTTGATGTCCAGAAACAGAATGACTGATTTTGACCTTTAGTCCGCTATGAGGCATCCAGACCCCTCAGGTCCTGTGTGACAGGTTTACTCACTGTTCCCAAGATTAGGACTAAACATGATGAGGCTGCTTTTAGTTACTATGCCCCTCTCCTGTGAAATAAAGAGTCAGAGAACCTGAGACTTCCTACGTCTGTGAGCTCCTTTAAAACAGGTCTGAAGTCATATGTATATACTTCTACTGCTCAGCTTCTTTTGATTTGTTATGTCATTTTATCAACTGCATACTATTAATTGAATTCATATATTTTTGGTATTCTATTTCTCCTTTTTAACTTGAAATGCTTCTTTTTTTTACTAAGTATGGCTATAATGCTCTAGATATCTATTAATGGTACTTTATAGATAGAGCTACCATGCCTTGCTGTAACTGTCAAAACAAAATTCCTGACATTACATTAGAAATGACCTCATATAAATGAATGAATTCTCTAAAAAAAGCTTTTCATGGCTTTGTCAGCAGAAACTTTGAGAGTCCATTAAAGCATTACTTCTTGTAAATTAACATTATTTGTTGGACTGCTCCTTTACCTTACAGCTGCCAAATTCTACCATATGATATTGATCAGCCTTGATCAGAATATCAGTCTTTGTGAAAAACTGCCACAAAACATTGAACTACTCTGTCATTCCATATTTACAAGCCACTGTTAACTGTTGTTGTATGGTATAGTCCACAAAGTGGTTCATGTGAGCTGACACTCTATGTCCCTCAAGCCCTCTACACTGGTCAGTGGACTGCAAGTTATCAGTAGACTAAAAAAGAGGGATACTGGTGAGAAATAGCACTCTGGTGGATGTTTAAGTTAATTTAGTGGAAGCATAGATCTATTGTATCATTCATTCTTTTGCTTGAATACATGAACAGTCCAAGTGCTACATTGTTAGTACTTCAGGTTTGTTAACAGTCTTCTTTCCAGTGCATCCCTCCCTCTTTCAGTTTCATCAAGTTGGTCATCATGATTGGTTGGGTGCCACTGCGTAGTCTGCCCGTCAAGCATAAATTGATAACTGTGAACTTCAAGAATCTTTGGACGGTGCTTTAGGACTGCATCTAATTAGTTAATCAGTTCATTGAAGAGGACACTCACCAGTAGAAGAATTAAAATGTAAATGTAAATGTTCTTTACTTATACAGCCCTTTACAACAACCCTTTTGGTGAACAAAAGTGCTTTACAATAGGTAGTAAGTAAAAAGCAATAAATAAAACAATTAAAAGCAATAAAATATAATAAAATATAACAAAATAAAGTAAAAGTTAAAGTGTCACCACACTACAGGGTATTAAAAGCGATCTTGAATAAATGTGTTTTCAGTTTAGATTTGAAAAGGTCCAGGTCAGAAATAATACGCATTTTGGCGAGGGAGCAGAAATGGAAAAAGCTTGGTCACCCCAGTGTCTGTATTTCGACTTGGGCACTTCCGGCAAAAGTTGGTTTGACAACCCCGAGCTCTTCCAGGCTCCCAAATAATTAAAAGCTCAGTTAATTACACTGGGGCAAGACCATTAAGAGCTTTAAAAACAAACTTTAAAATCTGAAATCAATCCTGTAATGGACGGGAAGCCAATGAAGAGATTTAAGAACAGGAGTGATGAATGAAGAAGTATGACATGATTTGATACATTATTCACTGTGATGTAACCTTTAATGTCTTATTCTGTTTTCACTTTTGAAATATGTCCCTTTATCTTAAAAAAAACGTAATACATTATCCAGCACTAACCTTGTCCATTTGAAAACATTACCTCCACACCTGATATATTTTTTTTTCAAAGTGACAGAAGGATATTGTAAAGATTAATAACCCTGGCTGTTTTGTACACATTTATTTTACAAGGCAAATACTTCTGTTCATGAGTTCCAAAGTTGGCTCCAGTCAAAGCGTTGCAGCGGTGAGACAAAAGGCTCAGGTGGCCTCAGTGCATGTCCCCAGAGGGAGACAGGACTCAGCTCAGGCAGAAAGAGTGGGAGTGGCATGTGAGTTTTTCAGTCAAGAAAAAGGTCATCTCTCCCATGAGCCACATAACGCTGTCACACATCAACTTGGCTTGGTAATGTCAGACAGTTCCCCCTGCAGGACATTAAGCCTCTGTGTCACATGTGAAACAAGTGGAGGAAAGAAAAGAGGAAAGAATGATTTCTGGGTATTTGCATAGACTGCATGAATAATGGATGCAGCCAGTGTGACATCCTTTACTGGTTTGTCAACTACCATTTTGGAACTTTGAGATAGCCATTTTGGTCTCTGCTATGCTGGTTTTTGGAGAAAGACCATATAATATGTACAGGAGTAAGCATCTCACACACCAAAAGCGATGCAAATAAACAACACGAAATTGCAACAACATCAAAGGAGATTGTGGCCAAGTATATATGTTGTGTGCTTTCGACATAAAATCACACCACTGCAGCCAAAACAGACTTGACATCAAGTTACGGTGACCTGGGGCTGTTTTTAATTAAATGGCATCTAAATGGGCACATGTGATTCTTTTAAGGAGAGGGGAACTTGGTGTGTTTCATCATCAAATCTCAAGCTTTAACTGTACCACAGCTGATCAGCACCAGTTCATAACAGTAGAATCTTAAATGCACACTTACTTTTGCCATACTGCAGCTCAAATACTATTCTCATTTATCTGAATGAAAATCTACATGTCAGTCATCAGGCGGTAGAGACTATGAGCAGGACTGAAGCTGAGTCAAGGTCACGGGATATGCATACACATCCACTATGGCACATATTCAGACATTCCCCTCCAACTCAATGCCTTCTTGACCCTCATGTGCTTGTCTCTGTGTCTGTTGCAGTATGTTGCTCATGTACTGAGGTGTTTTTTCCAACCCCACACTGTACTCCCCTGACAGGTGCCTAGTTTGGAATTTTTTTCCCCCCTCTCCTCTCCTCAAATCTCCTTTTTCTTCAACCCCCCGGTGAGTGGACACTGGCATGACTGGTTGCCGCTGCTCTCTGGTTTATAAATAAAATGTATTATTATTATTATTATTATCTGTTGCTTTTAAAAATCATTTATTTTGTCCAAAAAAACATTCTTGAAGACTTTCATCAAATCAAACAGGCTACTGTGATGCAAAAAAACAATATTGGCCAAGTGCTCTCATTGGTCAGATGCAGACTTACCACGTGTAAAACTTTTTTAGGTACATGTTTTCTCCTCTTATGATAGAGGAGGAAGATGGCCTTCCGACTTATTAACTGCCCGAAAGTTCCCTCTTTATGGTAGCCATATGTACGTATTGTGTAAACTCTGAAAACCCACACCTAGCACTCAGAATTATGTTAATATCATTATTAGTTAGACAGTTATTGAGCTAAAACAATTTTTGCCAGTGGCTGTTATCTGGATCACCACCAAAATCTGATCATTTTCAAGTTGAACCATTATTAACATCTCCTGAAAATTTCAGCCAAATCTGTCCATAATTTTTTTGTGGAATTTTACAAACTAACAGACAAGCAAACATGCTCTGGCAAAAACATAACCTCAGTGGCGGACATAAAAAAAAAAAAACCTTGTACAATGCTTGAATAGACAGGGCTGATTCTACTGTTTGACTGTTTCGAATAAAGCTGCATGTAAACTTATTTATTCTTTGTGTCTGCCTCTAGTGGACACTTGAGGGACAGCAGTTTTTGACACTTGTGGCCCTTTTCCACTAGCACGCCTTGGCCCTACTCTCCTCGGCTCTACTTGATTTGCAGCATGTTTCCACTGGCCTGGTACCTCCTAAAACAAGCTAGTTTTAGTACCTACTCCGCTCTGGTTCCAAGCGAGCTAAGTCGATACTAAAAGATGACGTCATGACTGCCGGTTACTGATTGGTCAGACAATGTCGTCATCGATGAGTCATGAGCGCGACGACCTAGCATGCTAGCGGTAGCTATCATTAGTTTACCCTCATACGCCTTTTCTATGCAGCTTGATTGCTCTCGTCCTCGGCTTCATTCTGTTGTATAGCTTCCAAAACTCTACCGTGCTTCTCAAGGGGTATTTCTTCTTACCACCTGCAGCCTTCTTCTGCTTTCCTTTTTCACTCGGTTTGTGACAAAACGCCACAGATTGTTGTGTCGCGCTCAAAATGACGTCACCGCAGAGCTGCTCAGCTGTTTATATCTACACTGCACGCCATTGGGCAGGCGACAGGGGCTAATGGAAAAGCAGCACAAGGCGAGTAGAGTAGAGCCGAGTAGAGTCGAGAAGAGTAGAGTAGGGCTAATGGAAAAGTGCCATTAGGTGCTGACTATATTTTTCCGGCTTTAGAGGTTTATGCTCTGAAAGAAATCAGTCAAAATGAGTTTAGGTTCGATATTTTAATTGAGATATAGCTACACTTTAGAATAAGTAACAAATTTGTTAAATCGGCATCTCATGGCTATTTGAGAAACTATAGTTTTCACTCTTATGTGTTGGCTTTTCTTCATAGACCAAGACATTAAATCTTGGTAAGATGTTTGTCAAAAGCTGTCCAGCAGGTTGAAATGTTGCAACACCTTAGAATGATTGTCTTGTTTATTGGGAGGGCTTCTAGTGGACACTAGCCTGTGTTGGCTTTATTTCTCAGTGGTTGGGGTCAGACAGAAGCCATTTTGTGCATGCATATTGTTAGTGGTGAGATTTGGTTAAAAGCTATGATTTTATGACAGAACTAGTGATTTGTGCAAAATACAAGAGACCGGGGTGCTAGTTTGGCAGAGTGGTTAGCAACCAGGCACCCCATGTATTTGCTTCTGCCGGTCCAGGTTCGGATCCTGCCTGTGACCAGTTTGCAGAATGTCCTCCCCTACTCTCTCATTCCCTTTCACAGGCCTATCCACTGTCTCTCTCCTATCAATAAAGGCACAAAATGCCCAAAAAACACATTTAAAAAAAAAAAAAAAAAAATACAAGAGACCAAAACTTTCAGAGCTTTGATGGCAGGGAGGGACAAATCACCAAAGTCAATTATGAGGTGTTTGAGGTCTGATTACACTTTAAACACTCAAATGAATAAAAATGGATTCATTTGCTGTTTTCTTTCTCTTTGTCTGAAAGGAAATGCCTGCCCATCATTTTGGCCTCTGAGCCTTGAGTTTGGTCCTGCAGTGCTTATATCAGACAGCCCCTCTAGCTTATCTCCTGACCTCTCTTGACAGGGGCATTTGTCAGGTGGATTATATAGCTTTTTGATGATACATCTGCCTTATTGCTAAGAAATGCATTGCATCCTGGCCTCTCCATTTTATACCGGGGTGTTATCCCTGCATGGGCATAGTCGGACATGGGATGTCTGAAAGAACGTGTTGACATTTGGGATGAGGATTATGGAGTCATCACAAACGAGTGCCTCTGCTGTGTGTCACTGTCGATGTTGACTCTGCTCCCATACGGGGGGGGGGGGGGTGGCTGGTGTTGCAGGACTGAGCCAGCCCCCATGTTTCTGCTTTACTTTTACACTTATACAGCTCAATGCTGAGTCGAGGCTGGGATCTGTGTGGATTAAGGCAGAAGTTCAAAACACGCTGTCAGTCTGCTGAGGCCTTCCTCTCACCTCAACTCTAATGTGAGCTCATTCTGGCTTTAGCAACAGGGTTATTGAATTAGTGGTTAATATGGAGAGCTTTTCACATCTTTTATGTGGTTTGCAGGTTTTTAGAGTGGAACAGATTGACAGTCCTTGTTGGGCTGGCAAATCACTAGCCTACTGGTTCTTAGCTGTGAGGACTGAAAACTGGGTCTCACAGCCGCTTTCTGTGGGTCTGAAACTAGAAAACTGGGATGATGATCAAGAACCAGTTTCCGTTTAGAACTGATTCTAACTAGTTTAAGTCATCGATATTATATCCCTTTATGTTTAACAATCCCCTCATTGATGTCTGCCACTTTGCTTTGTAAAACAGTTTCATCACACTTAGGCCAGCAGACTGTCATTGCAAAAGACAGCAGTGGAGTGATCTAAAGTGAGGCTAATTTTGAACACAAAAGGATGCCAAAAGTGCAATGTGCACCTTCTTTGGCTGTGTGATTCCAAGCAAGGGTGGAAACATCAGCAGCATGATGAAACGTTTGCTGACACAATGTGCCATTAAATGTCAAGAGTGTCACATGTTTGATGTACTGAAACATGTAAAAGCACAAACTGTTCTCAGTAATTAATCCCAAATTACATGGTCCTTTAAAGATCAAAATAGGATGAGCACTTGTTAGCAGTTACCTTTTGTAAGATGTAACACAGCTGGAAAATTATGTTGGAACAGTTGTTTTATGTCCAGCCATCCTTTATTTGTAACACTTATCCTGTTTGTGTCAGCTAGCATCAACTGGCTATGGATTTCAAAAAGATAATCACCGTAAATTATTGAGAAATTGTGTCTGGTATGCAAAGGCCCTAAGACACTAAGGAGGGGCGGAAAGTTTGAAAAAGCCAACTCACTGTTGCACTGTGTATTTCTGTGCCTGCCTCATACTTTTTGACTGTTAATAAAGGCAGCAAGACATCATATTTCCTAAAAGGGGCCATTAAGTACATGTTTTCCTCCTCTTATGATAGAGGAGGAAGATTGTGTTCTAATTAACTGCTTGAAAGTTCCCTCTTTATGGTAGCTATATGTATTGTTCTATAAGGCATCAGTAGCTTAAGTTTTAGTTTGCTCAATCTTCAATTTAAAGGTTGGGCATTCAAGTCTAGCTCCGGCTGTCCTATCCCTATCTATACTTGGGTGAGACTCTTAACCCCAAGTTGCTCTCACTGATGCATCAGTAGCATCTAAATAGGGTATTAAAGGCATGGATATGTTAGCTAAAACTGATGGGCAACTTGCAAGGAAAGTGTTTTGAGAAGTCAGAAAGACTTCAAAATGGAATTAATCCCAAATTACATGGTCTTTTAAAGGAGACATATCATGCTGATGCATGATTTAATACTTACATATAATATAATAAATTTGAAAACAAGACCTTACACCCCCTTAATTTTCAAAAAATTAGATATTGTATTTTTTCCGATATCCTAGAACGAGATTTGATGCCTCTGAAAATAGGTCATTGCGAGAAGTCCACGAGATTTAAATTGTCGTGACGACACGAGGTACCTTTCTTTTTATTGGAGTAATCTGATAAAACAGCTCCTCCTCTGTGATGTCCATTAGCCACAAAACCGTCACCAAGGAACACATCCACCAACAGCAGTATATAGCTCCCTAGCTCACATTCACTCATTACCAGCTCTGGCCTGTAGGGGGACTCAATACGCGGTCGCTGCTTTGAGGCTGCCGGAAAATGCAGTAGAAGAAGAAGGACAAGCTGGCTCAACCCTCTCGGCAGCTCTGACAGAACTGACCAATCAGAGCACAAGGGGCTGTGACGTTGCGAGGTAACTTTAGGTCATCCTGAGATCTGAGCGTTTCAACGAGAGCTTGATAATGGCCTAAAATGAGGATTTTGAGAACGCAATTGTGGGGCAATGAAGGAACTAAATGACTTGTACTGAGGGCAGAAATACTTTAAGGGCATCCTAGTCTGGCATAGTGAAAAGGAGAAACAAGCATGATATGTCTCCTTTAAAGATCAAAATAGGGTGAGAACTTGTTACCAGTTACCTTTTGTAAGATGTAAAGTAGCTGGAAAATTATGGTGGAACAGTTAGATGTGTTTCATGTCCATCCACCCTTTATTTGTAACACTTATCCCGTTTGTGTCACCGGGGGACTAGAACCTATCCCAGCTGACATTGGGTAAAAGGCAGGGTTCACCTGAACTGATCACCAGCTGATCATGGGGCCACATAGAGAGACAGGCAACCAGTCATACTCACACCTATAGGAAAATAAGGGTCAACAATAAACCTAACAAACATGTTTTTAGTCTGTGGGAGGAAACAGGAGTGCCCAGAGAAAACCCACACAGAGAGAACATGGAAATTCCACACAGAAATGCCCTGACCGACATGTGGGAGCCAGTTTCTTTGCAATAAGGCATGTGCACTGACCTGCCGAGCCACCTCGCTGCAGGAGGTTATCCTTCCATCCATTGCTGCTCCACTCTGCTTCATTCAGCAGTCAAATGTAGATATGAAACATCTTTAATCAGTCAAATTGATTGTTAAATTGTTGTTCACTTGTGATGGCTCTGACCCTCTAAGAACTTTAAAATAGTGGTAGTGACACCACAGTCTTGAGGATTATTTGGACAAATAATTTCTTGTGACAGTCCTCATCTTGGTTTGTGCCCCTTGGTCTGAGGGGTTTGGGCAGATCTGGTCCAAAATCAGTCTTAAAATTAGTGTTGTCAGCCTTACGTGTGTTTGTCCTGGCAGCCAATATCTCATTTACTCCCCTCCATCTTTCCATGCTCTTCTCTTTTCTTTTCACTTCATCTTCCCTCCCTCCCTCTCATCCATTATTTCCTTCCATGCCCTCTCCCGATCTCACCCTCCCTCTAATCTACTGCAATGACCTGAAGGAGGGCTTCACACTGCAGCGCTCAAATAATAATCAAGCACCAGGATGTTGTCAAATTTATAGGACACTGAGCGTCGCATAGCAACAGAGATTGCCAGGGTGATCCAACAGGCGCTGGAAGTTGGGTGAGGGAGGGCCGAGGCGAGTGACAGGAGACGGGAGGAAGGAGAGATGACAGGAAGAACAGGAGACAGGAGAGGGATTAGATGAGAGCAACAGAATTATGAAATATACACAAAGGAAGAGGAAAAACAGGAGAGAAGAAAAGGAAATGAGAACATGAACGCTGGCTTAGCTGAAAGGAAAGATTAATTGAGACTGCTGGCTTCTGTTGTGGGCTTCCCATAGTGTAATTATTCAAACTGCAATTATCATAGTGTTAACATACCTTACAAAGGCGCCCTGGAATTCTAAGGTGGTGTTATGTTTGCCAACATTATTAAAAGAGTCCAACTGTGGGCTGCTGTTTTTTCTCTGGGTACTTTTTTCGTGATTTGCAGATTTATTAAATGGAGCTCTGTTGATCAATAAAATAACTCTGTTGACTCGTTCTGTTTCTAAAGATTTTAACTTTGATGGCTTCTAATAAGAAAGTTTCATATGAATTATTGGAAGTAACTGCAGGATTAGAAAACAGAAAATTAGCTTCTTTTTAATGTTAGCCTGTATTTGAACACCTACGGAAAGAAATATTCTTGATATGTTTAATGACTCATTTCACTTTTTAAGTGTTCTGGTTATGCTAAATGTTATGTCTAGCCTCATATTGCTTCATTGTGGTGTAGGAATGAGTCCTAAAATGCATTAATATGTTAACATTTCAGCACTTGTGCCATTGGTCCAAAGTATAAAGGATTTAGAATAACTTTCAGATAAATACCTGAAATAAGGTCAACGCATGCAAACAAGATTGACTTTTTATTTTGAAACTGAAAACACCTCTGATGTTGCCCTGCATTTAGTTTTTGAAACTTTACTGCAATGTAAAAAGTACAGTTACAAATGAACTGCTTAGAAGAACTACAGACATGGCCTGGGACCCTGATGCAAAAACTGTTCATCATCTTTTAATAAGTTAGAAGTGCTAATGAGAACACAAACCTTTAACAAAGCATGTTTGACATTGTTTGCTGAGTTATGGCAAATGTGGAAAAGTAACCAATGGCTTAATGTGAACAAACCCTCACAATTTACACAACACAATATGCAATTTAAAAAATTGTTGGTGAATCCACATTCAGCTTTGGATCACCACTAAAATCCAATCATTTCTTCTTTGTACCATAACCATAGTTTGTCTGCAAAGATTATCATGGTGAACAAAATGTTTGTGTTATGAAGTTGTTCACCACAGAGCTTATTATCAGCAGGTATCCAAGATTACATGAAAAGCCCTTGGGCTTTAAGCCCAGGTGAAGTTCAGCAGTGATAGACTCCTACTTTAGTCTTCTGTGATCCCTCTTTCATGAAAGAGCAGGATCTGGATCCTTCCCTTTTCTCAGACAAACATATAGACTGTATGGAAACCCAGCACACCTGCATTAGGCCCTTTGATCACCAGCTTTCATCTCCTTGAACTTTACTCTGAGGAAATAGTTCCTGTAGCACATTTATGTTTGCTTTCTCAAAATGGCTAAAAGTTCTGGAAAGATCATGCACATCAGTCCATTGATATTTGGAGAATCAGTAAGAATATCTGCCTCTTGGAAGTTGGAACTGCCTTGAAAATAATCTGGTCATAAGTTATAAAGCAAATTGAAAGCGATGGAATGCACAGAAGCCTACCTGTGAAGTAAATTTCTTTCATATTAGTTTTTCAGCTATTTCTATCATTTATTTTGCTTCAACCGATAGTTATTTTCCTTTTTGGTCCTCTGTTTTCTTCAACTCCCAGTTTTAGTTTCCGGTTCCTTCTTGTTGCCTAGAGACTGCTAAAGACATCATATCACTCCTGACACCTTTTTTCTCACTTGTTATGTCCTCACTGGATAAACCATATATAAAGAAAAGTACATTTAACAATAAAGAATCACATAAACATGATTTTTCCTGGCCACTTGCTGGGAATCTGGGACAGTGGCAGTTTTGTAAAGCATGTCCTCAAGGTTAAAAAACCAAAAAACATAACCACAGACATTCGTGTTGTTCTGGTAATTACAGCAGACTTCAATGTTGTCTTGAAAAAAATATTTAGTATACATTTTTTATATATCACTGGATTAACATGAATATGTTTGAGCTGTAAAGTTGTTGTTTCATGTTGGCACTTAAATCATAAGCAGCTTGTGTAGAAGCTGCATGCTTTTGTCCTTTAAGATCTACATAAATATGGACAGTTAAACAACCCAAAGTTTAATTATGTATGTTGTGATTTTTCAATAAATCTTTATCCTCCTGTCCACTGACAGCATGCAATCTGCCTTTAAGTCACTAAAGGAATAAATCCTTGACATAAATGACTCAACGTAATGACAAAATGACCTCCATTCAATTGAACAAATTTGGTTACAAACTGTAACAGAAGTCAGAGAGGTCCAAATCTGACATTTAGACTCAATCAAATCAATGGAGTGGCATTTACTCAGACTTCAACTCAAGACCCCGGAGTTAATACACTGAAGCACTGCACACATTGTGCCACCTGTTACTGGAAGACTTTTTTCATGTTGATTTTCTCTGAACTTCGGAGGCAGTTTTGTTGCTGGGTGGTGGCCACATAAAGAAATGGGTTGGAGGAGAGATTTATTAATGCATTTGAAAAAGAGAAAAAGGTCTAGGGAAATTTATTAGAGAGTCAAGATAAATATAATATTTTGAATAATTTATGCAGACTGAAGTTTTAAGACTAACTTCACTGTCAGCTTATGTCTTTGGCTCATGATCAATGCTGTAGCCATAAAAATAGAACATGTGTGAGAAAACTATGAATATTGATTTATGGAACTGGATAATTCAACATTTGCCACTACTTGTATCAAGTTCTAAAATGTCTCATTTACAATAGTTAAAACTTGAAGTTTGGGGCAGTTTGTCCTAACAGTTTTCCATTTAACAATGACAGAATGTGTCTGAATAGAGTTGGCATCAAACGTCACTTTCATTTCATGCTGAAAGGGGAAACAAACCACTGACCACAACTTCAAAGAGCCGCCATATGCTCCTCTGCACAACTAGTTACCCTAAACCAAATGTTCAATTTAAAGTTTATCCAAATGAAGCATAGAAATTAGGATGAAAACACTGGGGCTGCATACAAAGGGTGAGTTTTGTTATTTGTGGGTCCTAATCCAAAAGTTTATGTCTGTAGTAAACACTGTTTTACATTTTTTGTTTTCCTTAATGTAGGAACATATTGTTTATTAAGTGTGCTAAATGTTATCATTGATATCATGTTAAGGTAAATTCATCATTTCGTTTGCGAATGTGAAGTTGCCTCTTAAGATGATATTTTTAGGAGATGTATGTCATAGCATAAGGAAGAAGTCATTATATTTTGGTGCTGATACTAATCCAGTTGCTGATCCAATAATTAACTAAATGATTTGTTCATATAGTTAGAGAGGGTAGATTTTCTCGTTTTCGCTTAAGACTGAAAACCTCTCAACAGATTTACATTTTCAGTGAATGCTGGTCATGGCACAAGGAAGAAGTCATACGATTTTGTACGAGTTAAAAACTGCTTTTCTGCTGGGATTATGACATGCAACACCCTCTTGATTTTAGAGTTTGGTAAGCAAAAGAAGAAAATATCCAGTTAGTGGCAGTTCTCTGAGTGAATACGTTTTGCTGATGTCAGAAGAGAATGGGGGTCTATGAGGATAGACTCACATTTGGAGCTACCCTCTAGTGGCCATGAAAGGAACTGCTGCTTTTTTTGTATAAAAATAAAATCTTCAGAACTTTATTAAAAAAGAAGGTTCTTTGTCCTTACCTTGGTTCATGTTGGGGCTTTTAGGTCGCTTAAGTGAGTGGTGTCAGAAACAAGATGCAGGAAATTGGCTGGGTGTAGAAGTCAAACTCTTTCAAAAATATTCCATTTCTGAAAGAATAGTTTTTTCAACCAAATAGTTGTCAGATATGTTGATCTTTTATAAGACCCTATTTCAGGAAAAAAATGCTAGATATAAGACAAACTTTTTGTGACCTAATACTTGAAGACAGAGTAATATGTAGTTAACCAATGACTGCCAATTTGCTTCAGAATTTATCCGATGACATTTATGCTCAAGAGTGACATATCTATTTTGATGATTCTCTGCATTGACATTCACTTTGGGTGCTTAAAAAGATTTAGGGACAGAAGTGGAGAAATTATTTCAAAAGCTGCATAATTCATTACCCACTCAGAATAATAGCATATGAAATATTTATCAGCTTAATTGCTTATCTATGTAATCTGTTTTTGTTGTGGAGTCGAGGGTAGAATGGGCACTGAAAAGAGCTACAGACAAAACAGACAGAGTGATTGCAAATGTGGCAGTGATTTAGTGTCAGAAAAATCCCTATAAGAAGAAAACACATAGTTTTCTGTCTCCAAAAGTCCATCTTTGTCGACCTTGGCACACAAAAGTGAAGTGGTTTAGTTCTCCAAGCACTCAGGAAACACTTTGACGGATCCTTTTTGCCAATTACAGCCAATTACATTTCAAAGAGGTTAATCCAATGCAGTATAATGTCAGTCATTTGACGGGGTGGATTTAAAGGTGCTATTTCTTCTCGTTGACGCAATTCTAAGTCCCCGAGCTCTCTCGCTCCTTCACACTCACTCTGAGCCTCAGAACTGCATTACCACGGATGTTCAAAAGACGCTGGCCGAGGCTATGCTGGTTCTTCAAACAACAAGAACACAGGGAAGCACACAACTCCCAAGAGTCGGCACAAACTGGTTCCACTGTGTCATCATTAAGGTTAATATTTACTGTAGTGTACCTCTGCTGCTCCTGCGTTCGTATGCCTGTAATCTCTGCTCTACAAACAACAGCAACATGCTGTACTTGGGCATGAGCACACATGCAAACAGATGATGATTAAAAGACAGGGGCTGTCAGTGAAGTTCCCTCCATTGTCTTTGTTGCAGGAAAATGCAACATGTCAGATTCGACCCAGTTAGTCGAAGACTGTGAACCCCGAGTGTCAGAGAGGGAAGAGTCGGGGGCGTAGTTTTTTTGATTTTCTTCTTCTCTCCCAGCCGCCAGTGATCCTTCCTTCCCTCTCCATGGCTGACTCTGTGGAGGAAAGACAGAAGTGCTTTTGTGTCAGCTATACTGACACATACAGTAGTACAGGCAAACACTGCATCAGTATAGCAGCTGTGTCAGATGATGAAACTCCTTTTAGAAAGAGGTAATCACATTTAGTCATGGTCCACGGTCGGGCTGGGGAATATGTTGTTTTTTAAGATATATGGATACAAGATACAGGGAAAAACTAAATATTTTATTTTAATAATGTCTGTGTTGACATTAACAGATAAAAAGTCAGGGCAAGTTATTGTGTCACTAGATATTATTTTTGAAATGCAGAATCAGGAATTTTTTACCAGATGTGTGGTTTGGTCCAAAGAAGAAGCTATTACATTTTGGTGCTGACCCACATACTTGTCTGGATGCAAAAAAAAAATCCCCAAATATTCTGAAAATCCCATAACTTAACATTGAGCCGTATTTTAACAAATAATAACTCTGACCAAATTTATAGGATAATATATAATACAATTCTATTATCAAGGTAAAGCTTATCTGGATCCCATCCAGATTGACGTCATGCGAAAAAAAAACCCCACTAAAGCTTAAAATGGCAAAACCATTCATTCTCTGAGTGCTTTTCTAGTTAAATACAAGGTATGGCTGTTATATAAAGACTTTATGAGGACAAACCATATGTTCACAGTCACACTGAGTGTTGCATATAAAAAAAAAAAAAAGTGTTGTTTGTGTCCTTTTTTGTGTGCTTTTTTGTTTGCTTTATTGTGATATACTTTCTGTTTTTCTGCCCAAGCTCGGGCAGATTAGACTGTAAATATGTTAAGACAAAGGGGTAGGACTAGAAAAGTCTTCTGACTTCATCCTACACCCTTTCGGACAAGGTATAAAGATTTATGTTATGTCTTTCACTTGTTCGAATAAACAACTTAATAACATATCAATGGTTGGAATGTCACTTATAAATGCTATAAGTTTCCAATAAGTGAGGCTTTTAGTTTACTTGAGCCACTGATTAAAGCTCACATTTGTCTGAGACATTTCAAAGTGATTTGATTAAAAGTTGAGCAGTGCATTAACTTAAAAGTGTTGTTGAAATGGAACAAAACAGAAGCCAAATCTCTCGAATATTAACTGAGGTCTGTGTTGAACACTGCATGTCTTGTGCACGTGTGTTTAAATGGCCCAAAAACTTCACAAAGGCGTAGAGGACATCCAAGATTAACATCCTCGACATCCATACTCTTTAAAAAACTTCTGAAAACATTCAACAAATTTTATAAATTGTTTTGAAGTGTTCAATGGCCGAGAATGACTAATATAGGTGAATGGTCTTCACAAGAAGACTGTTCTGCAAAAATGTATGATAAAGCTGTCCTTAAGCTTCTGTCCTGTGACTATAGGAGACAACATAAGCAAATTTGTAGAGACATCTTAGAACAAAATAAAAACAACTCATTTTTTTCATTCATTTTATAGCTCCTGTAATAATCAGTTTATTTGCACTTCTGACTGGGGTGTGTCGCTCTAGATCAGCTGTATACACTGTATTGTTAGACTTATATTTACAAAAATGCTGCCATAGTGATAATCACATTCTTCATGTGATATTTGTGAACAAAAACGCACGGCGTGCCAACAACAGCTAACAATAGCCTCGTAGATCAGCATGTTTTTTACCGACTTCAACTGGAACGCTAATAAGTTGGAGATAATGTCACTCGCAGTTCCGAGGCAGCATTACGACAGTCGCCGTGCGTGCTCATGGGTGGCAGAGTCTTTATGTTGCCGGTAATAGATTCTCCTCCTGGCACCTTTAAGTTATGTGATTTTTTGCAAATCTTGTGAATTTTTGCATTCAGACAAATATGTGGATCACCACCAAAATGTATTGGCTTCTTCCTTAGACCAAACCACACCTCTGGTAAAACTGTCATGTAAATCCATCCAGTAGTTTTTGCACAATTTTGCTAAAAGACAGAAAAAAAACCCAAACAAACACACACAGACCCTGGTGAAAACATAACCTTGTTGGCGGAGGTAAAAATCAATTGCCCAGTATTGTTTGTTCAGGACATGTTCTTTTTAATGAGTATCCATATTCTTTGGTTTTTACTTGAATCATATCAAAGTTTTTAGCTCTTCTGACAACAGATTGTCACTCTTTTCCAGATGGAAAGATTTGAAATATCATACATCATTCATCCACTAAAAGAAAATAGTCCAAAATGATATCGGTCCATTTTACCAGGCCCTGGCTCAGAAATCTGTATTCTCTAACACTTCTGCTGATTAGCCTGCTATACAGTGAATAGATGGGTATTACCACCTCCTAATTGAGCTGATTGTGTGTCTGTCTCGTGAGTGTATGAGAGCCAGCTAATTCTACACACTCCCTGCACAGACTCACTGATGCTTCACCAGTTTATTGGATAGTTGTTCGGATATCCACAGAGCTTTATCCGCTTTCCTCATGAGGACATAAGCTCTCTTGATGTAAATTATACAAAGTTTGGTTTGGTTCAGATTGCATTACAGCTTATTAAGATGTCAGCTTCTCAAGACTTGCAGCTCTACAAGCACTACTGCCTTTTGCACTGCCCCAAATGTTGAGAAGTTAAAAAGCTGAGCCTTGAAAGCACAAAATGAGTTAAAATGTTTGCTTTTCTGGGATGGTTGGTCTTAATCATAATTTATGTTGTCCTTTAGAGGCAATACGATATACTTGTTTTGAGATTTATGTTCTTAAGACCTCACCAGATTTTTAAACTTTAATATGATTAATGCAAAAACTGATCAATACCAATTGGATACCACAGCAACAGAAATAGAAGTCATGGAAATCCAATACTAAGAAAGTAAATGTTTCTACTGTATGCTGCTTAAATGGTGTGGTAGTAAGGACATTTCTATATTCTGAGGCTGCCTTTTCTCTACAATAGCTTGTGTTTCAATATGACGACATCTTCTCAACATAGTGATCTGTGGCTTCAAAGCTTATCATTTAACAATTGAGATCGCATTGTCTAGGTTTACAGAGAATGGCTAAAAAATCTATCATATCCTGTAAAGTTGCAGTTCTTTGGGTAAAAATGCCCTGTTGCTTCATGACGTCAGAGGAGATAACTAGAAACCTACACTGGGTGTCACCCCATCAGACACAAACTGAAAATTGAGGCCTTAATTCTCACAGTCTCCCTGTTTTTTGGTGATTGAAGATTGTAAAAGTATTGCCTGGCTTGATGAGTCTTGATTTCTGCTGCCGCACTCAGAGAGGAGGGTCAGAATTTGGTGTAAATGACACAAAAGCCTGAACCTATCCTTCCTTGTATCAATGGCTCGGACTAGTGGTGGCATAATGGTGTGGGCCCTTGGCAACCTTTGGGCCACTTTATATCAGTGGAGAAGTGTTTTACCACCACAGCCTGTATATCAGCTGACCATGTCCATTTATTCCCAGTGTAACTTTCTTCTGATGGCTACTTCTGTCAGGATGACTCAGCATGTCACAGAGCTCAGATCGTCTCTTTGCATTAATGAGCATGACCCTAAGTTTGCTCTTGTGGCCTCAACAGTCACCAGATCTCAATCCAATCCAGCAGTGGTTCTCAACTGGTTGGGCCAGGTTACACTGATGTGCCTTGAGGCAAATCAAGGTGTACCTAAGACTTCGCAGAACTTTAAAATACGACTATAAAGCAGCTATAAAATCAGTACAACTTCATTTTTTAAATAAAAATGTCAAGGCTCCTGCAGCTAGTAACATTGATGAGAGTCTAAGAAATTATTCCTTTTTGTGTTCTCCTATTTATAAATTGCCCTAATTTTACCTTTTTTGACATATCAGGTTTAGGTTTGTGTCACTTAGTTGACTCAATTCATCAACATTTTATTCTCTTTAAGTATTTTGGGGATATTTTGTGCCTGTGTTTGATAGTTGAGAATGAAAGTGGACAGACTTTTTGCGAAGGTTTGAGAGAGTGCAGGGTACATGCTCTGTAAATGGGCCTCACCTGAGGCATATATGGGATGTGCCTTGTTGCTTACCATTTCGCCAAGCTAGCACCCAAAACTAATCAAAATGTGAGCAGATTCTTATTTAATGCAGTATTTCAAGAGTAATATGGTTGTGAGCAAAATTTAGAAGGCATAACCAAATAGAAACCCACCCAAACTGATGGAAAAGGTACTGTAGCTGTTAAGAGGCTTTGTTTCATGGTATAAACACAGTGGTCCTTATACTTTGAGCATTGTCTTAGGTGTGCCTTGAGCAGACCTCTGCAATAATGCACCTTTGGGATGTGGTCCAAAAGGAGAGTCACATAGTGGATGTGCAGCCAACAAATCTGCAGCAATTGTTTGATGCTGACAGGTTGTTTTGGAGCAAGATATCCAAGGAATTTTCAACACCTTGATGAATCTATTCCACGAAGAATTAAAGCAGTTTTGAAGGTAAAAGGGGGTCCAACCCTGTGCCAGTAAGGTGTACCTAATAAAATTGGCTGTGAGTGTATACTGGCAACATTTGGAGAATAGACTGTTTCCATCAGTTCTACCTACTTTTTCAAATGTTGTCCACATTAATACAACTTTTACTGGAAGTATTTGATAACTAAGAACTGTAAATTACCAAACATGTTGTCAAGAACTTGCATTTTTTGGGGGTGCTGGTTTGGCAGAGTGGTTAGCAATCTGCTTCTGCTGGTCCGGGTTCAAATCCAGCCTGTGACCAGTTTGCAGAGTGTCTTCCCCTACTCTCTAACCCCCTTTCACAAGCCGATTCACTGTCTCTCTCCTATCAATAAAGACACAAAATGCCCAAAACTACATTTAAAAAAGAACTTGCATTTTCTGTTGTTATAGTGTAAAAGTATCTGTACTACTAGATTCACTTATAGTTGAAATATGTCCAAATTGATTAAAAAAGGTAAAAGTATAATTTCTAATGCAGTCTAGAATGTTTAAGTAGATTTTGTGGTCAATAAACATATTACTGTTAATGGTAAAATGACATTTGTCTTGATATCTTTCTTTTGATCCATATAAACTACATCAATATATATATACACTAGTGTCTTATCCCATTTCTCCATAGGATAAGGCAACTTAATACATATAGCACTCTTCATACATACTGCAGTTTGTAGTGCTTTACAGAGTTAAAAACAAAGACAACATGACAGAAATAGTTATGTGTCTTCTACAGTTCGAATGTCATTCAGCCAGACATCCTCCTGACCTGGTTTTAAATGCTGGGCAGCACTCACCAGCCCGGCCTGTTCACTGCAGTATCTGCTCCATGGGTTGATTAATGCACCGAGGGGACTCACACAGCTGGAAAGGAGGCAGTAAACCAGAGGAGGGAACAAAGACTAGTGGGCCACACGGGGTGCAGCAATTAAGCTGTTTTCTTGTTGTTAATTAAAAGCAAATTAGATTCAGCGACAGGAGTTGCCATCTAGCTGTAATTGCTGGCAGCATGTATGCACAGCTACACCTGTTGGCGCATCGGCACTCGCTCATCTTAATCTTTTCTTGTCTGTCTTCCTCAGGGACGAAGAGGAAAGGCTGGGGAAGCTGGACCCGGGGGCCCTCCTGTAAGTAAAAATTCTGTTAATAGAGACACATTTGCAAATTTGTACCAGAATTCAACTGCACTTTTTAAGAGCATTGAGATAAGCTCCTTTGAGATCCCTCTTCCATTTGGTAAAGTAGTAGCAGCACTCACCAAAGGCAAATAAGCCATTCTTCTGAAGTGTGAAATTTAATTATGTTAATTGATTAACTACTGTATGTCTCTGGATTTATCTCCTAAACGAAAGTAAATGAAATCAATATGGCACAACCAAGGTAATATGCAACCATTTATTTGGCTACATCATGTCAGAATCTGCAATATTTAATACATCAAGTATACAAATATAAAAACCATTGAACATCATCGACACAAAATTGTGCTTTGACCAAAAAACAACAGAAATGTTCCCTTGTTTTCTAAAGTCTTCTGAGAGATAAATAGTTTTACTTGTTGTGTTGGATTTAGTCAAAAATTTGACTAGATCCAACACAACAAGTGGGTGCATGCTCTGGCCCTTACAAGCCAATGGTTTACACTGCATCAGGCCAAAATGCTGTTATCCAGCAGAGAAAACCACAATGTGACAAATACCAAATAGAGCATGCTGATGGTGATAAGAACTTTCTTGTCATTTTTGAATGTTGTTCTGGACAATATTCTCAACTGCTAAACTTTTTTTCTGTAACTTTTGCCAATTGAGGCAAATGGCAGCACTCATGCTAGATTCATGTTGGGTCTGGAATAATAATAAAAAAAAAACATAACTAGATGTGCTCTGAGGGCACTAACCTCCACCAAGGCATTTCCAACACTGTTGAGTCAGTTAGTATTAAAAATCTGGAAAACTGCCCTGTTAACAAGCCCTTAAGAAAATTCCCGGGTCCACATTTGGAATTGGATCACCACCAAAATCGAAAATCAGTGTTGAGGCTTGTCTTGAGCATATCGTTTGTGATGTATACATGTCCTGTAATTTGATGTAAATTTCATATTATGTTTATCTGTCATCTTGCCCGTTATCATGGGTTTAAGGACTTCATGTATTTTAAATTGTACATACCTTTACAAATGCATTAAATCAACCTGCCGGGGACTAGAGATGTAAATTAGCCTGTGGCTATAATGCCGCACATTTACATGCCAGTGTTCATTAATGTGCACTGTCCTTCAATTAAATAAAAAAAAATAGGTTTTACCACATCATCACTGTACATCCACCTTTATAAATCAAAAACACATTTAAATGATCAAATGATCCCTTTCTGGCTTCACATCTGTTTCTAACACAAATAATTGTTGACATGAAGGTGCCAAGTCAATTTTAGTCAGATAGAGACTTTGTGCTATATTGGTAACTATTATATGTACCTCTGATATTGTTTAAAATCCAACATCCTACTTCAAATGTCTTAAGTCATGCAAAATGTTCAAACAAGACATGGGAGGATATTTTAGTAATTTCATGCCATCTTGTTGCTCATAGTTTGGACAAAAGCTTAACATATACAAATAATTCTATTCACAAATGTACATAAAATATTTGCATAATGTAGGTTTGCATCTAGGTATGATTTGCTCACTTTTATGCAGCTAAATCACACTTAAGTTAAGCTTTAACAGCAAAATGCATTAATAAGACTTTACATGTAATCTTCCATTTTATGTCAGTTTAAAATCCCTGTATCTTCACTATACATATATATAAAGTGAACACAATCCAAAGTCACAAAGCGATTGTGGTCATACACAAATATCAAAACCATCAGTGCAGCAGACAGACCCTCCAATATTCAGTCTAAATGGGCGGTCAAACTCTGCATGTGAAACATATATGTGTGTGTGGATATTTGTGGTGATTTGAGTCCTGACCTTTATGGATCTGGTCATTTTTTCTCTTGTACTGCTGTAATCCTTCATTATTTTTAGAAAACAAAAGTCAAAGAGGTGCACGTAGCACTCCAGACTGCTTATATTGATGAGTAGGACAAGTCTGCCTTTAAGGCCCGTTGACTCCTTGAATTATGGTCTTATCCTCAGGCGTTCAAAGCTCTGCCAGACACTGTTGGTGCCCTTTTAGTGTGTGGGTCACTACACAAACACACAAATGCTGCGATGCATTACAAGAGACTGCTTGTCAGACTCTAAACTGCTCTGATGTTGGGACAAACAGGATTTTTAAGGCATCATGTAGTGCTGATGTCTTCGCTGACCAATTATTTTCATGCCCTCTTGGCCTTATTCTGCACACACTTCATACAAAGAGGTGGTCATATTCTATTCCATCTTGGAACTGGAACCACTGCCTGATGGCTTTATGCTTTGACGAGGTGTGCAAATGCCAGGCAATGAAAGCACAGCTGTGGGTTGAGGGAAAGGGCTGTGGTCATGTTTGACCTTGTTCTTGTAAATGTGGAGGTACTTCGCTCATCCTGTTCAAGAGACAGGTGCGTAGGAGGAAAAAAGTGGATTTAAATGTGAAGATAGACACTGTGTGGATATCTGTCTTCATGTTCAAATGACCTAGTTCTTGTGCCTCCGAGATTTTATCAGATTTTTTCATGTCAGAGTTGACTATTGTGTCGAGTTTAAATAATACTCCTCTAAGCCTACGTAACCTACGACCTGTATCTGATTTGTTTCTGACAGCACAAGTCGCATTGAATCTGACCTTTTCAAATCAGATTCAGGCCACTTTCAAATGTGGAACTAAATCGGATACATATCCCATTTTCTTGAATGTGACCGCGGTCTGAACAGTCAGGCCGCATTTAATGCGACTTTGACATCATTCCAGAGCAGCAGTTTACCTCGGGACAAATGTTTTCAAAGTCACTTCATGGACAGAACATAATCAGAGGTTAATATAGACATGATTATTAAAAAGTTTATGCATTTTTCCCCAAAATAAAGAGTTTTAGTTATTTTCCAGCTACAAGCCTGATTAAACAATGCATAAAGGTGGGAGTGATGAGAAAAGGTAAGAGAGCGCTGGGGCGATCGACTGGCGTCTCCATTATTCATTCTTTCATTCAACCTTTATTTAATCCCGAAAAGATCATTGAGGGTGTTCCCTCATTTTCAATGATGTCGAGAGTACAGAGAACAACAATAAAACAACACAGTTAAAAACGGTTACATTCAAAAGCAGTGTAATTCATTATCAATGTTCTAAACTGACCAAAAGAAACAAGTGCTTGCAGTTTTAATGTTTGTTGTAAGGTGTTCCAGGTGAAAGCAGCAGAAAAGCTGAAAGCAGTTCTTCCAAATAAAGTGTTTACCCGTGGAACTTCAAGCATCAGCAGGTCATTGGATCTTGTTGGATATTGATTATGAGATTGATTTAACAGAGATGTTATGTATGATGGCATTTTACCAAGTAAGGCTTTATAAACGAATAAGAACCAGTGCCTGTCACGTCTTACATTCAGAGGTGCCCAGCCCACTTTTTCATATAAAGTGCAATGGTGGGTGGAGTAACCTTCCCCAGTGATGAATCTGAGGGCAGAGTGATAAATGGAGTCCAGGGGTTTAAGAGTAGAAGCAGAGGCATTTCTATAAACAACATCGCCATAATCCAAAACAGATGAAAAGACAGCTTCAATAACACGTTTTCTACTTTGCAGTGGGAAGTTAGTTTTGTTCCTGTTTGTCTTAGTTTGCTGGCCAGGGAATCGATATGAAATTTGAAGGTGAGTTTTTGATCTAACCAAATACCAAGGTATTTATTCTCAGATACTCTGTCAATACTGTGTCCTGTTAGGGTGGTGAAGCACAATAAACGATAAACGTGAATGAATCGTAAATTTGTATTATGATATCTGATAAACTTAGTTTATTAACACTGCACCGACTTTTTAAATTGATTTATCGGGCTGAAATAACAGATTAACAGGAGGCGGAGACACTGATTATCCACTGATGTCCATCTCATCCGTGCCCAATTGCGCGCTGTTGTATGTTCCTATGAGACGGCATCAGTCAGAAAACAGTCTGCTCTTGTCTGTGCTGCTCTCAGACAAACTACGAAACATCAGAACAGATGACAAAACTAAGGGTTTGCCTCTTTGTTCACCTGTTCAGTGCTCTAAGGCTCTGAGATGTTTTTTCTCCCCAGCAGCGATCTGTCATTGGCAGGGTCGGCAGGAGAGAGCGTCCGCTTTCAGGTTTATAAGAAATAACATATACCTGTACTTTAATAAGAGCTCACTCAATGTGAGCTGCTGTAACATCAGTTTCTGCGTTATGGGAACAAACTTCTCCAGCATTCTGAAGCACAGTTTTGGTCTGTGTTTGTTGCCCCTCATCACACCGTGCTGTGTGTGATGTCATTAATGTTACACTGAGCATGCGTGTCACTTCTGAAGCCTGAGCTGTTCACATCACAGTCTGCAGTCAGGCCACATTAGAGGTGTAATCTGAACAGCCAAACAAAAAAAATCGGATTTGAACAATAAATCGGAATTGAGCATTAAGGGCTGCAGTGTGAACGTAGCCTAAGATTACTAAGGATGTCATGTTCACGAGCCAGGATAAACATGAGGCCTTATGACTTTGACAGGAAACAATTAACAGAAATTTGTCTTCTACAGGCTTGGCACACATTTAAAAGACAACATCACAGAAACAGTTATAGTAGGATGCATTCTAATCAGACAGTCTCCCTAAAAAAGAGGGGGTGGTGTTAACAGCAGCATGTGTTTATTTCTGTCTGGGCCGGATTTTTGACAGCCAGCTGACACCTGTCCAGAGCAGTCATGTCGGTCAGGTGAGCCAACAGGACCATGTCACCGCGTATTATTAAAAAGGTTCACTCCCTCACTGTCACAGGTGATGTTATTCGTGTAAACAGAAAAGAGAACTGAAGATAAAACTCAACCCTGGGATACACCTCTGTTTAAAAGCAGCCCATTCCTGCCTTAGACCTTTAACTTGAATCTGTTAATTTGTAAATCTGGGATTATGATGTAAAATATGAGGAACGTCACTGTAAAAATACTGAAGATATTTTGTTCACAAGAATGTAACAGGCAGACAGATACAGTTGTGGTCAAAAAGTTTACATACACTTGTAATGAACATAATGTCATGGCTCTCTTGAGTTTCCAGTTATTTCTATATCTCTGATTTTTCTCTGATAGAGTGATTGGAACAGATACTTCTTTGTCACAAAGAAACATTAATGAAGTTTGGGTCTTTATGACTTTATTATAGGTTAACAGAAAAAGTGAACAAATCTCCTGGGTCAAATATACATACAGCAACGCTAATATTTGTTTACATGTCCCTTAGCCATTTTCACTTCAATTAGGTGCTTTTGGTAGCCATCCACTAGCTTCTGGCAAGCTTCTGGTTAAATATTTGACTACTCCTCTGAGCAAAAAAGGTGCAGTTCAGTTAAATTTATTGGCTTTCTGACATGGACTTGCTTCTTAAGTTTTGTCTAGATGTTCTCAATGGGGTTTAAGTCAGGACTTTGAGAAGACCTTATAAAACCTTAATTATAGCCTGATTTACCACTTTTGATGTGTGTTTGGAGTCATTTTCTTGTAGGAACACCCAGCTGCACCCAAGACCCAACCTTCGGGCTGATGATTGTAGGTTATCTTGAAGAATTTGAAGGTTATCCTTCCCTTTCATTTCCCCATTTACTCTCTGTAAAGCACCAGTTCCATTGGTAACAAAACAGCCCCACAGCATAATACTACCACCACCATGCTTGACGGTGTTCTTGGGGTAAAAGGCCTCACCTTTTCTCCTTCAAACACATTGCTGGGCATTGTGGTCAAACAGTTCGATTGTTGTTTCATTTGACCACAGAACTTTCCTCCAGAAGGTCTTATCTTTGTCCATATGATCAGCAGCAAGCTTCAGTTGAGCCTTAAGGTGCTGCTTTTGGAGAAAGGGCTTCCTTCTTCCACCTCAGCCTCTCAGTCTGTGGTGATGCAAAACACGCTTGACTGTGGACACCGACACCTGTGTTCCAGCAGCTTCTAATTCTTGGCAGATCTGCTTTGTGGTAGTTCTCAGTTGACTCTTCACCCCTGGCCAATTTTCTCTCGGCAGCAAATGGCAGCTTGCATTTTCTTCTTGATCGTGGCAGTGACAAAACAGTGCCATGCACTTTATACTTACAAACAATTGTTTGCACTGTTGCTCTTGGGACCTACAGCTGCTTTGAAATGGCTCCAAGTGACTTTTCTGAATTGTTCAAGTCAGTGATTCGCTTTTTCAGATCCGTGCTGAGCTCCTTTGACTTTACTATTGTAGTGTTTGTGGGCATTTGTATCCAATGAGCACTAGATAAATGGCCTCAGAGGAGTCGCCAGCTGTAATCACTCTTAATCACTCACAAGAAGTTAAGAGGCCATGCTATGAAGCTCATTTAATTGACACAACATTCTAAGTCAGTGATTCCCAACCAGGGGTACGTGTACCCTCAGGGGTACGCGAAAAACATTGCAGGGGGTACGTGGAAAAGTTATTCCCAACTTGGAAGTACTGAGTTAAGCCTGTCGATAGAATTGTATGTGCGCGCTACAACTAGTTCTCCCAGGGAAACAATAACCAGAGCTAAAATGAAAACAGCTGCTAACCTGCTCCAGTTGCTCTGGATTCAGGAGAGGGTTAAGAGAAGCCCACAAAGAAAATATTTTGAGTGTTTTGTTCCAGATTTTTTAAGGTTAAATGCCTGTTAAAAGGGGTCTTATTCAAACATAAACATTACAATAGGTATAAACAACAAAGGCAGGTTGCTAATTTAGATTTTGTCTCTATTTATTTAGATTACATATTTATCTTCAAGACAAAATTTTACATATTATTATTTATTTGAGTTAAAAGAAGAACATTTCTGAGAACTAAATGTTCAAATTAAGAAAATAAAATATTTTCATTTATTTATCAGTTGTGTTATGTTCTGCTTTAGAAGAATCATGAGCACGTATAAATGAAGGGGTACTCATGGCATGACAAAAAGGCTCAGGGGGTACACAAGACAACGAAGGTTGGGAACCACTGTTCTAAGTCACCAAAATTGCTAATTCATGTTGCTGTGTGTATATTTTTGACCCAGACGATTTGCTCACTTTTTCTGTTAACCCGTAATAAAGTCATAAAAGAACTAACCTTCATGAATGTTTTTTGTGACAAAGAAGTATCTGTTCCAATCACTCTATCAGAGAAAGATCAGAGAAATAACTGGAAACTCAAGAGAGCCATGACATCATGTTCTTTACTAGTGTACGTATGTAAACGTTTGACCACAACTGTAGACAACTCAAGGTCTGAATACCTCAGGCTTTTGGCTATTGCCGACACAGAGGCAAAACCAGTGAGGCTCTGTTGTGCCTCTATCACCGCTATGCTTCATGGGTTCAATTATCTTTATTAAATTGAGCTACCTGCTGTTAAACTTCTCCAGCTGTGTGACTCAGTCAGTCCCCCGCCTCCTTAATAACTCATAAAGTTGGAGGACACAAAGTCTTGAGATAAAAGAGAGACAGGTAGAAGTAGGTGTGACATTTCTAAATGGCACTGTCCTGATGATACCCTTAACATGTATCAGCTTTGCCTCTCTCCCCTGGCATTGGCATTTATGAGTCACCTGTTTTGCTGAGGTAGATCTCAGGGGCAAAATCATCTATTCAAAACACACACCAGGGCACCACTCGCTCTTGTCCGTTGGCAGCAGGACACGTTGCGCAGTCGAGGGGGCAGCGGTTATTTTTCAAAGTCAAATTAGCTTTGCACAACAACAGGAGAATCTGTGAGAGGCACTCAAAAACAGAAACACTGACAGACAATCTAAAGCTGGCAACATTTTTGAAAGAGGTATCGACAGAGCAGAGGTTAGAAACTATAATACAGCAAGCACTGGCAGTAGATAGGAATGTTTTAAGAAAGAGGTGTGCAATAGAAGAAGATTGTTGGGAAAATAACATGTACTGCTTATAGGTGTTTATCTAATGGCTATTCTGTGACATTAAATCATTCGTCCTTTCACTGTGTGAAAAGACTATTTCACTGCTTGTAATTGCACAGAAACCTCTCAAGGAGCAAGTGTCAAGGTTTCACTCCAACATTATTCTTCACGAACAAAGTACTGACATGTGGCATTTAAAGATTAAGATTTAAGCTGTCTCCCTGTTTGATAAAAAGGCCTTTACCTGCACTTCTAGCAGGGCTGTATTGTCAGGAAGATAGAGCTGTATTTATTTTAACATTTTTCCTGTAAAGATGTACTTGTTTAAGTTGGACCCAGTTCACTGCTCTGACTCTCACCACCTTGACATGTGGTCACATTGTTGTGACTAATGTAACACTCAAGTAAAGGGTAAAAAGACATCATCAAGTCATGCATGAGTTTATGATAAAACATTGGTAATAAACTAGTGTTCAAAGTATGTCACACCTGGCTTCATCCATTAATTAATGCATCACTGAAGATGTTTAGATCATAGTGAGTCATGCTTTATTATGGATTTTCATGATATCAAACAGCAAGACAAAGGACTGATCAGTGCTTATTTTAGGATTGTATTGCGTCTTACATCGTTGACCCTGAGAGCATGTAGGGCAGCTTCTTTCCTCACATAACATCCACAGGGAGTTGATAAAGAATAGGATCAATAAACAGAGTTAAAATGGCATTAATCAGTAATCAAGATGTTTTAATTTGATGAACGACGCCTAAGACAAGACTGAGGATTTATCAGAGTAGTTTATAAAGGGCGGTTCAGTACAAGACTGACAACCGAACACAAGTCATTTCTTCAGTTCTATAGGCATGTGTGTAAAGACAAATATGGCAGGAGTAATCTAAGACAGCAGAGATATGCATATGCATACATTGATCACTCAAAAAATGCTCAGGTCCTATACAGCTTCTTCAGTGTTTCTGATTTAGAGCTGTGTGCTAGACTATCTGTCTGTCTGTATGTCTTGTCCTCAGACACACTTGGAAACAGATGCATGTTGTTTATATAGGCTGGATTGGAAACTTACATTTAAATGTATGGATAGCAAACTAAAAATATGTATTTGATGGGATAAGTCACTGATCAAATGATGATACATAAATCCATGGTCCATTACTTAAGTAGAAAAGCACTCGGATAGCGCAGACCTCCGCCAAGCTGCACAGTTCCCACAAAGAAATCTTTGAACAATTCCTGGATCCAGACGGTGTTCTGGATCAACACCAAAATTAAATCACTTTTTCCTTTTCCCATGCTGAACATTTCCTGAAACTTTCATCAAAATCCATCCATAACTTTTTGAGTTATTCTGTTCACAGACAAACAGACAGACAAACAAACAAACAAACATCATGAGTGATTACATCAGAATTTCTCCTTCATTCTTACTTATTCTCACTTGTCAAATATTATAATCATTAATAACTACTGATTACTGAGGGCTGGGATATTTATGCAATGAGTTATTAATATCTGAAGATACAATATATAGGATAAACATACAGTCATGGAAAAAAATATTAGACCACCCTTGTTTTCTTCAATTTCTTGTTAATTTTAATGCCTGGCTCAACTAAAGGTACATTTGTTTGGACAATTATAATGATAACAACAAAAATAGCTCATGAGAGTTTAATTTAAGAACTAAGAACTATTCATTTTCCATGGTTTTCTTGATAATAACCAAAATTACTTAAATTCTTACATCAATAGCTATGGCATTGTACCGCCAAAAACACTACTTTTAAGCATTCCATGTTTTCTTTTCTGTTTGCTTTAAACACATGATACACACAAGAGTTAATACTTGATTGCATAACCATTGTTTTTGATGACTGCAGCCATGCGTCTTGGCATGCTCTCCACCAGCTTCTGACATTGTTCTGCTGTCACAGCAGCCCATTCCTGTTGGACAAATTCAAACAAATTTTCTTTGTTTTTGGGCTTGTGGTTCTCCATTTTGAGTTTGATGATTTTCCAATTCCAATTTTCAATTGGATTAAGATCTGGTGATTGAGCAGGCCAAGGCATGGTGCTAATGTTGTGGTTCTCCATCCAGGCTTTAACTGACCTTGCCGTGTGGCAAGGGGCATTGTCTTGTTGGAAAATCCAGTCATTCGAGGCAGGAAAGAGTTTTCCAGCTGATGGAAGAAGACTGTTTTCAAGGGTAGTCCTGTACATGACCTGGTTCATTCGCCTTCACACAATTGCATTTGCCCTGTTCCACTCAGACTGAAACAACCCCAGATCATGACTGATCCACCCCCATGTTTTACTGTAGGGGCAAGACAGTCTGGGTTGTAAGCTTCTCCAGGCTTCCTCCTAACCAGTAAGTTGGCTGGAGTGGGCATCAATTCAAAATTGGATTCATCACTGAAGAGAACCTTAGCCCAATCATCAACAGTCCAATCCTTGTGGTCTCGAGCAAAGAGTAACCGGGCCTTCCTCTGCCTTTCATTGATGAAGGGCTTCTTGCGTGCTCTGTGTGACTTCAAACCAGCTTCAACAAGTCGGTTTCGAACTGTCCTTGCTGAACAAGTCACATTTCTCGACAGTGCCCACTCATTTTTAAGGTCCCTGGAGGTCTGACGACGATTCCTGACACAGGAACGGATGAGTGCACGGTCATCTCGTGGGGTAGAAAGACGTTCCCTGCCACGGCCAGGTAGCAATTTGGTAGTGCCATGTTCAGCTTGTTTTTTTTGTTGTAATGAACGGCTGTCTTGGAGATCTTCAGTTTTTTCGCTACCTGTCTCTCACTCATGCCAATTTCCAGCAGTGCCAAGATGGCTGCCTTTGTGGCTTCACATAATTCTTTTGTTTTAGGCATTATGTGAGAGCTGACAACTTCTGAGTTGTGCTACGGCTTGAATGTAAGCAGGAAACCACTCTAGGCCTTTGCATGTGCAGTGCTGCTTGTGACATGAAATGGCCTCTTATATACCCTGGGAATCAATTAAGCTTAAGAATGTCAAATAGGACATAAAGTATTATGTGACCAGCTGCATTTTTTGTTGTGTTCATTGTATTATACGTTTAGTGGTACCAGATATTAGAATGAACAAGAAATTGAAGAAAACAAGGGTGGTCTAATAATTTTTTCCATGACTGTACTTTGACTCATATATAAATAGTACTCGTAAATTCAGTGAGTTTAACACAGAATTAGGCAAACTAAAGCTATTTACCTCCGCCAAGAAGGTTATGTTTTCGGGAGAGTTTGGCTGTCTGTCTGTCTGTCTGTGAACAAAATAACTCAAAAAGTTATGGATGGATTTTGATGAAATTTTCAGGAAACGTTCAGCATGGGAAAAGGAAGAAGTGATTCAATTTTGGTATTGATCCGGATCACCGTCTGGATCCGCCATGACAAAACATGCGATTTTCGTGAATAACTACTGAAGTAAAATAGATATCATTATGAAACCAATTTTGCTAATGGTATGTTTCATGGTCAAGGAATCTAAATATTTACATGAAATAAAGGTAGGACTAATATTTATGGTGAAAATCACAATATGGGAGAGGACTGTGGTGCTGGCGGAGGTCTGCGCTCACCGTAACCATTAATGGTTACTTTGTAATTTTGTACCTTTCATATACATTTTTTGAAGCATGTTAGTTTTAAAGAGACAATTCCAGTTCTTTTTTTTTTGTACATTTTGATGTTAAATATTGGACGGCATGGTGGCGCAGCAGGTAGCGTGTGCACCTCACAGCAAGAAGGGTGGAGGTTTGAACCCTGTGTCAGTTAGGGCCTTTGTGTGTGGAGTTTGCATGTTCTCCCTGTGTATACATGGGTTCTCTTCAGGTACTCTGGCTTCCTCCCACTGATCAGAAACATGCTCATTAGGTTAATTTGGTGACTCAATTGCTATTAGGTTTGGATGAGTGTGTGAATGGTTGTCAGTCTCTCTGTGTGGCTCAGTGATTGGCAGGTGACTGGTTCATGGTGTGTGCCGCCTCTTGCCCAATGACGGCTTGGATAGGCTCCAGCCCCCCTGCGACCCTGAAAGGGATAAGCAGTGTAAACGATGAATGGGTGGGTGTTTGGTGTTTTCCTTGCAGATGTTGTCGTGTTTTCTTGATAACTATGTATTTGTATATTATTTTTGAATATTTATAATCGACTGGTGGGCTGCATTGATGGAGCAGGGGGGGGCCGCGTGTGGCTCCCTGATTGCCAGTTGCTTTACCCTGTTTTAAGTTGTATCAAACCCTTGGTTTAGAGCCAAAGAATAAAAGTAAATAGTCCCTTTAAGAACCCTGACCAAGTCCAGCTCCTGTTATTTGGAAAGACTTTGTTGTACTCTAATTAGTGTTAGTCAAATAAAAAGAAAAATAACAAATTAGTTTGTCTGAACAGTATATGAAAGAAAGTGACTGTATTTTCAACCTGAGAAGAACTAAAAGTGGCGTATCAAAAACCCAGGCATAAAAACTGTCAATGCCGGAAACCTTGCCCCCACTGTAGCCTGTTGACAGGCTGCAGCTGGATTTCCACCACCTAATAACATGCTTTCAGTTCTCTTCTGGATATGATGTACAAGAACGTTGTGAAACTTAAAATAATAGGGGTGCTGGGTTTCTGTGAACAGACGTTAGTCCGGCAAGTGGGCAGCCTGAGTTCAAGCCCCTTTCCTGCATTCTGTCATGTACTCCTTCTCCCTGATTTACTCTAAATAATATCCTGTCTTCTCAGAATCACAGCAAGAAGCCAAATAGAACTTTGGAGACATAAACTTTATAACTTTGTGTAAAACGTTGTCTATCTCTTTGTCCAAATAAAGTTATAGATGGCAGTACCATCATAAAAGACAGCAAACATGAACGAAATTGTTTAAACAAGTGTCAAGCTTTGCAATGAATGCAAGGGCAACTTTTGATGTGAATATCAGAATACAACAAATAAAAGCATGAGAAAAACAGGAATGAGTTATTACTAGAGCTCAGTGTTGGTGATAGTGGTAGATTCAAGAATAAGAAGCAGCTTTGTCAGATATGTTTTGAAGAGTGATGTAAAATTGTCTACTTAAGAAACATATCTGATCCCCTTGGAGTGGACTCTTTCATTGTGCTTTTAAAAACTCTTGGAGAATACTGATACAAATAACCAAAGGAAAGTTAGGGTTATTTACAAGGTCTGTAGACAATGCCGGGTTTGAATGAGTTTCATTCTCCTGAGAGACCCGGCAGAGATGAGTCCAACATGTGTCACCAAATCACTGTCCTTGACGGAGCTTGTATTCAGGATCTTTCTTGTCTAAAATGACACCTTTCATTGGTTTGCAGCCTATCTACTGTGAAAGCTAAATAGCTGTTCCTACCCTGTGTCTCCTGCAGGGCAGCACAGCATGACTCAGTGCTCACACTCCAAACAGACAGATGGCCATTACGTACAGTGCTTTCACAAAAAAAGGGTCTGCAATCATTTTCATGAAGCCCAGGGGTGTTTTAGCTCACCAGAGGCACACAAGATATACAATGTTAAAAACTCTCTGATGTGGCTGTCTTCCAAGCCTCCAACTGTCTCTAATGCTACCTGCCTCCCTCAAACAAACCCAACCTCCATCCCTCCTTCAACCCCCACCCATCCACCCACCACAAAGCCTCCAGTGGCCCACTTGTGATCATGCAGAGTGAAAGCTATTGTGTTGTGGACAACCTCTTGCCCGCAGCTGTTCATTTGATGTATAGGTGCGTCACTCGCCAGGGGTGTCAGCTCAGACCGCAGAATTCCTCCTGCTCCCTCTGCCCAGAGGAAGGAGAAGTGTCAGCTGGCCAACCTTGAAAGAGAAAGTTGTCTGTGTGAGGACACACTTATTATAACTCCAAACAAATGGGAAAGCAGCGTGTATAACGTAGGTTAAGACACAAGGGAGAGAAGTTTTACTTGGATGAATAATGATGCAGTATATCCGTGTCCTTATAGGACTATCTTCAGAATGAAATGAAGACTTAAATAACTTTTCATGGCTTTTTATGCAGCCACACGTTTGCCTGTCTATTCATTCATCCATCTGGCCATTCATCTGTGTAAACACTGTGTTTTCAGAACACCATAAGAGACTTTTATTCATCTTTTCAACAATGTTCACTCTGATCTTAGGGTGAACTGATGCATCTTGATGGCTGAATCCCAATTTCCACATATCCAGCTGCACAACAGTCCACACATCACACACTCCCCAGTCTCTAAAGCCAGTCCATTTCCAAAGCCTGCACCTCTCTCTGTCTGAGATGTGGACCAGCAGCATCCTGCATGAGCTGCTTCAACTCTGCATCAATCACGCTACACAGATTTACATGAAACAGGAATACAATCACTTAGAGCTTCCTGAACATTTCATATATATAGAAATATCATATCATAGGAATTACGAAGGTTACACTAGAACTGATCACAGCTAATGAGCAGATGTGTTTTCCCCACTTGTCTATGAATTCAACATTAAAATGTAGATATTAGACATTTAATCCTTTAATAAACTAATAACATATGGTGTTAAAAGCTTTTTCATTCCCCAATGTACTCATCAGAAGCAAAGAAGACATGGTTAAAAGATGATCAGTAGAAAAGTTGTTTTTAAAGGTGGGCTGGCTGTAAAACCATTTTTTTACATGTTAATTTTCCTATATATACATAGCTGTTTGTGTAAAATGTCATAACGCTTTCTGATTATGCCTCTTGCTGCGGTGCTCTGCAGTGCTACACTTTTGCTGCTAGTGGGTGAAGTCACATGACGTGGGACGGACTAAAACTTCTGCTCGTACATGATGCTGTGCTTCCTGAGTGTTTGGAAATCCAGGATCAGGGTCAAGGGCACTGGATCTTTTACTCTCAATGATCTTCATGTTCAAGTTTCCTTGTTTTAAGCTTTACATAAAGATTGTTCAGATATTGTCTTCACAAGGTGATTGCCACTTCACCAGACCAGCCCCTCCAGGAGTCCAGAAATGTAAGGAAGGATTTGTTAACATTTCAAGATAGGACATATTGAGATTTTTACAACACATTAACATGAATATCTTAGAATTATTTTATATATTTTTTTAAATAGGGATGGAAATGTATCCTTGGGCAAAATACTTGACACCAAATTGCTCCCACTGCTGTGTCAGTGGCGTGTAAATGGGTATGAAAGAGTGAGGATGTGTTAGTCAATACTGATGGACACCTGACACAGAAAGTCCAACTATCAGTGAGTAATGTGTAGATGAGACCTGTGGTTTAAAGCTGATATGAGTAATCAGAGACTAGAAAGGCTAAATATTACCTCCAAGTCCATTTAAAATCACCGTTGTTGGGCAGCTCCCGTGTTGGTGAGTGGGTTTTATTACTTTTTGACCAAAGTAAATTAGAAAAAAAAAATTGGGAGACAGGTGGTTTGTGCCTGACAGTGGTGGTATATAAGGGTAAAAATGTGCCTCTGCGAAAGTGTCAGGCGCTGCCATTTTAACAGCAGTAAAAATATCCAGCTGTTGTTTCTCTGTTGGAAGGAAACATGTGGGAAGGCACCGAAAGGGAGAAAAATGAGCAGTGGAGTAAGGGTTGGAAAAAAATGATTTATTTTTTTAAATCATCCAGGACAAAAATGTTAATTGATTGATTTAATCAATTTATTGCTCTGGTCGAGTCAAGGTCTTAAATTCATCCCTTACTTGAGAACATGAAATTTCAAGAACACTTTGAAGTACTGTCCACTTCATCTCAAAGAAGAAGAAATTAGATTTTGAAGGCCAAGGGTAATTTTTCAGGGTCATTTGACTTTATGTCCTATCTGAAGACTGATCAAAATGATTCCATCTCATCCACTCTGACTTTTGTATGAAGCTGTGTGTTGGAGGTACAGGAGTAACTGAGGCCTCAAATGTTACAAATATCTGCAGAGAGCGTTCAGGATGTCCTTACAGATTGAGCCGAAGCTCAGAGCTCATCTCACTTGGAGCCTTTCGGTCGATGCTAATGGATAAACAGCGTGTGAGCATTGAACAGTGCCTGTGTTTCTGAATTGTTATTTATGTTAAAAGCTGCTGCACTTTATAGCAAGACACCTTGCACCCACAAAAATGTGTATTGTGACTTATTGTATATTGCCACCTTTCAGTGGTTTTTCACGACATGTGCCACGGACCTCTTGGCTCAGTCGCCCTTGTGAAAGAGATTTTGATCTCAGTGGGAAAATTTTAAAAAATGCAACTCAAACATTAAAGAAATAACATCTTAAGTCATAAGACTAGCAACAACCACCCAAGCTTTTCCTCTTCACACACCACTGTTCTTCTCCAATGTCCAGCAACTGTGTACTCGACCAAAGCATTTAACCACAAGAAGGAAGCTCTACTTTCTGATTTACCATCTAGTTAGAGCTTTATTTTCTCACTGTATCAGCTTCATGTCATAATACAGCGCTTTAAAACCTCAAACTACAGCTCTGATGGAAGAATAAAGCTCGGAGATTGTGTGCTCAGCATTATGCTTGTATTGCTTCTTTGCTCTCAAAGGTCTTTTGTAAAATAAATGACTGAAAAGCTTGGAGGAAAACACATAAAGGTAATTTCATCTAACAGTAACAAGTGCACAGCCTGCAGCAGAGAAATGCTAGCCATTTGAGATTAGATTAAAGGTAGCATTATGATTAAAAATATGATTAAAGCATTTGTTCTAAGTCCACTGACTCAAGCTGATCTAAGTCAGAGATGCGGTGCTCGGAAATACTGTTTCAGATGCTTTAATGCTTACATTAAATGTGAATGCCAGCCTTGCCCTCACTGTGAATCAGTCATCCCCTTACAGTACCAGTACGTCTTTGCTTTTCATTATGAATTCATGTTTTCTGTGGATGACAAGAGAACTCTCTTGCCCCAGAGAATCCCTTCACATTTTAATGACAAAATGGAACAAGTAGAGTCATGCTTGTTCAGGAACCTCCACAATTCAAAATAAGTGACACAATGGGCACGAATGGTTTCAACATGACTCAAAACGGAGCAGCATCCAAGACTCTCCCTTCTTCTCACTTGCCATCCTTGTGCATTTATAAGCTTGGACAGAACACACACAAGTCAGACTAAACTGCCGCTTGGGCAACATCTGTGTGAGCCGAGCCCCCCCTCCTCTCAGTCAGTCAGTCAGTCAGCCGAGTGTGAATGTTTTAAAGTGAAAAAAGAGGGTCTGTGCTGTGAATGATGTGCCAGGGAGACAGTGTTCTCATGAATCACATCTCCATAGCTGTATCTCCCACTGACAGTCCCAAACGGGCTCTGACAGAACGCCGCAGATATTGATGGAGAGACGGGGAGGTAGCAGACAGGCTTAATTGCAGTTTGATGACTCGAGGTGCCTCAAAGTCAACATCACCCACAGTCTTCCACAGGCAGACCAGCTCCTGTCCTCCGCACGCTGGGCTTTCTCACTGTGTAAATACAGTGATAGTCTGGATAAATACGGGCTGCCCTGCTGTTCATCTCATTTGAAAGGTTTATTAACTTGTTACATACCCCTTTTTCCAATAAATGACTTTGAATGAATTTCCATGGAGATATAACATCGATAAAAACAGCGTTGTTCTAATAATGGTGTTTTGAAATAAGCAACATTGTGCAACAGTGTTGACGAGGGGAGTGAAAAATTAGCAAAATGCATGATGAAAGTTGGATCACTTTGTGGTTGGCACCAGAATTACTTTTTTTTTTAATTATTACTAATTCCTCATATTTTTGTAAGTGCAGGCCTGCATTTCTGTCCAATTCTATTTAAGCTGCATAGTTTATCAAGCTGTATTTATATAGTGCAGATCATAACAACTGTTATCTCAATATTATCAAAGCCATGCTCTTCTTTTTAATTTAATTTATTTTTGTTTATTTTTATAAACCAACCATTAGGACAACCATCCTGAGGCCGTGTGGGGGATATATTTGAGTGGAAAGAGATGGAGACAGAGACAGAGGAACTAAAATGACTATTCACAATGGTGTTAAATTTATGAATGCCTGGACCATTTGTCCATATCATGTATATCTCTATTGAATTTACAATTTAAGGGGGATAGCCCTCTATAAAGATTAAAGACTAAAGATACGGCAACTCATTTTCAAGAGGATCCCCCCCATATATGGTTTAGAGGTAGTAGTCATGGTGATATCAGCAATAACTACAGTAGATAGATTGTTCCAATAACTTATATTGTTTGGCAACGCTTTCTATAAAGCCCACATTTATAATGCATTATAATGGCATCTGTAATGCATTATAATGCATTCATAATGCCTCATAACTACACTTATAATGCTTCATGATGCACTATATCAACAGTCATAAAACATTATGGTATCACTTATAATGAATTATAATGACTAGCTCTATTGTTTATTATAAGTGATATCGTAATGTTTTATGACTGTTGATATAGTGCATCATAAAGCATTATGACTGTAATTAAGAAGCATTATGAATGCCCTCATAATGCATTGTGATTGTCTGGACTTCATACCTCATAAAGCATTATGGATGTAGTGTTCATGAGTATTCATGAGCATACATGAAACAAGTCATTATAATTCATTATAAATGGCATTATAATGGTTTATGACCGTTGATATAAAGGGTTTAACAGATTTAACCATGAGAATTAATGTTAAAGAGACTGTGAGGAGTTTCTAAGTAATTACAAAAAAGTCTCACTTTTAGATATATGCCTGATCGAAATACACACTTTAAGATGAGTTTAATAGCATCAAAATAGGTTATCTTTAAATGCTATTCCTTAGCCTTCCGGTCGGGTGGGACAGAACTGGCCTGGCCTGGATACTCAACTTCGGGAACAAGACAATTAAAACTAGAGCAAATTTATATTATTGGGACACGTCTTAGAGCACCGGGCTGCAAGTAGCGATATATAGCCGGCTACCAAACTATGATTCTAAGTTTTCCAAACCTGCTTGTTGTCACACATCAAAAACTACCGCTACATAACTAGAAAAGAGATACATTACCTCGTCGCTTTGCATCCTGTAAGTTGTTGAAAAAAGTAGTTGTAAAGCAATGCAGAGATCCGAGTTTCATTCATTTAGCATCACAACAAACACACTTTGGCTTGTGGTGCGTTCAAGTTTTAGTTGGAAGTAGGAATTTCTGAGTTCCGAGTAAGAGACTACAACTGGAACGTCCCCCCAAGTCTGAATTTCCTACTGGGAACTCGGTGAAACCTCGCCACCCACGAGTTGACAATCGAAGATGGATGCCCCCAGTGTGAACAGCATTACGACTGTCGCCGCGCGTGCTTATGGGTACTGGGTCCATTCATGTCTATGGTAATCTAAGTGTTACTCACTGTACCTGCAAACTTCTGCCCTCCTGAATATTTTCATTGGTAATATGCTTGAAGTACATTGCGATAATGTAACCTTTGCAGTGGACTTTAAGATAAACTGTCTGACAATGTGCTGTTCAAGCCACCACCTGAATGACCAGTTTTGCTTATACATGAATGAAACAACATTTTTTGATCCATTTTTAAGGCTTGAGTCATATCAGAATACTAGTTTAGGAATGGTGATTTTTAAAAAAAAAAATACTGACAAACTCAATTTAGTTTGAACAGTAGAAAGGCTATCATAATAGCAAAGGATAGTATGTCCCCTCAACGCACATAAATGGGGTCCCAACAAACCCAATACATGCTTATTAACAGATCAACATGTGAGTTACAAAGAGACTTACTTTCATTCCAAAAAAACTCAAAGCTTGTGTTGTTCAGAGACCTATGTGAGAAAAAAAACAGATCTGAGTCTGTTTTACATGTAATTCTGGCTGAGTTCTGGTTTTATCATTGTTCATGCAGTGGTATCTAAACTTTTTTCCTGGGGTCCCTTTGACAAATTAAAATATTTTCAAGCCCCAACTCCCAAATCCCAGAACCTAGCTTCAGGCAGCTTCAGGTGCTGGTCGCAGGAGGTGAAGGAGAAGTCCTGATGCAGCAGATATTTAACCTTGTGTATGGAAGTAATCCATCATGTGGACGAGACAAATAAAATTTTAAGAGGACGTTAAATGATATGAATACTGAGGCATCTGGCTGCAAATGTATTTGACAGATGATCTTGGTAATTATTGATTAATTTAAAAGTAGAAATATAAATACTCCATATGTACACAGTCACCAAGAAAACCATCATAACAGAGCTTATTATAGGTGGGCTGTAGGCCAAATGAGTATTTAAGGTCATTATAGTGGGATAAGGATAGGTTTAACAGAAGATACATTTTGAAGCTGAGTTTAAGAAAATAGATTAGAAAGAATAAGTGATAATTGTTCAATGAATAGCATGAGCACCAATTGTGCTAGAACAAGTTAACAGACTTATGTCAAAGTAGTTGTATAACACTGTTGTAATGTACTGCAAACAGATATGGGAGTAGAGCAACATGAGAATGGATTAGTTGTTTAGCGGCAAGAGGTCAGTTACAAAAAAAATACAACCATAAGCCCAATTTCTTTTACAAATATCCCATTTTACGTTACTCTTAAATGCTTAATTACGTTATTTAAAATCCCTGAACAAACAGATTTAATTTCAGTGCTGGGTTTCTATCACTTATACTGTCTAACTCCAGAATTGGTGTTGCAGTTTACTGGTGTGGACTTACTGGGCACATTTCTTGACACAGCTTTTTTCACTGCTTGGTTCCTGATTTAAAGAATTTATCCATGTTTTCAAAGGCATGAAAAGCACCAAAGGGAGCTCACAGAGTCCGAGGGTATTGTAAAAAATGTGAGGATAAAAAGAATGAAATAGCGACAGAGCTAAGTGGTCATGTTGAAATCTAAGTAAAAGAAGGTGGTAAATACTTTGAGTCTAATGTTGTGATTGTATGAAGAATTTGGCGGACCCTGTATAATTACAGGTTCTTAATGGACTGTGGTGTTTTCAAGTTTAGGACAGACTGACCTCGGACTTCCATTAAAACAGTTTCCCTTTCTTTGGCTTCAGTGCAGAACGTTGCTTATAGTTGTATCTAGCCTTGATGGGCTGTCTGTTCATCATTTTGGCCATGTCTTGGGAACAACTGGTTTAGTGTTTAACTAGAATAATTAAGGTATATTTGGAATTTGAGGACTATTCCAATTCCATCCTTGTATCTCAAGCTGCTTGTGGGACTGTAAATAATGGCCAGCACATGGATGAGGAAATCTTGGCCAGGACATCAGTTACCTATACATCCTCTGGGTACACCACAAGCCCAGAAATTTTGGCAGGCACTTTCTGTTGGATGATTGTTATCAGATGATGGCCAATGTGTTCTGGGCAATAATAAGGCAGAAACTGTACTGATACTGTATTGTCAGCAGCCTTCGTAAGAAAAAAGTCTCAGTGATAACATGAAAGAGACTGCTTTGTTAGTAAGCCTACGGTAGTGGTTTCTTAAAACCACATATGGTTGTAAAAGCTGTACAGAATGAAATTAACTCTCAAAGTCAATTATGTCAGGAGTCTGTCCTCCCTGCCTCAAATATTAATAAGACAATCCATCTGTTCATACATGACAGCAGCCTCCTGACTTAATAACAGCTCATAATTTGGACGAGAAAACAGTCACTATATCTTATTAAATGAACGGCTTCACAGCGGCTGTCTTTAGCGTGGTGAAGGAGAAGGGGAAGAGGGGCTGAAGTTGGATGGTAATTATTGTCTGTCGGAGGCCAGGAGCTGCTTAGGAGTGTGCAAACACACTGCAACCTTCCCTGGGTGTCTCGCTGTTTCTTCAGATTGCTAAACAGATGCTCCATAATATCTCACCAAAGAGTATCAGAGGAGCTCACACGGACAAAACAGCAATAATCTCTGATGAGCAATATTATTCATATGGGAAAAGTACCACAACAGGTAGCTTTGGAGTGTGTAAACAGGTTTTCCTTAGGATAAAGACGCATTCAGATAATGAAGTGACTTTTTCTGTATAATCTAAATAACCTCGAAACATAAAGTTGTGAAAAATGCATATAAAATAATGAGTCTACTCTGTATGTCTTTTAAAAAAAGTGAAAACACCATCCCAAATCTCTTTAATTCTTCATTCAGTGTGCGTTCTGACTAAGGTGGGAGTACATTTGCTTTACAGGTCTGTTTACTCAGAGTATTCTCCTCATAACTGACAGGAAGAAATCCCATTAAAATCCCCTCAGACGACTTCAGCAGCAGTCATAAAGTGCCATCTATTGGCAGACAGGGGAATGAATTTAACATGTAGAAATGCTGCAGTGCAACAGGACCTTCATTTTTCATTATCATGTTAGACCCAAGCACCAGAGTCTCCTTTTCTTTTTTTATTCTAAGGTCACAGTAGTCACCTTTAATTAGTTTGGGTGTTGTTTGGTGGAATTCTGGCTACTTATTAGTCATTACTTGAGCTTATCAAATCCTTTTTCCATGAAAATATAATACACAGGGAAGGGTAACTTTAATTACAAAGATGGCCAAATTCAGACAATTTGTAATTTACTCAGAACTTTCAATCATTATCACTTGTCACTCACAAAAACAGCTTTTTTTTGGACATCATGAAACCAGATGTAATATTTTAAGGGTAAATTTGAATGTATAATGCTTTATTATACAGTCAAACACTGAATTGAAGTCAATTGAGACTATTGATTTCATGTTTTCTCAAATTATTTTTTCAATAAAAGCATAAACTATGAGTTTCTAAGAAAAATAACAGTGATAACAGTATATCTTACTTTTTATGCAAAGAACTAAACACATAATGTACCTGTAATCCATGGAAGCATGTCTTGTATTAGTTTTTTAATAGCAGTTTTTTCATGTTTTCTTTAGGATTATGTTTCAATATTGCATTTCACTAAGTTCCCATTTGTTCACAGTGCTCCCAGAAATACTATCAAAGTTGCTTCACAAATGTTCCTGTCATATATTGGCTTTGGCATGCCTATAAACCTCACTGTTTCAGCACTACTCACACTTTTTTGTGTAAACTGATTCATTTTGATTGAATTTCACAATTCAACGCTGTGAATAGCGTCATTGATTTTCCATATTATAGCACCAGACTATTTTTTTGATCTTTTGAGATCAGCTGCAGCAAAAATATATTTAATTGTAAACCAAAATAGATTAGTTTCAAAAGTCTCATCTTCCTCGAACGTCTCCGCATCGATGCTGCTTCATCTCTGCATCATAATGCATGGATAAAAGGGTTAGTACTGTCACCCCTAGTGGCTTGATTTTCCCAGTGCTGTACTGTAATGTTTACTTTGGCTGCACAGACATGACCAAACACGTTCCTTTTGCTGCAGCTGGCTGTCGACTGATTCAACACCTTGCTCAGGGAGTGTCTCTCCCCTAAGGGAGGTTGCACTTCCTGTTATGACATCATCAGGGGAAAATTTTCAAACGGACTGTCCAAGCACACGACCATTTAGAGTGTATAATGGATTCATGCTATTTCACACTGGGCGTCTCAAAGATGGTTGCAACAAACCAAAAAATTGTTAACTTTTTCAAAATATGGAGTGGCGCAGTGGTGCAGCAGGTAATGCATGTGCTTCACAGCAAGAGGGTCACTGGTTTGATCCCCGGGTTGAGTCAAGGCCTTTCTGCATGTAGTTTGCATGTTCTTCTCGTGCATGCGCGTGTTCTCTCCAGACACTCTGCTTCCTCGCACACACCAATAACATGCTCAATGAGTTAATTTGATGACTCAAATTGCCTTAAGTATGAACATGAGAGCAACCCCTGCGACCCTAAAAGAGGTAAGCGGTATAGAAAACGAATCAGTGAATTCAAAGTAGGACTATCTTCAATAAAATAACTGTCTTACAGCACTGACTGAAAATGACAACTAGTAGTAGTACCACTTAACTGAACAAATTATCTTTTGACTCCAGCCCTATAGTCCTGGACATGCGACTTAATTGCTATGAGTAGATATGTGCTGCTTTACCAAATAGCAAACTACTTACAGTTTATGAATGAATTTCTCATGATCAGGAACAAAAAATGTTTGAAGTGGCCTTCCTAGTTTTCACCGGCAGCAATCCAGAATGTAGGTAGCTGTTGATACAAACGAGGTAGACCTCTTTTGAACTTAAACAGCATTTAGCTGAATTTAAACAGTTTGCTTTAAGATCTTTTTCACACTGAGATTGTTTGATAGAGCTGTTTCCATACAAACTACCAGGTAACCAGACAGATAAAACACAATGCAAAGTACAAAGTACTTCTTAACACTGAATGTTCTGGATCCAGAAGAGTCACTTTCTGTGCACAGGCACAACATAGCATGAATATACAGTATCAACAGGTTTAAGGTGCCTACACACCAAAAGCGATTTGAGCATCCTCGGCGATCACTCTCCATGCAAAGTCAATGTACAGCCACGATGGGGTGGGGCTAACCCTCCCACGATGCAACTGCTGTGTTCAAGGCAATCACTTCGCCTGTCGTGCGATGTCAAAGTTAAAACTATGTTGATCTTTACAGGCGATGTCGTGCTGTGCGGCAACAGCCAATCCGCGGTGTGTGCATGTGTGACGGTACCCATGACAGACAGTTTTTCTTCTGGAATACAGTGTAACAACCCATGTCCTTGTGGGAAACATTAGTCAGTGAGTACATTAGTTCCACCTAGACCACAGGTGTCAAACTGATCCAGTAAAGGGCCACTGTGGCTGCAGGTTTTCTTTCCAACCAAGCAAGAACACACCTGATCCAACAAATCAACCATGTAAAGACAATCCAGTTGATGGGAAACATTATTCAGTGAGTACATTAGTTCCACCTAGACGGACCACATAGATCTCACAAACAATGCTGCTGCAGGGCATCAGCTGCAGTGTTTTCTGTTTGATATGTGAGTGAAAAGGATACAGTTGGAATAATGTCAGCTTATACATCCTATTATATGATATATGATATGACGGTGGTGAAACTCGAGTGGACATGATGTCACCAAGCCTCTGCGATGGGTGGCGGTAACCAAAATGAGATATTTATGGACATACAATGCGACTTCAGTGGGCGACGCAAGTTTGATCGCGGAGTCGTATTCAGTGTGAACGCACCTTAACATCACCATCTCCAGCAGATCATCACAGGACTCAAAAACATGGACTGACTCAAAAACTTGTTTAGTTCACAGAAATTTGTCCAGCAGGTACAAGGAGAAGATATCATCATTTTAAAGCTACCCTCTTATTTTCCTAATCTCTGACAATGTCTCTGTAGATACTTCTACTGGTGTTACAATGTAATATGTTACCATGCTATCTGGTGTCCTCTTTGGTCTGCTGCAGGCATCCAGGAGCTTTAAAAGCTTCTCACCAAGTTTGTTTACATTTGTATCTTAAGGTTTGTCACACTGATTGATATGCTGATCTGTAAAGTCTTGACAGGACATTTAATCTCTGCTGTTAATCAGTGATTTATTTTGCCTGCTGGCTTTTTCCCATAATGCACTGTGCAATTCATACTCATAGCAGTGCTGGCTGGGACATAAAGGCAGCTCAGACCTTTTGTAGGGCTTGAAAATACTGCTGTGTGAACGTTAAACTATCCAAAGGAATCATACAATTTTGTTGCGTTTTGTTTCCAACTGAATCAGAACAAAGCAGGTGAGCGGTAGGTGTGAAAACCACCCAAGACACCCAGAATATATTTTCTTTTCTTGAATGGTCTCTCATATCTAATCGCCTAGTAGTCACACATATTATCCCGTATTTTTCCCATTCTGAAGGTGTCTATTCTCACACTTAATATTTCAAAATAGAGCACAACTAAGAAATAAATGGAGCATATTCCCAGGAAGTGGGTAACAAAATGAGAAAATGGAAGTCTGCTGAGTGCAGAGGCTCTATTCATGTGGAAGAGAAGAAGTTGAGCACAATTGGAAGAGTAAATGGTGAATATTTTTACCTTAAAATAAGGTGTTACCACTTATTTATCTCCAGTATGACACAGCTCTCTACATGTTTTTCATTGTATTCATAGTCTCTCCTCTCACCTAATTTTCACTCTTTAATTGTCTTAGTTTCCCGCTTTGCCTTTCCTGCCACTCACCGCTACTGTTTTCTGCTTTTTTCACACACAGGGGGAGAAGGGTGAGCCTGGAGTCTCAGTGGAAAAGGGGGAGAAAGGAGAGAGAGGGGACTTAGTGAGTATTTTCCTGCAGTGACATTTACAGTGCTGACGTGTTACAGAGTCATTAACCGAGTCCTCCTTCCACAGGGTCAGCCAGGTGCTGTGGGGGCCAACGGGACGAAAGGAGAAAAAGTAAGTCAATGTTGGGTGTCATACATGATGATTCCTTTTAGCTTGTCCTTCCTTGGACTCAGACCCTGTTTGTGTGTGGGTGGAGGAGAGGGATGTGGCAGCAAAGAATAGAGGTGGAAGAGGTGAGATAGATCAAGCAGTAATTGGTGATATAATTGGTATGATATGGCGGAATTCAAAGGGTACATCTTTTGAGGTACTTAATTCCTTGTGCAGTATCTGTTCTGTTTTTTACTGAACGCTCCTACAGTTGTCATGCGACCCAAACCAGGACTTCATGTGTTGCTCTTACATTATTAAAACTTTAATTGATGAACCTTAACCTGTCTGTTAACTTGTCAATTAGCAGAGAAATGTATCCATTTTTTTTATTTATTTATGCTTGTTAGTCGCACATACTACTGACTTCAGCATTATCTCTCATGTTTGAATGAGAAGGTGTAATTTATAATCTAAGGAAGGAAGGTTTGAGGGCAGTTTTACTAGACTGAGTACAAAAGTCCATTCTGTCTTGAGCATAAATTAATTAGAAAGTGGTGGTCAGATGTCAAAATTTTGGCCATAACTCAAGGATTCATATGTTAATTATGACCCAGTTTCAACAAGTGCTTAATAAGATCAAATATGAAGCCATGGCATTTATTACCAGAAAAGTCAAGGTCAGCTTCACTGGGAAAAAAAAAACTTTTTTTGCATTTGTTCAGTCCTTACCTTCTTATATCTCAGGAAGGAAAACACTTCAAATTTATCACAGATGTCTGTTTGGACTTTGTCAATCTTTATTAACCTGCATTTAGTGAAATTTGTTGGGATACAGAACTATAAGGCAGGTAGCAGTGCAGCAACCAAGTTTTTTGACAAACAATAAGCAGATGTACAATAAGATCAAGCATTATAAGATGGAAACCATGATGCATTTCAGGGTTTTGCCTTTGGTGTGTTGTTCATGTCTCTTCTAATAGGTCAGTATTCAGTATGAACGAGACAACAAAGTCTACAGCATCAGGACTTCACCCTCTCTTCCCATGAACAGCGCTGGTAGCTACCTGAAACAGATTATTCCCTCACCCTACGACTGTTTTGTCAGAAGTTTAAACCCATTGCAGAGCATAGACTACAGGAAGAATGCAAAGTTGTTGAAAATGGCAGTGAAATGTCAATGACCACAGAGCTGACCAGGGAAAACCAACCCTATGGTGGTGTTGGTAAGCACAGTGGGTCACAGTGTCCTTGGCTGTTAATACCTCACTGTTACAATATTTTATAAGATAAACTACTGGGTTTGGATATTTTTTAGGATAAACTACTGTGTTTGTGGCCATAATCCGTCTACAGAATATACAGCATCTATTGCATTGATCTACTACCTGCTAATTTTACCCCCTGATATGATTCTTCGGAAGTAAATCCTATGTTTATCTTATCATTGGTTAACTGAAAAACAAATGTATTTTATTTAAAAAGGATTTAGTATATAAATAAATTTAACTGGTTAAGATATGCATGTGGCAGTGAAGACCAGTATGTCGTCATACCTTGAAGCAGTAGAGAATGTAACATCACATTAAAGCTGTAATGTGAAGATCTCTCATGCCTACTCTGTAGAGGGGATAGAAATCAAGAACTAGCTAATCTTAGGAGTCGATGCTAGAAATAATCCAAGAACACTCAAAGGCATTTCTGACACTATTTGCCTTTTCTTGCAGTGTTAAATTCTTGAAAAATATTCATCAAGATTCAGTTCAACACAAAAATCACTTCTTCCTTGTGTCATGACTAACATTCTAGGGCTGGGAAATTCATTGAAAAATAATCAAAGTAAACATTTAGACCCTAGAATCGAAGTAATTTTACTCATGACGATTTTTTGGATTATTTTCCCTGTGTAAATCACGTGACCGCGCCCCCTCTATAGCCTACGTTCACTTTCGCCAAGAGCGAAGGATGTGCACCATCAACATGGAGGAGACAAGAGCCAATCCATCAGAGGATCTAGTAGCCAAGAAAAATACTGTCTCCATTGTTTGGGCAGATTTTGAATTCTGTGCAGAGGACATCAAGCAGAAAGAAGTTAAGTGTAAATACTGCAGGAAGACCATGTCGATGACCGTTGGTATCACCACTAATGTGTTCCAGCATATCATAAAATAATTGTTCATTAATCGTAATCGAGTTAAGACCTTCAATTAATCGTGATATTGAGATTAGGTAATATTGTCCAGCCCTATAACATTCCCTGATAACAAAACATCCAAATCTGTATTTAACTTTTCAAGTTATGCTCTTGACAATCTAACAAAATAGGAGTGCAGTGAAACCCCCACCAAAGCATTTTCAACATCAAAAAATAAATCTGTTTATAACCTTCTGAGTTACTTCCAACAAATAAAGAAACTGCCAATTAATTACAAAAGCATAATGTTCTTGGCAGATGTAAAAATGTGAACTTAAACATTTCCTTAATCAGACCCTTTTACTTAGCTCTGTATGACTTGTAAATTAATGTTGTTGTGCCTTAACATAAAGCAGGCACTTTAAATAAGAACCAAGAGTCAAGTTATTTGTTTCGTAGGACGTGGAAATGTATCTATTCTATTGACTAATTCAGATTAAAGTACGAGCACTTTTTTAGGCTTGTATTTGTTTTGTTGTTCTGAGATTAAATACCGATCATAGACTTACATGTTAAGGTACTCGGAAAATAGCTCAGAATCTAGTGTTCATGTAGACATACCTGCCTACGTTCATACTACATTATCAACATTTTATGAAAAAAATACTGGGATGCTGCTTAACTATTCAAGGGACGTTCTGTTCAATTCCAGAATATTTTTTCTAACATATAAGCAAAACTTGATTCTAGTTTTTTTTTTTTGAAAGGAAAGGTTTGTGAGTTTTGTGAAATAATATCAGGGATTCTATTAATAGGCCATATAGCCTGGAGTTTTTGTCCTGTCCGCTCCGTTCCAGCGGTGCTTTTTATTTTCATCAGTGGGAGGATTCTATAGGTATACAACGCTGCATCCCTACTGCACCCCAGGTCTGTTATTTCAGAGCCCTCTGCAGCAGGTGTGCTGGACTTCAACTTTCCTTGGATGCCACTAAGCAGGTAGTTTCTGCCAGGCACAGAAACTACACAAAATGATTCTGCTTCTTTTTAGAATGAAGGAACTACATCCTTCTTCTGATGCAGTTTTTTTCTCAAATTTGAAGGCAGTAGCTCAAAGAATTTACAAGAACATCAATAATAACAAGAATGGGTTAAGTTTATCTACATCGCACTTCCAAACACATAGACAGTAAATTAATTAAGTGCATTTCTTTATCAATTAATCAATCAATCAACCAGTCAATCTTTATTTGTATGACACAAATTCATGTTATCTCAAGACACTTCACAACAGAGCAGGCCATACTCTTCATTTTATGGATACACAGATATACATATATACATACAAAAATGTGTCACATTTATCCTAACATATGATGTTGTTCTCGTGGCACAAATGCTGTATAGTTTTCATGATCACCCATATTTCCATGGGAACTCTTGGCCCTGTGGTGTGCACTGATATTGGAACTTGTGGATGTTTACGGACAGCGGGGCATGCAGTCAAACTGTTGTGCAAGGATGATGCAATTGACACATCCCCAGTGGAAATCAGGAATAGCGAGCAGCTTAACTTAACGTGTCAACCAAAATATGATGCCAGCAGGGCGACATTGGTATCCCATCCCTACACTCTTGTGCCCGCATAAAAACATCATGATATCCACCTGAATTTGCATTTTGACTCAGATTTGTTCAGGGATCAACAAATTGTCATGGTTATGAGCCTTTTCTAAGTTTGTGAATCGTGTGCCATTGTTAGGTTCAGCACGGATTTTCTCATTGTGTTGAAGCAGCTGATAACGTGCAATATCCACCCTATCTGCCTTGTTTCCATTTAAAATGCACAAACCTTTCAGCGTTTACATTATGAATGGTAGACTGGAAGCTTCCAAATGCTATGCATCATAATTAGGGACCTTCTTTAGATCCCTGGAGCACCCAGTACATACGATATAAAGACACATGAATTCATCTCATAAATACACAGGAGATATATGTGGCTCCATTCGATCCACATGAAATGCACACCAGTGCAGTCTGCTCTTTAACTAGGATTCTTTAATGTTTTCTCTACACTCAACCCCCGACTCTTCAGACATCTTTTGTGTTCGACAGTATTTCCTCTGAAGTCTACTCGAGTTATCGGCTGCTTTGTTCTCGCTCAAAAATTACTGATGTAGCAGCTTAAGGTCAGCTTTGGCAACTTGCTTTCACAATAGTTTCTAATAAACGTTGGTCTACTGTATGTTTATTATTTGATTTGATTTTCTACTTTTTCCTGTCAGCGTCTGTTTGTTTCTCTTTCAGTCAGTGTGGACTCATTTTTTAAATGATTTCTGTTCTGTTTTCAGGGAGATGTTGGCCCTCCCGGTCCTCCTGGTCCTGTAAGTACAATATAAATGATTAAATAAAATCAACTTAAAATATGATAATCTTGAATGATTCATGTGATGTTTTGAAGAAGGTGAGGCTTAACTGTATTGCGTGAGAAACAACAGAAAAAGGATGGATCTTCTCTGTGTCAAATTCCAACACGAAGAATTTGAAACTGTAAAAGTATGTGAAAAACTGCACCTAACTGACCCTCTTTGTTGGCTCTTTGACACCATGTCATAACTGAATGCAGTCAGTAGATGTCGCATTGCATTGCACAGCATTTTACACTGAATCCTTTACTCATAATAATAACAGGTGTACAGCTGGAGAAACTGATGTGAAGTGCTTTGGTTTGATAAGGTTGGTCCCAAAGGCTCATCAGTTCACAGCTCTGTGAACCAAAGTTTCTCCCTCTGTGTTGAAAGTGAAAGTAAATCATTTCACTCACTGAAATAGTTGAATGCTCTGCCTTCTCTCTCATGTTAAACAGACAGAAGCTCTACTGAGTAAGAAAAGCCAGAGAAAACGTAGAAAATCCCTCTTTAAAAGCCTCTTTCTTCGCTCCTCATCCGCATGTGGATGAGAGGAAAATAGGCACTGGGTGTTGAGGCAAAAACACTGGGCAGCTCGGACACACAGTAGATTCAATGTAATAGGCCTAATTTTGTGCTTTCAGCTGGGACACGGTGTGAGTGGTTCACACCCATCTCTAAAACTGAAAGTATTTTAGATGTTTACATCATATCTGTTGCCCGGCAACACTATAATGTCTACATATTTGGCTCCTTGGAGCATAGGCCTCAGGCACTTATCTACCTTCACCCAAAAGCAAAACCACCCCTGAGTTTGATTTCCATGAATTTTCATTATCTTTAGAATCAGAAGAACTTATTGTACAATTCATAACCCTCTGAAATCTGCACTTTTACATAAAGATTAAAGGTGTAGTCAGTGATGTGGGAGAAAACAAGTGGAGAGGTTGTTTATAAATGAATTTAGACCCGCCTCTCCCTTCATACCTCACCCCTGGCTCCACCCCTGAAAGCTGATGGTCGTGCATCGCCATGGAAACGGCCATAGAAACTGCGTAGCTGACCAATGTAGCTAAGGTAACCCTGACTCGTCAGACAACTCGACTGACATTATTGATAACATCACAACGCCAGTACATTCTGGCAGATTAGACAATAAGATGAATGTCTGATGGCTGTTACTGTTATGTGAAGCACCACAAAGCTAATGTTGCTTACCTATCCAACAGACAGACCGCGACAGCTGCGTCCGTTTTCACGTCTTTCAGTTTGCGGAGTTCTCTCCACCGTCACACAGCAACACCAATGTTGACCCGGGTCTTTGCTCTTTCATGGTCATAGCCCTTCTTTTTCACTTTTCACTCCTCTGATCTTTTTCTTTTGGGCTGTTTTTCAGCCATTGCTACTGCACATATTGTATCTCTCTCTTACGCTAACTGCGCACGCTACGCAACCTACAACTCCCCCTCCCCCCTCTGTCTGATCTGCGCATGAGTATGATCGCCCCCTGGATGTGGGGGGGTGTACTCTATTTTGGTAACTCGGCCTGAGCTACAGTATTTACCTGCTGAAATTCAGAGCCAAGGCTGTGTATTGAAACCGGACTTTTTTTTCAACATGCTGTCACTGGGGACATCTTGTGGATGGAGAGGAGAAAAACGGTGATTTTGACAAATAGTGCATTAGATTAGAAGATTAGAAGATCGCTGACTACACCTTTAATATGTTCAGTGATGCAGCTCATGTTATGTTTATAATGTTCATAATCACGCATTCTGCACTGGTTTTGTTGGGAGACATCAGCTCTGCTCTGAAAGGAGAGTCTTATGGAAACAGGCACCGTGACGTCATGGTGTCTGTCTGATGTACTCTGAAGGTGACACCGAGTGGGTGTCCCTCGGTTGATAGAGCTCATTTCTCAGGCATTTTAAAGTCTGTGACAAATCAGTTTAAGATCTGCGAGGGGGCAGTAATGACTCAGGAGATAAGCTGCAGCTATGAATCAAATGTGGGAATTAATGTATGTGAAGTGTCAGATGAAAACATGGCGTCTGAGCCCACGTATCCCAAAGTGAGGGTTTTGACATTTGGTTGACTCGGCCTAATTGAGCTCCAGACATGAACTGTGAAACAAAGACTGAAACTTTTATTCCAATTCTCTTCACACTTGATGACTTGTGACTTGCATAAAAAATAGGCCTGTCATTGTACTAATATTTTGTGGTTTGGTGAAAATGATGCAGTGCAGAATTCTGTTTTCATACAATGAAAACACACAAAGAAAGAACAATGCGTAAAATAGCCCCATTAAATATTTCAATATTATTTGTGCAATTAAAATAATGTTGCAGATTTTTGCTTTAAGAAATCAGAATGCTCCATCCTCACCTTTTTTTAATTATGATTCTGAAGGTGAACATTTCATTCAGAATGAATTGTTAATTCAGACCAATTCACAATTCTCAATCAAAACACTTTTGATCTGTACTGCAGACATTGACTTAGTTTTTGGTCATAAAAACCAAGAGATCAACCAGATTATATCATCAGGGGCTTTTGTTCAAGAACTCGCTTTGATGACTTTATTTATCCCAAAAGGAGTATCCAGTTTTCCAGCTCACAGATTCAATCAAGTTTGTGACAAAAACTGCCACAGATTTGGAATATAAAAAAGAAGTTGCCAAATAACAAGTCAGATTAAAAAAGAGGCAGAAATGTTGTACAAATGAACAACTTCACAGCTGAAGGTATGACTTTTTCAGACCATTTGTGCCTTTGATAAAATGGTTGAAAGAGCAGAGATTGCAGTATTGAAATTAAACTTGACGAATGGATCTTACAACTGTGTCAACAAATTGCACCCCTTTCTGCTGGTTTTACTGGTTTCTGTAAAATCTATTACCATTCTACCCCCAAAGTGAGAGTACATTTCAGTGTAAGGTGTTATGATGGCTGCTCAGAACATGATGTGCATCTTTATTCAATAGTTTGATTCTGATTGGTCAACAATGCTTTTTTCTGTACAGCAGGGTTTACAGTGGGTGTAAAACAAACTATTGCTTTAGTTGAAACAGTCTGGTACATCATCTGTTATCATATTTATAGCAATACTTGTAATTGTCCACTTGTGCTTTGGCTGTAAAGAAATGGAATTAAAGAAAAACACAAGCTCAGTATCATCGCTAAAACTGAATAGACACAGATTAAGGACTATCACTCTTCGAAAGCCTGGTTATTGGAATAGACTGCAGAATAAAAAAACTGAAGAAATCCAAATCTTGGCATTTCTTATGAAAGATATCTCATTAAGCTGAAATTTCAACACATTAACAAGACAAGGCTAGATAATTGTCCTATTTCCATTATACTTTGTGTGGAGTTTGGGCCTTGACTGAGTGAAATAAGCTGCCAAGCAAAGCCAGAAAAATGTGTGAACCTATGAAGTTTTTAAAGGTCTTTAACTTGCTGTCAGAACCCGAAACAGAACTGACTGCAAGATCATATATTTTGAAATATTTTGTTCAATGTCTATTTAAGGAGGTCAGTAGGCGTTTTTAAAGAAGCATTCACAGTCATGCGTTATGTTAATGCTGCTGCTCAAATAGAACAGTCCTTTTTCTTGTCAAATTAATGATTTATTATGTAGGAAGCTTAATAATTAACAGACATTTACAAGGAGATGGTTGTTTTAGCACCAGTAGATTCCAAAGGGTGATATGCATCCCACTGAACAGTATCCTCTCCTTGAATTGTACTCTTTGGTTATTGTTAAAATTTGTCCATTTTCCAACATTTTCATATATTAAGACACTTGATGTCAGAGCTAAAATACCCAGTTGTGTTCATTGTTGTGTGCAGTATGTATATAGGCGGTGTAGCAGTCAGTGAAGAGGGAGACATTAGTCATTTGATAAATGAGGCTGTTTGAATATTTAGTACCAGTCTCTGTCTGTGCTCTCTGCTTTCCCGTGGCAGATAATTTTGGCAGTTAAGCATTGATTTCCCTTACACAGCAGAAGCAAGGGCTCAGATCATTACCCTCTCTTCATAAACCTTCTTGTGCCTCTGTTTATTAGTGACGGGGAGGAGCGCTGAGCATACAGGCATGCACGGCCATCACTTTACTCACTGCCTTTAAAGTGGCAGAAACAGCCTTTTTTGCTCTGTGATGCTTCTGGTATTTTTATTGCTGCCAGTTTTCTTTTACAGGCAACTTTTATACTCTATAAAGCCAAATCTGTTATTCCAAGTTATCTTGAGTAAAAGGCTTTTTGTAGCTTTTCACCGTTGTTGAAGGCATTCTAGCCTCATTTCGTAGGGATGGAACTGAGACAGTGTTCAGTGACTGAAAATAACAAGACTGAAATTCAGTTACTCTCTGGAGGTAACTCCAACTTTCTTTACCAGAGAAGACCAGCCACCTTTAGGTCAAAAGTATTTGTTCTATAAGAGCTTAAACCTGTACATCGGTCCATTACCTATGCTGTATATCCCTTTCTGTGATATGCAGATCTGAAGCCAATCCCAGCTGTCATTGTGCAAAAGGCAGGGTATACTCTCGACTGGTTACCAGCCAATCCCAGGGCTGGCACACAGAGACAACCATTCACACTCTCTCGCACCTAAGGGTGGTTTGAAGCCACCTGTTAACCTAATATGTGTGTTTTTGTCTTGTGAGAGAAAAACAGTGTGTCCAAAGACAACCTGATGCTGCGTTCACACCGCAAGCGACCCAGCTACCAAAATCGCGTCGCCCACTGACGTATCTTCGCGCATCCATAAATACCTCATTTTGGTCACCATCGACTGTCGCTCGGTGACGTCACGTCAGCTCAAGTTTCATCAGATCATATATCATATAATAGAATGTATAAGCTGACATTATTCCAGCTGTATTTTTTTCATTCACTTATCAACCACAAAGCACTGCAGCTGATGCCCTGCAGCAGCATTATCTGTCAGTTTCCCGCGGTCCGTCTAGGCAGAACTAATGTCCTCACTGACTAATGTTTCCCACAGGGACATGGATTGTTACTCTGTAGTCCGAATGAATAACTGTCTGTCTAGGGTACTGTCACATGTGCACACACCGCTAATTGATCAACTTTTTTTTACTTTCACATCGCGCGACAAGCTATGTGGTAGTGTGAAAAGCGGCTGTCGCATCGTGGGAGGGTTAGCCCCGCCCCACCACGGCTGTACATTGACTTTGAATGGAGAGTGATTGCTGAGGTAGTACAAGTAGCGTCCGGTGTGAACGCAGCTTAAGCATAAACAGGGAGAGCATGTAAACCCCACACAGTAGGTGGCTTAGCCTGTGATCAGAGCAATAACCTGTGAAGTTAACAGTTACATTTATGGCATAGCCAGCTGTGCTAGTGGACTGTTCTAAGATGAGTCCAAGATATATTTTCCCAATTTACAAAGTTAAACAAGTGTTTGATTCAACATGCTTCTGGATACCATCAAGAGTTGACCTCCGCTTACCTTAGACCACCCTAAGTTACAGGTGTGTCTGTCTCTTCCTGCTCCAGCTGCCTCCTCCTCAGGACTGTGCTCCTGTTATTCTATGACCTCAGGCAGCCTTTTGGGGACAGCCATCTTTGGTCCTCTAATAATCATGTCAGAATACTGAGACGAACTGCACTTGGTGAAATGGCACATAGTAACATCACTTATATGGTGTTTGTTGAATGGCATGGCAGTATGTCTATACAATGCTAGACCAAAGTTCTCCTAAGTTGAGAGCCCTACCCATGCATAACATTTATTTGGCAAAAGTTTAAATTTTCATCTTCAAATAGAAAAGCACTCTGAGAGCGCAGACCTCTGTCAAGCTGCTCAGTTCCACCCATAAATTGTTAGTAGTGGGTCTTGCAACTCTAGTGGCTGATGTTGCCAGTCTGTTGATCGGAGCAAAACAATGGTGCTTCGGTGTGCGGCTGGTTCTCTCTATGCAGAATTTAGGGGTTAGGTTTTATCACCCACACACTCACAGACATCTGCTATGATGGACTATTTCCATATTGACATTACCAGCTTGTTTTGAGAGATTAACAGGTACATCTTGAATGACAGGGGGCGAGCAGAGCTGGATATGTTTCTGTAGGATTAATGAGCTCACAGGAATGTAACTAGTAGCTGTGAGCTGTAGAGGATTGGGATGTTTTATACAATTTCAGGAGGGTCTGCTGCCTTACTTTATCTTAGAAACCAAGGGCTCTAATTTCGTGGTGCAGCGCAGGGGTGCAAGCCTGGAGCACCCCGCGCAGTGTTAATTTCGTGTGGCACACCGCCGTGCGCTGCCAATTCGACAATTTGGTAGACTGTCTGTGCAGAGGTGGGTGTGACGGCGCACCAAGGGGAGGTGATGGCGCACCTGGGGGAGGCGTCAGCAGATTCATGTTGGCGCAGTGACAATTTCGTGCCAAAAACAGTGCAGAAAGTGCGCTGAAAGCTCGCCAGCTTCAACCTGGTCTAACCTCGGCGCAGGGCGAAGTGCACCCTCCGCAGCTGTAATTTGGTGACAAGCGTACATGTGCGCACACCTCAGAGGCAGGTTTCCAGAGTGTCAGGCACATTTTAATGCATTAAACAATCACAGCAATCACTATTTAATGTAACAGTCTGAACCACCATATACATTTGTATCTATATTAACTGTCCCGTCACATCTGATGTCGGATTAAAGCCGTTTGTCATAAAGAAACTTAACCTGACGGCAGCTGGAAGTTTGATGCACATCTTACAAGTCAACAATAAACACTCTTTACATCTGATTCTGGGTATATATCTGGCTTCTCTCATTTCATTAAATTCAAAGAAAAAAAGGAGAAAAAAGACGGAGAAAAAAGAGAGAAAATGAATGTATGTTACTCTGGATGTACCTGTTATTTTCCATATTCCTCTATTTTAGTCTTTATTTTTAATGTGATCTAAAAAGATGGAGAACATTATTGCAAGGAGGATGAGGAGGAGACACTGGTAGAATATACAGTTTATCACTAAAGGCTCTGCTATTTGGCGATGACAAACCAGGAGTGCAGGTGGATCACAAGCATGAATGGATAAGACAGCGGGTGTGAAACTGTCTCTTATTTTTTTTACTCCTATGACTGACAAAGGAACAGATTACATCTGTCCCGGGAGCTGGCCCACACGGTGACGCGCCCCGCTGTCCATTCTTTTGCTGAAGGGACAGCGTCTCCACTGCTGGGTCTTTCCAGCACACTGTTTTCGCGGTGGCGGGGATAATTCAGACCAATCAGACGCTGCGCCTCAGCCGCAGCGCATTTAAAGGCGAGGAGAGGCGCTCATTTGATTGGTGAAGACAGCGATCGGCTGTGTAAATCCCACTCACGTCTATTCTCCTCCTATTCTGACATTTGCGCGGAGAGGCAGAGACGTGGGCGTGGACGCGCAACCTCTGCGCCCCTGTGTGCCATGAGTGCGCCTGTCTTGGCACTGCAGGAAACTTGCAAAGTGGTCACACCCAGTCCGAGCAGCGAAGGCCGGCGCAGGCAGGTGCGCCTGCGCTTGCCCCTGGTCTACGAAATTAGAGCCCCAAGTCTCCAGGAACAGTGCCAGGCCTTCTCCATCGGCAATTTCTACCTCCTCTCTACAAAGTCTGTAAGCAGAACTACATGCACAGCTTTCAGTGCTGATTGGCTGTTCGACGTGCCCTGACTCTGAGAGACAGAGTCGAGACAGCAGACAAAGTGGCATGGGGAACTCCTCCCCAAGCATTGCAAGGAAAGCTGGAAAATGTAGTGACATGGGCTTGAAAAAGTAGACGTCAGTTTGTAAATAAACTACAGTTCCCATGATGCCTTGAATAAATGGGATTTGCCTATAAACTTAAACTTCTTTTGTGATGTTCATCTGAATGAGATCAGCACCAAAATATACTGGCATCTTCCTTCGACCAAAACACGCCTCTGGTAAAATTTTCATGTTGATCCATCATGTAGTTTTTGCGTAGTCTTGCTAACAGACAAACAAATAGACAGACCCGGGAAAACATGACCTTCTTGGTGGGGGTAATAAGTTAGGAGGCTGTTTTGAAAACACCATACTCCACCAAGTCATGCTTCTTACAACACAGCGAAACTGACTTTGGGAGTATACTTTCCCCAAAATTTTTATGACCTTTTCAAAGCTACTTATGGAGCTAAAAGGATGGGGAATGACATACAGAAAAAGAGCCACAAGCCAGATTTGAACCAGTACCGTTGTACATGGAGAGCACTGACAGGCTTCTGCCACCACCTGTTGATTATTTGTCCAATAACTTATCTGCTTTTTGAGTATAAAGACTAAGATTTACTTCTTATTTGCATCATCGTCAAAGTTATCATCAAGAATACTTTAAGCCCACCAAGCATTACCTCTTTGATTGATTCTAGTTTGACTCAAAATTGCATAAAGACAGTATTTCCAGAATGGCGACCACCAATACAATGCTTTATTGTGCCTCTTTGGTAACCATGGTAAAATCACTGAGACTATATTCATGTTTATGCATTTTTTTCCATCCATACTAAACCATCCTCCATAAAATATATGCTGTTCCTATCAATAAAGATGTTTCCTGAAAATTCAGTAATCTTCAAATTATTTATTTCTTTCACTCGAGATATGGTAACTAAGATTCTGCAAAGGTAACATCATCTAAAGCAATAGTTAGTTCTGCAGCCTTCTTGAAAGTGGGGTGCTTAGCTTTCATAATTAAATATACGCCTGAATTTCCACCGTTAATAGAAAGTGAAAAGGTGAAAAAGACAGTATGAATCACTGCAGCACCTGATTTTCCACTAACTGTCAAAGTCACTTAAATTTTCTTCGCCATTCCTGGGTTGCAAGCTGAGATATGCCAAGTCAATTTTATTATATTGCATCATACCCAAAGTAAACAGCTGAGCACAATTTTGTTTTTCTGGGGAATGGGGAAGAGACAGTGCACTTAACAATAACACACCAATGCAGCAAACAGGTGCCTCTCATGGCCCTCGCCTTAAGTCTGTTCTCTAAAGCTGCAATCAAAGAGCTTATATCCTGCGTTTTGAGTTTTATACGCCCCTTATTGTGCTTTACATGCCTCCTCAGCATGATCTCCAGATTGCTTCTGCTTTGGTTTTTAATATAACAGGCTTTAAACATTGTCCTTGCTGTTAAAACCTCTATGCTGATTACATCCGTGTTTTATTGTGCATCTTATGTCCAGAGAGAGAGCACTTAAATTCTAGTAAATGCTGCTTTAATCATGGATGTAAAATAGACATTCTTATCCTTCTCCCTTGTAGTTCAAGGAATCTGTGCACATCATCTGCTTGGTCGTGATCTTTTCCCTCCCATGTCCTTCACTAGTGTCACTCAAAGTTTGCTGCTCCATGTCACCAAGTCTGTAAACTTCATCAAGGATATGAAAAATTAACTATATTCTATATAAACACTGATTTATTCTTCTCCAGTAAATGTTATTTTTGACTCAAAGTGCAAATATTTGTGGATCAGGAGCTATTTACTACCTTTAAAATCAACCTGCTGTTTTTATTGCTTTCAGGTGATGACAGCTCATGGACTGAGGCTCTCTGGAACTGTAAGCCATATTTATATCAACAAACATGTATTTATTTTATCCTGTGGTTCCTTTAGAAGCATAGACAGAAGTAAGCATTAGTCAGAGATTGAAGTGGTCTGATTTATCTTGTGTTTGAGGATGAATTGAAGGAGGGGATCCTAATTGGAGAAAAGGGAGATCAGGTAACTATTTATCTATTTATTAAATCCTGTATACAAAAATAATACAAAGATTAGTTCTGATCACATCATCTGATTGGCAAAGAGGCATTCAGTGCGTGCTGATATGTACCACTCCACAGCAGCAGGGTGCACTGATACTGTGAGCAGACATTTCAACACACAGACGCTGTGTCCAAAATGACCTATAAATGCTATTTGGGGCACTTAATATTTGACATCAGTCATTAATGGCGCTGACCAAATTATAAGAGACTACTAAACCCCTGTGGACTTGATTTATTCCACCATATATGTCATAAAAAATGGCTTAAAACCCATGATCACCGGGGTGCTGGTTTGGCGGAGTGGTTAGCACCCCATGTACTTACTCCTGCTGATCCAGGTTCGAATCCCACCTGTGATCAGTTTGCAGAGTGTCTTCCCCTACTCTCTCACCCCCTTTCACAAGCCTATCCACTGTCTCTCTCCTATCAATAAAGGCACAAAATGCCCAAAAAATACATTTAAAAAAAAAAAAAAAAAAACATGATCACCAGTCAACTTAAGTATACTACAGTGAGTTGTCTTGCAAAGCTGATGGGCCTTTTCTACCTGGTCTTGTGTCCCAGTTTGGAAAGAAAATTTGTCCTTATTCCACCACCAACACTGCGTTCTTAAGCATATATTTTGCATGCTGTTTACTGAGCTAATGGCTAGTATGCTGTTCTACCTGGCTAGAAAATCTTTCATCTCTGCACCACATGACGATCACTGATGTATTTGTGGTCTGAGACTCGTCAGCTGAGTTAGCAACAGGCTTGTGTGACAGTTGGAATGTTAAAATATCTAGTAATGATAATATATTTGTCATTAGAACATCTACATAAGTATTTGAGTTTTACATGTTTTTCCTGATAATTTAAACACATTTTTTTATGGTTTACTTATTATTTTTGGTGCTTGTTGGCTGAAGCTTCCTGGTGGGAGAAGCAGTTCAATTATGGGTGGCTTAGCGCAACGAGTGTGCTCCTGCTTTGTAACAGAAAAATCAGAACAACATAGAATACATATGAGGATTCCAAGCTCACCCAAGATTTCATACCATATACTTTTTGTGTTAGACATAGATGCTGTCTCTCTAAGGGCAAAGGATTTCTAACACAGTGTTGTTACACTTTACATATAATGATAATGATAAACTGGTATATTTACTGAAATATATTTTAATCATTCTTCCACATTTTTATATCCAAAACATGTATTGTAGTATCAGATTGCAGTTTAAGATTGACTTGATGCTTCAACATTATCCCTCCATGCAGATTTATGTTAAAATCTATAGGTGTATACTGGGGTAGTGAAGGGTCGAATGCAAGAATGCATTCCTGATGCATGGCAGAGCTGGCATAGGCAAAGCAGAGAAAATAAAATGGAGCTACCCCAGTCTAAGTAGACTGCTGATTCCCGAGCAGCTTCCCCTGTCTACCTAAACAAGCTTGCAGGCAAATTCATGCCACTATTTTGCTTTTACTTTTTTACTCGTAAGTTGCCTTTGTGAAAACACTGACATGATAATTAGCATGTGGCTGCTCTTTTCAGTAATCTGGATCATCTGGCTAAACTCAAATAACGCCACGGGAACCACCTTGGATTGTATCAAATCAGCCAAATTGGGAAATACCGTTTCCTCCGTGCACATGAGTTTTACTTAAATTGTGCTTATTTATGCTTTCTTGTTATGAAAATGTATATTGTTCAATCACTTATGCCTCAGTCACACATTCCCATATCATAGCAATTGGCAAGGCTGGTGTGATCGCTATGATATGGGATGAAATGACTCTCAACCCTAGACACACCCTGTAAATACACCGTCAGTTGCGCTTCTACAGCGCTTCGGGGTCGTTCATCCTGCTCAAATTAGGTTAATACAACGATATGACGAGGATTCCATGAAATTCCATCCTGCTGACATAACGTCAGCCCTGCTGGAGCTCAGTTCGCGTCACGTAAGCCCCGACTGAGCCCCATTGCTTGTGCCGTCTTGAACAGGACACAGTCGGGGCACAAACAGGTACGTCCTTGTCAGTCGTCCCCAGAAAGCTTTCAGGATTGAGCCACAATCAGCCTGACTGAGTTCCGTACATGCCACGCTAATACCATTCACCTAAGGACTGCATCAGGCTTCCATCCCGCTACACTGAGAGCAGTGATTCTCCACAACAATTTTGAACAGTTCAAAACTGTCAGGATCCTTCCATGTTCCCCAGCATTCTTCCACGACTATACAACGGTGATCCAGACCAAGTAGCGCATGCACCACGACCAAAGCACGTTTCATCAGGATTATGACAATCGTGCACAATCGCCATGAGAAACAGGAATGTGTGACTGGGGCTTTACTTTATTACTGTTGCCCGATGAAAAGAGCTCACAGTCAAAGTAACATAGATGTTAAACTATCAAGTACACTTCCTCTGTATGTGGGGTACTTGAAACCAAGTTGTTTGGAAGTTTCCCGAAATAACAACAAAAACTGAAAACAAGGAAACAGCTCCTGTTGTTCACATGAAAGCGCTAACAGAGAGATCCGGCTCATTTCACCTCACCTCTGGCTGCACTTCCGAAGGTCCATCCTGATATAGTATATATATATTTTTTTAAATACAATTCTCTGCTTTATAAAAGTTATATCAAACTCAAGGTCAGCAGGCCTGATTAACAGTGGAGTCCTTAGATTTGGCTTCCTTACGCTGCAACCATATGAGACTTCAGAGAAAAACAAAATCTCAATTTATTTTGTCCCGTTAATGAAAACAGCAGCGACACTCGCCTTAGACAGAACAATTGGGCATCACCTGCAGATCAGAGTTCAGTGTCATCCTTGTCTGAGGTGGAGCCCTGAATACATTGGAGTCTCATTATTATTTAGACCTTAAAACAACAGATGCATCTCCTCGAGGCAGGCCACTCTTTCAAAGGCCACTGAGGCAGCTATTGAGCAAACATCAAACACTGCTGAATCAAAAGGAAAAGAGATGACATGAATAGAAATCAGCATCAGAAAACAGGAGAAGATTTGTGTATTATGGTCAAACTCTGGGTATACCGCTATGATATGAGTCAAAGGTCTGGAGGAAAAAAAAGGCAATGAGTCATCTCTCAGAGGTGCATATGTTTGAGGAAAGTTACTGCTTTGATAATTTCATAAAATCCCAGAAACGTTGGAGCAAACTTTTCAAAGGAAATACTCAATGCTCTTAACCCTCACACAGAATAAAAGCTAACTTCCTGAAGGTCCTTGAAGACTTTTTTTCAATCCAGTTATGAAGAAAAGTGGATTGTTTGATTTTTTATTGAAAATACTTGTAAAGAAACAATAAATGTCTGTCGCCTTTGCTTTCTTCAGGGTGAGAGAGGAGCTCAAGGACCTCAAGGCTTAAAGGTAATTTGTTAAAGATTTAAGACTCACCAAATCAAGCTGTAAGGAGATTGCTGAGATTACTGAGGGAAGCCATTTTTACAAATGAAAATATCCTCTTTTGACATCACTGTGACTGCTTTTATTTTACTGATTTGAAGCTGTTGTCAGAGAAGATCCATTTCTGTCAGTTCTTGTTCTCTTCAAGTCAGTTTTGACTGAAGTTTTTCTTTGAATTTTGAAACAAATCAAATCTAGTCTAGTTTGTCAGAGCTATTGTGAGTTTGACAAAAATTGTCAACTTGAAAGGCTGATGTTTTTATCTTTCCTTTTGCTGTCTTCTCTTCTCTTCTTACTCACCATCCTCTGTGATGTAACAGGGCAATATGGGGCCGCCTGGTCTGAAGGGAGATCCAGGACCAGAGGTGAGTCATGCATTGTTTATCTCATGTCTACTGTGTTGCTTTTAGATTAAGGTGAAGTGTCTGTGTTGAGAACAAACAACAAAAAAACTCAAGTAAAGGTTGTTTCTTGAACTAAAAAAGAACACTAATTTGACATCTTAAAGGGGTATTTCAGTTTTTTCAAAGTGAGGTTGAATGAGGTTCATCTGTCCACACATTAACTCCCCTGCTATGCTAATCCCTCTCAGGGTAGCTGGGTGCTTGAGCATAGTCCTGCTGGTATTGTGTGAGTTGGTTGTACACTCTGAACCACTTGCCAGCCAGTCACTGGGCTGACATGGAGACAAACAGTCATTTACTCACACTTATACTTAAAGGTGCTATGAGGAGAGACATTAGGACTCTGCTACCCATGAGCGCGTGTGGCGACTGTCGTAATGCTGCGTTCCAGTAACCTCGGAACTGGGAGTGACATCATCTCCGAGTTATCGGCGTTCCAGTTGAAGTCGGAAAAAAACATGCTGATCTACCAGGCTATTGTTAGCTGTTGTTATCTTGGGAGTGGCGAGGTTTCACCAAGTTCCCAGTAGGAAATTCTGACTTCAGGGGACATTCAAGTTGCAGTTTCCTGCTCTGAACTTGGAAATTCCTACTTCTGACTACAACTGGAACACACCAAAAGACCCAAGCCAAAGCGTGCCTATGTTGTGATGCTAATAAAGCATGCAGCTCGGACCTTCCTCAGAACTCTGCATTGCTTTACAACTTCTTTTTTCAACAACTTACAGGATGCAAAGCGACGAGGTAATGTATCTCTTTCTAGTTACGTAGCAGTAGTTTTGATCAGTGATAAGAAGCAATTTTTGGAAAACTTAGTATTGTAGTTTTGTAGCCAGCTATATATCGCTGCTTACAGCCCGGTGCTCTAAGATGTGTCCGAATAGTATAAATTTGCTCTAGTTTTAATTGTCTTGTTCCCGAAGTTGAATATCGAGGCCAGTCCAGCCCTGTCCGACCCGACCGGACGGCTAAGGATGATGATGCTGTGATGCTATGAAACTCATCTTAAAGTGTGTATTTCAATCAGGCATATATCTAAAAGTGAGACTTTTTTGTAATTACTTAGAAACTCCTCACAGTCTCTTTAAAGGGTGATTCAGAGTAACCAATTAACCAAACAAGAATGTTTTGGTAACCTGACATACCATATTGACCATTCACTATAATAGTATATAATAATATTCCACTAACTAGAAGTGTTAGAAAGCTCAAACCTCTGTCAAGGTCTTTATGGCATTCACAGCCAAATTATTAACAAAAAAGTGGAAAACTGCCCCTTTCTCACAATTTTAATAATTGCTTTGTTAAATTGCCCGTTGCCTCCAAGTTGCCCGTGATCTAAATAGTCCTTCTTAAGGCCATGACCAACATTTTAAGTTTTGTCACTAAAAAGGCAAACAACCCGACAAATGCCAAACAGAACAAAAAAAAAAAGTTTTAAAAAGTGGAAGAGTGTTCTTAAATGCACACTAATAATACTTTAATTTTAAGCTAGCCAGCCTCTCTGTTTTGGTATGTGCAAGTTTTCAAGCTGTACCAAAGCAGAGGGGGGTTAGCTAACCGAAAAGACGAGTTCTGTAAATATGTTAATAACAGTGCATCATCACCCTTTTGTCATAAAATTAGATGACCTACTCAGAGCTAATGCTCTCCACAGCAGCGTTGTATAGCCTAGTTTCTTTGCTTTTTTTGGACGGAGGCAGAGCTGATCCCCAAAGCTGTGGCCAATGGAGTAATGCCTACAGGGCACTTCATGCAGACACTTTCTAAATTTCACATATCATTTAATCACCTGACAAACATCCTGTCTCTCCCATCACTTCAGCCATCTTGCTTTTATCCCTCCTCTGTCCGAGCATCCACCTGTTGGCTCGATAGACAAACGGTAGGTTGGTAGGTAGATAGAGTGGTAGATAAGTAGATAGGTTGATAGACAGATAGATAGACAGAAAGACAGGTTGACAGAGAGGTAGATAGAAAGACAGGATGCAGTTATTTTCCGTCATTATCACACAGCTTAACTCAGTTTCCATGGTGAAATAGGGGTCATTCAGTCCACTCGTGTGAAGGAAATAACAGGTGAAAAAGGGGGACACATGTCTAAACATGTCTACAAAAGCATGACCGAGGTATTAAACTGTGTTGTTTTTGCCGACCTACTGCTGCTCTCTCACAACGACATCTTCAGTGAGATCTTTTCATGAAACAGTGTTTTATTTAAAAGGCAGCAGGGGCCGCGTTTCAACAACCCTGCTGTTTGAATACTCCACATCTTCTGTGTTTACAGTGTGGCTGGCCGGGTTATAAAATATGAAAGCCCAGAGAGATCTGTCACAAAATAAAAGCAGAAAATAATCCAAAGTATTGCTTTTCCTTTGTGTTTTGCCAGGGGAAGCAAGGCCTGCCTGGACTCCCAGGAGTCTCGGGTGAAAAAGTAAGTATATTGGCACTAGACAGCTGCACTTCATGTCAAGCCCTCCACTCTCTACTCGCCTTCTCTATCACCTTGCCATCTCCTCTACTCCCCCCCCTTCAGCCTGCCAGATTTATAGAGAGAGATAAACAGATAAACGTCAACAGGCAGAGACCAGGAAGAGAGGAGGCAAGGAGACAAGTCCAGAATTTTTACACAGACGATCAGTAATCAAATTTAAGAATTAATTAGAGGAAAGAGGCAAATCTAAGCACTTTATGCCAGGAACGGAGGCAGAGGCCCAATCTGTTCTCCACACCTGCTTCGGTAATGAGCATCTGTCTTTACTCAAAAGCAGGGAGGGAAAAGAGGCATTTCATAAATCCTGGCTAAGGGAAATTATGTTGGAACACGGCAGCCCGCCGAAGCAGTGAGGAGGAGGAGATAAATGTGTTTTAGGAGATGAAGGCCCCGTTGATAGATGTGTCTCTTTTTACCACTATTTACAGGGCTCGCCAGGGGAGGTGGGGGTACCTGGGAGAGATGGCCTGAAAGGAGAAAAGGTAGGGAAACTTCAATTCAGGCTCTCACCTCAAAGACAAACACAAGGCTATGATGTTTTATCACAGGTTCAACATGCTAGACAAGTCGTGAAGACACCTTTCAGAACGCTCGCCCTGCATGCCATCCTCAATCATACTGCATCTTTGTGTTCTCCTGCTTTTGATGCCTCCGACTGCTGTCTTATATGTACACACAGTTTTGTCTTGCAGAAGGACTTGATCCAAATGCCGAGCTGAAAGCAGAAAAGTGCACCGTTGACATGCATATTTGATAGAGTTTGTCACTTGTCAAAATAGGCGAGGCGGCGCTCAAGTCTCCCCACCCACCGGAGTCACTCTGTTACACTCCGGGGCAGAGACAGAAACCTTAAAGTGCTTAAACCTCCTACATCTATTCGCGTTTAATCCGCCTTTGTCATCTCTGCCACACTGATGCAAGAGGCCGTCGTGGTTACATTCATAAAGATAGTCTGTGAATAAATATATTCGAAGGAGCAAACAATATCTGCAAGCTAAATATGAAACTGGAGCCAGGAGACAATGAGCTTATCTGGGCGTGAAGATTGGGAGCAGGAGGCCTTGCTCGAGCCCAGCAGCTTCACCAAAGCTCACTAACAGATTAAGCTGTTTAATCCACGGAAAAAAAAGATTGTTAGCACAGCAAGTTGAAAAATTGCTGGAAAATAAGACATTTTTCAGCAATTAACACCTCAACCATGAAGATGGGGAGCAGTGCTAATGAAATTGGCTTTCTCCTCAGCAAGACAAAGTCCTATCATTGTTATAAATGCAAGGTAATTTATCAATTAAAATGTGAATGAGAGTGTACGAACCCCAGTTCTAATGAAGTTGGGATGCTTTTTAAACCGTAAATAAAAACAGAGTATTCATCCATCACTGATTAAATCACTGATGGCCTAACAAGCATGTTTTTTTTTGTCTGTGGACAAAAACAGGACTAATTGGAGAGATCACATGCATGCACTTGGAGAAAATGCAAATCCCACACAGAAAGGTAATTGCCAACCAATAACCGTCATGCTGCAAGGGGCACACTACCGGCAATGCCAGTGTGTGGCCGAAAGGGGAATCCTTGAAGCCAAGGCACCTTGGCCCCCCTGCTGCTGGAGGAGCTCTGAAGTGGATGATGACTTTTTTGTATTTGTCTACCTGCATATATGTGTATCTCTAAAATGACGAGTGTGTCTTCAGTCTCTCTACTGTAAAGTACATTGAGATAACACTTGTTATGAACTGGCATTATACAAATAATGACCGATTAATTGGTTGATTGATTGACTTTTGACAGTTAAGTTGACTCAATGTCCATTGCTTGCACAACCACCCAAGACTATGCAAAAGTATCAGGCTAACTACAATGCTATTAGCTATTCTTATAATCTATTTGTTATGCTAAAGAATCGTACAGGTTAAAATATTTTTACTGCATCTTGAAGTAAAACGTTCAATTATTTTTGAGATTTTTGCTTCGGCAAAAGCGGTAGATACAATGACCAAAATCTCTTTTTACATTCTGGAAAGTAATGTCTCTAACTGGGCAAAATGGCCTGAAAGTTTTTAAGTGTCCACTGTCCTAAGGCCTGTTTGAACTCATCAAAAGTTAAGGAAAAGAAAGTCTTCCTTCCTTTATTTTCTTCTTTGAAAGAAGAAACTCTTGACCATTTTCTGGATAAGAGAAGAAATGTGTGAAAGTAATTCGATCAGTAGATTTAATTGTCATCTTCTTACACTTGAACAATGATTTTCTTTCCTTCAAATTTGTATTACATGTTACTTTATGAGTGAGAGGAGGGGGAAAAAGACTTATCCTTATCTTAAACTGATCATATTTATGACTATATTTCCTGTTGTATTTGCTGCTTAAAACAACAGGACACACACCAGACGAGTTGATGCATATTTTGCAGTGAGCGGTTGTGTTTTTTTACCCAGGAGACACACGTAGCATCAGTGCTGTCTGCCAAGTGAAATTGAAGTCTGGTTCTGTTTTCTCACCAGTTATCATTTCTTATCAAATTCTTCCCGTCTTCTTGACCTTTGACAGTTATTATTGAGGTCATACAGAAGTGGATAGGGGAGAACTCCAAAGCTTTGTTTTGGACTACTCAAACGGACTTATTCTCTGTGGGATCCGTCAACTTTATAAAAGTCTAAAATTACCTTTGCTCAACCTTTTTACTGCAGGGTCTCTTTTGCCCCTCTACTTTGTTGTCTTTGCCATGAAAACAACAGTACAAGAGGTTTTAAAAGCATGTCCATCACTGCATCCATGTGAAGGAGCTGATAGAGATAAAGTAATTTCTCGTTTGTTGGTTTAACATTTAAAACATGTTAATCTAAATGATTTATTGTTCAGATCATCAGAGTTACACAATTGAGGTACAAACCTCAATTCTAATAAACATTGTGTAAAACGTAAGTTAAAACAATTTATGATTTCCAAATCTTTTTAACCTATATTTATTTAAATACAATACAGAGACAAGGTATCTGATGTTCAAACTATATTGTTTTTCCACTTTGTGTAAGTCCATTTCAGATGAGCTGGGCTCAAATAAGCTGGCAGCATTTCTGAGTGATGTTGATTTATAGCTCTCACTTTGCACTGAAGAGTGTTAACTTGGACTTGTAGATGTAGTGATGAACTATGTTCAATGATAACAGTTTCCAAAGTGTTCCTGAACCCATTAGGTAATATCTTTTTCAGAAACATGTCCATTTCATTGCAGTGCTGCCTGAGGAAATGAAGACCTCTGTCTTTGTTTTTAGTCTTGCTGACCAACTTGCCATGATGACAACAGCTTTAAATCTGCAAACTTGATCATTTTAAATATATTTTTAAGAATCTGTATTTCCTTTAAAAGTAATTATTTCTTTTACTTTAGATGCTCATGTGTTGAGGAAAACTGCTTTAAAGCCAGCATGACAACCCATCTGAAGTAGGTGTATAAAAATGCACCTGTATTTCTGTCTGCAGGGTGATTCCGGTGGAGTGATGGGACCACCGGGACTTCCAGGGCCTAAGGGTGAGCCTGGAGAGCCTGGAGGTGGATACATGGTGGGTACTATATCAAGATTAGACAGTCACTTTTACTTGACCTTGTAGGATTCAGATACTCGAGTCACAGGACTTAAAAGGTGAAGCTGTTGTTTTATATAAGAAGAAAATTGTATTGCAATTATTCTTGATTTTTTTAAAATGCATCAGATAGAAGTCCTGATTAGATCAGCCAGTCAAAGAAGCACTTCACTGAGGCTCCATTCTTTAAGAACTGATAGTAGGTTCACTTCTGCCATTGGCCCTGAATGCACATCAACACCTCTATCTCCTTTTTCTTTCAAATGATTCAGTCAATAGTCAAAGAAGGTCAAAAATCCTCAAGAAATGCCAATTTGAGGTCTCTTTGTCAGAGGTTATACATCCTAAAATACTCTAGTTCCATTATGTTCTGCATTTAGACTGAACTTTTCCTTACACAGTGAACTTTGCGCATAGCTTTATAGACTTATTTTTTATTTTGTCAAATAAACAGTAACTATATCTAAAAAGAGAACATGTGTACATACGAAACAGAATAAACAAATCACCAAATTGAAGAAACAGTCACTGTACATACTGAATGTTTGTCTCATGATAATAATTAGAATAACACTGGTGAACAAAACAGATAAGTAGAAAAAGAAACTTGTCTCCTTTTAATGTACTACCTGAATAAAACCAAGCCTCAAAGGTTTTACGTATTACACCCACTTATTCTGATGTAGTCTGAACTTTCTAGCCTTAAAATTACAGAGACAAATCTGAAAAATTTTAGTGGTCTTTCACTTTTTGGTCATTTTTGTTAATATTCTTATGATATTTAATCTTCTGTTCTATGTAACTATATGTCTTAATGCTATATTGTGAGGAAAGAGGAAAGAAAAATTGCTCCAGAGAAAATAACAATGTTTCTAATTCCCAATCTGACAATTTAATTTAAAGTTTATTTAACTGGGGAAACCTGGCTAGTCCTACTTCATTGTGTACTTCTTTTTCTTTGATGGATTAACATTTTGAACATTTGAATTAAAATGCTCTTTTGTTTGGCTACTCCAACGGTTTTAGTGTTTTTCATATAGACGGACACATTTCTTAAAATAAATCTGAGTGTATGGAAAACTTTGTCAGATGGTGTCTCATTTCTGCATTGAAAAACCCCAGAGATAACTTGACCTCAACTTCTTTATGAGTTGATCGATATGAAGCTTAAAAACAGTAAATTACCAGATAAGAATCCAACAAAGATAAAGGTTCAGTCACATCATCCTGAGACATGACTTTTTCTTTGCTTTGGTTAATATCATGAACTTTATTTGATCAGGATTTGATACAACACAGAGTCTAGAAAGATTGAAACAGTCTGAAGAAACAGGAGAAAATGGAGTACAAGTCAACAAAGCAGATCCCTGACAAACAGCTGGAGTATCTGCACATCAGTTCAAGGAAACTAGCTCCTCCAGCTGTGAACACACCATGGCATTATGGCACTGCAGAACCATTAAGTCATCCACCATGGGATAACCTCGGCCATGTGCAATCACCTATCCTCCCATCTTGGTGCTTATAGCTGCCTAAGCGCTCTCTTTTATGTACGTGCCTTTGCATATAGAAATGTTCATTACCGCTCTACCAAAAAGCCCCGGCCCCGGTTGACGGCCCTTGCACTTCTCGATCAAGGAGAAGTGCTCTATGACTTTAAATAATCATGTTTGTTTGTGTGTGTGAACACTGAACTGAACATTAAACCTGACAGTAGAGCTGCACATCAAGAGAAAGGGTACTGTGTTCAGTTGAGCAGAGTAATAAGGGAAAGCTTGCAATCAGGCAGAAGTGTTTAAAACCCTTTAATGTACTCCAGCACACTGAAAACTGGAGCAGGATTGAGTAAGAGGGCTATATTTGTATGTGCATATAAGCGTTGAATGGCGATGTTTAGAGCAGGTCAGCGACCTTTTATTATGTTTTAAAAAAGCTTAACAGAGGGAGATTTCTATCCTAGTTGACATGTCTTGCATAAATCAAAGTCTTTTATGTTTTTTATGTCTCAGTAAAGTGGAGCAAAAACTACCCTCAACATTTAATGGTTGTTGTGTGAAACAAAGGGAAGGAAAAATGCAATAAACAGAACTTAATGCATGTCTTTTAAGATTCCTTAATGAGCCTGCCTTCCCAGGGAGCTTTATTGATTTTGCCTTTAAAAGAATAATGAGCAATTTGCTTTTTGTTCCTTTTGACTCCTGTTATTTGCATTACAATAACCCTCCACTGTCAAGTACCTCTGTTAAGGTTTTCTTCTGATACAGAATGTCTGATGCAGGCTTTATACTTTGAGCCAGTGACACGCCAAGGCCGATGGGGTCATGTTTTTGAGATATCCATTCTTCTAAAGCAGTATTTCTCATAAACACAGCATCTCAAAAAAACTCCTAGTGATTTAACTCCCAATCCACTTTAGCCCAAGATGAAGGAATTCAATTTGGGTTATCTCAGTAAAGTCTTTGGGCCACAGGTTCATCTCTTGCTCATGAACATATCTAAAGAATGCCTTTAAGCCTTTTTAGAAAACATTAAATGTACAGTATGTAAAATTCTGCTTTCAAAAGGTTCTCAACCAAACAAAACTACTGCTGATGTTTTAAGACTGAAGATTTTAAGATTAAGTGTCCTACAGTCAGCATCATCCACCTTTACTGTTTACTTATTTTCAATCAAATCTTTGCTCTCTGAGATGGGCATACCAAATAAAAAAAGTTTCCAAATTATGGAAAAACTTTGCATAACAAGAGAGAGAAAAACATTTCAATACCTTTGATAACACATTTAATACTGATTTAATTTCAGTTCAAAGTGCTTTGCATTAAAAATGACTTACAAAAGTAGTAATGCAATTATGATAATAAAAGTGAATTTAACTTTCAACTGATAAGCAAATAATAGCCCAGCAGCAATTCATCTATCAGCTTATTTATTGCCACCAGTCACTCACCTGTTATTATTATTCCACTTTTATCCATGGTTTTATTTCTCTACTTGTTACTCAATTTTTTAACTTGATTCTACATATTTTACTTATTATCTGCTTCTACTTGTTCTTTATCTGTTTTTATTATCCGGCTTTTACCCATGTGTTCGTTCTTATCGTCGTAACTCGTTTTTTACTTGTTTCTGCTTATTTTCACCTCTTATTGTGACGAGCACTGCACTTTAACATCCTTGTGCAATAACTTCTGACCATGTTTGCCCCCAACCTTTTGCTTATGTTACTGTTGTATGTTGTCTAGTATTTTTGTTATTTATAATATGGCGTCCTTGGCTAGTAGTACTGCTGTCTAAGACAAATTTCCTGCAAGGGACAATAAAGTTGATCTATCTATCTACTATGTAGAATTCCACTGTAATTGTTTGATAGTAGGTAGGATGTCGAGGGATTTGAAGCATAGTGCACACGAAGTAGCTAAAATAAGAGAAACAATAAAATCAAGATGATTGGTAAACATATAAAAGAAAAGAAATGAGAAAAGGTAAATAATTAAAACCAAGTATTGTAGAAAGGGACTTCCTAGTTCGAACTGTTAGCTACTTGCAAAGCATTCTGGGGTCGCCCTTGGTGAGAAATAGTAAGTACGCTCTTAGAGCCCCTTTTTCCTCAAATGGGACATTTAATCATGAAACAGAAACACCGGTTTGCAGTATGGCGCTCTTGTTGATATGTGTTTAATGCTGGAGTTTAGACCTACTGAAAATTGTGCAGAAAGCCGCTTTTTATCAAAAATCAAGCCACAATTCAGACAACTACTCTGACAGCCTTCAACCCCTGGCAGTGAACAGGAAAGGAAGAAAGAGCAGAAAAGGAAGCATAAGGGAGATAATAAGCAAAAAGACTCACGAGAAAAGCTGTATGTTTTAAGCTCACAAAGCTTTTTGCCTTTTAGAGGGTGTAAGTGCTTTCCTTTAAACAAATGCCTGCTGTGTCTCAAGGATAAACTGATCAGTTTTTGGAGTGTCAGAGGTCAAGGCCAGTCACTCTTTGCTGATGGAAGGGAAATTTATGCTTACTAAAGGATGAGCCAAACACTATTCTTATAATAGGTGTAGATCTTTGTGACACCAAGTCTTGTCGAGAAAAAGAAACAAGATTTCTACCAATCACATCCACACAAAAACCACCCCAGCCCTGCTCTGATCCACCACTGTACTTTCATCATAATAACTGTAAACCTCACAGAGGCATGTAACTGCCAGATGAACTTTTACCCTGGAAAGAAATTAAAGTCAGATTATTCTTCTAAAAGTTTTTATTCCCCAAACTTTCTACAGTTTTATGCTTGAATGAATTAGGACTTTGTGCTTGAAAATGAAAGAAGTGCTGTGTTGGTTCAAATCTGTCCTCCACGCAGCTAATTTAAATTGTGCAATGTAGGACTTGTAAACACTAATACATGCTGAGCACAGAAATCAATGTCTCATCTGAACAGTACAGTAAATAATGCTTCCAGGAGTCCCGATTCAATCAAGGTTTTTCTTCTGCAGTATGGTATTATCACTTTGCTTCTGTACACAAAAACTATTAAAATGATTCAGACTGGTCTGAATGACGGCTTCTGTGTGCTCATAGTGTTTTCTTAAAGACTGTAGCTCATTCAAATTCAATGCTCCTCCAATGATTTAAACTCCAGAGCACATTTATGGCCAAGCTCTTACAGTAAAAAGCTCTTGAATATACTGTTCATGTCTTTTCTAAAGTCTTCCTCTTTTTTAGGGTGATGGGTTGGCTCTGACCAGAGGCTCTCGTGGTCCCAAGGTAAGAAGAAGACTTTGGCAGGAAATCCGTTTTATTGATCAATTCATATTTGTGGTTAAGGATGATTCCAAAAAATGAAAATCTAGATATTCTGTTAAACTTCTGCCACTCCCTTCAGGCAGACATCCAGACAAAAGAGCTGTTGCATGATAAAACTTCTCAAATAAATTCACAAGAAGTGATATTTTTTAAAAGTCAAGACTTTCTGATTAGATTAGTTTGAACTTAATGAATCCCTTTGGGAAAAAACTTTAGGGAACTTAGGATTCCAATAGCAGCAAATATATTTATAAAGGGACCTCCGGTGTGCTTATTGTCACAGTCTTTAGAGGGCTCAAATTTGGCCTTATATTAGTTCAAGGCCAGCAGCAGCTTCAATAAACCTCAAACAAGATGTTTTATTTAGCACACATTAGGAATCTCTGGTGTGTTTTCACTCAAAACAATCAGGTTCGACCTCTGTAGCCATACTATCCCCATCACCTCTGTCTCACTTTTTTAAATACTTCATCGAGGCATGATGATGAAAACTTTTGGCACAAACTATTCCAGTCAAGACCTGATATATGCCAAAACACAGTACATAAGCAGTGCAGGAGAATTCAAGGTTTTATGCCATGTTTAAGCAGTTTTTAAAACAATGCACTGATCTTGCCCCAGATAGAGTAGCTACATATTAATAAACTGTGTCTCAGACACATGCATCATGACTTCAAATGTAAAAGATAACGAACATGTGCATGCTGCTGGCCTTGAACACAGTTGTGTTTTTTACCCTTGAAGCCACTGAAAGCGAACATAAAGAGGAAAACGAGTTCCGGCATGGTGTAAATATTAATGATCATGCAGAGCAGCTGCTCTCCATGACTTCTGGATTCAATATCAGTAAAACCCCACCGACTGCTCCCTTTTATTTCTTATGTCAGGGTGAGAGGGGTGTCCCAGGTTTGCCAGGAGACCACGGAGAAAAAGGTGAACCTGGAGAGGGGATCGCCGGCCCGCCTGTGAGTATTACGTGTATTGATTGGTCTTCGTTTTTCACTTTCATTATTTGGTTCAAAGCGTCACACCTTCAGATTCTTGTCTTAAGGCAATGAAAGGAAGGCATCCTCTTTGAATATCAATATCAGTGTTCATTAAATACCCTCTCAGATGGAAACCCTGGTCATTACTGTGGGTTGCGAGTGTATTGCATTCTTCCCTCATCAAATATGCTCTGCAATGCCACTTTGAACCACATAGATTTGATTGTGACTCGGAAGTGAGTCTGCTTCATTTTTGAAATACAAGATTGTTGCAGACAGAGAATCAATAGAGCAAAAGGTGTCTAACACAATTCCTTTATTGGATCCTGGGTGCTAAAGGGCAGATGGTGTTAACAAGATGTGTGATGTCTTCATAGGGTCCCATGGGATCTCCAGGAAAACCAGGAAAGGAGGTTCGTGGAAAATAGTCTGAATCCACTACACAAACAGCATAGTCCAGTTTATTAACGACTGATGCATCCATTTGATCATCCTGTATCACCCTTCAGCTGGTCTAAGACGGTTATTCAGAGACAGGTTGTTAAAGCCCCCCTGTTTTTCAGGGCCCACGCGGACCCCCGGGTTTATCTGGCCCTCCTGGAGCTCCAGGGAGAGAGGTGAGTGAGATCAGACCATCCATCCACTTTTATTCACTCCCTCACACATCTGCAGAAAAAAGAAAGCTGGGAGCATGAAAGAAAGTCAGACAGCATCCCACTGCAGATGAACAAGAATTACATATCACAGCTCCTGGACACAAATTCCCACCAGCTGAGGCAGCTGTGAGAGCAGAGTCACAGCTCCGAGTGTGTGAAGATGTCACAGCCAGGAGGATTGTTAACTACTTTCTTTGTATCAATTACAGGGCTCCCCAGGAAGACCAGGTCCACCAGGTCCTTCTGGACCCCCAGGTGAACCAGTAAGTGGAAATATGCAATGTTTTTGTCATGTGAAAACTATCGAATAAAGATGCAATGACCTCCGATTTTTGGCTGCCATTTTTACAACACTCAGACCATAGACATGCTAGTGGTCTATTACACAGATGTGGACAAATGATGATAGCCACGTGTCCCCTGCATCTGTTCAGCATGTTTAGTTTACTTTAGTTTATTTGTTTATTATTTCGTGGACAGTCCTCTTTAATGTACTGCAAAGTAAAAGAGACAGCTTTAGCCTTTACGGCTAATTTCCAGCTGTAATCCCCAGCCAGTTGTCAATCAGCAACCTAAAAAAATAAAAAATAAAATAAAATTCAATACATTTATAATGTCAGGCCTAAACAAAAAGAGCAGACACACACAAAGCACATCAAATCAGTTCACCCAACAGATATAGTAGTATGACAATAAAAGAAAGAATAATCATAAAGGCCACAATTAGAACACATACAAGACAACATGGAGGCAGACAGCAGCGATGACTGTGTCACATCAAACCCACATGTCCTGTCTGACACGGATTAATGTATGCAGTTATAAGTGCCAGCAAGCCACATTTTAAGGTGTTTTGTAAAGGTGGAGTATCTGTGTATGTCTTTGATAGCGGTGGGCAGTGAATTCCAGTTTTGTATTGCTCTGACAGAAAATGACTGCTGACCAAAAGTGCTCTTTCTGCATGGAATTAGAAGGGCACCTCATGTGGTGCTTCTAGTGATTTGATGTTGGTTGTGCATGTTGTCCACATGACCTGTAGGATCAGGATATAGGGCCAAAGGGGGTTGTATCCGATCTAATACATCATCAGGAACAACTATAACAGAAAGTTCAAGAGAAAAACTAATAAATCAAGGCCCCAGTCATCAACATCTTCAAGGCATGTGAATGCACAGACATGAACATGCCTGTTTAGTTCGCTGTTAACAGATAAATTCTCTTTAAGAAGTGTGGGATATTTTTTGGAAATAGATTATCCGTTCCACAAGCGACCGTAGAAATACAGATGAAGCCACTTAAATTTTCCACAATTCCCCTGCAATGATATGGCAGAAAAATAGAGACTAGTTGACGGTAAGGATACTCTCATAAGGCCTAGGCCATTGGGTGTATTCTTTGGATGAAAGCCCCATTAAATCAGTGTTAACTTTGACAGCACTTTTATTTTAGTTTCAGTTTTAGTCTTTTGCCTTAAATATCCTTTAGTTTTGGTCATAGTTTAGTCAAGCTTTAGTTGATCAAATTCTACAACATTTTATTTGATGAAATTTCCTTGAATTTCTAAAGTCATGTCTTTACTTGGATTGCGTCACTACAAAGCTAAGGCAGTTGTGATTTGATGTCCCTCTTAACTCATCCAACCTTTCCAGACTTTGAAAGTAACTGTGATTGGATATATTCCTAACTTGTCCCAACTTTCTACATAATGAAATTATGTCTGATTGGATTACGTCTCTGTCAAACACTTTAGTCTAGTTTTTGTCTGCTGATAAAAAATGTCAGTTCATTTAGGTTTAGTTTTTGTTCATGTACACTTGTCTTTCTTTTAGTTATGGACTAGGTTTCGTCAGGGGAAAAAAGGTTATTCACGAGAACTAGGCTATGACGAAAATAAGTCAGCAAAATTAATCCTGAAGAAAATGGTAAATTTTTAATGATATTTTAGCACTTGCATTGGCTGGATGTTGGCTGGTAATTGCATGGAACTCAGATGATCTGATATTTATTGTCACCTTAAAAAAGAGCACATTTAAGGCACTGTGTTGCTCTCTGTCTGTCAAATGATTGTTTGTTACAGGGGCTGTTTGGAGCCCTCAAAAAGGGAGAGGCAGCTTTGTTTTTCTGTGAATGATTAATCAAATGCCTGTTTCAATAAAGATAAATAAACCACCACACTTAGAGTAACATTGACAATTAAGTACAGGAGAGACATGATATGCTTATCAAGTTGGAATCTGTTTATGCAAATATGAGCTTAAAAATAGCTGCAAATCAGCATAAATCTAATTTTGTACGTCCTTGTTTATTCAGGTATCGAATACTGGTGACACAGGAAAGTAAGTTAGGGGGCAGGAAATGTAATATGCTAACAACGAACCAATAGGGAAAATGATCATCAAAGCTTTACCCTCCGACAGTATTGTCAAAAAATTTCAGGTACTCTGGATATGATCCTTTCAGACAACAGAGAAGTGATTTTGCTTCCCACAGAACGACTGAATTACCTGGTCACAGGTGATCAATGTCAAATTCCTTTCAGACTTGTAGACTACTGCTAAATAATGGATTAAAAGAGTCTCAGGCTAAATGACAGTCACAAGAAAAAGAGGTATCTCATGTGGATAACTCCTGTGCAAAGGTGCAGCAGAGGCAGCTCTTACTGAGAGGATGAAGAACATTTGGTGTTGCTCAGGAAGTGCAGTGTCTGTTCTACCACACAGTAGTGGAGAACATCCTGCGCTATGGTATGCATGGTTTGGGAACCTCGCTGTTCAGTTGAAGGCATAAATTAATAGACTCATACACACAGCAATAAAGATCAAGGGATCCCAACATCCCTGTCTTCAAGCCATTTTTTCATTAAAAGCATAATCAGTCAGGCACAAAAGACCAGTTCAGACCCAGCCCAAGTTCTTCACCCAGAGTATCAGCTCCTTCCCTCAGGAAGATGAGTCTCCTTCTGCAAACATTACTGCCTCAAGAACTCTTTTATCCTCCCGTCCAGTAAAAGCCCTTAACAAAACCTGAGCATGTAAAACCAGATGCCTTGACAATTTGGTATGTATTGATTTTTATTGTTGTGTATCACAAAGGGCTATGTGCAACTGATGTATGTGTGAACCTGTGTTTGTCTTGTTTTTACTACATTTTGTGCAAAATGAACATCAGTTGGACTTGTTTTCATGGATCAGTAAAATAGACAAAAAAATACATTCTTGTTAAAGATCTATATAGAAAGCATATATTTTACTTACTTTGCTTTACTTTACTTACATCATTGTTTTCAAAAAGCATTTAAACCTCTTCTGGACCACCTCAGTACTGTTCCTCCTGAGACCCTATGGCATCCTTCTACAGGGGCATGGATCCCAAATTGGTGTTAAGGGTTTTAGGGTTGCTTTAAAATGGGGTTACAAGTATTTCCTATATCGCAAACATGTTTGGCATAAAGAGCTGAGCAGTCCTCGCTGGTTTTCTGATTAAGTCAAAACTTTTGTCTCACAGCTGAGAAGGGAGTAAATATCCTCTTCATCCTCTCATATATCTAAGGGGCTAACTGTTAGCATCAGCTAACTGTTACTACTAGCCTTTTTGAACTTAGGAAACAGCAGCTGTATGGAAACTGTCACACCAGGCGGCAACTTCCAGGGCTGTAAAATGTAGGCCCATGAGGATTTATTAAGGATTTCTAGTTTTGGAAATGTGGCATTGTTGTTGGTCAGATGCCCTTAAGTCCGGCCTCAGCATGACCTTGCCATGTGTGAGTACATGGGAAGTTCGGTCGAGATGGCAGCAAGTATGGCAGCGTCCATTAGAGGGCATCAACAGCATTCCAAAGGCACCTATGGCATGGCTTCGTCCAGTTCTGTTATAGTTTATGTGCTAAACGAATTTCAAGCTGTATCATAGAAACAATGATTTAAATTGGTATTCTGTTGATCTGATTGGATAATGGATCAACTAATTGATGCATCAAAATGTATATAAATGTGTTTTACACCCCAAGTAATCGTCACCTGTTGCTCTCTATTTCTAAAGCAAAAACAAACAAACAAACAAAAACTACAGTTATGTTGAGTTTGTAACAGCTAATAATACAAAAGTAGAAATATGCATATTAAAAAGTGATGGGTTGAGTCAAAGGTACAAGAGCAATTAGAAAACCAAACAGAAACTGAAAATAAACGCAAACAGAAAATGAAATAAAGATAAAAGTTTTAAACAGTTGAAATATTTGATAGAAAACATTCAATTGTAGCAATTACACAGTTATATTTAAAAAAAAAACAGCGGTACTTGAAGCATGAAACAGTTTTCAACCACTTGTATCCACACAAAGCTTTCTGCTCTTATATGTTTTCTATTGGTTGGCACAAACAGCAATCAAGGTCCATTTACCTTCTCCGACCAAGTGTTGTATTTGCTCTCTCACTGTGAGAACAAATGTAATGCACAGCCTTCAAACTCAAGCACAAATATTAAGTCTTTTGTAACTGTTTCCCAGTGGGACTTATCCTAAAAAATCCATGAGAGTTACTGATTTATTCTTGTTTTTCTTTGACTGTGGCTGATTAGACACGTTGTTTAATGATATTACCCTGCAGGACAGCACTTTGCAACATAATGATTTTCTTTTCGTCATGCCAGCTCTGACAGGCAGTACAAAGCCTCCTGTGAGTAATCACTAATAGATAAAGCCAGATGCTGGCAGTCATATAATTTTCCTTTACCCTTTCCTTTAAATGTCAGCTTATTTCAACCATTAAGTGCTTTGTGGACTCAGCTGCTGTTTACTGCTTTCAGCAGAGGTGCTTTGAGAAACTTTAGTTAATACTCTCAACTTCTTAATGACGCCTACAGAAAAGACTAAACACATTTTACTGACTTTTTGTTCTTAAGCTCAGAAACAGCAGGCTCTTCCTGTGTTGTTTTATTGATAACATTTTCCTGGACTCTTGGGAGATAATTAAAAAATGATGTAGAACTTATTATCCATTTTGTGTTTTGCAGATTTAATGCTTCTTTTTAATGGAGTAATGAAGCTGTTTCTGCTGCCTGCCTATAAGTCAGAGCTCCCACACTTTTCCTTGAAGGTGCAGCCCCTGTATCTACACTCCATCAGGGACAATGATATTTAAGATTCTCTCCTAAATGTCACAGTCAATGAGTTTGACAAAGTTCACCACTCACCTCAATGAGAGACACTCTCCAAGACACTGTTGGTGGGTTCACATTATTTCTGCTCGGCAGACACTTTGAGAACACTCGGTGTCAGTTGGGGTCTTGTCCTCCACCCGCAGGATGTGACATAACAAAGGGTGAAAATGCAGCACTACCTGATGAAATCCTTTCTGTACCATCACTTTCACTTCCTTTTTCTTAACCGACAGAACGCCTGCAGTTTGTGCCAGACGAGAGTGCCAGGGCTTCCTGGACAGAAAGGAGAGAAGGGGTCCCCTGGAGTGCAGGGAGTGGAGGGCATGGTGGGAGAGAAGGTACAAGTGACAAATTGTGATTGCAGGCAATTGAGGACAAAAGTTAACCAGACTGCGGTGCTCTCCATAACATGACCCTTGTCCAATTTTGTCTTGCGGTTTCTCATCAAATACTCAGGGCCAGATCATTAAAAATGGATTGCTCTGCTGCATTGTAGACCATAAACTGTAGAAGGTACCGGACAAAGCCAGAGTGACGTAAACTGTTTGATTTTTTTTCGACCAGCAATAACTTTGTCCAGTCATATTCGTTCGGCTTTTGCACAGATCTACATTTAGACTATGATGTTTTGTGCATTAAATGGCAGACAAAAGGTGAAAAAGGGAGCTATCCCTCAAACAGAAGCCTTCTGTCATCCACAGGCTGGCTCCTAAAAGTAGCTAGTTTACAGACTGCACATTACTACTCAAGTGCAGCAGGCAGTGCATGTACCTCACAGTAAGAAGCATTACTGGGTCTCTCCCCAGTGTCTGTCGGGGCCTTTCTGTGTAGTTTGCATGTTCTACCTAGCATGCCTAGGTTCTCCCTGGGCCTTTAACTACTGACCAAAAATATGCTCATTAGGTTAATTAGACACTCCAAAATTACCCTGAGGTAAAAGCGTGAGCGTGAATGGTTGTCTGTCTCTCTATGTGGCCCTGCGATCAGTTCAGGGTGAACCTTGTCTTTTGCCCACTGTCAGCTGGTATAGGCTCCAGCCCCCTGCAACTCTAAAGAGATACGCAGTATAGATAATTTGCTATCACTTCTTGTCTTTAATTGAGTTGTCATTCAGTTGTATGTGGGGCCCATTAATTTTATGTTTCAAATTCAGTATCATCATTACATTTACAGCATGCTTTGTTTTTTTAAGGGTTATTTTTGGCCTTTATTGATGAGAGAGAAGGACACCGGATAGGATGGGACGTGCTTGGTTGCTTACCACTCCACCAAACCAGCACCCCATACAGCCAGCTTTGTGACAAAAAAGAGAAGAAAAGCAAGCATTGAGCTTTGATAACCTTTTGGCTCATTGCTAATTCGTGTGAATTCATGTAAACAGGGTGTTAAAGGTTAATATTATTGATCAGAAGCTTGCATTTAGCCTGATTGCTCTCTTACACCAGTGTATTTCAGTACCAAAGAGACAGTAGCCATATTCACAGTGCACAATATTTGCACAATAACGCCACAGCAAAGCTTTGTCACCATAACACCTCAAGGCACTCATGATGTTAGGATGTTGTGTAAAATCGTAAAACAATATTTAGTTGTCAAACTGGTCAACGTTAACTGTTAAAGCTTCGTGTATGGACCTCGTTCCCATTCTTTCCTCTTGTATGACTTTCAGTGCTCTTTATTTTAGGATCTACTAAGGTAGAAGAGTCACTTTCTGGCAGTCTATTTCTTAAACTTGTTTTCTTGTCTGAGTTCAAAAGTTCTGCCTATTCTATCTATAACTGGGTACTTTTATTTCAAACAGGGGGATCCAGGTGTAAGAGGTCCGACAGGTAACCCTGGAAAAGAAGGTCCTAAGGTGAGAAAGCAACATAGAAGAAAATGAAAAGCTTTATTTTCTAGATTTTCACCTTCACGTATTTAACTAGAAAGGCACTCCAAAAATGCAGACCTCCACTAAGCAGCTAAGTTCCACCCATAAATTGCGATTTCAACCCAACATTATAGTCCTATTTTTATTTTTTATGCACATTGTGGAATGGAAAGTATCAATCTGCAGGAAGTGTGATTAGTGTTGATATTGATATCATCCACTTAAGCGACCTAGTTAGTAGTGGGTCTTGTAACTTGTTGATTGAACCAATTTGCTGCCGTTTGAACAGATGTTGGTGCTTCAGTGTGGAGCATATTCACTCTGTGGAATTTGGGGGTTAGGTTTTTACTTACACACACAGACTTTGGCTATGACGGACTATTTCCTTAATGACATTATCAGCAACTTTGTTTTGAGTGATTAAATGGTAAGTTTGGAGGGACTGTGAGCTAGCAGAGCTGCCATGAATGTTTTTATAACATTAATGGGCTCACAGTAATGTTATGAGTGGTTGTGAGTTGTAGAGGACTGGGGTGTTTATTGCAATTTCAGGAGAGTCTGCTTGGAAACCAAGGCTCCAGGAAAATCTCTGGGTTTTTTTCCATTGGCAAAATGTCCTCCTCTCCTTTGTGTCTGTGAGCAAAACCTTACATGCCCCAGCTTTCACTGCTGATTGACTGATCACTGCTGACTGTGTGTAGCCAGAGCGTGTAACAGCCCAGTGTTAAGTAATGGGACTTAATCATAAACTTCAGTGTTTTTTGTGACATCAATTTGGATCAGATCAGCATGAAAATGAATTGCTTTCTTGGACCAAACCATATCTCTGGTAAAATTCTCATGGAAATCCATCCAGTAGTTTTAGCGTAATCTTCCTAACAGACAAAGGGACAAACAAACAGTCTCTGGCAAAAACATAACCTCCTTGGCGGATCTAATAAGGATGTGATTGACCAATATTTTTACTGAATTCCCTATCCTATAATCTCTAAAGCCTTACCAGCCATTAAACAACTCAGAATTCACCATGCTGAAACTGAAGGTGCTTGCTGCAGAACCTGTTGCTATGGATACAGTGTTGTACCACCAGGCAATTTCACGTCTGTTGCTTGAAGAGAGGAAGAGACATTTTGAAGATTACACCCATCAGCTTTTTAGTTTCAGGGTCTTATTTTATGTTTGGCTGAATAACATTTACGTTTTTCTCTCTTTGTGCTTTGTGGTTTCTGCCATCCTGCAGGGAGTTAAAGGAGAAAGAGGGTTCCCAGGCCCAAGAGGAGATAAAGGTGATGAGGTGGGTGAATAAAAGTTTAATCTAAAATAAAGTTAATCAAGCAGTTATCTAAGCACGCGGAAGTCCCCATGACTTTGAGAGGCAGGTCCCCAGCAGAATGTAAATATGTTGTAATGTTTGCCTCATCGTCTTCTTCTAAAGAGACTGCATTCAAAAGAAGCAATCAAAGCTCTGTGCGCACTGTGCCCCATCTCCTGCACTCATAGGAACATCTTTATAATGAAAGCTCTTCCTGCACGCATCTGTGTCTGCTCTTTAAAAAACAAGGCTCTCCATGGAGCAGAAGAAAGTATTTCATAGACCAACTTTCTGCACTGCATTAAAAGGGCAAAAGATTTTCTCAAGCAGCAGCATTTGTTGTTAGATTTTATCAGCTCCATAAACAGGCTGCAAAGCCCTGTTGGAGTTTATCTGTGATAAAATGAAATCAATGACCATAGCACATGCAGAGCCATTTCTAAAATACAGGAACAGAGGTTGTGAATAGCAAAAATGAAAGGTTCATTGAGGACAAGAAAATATGTGATCTGTGCAGGTGTTACACCTTTAAGGCCAGTATGTTCAAAAATAAACCATGTAGATCAAAAGTATAATAAAATTGACTATTCTCAGTATTTATTTGTGAGGATCACTTTTTATCTTACTTTATCTACATTTATTGACAGAAGAGAGAGACAGTGGATAAAAGGGGCTTTTGCTCTTTAAAGGGGCAAGAGAGTAGGCAGCGACACTTACAAACTGACCACAGGTTTAATTTGAACTCGGGCTGGCAGAAGCATGTATACGGGATGTGCTTTGTTCTTACCCCAAACACCCCCACTCTCTCTATATTTGACAAAATTTGTATTTGGGCTTTTAAGTCCTAGTTTACTTGTCGACTAATTGGTCGATACGTGCTCAGTGGGACAAAATTCTGATTGGTTGACCAAATGTGTCAATTTATTTTTTCAGCAGGAGAAACATATCAAGTAAAATGGGGGTGTTTTTTGAGCAACCCCGTTTCACAGGTAACAGCCTGTCTCAGAACACCACTGTATTGTATTTATCCTTCATTTGAGATCCTAGCATGTGAAAAGCATCGGCAGTGTGGCTGAATTTTACCAAAATAGATGGCGGTAAAAAAGTGGAATGCAGAATTTGCAAACAGATTGTATGTCACAGCTTCCAGCTTACAAACATGGCGTATCATCTTAAAACTGTAATATTTCAATATTTTTTTATTATATTAAGAACATTTCAATATTCTAGTCTAATAATTGCTTATTTGTTATATAACTGCATGCGCACCTGCCCGCTGCAACGGTGGCATCCCTCACCTGGTCCGCGCTGGATTTTAGGCCTCATATAAACATCCAAATGCAAAAACGACATCACAGAAGGAATTGTCTATTTTATTGCTCAGGATATGAGGCCAATTGGTGTCGTGGAAGGCCAAGAAAAAAATTGGAACCTGGATATTCAGTGCCAGTGCGCCAGACAATTATGCATGCACTAACGGCAAAATACGAGGGACTCAAAGAGAGAAAGTTTCTGAGTTAATAGATACAGATAACATATATATGGGTGTTTCTTCGAATGGAGTCCTATATGACAGTGACTGCCCATTTCATTAATGGAGACTGGAAAGCATATATTTTTTTTTGGAGTGTGACATTGTTCCAAAATGCTGATCTGTTTTCCAGGGGTCTGCAGGAGCACCGGGACTTCCGGGCGTGACTGGTCGAACAGGAGCTCCGGTAAAAAAGCTCTCCCTCTTTTCCTCTAAGTTGATAGAGAACTTATTCCCTTTCTTATATTTCCCAAGTATATTTAAATGGTAACAGGTCCATTTTACACACACCAGGCTTTTCTCTGTGCTATAAACAGATTTTATTCATAGGATGCCTCTTTTTTTAGGGAATTATGGGTAGACCCGGGCCACTTGGACAACCAGGAGCAAAAGGAGAAAAAGTGAGTTTTACCACTTTAGCAATTTTTCTGTTTAATGCAGTAAGTGCACATGCCTTCCTCGCTTTTATCTACCGTGTGCAGAGGATAAATGTGTGCACGCTGACTTACTTAAAAGCTCTATCATTGCTAATTTGCATACAGATAAGCTTAGTTGAACGTCATGGACTGAAGCAGGGAATAAATAAATGTTTTTTCTGGGAGTTACAAAAATATTTGCAATTTATTTTCAAGTAAAATGTAAGTTTATAATGCTTTCTAGATATTTTTTTCTCGTGTCCTGATATAAAGATACTTAATATAAGGTATAGTAAAGAAACAAGATCACTTGTAGGAGACAAGGATTCATTTTAAGGCTTCCAAACAATGTTCCATATTTTGAATCATATTTGCATTACAATGAGCATGATGCATATCTCCATTTCACAAGCAAATTGAAAGTTTTGTTCTTGTTGTTAATCAGGGAAATGAAGGACCTCCAGGCAGACCAGGGCTTCCAGGGCCTCCGGTAAGGTTCACTCACCCCAGCAAAAGTCAGATGTTAGTGGAGAAGTCACGTAATCTTTGTATCTTTGCTGGGGTGAGGGATTTTAAGTGCATTAAAACATAGTTTCCTTTTTATTTTGTTCACAAACTGTCATCTTAACTGGAGCTGTCAGGCGCTGTGCTATGGAAATGCTGAGATGACTTTTTGTATGGGTATATATTCTTAAAAATGAATTGACATAACAGACAGGTACAAGGATAAAGCATAGCTGAGTAAGTGTGTAGTGACAGGTATAAGAATGTGAACTCTTCTCCAGACAGCCTTTTCTCAGGGATGGCTCAAATGTTATGGTGCATACTTGCAGCTGAAGCTTGGATACATCCTGACAAATCACTGTTTTATTAAAAGCAATAAGTCAAAGTCACAGTCTCTTTATCGTCAATTCCTACAATATGCACAACCTATACAGAAAATTTGTGATTGCAGCTTTCAACATGGAAAGTTTAACAATAATGAGGTGAGATTAGATTAGATATTACTTTATTAATCCCTTTGGAAAAACTTCCTCAGGGAAATTGGGATTCAGATGCATTCAGTATTACGGATTGAGAAGATGTACAACAAGATAGATCTAAACAAAAATATGAATAAATATAAAATAAAATAAAAAATGTGGCTGGATACTTAAAGGTGTAGTCAGCGATGTGGGAGAAAACGAGTGGAGAGGTTGTTGATAAATTAATTTAGACCCGCCTCTCCCTTCATACATCACCCCTCGCTCCACCCTTGAAAGCTGATGGACATGTATCATCACGGAAACGGCCGTAGAAACTGCGTAGCTGACCAACTTAGCTAAGGTAACCCTGACTCGTCAGACAACTCGACTTTCATTATTAATAACAATACAACAACAGTACATTCTGACAGATTAGACAATCAGATGAATGCCTGATGGCTGTTACTGTTATGTGAAACACCACAAAGCTAATGTTGCTTACCTATCCAGCAGAAAGACGGCGACATCCGCGTCCGTTTTAAGGGCTTTTAATTGGCGGAGTTCCCTCCACCGTCGGACAGCAACACCAATGTTGACCCGGGTCTTCGCTCTTTCGTGGTCATAGCCCTTCTTTTTCACTTTTCACTCCTCTGACCTTTTTCTTTTGGGCTGTTTTTCAGCCATTGCTACTGCACATATTGTATCTCTCTCTTGCGCTAACTGCACACGCTACGCAACCTACTACTCCCCCTCCCTCCTCTGTCTGATCTGCGCATGAGTATGATCACCCTCTGGATGTGGGGGGGTGTACCCTGTTTTGGTGACTTGGCCCAAGCCACAGTATTTACCTGCTAAAATTCAGAGCCAAGGCTGTGTATTGAAAGCGGACGTTTTTTTCAACATGCTGTCAGTGGTGACATCTTGTGGATGGAGAGGAGAAATACGGTGATTTTGATAAATAGTGCATTAGATTAGAAGATAGAAGATCGCTGACTACACCTTTAATGGCGGGTTTCCTAGGTGTGATAGAGAAGAATGACTACCTTGTTTAAAAAGAAAACAATGAATCATTTTATCCAACCTTTCAAATGATTTAATCATCAGATGTTTCAAGCTGATTTTTGTCCATGATCAAGTGAGCCTGAAGCTTTTTCTGAACCACTCTTCTGCTCAGCTGTACAGTATTTATAGTAACAACTAAAAACTGACAAACAGCTACAAATGTCATGAAACTGTGGAGACCCACTCAATGGCTTTGAATCGTGCCACCCTTCCTTTTAAAGGCCAGTGAGTAAGCACTTCCAAAGACAAATCTATAATTCATCAGCCGTCCCCTTGAACCTGCCATGCCCCCACCCCCCCACATCTCGGTCTCATAAACCGCAGTCTGGGAGGACAGGGGATGGCTGAGTGGCCTGAAAAGGGCACAGGCATCCTCTTGCTTCTAAATGAGAACCTTGACTCCCTTTACATTTACAATAGCTCCTCCTCACCAGTCTATCCTGGGAAAACAATCTTTTGTGCTCTAATACAACCAAAGAAGACTAGATTACCTAGTTCTCATACCCAGATCACTTCAAAATCAGCATGCTCGTTTGTGTTTCTGAGATACTCCAGCTTTTGAATAACTGCTGGCTCGAGGATGATTAAGTCTACTGTTCTCTGATTTTCCTCTCTCTCACTCCCTCTTTGTGTAATCGCTAAATGAGCTATTGATTTATCTCATGTAGCTTTTAAAGGCTTAAACTGCTGAAGACCTACTGTACTGTTTTCAGTGAAGACTCTTGGTGTGTAAAACTCAAAGAAGAGTGAGGAGAATCTCAGAGAAGATGTCTGATTCACTTTCTTTTTGTGTTCCAGGGCAACGGGATGGGCAGTCTGTACAAGCTGCAGGTAAAGACATTTTGTACTCAGTGATCAAGTGGGCCTCATTCATCAGCCAGTCTCAGGAAGACATTAGTTCTGATAGTCAGCTGTGCATATTAAATATTTTGTCTTTATTGGATTAACAAAGATAGATAGATAGATAGATAGATAGATAGATAGATAGATAGATAGATAGATAGATAGATAGATAGATAGATAGATAGATAGATAGATAGATAGATCAACTTTATTGTCCCTTGCAGGAAATGTGTCTTAGACAGCAGTACTACTGGCCAAGGACACAGTATTATAAATGACAAAAATGCTAAACAACATACAACAGTAACATAAGCAAGAGGTCGACGGCAAGCATGGTCAGAAGTTATTGCACAACGATGTTAAAGTGCAGTGCTCGTCACAGTAATCAGTGAAAATAAGCAGAAACAAGTTTAAAAAAAAAAGTTACAACGATAAGAACAAAAACATGGGTAAAAGCTGGATAATAACAGATAAAGAACAAGTAGAAGCAGATAATAAGTAAAATATGTAGAAACAAGTTAAAAAATTGAGTAAGAAGTAGAGAAATAAAACCATGGATAAAAGTGGAATAATAATAACAGGTGAGTGACTGGTGGCAATAAATAAGCTGAAAAAAATATATTCATAAACAAGCATTATATATCAATTTCAGGAAAGAATTAGTTTGATTGTTTGTTAAGCAGAGATATGGGTGTTGGGTGTCTTTAATGTGTTTGTTGCACACTAGGTTTCTATATTTTGAGAGCACATTTAACTGTAAATTCATTCATTTTTACATTGAATTAGAATTGTTGTATGGCCCAAGACTGGCAAAATTGGCCGTACTGATTAACAAGCTAGTCACAAAGCAATCTAGGATTGCTGGCAGCACAAACTAGTAAGGCTCATTTTAACAGCTTTTCTCATTTATTATATGTGGTGTGTAAAACTGTGCAGTAAACACACCTTAGGAAATGCAATTTTTGTTTTAAAGAGGGCTCAACTCTGAAATAAATAAGGTAAACAGTGCATGTGGAAGGGCTGATTGTCGCTGCATCCCAAGTCATTTGTTTGAGGCTACAGATGTTTGGGTCTTTGCTCAAACAGGATGTAGTTTCTCACCTACCATATTGAGGACCACGCGATGTTGATTAAATTGCTCGGAAGTCCCACACCCAAGGGCTGACGAGCAAGGATACAAGAAACCAGGCTTTGCAGGAGTTTACTGAGATACAGTGCATGTCCCCATGCTGGAGATCATCACAGCGGACACCACTTAACCCTATAAAGCCAATTGTATCATATTTGGTACATACTTTTATAGTACCTCTATCTACTAAATATGATCAACAAATTACAAAAAAAACCATCTGAATACAATCAGATAAATGATAAAAATGTCCTCTAATGGATTATCAGTTGCCAAAAACACCTAATGTATCAAATGAGATACGAAAAATCTATATGTTGAATTTTATGGACATTTTAATATTTTTAGTATTTTAGCAGAAAGTGAAACAAACATTTCAGCTCCAAAAAAGTTAGAATTTTCTGGAAATAATCCATGGTCTTGGGCTTTAAAGGGTTACACTGCACAAACAAGAGGAGTTGAATAACAGAGAAAAAACAGGAACAAACAATGAAATAGACAGGACTGACATTTAACCTGATCACTATCTAAATAAATCTGCAGAGATAGTCTGTAGTGAGCTGGAATCATATAAAAATATGACTAATAGACTAAGAATGAAGTGTATAGCATCAATATTTTACATGGCATGTTCTTCTGATTCCCTATCAAACGTACAGGGTTTATTTGTACTGAGAAACTTACTGAAATCAGAATCAACCTCATCTTAGTCCATATTCATATAACATCATTCATGTTTCATTGTATATTTCATAGTGGTTCTCCTGTTTAATTCTATTATTTAAATAATGAAGTCAGTCAGTGGAGATCAGGAGGAACATATTTAATACCTTGCACAAGAAAATTAACTTTAATTTAAGGCTGATCATACCAGAAGCACTGTGTTTGATTTTTGCTCTGATTGCAATATTTTTTACAAATATGAAATGAATTAATAGCATTGTTGTTCATGACACACTGAATAAAAGCAAACGTGGCCCAGACGCAATGTCATAAAATCTGATTATCATAAAAGTTTAATGATTAATAAACAATAAAATATTGAACAATGAACCAGTGAAAATGATGATCAGCTGTTACTGTCATCACAAACACAGACAACACCTCAATTCCTGCATCTTTCCCATGAGTCTCTGGAGGGAGGGGCTAAGCCAAGGAGGAGACCTATGCCTCAAAATAAATGACTTGGAATCCAGCTAATGCTCCTTTTCACACATAGAAATGTATCCCACTGTTACGAGGGTCAAGGGTTGTGGGTTAGAGGCATGGAGTTGCATGTTACGGGGGAGCTTGGGTGAGAAAAATGGTGATTAAACAGCACAAAAGATGAATGCAACACAGAAATGGGATCACAGCATCATTTCCAGCTTCCTTGGCAGTCTTTGAAATGAAGTTCAGGGTTTTCTTGCAACAGAAAGCCTATTCAGTCCTGTCATGGCTGCTCTGTCAAGGTGGCTGCCATGGCGAGACAGATAATACTGCAACTATTGAGATCAAGGATTTCTGGGGCTTTGAATGCTGCTGAAAATATTTGAGTAATGTAAGTACTCATCTAAATCATAACACTAGATTTGTAATTTATGATGAGGAGAAATTGCAGTGCAGAAATGATCTGTATTTTACTTTGAAACAAATTTAGGAGGAGTCTCCAGGAGATATTAGTGAATGAGGCCCATTGTAACTAATTGATGCATTGTTGAAATCTGTCAATCATGGCAGAAACTGAATCATTAAAATTAGTCTTACATGTCTCTTTTCAGAGCGGTGGAGCTATTTTAGGACCACCTGGATCTCCTGGTGATCCGGTAAGCAGAATTATTGTTACGCCTGAAGCAAATCCAATACAATGAGCTGCGGAGAAATAAAAGCACACACTGAGCCGCAGAACCTCGGAGAGCAGAATAACAAACACCCTGACCAGCCCTCCAGTGCTATCTCGACTCCAGACTTCCTATCACAGTCAATCATGTTCATGGAGAGTGGGTGGCTGCAGGAGGCCAGCAGGTTCCCCGACCTTCTAACAGGTGTCTCTGACCTGCTTCAGGACACACTTCATCGTTGATATGCAAAATGAAGTTCACTTGCGCCGCACACTGCAGACTGAAGTGGCCCGATTTGCTTATCGTCCTCGCCTTCCACTGGTCCTCCTTATCAGACAGTTTGTTATCTAGTCCTGGGAGACTCGCACTCACTCACAGGCCTCGCAGGGATCCATCCAGCACAGCCAACACTAAAGGTGGTGACATGAAATAGACACTCCAATACCCTCAGTGCACAAAGCAAAAGAAGAGCAGCTAAATCTTGAAACAGCTTCTTCCAGGACTGCATCCATCACAGGCCAGCAGTTCCACTGGAGCAATCAATAAAAGAGCAGCTTCATCAGGGTTTGTAGGGAAGAGAAGCCAGATTTATCAATAATTATCATTACTTCTATGAGGGAAAATATTTAATGAAAACTTAAACATCCATGGTTAGTATTTTTTGAAGCACCTGGATTTTTCATTTTCAAATTAATCTCGAACTCTTTGATAAAACTTATATGTACAAAAGATAACTTCAAAATCTCAGAAATAGGATTGTAATGCATGCCTAAATTGTCACTTAAGTTTATTTTTTAATTGAACATTGCAGTTTGAGTGGGCTTGTATTTGCTTATATTTTTCTAGTTATTAAGGATAAGATCTTATTGTAAACATATGATAACTCTTTGCAGTTTATTTCACTAGCTAGCAATAGAGTGGTGCTAAGGTAACATACTTGTAGGCTAACGTTAAGGGCTGGACAATTAATCAGATTTTGATCGTGATTTCAATTTTGCCATCTGATGTGGATCAATTATACTGTATGTGCTGCTCGCTGGTTCTTTAAAGTTGTGTTAAAATCAATACTGAAGTTTTAAAATAAATGAATAATTGTGTATATTAATTGTGATTTCAATATCACTTAAAATAATCGGGATTCTTATTTTTACTATAATCATCCAGCGCTACCAACGTTGTGATCTTCTTACTAAGCAAAACCACTTTTCAGAATGTTTTAAACTTAAACGTAATCAGCAAGAGTGAAAAGCTATTAGTAAGCAACTATGGAACTACAACATGGTGGTTCGACTTAAAGCAATTACAATATTTTCAGAGGCTTGCATCCTATCTTAACACCTTGTTTGACAGATTTCCCATACTCAAATGACCTGATCAAGTTGGCCATCATGGATGTGGCAGTAGTGGATGAATTATTGATGACAAAAAAAGAAAAGCAAAAATGCTTGCCATCAGGTCCCCGGCCATTTTTGGAGTCTTTGTTTGCAGTTAGTTTTGCATCCATAGTTTTAAACACGCAACAAGGCTTTAAAAGAAAGTGAGCAACATCAGATGCACGTTATTTTCTTTAAACAACAAAAAATCATAAGTGTGTTCACCAAAAACCTTTTTTATTTTTATTCTATTTCAGCTTTTTATATTTCAGGATTTTAGCAAGATGACTCGAGAAGTCATGAGCGAAAATTAATTAAATTACAGGGAATGTTGGCCATGGCACAAGGAGGAAGTGATCAGATTTTGGTGGTGATCTGAATCTGGATGAAGATCCAGGAACTTTTTTAAAGGATTTGTTTACAGTGAGAGATAGGGCAGTTATCCATTTTTGACAATTACTTGCCCAGCGGTGTTGGAAATGCCTTTGCAGTGGTTTGTGCTTTTGGAGAGCTTCTGGTTGATGTTTTTCTGTGTCAACTGATATCATAAACCAAACTATAGCCTGCTGGGACAATGTAGATTACCCAGTCTGTTCTGATCCAATTCAATACAAATTTCCAGTGGCTTATAGACATGTGGAAGTACTTAACAGCTTGATGTGATCATTCTGACCAATATTGACAAAAACTACACTATAACACAACACAGGCATGCTTTACACACATAAATGACAAGAAGAAAGTGTTAATTATGATTTCTATTGTGATCATGCAGTTCCAAAGTGCCATTTTATTTATTTTACAGGTTTTTTTTTATTTGACACTGATACCTTTTATGTAAAAACAGCAATATTTATATCTTTTGGTGAAAACAGAATTTCTACCCTCAGACTCAAATGGGTAATTTCTTGTGTTAGAGTGAAACATGCAGGCAAACTCTAGATCTGTGTCCAGTTTGCATATCTTACAAAGAAAGGTCCATACCAGATGGGCCATTCAATATGTTTCACTAGTTTATCTGGGAACCAGTCCAATGACAGTGTTTGGGAAGAGGAACAACCTTTCAACCTATCCGCCAGTCTGATCAGTCTGTCAATCAAATTCATTACGGGCAAACTAGATAATGTATAGTAGTAGGCAGGCACTTCTGCAACAATATAAAAGACAGAATGTGAGAGACTTTGTAGATTAAACTTTAGGCAAAACATGTCAGAACTGGAATAAAAGCATACTTACTGTAGAGGACTTTGAAGTGTTGTTAATCTGTTTACCTTTGATAAAGAAATGTGGTCCACATCTGACAACTGCTCCTGAAGATGTTAGCATCTATATCAATCTCTCTCACTTCCTGCTGTGGACTCACTTTTAGCTCCCACCTTTTCCTGTTCTAGAGGACTCTGATTGGACCTTGCCTCTTTAGGCTTGTACAGTCATTGTAGTTTGGAGCTTGGCATGATGGATCAGCCTGATTACAGACATTGAATCAAGCTGATCCAACTGCGTTAAAGGTTAATTTTGTCAACCTTAAAATAATGTAATAAAAAATCAGAGACTTCAGTCATTAAAATGTTGGACAATATAATATTTTCAGTCATTGAGGTATCAAAATTGTGAAGTATGTGCATCAGACAACCTTATTTATTTGCTTTGGTCTCACATCTATGGGGGTAACATGTTCTTTTTCTCTCTTTAGGGTCCCAAAGGAGACAGCGGCCCTTCAGTGAGTAGAAGTGTTTTCATTTCAGATTGCACTGTTGTGAAATATTTGTCTATTTCCTCGTGAACTCAGAAAACTACAGAAGAAAATAGAAAAGCAAAGCTGCCAGTTGCTTTCTATCATCGTCTCTGTGGTTTCTGTACAACAGAAGTCAATACAGCCTCGAGCCTGAGCACTTAACCACTCTCAGCAGAACCCCAACACAGCAGAAAAAAAAAATGATCACTTCTCCTGCAAATGTGAAACTGCTGTACCATATTGTCTAGCCGATGGGAACCAATGAACTCACTCTGCACCTCAAAATGCGCCCCCCACCCTCACGCCTGAAAACAATCCTCACAGACACAGTAACGGCCCCAACACGTCCGGCACTGACGGGAATTCTTTATTCTCACGGGCCAATTGCATTTTTTATTGTTTTTTGGCACAGTGATTCTTCACCAGGATGTTAATTTGACATTTTAATAAATTGTGTGAGCGGCTCCGGTGCTGTGGTGGAATTGCCCCGATCCGTCTCACAGCTGATCCTCGGCCTGGGCCCCCTTTTTCTCCCCTTTACCGCCACTCGTTTATTCATGACAATCTACATGTGTGACAATTACCTGAGCTATCCGTCTCTGTCAGTGCCGGTTGCCCTCCTGTTCTGTGAAATGGCATTTCTTCATGGCAGCTTGAGCACGGTGTTCAGAGGCCGTTGCTTGCTCCAGCTTTGGGAATCAGGGCTCTATTTTTAGTGCAGATTTTGATGGCCAAATGGCACCTTTTTGTACAACATCTATAGCTTACTAAGTGTGAAAGCGTGTGTCAGATCATACAACATTAATTCACTCAGACTGAAGTATTGTCCTCCAAGGATTATCCTCATATTGACGTATGAAGCGCCGCTCTGAGATTATCGTGAGAAGAGAGAGGAAAGTGTGAAATCTTGGCTCCTGCAGAATTTAATTTTCTCGCCTTCGTGTTGCTTTGATCTATATTTGCTTATTTATAGTAAGCATGTAATGTTTACTGACAGCTCTATAATGATACCTTTTTTACCTTCTGCTCACTCCTTGCCAAACTCACCCCTCTATTTAGGACTTAGAAACAAAAATAACCTCATTTTTGGAAGCAGAAAAGTGGAATTAGCCACACCTAGTTTATGTGAGTGCTGTCTCTCTGTCTAGTCACAGCAGGTGTTGTTTTTTTCTCTCACAGGGTGAACCAGGGGCCATGGGATTACCGGGGCTTGAAGGTCTACCTGGTGCCAAGGTAAGCAAGCATATTGGCCAAGAGAAGTGTCTCATCTACTGTGACCTGACTGGATTAAAAATGAAGAGGAGGGGGGTTCCTTTAAAGTAGTGGTCCCCATCCATCTTTCTTTTCAAAACAAAGGCCTGGTTTCATGTACAAACCCCAATTCCAGTAAAGTTGGGACACTGTGTAATACCAGAATACAATGATTTGCAAATACTTTTTCACTTGTATTCAATTAAAGGTGCCTTACACTATAGAGACAATATATCTGATGTTCAAACTGATAAATTAGATTCGATTTAACTTTATTGTCATTGCACATGTCAAAGGTACATGGCAACAAAGTGCAGATATAATCTAACCAGAAGTGCATAAACAACAAGTTAGTAACATATGAGTGCACAGCATATAAGGAAAAAAAAGATATGAATTATGTAAAACTTATGAACATGTGTCTATGTGTCCCTATATATGTAAGATGTGAGTATGGATAGGCTATGGTATTTACAGTATGCAGCAGTATGTATAAATGTTATCATTGTTACAAATATCCACTTGTTTTGAACTTGATGCCAACAGTAAATTCCAAAATGTTGGGTCAGGGGTTTGTCTACCACTGTTTTGCATCACCTTTCCTTTTAACAACACTCAATAAGCATTTAAAAGTCAAGAAACTAATTGTTAATCTAACATGTGATGGACTTTTCCAATAAATTCCATTAGTCTGTTTGAGCAACAGCCCATAGTATGTTTCTGGGAATGGGCCGAACCTTTTTAGATCTTACATGAACAGTGATTGGATGATAGTTATGTGGACAACATTGTCACATTTTGAAGTAGACAGGCTCTACTGTCATAGTGTAAAATATAAACTGCATAGAAAGCACTCTGGCCAAAACATGTCGGAAGTGGAACAAAAATATCCTTTCTATTGACAAGTACCTTTAGTGATTGGGTCGTGCTGCTTTTGGCTGCTCACAATTGTTGTTGATTGGCAAGATCCAGCTGCAATGCAAGATTAACCTTTTATTATTATGTTTTTTAAGATGGATTGGTGGAATTCCTTCCCATTCCTGCTTGACGTAAAACTTTAGCTGCTCAACATTCTGGGCCTTCATTGTTGTATTTTGCATTTCATAATGCAGCACACACTTTCAATGGGAGACAGGTCTGGACAGGCAGGGCAGTCTACCACCTACACTCTAACTTCACAGTGTTCACAGTGTGGTATTAACAAATGGATCCATTTGTGTCTCAGGAAGTCAGATAATTTAAATTTGTTTGGCTTTTGCATCACAGAGCAAATGTGTGGATTAAGTCAAAAGTTGTAAATAATATAATTTATAAACTTCATCTTTTAAAGTCAAATAAATCACAGTAGAACAGACAGTGGGAGCTGATATATCATCAGCATGGATAAGGTAACACAATACATCTTAGCGTACAAATGTGGTCGGAGCTATTGTTGCAGCATAAAGAACAGAATATGATCCACTTTATTAAATAAACTCTCAGCAAACATGTCAAGAGGGAAGAGAAACATCCTTTCTGTGGAGAAGTTTGTAGTGTTACTTGTTTTTTATTTTGCAGTCCAGATTTGACTTTTTTTGCTACTGAAGCTGTTAGCATCTATGCTAATCTCTTTACGAGCAGTCACTCTCTGCTGTCATCTTCCTTGAAGCTCCCACATCTTCCTGCTCCAAAGGATGTTGATTCTTGCATTTTTGTAGATTGGAGCTTGGCAAGATGGATCAGCTAGATTACAGACATAGGATCTGATAGATCAAGCTGCACTGCAATGTTACCTTTGGTACCTTAAAGGATAAGTTCGGTTTCTACAGCTTTCACATTGTTTATAGAATGAAGTAGAACAATATACTCACACAGAAGGCTTTCCTGATCCAAACAGTGCTTCGGGAGATATTTAGATCCAAAATCGAGCGGCTGACATCTGTATAATAGTAGGACATGGGGCCTGTTAGTGCCGCTCCTAAAACTGCATTAATCGTACAAAAACTCATTAGTTTCACCAATATTTCATCATGGTCCGCTCACGCTACTCCTTCACGACAGTCTGTGTCACTCCAGACATGTTGTGTGGCTGTACTGACCTCTGAACTGAAGAAGAAGAATGTTTGCCTCTGCGCATTCAGGGGAAGACCGCCGGCTAGACAACGACTTTCTTCTTCTACTTTTGTGCAAAATGGATGAATATCTATCGGATGAAGATTTTGTGGAGGAGAACTTTGAATATTTCCTTTAATAATCCAGCCCAACAAATGTCTTTATTATTTGTAAATTAAGTGTTTTGCAGGTCTGTGTATTTGTAAGTAATGCTGTTTTGTGAATGTAAGAAACTTTGTAAATTGTGCTGCTGCCTATCTTGGCCAGGACACTCTTGTAAAAGAGATTTTTAGTCTCAATGAGTTTCTTTTCCTGGTTAAATAAAGGTTAGAACTTTGAATATGATGGGTGTCCTTACAGTTTTGAGCCAGAGTTTACAGATGAGGAGCTCACCGAAAGGAGGACGCGGAGGCAAAGAGAAGAACAGTTCTCCAGAGAGTACTGCGCATGCGCGGAGGCAAGCGTTCTTCTTCTTCAGCTTAGAGGTCACAGTGGGGCGACACAGACTGTAATGAAGGAGTAGCCCGAGCGGACCATGATGAAATATTGGTGAAACTAATGAGTTTTTGGACAATTAATGCAGTTTTAGGAGCGGCGCTAACATGCCCCATGTACTACCATTATACGGATGTCCGCCACTCGATTTTGGATCTAAATATCTCCAGAAGCACTGTTTGCATCAGGAAAGCATTCTGGGTGAGTATATTGTTCTACTTCATTCTATAAACAATGTGAAAGCTGTAGAAACCGAACTTATCTTTTAACTTTGGTCAGTGTTCACATTGTGGTATGACAAAATAGACTAGTTTGTGCCTCAGAAAGTCAGAGAAAGTAAACTTTGGTTGGTTTTTGTAGCATCACAGAGGAAATTTGTGGCTTAAATCAAAAGTTGGATCTATAATGATTGGTTACCTCCATCTGTTAAAGGCAAATGAATCACAGAAGTACAGCCAGTAGGAGCTGATATTTCATTAGCATTGATAAGGTTACAAAATACGTCAAGGAAACAAAAACACCCAAGATGCTGAAAATCGCAACCCCTGTGCATAGATTATACATCACTGAGTAGAATATGTAAATAAAGAGAAAATAATAATATATATTCTGTCCTTTTGGGGTTTTTTTGTGTATTTGGAAATGATTTTTTTTAAAACTGAGGTGCTCAATAGCATTGATTAAAGTACTTTCAAACTCCACTATCTATGTGTCTGCATGCACTGACAGTGATGTATGTGTGTGTTTTTCATGTCATGTGCATGTCACCTGACTGACACATGTCCAATGTTTCCTTCAGGGTGATATTGGTCTGCCTGGTCCGCCTGGGATAGCAGGTCCTTCAGTAAGTATGATTTTTTTTCTCTTATTAATTTTTTTCTCCTCCCTGATCAATCATCTGTCTTGTTTAAGTCTGCTGCTGGCAACAAGTCGATGATGCTTCATAAAGCGCACAGAATTGCAGCCATACAAACACAAGTCCCACAATGCCGCACTGCTGCCTTTATGAACCTGGATATGAACCTGTGCTCTGCTCTGTTGATTCTCCAAGCGGCTATAGTAGGCTGCTTGGTGTGTTATAAATGGAGAGGCTGCAGAAGGTGCCGTAGATATGACTCCATTGAGGACCTGTCAAACAGGCTCTGTTCTCTCTCTCTCTGTTTGTGACTGACAGGGGAAGCCCGGCGCGCGTGGAGAGCCAGGGATCCCAGGAGAGCCGGTGAGCAGCAGCCTCTAACTCTCTTTGAGCTGTCAATCCACGTGTCATTCCTGTGTCACTGTCGACTGACACATCGGCTGTCTCTGTTCTCTGACAGGGTGAGAGGGGGCCGCTCGGAGAGACAGGATTCCCGGGGCCCGAGGGACCCCAAGGTGTTCCTGTAAGGATGCTACATGAATTCAATTGCTCATCCATATATAATCACTCTCACATGTTGCCAAAGCTCCTTTCAGTAATGTCCAGGCTGGAAGAATAAACCCGGTTCAGACCAAAGGTTCACAATGCAACAGGGCTGTCAAAGAACAAAGCAGGGGGTATTTCAGTTACAGTGACATTTGTCGGTGGTGCAGTTGGATGGTGCGCTTGGTCAGCAATTGGGAGGTTGCATGTTTGAGCCTAGCTCTGGGCAACACATAGCGATATGTCCTTGGGCAGGACACTTAGCCCAAGTTTCTCCCCTTGCTGAGTCAGTGCCGTGTAAATGGGCATTAAAGGGTTTGAATGTGATAGTTGATACTGATAGATAATGAACATAGAAACCCAAAAATCATTAGTGAGCGAATGGGTGTGAATGGGTAAGTGTGACCTGCAGTGTAAAGACAGCTTTGAATAGTCAGTCAAAGACAAGAGCTGTGTTCGAAATCGTCCACTCATTCACTCACTCACTATCCCCTATGTAGTGTAAATGATGTAGTGGACCATAAAGGGAATGACCAAACGACATTTTGGACACTGCACTGAAATTTTCTAAACATCGTAGCGTCAGCTGATGAGCTGGATATTCTTGTGACGGAAGTGGACGCGCCAAAATTCACGTAAACAAACCGGGCACTAGGGAGGATAAGTAGCAAATTTTGAAGCTGTTTACAGCCGCTAAAAGACGTTAAAGAGCTACGCTACAAACGTGTTAAAGATACTTTAATGTTTTTTTACATTTATGAATGAAAGCAGCCCCTAACGGCGTATCTTCTCTTCTTCTTCTATGGATAAACACGACCGCATTGCATTGTGGTATACCGGAGTACAATATAAGGTACATCGTATGTACACTCTCTTTTGCTGTGCGTTGTGGGTATTTTGTAGTGCACTATATAGTGGATGAAATTAACTGCTGAGAATTTGAACAACACTACAAAATGGCAAACACACTATATAGTGCACTATATCCATGATAGTGAGCGATTTCGAACACAGCTAAGGAAAGTGCTGTTTAAGCTAAAGTCCATTTACCATCTTAAGGACTGAACAGTGTTAGGTGGCATTCTCTTTTTGGAAATGAGTTAAGCTTCTATTTGAAAAAAGATTGTGGATTTAGTCAAAATTGGGAAAAAGACCTGAAAATTACAAGGGGAAAGGAGCCAGAGGAAAGTCTTTAATACTGACTGCAGCAGAACAGTAGCTTCAAGTATTTGGGATGCAACCTTACTGCAAAGCAGTTTGCCCGCTTGCTGTAAAGAAACATGTTTTGTTGGAAGATAACTCCTTAAAAAGTAGTCTGTTAGATGTTTCACACTTGTAAAAGTCACAATAGACTTTTGTGTCATAAAAATGTAAACCATATATCCACAAGTTCTCCATATAGGTTACAAAGTTGGTGTGCAGTTTAAACTTTATCTGCATTTAGTACAACTCTACCTTTATTCAGGAGTCTAGTTTGCAGCCCAAAATCTGAACTCATAACAGCATTATCCAACTAATGCTAGGTGATGCAAAGCAGCATTAGTGCCACTGAAAGCCTTGTACTTTAGTGCCAATCATATTTACTAGTGCCATATGCCTCGAGCAACCCCACTTCAAGAGTCCCCAAAGATCCCTTTAATTGTCACAGTCCGACTAAGGAATACACTTGTTGAGACAGCTTTTCAGAAACAATACCTGGAATCATAGACCAGGATTAGTCATGATCTTTTCCTTGTCTTTTTAATCCAGAAACGCAAAAAGTTAATGCTGTCCTTGCTGCCATCCCACGAGTGAGATTGGCTGAATGCACACACTTACACAGCTGTGTTTACCTTCCACCGGAGTACAGCTACTACCAGCAGAAAGAATCGAAAATGAAACATTGCAGGGATTTCCTGTTTTTCTTATTTAATTTGGTAACGATAGATTTAAAAAAAAATCTTGATTTTTTTTTTTTTTCTTTTAACGCATTATTTTTAAATGTCATGTGCCAGATAGGCACTTCCTATATCTACATGATATAGTTCACTTTGCCATCTTGACAACAGCTGATAGAAAGTGTTTAGGAGGCAGAACCTTTCAAAAATATATCTGGAAGGTAATCATATGGCTTCTCTTTCCGTTACATTCAATACAGGATGATCAGATTATGTATTAGGGGCACTGTTGTCATGCACATAGCGCCCGCTTCTTTCCCCTCAAAAGACTCAGACTGGTTGGTGCTTCTTTGATCAAACTCACTTGTTCCAGCTTTAGTCTTTGCAGGATGAATCCGTCTCATAAAAGACATTGAATAAGGCAGATCCAGCTGCACTGCAAGGCTACTACTTTAACTTGAGGCAACTAATGCTGGATATCTTTACTTGCAAAATATACATTTTGTTGCTACAAAAAAGGGGCTCTGCAAGGTTACCATTACAAGGTAACTGTCACAGGTTAATATATAAAAGCATTATCCCAAACAGTGGAGCTAAGCCATCGCAGCCCTAATCAAGCTGACTGATGCCGACTGAGCTGCCAACAGCTGAAATTAGAACAGAAAGTATGTGATGTGTCTCGACAGCTAATCGGTGCCCCAGAGCCCTAAAAGGAAATTTATGAAATGGGATGCATCATATAGAAAAATAGCTGCAGTATGTATGCTCATCAGTGATTATGGCTCACCTGTTACCAAGAAATTGCTCTGACACAACGATTGATATCCCCAAACTAAAGATATCTGCATTTGCACCTGAAGATTCTGTGAAACCACGATCTGCTCTAAATTTTTGTTCCACTTGTTTCTTTATGTTTTTACTTCTGTAGCAAAATCAGAAATGCAAGTGGCATAACTCATTAAGATGATATTGAGCAATGCAGGTTATGTTCAGCCACAAGACAGGCATGTAAGTGTAAGTGGAATCTGAAGCCCATGAAGTTGTGATGAAAACATTACATCATCTTCAGTGGTTGCAACAGTGTGAACTGAAAACTACGAGTTTCAACTCATCTTTCTGCTTTTAAAGGATTAAGTAGTCTACTTTAATTCTTTAAAGTGTTCATACCCTGTTGAAGCATTTCTCCAATTAAAGAGCACAGTGTTCAGTCAAATCATTGCTACACTTAACATGCTTAAGTATTTATTAAGAATATTAAGTAAAGTATGGAGACCCTCTGACACCTAAACCCACTCTAAATCCATCCACTAAAGCCAAATGTTGGTTTGCCATTTGGTTAAAACACCTTAGGGTGTGCAGTTTTTGTTGAAAATAGTCAGCAACCCCCTCCTCAATTTGGAAATGCCCATATAAGGGTTGAGGGTGGAGTTGAACATTGCAGATAAGGGTTGGAGACAGAGCAGAAAGCAATTAGAGAAAAATGATGGTCCCAAGGTACCAATGTAAAACATGAAGCATATAGCATTTATAACATTTTATAATAAATATTTCATGATATATGGATGCAGTCAAAATGATATGGACATGTCATTCAAAAAAAATCATTCTCCATGCATTCATGCATAATCTACCAGTTGTTTTCATAAATTTTTGCCCAAGACACACATAACATCAAGCCCAAACCTCAAGCCAAACATATTTACAGTAATACAAACAGCCCTGTAACTTTTGTTGCAATATTTTAGGGGTGTGTGCAAGTTTATTCAATGATTAATTCTTTATAATTGGACAGAAAATGTCATAATTTTAAAATATTCATCCCACAAAGATGAAAAATGCACTTGAGAGTGCTATAATGTCAAAAAATTAATCAACACACATCTAAACTTGCCAAGCCTTGTTTTATAGAAAATGACTTGGTAGCTTATTCTAAAACTTTCCTGATCTGTTAACTGCAGAAGACATAGTTCACTTCAAGGATTTATAGAGAGTGCTTAAGTTAGAGAGTTGCAATTGTATTAAAAATGTATTGACTATTGATTGTTTAAATCTCACAACAGGCCTAATCTCACACGCCTATACTTGCCTTGAAACACACCAGCATCCCATGACCCTGCCAGACTGGTGTTAATCCAAAAATCTCATGTCACATTTTTTAAATTATAGGTTTAAGATACAGCCATGGCTGAGAATTGTCATCCCTCTGTGCTGTAGCTATCATGAATACCAATAAATGACAAAATGCCACTCCGACAAACTGTACACAAAAGTATATCAACAAAATTCGCGGATTTTAATAAAGAAAATAAAATGTTTCTGCTGATTTACGAGCAAAAGTTAGGAGAACTTTCACAGGAATGTGCTGGAGTTGGAAGTATATTTGTCTTTCAATTGTTGTAAGGCAGTTAGTGGCTGCCAAGTTTCCCAAAAAGTAGAGCTAAAGTAGATGATAGATGCTCAAATGATAGATGATTCCGGCAGTTTTACTTTGTAGCTGTCCACCTCTGCTCTCTGCAAACCTTTGGTCTGAACTGGTCTTAACCCACTGCTATTACAAAAAGCACATTTATGGACAGTTGTTATAACACGATTTAGACACATAAAGCAACGTGGTTCAAGGACAATATGGAAGAAGTAGGTTTGTTAGAGATCACTTGTCCTGTTGATGATTTCATTTCTCTCTGTAATTACCATCAGAGATGGTTTCTGTAATTTTCCCTGTAAGCGCACAATGGAGCAGTGTTCGCACAGCAATCAGGATCATTATCCCTTGGTTGAGATATCTCATTAACTGTGGAGATTACTAGGAGTGCAACAGTGCTGATCCAATCGAAGGTGGGAGCTGATACAAAATGTCTTTGTTTGTGTTGCACTCTCTGAGCAGGGGAGACCGGGGAAAGATGGAACTCCTGGATACAAGGTGAGTGGTGCAAACACGCTGCAAATCCCCTTATAGAAAGTGCTTTATATCAGCCAAGCCACAGAAAGATGGCACAGCAGATTTTTATCCCCCCCCCCCACTCCCACCCCCTGCAGCTACAGCATCCTGAGTGCATTAAGCCTATTTGCATATTTGAGATTTTAACGATAAAAACTAAATGAAATCCTGCAGATTTAAGGCTTTGTTGACTTTTAGGCTTTCCCTCTAATTATTCAGTTAATGCTCTCAGGCCATGATAAAATGTTTGTAATAGAGTGCAGCAGACATTTAGATTAAATATGCATTTTCCTGCTTGATGAACCTGTCTTGAAATGAAAACAAACACTGCACTAACATTTGCTTTTTGGTGACTGATCAAGCACATTAAACCCTTTCCACTACACTCATATGTGGCTCACAGGATGCTGAACTGATCTGCTATGAATGGGCACAATTGCTCTGACTATGAATATCACTGTTTTGCTTTGTGATTTACACGATTTTTTCAGCCTTACACCTCAATGACAGCCCCTTCAGTTTGTTCTTTTATTAATATTATTAGTTAATATTCCACTTCCTAAATCTCAGCCCTCTACAGTTGTATTTTCATGTTTTTCTGCCTATAAGCTCGACTTTTTGGTAGTGCAACAGTGCCATCTAGCAGGAGGCTCAGCTCCTCTACTCAGACTCCTCGTACACCCTGCTTTGAGGTTTAATGTAATGCTCAGGAAGCACATTTCAGTGGCCAAGATGATAGATTTAAGCCTCCCATCAGGCATTGGGGAATACAGAGTGCTGCAGATTAAAGCAGGCAGGGGAGAACAGCATCACAAAGAGACGCGGTTTTAAAACCACATCATGCCAGATTGTCTTTTGCATGGCTCCTGTAATCCAGCAGGAAATTGATACAAAGGCGCTCCCAGAGGAGTTGCTGCGTGCACAGTAAAAGGAAGCAATGAGGAGTGACAGGGAGGGATTGGAAGGCACAAAATGTTGTGACATGGAGCTGCAGACAGGTATTTTCTCCCCCAGCTCTTGCATAGTCGAGACAGCTGTGGTGGGAAAAGCAGGAGTTTTCTCAGACGAGGAAAGGAGCGATGCAGAAAAAGGGCTGTGACATTGCAGAAGGTGAAATGCTATTCAGGGACATATTATGCAACCAATACACCTGAGCTGAGTGAGAATCAATCAATGCACAGTCATCTGAAAAAGTGAACGTTTCTCAAAGTCAAGTGGTTCAAGAAAAACTTGTTTGGGTTTTTCTATAAGGCAACGCAACTAGGAATGGGACTTGGAAATCAGTTCCACTTGAGACTCAATGATAACTCCCTAAAGAAATCTACATCTTTAGCCTTTTTACTTACCAATTCATCCCAGTTCTCTCATCAAGGGGCCGTCCACATGGGGACAAATTCTGGGTCATCTGCAGATTTTAATTGTATTGGCGTTTGGTCCACCCAGGTTCAGTGTTTTTTGAAAACAAGAGTGGATGAATCTGAGTACGCCAGTCTTGCGTTTCCATGTGTACAAAGAATAAAGACACTCAGAAACAATGGCACCATAGCCCGGCCTCTTCTTTTAACCACGTGTGCAAACACTGACAACAACAGATACAATGACAGAACACGTGTTGGTTTCGAGCTGCAGGACTCACTGAGCTTTATATGGCTTTTACAGTAAAATCTTCTGCTCCTCTATGACCTCGATAAGCAACAAGAGGACACAGAGAACAACATACACCAGTGTTTGCTTACATTACATGTCTGCAGCAGTGTTACAGCACCACTGGATGCACACATTTTTTGAAACAATGCTGTCTTTCCAGAGAAAATTTTAATAACAGAACGATTTCTTCTCCGTATGGGCGAGGTCCCGGGCTCACCTGTAATGCAAAACTCCATCCCTCCATAGCCAAACCTACATTACTTGTGTCCTTAAGACATTTCCAAAGGGAGGAGAGATAATCTCATTTTAAGTGTTTGAATTAAGTACTTGTTTCAGTACAAAACATAAAATCCATGAAGTGTGCTTATTAACTAGAAAACCACCTCTCTTTTGAAACAGAGATTTCACAATACTGAGGAAGAAATCTGCTGAAAGTGGCTCTCCTGGTTTGCACTGCAGTTCTTCCCAGAATGCTTTGTTCCTATAGGACGTAGTTCGTGGTGCAAACCAGGAAGGCCTCTTTCTTCTTTAAACTGTAGATTATTACCTTGGTTATGTTTTCGGGAGAGTTTGTCCGTCCGTCCGTCCGTCCGTCCATGAACAAAATAACAAAAAAGTGATGGATGGATTTGGTTGAAATTCTCAGGAAATGTTCAGCATGGGAAAAGGAAGAACTGATTCGATTTTGGTGTTGATCTGGATCAGTGTCTGGCCGCCATGACGAAATATGTGATTTTTGTGAATAACTACTGAACTAAAATAGATATCATTATGAATCCAATTGCTAATGGTATGTTTTCGTGGTCAAGGAATCTAAATATTTACATGAAATAAAGGTAGGACTAATATTTATGGTGAAAATCGCAATATGGGTGAGGACTGTGGCGCTGGGGGAGGTCTGCGCTCTTCGAGTGCTTTTCTAGTTGTCTAGTTATTGAACCCAGTAGAAATTTTTTCCTGATGTAGTCCTTAATTCAATACAAGAAGTTGGTAGCAAAGGTGAGCGAAGCCAGCAGCATGTCATCTTTTGTTATTGTACTGATGGAGAACCACCTGGTCTAGAAAATTGCATACTGTGCATTTAAAGACAACTCTTTGATATACAATGTAACATCAAATTGATGTGTTGTAGGTGAGGAAGGGAATAACCAATTTCAGTTGAGAATTAATATGATTCCCAACAAGGAATCGATTTAATCATTCTTTTTGTTCACTTATTCCCTGATCAGTTCTTTCCACTGACAGAAGTCAGATGGTAAGAATTGTGTCTCAATTTTCTGCAGCAATATGTTTTGCAGCACAACTTTCAGTAAATGTAATCACCAGCAACTTGTAGAACCACTTATCCATGCAGCACTGCTTTGAATCAGGAGTGTCATGTGTTTGATATCGTTGCCACTGAAAACTGACAAGCCAACATTGGCCTTCTCAGAAAATCTGCAGAAATCAATAGAGGATCATTAAAGAATTGGATCAATGTGCAGACTCATTAATGGCATTGGTATTAATCATTAATTTCCATTTCTAATTGTGGACTTATTATCTTGCTTTACGCCACTGATCATTAACTTTATCAGTTTGACAGAAAACCTGGATGTCTTGTCTTTACCTTATAGTTTTATTGCTTTAACTTGAGGCATTATACTATTAAAAGTGCAGGGTAGTAAAATGCTTAACTGAAAATAAACTTTAACTTATTTATGGTGTAACCCCTTGGGATGAACCATTTTGTTTTCAGGGACCTTGCAAAAAACATTTACAGCAGTATATGCTTTTTCCAGAGAGGTAAAAGCATAAATAAATGATCAATAGCCAAACACATCACAAAACAAACTAAAGAAAGAGAGAAAACAAACACACCTAAGGACAACACTGGTAAAAGAAAGTATAACAAGCACAGTACAACAAAAGAAGTCTGAACATCAGAGTAAGAACGAATCAATACGCAATTATGAATGAGGATGTTAAATGTGAAATAACTACGAAACCTATTTAAAACTTGTACCATACACAGAAAGACCACTCGTAATAATGATATGAGTTAATGTTATCAGGTATTAACCACTGCAACAAACATACTATCAAATTGAAGCTTTGTGATCAATTGAAGCAGCAGAATAACCTCTTGTTCTTCTCTCATACAGATGTTATACCTTCACTTTGTCTTGTTAAAACACATTGAAATTTGTTTTTCTGCTTCTCAGGGAGCCACAGGTAGAACAGGAGACCGAGGATCCAAAGGAGAACGTGTAAGTACAAACATTTCTGTTTTCCTCAAAGGATCCTCATTTTTTCTGACTCTGCCTGTAATGCACAGACGGAGGTTTTGATGAATTGCAATGAAAGTCTACTCTTCAGCACAAATATGACTAATCCCCACAAGCACATAAGCTCCAGATAAAGGCATTTAACACCGAGTGCAGCTTCCTATTGTGTTCTCCAGGCAAAATTAAAGAGCTCTGTCACACTTGTGCAGTAAGCTGTTGCAAATAGAGGATGCAAAATGAGGCTTTTAGCCTAATAGTTGCTAACAGAACCTGGAGACAGGTGACTGACTGGTCACATTAGCAGAAACAGCTCAGAGCACTCAGCATGTTGGTAATAGGTAGGCAAACGACATTTTAGGAGATAAAGGCTGTTATGCTTCAAGGAGAGCCGATTTTATTCCAACGCTGAGCTCGAGTAAATCTGAACAGTCTGGATACAGTGGTGCTGCATCATATTTAGACAGACTAGGGCTGGGACACATTGGCCAGAAATCATATCTTCATATTTCTTAAGATGAATGACAATGCACAACATACACTTTATTTGAAGATGCATTTGGTAAAGATATTACATATGTTTACCTCTGCCAAGGAGGTTATGGTTTTGCCAGCTTATGTTTGTTTGTTTGTTTGTTTGTTTTGCCAAAAAACTGTCACAGATTTTGCTGAAATTTTCTGGAGAGGTTGGTAATGAACCAACTTAAAAATGATCAGATTTGGTGGTGATCCAGATAACCGCCATGAGATTCTGATTTTCAGGGCCAAGGGATCACGTGCATGTAACTGCAATATTTGAGCTACCTTGTTGGAGGTTTGCATTCTCTGAGTGCTTTCTAGTTCTGATGTTGTTACAATACCAGAAATCGGGAGGATTTGTACAAAAATAGAGTTACAATTACACCTGTTGAAAACCACAACAGCATAAACGAAGGTCTCTAACTTCCAATAAATGCCTATTTTTTGTCATAAGTTCTCCAATATGCACTACAATTTTTTTTATTGTCAACTTTTTGTTTCCAGTCAAACCAACAAAATAGAGAGAGCTCTGTCTCTGTTGTACAAATATAGGGAGAGGCTCTGTGCCATTCCCACCCACTTTTTCAAATGTTGCCAAAGTATTTATGCAATAAAGACATGAGATGAACATATTTATGCAATAAAGAGATTAGACAAATATCCTAGAATTACAACATTCCTCTTCTTTGTAGAAAAGATTCAGGTAAAGATTCAGATTAGCCACCTTCTCTCACTCTTTAGCACAAAGTGCACCTCATGTTCTAAAACTTAAGTTGTTAACAATTTTTAGCATTAACGTCTTCCAGATTTGCATCATTGTCTTTAAAGTTTCATATTACTACTCAGATTTACCAGTTTGTTTAAGAAATCATTTTGTCAGTAATTCAAAATGTCATAATTATTCACTTAGGCAAGCTAACAACCTTTGTGTTCCCTTATATCAAATATTTTTCATCAATTTTCAAGTAAATACCAGGGCATTATCTGGTGGAACAAATACATTAATTTAAATTCTTCCTCTGTGTCAATGCCCATATACAAAATCAGACTAAGGATTTTTTTTGATGGCCTGAACATAAACTGGAGCAGTATCCACTCCCCTATTAAAATGTATTTTCTTTTATTGTTCCTAAGTTCCTTTCTTGTTTTATACTGTTGTTATTCTTTTCTTTATTTGTTTCTTTGCATGAAATTATTTCTTTTAACCTGATGTTTAATATTTTTTGGTGGTTTAGTTTTAACCTTCCATTGTCTCTTGGGTGTGGCTTAAATAAGCCTTTTGTAGGCTTTTGCCACTCTCACACATAGTATTTTGGTTTATGTGAATTGTCTTCTTTAACTGTGTAAAATAAATAAAATAAGTAAATAAATAAAATTAAATTAAAAAAAAAGCAGTGGGGGATTCTTTGAGCAGACGGTGTGAGACTTAAAAGCTGACCAAATTCTGATCTACAGGATGTTACAGTCTTTCTCCTAAATCACTTAGGTGTTGTTGTTTTTTTTATCCTGCAAAGCATATTATATAACTCAAAGATAACTAGATGGTTCAATCACAAAAAAGGGAAAAAGGAGATAAAATAGGTTGTTTATTCTTTTAAAAAGAGCTGATTCTGATTTTTTATGCAAGTAAATTGTTCTCCCTTTGAAATTTGCCTGTTGATGATTTAAGAATTTAATAAAAGGCCCCATATCAAGGGTTTAGGACTTTGTAGTAATCCTTCAGCCTTTAGCCTGCATTGATAGACCTCATTCGAAAATATCTTAACTCAATACACGTTTATTTCCCAGCTTTATACATGACTTTGTTTCTTAAATTGCAGGGTGATCCTGGTATTTCCGGAGAAAGAGGCGTTCAAGGCGAGAGAGGTCGCCAAGGAGAAACCGGCCCTGTAGGACCAATGGGACCGGTGGGCCAGAAGGGCGACCCCGGCCCTCCAGGTCAACTGGGGAGCACAAACCTGCTGGTAAGAAGACCATGTGAGAAACGTCCCAGGAGTAGAACAGCCTCCTCTCTCTTCCTGAGCTTGTGTAACTAGCTCAGTATTCTGCGTGGAAAACGGTGCAGCCACAGATTTCTGCATGAAACATCAAACAAGGCCGTGCAAGGGAGGTTGGTGTTTTCTTTCTGCTTCCCACTCCTCACATCCAGGAGGTCAGTGAGGGAGAGAGAGACGGAGACGGGGAGGAAAGACAGAGATATGTTGGCGTGCCTGGAGCTCTGCAGAGCACTGAAAACACCTCCATGTGTCACAGACATTTTACACACACTGTACGCAGTCACAGACGTTATATAACAATCACAACAAAGATAAAAACCTGAGCTGAATGCAGAGATTCAAGGCCACACGTCAGCCATTGTTACAGCTGCAGCCCCGGAGAGCACTAACAATATTTGTGAGAAGGATTGTAATGGCTGACATAAAGTATACAACTTTTTCCTAACCATGTTATTTTATTTACTCTAGCGTTTGAGTGACAAAGTATTCTGTCATATCTATACCTGGATAACATACACTCAGAGCTGGTATGACAGGCTACAGTTTCCTCTAAGGAGAGACCCGTTATTACACAATTGGACAGTATCACCAAGAAGTCTCTTTATAGAGCTGGACCATCTAATTTCATATTCCCACAGTGGGTCCGTTTTATTTCTCGCTGAGTTTAAAGCACAGATGTCATGTTGTAAAGAAAGGTGGGATTGCAGTGCATATTTAGAGCCAAAATTGTGAACTTTTGATGTGTTTTCTCCTCCCTGCTATTGTGTTTTCGCACTACCCCTCTGTAGATTTGTTTTGTGTTTCCTTGACCCTTAATAAATGTCTGGCACCTGTTAGACTTTCATATTTGGATCTAATATATAAATGGTAGATGTTAAAATGAATGCATCTCCTCTGCTTCTTTATCCCTGGAGTGAAATGTGTACTTAATTGAATTATATATGTTTTAGTAAAGTGTTTCTCTTATGTGCCCACGCAGGGTGACCCTGGCTTCATGGAGGAGCTCAAATTGTTTATCAGGAATGAAGTTTTGAGGGTCTTTGAAGGTATGAACAACTCCAATTTTTTTTGTTAAAATCTTAACCCTATAAAGCCAATTGTATCATATTTAATACATACTTTTATAATACCTCTTTCTACTCAATATGATCAACAAATTACAAAAAAAACCATCTTAATGCAATCAGATAAATGATAAAAATGTCCTCAAATGGATTACCAGTTGCCAAAAACACCTAATATAAAATGAGATACGGAAAATCTATATGTTGAATTTAGTGACATTTTGATTTTTAGGGATTTTAGCAGAAAGTGAAACAAACATTTCAGCTCCAAAAAAATATAATTTTCTGGCTATGATCTATGGTCTTGGGCCTTAAAGGGTTAACATTGACACCAAAAAAGAGGAATAAAAGAAACAGTTCTTTTAAACTGGCATATTCAGTCTGATTGTTTTCCTATTAGTGAACATCATGCAGTGTTTCTGATTGAATCGTACTCCTCAAAAAAATGTGGTAACATCATTTCAGTTCATTGTTTCTCCCCTGCAGTAATACCAATTTGCCTTTTGTTTTGAATTGTTGGAAAGCCTGATTAGTCACCTGTACAACATGGTACTACTTGTGATGATCATGCATTCGTGGAATGAACATCGCAGCTAAACATGTGGGTAGCGCCCCAAGAAATGTGCCAAAATTTCATCTTCTCCTGCAAGATAACCTACAGTTCCTTGGTGAAGCAAGGGTGAGGAGTTGGCCTTGTTAGGGTGTTGTCTTCCTGGGATGCCCACTTCAAGGTCTGTTTTTGATGTCATCATTCTCAAAGAACTTGGTCCTAAGTTAGGAAATGATACCATTCGGCTGACACCAAATAATGCTGCTACTCTGCATCCCGGAACACCAGCTTCCAGTTGCAGGGGATTTGGATCTTTTTTGGGAACTACCCAAACAATTAGCCGTGTTCCTCATTTTACAAATCCATGATCCCAACAAGTTGTTAATTATTGTAGAGGTGATTAATAAGGCTTTCCAAATATATAAAGTACAGCACCATTTGGTATTACTGAAGGGGAGGAGCAATCAACTACAAAAAAAAAATGTCCAAGCTTTTTTGAGGAATAAATTTGATATACTCTCATTGGCCACTTTATTAGGTACACCTTGCTTGTATAGTCAGATTTTATCCATATTGACATGACAGTATCAGCCTTGTTTTGCATCCTGTTTCCATTATATCCCAAAGGAGCTCTGTTGAATTGAGATCATGTGACTGTGGAGGCCACTGAAATAAAATGAACTTAGTGTCATGTCCAACTAGTTTGAGATGAGATGATGCTCATCTGACACCAACAATCAAGCCACATTCAAAGTCACTTTAAACACCTTTCTTCTATTTGATGCTTCAGTATGTCATCTTGACTGTTTCTACATGCTGAGTTGCTGCCATGTGATTAACTAGCTATTTGCATTAACAACAGTTGAATTGGTGTACGTAATAAAGTGGCAGGTGAGTACATTGCAAATATTTAGTTGATCTCTGCCTTCTAAAGCAGGCTCACATAGGTAATGTGTTTGACAATTATTATCTCTCTCAGTCTCCTCTTCTTCCTCTACTGTATGAGTGTGATTTTTATTCTTCCTCCTCTGCAGAGAGGCTATCAAGTACTGCCATGCCACAGAAATTACCTGCAGGCATCCTAGCTTCACAGATCCAAGGTCCTCCAGGTCCTCCTGGCCAAAATGGGTTACCAGGCCCTCCGGGAGAGCCTGGACCTCCTGGTCCTCAAGGTAGGAGCTGTGGCCCGCTGACTGAAGTACTGGATGTATAAAACATGACAGGGAAATAACCCCTTCACTGAGATTAGAAATAACCCTGTTGACTTCTGATTTGGTTGATTTAATCAATAGTTGTACAATAATTTACTGTAAAATCTGGTATATAAGATGTTCTTTTAAAGTAGGATCATTTCCAGGATGTAATAAGAGTACAGATAAGGTTTCCAGTTGGAGAAAGAACAGGATGACATACACCGGTTGTGCTTCAACCCTGCTGCCTCCTTTGAGGACTGTAGCCTCTGCACTTGGAGCATGTTCTCTTCAAAAGCCCAGTAATGTCCAGTAGATGCACTTTAAAAACTTAAATTCCTTTCAAAAGAAGGTCACATTTCATATACCACTAAAACTTATCCAGCTGTCTAAATAAGTGCATATATATGTGAATATAAGTGTAGGTGCCTAGATCATCAGCATGGGACATGACATTAATAATTGTAGTTCTGATTCTACAGATTCTTCTCCATGCAAAATGTGTTTTCAACTTTTCAACTGCGGGTGTGCTGCAGGTGGGTCACGAGAGGTCATTGACGATAAATAAAAACTGTACGCTCAACTGAAATCATGTTTTAGATGATGTAAAATGCTTAATCACGTTTTTTAGGTCATAAAAGGACCAAAAGATTTAACTTGCAAAGAAACTTTTTATCATTTGCGTTGTCAGATGAACAGATTTAGAGACAGAGTTTAACTAGTGCTGAATAACAAGGGACATTTCATCAAATCTCACTTTTTATAATTCTGTTAACATTGCGTGAAAGGGCAGTTTTTCACATTTTTCAAACAACTCGCACAGAAAGTCAAATGCCTTAACTGAGGTTGGTGCTCTTGGAGCACTTCTAGTTTTAACTGATATACACTAAGAATGGCTTGTGTTGATAGATCCTCTCTTACCCGCAGGTTGGATGTTGTCTAGAGCTATAGTTACTAGTTCTAGGTTATTCAAGTGCCTCTCTGTCATTACTGTGGTATTGTAACTGGTTTTGAAGTAAAACTTGAATTCTGATATTTTAAGAATTTCACTTGAAATCCATAACAAAGGAGACCAGGCTGGATGTTTTTACAAGCTTAACATGAACCATAGCCCAGAATCCTGTGTTTACAGGAAACATGAGGCACTGTTAAAGAAATAAACACCGTGTTGTGATGGTGTGAATAAAAGAGTTGTAAATGATGTGCATATCTAATAAAGCTTTATGACATGTACAAAGTGAAGTGTTCAGAGCTACTCTATGGCTGTGGCTAAGAGCTCAAACTTTGTAAGGAAAGGGTACCAAATTATAATACTGGTGTATTAGTGTAACACATCAAATCATTACCTGTGTCAGGATTTTTCCCCTTACAGTCCTAAGATTGCTCAGAAACCAGTTCGTACCACACCTGACATAATTCAGAAAAAAGATGACGAGAAAGCAGCTGGATGCAATCAAAGCAAATTCACTTGTCAACAAGGAGTTGCAACATACAGAGTTGAACAGTCTGAGAGTTGAACTGTAGCTCATACAATGTCTTCTCTCTTTTTTAAGAATGATAAGAACATGTGTGTATGTGACATTTGGGGTGGAGTGACCTCTGCACAGGCTCCTCTCCGTCTCAAGTTGAAGATGCCCCCAGCACGGTCATGGGGTTTTGATAATAAGGAGCCTGCACGAGGCCATGTAGTGTGTGTGTGTACGTCAGAAGAATGCAAAAGCTAAACAGTGATTATTAAACGTGATCACAAAGTGATTACAAAGTGATCTTCAAATTCAAGGACAATTAAACAAGATTAGGACAGGGTTATAAAGAGACATTCAAATACATGAAAAGATTATATACAATATGTACAAAGGTCAAATCGTTCTTCACAACCTGTATTTAGCTATTTATCAATTCTCTCTTCCATTATCAAATAGGATAAACAAGAGTACACGTCATTAGCTTCTATTACTTTTTCTCATAAAGAAATTGAGTTGGGAACTGTTCAGGCACTAGCACTCTTTTAAAAGTATTGATTAGCACAGTCATTAGGAAAAATCCTGAACAACTGCAAACTCTGCCTCTGGTGGTATTACATACCCCACATGGTGAAAATAGAAGATGCTTAAAAAGCAATACAACTGCACAATACTTAATGTTGCACTCTTCTGTACACTACAGAATTATTCAAGCAGGGAAACCATTTCAATTTTGTTCCTTCTTGAGCACCCCGAATAACCAGGACTGTTTTATATACCAATGTGACTTATATTCCAGATTTTACGGCAATATATGTGTGTACCTAATACACTACTATATGCTTTTTTCACACACGTCAGAGAAGCAGCTTTCGCTATTTCATACAAAAAGCTGTAAGTTGATGTGCACCGTAAAGAGTAAGCAGCTTTCATTAAGGTTTCTGCATGCAGAGAGCTGACCTGAAATATTGCACACTTGCCAGATTGCAGGGGAAAGGGGGCTCTAATGTGAGTTGACACGTGCACTTTGTAGGGATTCATGGGCATTTTTCTCTTGCTTACATCCATATATCAATGCAGACTGAGGGGGCAGGAGGCAGAGGAAAAAGGCCAGGAGTGTGGTGCACAGCGGCTCTCTGGGAAATATGAAGACAAACGAAGAATTGGCTGTGAATAAGAGAAAGTAATATCAATGTGGACAGGAAAGAGCCCCAGTATTGATACCTCACTCCCGGACAGAAAGCCTCCAAAGTACAAAAAGGAGCATAGTCAGGAAAAGAGAGTGGACATTTTTTATCAAACTGGGACTTGCTGCTCAAACAACAGTAATGGTTTGCTGGTCAGGCTTTTTACCTCAGGCTCGCTTAGATTTGTCCTGCATCTGCAGCAGAATGACTTTTTTTATTTTAGAAGAAGTGTGCTATTTGTTGTGCAGATCAAACACTGATCACTGCGTTGGCCTTTCTCTTTGAGCTTTGTATCTACCTCACATTATTCAAGACCATTTAACACAATGCTATAGCTTAAAATGCTTTGTACCGGTAGTTTAAGTGAACAACTAGAAACCTTGAAATATTTGTGTGAATGCCAGTTGCATTACACATTTTTTTTGGAGCCTGATTTATTTTTATAAGCGTAAAAAATGTGTTTTATAGGCGATTCTCAATGCAGCTTTGCAATAAATATGAATCAAAACAATAAAAAAAAGAAAGCTATTCCTCTTGATTAATCAAAAACTCAACAACTTCTTAATTTTTTCCTTGTTGACTTGAGCCTCCACTCAGCTGGGGCGAGAGTTGAGGGTAATATTTCCTCATTATTTCTCGTCATCCTCTGCTGGAGACTGCACTCCTCTCGAATATGCAATTTGACTTCTCCAATATGCCAAGATGAATTGTTTATGGAGAAAAATAACCCTCCTTTTTTGGTCTCTCGCGGTTTGATTTCACATGGGTGAAAGTCTCAAATGTGAAGGAACACTCATCAGGGCGCATGCTGGAGAGCTATTCTTTTGTTTTGTTTCCTTTTTTCATCCATTATTGTAACCAAGTGTTCATTTTTCATTCTGTTCATCTTTTATTTTGAGAATAACCACTGCTGTTAGTCATTATATTTAATTTTGTTTGTTATTAATGCTATATTTTGTTATTGTAACATTCATTTTAAGTTTGACATTTAAGTGCATTCTGTGAATCAATTAATACCCATTTCCTGAACAGTTGGGACATAGTTTTAAATGTAAATAAGACAGTGTGGGGGTTTGCTCAACATAAAAAATTCGACTTAGTGGAAAAATAGTCTCAAAAAACAGCTGAGCAATTGATCAAAATGACAAACTGTATCGTTTTTTGACACCTACATGCCCAGGATGATTTCATATCTGCAGCATGTTTCAAGAAAGTTGGGCCAAGGTCAACAAAAATGACAAAATGTGTGGGAAAAAAAATCTGATTGAAAATCTCCCAACAGAAAGGTTGTCAAGTCATCTTAAAAGACAACAAATTATGATGCATCTAAAAGCCATAAAAATGATGATGTAACCATTTTTTGTTCCCAAATGATCATGTTGTTTTTGTTTACAGTAGTAAGAGCCCATATTATCATATCAGAAGGATAATTTTCTAATCAGTGTTAGTATAATAACATTGATGAACTTTATTTTTCTTCACGGTGACAGAAATAGAGACAGTTAATGTAACATCAAGACAAAGAGTCAGATGCTACCATCTGGTTTCCAGAGGCCAAATAAAACAAATTTTCCCTCTTTCAATTAATTATTAACCAATACATTAAAATATATGATTTATTTTGAACTGTAAAATTGTATCTTTGCCTCAAAATATCATGAAATATTGGTGGATCATTTTCTTACAACCCCAATAGTTTTTGAACCCAGGCCAGCAGAGGCTGCTACATGATTTAAGTTTGTCTGTTCCAGTGAAGAAATGATAAACAATCGAACAGAGATGAAGAGCTAAATGGCAAAATGTCTACTGCCAGCTTGCAGCCAAAGGCTGAACAACATAAATGTTACACGTTTCTGTTAATAGTTAACTTGAGAATAAAGATTGTGCACCATAATACAGTAATAAAGTATCATGCCACACTGTATTGTTGTATATAGGTGTAGTGATGGTTTCTTATAATACTAGGGAAGACACATCCCTACCTGTGGTTGCCAAAGACTTAATGTGTTTCTCAGCTCAGTCCTAAAGTCATGAAATAGGAGATACCTGGAGACCTGAGGTTATCTTAGAACAGCCTGACAGGGCCAAAAAGCATCAACTCGGCCTTTGTGGGCTTTTAAATCCTTTTTTAAATCCTAAAATGAGTTAAAGATTTAGTTTGTTCTCACCAAATTATATAGTATGCCTCACATAAGATTTGTCTAAGTGAGTCCACATGACCCTGTGCAAGCATAAAAAAGAAACTTTGGCTCTCATCAAATGAAACGGGCATGTATTTTTCAAGAAACCAAGATTCCAGGTTTAAACACCCTTTGTGTTATTGTAAATCCTCACATTCTGTTTTGATTTACATTTTACTAGGGCTGTAAAACAGCACATTTTCAATCTTAATAATCAGCCTTGTGCTAACTGCTTAAGTATACTGTTTTGACTTTGCATTTGAAGACGCAAGTTTTAGATCCCAAAGGACAATGTGAAGTAGTTATCTGTTTTGATTACTTTTGAAGAAATGTATTTTATTATCTTTGTTTTATATTTATCAATTTGTGTGCCTCTCTTCGAGTGAAGTCTTAAACCAGGATTTGACAGAAGGAATAGCTTTGTTCTCTATGAAATAAGTGTTTTCAACTGTCACAAATTTGTAAATATGCAGGAGCGCATGTACAAAATGACTTATAGGTGTCCAGTTACCTCCAGTTAATGTCACATCATTCACACTTTTCAGAAGCTCCGGTTAAGTTCTTTTTTCTTTCTTCAGTTTCCGTGTTAGCAAAGTCAAGAAATGAGTGTAGTGTTTTTCTCCAGAAACTCAATTTCTTGAGCTTTGATGCAGTAAATCATGATGTCAAGTGGTGTTAAGGCTGCTAGGTTTTCTTGTTTTTTTAATCTACAACTATCCATTCTGATTTTCTTGGAATGAAGAAACCCTGGTAAATCAAAAGTTAGGATATTAACCTTACCACTTACAGAGAAAAATTGAATATTTCATATCAAAAGCAGCTGATCACTCTTGAATTGTTCACTAAGCTATCTGAAGTTTTCTTTAAGCAGAATAGCACATTCAAAGGAGCAGTAGTGTCCTTACTGACCTTCACTATAAGGACAAGATGCTACAGCTCGAATATTCATGCAGCCCAAGTACCATAGCCTAAATACTCTGTTTGTTAAAGCACAGCTAGCAGAGTTTTAATATGATTAACAGCCTAAGGTGTTTTCATTAACTCAATAACACAGACAGCCTCACGTCCCAACTTAAAAGGAAATGGAGGTGTTGTACTGACTGAAAATGTGTTTTTTGTTTTTTAAGGTTTTTCTTGTTTGTGCTGTACTCTGCTGAAATATCAGTGAATGTCTCACAGTGATTGTGCTTGGTGGAGCAGCTGGTCAGAAAAAATCTGTTTTTGATTTCTGTTTTGAGCCACAGCATGAAAACATAGATACTCCTTTTTTTGTGCTGTTTACATCTCTGTGAAACGTGTATCACTGCTGTCCTATCAACTAGTACATGGAAGAGGCAATTTTATTTTTTATTAAAACATTTGTCTATTAGTGCCCCAAGATGCCATTTCTTTTCAACCAAATACAGGCACAGTACGCCATGTTTCGATTTATCAGAGTGCACCAATCCAGAGTGCCACCAGAGCTCATCGCCCCGTGTGCTATTCAGTACCTTTTTGCTGAAGGTACAGTCTTTCCTCCATGGTATGTCTGCTCCCTGAATGAATGCCCCAGGCTCTGTGAGTGCTGAAAGAAGTCTCATTATGGTGGCGATATGTGGATAGCCCCTCTCCCTCTTTGAGACTCAGTTTTAGAGCATTCATAAGGCCCTGTTTTTCTCTGGGATTCTCACTGGCATGTAAGCGTTGAAGCGTTTCCCCTTTGGGCCAGACTGTGCAATGCTTGATACTCCTGTCAATGTTTCTGATGCACTCCATGCAACCGCTGGTCCTGAGAGTCCATTACTCTTAAGTGCCTCTTGGGGGAAATATTCTTGCAGAGACAAAGATCCTTTCTTGGTACGCCTCTGTGCTTTTTAACGGTAAAGAGTGCAGGTTGTGCATGGAGTGAGAAGCCTTTGATGAAACTGTTAATGTGCATGATGGGGATGTAACAATACAGTCATTACACATCACAATTATGGATCCACAGGCGTCTTTTAACCAATTTTCTCCGGGATTTCTTTTCAGGCTTTTATGCTTTTATGAGACAGGTCAGTGTTAAGAGTCAGAAGCAAGAGAGAATAGAGGAGAATGATTACTGTAGAGAAAAGGCCACAAGTCAAACTTGAATAGGTCATATTTTGCCTTAAAGATGCTACGAGGAGAATCTATTACTGGCGACATTAAGACTCTGCTACCCATGAGCACGTACGGCGACTGTCATAATGCTGCGTTCCAGCAACCTCGGAACTGGGAGTGACATCATTTCCAACTTATCGGCCTTCCAGTTGAAGTCGGAAAAAAACATGCCGATCTACCAGGCTATTGTTTAGCTGTTGTGAGCACGCTCTGTGTTGTTGTTCACAAATATCACATGAAGAATGTGGTTATCACGATGGCAGCATTTTTGTAAATATAAGTCTAATAATACTATGTATACAGTTGATCTAGAGCGACACACCCCAGTCAGAAGTGCAAATAAATTGGTTATTACAGGAGCTAAATAACTGTTCACACTGGGGGTATCCATCTTCGATTGTCAACTCGGGGGTGGCGAGGTTTCACCGAGTTCCCAGTAGGAAATTCCGACTTTGGGGGACGTTCCAGTTGCAGTTTCCTACTCGGAACCCGGAAATTCCTACTTCTGACTACAACTGGAACGCACCAAAAGACCCAAGCCAAAGCGTGTGTTTGTTGTGATGCTAATAAATGTAGCTCGGACCTTCTTCAGAACTCTGCGTTGCTTTACAACTTCTTTTTTCAACAACTTACAGGATGCAAAGTGACGAGGTAAAGTATCTCTTTCTAGTCAGGTAGCGGTAGTTTTTGATGTGTGACAACAAGCAATTTTTGGAAAACTTAGTATCGTAGTTTTGTAGCCGGTCATATATCGCTACTTACAGCCCAGTGCTCTAAGACGTGTCTGCATAATAAAAATTTGCTCTAGTTTTAATTGTGTTGTTCCCGAAGTTGAGTATCCAGGCCAGTCCAGCCCTGTCTGACCTGACTTAAAGTGTGTATTTCGATCAGGCATGTATCTAAAAGTGAGACTTTTTGTAATTACTTAGAAACTCCTCACAGTCCCTTTAACTTGGCTTTCTTTAATCAATTAGAGAATGTTCACACCCACTTATGTTCAAAGAATCATCTAGTTTTGATGTACTAAGTATCCCTGATTCACCCTTATTCTCACTCTGCCTAAGATGCTCTATTAGAGCTCCTCTTGTTTCACTTTCTTTCTCTCTACTGGGGTTATAAAGTAATGGGACTACTTCCTCTCTCCCTGTGAACAGTGCCAATCGTGGCCCGAAATGGCAGAATCTCACTGTCCCCCTCAAACAGATCTACCACTGTGATGTCATCATTCTGTCAGTTAAGTAGATCAAGCGTAGGGCAGAGCAGAGGCTGCAGAACAGGAGTAGTTAACATGGTGCCTGTGAGCATCTGGTCTCCCACAGGAAACCTCTGAATTGCCCCCAGAGACACTCTAAAGTATCATGTTACCACCTGAAAGCTTGAAAAGAAAACATTTTAATCTTAATTTCTATGTTTTGCAAATAAATCATACTTATGTCAGTACAAGAAACAACAAATTTAGCATATTTATGTATAACTGTCTATTTTCTTTTCAGCATTGATGCACCTCCATCACCACTGATGCAAGCAAGAACCCTTAAAGTGCCACCTGTGCAAAAAAAAAAACAAGAACAAAAAATACATAAGTGACTGTTGCACATGTCAGTTCAGGTTAACAGATAAAGAAATTCTTAAAAATGCGTGTAAGTATTTAGTGGTCTCATATTATTAATAATTGGAAATAATGACTGTGAGGAATCATAAAAGTGAATTTAGTAGCTTATTAAATGCATTATATCACACATTTTAGGGTAGTTATATATTTGTATTACTCAGAATCATTAAACAAGTGGCCCTCTATACTACTCCTCACCTTTTGAGTAGCTCTCAGGTTCAAAAATGTTGGTGACCCCTGCTGTAGCATCAGCGCCATAATTAGCTAGTTGACCAATAAGAACAAACTAAGCTCATGTGGGAAAGGGGGCCTTAAAGTGATAAGAGCTTCAACTGAGCATCACAGGCGGGTTAAGAGTAGAGGTGGATCAGGGGGACTCAATATGTAAAGATATGACAGGTTTTTTTTTTGAAATGCTTGTGAATGTACTCTAACATACTTTTCATGCCCTTTAGTGTTTAGCATTTTGATATTATTAACCACACATTAGTAATAGTTTAACATTTTTAACAGGCTTTTTGAGAGTTCGAGTTTTCTTCATACATTCTGCCGTAGTATTGTATTTATTCTTTTGATAAGAACAAATTAAAAATAGAAGAAAATGTTTCAATGCAACTGGAAGTTTATCAAAATAGTGGGTTATATTCATTGTTTAAAATAGGAAAGAGGAAAGCAACTTCACATTTTGTCAAACTTAGTAGCAGTTACCAAGGAAGATGGTTTGACAATGGGTCAAATTTTTTAAAAGAGCAGGTTTTCAGTACTCTGCCTCCCAAACTATTTTGTCCAAAAGTTGTTATTTCTGAAGCTTTTCTGTGTGGCACTGCTGTCAGGGCTGCATCATTTAAGCTGTACTGTTGTGTTGCTCATTAACGCTCAGTTTTTGTTTTGACCTCCTTTCTCTTTTGTTGTCATTCTCAACTCCAAATTCTCTCCGGCTTACTTTACTTCTTCAGCTTCTGACACTGGAAAAGAAAACAATTTGCTGGTTTCAATTGCAGTTTATTTTTTTGTCAAATTGAACTTAATTGTCCTTGATATTCATTAATGATCATATCGCAAGTTATTGTTACATCCCTGCTGCATATTTTTAGATGCAAATGACTTCGATCGGTGCTTTGGTTTGTTTCAGTCACCAGAAAAAGCATGCCCTCGTGTTCATCACTGCTTGTTTTTAATTGATAGGCGTGCAGAAGTCAATCACTGTCATTTCAATAAGTGACAATAAATGAATATGAGATCATTTATCTTCAAACAGACACAAACAAAAGGCGTGATTGTTTCCTGCATCTGTTGCACTTTGCATTTGATGACTGAGCACCCCTCTGAGAAGGGCTTGTTGTTCCACTCTCTGGCTACCTTCAGTGATCCACATACCCGACCTCTGATTGAAAACACACCTCTTTGCTTTGTTGTAAATTCTTCAAAGGCTAGTGCTTGTGGGCCCGTTCTTGTCGACAGAAAGTTGTACACACTCACATCGCCTCCTTCTCTGAACACTAACACTCAGCTGGCTCGTTTGATGATTTTCTTCCCGACAGGATGTCAGCATGTACTTTTATTATTCAAGGGTTTGGGACTGTGACTGGGAAATCATGGTAGTCTGGTTCCAAGCAAACCTCAAAAGCTGCTTCTCTCACAACAAGTGCAGTCTTGATGCCTGACATTGCAGTGCTGTCATGATTTGTGGATAATCACCATAAAGGAACTAATCTGTTTGAGTACCTGGACATACAGTATGTTACAGCTGGGCAAGTGCATTGTGCTGTCATGTGCACTTAAACTAATCACACTAACTTTACAAATACATGACATGCTATGTCTTGATTTTTGCTGTATTTGCACTCAACCACGATGTTGTTTTTCTTCTTAGGATACAGGGGTCAGAAAGGAGAAAGAGGACAGCTTGGTCTGGGGTTACCAGGAGATCCAGGACCGATGGGGCCACCAGGTAAGAAACATCCTAGTGAGAACAGTTTATTTAATGTTGTATATACAGTATGTTTTAACTCACACCGTCAAATGAAGGCTTGAGTTTTCAATGGGTGTACGAGGTGCAAGTCATGACAAGGAGAAACTTAAAATTGTAAAAGCTAATAAATATATTGACTACTTTTGTTTCAGCTGGGTACAGATAGATGTAGCCTCATTTTTACATGACTGCATATTTATGCAACCTGACAAGCCAGATTGACAGCTCAATATATCTGCCACAGAAATATTTCACTAGTCCATCTGGGTAGGAGTCCTTTGAATTTGTTTTCAGGGGCAGAGCGTTAAAAAAAAAACACAAGCTTGTGATTGGACAATTGTTTGGCTCATCACAATCCACATCAAGCAGGGTTGCCTCCTATAGCATAAATAGCGGCTAATGGCTAACAACAGTTCATGGATGTTAGGCATAGTGGCTAACTTAGCCGCTAACAGCTAACAACAGTTAATGACCGTTAGCCGCTAGCTTAGCTGCTAACAGCTAACAGCCTTTTACTATCGTCTTACACTAAATTGTACCACACAGATGATTCATTTAGGCCTAACACTTATATGTGACATGAACCTCGTCAAAGACAATCCCGACAATTAAACTTCTGAGGAGGGCAGATTTTGCCAAGTTTCACTAGGTAGCCATGAAGCCAAGATAAGTTAATCGGCATGTCCGTTCTCAACTTCCGATTGTCAACTTCCGGTTGCCGTCACATCCGCATTCTGCTGCTCCCGCCTCTCTTCCCTGATTGGGCGGTTAAGAATTCAGCCGAGTGAATTCGTTGGACAACGAAGGCTGGCAAGACAGACCTGCAGGATTTCAGAATTAGGCAGGTCTGTCTGCTCTGCAAGGCAAATATTTATGACAAATGGCTGAAAACTCCATTGTTTTTAGCTCAAAGTAGATAGAAACCCCAATGAATTCCAGTGAAGTTGGGACATTGTGTAAAATGTAAATTAAAACAGAATAAAGTGATTTGCAAATCTTTTTTGGCCCATGCCTCGTTGATGAGTTATTTAGAATGGATTTTAACGCAAAGTGTAAGAACAGAATGTATTTTAAGGTTAAGGCTTATGGGGTCAAGTGTTGGTGTAGGTCTTTGACATAATGTGGCCGACTATAGCGCACTATAGGACAAGAACATGATGCCTCTCATTGTGCGCTCTTCAGTGTGGTATAACTCTGTCTCTTGAAAAGGTGGAGCCAAGCTTCCCTCACCTCATGTATTTTGCAAACTTAAGACTTTGGATTTTGTGTTTAGACTCCAACTGTTCGAGGCATGGAGTCAGTGAGGCAGTCCAACGTCTCATCTCTCCATCAGGGCATGTGGACCCATTTCTTAGTTCAAAGGAGCAGAGGATAAAATGACAGCTCCACTTGAATTCACCGTGGAACTTTTTTTACAGGAAAACAAACCAGCTGGGCTTTTACTTCACAGAAAAGACGTCTTTGCTCCGTCACCGCAGCATTTTGTCCTCTAGTGGGGTCCCATTTGTGTCACAGCAGTGCTGAGTTACAGGAGACGTAATGGCATTTAGGAGCTGTGTTTACCTCCGACATGCTGAGATGCTGAGCGGAGGCCAAAATGGAATTTGAAGTTTGAGATTTGGTAAAAGGACACAGTCAACTTGTCCTTCTCAGAGTACAGCATAGAACCTTTAATACAGTCTAAATAATGTATCCTTCATTCAGAATTGTTATCTGTTAAAAGTTAGTAGAAAGTTTCTCAAAGAAATCTTGAGTTGGTGGGCCAGAGTTTGGAGCATTTTTAAATGTGGACTCATCAATCAGACCATAGCACATTTTTCCACTTTGCGTCAGTCAGAGCATTTCTGGGTGTTGTTGGTGAACAGCTTTTGCTTTGCATGGTGGAGTTTTAACTTGTACTTGTAGATGTAGCAATGAAATGTGTTATCGGACCATAGTTTTCTGACGTGTCCCTGAGCCAACATACCAGTATTCTTAACATAATAAGGTCAGGAATTGAGAAATTTCAAGACCTAAACCTCAGCACTGGATGTGAATGCCATAATTGATCCTTGTTGGAGAATAAGATCTGAGCTCAGAGCATTTTTACACATTGCTTTGGTAGTATTAATGCTTATGTGCACTCGGTGCATTAAGGCCATATCCACATGTTGTTAACTATGCTGACGCGAACACCACATTCCCTGCATAATTTGGGCACGCTTGTAGTGCATATCCTCAGAAATTAACACACTGACTCAAGATGTTAACCAAACACACAAGATAGACAGTAAAACGTACTCTCAGTAAATATCACTAGTTCTAGAAAGTGTTTGGGGAGGGCTGATCCTCTAAAAACACACTTAGACAATGATTGGATGTTTGTTCTTCCATCATATTCATAATGGGCCAATCTGGTGCTGTAGTATAAAGATGTTAACGCTGTGGTGTTACATACAAAACTGAGCCCAATAGTACAGTAAACACTTGCCAAATATGTATGTATATGTATAGCTTAAACACATTTGACACAACTGCTCACCCAATCTGCAAAAAATGTAATTGACAGATTTCAGAATTTGATAGTATTAGAGGTATTTTCCATTTATATTTACATTAAACTGACACACTAGATGGATTTTCCAAAATATTTAACTGGTTCATTTGGACAACAGCCCATAAAAAAAGTGTTTGGAGAGAGTAGAACTTTCCAAAGGCATATCTGGCAGGTAATTCGATGATTGTCATTTATTATGGACCAATCACTACTGTCGCAGCATAAAATACAAAACATCAGCCCCTTGGCATCACAAAGTCTTACCAAACCATGCTGCAACGAGAGCAAACATATCATGTCTATCAGTGTTGGGCAAGTGACTTCAAAAATGTAATGCATTATTTATATCTTGTTACGTACATTTCAAAGCAAGTAGTTACATTATAATATTACTGTATGTGAAATGTAAGGCATTACACTATTATTACATTACTTTTAAGTTTCTCTTGTCAAAATAACAGGAAATATGGATTTGTCATTCTAAATGTAGCTCATTACGCTCAAAAAGCCCATTACACATCCTGTGGAAGGTGATGTGGTGGCTATCTGAATGGGTTCAACTTAAGGCTAAAAACAGTAAAATATAATAGCCACATTGATGCTCATGGCACAATACAACAAACGATCATAGCAAAAACAGACAAAAGGTAAAATTCTGGTAAATCGTGTTAGAGATACTGTAACTTTAGGCCAAGGACTTTTCTCCTCCGATGAATTTGTATTTAAACGAACAAAAAAGCACCTTAATTTCAGGTTAAATAAAAAATGTGTTGTAGCTTGCAATACTGACATCTGTACCAAGTAAAGTATTACTTTTTTTTTTCTTTTCGTAATGCCTTACTATGTTACAGTAAAAAGGAATGCATTACAGTAATCACATTAGTTTGTAATGCATTACTCCCAACACTGATTTCTATCGAGAATTGCCTTCAATGTTGAAATGTGGTCCAGATCTGATAAAACTGCTACTGAAGTTTTTAGCATCTATGCTAACCTTCCTGCTGTCATCTCCCTCATAACCTCCACTTCCACTAAAGGAAGCGGATTTAGCTTTACCACTTTGAAATACTCACAATCATTGTAGACTGTAGCTCAGCAAGATAGCTCTGTCTGATTACAGACATCGAATCAAACAGGTCTGCCGCATAAGGTTACATTCACATATGCATCCCATAAAATCTGGGCTTGTCTGAATTAGCTGGGCTTTATACAGATAATAACACTCCTTAATCATGTTTATAACAGCAGACGAGGGTACAAGTCCCTTGGAGGAGAATCTCACAACTAATTATTTTTTTCCTTTTCCTGCTAAAGGGTGAAATCCCTTCAGGCGAGCTGCAGTTTCTTTCTTTTGGTTTCCATGAGCACTTAACAGCAGAAAATGTCGGGAACCTCTCAGTAAATGAAAGAACAAAGGATTTAAAGTCCCTTATGCGAGAGAGAGCACAATGTCCATCTGCTGTCTTTGCCCTCACCTCTTTGTACAGACTCTGACAGACTTTGATCGTAATTACCCCTGATGTTGCTTTTGCTAAGTCATGGTCGCCTTTAGGGCTTCAGTTCAGTACAGGAGCTAATTAGCAGAGAGCGCTAACAGCTGTAGGAAGACCCCGTCACACACACACACTGAAAAAACAGGAGGGGGAAAAACTTTGATGGTGTTTGTTACTTTGTTCACCATTGTTCTACTACATATAAAAGCCCAGCACTGCAGACGGCTTGTGTTGGCAGTTAAGCAGGAGATGGATGGAGTGATGAAAAGGGCAAGTTGTGTTTTGAGAGGGAGGGGAAAAAATGAGGCAGTACCTGTGATTCCTTCTGTGTAAACTACAGAGGTGGCAGCACTCCCTGCAGCTGTGATTGGTCTGACTGATGTGATGGGTACTTCCATTGTTGGGCTCGAGATGATTTTTTCACGGTCCTGTTGAGAAATCATTGCCTCAATTGCTGGTGTTGTTTTCAGCGTAAGTAGACATGTGTATGCAAGCTGTATCCAAATAATATGATTCTAGTTCTCATTTGGCATTATGACTCTGAGGAGAATGCACTGTCTGTTTTTTACTCTCACAAAGGTAAAATTTAACAGACTTTTAAATTAAAATAAAGCCACTTTAGGGTTTAAATTCAGAATAGTTATAAAACTAATAGAACCTGGACAAGTAGGCAAGGCAAGGCAAGTTTATTTGTAGAGCACAATTCATACACAAGGCAATTCAAAGTGCTTTACAGAACAAGAAAAATGCATTAAAATCACAATACAAAATAAAATCAACATTAATCATTATAAAATAAATTGAAAAAGAAGAGTGCAGATCAGATCCTTTCAGTCATATGCACAGTTAAACAGAGTCGTTTTGAGCCTAGATTTGAACATTGTCAGAGTAGAGGCCTGTCTCACATCTTCAGAAAGACTGTTCCAGATTTTAGCTGCATAAAACTGGAACCCTGATTCCCCATGTTTAGTCCGGACTCTAGGTACCAGCAGAAGGCCGGCCCCTGAGGTCCTCAGAGTCCGAGATGGTTCATATGGCACTAACATGTCAGAAATATACTTTGGTGCTAGGCCATGGAGAGACTTGTACACAAGCAGAGCTGCTTTAAAGTCTATCCTCTGAGCCACAGGAAGCCAGTGTAGGGACCTGAGCACAGGACTAATGTGTTCGTACTTCCTGGTTCTGGTCAGGACCCAAGCAGCAGCATTCTGGATGTACTGCAGCTGTCTTATGGCTCGTTTGGAGAGGCCATTACAGTAATCTAACCTACTAGAGACAAATGCATGGATAAGTATCTCTAGGTCAGATTTAGACACTATACCTCTGAGTTTGGCGATGTTTTTTAGATGGTAAAAGGCTGCTGATGTTATTGATTTTATATGGCTGTTAAAGTTCAAGTCTGAGTCCATTATTACCCCGAGATTTCTAACCTGATTCGTAGGTTTTAGAGACTGACCCATCACTGATGTATGGACACACAAAGAGACATAGGGACTAACAGAAAAATAGTATATAATGTGTAATGTCCAATGTTTGTCTATGTTTGCCCATTTTGCTGTTCATCCATGCATTTATAATTAAAATGCCAAGATATATTAAATTGATGTATGGATTAATGGAAATATGAATAAAAATGGATAGATGGATGGTTGGTTTAGATGAATGGATTGAATTGATTCATGGATGGACACCTACTGTAGTTGATGGATGGATGGATGGATTACTAAATAAGTGATGGATGGATGAGTGGAGGGCTGAAGAATTAATAAATAAATCAACAGATGGATATACAGACTAATTGCAAGTAAACAGAGGTTAAGATAATGTTGATATACCAATACATCCTGTTATTTTGTGGCAAATTAGTGTTAATATGTTTAGTCCAGTTTTGTGACATTTTATTGTTGAGTAATTTGTAGAGTGCACTTTTTGGTCCAGCTCCCAGCCACTAGCTGGCTGCAGACATCCAGCAATTTGTCACTGTTGACGCTTAAATAAAATAAATACTTAGTTAAAAAAGTAAAGCATCACCTTGTTAATAGTACAACAATTTATCATTATATAATGCATCTTTGCCCATGTATTATGACAGGATTTGCATGACTCGATTTTTGCCTTTATAGAGCTCTACCATTAGATATTGAATAGATGGATGGATATGCGGACAATGGCAGAAAATTGGATGAAATTAATTGACAGATAGATGGACCAACTGCAAGTGGTCAGACAGCAGAAATTTATACCAAGGCATTTCTGAAACATAAGGCAGAGTTATTCTAAAAAATGTTGGAAACTGCTCTATCATGTAACATTTACAAATCCTTTACAGATTTCCTATCCATCTAGATTTGGATCACCACCATTATGAATTATCTTGCTCATAGACAAACAAACACACCCAACAAACTCTGAAAAAACAGGCTGAAACCTCCTTGTAGGAGGAAAAAATCAGTAAATATTTATGGATATTTGGATGGACAATGGCAGAAAATAGCTGATTTTAAACATGTGAAACCATTTGAAAACTGAACCTTTTAGATTTTATTCTGTCAAAGCAAATATCCATTTAATATGGGTGTTCAACTAATTTGTGAACTGACTGAAGGAGGGCGAATTTTTAGATCTGCAAAGCAGTTATCATAAATTTACATAAATGTTAAATTTGGTGGTACAAAACCGATACTGTTTCTGCTTTTCCACCAAGTTTGTGAAATGCCAAAAATATTGAATTTGTATCATTTGTATCTTGTATCATCCTGACAGCCTGAGGGAAAGTCTCCAACTCAGAAATAAATAGTTTTTCAGAATATGCAAAGAAAACTGAGAGGAAGAAATTCTCTTCACCTTCAAGAAGCTGAGAGCAGCAAATATTTGATTCAAACAGTGAACCAGTTTTCAAATTTGCTGTAGATCTTCAAACTGTGAAGAACAAAGTCACATCATTTTCCAGCTCTCACCACAAAGAATGTTTTAGTGTATTCTCCCTCAAATTAGACAATCTAATGATAACCACAGTCAACCCTTAAATGTAAATTAATAATTTCTTATCCTCTGCACAGGCCCTCCTGGCATCCCCGGGCACGGTCCCCCAGGCTCTCCGGGGGCCCGTGGACCTCCTGGGACATGCAACCCTCTGGACTGCCTTCCTCCACCCCTATGAGGCCAGCGGAGCGGGTCAGACTGGTTCAAAGCAGACGTGGCGCTCCGAGTTTGGTGCTGACAGACTCAAACTGACCTCTTTAGTTCACTTTACAATAACGTTATAATGCAGTCAGGTTCATTTCATGTTTATTCTTTCAGTGATGTTTTTGATGCCACAGGAAACGTTTTGTTCTGGTTTAAGCTATTTCTTGTTTCTTTTCCCCAACTGTGATGTGATGCATTCCTTCTCAGCTCTCATTTTGTCCTTTAAGAAATGGCTTCATCAGATTCAGTCCTTTATGAAAATGCAATCTTAATTGTTTGTTTTGCCCTCTTACTGGGCATTTTTATTTACCTTTTCTGTTCTTATTCAAGTACGCTGACATGATGGCTGATTTTACATCTCATATTTATGTGTGTGAGTGTTCAATTGAGTTTGGAAGATGGAGAGAATTAGCTGAATGAAGGCACTAAAAAGTGTAAAGAATAATCATTTGTTTGAAACCAAAGTGCATCAGAGGTGTCTGATACTAAAATTATTTATTTAAGAATGTATTTAAAAAGATAATAATAGTACTAATGATTCAATGTAGCATGGATTTTCAGTACCATTATTACTAAAACCTTGATAGATTTATGTCTAGATTATGTTTTTAAGAAAGTTTCACTAGTGGCACATTAGCATTGTGCATGATAATCAGTTTTTAACAAATCTGCAGTATCATCATTATCATTATCATCATTGATAAAAATGTCTTCGCATGACCTTTCAGTTATAAATTGAGGATTTACCATATACTTTTTTAAAGACACATTAACATTAAGGGCATATTTTTCCACATGCAAGAATGTATTTAGGAATAATTTGAGTGCTGTGACCTAAGATTAACCTTAACTCTCATTTCTATCTGTACATAATGAGGGATTTTTCTGTTTATTTCTGTCTAACGGGGCTTTAACGGGACCTCACTGCATAATCACATGAGGTAGTTGTCATTGTAATGACACATCATGGTTCTCAGTTTTGTCATCAATCATACAATGCTGCATTTTTTTCAGATTTTTGTTCATGTTGGTGTGATTGCAATGATCAGTTTTAATGTTTACATGATGTTGTGAATGAAGATTCCTCTGGTTTATTTGTATATATTTGATTTTCAGCCACACAGAGGAAATCGGAATTTTACACTATGACTTTAATTTTGGTGTAAATGTACTTGAACTGTCTATAACATTATTGTGCTCTACATCCTTTTTTTTCACAAATGTATGCAAAGATGGACGACATGTCTACAAGTCCTCCCTTAGTCAAAAGTGAGCTCGATTATGCCCGTGAACAGGTGCTGACATATTACACACATATTGGTGGTGATATATCGGATCAATCTTTGTTTGATAAATTCCCTTATCAACCCCAATGGATTTTCTGTGTTGACTTAGGTCAGCCAATCTTTTTGTCTAAAATGACATTTTTAACTTTTGACTTCTTCCTCATGATTTCGGCTGACTGCTTCTTGTGAGAGCATGTTAAGAAAGCTTGACGAACAAAGCATGGAATTGGTGAGCTAAAAGACGATAATGAATGATATCAATTATTTGATAGAGTTTTTATTGATGCTAAACTGGAATATGCTTTTGGTTCTCATACTTTGTAAATTAGAGTCAAACCTAAAGGAGGTGGGGTGTTTCAACCATCGGTCATCAGTCTGAGCTCAGCTGATGTTTCCATTGATTGCTGATGGGTACTTTATTTGCTCTTACCTCTGGACTGAGCCCTCTGTTATTGCTAAACAGTGTGTCTGACCTTGATTTTTGTAACCAAAAAGGCATGTCACATTTTTATCTAAGTTTTATCTTAATCCTCTACAGCTCTGTTATGGTGAAATCCATAATACTTGCATTAGAAATATATAAAATTCTGGCTATAAGGATTTATTTTAGGTGGAAACATAATTTTTACAGTAAAATTTAAATTTGTGTTAGGGTGGGATAAAATGATTTTACTTACTTCTGAATTGGGTTTATATTGATGTTAAATCACGCACCAGATTCCTCCTGGGTTTGAGGGCACAACAAGTCCAAATGAGCAACTGCACTATTGGAACAAGCCCAAAAAAACTGCAAACCACAACTCTCAATATACACATGCAAGTTAGAAAAGGGAGAAGCCGAAAGTCACTTATAATAAGCAGACTTGGCAACTCTGGCATCAAGTTTCTCATTTGATTTTTAGCGGTACAGTTCCTGCTCAGTGTCTGGCCGAGCGAGGCAGGTCTGATAACAGCTGCTTGACATCTGTGCAACGAAACGTGCCAAATTTCACTGTTGGTAAAGGCGCTATAACATTTTAAATAGTAATTAATTAGATTAGCCGTTACCAGGAAAAAGTAACAGTGTTAATGACTCTGTTATTTTTAACACCATTACTCCCAACACTGGTAACCATGAGTTCATCTCAAGTTGTGCTTTTTCTTTCATCATTGCAGCGACCAGGACAGAGAGCCGGAGCATCAGCCTGCACAGTCTAAGAGATGTTTCAGTCTTTTTTAGTTTGATTGTATCTGTACTTGACAGTAGTCAGTGAAGTGGCTGAAAGGGCTCTTAGATGCACTGCACCTTTAAGGAGAGCAAACTCAGACTAATGGTAAGGTACGCTGCTGTTTGCGATGCAGTTATTTCTTGCATTTGTGTGAGTTTTACAAAAGGTGCCACAAAACTATGTCGGGACGAATGTGCACATTGATTCAGCTGATGTGCTGTTTCAGGTGGAAGAACACATAACCTTTTGCTGCATCGTAAAATAGTGCCAAATACAAAGACTACTTGAAGGATAAACAAAGCACTCTGAAATGTTTCACTAAATCACACATTAACCCAAACATAATTTCATGATTTGTTTTTACATCACATAACAAATAACTGTATCAGCCAACAGCAGTGTACTTTACAATCAGTTTGAGCTCCCAACCTCAAAAATACTGAAATATCTCTTTAAGCTATGCAGATGGATATGCAAACATCCCGTCTCCTCTCAAAACGAACACCTTTTGGTTTCAGTTAATGAAAATAAAGAGTAAATCAATCATTTGTATTTCTGGACTACCTGATAACAAGTGATCTACGGCTTGGTACTGGTCCACAGGCTGCGTTTGGGGCCTCTGACCTTGATCAATATAAAGCAGTTAAGTTTAAATATTGCTGCACTCTATCAGCATACTGATAATTACTGTGACTGTGCTGTATTGAGTAAGTTGTCTCATCCGTCAACATGGAGCAGGCAGGGCTTGTGATCCTCTCTGCAGCCTGTAAGCGGGGAAAAGCTTTATATTTTTTTGACTCACTTTTGGTGTAGCTGTCATGTCGTCCATCTTTTTATACGGTCTTGTGTGTCTTTGGTGTTTTTGAGGATCCTTACTGGAGTTCAGATTTTATTTATTTACTATGACAAGTTTCACAGTCATTTTAATGCTCCTAACTCTTTAGAAGTTTTTGAGTCGACTCTCTTGAAACATGCCATCTGAAGTTTAGACACTCACTTTTGGAAAGTAAAACTTGACTGCGTACAATTCGGCCAAACTTCTGCAAGTTCATCCTGTTTCAAACTTTGAATTAAATTTGAGGCTCTTTTCAAAGACTTTCAAGAAATCTCTCCATTTGCTTATCCAATCTAAACTTTATAATCAGACTAAACAATGAACATTTATGCAACTTAAAATGGAAATAATTGGCCTGCAGTGTAAATCTCTTTGTTTGAGGCTTCTTTTAAGTGCTGTTTAATGAGAATTTGACTCAAGGGCTTTAATTTAACTTTAACGTCTCCTGCTGTGATCAATGTTTGAGCACTTCTGTGGGTGTACCCGATATCTCGTGACATTAAGAACTCTGTTCTATCTGTATTTTTTCATCTTTCTAGATCTGCTTGACACTTTTTTACTTCATCACTTGTCTCTTATACATGTGAATCATAACTCCAATCTTACTTTGAAGCTGCAGAACCTTTTATTTTTATATTTCCCTCAGCATGCAGGCTCTTTTCTCCTCTCTTGTCAATTTCATCAGCTCATTTTGAGATGGAGATTGAATCAAACGTGCCGCTGGCTTCATTTGTGAGTTGAAAGAGCCCCCTGCTGGACTCTTATTTATTTTCTGTGTAATGTGAATGGAAAACAAACTTTCCCTTGGGTTATGGGCTTCATTTAAATCCTCCTCCTATCCGCTTGTGTCTTTTCATTGCACTAATTTTCATATTGGGTTTAATGGCTTCTCCTAATGTGACCTTGACCAAATTCAAATGAGAGGATATCAGGAAACTAATGTGGCCTTAACTTTTTTTGGTGCACAGTAAGAGTCACTCTCTGCTTAGATTGAATTTAGCTCGAATTGATGTTAATGTGCATCGGTTTGTGACTTTCATTTGGCAAAACAATATGATGCCAAAGGAGGAAACAAAATGGGAGCTAATGTTCCAGCCCACTCTGCTGTAAATTCAGCATTATTTTTCTAAATTAAAACCCATTTATCCCAAACCTAAATGATGAAGGCACTGCAGGTGTACACATCTTTTACAGAAATGCAGTTACACATCCCATGGTGGACGCATTTGCCTAGAACATTATTTTTGCTTATTATTGAACAGTAATGTGAGCAGATCCCGTAATCTAATCTTGTAAATAAGCCGGTAATGAGAGGAAACATGGAACGGCCTCTCAGGGCGCTCTCTTGGATTAAAAATGTCAGCCCATTGCTCCCCCTGTAGCTCCTCTCCTCTCCTAAGCTGAGTGACTTTAATGTGTGAATGTTGTTTGTTTGATATCTACCTCAGTCTTGGTTTACCACACATCTACATGAAAATCACATCACTGCCTGTTGCCTTTTGCTAAAAATAAAAAACAGCCGCGTGTGTGTTGAAAAGCTGTGGGAGAGGATTAGGGTCAGACAGGTGGAGGGAATAAAGAGAGAAGGAAGTGTTTTTATTATGCACTAAAAGAAAGTCTTGAAGTTCTATTCGTGGAACAAAGTTAAAGTGTCAAACAAAGCTTAAAGTTTCAGGAGAAGGCAAACATGTCGGGGAACGATTGTTCAAATGTCAGGAAAAAGGATAAATTGCAAGAATAATGTTGAAAATAAAGATAAAATATATAGAGAAAGGAAAATGTGTCAAGAAAAAAAAAATCTAAAAGGGAAGAATAAAGTGAGAGCAGTATATTTCATGCTGGATGAGTCCAAAACCCAAATCACACTTGAAGGGGAAACCCTTAAAGGAGACATATCATGCTGATGCATGATTTAATACTTACATATAGTATAATAAATTTGAAAATAAGACCTTACACCCCCTTAATTTTCAAAAAATTAGATATAGTATTTTTTCTGATATCCTAGAACGAGATTTGATGCCTCTGAAAATAGGTTGTTGCGAGATGTCTGCGAGATTTCAAACGTCGTGACGTCACGAGGTACCTTTCTTTTTATTGGAGTAATCTGATAAAACACTTCCTCCTCTGTGATGTCCATTAGCCACAAACCCTCACCGAGGAACACATCCAGCAGCAGGGGTATAAAGCTCCCTCGCTCACTCTCCCTCATTACCAGCTCTGGCCTGTAGGGGGACTCAATCTGTGATCGCTGCTTTGAGCCTGCCGGAAAATACAGTAGAAGAAGAAGGACAGGCTGGCTCTACCCCCGATAGAACTGACCAATCAGAGCACAAAGGGCTGTGACATTGCGAGGTAACTTTAGGTCATCCTTGAGACCAAGCGTTTCAACAAGCGCTGGATAATGGCCTAAAATGAGGATATTGAGAACGCTATTGTGGGGCAATGAAGGAACGAAATGACTTGTACTGAGGGCAGAAATGCTTTACAGGCATCCTAGTCTGGCATAGTGAAAAGGAGAAACAAGCATGATATGTCCCCTTTAAATTGACCTGAATGGACAAACCCAAATTTCAGTGAAGTTAGGACATTGTGTAAAACAGAAATAAAACAGAATCCAATGATTTGCAAATCCTTTCCGACCCATATACAACCAAATACATTTCAAGAACTTGATATTTTATGTTCACATTTGGTTTAGACTTTTTTTTAATATTCACTCAATTCAAATTTCATGCCTGCAATAAGTTTACATGCAGAGAAGTCTGTTATAGCAAGATCTAACACTAACATTGAATGCATGTGACCTTCACTTCTCAGATGACAATGCAAAAATCCAGCTTCAAGCAAAAGCTAATCTCCAGTGCTCATCTGAGGTGGACTGACAAAGTGGAAAAGTGTGCTGTGCTCTTTCGAGTCCACATTTCAGATAGTTTTTTGAAATCATGGACATTGTGTCTGTCAGACTTAAAAGGAAAAGGACCATCCAGACTATTATCAGTGCAAAGTTTGAAAGCCAGCACCTTTAGTTGTATGGGGGGATGTCAGTGCCTGTGGCATGGGTAACTTGCGCTCTGCACTGTTTCTCTGAATCAGTTGATAATATTGACTGTAGTTGATAAAATCCTTAAATTTCTGGCTGTAATACATCCTTGAAGTGTTGGAATATTTGCTCATGCAGTGTATTACAGTCTGGTGAACCTCATCCCATCTTTTCTTCGAACAACTGAGCATTTAGTGATGCTTTTATATCCAGTCATGACACTCACCTGCTTCCCTTTAACCTGTTCGCCAAACAGGTATTTTTTGGGCAAAGCTCAAATTTCCCTGTGTTTTGTTTTTCTTGACCCAGCTTTTTGTGGAATATGTTGCAGGCATCAAATTCAAAACAGTACATATCTGCAAGAATACAATGAAGCTCATCAGTTTGAACAGTGAATGTCTTTTCTCACTCTTGTATTCAGATGAATATAAGTCGAATAGGATTTGAAGATAATCATATTCTGTTCTTTATGTTTAACATAATGTCCCAACTTCATTTTGATTGGGATTTTTATATGCAGATTACCCCCCCACCACCACCACCACCACCACCACCACCAAAAAGCCCTTTTCATACATGCAACCCTGCTAATTCCTAGAAATTACTTGATTAACCTTTTCAGGAAATTCCCTGACGTTGTTCACACTCACAGTGGGAAGTTCTCAGGTCAGTCAGTGGAGGGCAAGGGGATGACCCTGCTGTTTCCATCCACACATGCAGCTCACTGGCATAAATTCAGGATATTTCAAGGCTCTAGTGCTAGTGTGAATATGGTCCAAATTTTTCAACTATTTTTATATTTATAGCCTCAGTTTGAAGCTTTGAAAGATGCCTCTTGCAAGAATAAAGAACAGTTGAGAAAGATAAGTGTCTTATAAAATCACATTGAACAATAAAAAGGCAAGAAAACTAAATCAGCTTTCCAAAGGTATTTCAGTATGTTCTTGACCTTTTTATTCTGGTCATTTAGACTTTGCTTTGAGTGCAAATTAAAACAAATCTTCCTGCTCTTGTTATGTCTTTACCTGAATTGAACCCCCTTTCGTAAGAAACACACATCAGAACCCTGAATGATCTTTAGGACTGTGTACAAAAACAAGAGGCTGCAATGCTCCTGTTATTCAGGGACTGTCCAGTGTGTGTTTGTGGTCACCAGGAATCAGAGGTTTTATTTCACACTTGTCTTTGCAGCATTTTTCATTCAAGATGATTAACGGCTCCTGCCTTACCTGTGTGCAATAAATGTTATTCAGTGCTTTATCTGCTGTTTGTCCTGTGGTGTGTTTTCAGCAGTTACACCATTTTTGTTCCCGTTTGTCTGTACTTTTTGTGTTTTCAGTGGCACTCGACCCTTTGATTGGTTCACTGACCAGCCAATCAGAAACAGGGAACCCTCCTATCATAGCATGGTGATGATATTTGGTGCTCTGATAATATTTAATTGTGTTAGTAAAGCATTTGGTTGATTAAAAGATTGATTGAACTGTAACTGTACTCCTATACAAAGATTGATTTTTAGATTGATTTTTTTATCCTGCCTTAAAAAAGATTTTCATATATGTATTTTAAAACTCAAATACAAGTGGCAATATGTATTACAAATAATAAACACTGTTAAATAGCAGGTTCAGCAACTTTTTGATGAAAGTTAGAAAGCATTTACTGGTTATTAGAGAGTATCTTGATGACTTTTTCTGTATTAACAAACACATATAGTAGAGTTTCAAAGAAACAATTTGAGCCCTATCTTATTTCATAAGTTACTGTTTTTAATGTAATGGCAGATTATGTAAGGATATCCTCATGTGCATACAGTCTAGGAAACTCTGAGTTGGCAGGCCACATTGATGATTAAAAAAGTAACAATGATTCCAGTATACAGAATAAATTAAACACTGTTTAATTTAATGTTAACATTATGAAGGATCTTTCAGTTCTACGTTCATTTATGCACAGCTGCATTCATTCATTGTCATTCTGTACAATGAGGCAAAATCTCACATCAGGTTGTTTTATAGTAAATATAATTAACCACAATTCAAACATTTTTACAGATTTACAACATGAACTGAAGTCAGTGTGACTTGGTGACATTTTTATCCTCTCTCCTTTTTATTTTGACTTGATGACATGCAGATATATTTCATATCAGAGTGAGGCTCCAGCAGGTTGATCTTTGGTACATCAGTCAGTATAGAGAAAAATAAAGCCCTGATTCTGATTCTCTTTGGTTGATCATTGGAGGAGTTCTGTTTGGAAACTTGAAGAGCTTTGAATTATTAAAAGAGTTCAGGAGGAGGAAATGAAAAGAAATGCAGGCAGGGGTGCACAAAGGTGGGATAAATAAAAATTCTGGTTGTCTCATATTGTCTCAGAAATAGTGAGCACACCATCTTGAAAATATCGAACACCTCTCAGGTAGAAAAGCACACAGGAACCAGCTAAAAATCTGCAGAAAAAACAATGTTTTGTGTTGAAGAGTCTGGCTCCTTGTGATGGACGTGTGCCTCGCCCAGAACATGATCACAGGACTGAAGGTAAATGGGCTGAAAACTCCACAGCAACCATAGCCCTTTGGAAACTGGTGTGAAAAATGTTGTGTGCTCGAGGGAGCTAATCAAACAGTCTGTCTGTCTCTGCCACAGCAGCTCTTAGTTCCCTGCAGGTCCCTTCACATCCAGATTCTGCAGCCCTGCTGAGAGGTTACAGGCTGATGGGTCACAGTAACCGTCAGGACCGGCTGATCCAGGAGGACCAGGTACTCCGGCCTGTCCAGGAGGACCAGGTGGACCCCTCTGCCCATCTTGACCGTCCTGACCATAGCCAGGTTTGCCTGGCTCGCCTGTGTTTAAAAAAAACATTTTCGTTTAGTTTAGGACGCTAGTGGCAACAATTAAAGGAGAGACTTTTATTAAAGTCTCACTAAAGTAGGAAAAAGACAATCACTTGTGCTGAAGGTCACGTGTTTACCCTCAGGAATGGAAAAGCAGGTTCAGCATTAAAACTCAATTGTCTAACAGATGCCCCAAAGCTGTACACTGATTGTGCAGGTTGTGCTTATTGATGAGACCAAAAACATTTTCTCAGTTAAACAAGTATAGCTATTAACTCACCGGGAAGTCCAGGAGGTCCTGGCTGACCTTTGGGTCCTCGTGCAGTTGGTCCTCTCGCTCCTCTGTCTCCCATTTCACCTATAACAGGTATCATAATATTAAGTTACTGTCCTGTACAGTAAACACAGGTAAAAATATCATAGCAGTGTCAACAAGTTTGTAAAACCATCCTCAAATAAAAAAAATATCTGGCCTAATGTTCCACCCTCACTGTTCATTTTTTTAAGAACATATGTCATTAAAATGTATGTACTATCATGTTTAATAGTGAGTAACACAGCTAAATGTGTGGGTAGAACTCAAAAACGTGCCAATATTTCCTCTCCCCCAGGAGAAAAGCCAGTCGTTCCTCAGTGAAGCAAGGATGAAAAACCAGTCTCCTTGGGATGTTGTCTCCCTGGGACACCCACTTCACTGTCTGTCTTTGTCATGTCAACCAGAACTTGGTCCAACGTTTGGAGATCATACCACTGCTGCCACTGCATACAGGAACACCAGCTTCCAGTTGCAGGAGATTTTGGCGCATTTTTTGTGGGCTCTACTCAGAAGTGGACTTGGGCTTTTAGAGCACTTTTCTAGTTTCTTCGACAACATGCTTTTTCACCATAGGTCACTTCCTTCCATTTGCACCCATTAACTCACATTCACTCACTGCTCATCTTGAGTTTTTCCATCAGGATTTGTGAACACAGCACTTTTATACACATTCACACACTACTGATGCAGCAGTGGGAACAACTTGAGGTGAAGTGTCCTGCCCAAGGACACAATGACTGCATCCTTGGGCTACTGATTTAGGGTACTTTTTCGTATCTAGGCCATGTTTCTGTTGTATTAGAGAGCAATGTGAGGTCTGACCGGCAAGGGACTGGAGAGGGGGACCACCAGAACAGGCGGTGTGATGAGTGTGCCCTTAGAATTGATGCTTTATTCATATGCACCACCCAAGAGAAAAGTCTCCATTACCTTTGGGTCCTTTGGCTCCCAAAGCTCCTGGCGGCCCTTTAAGCCCAGGGAGACCTCTTGTTCCAGATTGCCCAGGGAAGCCGTTGTCTCCTGGCTGTCCAGGGGGTCCTGGAGGTCCAGGTTTTCCAGGTAAACCGGCAGCACCAGACTCTGGTCTCCTTAAACTAGCAGCCAACTGAGCGAGCTGTTCTGTAGGAGTACAAACAGAGCAGAGAAGATCCTGATGAACAGTTTTAGTTTACAGACGTCAGAGGAACTCTGTAATACATCATTCTTTTTTTCAAGCTTGATTTTTGATTTTTCAAAAAAGTAAATGAACAGACATACAGTACAGGCCAAAAGTTTGGACACACCTCATTCAATGCGTTTTCTTTATTTTCATCATTAATTACATTGTAGAGTCTCACTGAAGTAATGATGGCCACTTGTTTCTCTTAACTTAGCTGACTGGGTCTTGCCATAATATTAATTTTAAAAGTGTCTAATAGGGCTGTCGGCTGGGCATCAGTATGACTTCTGAACAACACAAATGATGGTCCCAACCCCATTAATAAGGCAAGAAATTTCATAATTTAGTAATAACATGGCCTTGGACCAAAACACTGATTACTATTAACATATGTAAGTAATTATAGTAATTACCTTAAAATGTAGTTTAGAACAGATATACTATGGGGAATTTTATAGTATTATGAGATGGATGATTATGAATACTGTTGACATTTAAAATGGTTTGATTACATAAAAACTGTATAAACAATATGTGGATATGTATTATATGGACATATAATGTATATATTTTCTGAAGTTCTTACTTCATGTTTGAGGATGTTTCGTTTGTTGTCGTGATTATTATGAAGAAGGGGGTTACTATTACCTATGAATTCACATTGTTTCCATGAATAATGACAGCGGGTATTGAGTTATAATTTAGTATTGTATCTGATTTGTAAGGAAGGGGCAGGACTAGAATAGCTTTTTTGCTTCTTTCTGCTCCTTCTCAAACCATTTGCTGTGCATGTGTTTGCACTCACATGTGTAATTTGTTAATGTACTGTAACAGTACAGTTGGTTTGCATATTACTTGTTGGATTTGGTTGTTGTTGTTTGTTATTTCTTTATTTGCTTTTGTTTTCTTTTATTTAAGTTTGAGATAGATTAAAAAAAAAGAAAAAAAACTGCAAAGCAGTAATCAGAGCAAAGGGTGGATACTTCGAAGAAACTAGAATATAAGACATGTTTTCATTTATTTCACACTTTTTTGTTAAGTACATAATTCCACACGTGTTCATTCATAATTTTGATACCTCCAGTGAAAATCTACAATGTAAATAGTGACGAAAATAAAGAAAACACATCGAATGAGAAGGTGTGTCCAAACTTTTGGACTGTACTGGACATAATCAAGGCTTACAACCAAACCCCCACACCCTAAGGCTCTAAAAATATCAATAAGTAAAAAGAAAGACTCTTAACAGGGTCTCCTCATCAAGCGTATCCCAAATAAATGACAAATTCACCCACAGTCACTGTATTAACAGAATCAAGTTTGTGTTACACTCAGGTGATCGTTAATTACAACCAAAAGAAAAGCCCTCCGCATAGCCTATAAAGGGACTCCAGGTCAGGATAAAGCTCTTTCGGGCTTTATTAATTTTATGCCTTAACTTTTCCAAAGGTAAAAAGGAAAAAACCTCCTTTAACCAGCGTGAGAAAGACGGAGCATTTTTGGCCTTCCAGTTGAAAAGACTAAGTCCGCGGGTCAATGAAGAGACAAGAGCAACAGCATTTGCTTGTAAACTTGTGAGTTTGCAATTTGGAGGTGGTATGGTCATAAATCATTCTGATGTAAAAGAAAGCTCAACTCTGAAAGCCCAAAGCAGCTTTCATGGATTAGACAGATTTTGTTGTTGAGCTGAGTGGAAGAGGGAGCGACTCCATGAGCATGAAGCTGATGCTTCTTCAAACTTTTCCCCGGGAAGCAGCGAGGAAATAATACTCTTTATCTCCAGCAATCAGCAGCAGAAAATGTGTGTTCATGGTGCAAAGATCTAATATTAATCTCCCATGGCGTCTTCCTGCATGGTATTTTACACTTATGTTTCTAGTTTTCCAGCTTCTGATGAAAATTCATGCTGCCACTGCTGCTCGACTTTTTTAAAGATTTCCTTTCCAGGCAGACTCTTCGCTCGGAGCAGAGTGCAGGTCTGCTGGAGGTGAAATTAATTTTTCAGCACACGGGCTATAAAAAAATCATGAGTGTAGGAGATGAGTTGTGAAGACGTAAGAGCAACAGAATGAAGAGAACAGAGGTTGTGACTTGAGCGAGACGTTTCCAAAGCTCCAAGAGGGAATCTTTCATCCATCATATAAACAAAGGCTGAAGCTTATTTCATGTTCTGCTTATGAGATCTTTCCTTCTGTTTGAACCGGAGAGGATTCAGCAGCCTCACGGATCAATGAGACAGCGGAGGGGAGGCTCTATGTGCGGCGGTGTAATGAGGCATTGTGGGGAAGATTAAACTCCAGAAAAAGAGGCACAGGGGGGATGATAAATGGGGTCAAAGGCCCAGCGCGTCTTACCTTGCATGACTCGCATGCAAACTTGTTTGATGTGCTGATCACTCGGCTCTTTACCCTGGAAGAAAGAGAGATGACTTAATAGATTTCACGACAGCGTCTGAAACATTTATGGAGGACTCCACAGAGCTGTTATCAAGAGAAAACAGAACTCCTCCTGCTTAACAGACATCACTCTCTACAGGAGGAGGAAATCGCGTTACCCTTGGGCTTGTTAACCAATTTAATGAACTCAAAGTGCATTGAGGTGAAGCTAAAAACGAGACTCCTTTTCTTTTCCACTGAGATTCTGACATTTGGAGAGAAGTTAGTTCTTTCGTCTCGAGACGAAGGGTTACCTTCATAAAATCAAATGTGACTTTGAAAGGCATATTTTGAACTTAGAAAAATTGAGACCTTTTGACACTTCATCACAATTCTCACAATGTGCTAAAATAAGGGATGGGAATTGGAAAACCTATTCCAGTTGAGAATCGTTAACAGCACCATCAATGTATCGATATCATGAGCTCTTGCTAATCAATTCTCTTATCAATTCCTTCCACGGACAGGGCTCAGAAGTGGTTAGAATTGTGGCCTTTTTTTTTTTTTTTTTTTTTTACAAAAGGTGCCTTCTGCACAACCTTAAAGGTGCTATGAGGAGAAGCTAAGTTAGAAGACATAAAGACTCTGCTACCCATGAACACGCGCGGCGACTGTCGTAATGCTGCGTTCCAGTAACCTCGGAACTGGGAGTGACATCATCTCTGACTTATCAGCGTTCCAGTTGAAGTTGGAAAAAAACATGCCGATGTACCAGGCTATTGTTAGCTGTTGTTAGCATGCCCTGCGTTGTTGTTCACAAATACTTGAAGAATGTGATTATCACTATGGCAGCATTTTTGTAAATATAAGTCGAACAATACTATGTATACAGCTGATCTAGAGCGACACACCCCAGTCAGAAGTGCAAATAAATTGATTATTACAGGAGCTAAATAACTGTTCACACGGGGGGCATCCATCTTCGATTGTCAACTCGGGGGTGGCGAGGTTTCACCGAGTTCCTAATAAGAAATTCCGACTTCGGGGGACGTTCCAGTTGCAGTTTCCTACTTGGAACCAAAATATTCCTACTTCTGACTACAACTAGAATGCACCAAAAGACGTGACCCAAGCCAAAGCGTGTGTTTGTTGTGATAAATGCAGCTCGGACCTTCCTCAGAACTCTGCATTGATTTACAGCTTCTTTTTTCAACAACTTACAGGATGCAAAGCGACGAGGTAAAGTATCTCTTTCTAGTTACGTAGCGGTAGTTTTTGATGTGTGACAAATGACTCATCAAGTACCACTTAGAGATGGAGCCTGTTTTCAAAAGTTACTGTTTACAAAAAATCTGCAAAGTTTTCATGTAAACACAGGCCAAAACGCAATGAAAACTTATCGGATCTGACCGTATTTGCCCCATATAAATGGCCCATTAGTTACTAACTCATGCCTTTGTTAGCATCTGTCATTTAGAAACACAAACAGTTTAAGTGGACTTAGAGCTGTTATTTCAGTGGAATATTTCTCCTTTTTGATAAAACCAGTTTGTATTATATTTTATATTGTTGGATTAGTCACCTTTACAACAAAGTAAAACCTGTAAGGATTGAGCTTTTGTGGGACAAGCAGTACAACTAAAAGAGTCTGTAGACCTCTCCCCATAATGTGCCAAAATCCCCTCTTCCACTGGGACAAAGGCTCCAGTTCCTCATCCAACTTCCCCGCCTGTCTTTGACTTCATCAGTCTCACAGAACTTGGGAACTTGGTCCTACGTTTGGCTCACACCAATTAATGTTACAGCTCTATGTTCTGGCACATTGATATCCAATTGCAGTAGATTTTAGCACACTTTTATTTTTTGGGCTAAGCTGTGTTGGTCATTCCTATCCATACAAGTTGTACCTCCTTGTAAAGGTGAGTAATCAGGCCTTCCAATAATACAAAATACAACACCAATTGGTATTATTAAAGGGGGGAAACCTGCAAGCAAAATAACCTTTCCAAGCTTTTATGAGGAGCATAGTTACTACCTGTAAAAACGCCACAGAACGCAATTTTTTTAAGAATATGCAGTCTTCACGTTATCAAAATTGACCAGCTCCTTTCACTTTGACAGTTAGTTTGTATAACAAATGTAATACAAGAAGTAAAACACTTTATTCTCTGACAAATTATAGTACTGATTTTAGATCTAGATATTCAGTTGAGGGGAAGAATTTTGGGACATTTCTACATTCAGCCAGTATTACAATCCAAGAATTTTAATGTCCTCTTAAACTCTGAATCAACTTTTCAGTTACTATCTGCCCATACTGTTATGACTAAATTATTGTTCAACTCAAGCTTAATCAAATCTGTCAGGCTCAAAGCCTTATTCACTTTAACTGTTCGCTCCTTGCTGTCTGTCTTCTGCCTTGACTCACCGCAGGACCCTGAGTTCCTCTGACTCCAGGTGCTCCTCTGTTCCCCTGCATGCCCCGTGGTCCAGGTGAGCCAGGCGGCCCCTCAATGCCAGGCTGCCCTCGACTTCCCTCGGGACCTCTTTTTCCAGGCTCTCCAGGGTTTCCAACCTTCGCATAAAGATTGTATAAAGCTGCAGAAGTTTCTGAATGGTCTGACAGCACAGAAAAACACTGGAAACATGTCTTTTCTCACCTCTCCTTTTGCCCCAGCCTCTCCCGAATCACCCTATGGACATTTAAAAGGAGAAAGAAAGAAAAGGGAGATTCTTTAGTTGAAATAAAGGTGTGGGATGTTGATTAGAAATGTTTGTGATTGGGCATTACTTACAACATCCCCTTTATCTCCAGGATTCCCCTCATCACCTTGTTCTCCCTGTAAAAACAAGAACTCTGTAAATGATTCATAAAAACAGACTCACTGGCATTTTTAATGCATCATTTTTTGGGGAGATTTTGATATTCAGACATATGATCTCATACCTGTTCTCCTTTGGGTCCTGCATCTCCACGTTCTCCCTGTAAAAATTTAACAAATGTGTTGAGAGACCATAGTTAGGGCCTTTATCAAACCATCCCCTAACCCTCTACCTGCAAACTTTCATTCCGTTTGCACACTCTTATGTAGGGTCAACCATTTTGAGGACGGTTCACAATCTCTAAGAGTGGAGTGAGCTTAAACCTGGGGTGTCCAAACTATGGCCCAGTGGCCAACTGTGGCCCATGGTGCACTTTGAGTTGGCCCTCAACAAATCTAAGAAGAGATGGACTATTGCCCAAAATACAACATGAAAACTGTGCTTGACTGATGAATAAAGTTCAATTGAAACTGCATTAAATAGAAACTCAATCGTATTTGTTTTCTTATGGTTTGTTCCATTTATATCAGAACTGGGAAGAGGGCAGACTGAGTTATGTAACATCCTAGCTAGACACATTTCCATCTCCAAGTTAGGAGTAGGGCTGGGTATTTCCAGCAACCCCACGATACGATACGATACAATACCATAAAATACCATACAATACCATACAATATGATATATATTTCCTGATACACGTAAATTGTGAACACTGACTACTCTTTTAATGGAATTCCTGACAATTTTGTTTATTATTACAAGAAGGAAAAGAACAAGGATGAGTTTTAAATGATTCTACAACTTGAGAAACTTAAATTTGAAGATGGTAGACCTAAGTTTAAACGTGTTTCACCATGTAGCTTGGCTTCTTTTAACGGTGCCATCGTTAATATTACTCAAAGTGTACTGACAACAGCTGTCAAAACATTGAGACCGTATCGATACTGTAGAATCCGTATCTATACATGTATCCCCAAGAAGTGCAAGACAATATTTTGCCGTATCGATATTTTGAGCACAGGCCTAGTTGGAGATTGTATAATCAGGGAAGCTGAAGGATGTTTGAGGTGGGAAATAATGACCAAAGGAGGGGTTCACAGTGACGTAATTCGATTTGACAGTTTTGAGATCAGCTGGAAGGTAACATCATATACAAAGAACAAAGTCCAAACATATATTTGGCATTTTCATGCTGAGGTTGACCGTGGAGATGAGCTCTGCTCCTCTGCTGCAAGGACCATCACTCTCATCCTGAGCAGGGGCTGATCCAGTGGTACACAGGGCTGACAGCCCCCCTCTCTAATGTGATCACACTCATTGAGTCATACTGATAATCTAAAAGTCACCATTCCAGATTATGTCTTTTTGCATTCATTCAATCCCCAAATCATGACACTGCTCAGGATAGCTGCTTGATACCAGTGTCTTTGGTTTTCAGAATCGGGTCCAAGCTTCTTTGGGGGTGCCAGATGTCCGGGGACCTTCAATGCTCTATCAGTTTCGAGATTATTTAAATTATTTTTACATGTATTTTTTAAACAGTGATAACAATCTTCCAACAAACTTGATTCACAGGTCTTTAAACGAGAATCCTTCCGTAAGACTTCTCTATCTGGATATTATTGATATAAAAACACTAAATTTATGTTGATTTTGGACAGATGTGTCACTGTTTTCACATGGGTTCTGGGAGACTTGACTGTTCTTTGATGCAACTAAAAGGGTCTCAACATGGAGATTGTTTGGTCATAATGTTCAATATGTGCTCAAAAATCTGAAATCTGAAAATAAATAAAACATAAAAGATAATTCATCTCAATCATCTCTCAGAGGTTAGTTTTGAATCAGCATGTTTAAGAGTTGTTGGTGCATTCGCTTTATATCCAGAACCTTCTTAACTGTTTCCTGGTCTTCAAAGGATGACATGTTTAGATGACTGAGAAGAATTCAATATTTACACTGCCTTCAACATGCCATTTCTCAATAACAACAGAATAAAAACAGTGAGAAAAGAAAAAATAAATAACAATTTTCCTAAAATATCAGCCTTAAAGTATACATAATCACAGCTTCTTATTTCTTTAACTCCATACAGGGGTGATATGAAGTTCTTGTATCTGTCTGAATAAGATGAGTCCGACAAAAAGCCTACTGCAGCATTGAAACCCTCCTCCTGTAATGCTGAAGCCCTCTTCAGCTGAAAGATCCCAGAGCGTTGGGACTCGTAGTGTTAAGAATATTTCCATCGGTGCGCACTAGAGGGAGCTAATTTTCTGTTTGTAATTAGGGAGTCTTCTCTGTTTAAGACAATGGTACATAAAATGTTCTCTCAAGACTGTGATCTTGTCTTACCCTCTCTCCTTTCACTCCAGGCAGACCAGGAGGACCAGGGAGACCAGGCAGGCCGGGGTCACCTTTGGGTCCCTGTGACAAATTAACAGAAACATCCAATGAGCCAATCAGTGTAAGTAAACCTTAGCATTTCATGACTAAAAACTGAACAGAATTAACACATAAAAATAGACTTTAGGTGAAGTGCTGTAGCATTTGCATACATTAAAAGTGTATGTTAATTCTGTCATCAGTATTTGAACTTTAATATCTCTAATCACTGCATTTATTCATGAACTAAACAATTTTGAAAGTTAGGACACTATAGGAACATGTCTGCCCTTTTAGACCTCTACTTCCCTGCAAGGTATGTTTTCATTTCAGTGGTGGACTTAACTTAAACTCAAGTTTGAATGGGCTTTAATTTTAGCTTGACACTTAATCATTTCCTCTTGAGACCTTTTTTTTAGAAGGACAATAAAGCTGACAAAAAATTAAAATAAAAATGAAGAAAAAAAGGGAAAAAGTGCAGCTGCATTTACTGTTTTTCTGTATTAATTATATATTTGTATAGGTGCAGATGTTAAGCCAGTGGGCAAGAAACGATTGGTTTATTTCTTTTCACAATATGCATCGAATTTCATTGTTAGATGTGGAACAAAAAGTCATTTTCAACAGTGAGCAGGGCTTGTTAAATATATTGTGATAAAGCATAAAAATAGGACACCAGGGGATTAGTGATAAGGTTACTTGCCCGAAGGTTGCAAGGCAGACATCATGGTTTCAAGTCTGATCTGTGGCTTCATTTCTGCCTGTAACTCCCCACTATATTTCCCCCATTTTTCAAAATGAACTAAAGCACCCAGCATTGATGAAAAATGATTGCAGTATACTTAAAAACATCTAAAACTCATATTAGCATTATTTGCATTGATGAATATCAGCAGATGCAGACTGCACTGAACCCTGAACATAGCCGAGCATCACTTCTTGTTCTCTCAGACCTGCTCTGTGTGCTGCTCCCCCTCTTTGATCGCTGACCGTCTGTCTGAGGAATGTCAGCGGAACAGAGAGCTCATTCAGCTCACTGCTCTCTGCTCTCCCCTTACTGTGAAAATAGACCTCATGTGAGATCCAGCCTCACTCTATTCTCTGAGACATTCCAGTCAAACAACAGCCAGGAACATGCACTCAAGGCTTCCACCATCTTTAGCCTTTTTCCTTCTGAAACTGTACAAATATGAGTTGTGACTTCTGTCACACATAATTAAGAGAATTCACTTTACTATTTGGGGTGGACCCCCTTTTTTCTGTCAAGGTGATGTGAACCTGCCAAAGTTATACTGACTGACAGTGAGGTGCAGAGGGTATCTTCCTTTTTAACTGGATTTTCATTTCATTTCCTTTCCTGTATTCACTTATTCTCTTAACACAACAATTTCCATGAACAAGCTTTTATTTGCATAAAGATAAATAAACAGCCTTTTAACTTTAAATATGTCTTATAAAGTCCTAGTTGAATATAATTTGGCTTTATAGCTCATATAATGATAATGTTCAAGTAATAATGTGAAGTAATAAGGACTGAAAAGTCAAACAAATCAGTTTAAATTAATGATAAACCAACTATACACCTTCAATAATCAGAACAGGAATATGTAAAATATTCAAGGAAGGACAGGTGTATAAAAATCAGTGTGTTTACATGCAGAGTTTAGTGGAGCACCTGTTACTGTTTTGATCAGGCAGTTTAACCACACCACTGTCCTTGGGCCAGTATACAAGCATCAAGGGCAGATTGATTAATTTGATGGTTTTCATTCATGTGATTAATAAAAAGGGCAAAAAGGAGAGAGAATAATCTAGCGTTGACCACTTTTATAAGCTGTGGAATCATCTGTATCATTTTTCAGTTTAAACTCTTTAAAAAAAATCAAGATGTTGTATTGCCTGTAAGTTTTGGGCAGCACCTGGGTCAATATTTAGATGACTAAAACAGTCCTTTTCTCAAAATAGTGTAATTTCACCAACATTTACAAATCGAGTCCTTTACTTACACTGACAGAATAAAGATGAGCAAAATATGGACATTTTATCAATGTTTGGATCAGTAAATCTGCTGTTTGTAAAGTAAAAAGCAGGACAAGTCCCATCATCATAGTGATAGTGCCATGATTAGCTTCCAGTGTTCATGTTTAACATGAAAGAGGGTGATATACTGACCCAGATAACGCAACGCCTTACAGGAAGATTTTTAATAGTTTGATTGGGAATTACTGACTTCTATAAAGCATCAGTTTTCAATTTTTTTATTGCCCAGGGCACACCATATTTATTCCCTCACAGTATAGCCTCTTCCGCATGAGCCGCAGTATATGACAGTTATGCATATGTATTTCCACATTGTACGATTAATTTGACAAACTATATTACACATAAAACCTAAAAAATCTGCTCTGTTAAAAATAATTCTTCTTCCTTTTGGAGTGTTACATTTAAACACTTCAAGATGGCACTTTTCTTAAATCAGCCCATCAATCACTTTTCTAAGCTGATATCAAATGTATCATATGTCAACCATATTGGATATCAGCTTCTAGACTGGATGTCAGCTTTTTGTCCGGAAATGTTCTTTAAATCTTTCGATTTCAACACAGATATCAGCACTGAAATACCATTTTAACAAACAGCGCTCTTTTTTTTTAACCTGTTGTGAATGAGTATGGTGTTATGGTTCAAGTTGATGTTTAGTCATCATGTACTTGGAACTTGATTCTAACTGAATATTGATAACTTCAGTTTTCTGTGTTTTAAAAAAATTGAAGTCAAAGTATACAAAAATCTCACCTTAACCTGTTTACTCTGTCAACTGTCAAACTTCTTTGAGCTTTATTGGGATTCTTTTAAGTTACTGAACTTGCAATTTTACACAAAGACTAAAGATTTTGAAGTATTGATGGAGTGAATTAAAACCAAATCACCAGCTGCTATATAGTCTAATAGAAATAACCACATATGGTTGAACAAAAGCCCAAGGCACACCTGGACTTGTCTCAAGGCCACCACACTAATGAAGAACCTCTGATCTAAAGAACAGCAGTGAATTGTGTAGCCATTAGTCCACTCCTTCTGGATTTTCTTTCCCAGATATTTTTGTCAAGGAACAACTCGAAGATCCGTACATACAACTGACAATCAACTATCTTTACCTTTAATCAAAAAACAGAGGTTACACTTAAAACACACACAGTTGGCATCAACCTCTCCATCGTGTGAGGTGCTTACCAAGATGATTCTTCATAAGTGCAACATCACATCAGTTGGCAGAGGCAACAACTTAGCAAACCATTGCTGAAGACTTAGCAAACCACTACCTTCTTGGATGTTAGACGAAAAACTTCAAACAACTAACGACTTTCTACGCTTAATTTTTGTGTACATGACAGGAATGCTAAACCTCTGATTTATGGCAATATCTGAAGGCAACAAGTAACTTCTGCAACGCTCAACATTTGTTATGTTTGACTGTGGAAAGTGTGCAGAATGCCACATGCAGTCTGGTCCAACTGAGGTTTACAGTATACTGTATATGCAAGAGAAAATGAAACTCCAGTCCAGTAACTAAGCTGTGATAGCCCAACTAGTTAGTCCAACGAGTACAGTCATTTGATTGAGGGTGATTTAAATTAGACTGATCTTTATATTTAAGCTCAAGTGTAAGCCTGACTGATGCAATTGCTTAACTTTTTCTAAGTACAGGTAAATATACTGAATTAAATCTGTTAAATAAATGAACTAAACAAATAAAACAAACTCAAAGGTGTAACTTACCCTTGCACCTGGCTTTCCAGTTGGACCTCCAGGACCTTGTTCTCCAACATCTCCCTATTAAGAAGAAAACAAAAGCAAGTAAAAATATGTTTTAAACATGCGAACAAAACAATCAGTTTTTCAAACAAACAAAATACTCACAGGATCACCGATCGGTCCAACAGGTCCCACCTCTCCCTGATCTCCTCGTTCACCCTGTTGTGGTACAGAAAGTTGACACAGTGAAACACAAAAGGTGATAACAAGCTTAACACAGTATTTCAGCACCTTCTGTTCTTACTGTTTTTCCTGCAGATCCCATCGTCCCAGGAAAACCTGGTTCACCTGAGTCTCCCTGTAAAGAATCAACCACATTTCAATTTTTCAAATATTTGGCACTTTAAATTTAAAAATGATATTAACAGATAACTTATTAGAAAACAACCTTTGAGCCGCCCAAGCCTTTTGGTCCAGGTGCACCAGGCAAACCCTAAAAACAGAGACATTCTTAAAGAGCGATAACATTGAAGAGGATGACAAAATCCAACAACAGGATAGGGCATTTTTGGCAGTTGGCAGGAACTCAAGACTGGAAGAAAGAAAAAAACTGCTTAATTTGAGAAGTAATTGAGCCTTAAGGAAACAGGCTGGTATAATAGTAAAACTGATTTAAGCTGATGATAATAATATCTAACTCAGGGGATGACTTAACTTCAGGGCTTTCTATATATGTGTCATTTTGCAGAATTTATTTGTCATTTATTGATGCCGTGAAGAGACAGCAGATTCAGAAAGGGGTAGAGAGAGGATGATTCTGAGGAGTGTTTCTTGTCTGCAAACGGATCTTATTGATGCCATTTACGAGACAATTTGGGTAGAGAGAATAGATTTCCACACAATAAATTGCTTTAAATGTCAACTCACAGTGAAAAAGATTTATTTTAGTGAACACTCTGAATTCTCCATGCTGCGTCTTGTTGCTGTGATAGAGATGTGCAGAGGAGTGAGTGGTGTGATGTACAGTATGTGCAATGGTGCTTCAAACTGCTCCTGGTGGGTTTATTCAGGTGCATCCAATCAGAGTCAGTCTTGACAGTTTGGGGTCAAAGTTCATACTCACAGGAAGGCCCTGAAGTCCGACCTCTCCAGGAGCGCCTGCCTTCCCAACAGATCCCTGCAGAGAGACAGGAGGTAAAAATCAATTTAGCTTACAGTGTTTAAAAAGCAGATAAATGTCGAGTACAATAGGTGAATGCCAATACTCTGCAGAAAAGTCCTATTAGAAGTATATGTCCAATTTCTAGTCAAATGTGTATGATAAACATAAGCAACAGCTTCAAGAGTTTGTGAGCAAAAAGGACTAAATAATAGGGCTGGACGATATTACCTAATCTCAATATCACGATTAATTGAAGCTCTTACCCCCGCTAAGATTCATGAACGATTATTTTATTCTAGCAGGAAAAAATTGTTGGTGTTACAGACGGTCGTCGAAAGAGTCTTCCCACAATATTTACACTTAGCTTCTTTCTACTCAGTGTCCTCTGCACAGAATTCATAATGTACCCAAACAACAGAGACAACATTTTCTTGGCTACAAGGTTCTCTCAGAGATTGGCGCTTGTGTCCTCCATGTTGGCAGCGTGTCCTTTGCTCTTGGTGAATGTAAATGAAGACTGAATGGAGGGGGTGCGATCAAGTGACTTAGACAGGAAAGATAATCAAAACAATTGACATGAGTAAATTACTTCGATTAGAGGGTCTAAATGTCGATTTCGATTATTTTTTTATTAATTGTCCAGCCTTACTAAATAATACTGTCTATTAGCCAGCATAAATACCCAAAGTTTCTTAAAATACTAATGATTATCAAGTGTCTATATGGGTGCACACCACCAAGTGTTGTTTTCACTCTGTTTAAGAGAGTTGATCCTTTATCTCTCATTAAGAGTAATTACTAAAAAATATTTTTGGAGGACTGCACTCTCAAATCTTCTTATCTTCATAAGTGTTAACTCTGAATAAACCCTGCAGAGTGTAAGAATTGCTGTATTTAATTATTGCATATCAATGTTTAAAATTAAGTGAAATAAAGATAGGGCACATGGTGGGAAAGTCCAGGATTAAAGATCATGCTGTGACACTAATGGATTTGATATACTGATATAACAGCTTAACACTTTTTGACACAAACTATTCATCTGAGAACTATTTCATCTGATAGTAATATTTCAGGGATTTGACTGCATTTTGAGTGTTATTAACTCAAAATTCAGTCCCAAAAACAACTTAACAAGTTCTGTTGAGTGAAAAAAATGTCCTTGATAGCCTAAATGTGTCATGATCATGAAGTCTAAATGATGCTCTACCTTTGCTCCAGGCATCCCAGGAATACCCTCACGGCCGTCCACACCTGGTAAGCCCTGGGGAGAAAAGCACAAACGTTTTTTACATATCACATGTGAACATTACAGTAAATCTTCATTTTAGAGAATAATTGAACACTTACAGCCTCTCCTTTGGGACCTGGCAGACCTGTGATTCCTCTTTGCCCTTGAGCACCCTAAACAACAAAACAATAACACATTTATCCATTTGTTCAGCTTTAACAAACCGGTGAATCTGGGTTTCTCATGACTGTGGACTCATCTACTAACCGGTCCACCTTTAGGCCCAGACTCGCCCATCACACCCCTCTGGCCTTGATCTCCCTGAAATGAATGGAGTAAATCATAAGCTGCTCATGCTTAAATGACTGTTTGCTAAAATTACATATCAGTTTTGTGGTTTGTACTCACAGTCGCCCCTGCAACACCCTGAGGACCTGGTTCTCCATCAAGACCTCGAGGTCCCTGCAAGAGAACAATAACAATTGTGATTGAAGGCAGTGGGTTTCAGCTAGTTCTGCATTGAGAAGTCCTGTCCTCAAGTCCAGAGTCAAGTCGAGACGGAAGACGGACAAGTTAGAAAGGCAATGTATAAGTCCAAAGTCTTCAGCTTTCAAATTTCATGCTTCATTTCGTGCTATTTTAATACAAAGCTGCCATGTTCTCCATCACTTGCTTTGATTTTAAACCACTCAAACTCCTGAATATGATTGGCTGAGAGATGGATTTTTGAGGACAAGTCAAATATGAAACCATTCCTTAAAAAAACTCATTTAATCGCACTAATTTTGGGTTTTGTGTAAGTACTGATGAAGACAAGGCAACAAAAACAATTCCTTAAACCCACAACAAATTTCCCCCTCACATTTTCAGAATTCAATCATATTCTGGGGGCCATATGGGATGCTGTGGATGAAAAAAATGTGGCTCCAGTCTGCCAGTTGATGATCACTGGTCTAGAATGATGGAGATGGAAAAGCTTTTGTTTTCAGGCACACCAAATTCCCTGATTTCTTAAATAAACACCCAAAAAACACAAAATTAACACATTTCTGAGCTAAAATTGTTGTGTAAACACAAAAATGCTGCATGTCCCCATTTATGTTCTGTAATACTGTTTCTTAGATGAACATATATCTTTGTTATTTCTAGAAATCTTGGGAAATGTTTGCATGGGTGATCTTTGTTATACGAACTTAACAAAATAAACAAGTTAAAAAAAGAAAAAAAAACACCTAAAATTACTGGTTTTAACAGCAAAAAGGGGTCATAAAGGATATATAGGTATTTCTAATTAGGGATTCCTCACATTGTGGACTTTTGGCCACAAGTTTTTTTTACAGGTGCACAATCACGATCCACTTTTTAGTTACAACCCACTTCTTCAAAAATCAGCCAAAATTGCAATTCAAAGTCAAAGAGAACAATATGTCCTATAAGAGAATTAAAACAGGCTTTAAAATGGTTAAAGCCCTCACCATCTCTCCTTTGGAGCCCATCATTCCTGTAGCTCCGCGAAGCCCCTGAGGACCCTGAAATAACAAACAAAAACAACAGACGCCCCAGTGAGTGGCAAGAAAAACAGCTTAAACTCTTTAACAAACAAACAGCAGCTAAGAGGAAGAGCTAAAATTCAGTCTTACTGTTGGTCCCTGAGATCCAACCTCTCCTGGGATCCCCTGTTCTCCCTCCTCACCCTGAGAGACAAACAGAGAAACAACAATCAAAATTTAACAAATGAACCAGTTATACAAGCACTGGATTCAAGGGTCCTCTTAGCAGAAACAGCTAAACCACGACTGCTCCTATCAACTGTTTCATAATTAGACATACATAACACCCTCTTTAATTGATTGCAAGGGGGCAGAAATGCACAATTTAACTTCAAATTACTGCTCTTCTGCTTCACAAATTACAAATAATTTGTACACCAACTCTAATGGACCTGAAGGGGAATGTCCATTAAGACAGATAGTAGTTCTGCCCTGAGGCTGTGCACATTTTTCTGTCATTAAAAAGGCAATTCCCTTTTTTAATAGTGTGTATTACAATTCACCATTGAGAGATATAAACAGTCCATCACTTAGAGCCAGCACAATAATCAAGCATGATGCAGCTGCATGAAGTAGTGGCACAGCATTTGTATAAGGGAAGGGTGTTTTATTTTGTTTGATTGCCTCTTGTGACAGAGACAATGTTTTGAATTGTGGGAGGTAAACACTTGAGTTGGCTGAACTGTTAAATCATGAAAAGGACTGCTCTCAGTTATGAAGAGTTTATAAAAGAATGGCTTTAAGAGTCTTCAAGTCTTTTATTTTCAGATTTTTATGATGTTGCTATGAGGACAGCAGAGGAGGACCAGTGATGTCTAGAATATGATATGATATGATGCCATACCATGCCATGCCATACGATGCGATGCGATGCGATGCGATGCGATGCGATGCGATGCGATACGATACGATACGATACGATACGATACGATACGATACGATACGATACGATACAACTGGAACAAACATTTAAAACAGTGAAAGACAGAATAGTTCATTAACATTGTTTGAACTGACCCACGAGTGTTTGCAAGTTCAGAGTCTGTTGAATTGTTCCAGTTCATAGCAGCAGGAAGATAAAGGCAGTTTTGATTAAGTACTGTATTTGTTTGTAATACTTACAGCAACAGCTAGTTCCTAGAGTATGTCGAGAAGTGATTTGTCGATAGATTTAAGAGACACGTAAGCCACAGAGACATTTTGATGTGTGTTGATTTGTTCTAGGGAGTAAATTGAAGGATAAGTATGCCAGGCATAGCTAACACCGATGAGTACTCTCTATTGTAACCTCCACCATAGATAACTGAATATAGCTTGAATTTGTAGGTGTGGTATGTAGTGGGCTGAATGGTATACATCTAAAAATCCTTTGTTTTCTGATGCTAAACATCTGTAGTTGTTGCAATTAAGGCAGTGGTTAGTGCAGTGACAATCGTGTTTCAGTTCTGATGTTCACTAAAGGCAAAATGAATTTTTATTTTTTTATCAAAATGATTAAATGGAGGCTGAGGAGAGGAAAAGATCAACTGTATGTCTATTTTACACTGTGAATCTCTGACATGTAATACCTTAGTACTTGTGACAAGCTTTGTCTGTAGCTTGTTAATTTGGGATTTAGGAAACACACAGCCTCTGCATGCACAGAGGTCTGGTCTCCGTGTCAGCAACATCAGTGACATCAGACACTGCACATCCTGTTATGGGATTACTTAGCATATGCATGTTACAGTTGCAATGTTTAAACATCCTATCATTCAGCTTTAGTTCCAATTTTCTTTTTAAAGTTCTAAAGGTGCTTTTTAAACACAAACCGCAAACCTGTGACATTGGGACATTGTGAAAAGAAAATTTTTTAGTTTTTAGTGTTCTTAAAATGGTCTTCATTGTTTCATTGCAAAGATTCAATTATATCTAATTTGATACCTGCAACATGTTTTGAAAAGCTGAGGCAGGGGCATGTTTACCACTGTGTTACATCATTTTTTTGTTTATCAATACTCAAGAAGCATTTGGGAACTGAGGGCTCTAATTGTTGAAGCTTTGTAGGCGGAGTTCTTTCCCATTCTTGCAGATGTACGACTTCTGTTGCTCAACAGTTCAGGGTCTCCATTGTTGTATTTTACCCTTCATCATGTGAAGTGACTTGTCTGGACTTGCTATGAAGCTCATATACTTTTATAGCACATGCAGACTGTCTTGGTACTGTCTTGCTAAAATAAGCAGGGATGTCCTTGAAAAGGACATTACAGAGGTGGCAGCATTTGTTGCTGTCAAACCTGTATGTGTGTTTCAACATTAATGGCGCCTTTTCAGATCGGCAAGTTACCCATGCGGTGGACACTAACACACCCTAATACTAATGCTGTTTTCATGACAACATTTTCACCAGAAATGGGACGTTTTTCTTTTGTGTTTTCAAAATCAATCTGTGTCCACATGGAAACAAAAGAGTGATTGAAAATGCTGTTTCACCCTGAAACGCTGAATCATGTCTACACCGAGCCAGACACGGATACATTTCAAAACTCTTCATTCTGGATCCTGGTTTCAAAAGTTTGTGGATTCAGGCACTCCAGGCACCGTTATCACGTAAACGGGAGGTGAAAACACAATGAAAACTCTGTTTCGGACAAAAATGTTGTTGTGCAAACACCACATAAATCCCAAGCAGAAAAATTGTGTTTTTCTAATGTAGTGCTGCCTGAGGGATTGCCGGGCATGGGCATTCAGTGTTGGTTTTCTGCTTTTTTTGCTTACACCCAGAGATTTCTCTCTGTTATCTGATTATTTTGGTGACATTACTGACTGTAGACGATGAAATCCAGAAACTCCATGCAATTGTACATTGAAAAACTTTCTTAAGCTCTTGTATTTGCTTACACAGTTGTTCACAAAGTGGTGAAGCTCACCCTATCCTTGCATGTAAAGGACTGAGTCTTTTAGCGATGATCCTTTTCTCCCCAACCATGACACTCACGTGTCTCAAGTTAACCAGTTTACCTGTGGAAGTTCCAAAGAGGTGTTTTTTCAACTTTCCCTGTCCTTTGTTGTCCTGTTCCAGTTTCTTTGATATGGTGCAAGCATCAAATTTATGACAAGTGAATATTTGCAACACAGTAGTGTATTCAACTGATTTTAGGTTTTTGAAGGACTTTAACTATTAACTATTAAAACTATTTAAACTATTAAAACTTTTTAAACTTCTTTGGAATGCAAGTTTGTCGAAAGCAAAGTATGTAAAAGGCTTAGGCCCAGGCAGCATCATTGTTTGTGTCCAATGATTTAAAATAGTCAAAGTCTCAGGTTTTTGGGCATGTTTTAAAACATATCTAGAAAAGTTAAATCTTGTGTTTGTTTCATTTAGATATTAATGTTCTGTCCTAAACTGTAAGAATCACTTTGAGTTCTTCCATGTCAAACCAGGGCTCTTTCAATACCCCCCTTGCCTTAAATATTGCAAAATCATTCACATCCCCCTCCAGAACAACATCTGCTTGCTCCTTTTCCTACATTTAGTTCAAATATGTGAATATGAGAGTGCAAAACAGGCAAAAGGTCCTCTTAAATGAAACTTGCAGTGAAGGAGAAAATCATTCTTGGGGATGGGCTTCAGACTGACAGTAAATCACATCCTGGCAAGGGGTGATAAAGGGAGATGGGCCCAGACTCATTTCCATTTATATAGTGCATAGACACATTACAGAGAGCGGGCAGTTGTGCTTGAACATCATTTCAAATGAATCATCCTCCGTGCATTACAAGGAGTCAGAGGCATTACATAAAGGCATGTATCACTTCCTCTTGAAATAGAGCGGCAGAATAATACTTGTCTCAAAGGCGCTGGGAATTCTTTTTTCACGTTTAAACCGTACATAATTTTTCCCGATGTGGAAAGGTTGTGCCGTGTGTGACAGTAGTGGAGGGAAATTGATGTTTTAAGCGACTCTTTTGTGATTTTATTTGAGTATAAATTCTCACTGTTGTTGTTGTGGGTGTTTTATTGCATTTCCCATGTGTGAAAATATTTGAAACAAGAATCTGCTGCCAAAAAGCCATATTTTACCTTGTGTCCTTGTTTCCCTGGCTCCCCGGCTTCACCTTTTACACCTTTGTGACCCTAAAAACACACAAAATTCAAGGAGGCACATTTAGGACACTTAACTTTGAGTTTGTCCCATTGTATTAGGTCAGTGGAAGAACTAGGACTACTTCTTACCTTCATCCCGGGAAGTCCAGGATGTCCAGAGGTCCCAGGTGGACAAGAGTCTGGACACTGAACAAGGACATCAAATTTTCACAAAGTTCTTATTGTAAACTACACAAAAAGATAGATAGATAGATAGATAGATAGATAGATAGATAGATAGACAGACAGACAGACAGACAGACAGACAGACAGACAGACAGACAGACAGACAGACAGACAGACAGATAGATAGATAGATAGATAGATAGATAGATAGATAGATAGATAGATAGATAGATAGATAGATATTAGGTACATAGATAGATAGATAGATAGATAGATAGATAGATAGATAGATAGATAGATAGATAGATAAATAGATAGATAGATAGATAGATAGATGGATGGATGGATGGATGGATGGATGGATGGATGGATAGATATTAGGTACATAGATAGATAGATAGATAGATAGATAGATAGATAGATAGATAGATAGATAGATAGATAGACAGACAGACAGACAGACAGACAGACAGACAGACAGACAGACAGACAGACAGATAGATAGATAGATAGATAGATAGATAGATAGATAGATAGATAGATAGATAGATAGATAGATAGATAGATAGATAGATAGATAGATAGATAGATATTAGGTACATAGATAGATAGATAGATAGATAGATAGATAGATAGATAGATAGATAGATATTAGGTACATAGATAGATAGATAGATAGATAGATAGATAGATAGATAGATAGATAGATAGATAGATAGATAGATAGATAGATAGATAGATAGATAGATAGATAGATAGATAGATAGATGGATGGATGGATGGATGGATGGATGGATAGATATTAGGTACATAGATAGATAGATAGATAGATAGATAGATAGATAGATAGATAGATAGATAGATAGATAGATAGATAGATAGATAGATAGATAGATAGATAGATAGATAGATATTAGGTACATAGATAGATAGATAGATAGATATTAGGTACATAGATAGATAGATAGATAGATAGATAGATAGATAGATAGATAGATAGATAGATAGATAGATAGATAGATAGATAGATAGATGGATAGATATGAATTCATATAGCACATTATTGGTGTGTTAATTAATCTTGCATAAGTACCTTCTAATGCTTGATTGAAAATGTGTTATTAATGCCATTTTGTATTTTTTTATTATTTCTTTTGTTTTAATTTTTCATAATGCCCACATTTTCTCTCATGTTTAATTAGAAAGCAGATCAGAGTTTGTTGAGAAAGCCACTTCTTCTGCCCAATAAAAAGTTCAATCTCTAAATTGTGGTTTGCAGTGCCTTAAACCTGCAATGACTCGATATAATACAACAGGTAACTTATATTAAAGATATCTGTTAACCCTACAATCGTTTAAAGCTCAGACATTGTCCAATATGATGATGTTAAAGAAGCACTTGTTCATCCCTAATATTTGCTGATGGTTAAGTTATATTTTGCTTATGCTTAGAAGTTATTAAAAAGTGTTTAATGGCATTAAAAAATGCCATTAAAAGGAAGCTTTACCAGGTCAGCGGTGCCCTGCATTCCAGCTGCACCCTGAAATTCAGAGAAAAAAAAAAGTTAACACTTCAGTGATGCACTTTATCAAAGTCATAATGGATGAGAGGCTTTAAATCAGAAGAGGAAGGACAGCGCTGTGCAGAGGTGGCATTACCAACAAGGCCAGAGTGATTTCACAGTTCTTTGTCTTGTGATTTATAAGGTCAAATGTTATAATTTATTAATCAAATGAGGCAGCGGTACTCACTCTGGGCCCTGCTGGTCCACGAGGCCCCTGTGGTCCTCTTACACCCATGGCCCCCTGTGGTAAAAACACCAGTTAGAAAAGTACACATGGAGAGTACATGTGCTGGTCCCTTCTAATCAGGGTTGAACACTTGAGATTTCTCTTTATACATGAAAGCTAGCACAGATTCACCAGAAATTTTTCTTTCAGATCCTAAGATGAGCTTGGGATGGTGGTTTCAGCTCAAGGGTGAAACTTAAATTTGAATATATCAGCATCAAATGGAGATATATTTATTGAGTAAATAGAAATTCTGGGATATACAGTACCCAAAGGCAAGTTGAAACTGAATATTTTATGATTTGGGATGAGTTTGCAGCCATAAATCAGTTTCTGAAATTTCTAGGAAAATGTGAGTTCACGATTTTTTTATTTTATGACAACTTTTTTGAATATTAAGAAGAAAAACATTTTCTGATGCCAGATGTAGACATACTGTAAGTCTGTATCAGGGGTGTCCAAACTAAGGCCTGGGTGGGCTAACTGTGGCCCTTAGTCCACTTTTACATGCCCCACAGCAAGATCAAAAAAGATTTATTTAAAAGATGATAATACTAAACAGCACCAGGCACCAAAACTGTTGTTTTGTTTTGGATCTGAAAGTGGACAATGACCTATCATCATCCTGTGAGGGGCCAGTCCTGTGTGGGGCTGGCTACCCCAATATCATCAACAATGACTGACTGTTTGCTTTATCAAGAAATTAATGAAAAGTTGTGACATAGGCTGTTTTTGTCTTTACACATTTCCAATAGTGAAGTTTAATCTAACTCACAATGGATCCGTTTTACCACCTCCATCCACTGAAGGCAGGGATATTACGTAGCCCAGTCATCCAAATGCATTTGCGCATATGAAAAAATCTTGACACTCCTAGTCACATTATTGTGTTTGGAGGGCCTTGTAGGGTAAGTAACATCATCGTTGTCACTACCTATAACTAACATGTTCTGGATCTGTTGGAGGAGGCAATGCTGTGACCTAAGTGATGTAAGGAGTCTCTCCACTGAAGGCTTAACCTTTCATTGGGGCACCTGCATAGATACTTGGTACTTCTTCTTTTTGATTATCATTTTTCTCTATTAATCATATTACATATTTATGAAGTGTTCCTTGCAAGTGATGTGGTTTGATTGACGTACTTTGGTGCTGCTCAACAGAGTAATTCTACACACTTAAAAATGTTGGGTTAAAAACAACCCAATATGGGTTATTTTTTAACCCAACACTGGTTAAATATTGGACAGAACACATGCTGGGTTATTTTGACCCAACAAGTTGTGTTGGTTTCCTTTAACCAACAGTTGGGTTATTTGAACAAACCAGTTGGGTTGTTCAAATTACCCAACCACAGACTCAATTTGACTACACTGTTGGGTTCTTTTTACTCGATCAGTTGGGTTGTTCAAATAACCCAACGTTACCCACAAGAAGCTATTGCTAACGTTAACTACAAATGACCAAGAGTTCACAATCACTGCTTCACACACTCATGTAAATGGTAAATGGACTTGAGCTTATATAGCGCTTTTTCTAGTCTTTGACTACTCAAAGCTGCTTTACACCTCAGGTCACACCTACCCATTCACTCTCACATTCATTGATGGTTTTGAGTTTCTATGTTAGTTATCCATTAGTATCTCTAACACATTCAGGCCCTTTCATGACCATTTACACGCCACTGACGCAGCAGTGGGAGCAACTTGGGGTTAAGAGTTTTGCCATGTGTAGCCCTGAGCTGGGCTTGAACCTGCAACCTCCCGATCACTGACCAAGTGCACGATCCAACTGTGCCACCGACGCCCATGTCATGTTGAATTCGGATAGCCAACATACACGGTTACTACAGTGAGCTTTTTTTTTTTTTTAATGTATATTTTTGGGCATTTTGTGCCTTTACTGATAGGAGAAAGACAGTGGATAGGCTTGTGAAAGGGGGAGAGAGTGTAGGGGAAGACACTCTGCAAACTGGTCACAGGCGGGATTCGAACCTGGACCGGTAGAAGCATGTACATGGGGTGCTAACCACTATGCCAAACCAGCACCCCAAACTACAGTGTGCTTTATATACATTTTATTAATATAAATTGAACATTGTGGTGAAAGAATAGTGCACACATAGCAAACCTTGCTTGTATAGAGCTGAGTCTCTCAGGGTGTCTATCAGTATGCGACGCTGCTAGATGGCGGTACTGCACGTAGAAGCCCGCGAAGAGAAGCAGCTGAGGGGGGGTCGAATGAGTGGGGGTAACCTGGGGGTAGCTGTTGGTCGCGCAAGCCCGGGCGTCAACCCAACATGTTGGGTAGTTCGAAATAACCCAACACATTATAATGAAAATTACAACCCAACAGCTAATAACTCAACTGCCAACTACAATAACCCAGCAATCTGGGTATTTAGATTACCCAATTTATTGAAAACAACCCAATTAAACTAACCAACAGTCTCAACCCAGCTGTTGGGTTGAAAAAACAACCCAACAATTTTTTGTGTGTACAGCCAATCAGACCACCTCTCAGTAAAATGCAATGTTTCTAGCTCTATAGGCTGACGTACACTGACCAACCATCACATTTGGACCACCTGCCAAATATTGTGTTGGTACTGCTTTTGTTTCTGTGCAACAAATTCCACTCAACCCAGTCATCTAGCCATTGCAATTTTGCCCATGTCAAACTTATTTAAAACTACATGCTTGTCCATTTTTCCTGCTTCCAACATCAGTTTTGAAGACAAAATGTTCACTTACTGCCTAATATATCCCACCCACTAAAAGGTGCCATGATGAAGAGATAATAAGTGTTATTCACTTCATTGTTAGTGGTCCTAATATTATGCCTGATAAACCTGTGCTAATGGAGTGGATTAATAAGGATCAGTTGTTTAGTACCTGTCCTGAGCTCTTGAACACAAATAAATTCAAACCCTACTTGAAACCAGCTACAACGGACCATTTGTGGGAAACACAATATTATTCATTCAAATTTTTAATTCTTTTTTTCCAATTATTAGTTGTGTTTTTAAAATGTTTGGATTATTTGAGTGTAAAGAGTGTTTAATTAAAAGAAATGACACATTGAGTGATAGTGGTTAATGTGATGTCAGTATCTGACAGAAAGATCCTGATTGTGTTTGATCTAATCTAGCACAACCTTTGTGTATTTGATTTTTCAGTGTGTTTTATTTCCTGCAATCAAATAAAACATAGAGGTGAAACTTCATATTCTGCCTTTACTCACAGGTGGTCCAACTTTTCCAACTTCACCAGAAAGTCCTCCAGGCCCTGGTGGTCCCTGAACAAAGAATTGTTGTAGGTATTTCAAATCAACTACTTTGTAATGCTTACAAACTTTTAAAAAATTGATATAATAGCTAAAATTATTCACTTACGGGGGGTCCATCTTGCCCAACACCCTAAAGACAGATGTATTCATTAAAACCCCATTTTACATTTATATCTTAGACAAAAATAAATAGTGTAGCTTGGGTTATGATCTGGTTCAGACAGGAAAAGATACTCACAGTTGCTCCACGAGGCCCAGATTTTCCAGGTTCCCCCTAAAAAAAGGAGATGCAAGCATTATCAGGTGTTGTTCAAACACTGACATACTGCTGGTTAAGTTGAGCTATCCAAGCCCGCAGACAGTCAGAGTTAAAATTCCTCCTGCCCATCACATGACTGCACTGGGCACACTTGACCCAGCAAATGTTTAGTCTAATGAGAACCGATGTTTAGGCCTTCATTCCCCACGGAGATTACACAGAGGACTTGTAGGATTAAGTCTCATTTGTCACGAGGAATTGGTTTATGCACTGTGGCTCTCGCTGCCCGGCCAAAAACACTGGACAGCAGCTTGGCACGATTTCACTGACAGTCTCTGAGGCAGCAAAGCAAAAGGCTCATTAGTCACTCACTTTCTGCCCGAGGGGACCATCAGGCCCTGGATCTCCAATCGGGCCGGTCAAACCCTGCAGAGAAAAGACATCATGCTTAAGTAATACATCGCAGCAGAAAAAGCAAAATCCATGTAAACAACTGGAAAAGTTCAAGGATATGATACACTTGTAATTTTTTTCTATTTACTACCAGTTTTTAGGTTTGCTTTTTTTATATCCACACAAAGAGCCCATATCATACTTTCTTGAGCATTATTGTCCTTTAGTGTGCATAACATTTTAACAGCATAACAATTTCTATAAACAAGATAAAAAGTCAGTAGCATCAGGACTCTTCCCTTTTCCTTGCTTTGAGGTACACGTAGCCAGAGGAGGCCATAAAGGGGGAAAATGTTCTGAAGATTCTGAGGGCCCATGACTGACAAGGGTCCCTAAAAATGTTCCTATGTCAGCATTTTTTAACCCTATGAAGACAATTGTATCATATTTAATGCATACTTTTAAAATACTTCTTTCTACTCAATATGATCAACAAATTACAAAACAAACATCTGAATACAATCAGATAAATGACAAAAATGTCCTCAAATGGATTATCAGTTGCCAAAAACACCTAATGTATCAAATGAGATACAAAAAAATCTACATGTTGAATTTTTATTAACATTTTGATTTTTACAGATTTTAGCAGAAAGTGAAACAAACATATCAGCTCCAAAAAATTAGAATTTCTGGCTATAATCTATGGTATTGGGCCTTAAAGGGTAAATATGTTACTAAATGTGCTTTTTTGCGGTCAGTCTTTGCAACAAAGTTCTATTTAGGCACCCTCTACATCAGTTAAATCCTATAATATAACCTAAAACCCCTTTTTGAAAAGTTGTTACTGGATACACAACAGAAGATGGATTTATAAACCAAGCCAAATTTTAATGTGAATAAAAAAAGGTTTCAAAATTCTGAAAACTGAGGCTGTAATATTTGTTCTTTGGTACCTTGTGGGCGTGTATGTGAAATACTCCAAAACTATACCCACATGATCCTCCAACAATTGTTAAAAAGAAATATAACCTGAAGTTGCAGGCTCATTAATCTGCTCTACTGGACCTGACAGTCAAACATCTTATGACAGACGAGTAAAAACTTTTATTTTAACATCCCCATAGAAAACACAAGTACAGACCCCTACTACAAACTACCTGTTTGATTTAATATATAAGGAGAAATCTGGTGTGCACAGTTTGCAAACAAAACATTGTCTAACTTTACAAAATCTATTTATTAAGTTATAAAATATCATTTTTAATATACAGTATGTTGCTACAATCACTGCATGTCACTAATGTTATCCATGTATTAGTGCAAGGCTCCATTTTTCACAAAGCAATATGGCAAGAGAGAGCAGAGGGTGCCACACTTTTTAAATTTATTTAGAAATACAAAATACGTGATCTTTCATTTTGTGTTTGTTTCTGTAGAATAAAATTGGTAGTATAGTATTATATATACATATATAAATATTTATCTTGCATACAAAGCTTGAGTGTACTTCATTAAAGACTTTTCCCTGCCTTTAAATGTTTTGTCATCATAAGACTATAATAGGGAGGAGCCGTATGAACAAATCATTATTCCAATTATGTTGGAACATTGTTTGAAAAGTAAATCAAAAGAAAATACAATAATTTGCAAATCCTTTTGACTTATATTCAAATCTATACACTACAAAAAGGAGTTATTTAATCTTCAAACTGATACATTTTGATACTTTTTTTGCAAATTTTCACTCGTAGCATTTGATGCCGACAACCTGCTTCAAGAAGCTGTGACAGGGGCAACAAAACATTGTATTTCTGTTTGTGCTGTATTCCACTAACTAAAGGTCAAAAGGGTTTCTCAAAATGTTTTTGTATTCTGTTTTTATATATGTTTTACACAACATTCCATTTTCATTGGAATTGTTGTTTGTATTTATACACTGCAGATTTAGCAACTGTTTTGAACACTGCACCATCACTGCTAAATAACAGGAACTATGCATATTAGAAGTTTATGCCTAATTAAACCGATAATAGTACATTTATTGGTGCCAGCGAAGGAAATATGATGAACAAAAAAAGGGTTTGTTTTCCATTTTGAGAAAACTTTCAAAAAGAGTTCACAGACGGGCTGCCATTGATGTGAAATGTTCTCTGGGATTCTGAGTTGTAATGTCAGATGTTTCATTCCTTTCTCAAATCCTGTGTCTTCCTTCAAGATTTCAACTTTTACCCAAGTGCAATTTTGTACAAGACAATATAGAAGAAAGTACTGTTACAAAGATCACGCTGAGTTCAACAGGAAAGATGTGGGAAGAAGAATAATCTAACTTTTTTGTGTCCCAATCAAGGGCAGCCCCTTTGTTTGATAAAAGGTTTATATTTAGATTATTTATGTGCACAATATCCAAATAAAGACACTAATGTCAATCCAAAAAAACGCTCTGGTATGCTCGGCTCCCTTAAGTGTTGTATTTGCATACGTCATGACGTGGAAAGGAGCGCGATCAACATAACAGGCACACAAAAAGTCCAGAGCAGGGGCAGAGGGCAAAACTTTCAGGCCACAAACAGAGCAGTGAACGACATTCCTCTGTCTCATTTCAAACAAACGCACTGAAAGAAATCATTCCACACTGTTTTGAGGATTTCTACAGGAGATACCAGCTTGGGCTAAGAAACAAAGGAGCTTCTGTTTCAAGAATCTCTGTGGATTTGCAGGGAAAAAAATAGAGAAAAAACACAATTTTAGTAACCATTTTATAACAAGTCACTCTAAATGAGTGTTGAAAGAAGCTTTAGAATTGGACTAAATCCATCAGAGTCTCTCTTTGTCAGTCTTTCGGCAGCAGCAGTATTATGTGAGCATGTTTTTCTAACCCTTCCTTAAACTCAAAAGGGAGCAAAGTTAATTACGCTGGGACCTGGTTCACCCTGTGACAAAGGAAACTTGGATTCCTGTTAAATAAATTTCTCACATTTCTTCCACAGATTCTTGTGACCGATCCCAGGGCTGCACACAGAGATATCTGGGCCCCTAAAAAACTTGGTAGGAGTCTCTTCAGATATAATTTAGAACCCATGCCTTTAATCAGTTACCCCTTTGACTAAAATTTAGCTTCAAATCCTGGCATCAATCAGCTTATTTTATATATAATGTTGGGATTACAATTAGAGTTCAGGTTGGACCATTTTTCTTAATGTTCATGGCCCCCCTATGAGGCTGGACCGGAAGTTTTCCCCTTTATTCTCCTTATAGGCAGCCTTGCTACTACTACTTCTACTACTGTTCCAACTACCACCACACAACCAACCATTAACTACTACCATAACAACCGGCTAGCTCTACTTCTACCACTATAACTACTACTGCTACAACCAGTACCCCTTCAACTACTACATACTACTACATATCACAACCACTCCTACTACTAATACCAGAGGTGCTACCGGAAATTTTAGGCCCCAGGAAAGGAAATCAGATTGGGCCCTATCCCATATTCTTCTCAAACCAAGCATCTGTCAAGCAAATAAATACAAATCTTAACTCATTTCTAGACCACCAATTGTAATTACACCATTTAATCACTTTGTTTGAAGAAATCTGCTTCAAACAGAAAACAAAATAACACTCTTTGCAAAAAATCATACGGTAAATGTTAAATTAAACTATGTACTAAAAGTAATGTTCTTGTTTTTGGACCATTTTGATCATTTAACATGTTTTAATTCATTATATCCTAATGATTCTCTGATCTATTTACCCTGGTATATATAAATCATTGCAAATTATTCACTTGTCTTGCTTTTCGGTCAGTTACCTTTAAGAGCCAAATATTTCATCATGCCATTCAGACTTTCAGGCATTCAGCAAAATACATAAAAGTAAAATCCTCTGATAACTGTTCTAAAGGGCCACTTTTGTACATGAATACTATTTTTAATGAGAGTTTAGCATTTTAAAGATGTTTGGATATGTATGTGCCATGAAAAACATTAAAGACGTCTTATATTTTAGTAACAGTAAAATGATAATACAGTATTATCAGGTCATCGGCCCTCAGAATCTTCCAGTCCTCCAGTCCCCCACGCCCACCCCCTTCAGCTCCACTGACTTCCTTCACCGCTTCTACATCTAAAAATACTACTATAACTACTACCACTACTTTGACTGCTAGCACTAGTAATTCTTGCTACTACAGCTGAATCCCAACTACAACCAGCTCCACCACTGCTAATTATACTGCTTTATATATTATATTATTAATATTAATGATAATTATCAACACCATTATCAATAATATTATTAGGAAGACAAGAGCATAGTCATAAACAATACAAGCATATGGCTAAACAATGTAAACTTGCCAGATTATATTAGATGGCAAAATCCATATGTTACCCTTGTGGATGGTATTCAAACAAGAACATAAGTTTGAAGTACTCACATCATTCCCAGGGATTCCAGGTAGCCCTGAAGAGCCCGGTTTACCTGCATCTCCATCAGGTCCCTTGAAACAAAGGTTTCACATTGCATTAGTCAGCAAAAGTCCCATGTTGGAGCTATACATTACATCAGTGTAACTTATAATTAATTGTTATTCTTACAGCGGGACCCTCTGGGCCATCATCCCCCCTTTCTCCCTGGAAAAAACAGAGATTCAAGGTCAGCAAAAAGGTAATTGTCTCCAGAGTATGTGTCATATAATATGAGCATTTTTACAGAGCACTTACAGCAATTCCATCAATTCCCGGGACACCTGCAGGTCCAGGAGGGCCGGTAGATCCTTGACTCCTCTGGGTAAAATAATAAAGACAGAATAAGATGACATCAGCTTGAATTTTGCATACTCTAACAGATATGACAAGGAGAACAGGTGCTCTTTCTTTTTTAGATGCCTAGAGGGCATTTGTCCTTGGGATACACAGAAATAGCTGACTATAAAGCTGATTTCTGATGGCATAATGATCAGCAATAGGATGATGCAGAATAAAAGGCAAAGTTTAAAATAAGGAACCATGATGGAATTGCTATGGACCATTTTGAAGAGCAAGTGTGTCTGCCCATAGTGGGGAAAAGTGGCACAAAAGTGCACAGGTTTGAAAGTACCAATGTTTTAAGTTTATGTCTTCTATATGCATGTTACCATAAGTAACAGAAAAAACATGACTTTTTGGAGATATAAGTCAGAAGTGGTCCTTAATTATAGAAAAGTCTTTTGGCACCATCTTAAAAAAGATGAAACAAGCATATGATCAAATGTAGCTTTAGTTCTGATACTCTTCACTGCAAATTTTGGTTGAATTATAAAATTATAAATGAATTATAAATTATTAAATTATAAAAACTAGAATAAAGACAAGAAGCATGTCAAACTCTTGAATTCATGTGCAGATGTCCCCTCAAATCCCTCATTATACAATCCCAGGATCAGATATGCAGGTAAAATGGAGCTTGTTATCCAGGATTCTGCACTAAGATTACACCCACCTGCACCTCAGTCACATCAGCCTACAGAGACAGAAAGAGAGAGAGAAATAATGAGTCTTACTTGAGCAGAGCAGATAAGGACAAGCTGCAGAAGCAGAACAAGCAGTGGCCCTCTAAAGCTGAGGGCCCGAGCCATCATCTCCCCGTGGGCAGGAAAGGTTCAGAGTATTCCTTTCTCTGGGATTTGTTGGGCTGAAGGAGCCCCCCGACAAAACAACCCAACTGAATCCGCCTCAGCTATCTACACCATCCGAGGACCCTGAACCATCAGGGGCTCATGTTTATTCATGCAATGTTAGTTACAGGAAGGGATTGGAGGGTTTTCAAGGGGGGCAGCTTGGGGAGGGGCCAAGGAGCAGACAGCACCAATGGGCAGGGTCAGCGGGTTATTTGACCTCTGCTGTGACCACACAATGGTTTGAATTAAAGTATATTATAGGGTTTATTTATTGAAGATAACACTATTTCTTTTAACAAATGTTTTATTTAAATTTGTGCGCATAACAAATTCCAAAATAGATATTTTAAACAAAACAACACAGAAACAATTACAACTTAGCAGACAGTTCTGAGTCCATACATGTCTCTAGGCTCATCTACACAAAAAAGGATCAGAGTTCAGCGAAATGGTTTCTTTGGGACTATAACATTATATAAAAGTGAGGGAAAGAAACAAAATAAACTTAGTATGATAGAATGAGTAAGTAGAGAACCAAAATGTACCTATATACGCAGGCACGCACACACAAACACATTCCCCCACGCTTCTAAGATGTGGTTTAACTCCATTTTCTTTTCTACAAGCATGACCTTTGATCCTAATACCAGTATAGTATTCACCTCCACCAAGGAGACTCTGTTTCAGCATTTGTTAGTTTGTTTGTGAACAGGATAAGTTGGAAAATTATGAAAAGATTTTGATTACATTTTCAGGGAATGTTGGTCATTGCACAAGAAAGCAGTGGTTAGATTTGGGTGGTGACCTGATTAAGGATGCAGATCCAGAAATTCTTTTTGTAAGGAACTCATTAACATTGCAAGTTAAGACAGTTTTTCCACATTTTTGATAATAGTTCAAAAAGTTCTCAAAAGATTTTGATGATATTTCAGAATTTGGAGGGCATGATATAGGGGAGATGTGATCAGATTTTGGTGGTGATCCAGATTCAGATGTTGATCTAGGAATTTCTTCAGTTCAAGAAAAGGCAGTTTTCCACATAATAATAATAATTGACAATATCAGTGTTGGAAATGCCTTGGTGGGGGATTGTGTTCTACTAGTTAACTTTGTTGTGATACCTCAAGAACAGATTTTTGTTGTGTTATTGCAGTATTTCTCACCAATGTCCTGGCTGGTAGATCATGGCAGACATCTCTTCTGGCTCGTGCCACATCACAGTGAATCAGCATGGACTGAAGCTCAAACTTGATGGAAAAAGAACTGATTTAAATACACATTTCATATTAGAATATCTATAAGAAAGGAGATTAATGGTATCTAGCTTTCAAAGTGTTTTTGTTGTGTACATCATTATTAATGGAATATATTGTTGGCTCTAACGGTGAATGCTTTATTGAGCAAACGCATGCTGTTTTCTTCATTTTATTGTGCCCAACAGGAAATCCGGACGTGGGCTTAATTACATCTTGGAACAGTTTCTTGACCTCAGGAGTAAGAGTAAAACTTTGGCACTGCAGATTAAGAGACTGCTCACATACACCAGTGAGCCCAAAATCTGTTTAATCTTGTATTGCACAATGAAACACTGAAAAAAAATCTGTCACAGCTACAGGCAGCACTAAACATAATTTAAAGCTTTCACCACTTATCTTAAGAAAATAAAATGTAGGAGATAAGAATGTCCTCAAGGAACTGCACAACAAAAGATGCCTGGATCTTAAACCATGCATCTGGCTAGCATGGAGCTGCAGAATGGTTTGCAGCCATTCTTTGCCACAACCTGCAACAAATTCTGCATATTTGTCAGGAGAGTCTGAATGGACAGGCAGCAGACTTAACAACAAACAAACCTAACGGGGTGTGGAAAAAAGATGAAGAATCCTAAGCTTCTGGATGTTTCAAGATTTTCAAAAGTATAGGGAGAAAGTCCTTCAACAGTATGTGTAAAATTAACATGCTTGGACAGTAATAATGGATTATTTTTTAAGAAAATTACATTTATAACAATAATGACATTTTGCTACAAAACACTTATTTAGCTGCTACTTGCGAAAAGCTGTTGTGGTACACTTCTTTTACTTGCAACTACAAACATCAACCAAAAAAATCGACTGATTGTAAGGAATCTGCCATGTTATACCCATTCAAAATATCTGAGCTACAGCCAAAGAAGGTGATCTGATACAAATAAAACTGCAAACATTTTAGCAGTTTAGATATAAAAAAGTTTTTATGGTTTAACTAAATCCTCAAATAGAAGCTTGCATGATGCCCCCAAAGACTTGATAGGCAATTATTTCAAATAAAACAATGATGAGGACCATTCAAATAAAAAAGACTTAACAAAAATTAAAAATCACAACAATTGTATAAGAAAATTAAAACAGAGAAACCTGAATATAAGAGAAAAGCAGAAATAATGTAACACTATTGATCATGCTTTGGGTTAATTGTGCTTTTTGCTTGTAGCTCATTGTTTAATTTTACTGCATTAATGGTGTCAAATTCCTTCTGTAAAATCAACAGTTGGCTTGTCTCTGTGAAATTTTAAAAACTAGCATCATTTGGCTGCATTGTTAGTCTATAATATTGCTTAACAATAAGGCTTGAAACTGCTTTTTACTTTACAAAGAAACTTTTGCTTTCTGACACTTGAATAACTTCAAGTTTGGATGCTTGATCCTCTCAAAAATAAATGTTGAAAAAGGACATCCAATATTATTGGATGTTTCAAATGATCAGCCAAACTTATGATGAACAAGAACTATTATTTACAAAATAAAACAAAAAATGTGAAAATGGTAGAATCCTACTTCTCTTTTTCCATAATATTAGAATGTTACAAGGTCAATTTGGCATTACTGTTGGGACCTATATTGTTGAACTCTTGATTAGCATTTGAAGACCAGAACAAAAGTTGGGATAGCTGCAAATACAGGGGAACAAAGGGGGGCAAGATGGAGGATATGACCCCAACGATTAGTTTTTTAAAGCCAGGTAAAGGAGGTATACGTTGGCCAGGGGTAGGTACTAAATCTTCTGATCCTGAAAAGGTTTACATAGCTAAATCACATCTTTAAAAGGTTCCTACTAGACCTTTCAGGGCGCCAGCTTTTTCTTTGTGTGGCCTGCATATGAATGTATAATGTACCATTTAATATCCTTCAGTAAAGCAACTGGTGTTCAGGTAAAGGTGATGTCATGTACACTAATAAATAGATATCAGATTTACATTCACATTTGTATGGCACATGACAGACTGTGCATCCTGTTATAAGACTGATCCATCAATGGGTTTTAGTTTTTACTGTTTTCAGACGCCTTTTCATTGAGTTTTACATTCTTAGCTTACAGAGATTTGTTCCTGTTTTTATATTACTGTTTTATCAGGGCTTCTATTGAAAGATGTTCTAATTTAATCATCTGCAGAATCAATATTTTTTCTACAATTGCACATGTTGACATGAGGAAAAAAGCATCAGAATCAGAATTAGTGACTTATGTTGAAAATTTGCATTGACATACCGGAACTGCCATCACTGCATTGTCCTTCAGTTTCCCAATCATTGTGAAGCCATCCAGACTAACTTTCTGTCTTGGTGGTAAACTCTGTGACCCGGTCATGGCACAGTCCACAAACAGGGTGACAGAACGTCTGCTGACGTCCAGCAGCACCGTGTGCCACTGATCGTTAAACAGAGAAGAAGAGCTGAAATAAACAGTCTGCCTCCCGCTGTCCAGAGCTGTGAAGGTAAACTCCAGAGTTTTGGACTCTCCATTCAGCCTGACTGACAGCTGCTCATTTCCATTCACATCCTGCATCTGCCAGATATTCCACTTTTTAGTGATGGTGCTGCCAGTCATACGCAGTACTGCCACAAATGCAAATTCCTCTGGAAGACCCAAGGGATACGCAGACCTGGAACAGTAAAATAGATAATATATCAGCCACAGTTTGTGCCAAAACCCGTTTCAGCTTTGCATTTAGTATTGATTTTATTATCCACTTAAAATGTTTAGTAAATATTTTGTCACAGATGTGCACTATCTATGATATTCAGCACCATGGACAGGGTAGAGAGCTTCATGCCAACTAAAGCACTAGATGGCAGTGTTCACTCGCACATCCCTCACAAGGACTCCTGCTGCAAGGCTGTGCAACTTTGCTTATTTTTGGGGTCAGATAAATCTGACTTCTACTCTCACTGCCAGAGGGCCAACTTGTTCCTACTTGTAGGATATTCTTAAAAAGACAAGGATTCCTTTTATTTTAATTAAAGGAAAAATTTACACCCATGGCCATCTTATTGGGTTAACCTTGCTAGTACTAAGTTGGACCTGTTTTTGCCTTTATACCTGCCTTACTCCCAAGAAAGATTCAAGAAGGTGCTGGAAACATGCATTAAAAATTTTGGTGCAGTGACAGCATCATGTAGTCAGGGGGGATTTGTGGGCTGCGCATCCATTTTCTATTCCACCTATCTCAAAGGTGCTCTATTGGATTGAGTTTGGTAACTATGGTGGACAATGGAGACCTATGGAGGCCTATGTAGCACAGTTACAAACTCGTGCTTAAGAAACCAGTCCTTGCTTACAATCTCTGCTGATAAATGGATGGATATGCTCGGCAACAATACTCAAGTAGGCTGTTGTGATTAAATGATATTATTTGGTACAAAGAGGCCCAACGTGTGTCAAGAAAACACCCCATGTTCTCATGTTTTTTGATTTTGACCCTTCCATCCAACAGAGTCTGACTCATCAGACCTTTTTCCAATCTTCTGTTTTTAAATTTGAGTGAGTTGTGTGAGCTGTTGCCTCCGTTTCCAGACAGGAGTAGCACACTGTGGTTCTCTGGTGCTGTAGTCCACCTGCCACAGGATACAATGTGTTGTGTGTGCAGAAATGGTCTCCTGCACACCTCAGTTGTAGCAAGTGTTTGTTTGAGTAGCTGTTGACTTACTATCATCTCGCACCAGTCTGGTAAGTCCCCTCTGACCTCTGGCAACAATAATGTGTTTTGTACATAGAACTGCTGCTCGCTGGATATTTTCTCTTCTTTGTGACCATTCTCTGTAAACTAGCTCGAACCAGCCTGTCTGCCATCAACAACCATGTCACGTTAAAAATGATTAAAATCTCTTTTCCTTTTTACTTCAGTAGATTTTCTTAATTATGTGCACATGCCTATATGCTTTGAGTCACTGCCATGTGATTGACTTATAAGTCATTCCTGTGAACACCAGTTCAACAGGTGTATCTGATGAAATAGCTGGTAGGTGTATTTGAATAGCATGGAGAAAACTAGAGAGTTTATTCAGTCTACTGCATTTGGTCTGTCTCTCTTGTTTCCATAGAGCTGCTACATTTGTGTTACTGAAATTGACTTGTTTATTAATAATACAGAGTTTCATCTTGAAACTATCAATGTTAGAATAGTTCACATCTTTCTAGGGAATAAGCTAGACTGAAAATGAAATCTCTGTCAGTTTCAGAGATAAATTAAAAGTAATAGAACTGCTGGCTGAAGCAGAATGACTCTTATTGTGACAAGTCCTTGCGATGTTGTCTTATATCACCTCTTATATAATCCCTTCTCGAGGACATGAGTGTTACTAGCTGTTATAATTGAGACAGATTTACAGGCTGTATTAATTAAGGAGAGGGGCAGCATGTGACTCTGATGGTGCTTTAATTTACATCCAACCTGGGAAAAGGGGAGGGGGGATTATGCCACATCCCAGCGAAATGCATTCCAGTGATGAGCTGGTGAAGTCAGGGTAGTTGAAGGACGTCTGACTTCAAAGTGGGACATTTCCACCAAAGGGGGCGTCCCCAGTGATATTACCTAATTTAAAATTTGGACTATTCCAGTTCAGAGATCAACAGTTTCCCACCCCTGCCACCTGCTTACCTAGTGTTAATCCTGAAGTTGAATGCTGGCCCGATTTGATAGGCAACATGCTGAGGAGATGATCCAGGCACTTTTTTAACTGTCCCTCTTCTTGCCAGCTCTGCAATGTGGAACTGAGACATAATGTAAAAACCTGCAGGTAAAGGAGCAAAAACGGTAAAAATTATCTTTACCTTGAATTAAAGTTTAATTTCTAGAACAGAGGGTAAACAGAGTTAAATCACTACCTGGAAATAAAGTTCTTTTGTATGTTACGGCCTTTTTCAGTTTACAAGTAAAATGCAAGGTTTCATTTTGTAATTGTATTCATTTGAATAAATATTGTATTTTCTAAAATGAAAATGTTAAAATATATAATTTATCTCAGCAAAATAGGCGATCAATCAAACTATAAATCCAACACCCAAAAAGGTTTCAGCTTCAAACTATCCATTGTTTGATTTTTATGCTCAGTGTTTGTCTTTGTGTTTCTATTTGGCTTTTGCAACATTTTTTGGATAGTAAAAATAAAAAAAAAACATCCTTTATTCCTTATTTTGCTCAGGGTGGTGGGTGCTAGAGTCTATCCTAGCTTTCAGTGGGTCAGAAGTCCATTAAGTCATGGACTGATAGCTAGACAATCACAGAGCCAGCATATAGAGCCACAGACAACAAGGCGCACCCACATCACACCTGCAGATGGAATCACTAAAATTTTTCCCCTTTCCTTGACTGGTCTGTTGCCCACTGTTGTGGCTGTAATGAGATTCCTCTTGATGACATGACAAATATGAAGTGCCTGACTAACACTGACACTATTCTGATGATGGTGTATTTCATTCATGTCAGAACATGAATTTTGAAACAAGAAATGATGTCACATCCCAGTTAAATGTATGCCAGGAATGAGCTGGTAAAGTTAGGGTTCCTGTAGATCAGTCAATGTCACCCGAGCAGAAATCCCAAGCAAAGAGGGTGTTCCTGGTGGCATATCCAACTTGCAACTCAGAATAAGGGAAAGGGTTGAAGCCAACTGAATGTTTATGTTGGAACTCAGGAACACTCCCAAGACCAAGGGGAACTTCAAGTGGCTAGTAATTGGCTGAAACTTGACAGGAATTCAATTGGAAGGTGAACATTGAAGTGGGTGCAGCTGTAAGGGTGATTTAAAATCCCCAATTAACTTAAAGGTGCTATGAGGAGAAGCTATTGCCGGCGAAATAAAGACTCTGCTACCCATGAGCACGTGCTGTGGTAATGCTGCGTTCCAGTAACCTCGGAAATGGGAGTGACATCATCTCCGACTTATCGGCGTTCCAGTTGAAGTCGGAAAAAAACATCCCGATCTACCAGGCTATTGTTGGCTGTCCCCAGTCAGAAGTGCAAATAAATTGATTATTACAGGGGCTAAATAACTGTTCACACTGGGGGCATCCATCTTCGACTGTCAACTCGGGGGTGGCGAGGTTTCACCGAGTTCCCAGTAGGAAATTCAGACTTCGGGGAACGTTCCAGTTGCAGTTTCCTACTCGGAACCCAGAAATTCCTACTTCTGACTACAACTGGAACGCACCAAAGATGTGACTGAAGCCAAAGCGTGTGTTTGTTGTGATAAATGCAGCTCGGACCTTCCTCAGAACTCTGCATTGCTTTACAACTTATTTTTTCAACAACTTGCAGAATGCAAAGCGACAAGGTAATGTATCACTGTCTAGTTATGTAGCGGTAGTTTTTGATGTGTGACAACAAGCAATTTTTGGAAAACTTGTTATCGTAGTTGTAGCCGGCTATATATTGCTACTTACAGCCCGGTGCTCTAAGACGTGTAATATAAATTATAAAATAATATAAATTTGCTCTAGTTTTAATTGTCTTGTTCCCGAAGTTAAGTATCCAGGCCAGTCCAGCCCTGTCCGACCCGACCGGAAGGCTAAGGAATAGCATTTATAGATAACCTATTTTGATGCTATAAAACTCATCCTAAAGTGTGTATTTCGATCAGGCGTATATCTAAAAGTGAGACTTTTTTGTAATTACTTAGAAACTCCTCACAGTCTCTTTAACCCGCTTGTTTTACTTTTGATCTGTGGGAAGAAAAACCGGGGTACCTGGAAAAACCCACACATGCACGGGGAGACTATGTAAACTCTACACAGAAAGGCCCAGAACAAGGCCCAAATTATAGTCAAATCAAAATGTAGTATCTACAGTAGAGCTAAGCAATATTGACAAAAAATCATAGCTGGATTTTTTAAAGCTGAATGGCAATATTCAATTCACATTTCAATTTCCCCAGATAAACACTTAAAAAATACATACATAGGTTACCAAAGCTCAGAGCAAGGATTGTTTCTATGCAGAGGGTTGTAGCACAGTATTTGATAGTCATCATATTTTATTCCACGTTTCTCATGTGAAAGGTAAAGAGATTCATCAAACTATTTTATAACTAGTCTAGCATCCAGTTTCAATTCCAGCTTAACATTAAGTATATTTATAAAACTTACACTGCCTAAGCTTATGTCATATTTGAAAATATATAGGGATATATTTTCAAAAAGCAGGATATATCTTCTAGCCCTAAGCTACTACATATGTTATTTGTAAGTTTACCATGAATATACAGAGTGGTACTAACATCTATCTCAAGCACGGTAAAACCAAGTGTGAAGCAAAACAAGAACTAAACAATGCTTAGTCTCAGTGAATTCACCTGGGAAAGGATCCTCCCCGACATTGATCTGAGGGCACATGAACTGCTGCTCCCCATGAATACCAACTTGAGATGAAAATCTCACAGCTGCAAGATGGAAACAGAGAGCAGCCTACTTTAGCAGTCAGACAGTGAGAAAGAGGGTGTGTGTCAGTGTGTGCGTGTGTACATGTGCCAGTGTGCAGAGGGAATGAAGGCTCAGTGTTTGGAAAGCTGCTCCACTGCCTTGAATAAATATTAGTTTATCTCTGGCTGTTTGTGGTTTCCTCTCTAACACTTAACTTCTAGATTGTCCTGTTTTAACACATCTGGTGGGGAAGTTAAAGGTCTTGATCAAGTTTGAAGAAAGAGTTGGCGTTCAGCAGATCCTTCCTCTCTGAACTTTGCCAACAGGGTGCCAGCCTTGTATTGTTTCGAGCAGTGTTTGTTGAGTGGTGTGGCGGGGAACACTGGTGTGCCTTGAGGCAAGTCTAGGTGTGCCCTGGGAATTTTTTCAACTATGAGTTATAACTTCAGCATCTTGAAAACATGTTTTAATTAAATCCATCAGTAGGCTACCTCATAGGTTTTCATTTCTGTATAAAACAGTGATTTCAGTTACTTAAAAAAAAACATGTTGAGGGTTTTATCATTACCAAAATAAGCAGGTTTTAATTTAATTAAAATCTAAGTCTTTCAAAACCCAGGTAACTATGGGTTTGGATGGCTCATTTTATTACACTGCTGGTGCAGAAGTGTTCATCAGGTCTTCCAAGAGGAAACAACCTTTAGCAGCATTTAGTTCATCAGCTAGAGCCAAAATGCTGTGCCTTTCAGCTTTCAATTTGATTAAAAAACTGTATTCAATATGTCGTGAATAATTCAGTTGTTAGTATATTTTGAATAAGTGAATTTTTCACATGAATAATCTCCTGTAACTCAATTTTAAAATGTTGTTTGCATGACTATAAAGTGTGCCATAAGATTTTGGCTTGGACTTTGGTGTGTGTGCCTTGAGCAAATATCTTTTCATCAACATAATGCTTCAGCCACGTTGATGCTACACTCTCTTGCACTTCATGTTTATACCTTCTAGTCTGTTCTTAAGGTGTAAAGTTTAAAAAAAGGTCAAATTCCCTGTATGTTCAACATACCTGGTCAATAAAGCTGATTCCCAAACACTGCTAGATGCATCTATCAGTGTTTGCATGTATGGATGGATAGAAAGGGTTTAACACTAATAAAAGTGCTGTAGTCTTATATCTTTTTCCTGCTAAATAATTTTTTTATGGAAAATATATGAAGTTATTCCAAATAAATTCAGTAAATTCCACAAAGTGAATTAAACATTTGAAGCTAGCATAATAGAATAATTTATGCCTTAAAGTATATATTTATAGTAGACCCATGCTTCATAAGGAAAAGGACGGGATGAAAAATACAAGTAACCTCAATCAAGAATTCTGTGTTTTTCATGCATTTGTTTGTAAACAGAATAACTAAAAAAGAGAAGAGTGTAATTTAATTAAATATTCAGTGATGTTTCTTGTCAAGGCACACGGAGGATGTGAAAAGATCTTGTTGGTGATTTGTTCTCAATACAGATGTGGATCCAGGAGTTTTTTTCAAACCTTGATGGCATAAGTGAGAAGCCATTAGATTTTGGTGGTTATTTGAATACAGATGTGGGTACTTCTTAAGAGTTTGCTAACAGTGCAAGATAGGGCAAGTTTTCCACATTTTTGACAACAACTCTCCAGATGATGTTGAAATGCCTTGGTGGGGGTCTGTGCTCTCAGAGCATTGCAATTTGTGAGGGGTGATATCATATTAAGTTAAATAATATCATACTTTAAAGACTTTCCATTACCTTTAACTATTTGCAAAATGCTTGTAATTTCAAAATGAATCAACACTGTTACTTGTCTAAGCTACATCTTACAACATGCAAACTGTTGTAAGAGCATAATAACATGCTGATGCTTGATGAAAAAGCATTGCATATTTGTATGAAATATTATTTTCCCATTCAAAGTGATGAATTTGGACTGATGCAATGTGCTAGGTGCAATAGCTTAGAGTATGAGTGTGGTAGCCTTGCTATTTTTACCAGTTGAATCTTCAACATCATACTTTTATGTTTATAATTGTTGTAATTACTGATGCACTTTGGTCATGTAACTGTAGCATCGTTTAGTGCACAGCTGAATCTATATAACATGCAGGCACACAGCTGGACTCCATAACCCAGAGGCATAAGTGCTGCTGCACAGAGCCACACAAGATATATGTCATAAAAAATAGATATCAGCAGCACTATGCAACGAGGAAATAAAGCAGCAGAGCCTTCATAAGATATTGCTTACCATATGTACATTTTAAAGCCAGCCATCTAGTTTTAAAACTAGGCACTATGTAGGATTAGATTTCAAGAACCTCTTTATGGGCACAATTTACTGAATCATATAAAAATACATCAGCTTATAGGCATTCAAGAAATATTCTGGACACTTTTTGTTGCTCCAGATTAGCAATACAACATCTCACTATGTAAACATGTTATGTTTTTCCCTAATTTGTCACCGTAGTTGTCTTATTTTTTTTAATGCATTACTGATTTTTGGTTCAGTAGTATAAAACTTGTTTGTATTCAAGTCTGTGCAGCAAAATTATTTCATATGAAACAAGTTAACATGAATCTGCCTCCTAATACACAATTTGCAGCTTCATAATAATAAAACATTTTCAGAAAATCCTGTCACATGTATGTTGGATCACTTTGGGAAATGTTGTCCAAGTTTAGACTAAAGCAAACAACTTTTTGTGTGATTTTACTGCTGTTGAATGTCAAAAGGATCAAGATGGGCCCAATCAGTGTGTAATGGTTAAACACCAGCTTCACTTCCCTCTCTTTAGTGTAATTATCTCATCATGTTACACCTTACCGTGCAGAGGGCTACTTACTCTGAGAGTGGAGTCCCGTGGAAAGGCATTGTGGGATCAGATAGCAGCAACACAAGGAGTACAGAAGGATGTTTCTGAAATGCAATCAGAGAAACACACTTTTAAGATGCATTAGGTTAGAGCTAAAACTGCAGCACAGCTTTTGAATCAATTACATGTAAAGCTTATCAAGGCTTCATTCCTGAGTTAATAATTTACCTTTTGACTTCTCCCATGTCATAGCTTGATCTAGAATTATACATAAAACACAACCTGCTGCTGGATGTTTCTACAGATTGGCTTCCAGGAGAGAACAAGACCCCTGGTAGCTGCTCCCACAGCAGGAGTGAAAAACCTCAGGTCACACACAGTGAGGGGTCTCTCTCTTTTATAGGCCCCACTGTTGTCCTTTATTTGGGGGAGTGAGTCAACAGCCTCCACAGTGTCAACTTTACATTCCAGCGGAGGTCTCCTGCACCCTCTTTGGATTAAATGTTAATGTTTCCACAAAGACACAATCACACTGTTTTCTTCTACTTCCATGACTGTCAGCTGAAATTAATACAGAGTAAATCAGCTGTGAAATAGAGAAAGTTACCCTGTGGTGACGTTATTGCCCACCATGCAGATCTACATTCTCTGTAATCTCTATGGTTGCAGGGTGTTCAGACAGCAATGGAGCTGTTGTCCACACTGGAAAATAGAGTAGAAGAAGAAAAGAAGCAAGTCTAGAAAGCAATGTGTACTTTTAGTTCCATCTAAATTCTCTGGAAATACCAAAAAGAGAGCCATGCTTTCCTGCTTTAACAGGAATGTGCTTTAGAAAAGGAAATGTTAGTGCAAGAAAAAAGAAATGAAACCACTGACTCCTCCTCAAGCTTCCCTGTTTTACATTTTCTGCCTACATTTCTTTCTAAATTTGACTTGTCGTAAATGATGAATCAGTGACAACCAAAGTGTTATTAAGTCACAATTCAGCAACTGCTCATATATTTTTGATACATTTCAGTTCCATGTGTTTCAAGGTGAGCTGATCTGTGCTATTTTGGTGGTCGACAGTGTCAAAAAGAAAAAAAAAGAATAAAACTTTATATCTTTGTCCTATTCTCATCAAAATCTGGAAGAAGGGAAGAAAGAGAGAGTACTGCCTGTATTGCACAACATAGGCAATATTTCAGTGCCACAAACTCTGTGAAGGAGGTTGTGTTTTTTCCAACATTTGTCTGCCTGTCCACCTTCGAACAAAAAAAAAAATCTTTCAGTCTTTTGATTACATTTTCAGATAATTTTGGTCATGGCGCAGAAAATAAGTGAAAAGAATTTGTGTGATCTAAATCTTATGTGGATGCAGGCTTTTTAAGGATTTGTTAACACTGCAGTCCGTTTTCTATTTTTAGATAATAATTGGGCTAAAAATGCCAGAAATGCCTTTGCAGGTTGTACTCTTCTAGATTTTAATTTATGTGATAGTGTCTTTGGCCTTTCTTGCATCCTGGTAGTTAAAAACATGACACATCTTTGCATTTGTTTTTACAATCAAGGATTTTACTGATACCAGTGTTTGAAATGACAATTTAGCCAACTGACCCTTTGGCAATCTACTCCTTTTACAGGAAATGACCTGCACTATGCTGCGCGTATGTCTCTCCATCACAGACCCAAGTGAGTCCAAACTCCTGCCAAGCACAGCACCAGACTTCTTCACCAGTCTGTCAAACCTTCTGGTGCTCCTATCAGTCATGTTGCCACATCATCAGACTGCAGCCTAGAACAGAACACAGAACAGTGCAGCACTTAAATGTTCAGCATTGAAAGACCTGAGCCTTCTGAAGGAGAAGAGCTGGCTCTGCCTCTTAAGTACAGGCTACCTGTGTTCACAGGCCAGTCCAGCTTGTTGTAACGGTGCACATCTTAGTACTTATAGGTTTGCACCCCTTCAATGACCTCCCCTCTGATTGTGGCTGGCTGGAAGGGCTTAGCCTCTGTAAAGTCAGTGACCATCTCCTTGGTCTTGGAGGTGTTCAGCAGGAGGCAGTCCTTAGTGCTCCAGTCACTGAAGGCCTTCTACAGGTCCCTGTGCTTCTCTCTTCCTGCCCATCCTTGATCCACGTCACAATAGCCGTGTCATCAGAGTGCTTCTGAATGACTCAGACCTGTACTCAAAGTCTGTAGTGTACAGGGTAAACAGGAATGGAGTCAGAACTGTACCGCTGCTGTTGCAGAAACCCACTTCCTCAGCCTGACAAACTGTGGCCATTCTGTGAGGTAGCCTGTGATCCAGGAAGTGAAGGAGGGATCAACCTTCATGTCCTCAAGCTTATGCTGTAGCGAGAAGGGCTGAATATAATAATAAGATGAAATTTTATTTAAGGGTGCCTTTCATGACAGTCAAGGTCAGCTTACAAAAAGTACTTAAATGGGGCAAAATGCTTCTGAAATGTCTAAGAATATAATCCTCACACATCAGCCTGGTACATCTAAGAGCATGTGGGCCTGGCGAGTAGAGGACCGCATCATAAATATTCCTGGTACATGAACTGCAAGGGGTGAAGTGTGTTTCAATTGTGGTAGCAGGAGGCAGAGAAGCAGCCACTCCCGTGTCTTCATGATGTGCAATCTGGGGGCCACTAGGCGAGTTGATCTCAAGCAGGAGCCCAACTTCAGGAATGGAACCAGACATGATGTCTTCCACAGACCCTGAGACCTGCCTGTTGAGGTAGTCATTAATCAATTAATCAATGAAGCCAATACTGATAGGATTATCTACTTATTTCGTTTTTGGCTTCTTTAATGACCAGGACCAGATAAGAGGGGCGTTTTGTGGTCCTGGGGCCACCAGTTGATGGTCACTAAGGCTTCAACTTTGCAGCTGCTTAATTTGTCCTTGATAAAAACCTTCCTTTCTCATGACATGTAACATCCTTGGTGTATTGGAAATGTATATAAATTTAACTTTTTCCTTGAATGTTGAAGAAGTTAAAGGTACAAATTCAATGTTTCCACATATGGACTCAAATATCCCTTATACTGTAGCCTATTTACTCTGTTCTACAATGCTGACTTGTGCCTTTTTAAAGTGTGTGTCAAAAATAGACGTTCTTTTACAGAAATAATGATCATTACACGTATAAAAGTAAGACACATTCAATATGAACCCACCTCCTCCTTGTTTCTTTTAATGGTGTAAAGTTTGCTCATGAACTGCGCCTGTGGTATGTGCAGTAACGCGCAGTTTAATGTGCGTAAGCGAGCAGCAGCGGCAGAAGCGGAGCCTGCTGTCAGAGGCTGAGCAGCAGTTAGCTCAATGGCTATCAAACAGCCCTGCTCACAGACATACACGGACAGTTCAGCCGCTGTAGCGCTATCATTCAAATGGGCGTTTCTCGTATAACGTTAGCCAAACCAGGAGCTTTAATAGTCAACGTAGCGGCGCTTTCTGTCAACTCTTCACGGTAAACGGAGGGCGAGAGGACCTGAATTCGGAGCTAACGCTGGTTAGCGGGCTAACGTTAGCTTGTCAACGCAATGGTAAGTAACTGTTGGTGTTAGCTTCCCTGCGCGGTTACTGTTAGCCCCGGTGACAACTGTTCTGTGGGAGGCTAACGTTACGCTAACTGTACGGGGACTGGCAATCAAGCGAGACTCCTTTCATTAGTCTTTAAAGTAATTATACGTCTCATCTGTCTCACTATTCGTGACCTTTCTGGGCCCTTTATACATGTTGTATTCGCAGCCCCCCACCTGTAACACAAATTTTGTCCTTTGCCGAGATTTTTCCCACAGGATAGACACATCCACCGACTCACTCACTTTCTCTGCTGAAATAAATATGAAAATAATGCTACTAAGTGGAAAAGCTGGTTTAGACTGGTCTGATTTTTCCTGGGGTTCAGTTGACTCCATAAAGTTCACCCTTTTAAACAAATCAGTTAAGGCCCTGAAACATTTTAATCAAAACAGATTAAGGTGATTTAACTTTCTCTCTGATGGCCGATCATTTGCATGGTTTGAAGCGGCAGCTTTATTTCCCCTTTTTCAACAATTCAAGGAGTTTTGTACGGGAAAAGTGACATTTTTTCAATGTTTGGTAGTATTTCCATTTAGAAGGTTTCAACAGTGTTTCCATTCCCATTAACTGGGCTGGGCAGTATACGTTATGCAGTTGCTTTGGCACCAACATTTTAAGATATCACATTCTGCATATTAATAGATTTTGTATGGCTGAATTAGGGCTGCAAGATTATGGCAAAAATCACAATCTTTGTTATTTTGATCATGTAGATAATACGATCATAAAGCATGTTTATTTTCTAATTTGACAACTTGACTACATATAAGCATTGAGTTAAACCCTCTTATCACTGTGATTCTGAACAGTAAGGAACAAGCAACAAATTAAAATATTAAAAGGGTTAAAAAAACACAAAATATTAGATTAAAAAAGACAAACCAAGTGTGGAAAGTCACGTGTACAGTAATCATTTTATCTTGACTATTGCATATTCATAATTGTGGGAGGCAGTAATCGTAATTGAAATTAAAACTTGATTAATTGCATAGCTCTAGGTTGGATCATGCACAGTATTGGATCTTGGCTGATATCTGGTAAGCAAATATATCAAAACCCTTTTATTTGCTCTTGCAAATATTTGTTGCAATCAGTAAAAGGACCCCGCTCACCTTAATCTGACCTGTTTCTTGCATGGTATAAGTCCATTTGTGTTAGAAAACAGACGTGAAGCAAAAAAACATTTTATTTTTTAATAAATTCCAGAGTTGATTTGCACAAGTGGACATTCAGAAGTAATAATGTAAACCATTGTGGAACATGTGTTATTCTGCAAATTTTACATCCAATATAGGGATACATAGCCAATATGCATAGCCAAAACGCCCCAAAATATTTGCAAAAATGCTTATATCTGCTGACACCATGATCAGCTTTTTCAGCAATTATCTGCCAATACCAATACTGTTATATTATGAATATTATGTAGTGTTTTGTTGATGTTGATTGAAAAGCTACAGATGCCAGGCCTAATGCTTAGAGAACATTTTGTTTGCATAGAACTTACAGAGTTGGGTGTCATTTGGATACATATTTAAACTGTTGCCAAAGCAGTATTTCAGAAACGGTGCCATTGCCCAAACATGTCCTTAAAAGTGGTTATAAAAGAAAAAAAAACATTGTTTATTTTTGTAGCTGGTCATATGATGATTATCGTGCTAGCGGTAATGTCTCTTTCTTTAGCTAGAGGGTAAAATTTCGACTTCTCAATGAGCAGAGTTGGCAAGAGAGGGTTCAGCATCAACCTTTGCTGTTACATGTTAGGAATGGTGCCAACATGAAGCAGGAAACTTGTGCTGGTATTTGTTCAATATTATTTTCTCCATTAATCTGTTGTTTACATTTATGTCATTTTCATGCACACGTGGATGTCGTTTTGCTTGCTGTTCATAAACATAGAAATCTTGTATGTTAAAATAAACTTGTTGACCGGGTATAACAAGAATTACTCAGATGAAAATTTGGAGACTTGTGTGTTTTTCATAGAACTATGAAAGATGGAGGGATCGTAGCCTGGTGGTTATGAACGGGCATTTCATGATTATAAGCTATTTTCAACATGATGAGTTTTGTTCAACAAAGGCTCATGACTCCTTCTGTGCACTCCCTGACATCAGAGCAAACCGGTCATTTTATCAGGAGATTTGACTTTTTATTGGTGTAAGTTTTAATGTAATACATCCATGAAATGAGGCTAACATAGGGATACTGGCCAAAAATGTTCAACAGTATTGGCTGTTAATAACATTTTTTTCCCCCATATTTCAGCTGATATATTGGCCATGCATATTGAAATATTCATCCTTATTATCAGCTTTAATATCAGCAAAATATATGAGCATAATACTTGACCTTATCACTACAGCTGGGGTAAATTTAATCAGAGAGTTTTCTTTTTTTAAGAGTGAAATATGTTTTTCTACGTCTGTTTCTTACAGAAAAAGACTATCACATTGAAAACAACAATCAGTTTACATAAAGATTTGTGCTCATGATGAAAAATTATCAGTATCAGAGATAATGACAGCATCGTGTGGATTTGCTGTTCATCATGAGACTGGGATCCACATTCAAGATTTCCTGCTGCTTAACAGAAGGTTTTTTCTTGCCGCCATGATGGAGGGATTCATGATTGGCTATACGGATTCATGTTGGGTGTTGGATGTATATATTTGTATATATATGTATATGTGTATTTTTATATGTATATATGTATCTATGCATTTATGTATATCCATAAAATAAGGAGCTTTATGGTCTTGTAAAGTGTCTTGAGGTAACACTTGTTAGGAATTGGCGCTATACAAATAAAGATTGATTGATTGATAATGAGTTTGGATATGAAAAAAAAAATCCAATGTCGTGCATCATTGTTAAAAACTGTATAACTACAGGAAGATTCAGAGCCCCTTCTCTCACACTGTCTGGTCAAAATTAGGGATGACGTCTTATGTCAGCTTTGTAAATGATAATAGCAGAGGTAAAAATGACCTGACTCGTATTCTCTGGGAACTTTTAGCTGCTATAAGTGATAAGACATCATTTCTAGACCTTGTGTTAATATTTACTGTGTGATATTTCCACCACAGAGGACAAATGCTGTATGAAGCTCACTGAGCTTTTTAAATGATTTTACAGATAAAACTGATGGGAGTGGAAGTTGCTTCTCATCCTGGAAACAGAAAGCTCTCTGAAGCTGCTTGTGGAAAAGAGCTGACTGTGACAAAGGACACTTGCTCTTACTGTCCAAAATGTATTTTGCAATAATATATGAGATCCAGCAATCCGCTCATATTTGTATAAACTACAATTGTCCCTGAAATATCAGCATATTGGACATTGGCAGAAATCCAATACCTTGCATTCCTAAAATCAATCAATATCTATTTCTCTCTTTCCTGCTACATGTATATTTGATGTAAAATGTAAATAAAAACATCGGCACAGGTAAAACTTTGGAACTGGTTAAGAGGACTTGTGCTTTGGAGTGTTTTTGCAAAGGGAGATATTGTGTTTATGTCACTGTTATGTAAGCAGATATATCCACGTGTCAGTGCTAGCTAGCTCAAATGAAAATGTATGTTGGCATATTTTCATCAACTTTACACATTTCTACCTAACTGTTTATCAACCACATTAATATCTGATTGTGGTAACACTTCTGCAGAAATTGCCCTAAGCTTTCGAATAAACCTGGTAAACCAGTTGCTCTGATGACCCCTATGCTCACGTGCTCTGTCATGTTTACAGTAATGTTAATTTGCTTTTTTAGGTGTGCTTTTGCTGGTCTGTTTGTAAAACAATTAAATATACTTGCAGGAGGAGGAAGGTATTCTCTCTTGTACTGGTTTCATGTACCAATGACAAACCCCCTTTCCAGTGAAGTTTGAACACTATAAAATGTTAATAAGAACTGAATACAATGGCTTTTAAATCCCTTTTTCATGGCAAAGAAAATGTATTTAATGTTCAAACTGATATTTGTCATTGTTTTTTGCAAGTGTTCACTCCATTTGAGTTCGATGCCTACAGAACATTCCAAAAAATGCAGAGACAGGGGCAACAAAAGACTGGTAAAGTTGAGGAATGCTCCAAAAACACCTCTTTGGAATATTTCACCAGTGAACAGTTTACTGAGAAACAGGTGAGGAACATGATTGGGTCAGGAAGGAGCATCCCCAAAAGTCTAAGTCATTCACAACCTTGCATCCCAAAACTTATTGATTGTTGTACAAAAGTAAAGATGACGAATCACAGCGGAAAATATGCCCCCGTCCCAGCTTTTTTTGGAATGTGTAGCAGGCTTCACATTCAAAATAAGTAAATACTTGCCACAAAAAAAGAAGTTAATCAGTTTGAACTTTAAATATCTTGCCTTTGTGGTGTATTAAATTGAAAATATGAAGAAAAGAATTTGCAAATCTTTGTATTTTTTTCTTTCAGTTTTACAGAACGTCCAGATTTCATTGGACCAGGGGTTTGTACTTTTATTTCCTTCTTCTTATCCCATTATTGTTGGTCCTGCAGTGTAATAGGCTCAACAGAAGCTGCTTTACATATGTTGGATATACAAATTCAGTTTGTGTTGGACTTGATTGCCAAACCTGTGGGGTTTTGTGGATTTCCTGTAAACTCCATCGTGCTTATTCTGCATAACAAAGGTTACCTGGCTTTTCCAAAGTCTGCAACAAGGAATTTACACCCAACTTACCCAGAATTCTTTAGTTACAGCCACATAATCCACTGAAGTAGTTATGTCCTTGTTTCCAGTCGTTCATTGACATGGTAGCTTGTTTTTAAAACTTACAGCTTTAAAAATACTCACTCCAGGAAGAGTTGCATGTTAAGCTATTGTGTTGTGTCCATAAAAATGTTTGACCCCGGAAGGCATGCTTAGTTATCAACAACACCTGGTACAGCTGGCTTTGTTTCATTCATCCGTGTCAACCGGGTCAAATTCAATTGTGTCTCACATGTTTTCAGTGGCATGAACACAATGACACGAAACCTCCCACTGGATAATTTATTCATTTCATACATGACTAATTTAGAGAGCGTCTGCACCCTGTTATTGCCTGTTTTCCTTTGCCCGTGCTGAGGCCAGACACAAACAACATGACCCTTTTTTAAATGATGGCTAAATAAATCCTCAGCTAAAAATGTTTGCATTAAGAGACACTGATGTCTGTGTTTATTTCTAACACAACCAATAGCTGATATTGAATGTCAGGCCTATTTTCGAAGGGTTATTCATAGTATTTGCCTTTACCCTGTCTTACTGGTGCCATCATTTCACAGGCTGTAAAAGATTGTTTCCAGTGGACAGGTTGCTTCTTTTTCCAATGGATTAATCAAGTGCTTGTAATAAGTCTTATAAAGAGTTTTTAGTCACCTAATGGCCTCTTACAAGGTATACACAAAGCTGGATTTTATTTCCAATTTTTGCCAAAATTTCCAAGTGATATCAGCAATACAGATATTTTTTGTCAAGAGCTTAAAACCTCCAGTGAGCTTAAACTGAGTAGTTTCTTTCGTGGTTACATGATATGTGCTAGAAACAGATTAGCGGTATGCCATATTTGTGCCTGTTGTTTAATTTAAAAATGCATCAGTGTATATATAATAATAAGCATCTTTAAGCATATGTTTTGCCTTTTAACCCAATAGATGATATTAATGTGGTCCTTGAGATGGCTGAAGTTGCCCATCTCTGCTCTACATCGACTGGATTCCAATGTGTCCTGGAAAACCTGGAAAACACGGAAAATGATTGACCAATTTTCCAGTCATGGGAAACATGGAAAATGAGGGAAAAAAGTGAAATGTCCTGGAAAAGGTCCAATATTCCTGGGAAATTATTTACTTTCCTTCTACCCTGTTGGTGAACAAAAATTAAACATAGGAAATGAAGTATAATTGTACTTGGTAACTAATGTACATGTAGCCAGAAAATGTGAATAGATAAAATAATGCAATTTAAGGCATAAAATATAAAAACTCAAAACAGTAGGAACAAAAAGAAACAATAAAAAATGACAAAATAAAGTTAAGGTTGAATCAACAAAGTCTATTTATAAAAAAGCAAAGTAATTAAAGATTAAAAGATAAGTATATACATAAATTTATAATAGTGAGATGCTACATTAAAGCCAGCTAGCAGATATAGCTAGCAAAGATAGCTAGCAGACATGTCTGTGCCGGAGTGTTATAAATAAATAAGTTCTAAGTTCAATATGATAAGGTGGAGCTAGTGTGAGATATTGGTCACCCACCTCTAATCTTGTTATTTAGTAGGCTTGATTAAAGGGGACATATCATGCTTGTTTCTCCTTTTCACTATGCCAGACTAGGATGCCTGTAAAGCATTTCTGCCCTCAGTACAAGTCATTTAGTTCCTTCATTGCCCCACAATAGCGTTCTCAAAATCTTCATTTTAGGCCACTATCAAGCTCTCGTTGAAACACGAGGATCTCAGGCTGACCTACAGTTACCTCGCAACGTCACAGCCCTTTGTGCTCTGATTGGTCAGTTCTATCGGGGATAGAGCCAGCCTGTCCTTCTTCTTCTACTGTATTTTCCAGCAGGCTCAAAGCAGCGACCGCGTATTGAGTCCCCCTACAGGCCAGAGCTGGTAATGAGTGAGTGTGAGCTAGGGAGCTATATACTGCTGCTGGTGGATGTGTTCCTCGGTGACGGTTTTGTGGCTAACGGACATCACAGAGGAGGAAGTGTTTTATCAGATTACTCCAATAAAAAGAAAGGTACCTCGTGTCGTCACGACGATTTAAATCTCGCAGTCATCTCGCAATGATCTATTTTCAGAGGCATCAAATCTCGTTCTAGGATATCAGAAAAAATACAATATCTCATTTTTTGAAAATCAAGGGGGTGTAAGGTCTTGTTTTCAAATTTATTCTATTATATGTAAGTATTAAATCATGCATCAGCATGATATGTCTCCTTTAAATTGAAAATTGCCCACAGCAACAATGTAACTTCAGTTGGTTTTGTGACACTGGAAAACATCCTGGAAAATGATTTCTAGAAAACAGTGGGATCCATGATTGAGTTATTGGCGATAGTGATGAGAACCTTGTTGGGTTATGGAGTTTTCTTCTCTTAGTGTATCCTGTTTTTGTAGGAGCACAGGTATGTTGTATTTATTTATAATGGCTGTTAAAAAGTTTGCACAGAGAACAGGTTGCCTCCTTTGCCAAACAAATACACTATGCCCTTGTAAAATGCCCTCAAAATGTCTGCAAACACTAACTCCTCGTTAAACTTTTCTGTTGTTTCTCCATCAACTGTTAACGCTTCTGTTTGGTTTCAGCTCTTTGCTATGTTGAATTTTTTTATAAGAAAAAAAAACAATTCTGCTGCTGTATTCATTTTGTTTCCACATGAGTATTTTACTACAGTCGGTTATAAGAAAGCCTGACTAAAACTTTTTTCTTTCAATCCAGATTTATTTAAAATCATAAAAGTGAAATGATTCATTTGCTTTCACGTTTCAGGCCGACGTGTGTATCCCAGATGATGTAAGGCACCTCTGCCTGTAGACACCAAGATGACCGAGGTCCAGGCCACCGTGGAGTTCTCTGTGGAGCTCCACAAGTTCTACAATGTGGACCTGTTTCAAAGAGGGTAAGTCATGTTTCCATGGAAGTTTCACACTCAATATTCCAGCATTTGTCAGCTCATTTACAAAAGACAGTTTGTTTCCCCTTAGGTACTTAGCCTCTTTTATCCTTACATACAAGCTTACCTGCTGTCTAAGGAGACATCCAGATTTTGGTGTGAAAATAAAATGATAAGTGCTAAGTGAAGGCACCCCTCACTCAGCCCAGGTCTTCGTAGATGCATCTTACATCTACTCCATATGACCCCATACTGGCCCTTCAGCTCCACTGCAAAGACTCATGATGAGAGTCAACGAGAGTCAGAACAGTTCTGTGGTCACCAAGTGGGGAAATCAAGCAGCTTCCAGACACGGTTGGATTGGGATTTTAACCGGACACTCTCTGGTCCACAATCCAAGTCCTCTTAAGGTGCGTTCACACCGCAAGAGACCCAGCTACCAAAGTCGCGTCGCCCACAGATGTAGCGTCGCACGTCCATAAATACCTGTTTGGTCGCCGTTGGCGTCGGCCGTCGGTTGGTGACGTCACGTCTGCTCGAGTTTTACCGCGATCATATCATATATCACATAATAGGATGTATAAGCGGACATTATTCCAGCTGTATCCTTTTCACTCACATATCAGACACAAAACTCTGCAGCTGATGATGCAGCAGCATCATCTGTGAGTTTACCGCGGTCCATCCGCAAATGTTCTCACTGAGATTAGTTCCGCCTAGAAGGAAGTCATCCGCCCTGTAGTCCGGATGAATAACTGCACCGTCACAAGTACACACACCGCTGATTGGCTGATGCTGCATAGCCACACACGACATCGCCTGAATAGATCAACTTTTTTTTAACTTTGACATCGCGCGACGAGTGAAGTGGTCGTCTTGTCGCCGGCTGTCGCGTCGCGGGAGGGTTAGCCCCGCCCCATCGCGGCTGTACATTGACTTTGAATGGAGAGTGATCGCCGAGGTAGTACAGGTAGCGTCCGGTGTGAACGCATCTTTAGACTGAGTTACTGCTGCCCCAAAGTCTTTAAAATCCTGCAGATTTAAATCCTAAAGTTCAACTTCATTGAAAGTACCTCGGCGATCACTCTCCATGCAAAGTCAATGTACAGCGGCGATGGGGCAGGGCTAACCCTCCCGCGATGCGACAGCCGCGTACAAGACTATCACTTCACCCATTGCGCGATGTCAAAGTTGATCTATTCAGGCGATGTCGTGTGTGGCTGTGCAGCATCAGCCAATCAGCGGTGTGTGTACATGTGACGGTACCCGAGACAGACAGTTATTCATCCGGACTACAGGACGGATGAGTTCCGTCTAGGCAGAACTAATCTCAGTGAGGACATTAGCTCCGCCTAGACGGACCGCGGTAGACTCACAGATAATGCTGCTGCAGGGCATCAGCTGCAGTGTTTTGTGTTTGATAAGTGAATGAAAAAGGATACATAATGTCCACTAATACATCGTGTTATGTGATATATGATATGATCGCGGCGAAACTCGAGCGGAAGTGACGTCACCGAGTGATGGCCGGTGACCAAAATGAGGTATATATGGACGCGTTGCTTTATTTCACAGGGATAGCTTTGTACCTCCAAAAATAGAAAAAAATCTAAATAGAGGAATTGTGTGTATGATGAAATTTGCTTCGACCCAGTCTGGGGTTTTCTGGGGTGCCAAGGGGGCCCAATCTCTTTATCATGTTAACTTTTTTTTTTTATAATATCACTGTAAATGGTGGCATTTTCTGCTTACCTAAGACCTTTGCCAATTAAAATCCCATTAATCCCATATATTGCTATCCTTTTTGTAAGTGACTTCAATGCCTCAGATAACTGTGTATCACATTTTATACTTAGTAACGCCAAGATATTTTGGGGAAAAAAAAATCACATATCTACTCTTTTTCCTCCAGGTGTTTTTTTGGCGTATAGTGTTATTTGTGCCACTCCTGGAGGCATTTCTTGTTAAAATAAGACGGAGGGACGCGTCACACTGTCCTTTCTTCCAAGAGGTGGCCTTGTTGACTCTCCTAGTCATACATACGATGGAGGACAAACTTCTTTCTCCCAGCTGTGGCCTGTTTGCCCCCGACTGTGGGTCACTGGTGAAAAAAAAACTCAGCCTACCTGTCACGAGGGCTGGGTATTTTTAGCAACCCCACGATACAATACGAATCCCGATACTGAGGCCACGATACGACATGTATCCCGATACATGTAAATCGTGAACACTGACAAGTCTTCTAACAGAATTCCTAACAAAGATTGTTTATTATTACAGGAGCAAAAAGAACAAGGATAGGTTTTGAATGATTCTACAACTTCAGAAACTGAAATTCAAAGATGGTAGACCTAAGTTTAAATTTGGAACATGTGTTCACCATGTAGCTTGGCTTGTACTTTGAACTATGCCATTGTCAATATGACTCCAAGTGTATTAACAACAACTGTTTAAACATTGAAGCCGTATCGATTCTACAGAATCCGTATCGATACACGTATCCCCAAGGAGTGCTTGACAATATTTTGCCATATTGATATTTTGAGCACATGCCTGTCTGTCACCCCCTGTAGGCGCCTTTGCCCCCTCCTAGATGTAAAACTTTTTGGATGGCATATTAAGCACCGAAGAAAAAGTTTAACAAACAATAATTGCTAATCTATTCCACAAGGCAATCTCCATTTTGCATCCTTTGGGTATAAAGTTTACTCACAAACATAAATACGGTTGTGTAAATGTGTATAAACTGTAATAACGTCTTCTTTGTTCCTCATACTTGGTCATGGATGGCTATTTTTCCATCATTTTCAAGTCTGAAAGATCACTTTCTTGTTGCTTGTTGAGCTTTGGCAGCAACTGATTGGACACTACTGGTAAGAAAACTAGAGAATAAGGGTTAGGCGTACCTGATTGGTTGAGACAGTGACCAGAAATTGTTGTTAGCACCTCCAAAATTCAACACGGAGGTCCAACAACATCACAGACACTGTTTAATCACAAAAAAATTTGGAAAATGATCACTTAAGCAAAAGTGCCAGAATTGCAAGTGGAGTTTGTGGATGACTTTTAAGTTGAGCCGAATGGCTGCAATTTTTTTTTACCTTTGATTTCTTTTTGATGTACTAAGTAATCACTTGTGAAAAAAGTCGATTTCAACACAGTGATATGATTCAGTCAGTGATGAAAACTCAGGAACATGGTGTTAAACATAAATCAGTCAGTCCATCGTTAGTGCCAGAAACAACTAAGAAAAAGTGCAGCTCTTGATTAAACTGGTCATTGTATTTGTCTAAAGGACCCACAGTTAATACACCAACATGAGCTGGGCACTTAGAAACATTCAGCTGTAACAGGAGCAACTGATGCTTGATTGCAGCCATGGGAGGCATTGACTGTGTCCAGCATGAAGAAAGAGGCTGAGATAGACAAGGGAGAAAAGGGCAGAACTTCATCAAATAAGACAGATTTGTTGCTCACAGTGGCTGTTTTAGTGGTTAAAGTGTGTTATAGCAGGAGTAACAAAGTCTGATAATCAGTGGATCATTCTAAGATTAACAGAATTATCTACAAGGGTGCTTAAAATAGGGGGGAACTGATCACATTAATCATAGCAGCCTGAATCATGCAGCTCTAAGATGTAACATCTCCTTCTGCTTGACTGCTGGCAGCGCTGTCAACCAAAGAGGCTGTCACGCTGGACAGCGGCCGAGCAAGGTTGTAATGTAACCACTGTCTGGTTCAAATGCGGACAGACAGCCATCAGCCGAGCGTAAAATGTTGTGGTCTGTGGTGATCCTGAAACTCTCAGTCTCAGACTCTCAGTATGTGAAGTTTCCAGTTTGCTATGGTGTTGCTTGTGCAATGCTCTGTGTGAAGTGACAGTGCTAAAAACAAGAGGGTGCATTTACTCTGGTAAGAAAGTGTGTTTTAGCTAAACTATGAGTGTCTAGCAATTGAGACAAGTCCCCTGAACAGAGCTTCAGATTAATATTTCAGCCTTCACAGACAGCTCATGTGTCAATGTACATAGCATATAACAATGGATATAATATGCTACGATGGTTAGTATGCTCATTAACAGCAAAAGCTACAGCCTGGATATGCCTGTCATGACTCTTATTTTGCTTTTTTTCTCATTGTGCTGTCTTTCTGGTTAAATGACTTTGTTGTATTTTGTTTTATTCTTTCTATATTTGTGCTAAAGAGAGCTTGGCAATATAACAAGTTCTCAAGGTCATATATTATGCATAATACACGTTTTAATGATTTAATCCAAAATGTGTGTGTCCCTGGCCTTTCTGGAGATTTATCCTTCTGAAACAAATAATATTTTGATGGAATTATCATAAGGAAATGTTGCCTATAATATTTACAACCTAGTGTACAGACATTTTCTGCACATTATTACACCTAAAGACGAAACATTGCAACGTTGGTTTGTCTATGTTTCCAATTTTTCTATCCACTGTGTTCATCAGGTTTCAATATTGTTGGATTTTACTTGTTATTATATAAAAGCTTATCACTCTGGTGTTGTGACAAGAATTTGCTGTTTCTCAACATTAAACCAAAATAGAGGTATGTCTCGTGTTCATCACATGTTTCCAAGAGCAGAGCTGTTGCAGTAAAGGACTGTAACATCTATAAAATGATTCTTCACAGCAGCAGAGCAGGGATTTTTCCCCATTGCTGACTGAAAACCCCTGCTCTGTGCTCCCCGCTCGTCAGTGCTTTGAGAGCTCAGGTTCACCACACAATCGACTGCAGGAGAAAGTGCTCATTATTCATTAATGAAAGGTGTAGTGTCCTTTTACAAGTAGAGGCACTTGTCGCTGACCTGTGCGGTTTGTTTCCCTTTCACAAGTCCCTAATGATGCTTCAGACCATCCTTAAAGTGCTTTGTCTTCATATTCGTATTGATTTACTAAATGAGTGTCCACATTTTCAGGTTCTACCAGATCCGTGCCAGTCTCAAAGTGCCACCTCGGGTCCCACACAAAGTTGAGGCCAGTCTACTTCACCCAGGAGGTAAACACTTTTTTTTTTTTTTGTTAGTTGGTAATCTATTATGCCTCATTCGGCTCACATACATTAACAAAGCAAGAAAGATACCATTATTATAGTTGTTGCTGCATGAGCCAGTACAATAAACACATCGTGACGGTCTGAATTAACTTAAAAACTTTTTTTTCAATGGACCCAAGTAAAGTTTCATTGTGTAACGGCCCTGTTTTCACATATCTTGGTGCAGTTAAATATGGCAGCTACCTTTGAATTTATTTGTGCCCGTTTAGTGGAGAAAAACTTTATTAAAATTCTTGTAGATTCAAAAGGAAATAAAATTGCAGCTTCAAGTGTTGTGTTAAACATGGAGAAAAGCATAGACTAGGACACTTATTGGTACTTTATAAGCACCCTTAATTTATTGCTAAGTTACTGAACCCAAATTTTCATCGCAATACTGCACAGTGGTATCACGTTTTTCTCATACTGTCCAGGCCAACTGAGGAATTGTTTACATTGTGAGTGAACCCACTGCACAAATTCAGTTTGACTTAGACCCACTTGTCTTTAATAATACCGTTTTGAATATTAACCACACTCAAACTGTTTTTCAACTCAACAGTACATCATGGATTTCTTTAAATGAACAAGAGACACATTTGCACAATCAGTTGGAAGCACATGATGATGTCACTTGATTTGATTATCTGTTTAATGCAACTCAGTTTTCCAAGGAAGTGCGTGAACAACTAACTGACTATAGCCTCTGTTAACTGATGCTTTTCATTAAAGCTCCATTGTGCGATTGGCATACATTGATGCTATTGCTTAACTTCTTCTGCTTTAAAATGATACAAACTTCTATGTTGCACTAATTCATATCTCTCAGTGTTTCCTCTAGGTTCATTGCCTTGGGGCGGCGGGTTCGGGGTTGCGGGGGGGGGGGGGGTCTGTCAATAATGCTCCATAATATCATAACTAAAGAGCATTTAGATCTGAATAAATAGTGAGCACTGTGGGCACACAACTACAACATTCTCAAAAGACTTTAAAATAAACCACATAAAGTATAAAAAGTATCTAAAAAAAACAGGAAGAATGTAACATTTCATGTAACCATGTAAGCTCAGCAGGTGGAGAGAAGATGAATCAAAGTTATAGCAAGTGACTGACAATAAGGAGAAACTACATGCTGAAAGTTTCCTCCACTGCTGCTAGCTGTGCTTCCCTTCTTAGTAAGGACAATTGGCTTAAAAATGCTGAGATTTTTGCTTGGGGAGATAGTTTGGTAAGCTTCAGGTCATCCATTAATGTTTGTTTAAATTGTTTTTTTTTAATAATATTTTTTTACCGTTATGGTCGCTCCTTCATCCGCCGTGTGAGTGTGTGTGTAAGTCTGTATGTGTAGTGTGTGTGTGTCTTTATCATCCCCTTCACACAACGCACCGCTTCCAGTCATTTCAATGAGGGACAGGCGGCAGACAGCACGCGGTTTGGACCGCCGCGGTAGGAGCGGTTGCCGCCGAAGAGCATGCACACAGATTTTGTCCTGCTGCTCAGAAACCAGCGTTTTGAACTTTCTGGCTGTAGTCGCCTGGCAGCAGCAAATCATATCGAACTATCGAAGAACTGGACGTGGGGAAGCCTTTCTACTGAATTGTTTTTCGGGAAGGGAGTGTCATAGTAGTATGTCAGAGTGAGCATCTTCAGAGTAGACGATCTTTGTAATGTTAAGGCTGCTAAGGAGGAGCCCGGGGATTGGCTGAGGGTTACGGAAGTGTAGACTGAGAGAGAGAACTGCTAACTATATGACACGCTGTTTGAGTCTGTTAATAAAGAGAATTAATGAGTCAGATGTTATCGGCTCGTTCTATGACAGGGAGTGTTGTGAGACACTTTTAGGTGGCCTCTGCTCTGACGTTCGCTGAATCACCGCTACGTCTCGGCCCGCGGTGGCAGCAGCCTCAATAAAGACTGCATGTGGGGGGACTCCGCCTGCAGAGAGACGGTTTGGTTGCCGTGCGGCTTATCGGTGTTGCACAAGAGGAGCGGGGGAGGAGGCGTTTTTCAGAGCGGAGAGGAAAAATGCATTTTATTAAATGTAAGCAAACCATAGCGACACAACTATGGGCAACATAGTTATCTGCCTCAGCACCCGCGACAGCCGACTTGCAGGACTGTGATGTGAAGGCAGCGACATGATGCTGCAGTGGTGTATTTACAGTTTTTTAAAAAAAATTGCAGGAGCGGCGGGTAGGATGTAGGAGCGGCGGCCCGCCGCTCCTAAATGAATGTAGAGGAAACACTGTCTCTTAATAGCTTCCTTTCATTCACCTCTCATAATAATTGCTCAAAACATCAGCCAACTTATTAAAAACTGTTGATATGAAATTAGACTGGGGCCCTTTATTACGGTAAATGGGACAGGCCAAGCAGGGATGGAAATAACATCCTCCTGCAAACAATTTAGTTTTACAGATTCCACACATAAACTTGCTTCACTTCTTGGATTTTATTCTAGTGGTTAGATACTTTGCCCTTTTTAAGGAAATGGCTATTCCAATATTACAATTAATCTCCTTGTTCTTTCACTGGCAGGCAGTTAACTAATCTCTTTTGCCGCTCCTTACTCTAAGTATTTTTGAAGGCTTTGTACATATGCCTCACCCCCTCAGAGACCTGCAGAACTTCTTTTACACAAAGCACTTAATTTTCTGTTTGCCAAATAAACAGGATCAACAACAGAATGTGTGATGCCTATGCTTAATTTCCCATGTCTGTGACTCATTAAGCAATATTTGATAGTGTAGAAAGAAAAATGTATAAAGTGTAATCTCTCACCCAGTCTTTAGTAAGATATCCCTCATCTGATAGTTCTTAGTTGGGGTCATAGGTAAGTTTATTTTCAACCCTCTCTATGAAAAATTCATGCGCATTCCTCTTCATCTTTGAATTTTCAATTATGTGGCATGCTGTAGGGTATAATGACTCTGTTCCTGGTCACATCATCAGGCGGTGTATTATATAATTACTCACTTGTTATTTACATAGTTAATCATACTTTTTTTTCTAGGCTCTGATCTGGCATTTCCTGCTTCAGTCCAAGATGATGTAATCAGCAGCAAAACTTTCCAAATCCTGTACAAGAATGAGGAGGTGGTCGTCAACGATGTCCTCCTCTTCAAAGTCATGATGCTGCTTGATGAGAGGAAGGTAAGTTCATGTGCTGTTGCAAAAAGGATTTGTTTTGTTCATGCCCCTGGCCTCAATCCAAAATATAGTGGATTATTGTGCATTTGCCAAACGGGGTGGCACAGCACAGCAAAAACAAAAGGATTCTGGTCCTACATCCAGCTGATAGGTGTTTCTACCCTGATAAGTTTGCATGCTCCCCCCGTGCCTCTGGGTCCTGCAGGTTGTCAGCTTGGATTGACTCCAGCCCCCCAAGCCACGATTTGAAAGATAAGTTAGCACAGGTATTTCTTTTCATTTCAAGCAGATTGCTCCCTTTCAAAAAGATTTATTTTTAATTCGTTTTGCACAAGTTCAGTGTTATGAGCATAGTTTGGCTCTGTTCCAGTCTGGCTTGGGGCTCTGCATGAATCCTGTGGTAGCAGTTACACCTGCAGAAGGGAGTTGGACTAGACTATTTATCTAATGGCAAAATGTTGGCGCTCCTGTGCTTCAATTATTGATCCCTTTTAATGAAGACAAGAAACTGTTCTATATTTTAAAGCAGGGATATTATGGAGGTGATATCAGGTCATATCAGGGATGGAAATTGAATGTATTGATACCAATCCCACTATCAGTTCTGTTTATCAGTCCAATTGGAAAAAAAGCAGGTCAGCAGTGGGGCTCTCATCACAATGTGTTGTGATCAACACATTGCAAAGGACTGAATCTAGTACAGCCAGCTACCCTCAGGTTCACTGTTGCAGATTTAGAGGTTGATAAATAATTTGATTTTCTTTGTGTGCGTGGGAAATATTTTTCAAAATGCCACACTAAAGGTTATGCAGGCTCTGTTGTAGTGTAGTAGTGTATTGCACTTCCTATCTTCTGGGTATGCTTGAGATAAAATAAATTTAGTTAAAAAAATACAATTTGGTTTCAGGTTAAGCTACCTTATTTCCATAGCCCATGTTTAAACCTTTAAAAATTCACTGCTGTCAAGACAGGCAGTCACTTTTTACAAAAATGTTTAGCCTTAATTGGAAATACAGCTCTTACATTTCCATTTTCCTGAACATTCATTTTCTAAATATTACTTGTTTCTTCTTCACCAGGTAGAAGAGTGCCTCAATGACATGGATTTCCAGCTCTTCTTGGATTTATATTTCACAGATGGTGATTACACGTAGGTGTTTTAACATCTTAACAGAAAGCTCTTGTTTTAGATCTTTGTGAATATACATCTCTTATGCAAAAGAGGCAGTAATAAGGTCAATCTCGTCTTCTTTATTTATCATCCACAGGCCAGACGATCCAAGCTCTCTGCAGAACATCAGCGGTCGAACTCTTCGTTTGCACTTTAGCCTTCAGCGAGGCATCCACCAACACATCAATGTCATGTTCGACTACTTCCACCTGTCTGTCATCTCTGTAGCCATCCATGCCTCCCTAGTGGCATTACATCAGCCTCTCATCAGGTCAGACTGCTGTCTCACTCGCATCCCACAGCACATAGAAGCAACAGCAGCTGATGAATTTTGTCCAGCTGTGACTACAATGTAGAAAAAACCAGTTCAGGTAATTTGTATTAAAATCATGTGAAAATTACTTGAGTTTGATCTCCCTTATGTTTACCCAGTTTGCCTCGACCAGTAAAAACCACATGGCTCAACCGCAACGCTCCTGCTCAGAGTAAAGACTCAGTCATCCCACCTCTGGAGAACGTGGTGTTTGGCAGCAGTTATGTCAAGCAAATATCACCAGATGTAAGTAGACTATCCGTAAAGCACGGATCTAGTTCTCAGACTTAAACTGTAAGATGCTTGATTAACGAAAGGGAGATGCACTCCATAGGAAACTGGCCTGTTTTTGAGGGTTTTGCAGATATTTATGCAGGTTTTACAGTCTTAAATTTGATGTTGGAAATTTAAGACCTGAAAAAGTCTTTGAAAGTCCTAGTTTTACTTGTTAGAGGTCTTAAAATGTGCTGGCACTTTGATTAAGACTGTCTTCATCAAATCTACTCTTGGATTTTTTTAGGGCTGCTTCAGAAAACACAGAAAAAATGAATGGTGACAGCAATGTGTAGCCCGTGCAGTGAGCATTAAAAGTACTCCATCCAAAACTGTGCACACACTCTCTTATGACTGCACCTCTCTCCTGCTCCTGGAAGAAAATGCACCTTGATCTCCTACCGTCAGATTATTGGTTGTTTTGTTTCAGGGAAATGACAATGTCACTTTAACAATACGAAACTGTGGCAGGTCCTAGGAAAAAAGTTCAAACACCTCATCTGTGTTGACTGCCAAAAATGTTCTTTTATTTTTCAAAGTAAAGGACTAAAATCACTTAAAAAGTCTTGAATTTGGTTTGAGAAAATATGCAGAAATGAACATTTTAGGATATTAAAAGATAGGATAGGATGTACTTATGAGCATATTAGCTTGATGCTAATTTATGTAATTTAACACAAATGAATTAACAGATTTACCATTGCTTTGTTCCAATTTTTACTTGAAAAACAATATTTCTCTATAAAGTTTAAAACAACAAAGTGTATCACAAATTGTTTTAAACCCCACACTCCAGTGCACTATTCATACACAAGGTTAATGGTAAAACATAATGTTATAAATAGATAAAAAAATATAGGCATTTCGGTCTGAGGTATGCTATTGTTCTTCAAAAAAACAGATGAGGAAAGGTTTGAGTTTTTGAACTCAAGATATATAGATAAAGTAGAAATAAAAAAATAATCTATAATATGAAAATAAATTAAATGAAAACTTTGAAATAAAAATAAGAATCAGTAAAATATGCTTAATTAAGATTAAAAAAGAAGCACCAACAGTTGTAGTGGCCAAAAAAAGACGATTAAATTCAAAAATATTTCAGTAAAAGGAGATGTCAAAAATTGAAAAGCAACCCTGTAACTAAAAAATAAAAAAAAAAAAAAAAAAAAAAAAAAAAAAAAGAAGCACCAACAGTTGTAGGCCAAAAAAGACGATTAAATTCACAAAATGATCTAAAACAGAGACAGAAAAAAATCCTCAGGTTGACTGTTCCACAGACTCAAGCCTCGAGACAACACTAGGTTGAATGTACCAATTAACTGATTATTTCCATGAATGATGTTCAGTACACAAGATTGTTCTTTGAATCAGTGGTTGCAAAGTCATTTTAAGCATCTCTAGAGCCTGTAACATCAGTGTTGTGTGACATGACTGTAATTTCTGATGGTTCTACGGTTTGTTAATGAAGCAACAGTCCAGCAGTAGTCACGTTACAACCAGGTGCTGCTTAAAATGATGGAAAACATTTACCTTAAAACCTTATTTTTGTAAAAGAGTGCAATATTTTGAAGCCCTCCTCTCATACCTATATGTTGATTCGTTGAGAAGATTTAGGTCTGTTTGTATGCCACCATGATACATTTTAAAAGTTTCTTACAACAAAAACTTTAAATATGCTTTGAATTTCCACAATTCTATCCCTCTGTGAGTTAAGGGGACAAGCAGTCTGACATTTATTGTGGGAATAATGCAGGTTATACCTCTAAGTGGACATAGCTGTCTCCTTAGATCCAACAGTCACCTACCTCTGGTAAAATTGTGTCTCGCTCAGTGCACTTGAAGCCCAGGACTGTGTCACACCGTTGACAGATAGAGCAAAGAAGAGGGCACTCAAAGAACACTGTCACTTTTTGCCAACAGGAGTAATTGGCCTTTCCTGACAGAGGAAGGTGGACGGCTTAAGCTTCCTCGAGATGCAGTGGTATAAATGCAGCAGAGTCATTCAGGCAGAACAGAGGCGAAGCCCCTCATCACTCCTTGATGCCTCTGTAATAGGCAACAAGGGAATAACAAGCCATCCACAGCTATTCATTTCACAGCAGGGATCTGTGCAGAGGCTGCTTTAAAACACCACCGTGAACATGTAGCACGCTAAATGACTGCCGGGAGATAAAGGGAATGCTAATTTGATGTTATTTATGCACCCGTCGTGGTTACTGTAATGCTGAAGAAATAAGTGTGTGTCCTTTTTAGATAACTTTCTTTTTCAAGTGTAATTAGACCTGGGTTGTGTTGTTGGGATTGATAAAATATATTTTAAAGATTATTTTGAGGCATTTTGGGCCTTTTTGATAGGAGACAGTGGATAGGCTTGTGACGGGGAACAGAGAGAGTAGGGGAGGACTCTGCAAAGTGGCCACAGGCTGGATTTCAACCTGGGCCAGCAGAAGCATATATATGGGCCTTGCCTAGTTGCTAACCGCTCTGCCAAACCAACACCCAATTCAGTGTGTTGTAAGATAATTTTGTTTGTAACCATGTAGTCAGTTTTAGGTTAATAAGATGTCAGAATTTTATGATTTCATCTTGCCCCGGAGTCAGAGCAGTGTTGATTGAATTTATAAAAAAAAAAACATGATTTTTAAAAGTTAAAATAAAACATGGCCAAATTAAAGTAGTATGCTCATTAACCTTTAGATAACCTTTTTTGAATGTCAAGTCTAGATTAGGAAAGCTCTAGTTTATTTTGCTGTATTGAAAAGTGGTCATAGTTTTTGTAGAATCAGTCATTACTGATACCATTTTGATACATTGCAACAAAACAGCAACGCGTTGGAATATTGTGTTTAGCTGGCAACACTATAAACAATTAATATGTTTTTCTCTTTAGGTTAAAATTTGACTGAAGATCATTTAAGCCCTTTCTTTTTAATCTAACAGGTCTTTAAAGTAGTGAAAAATATTTTATCTTGAATCAAATGGTTTATAAGAACGTAAAAAAAAGTTTTGGTGGTTTTACAATAGGGAAGTTCTGCCAATGTTTTTGTGCAATATAGACAGTATGTAGACAATTATACCTGCAGTCCATGTGACTAGAAACAAGAAATTACTCAATATTTGTTGTCTAGGAACCTAGTTTTGTTTCCATGGTATCTAACAAATATTGATATTACTGGACTGTGACTAGAGTCATTTCAAAATGTATAATCTTGGTACAGTGGCAGTCATTTGGTTTTATTATATTTGTCTTGGATCATGCAGCTCATTGATGAAATCATTAACTAGTCATCAAACATGTTTTAATACACTTGATTTCTGTACGCAAAAAAAACTTGGTCTAGCAACACGAGTTTACTGCTGCTTACTGCTGGGATTTTAACACTTAACGTTGTGATTATTAACCTGTCATAAGGACTAAAGGCCAGCCGAGGCAGCTCTGCTAATGTTAGCAAATCTTGTGGAACCAGTTTACATTCTTACCTGCAGACATTTATTAGAAAGCTGTGCTTAACATGGCTGTTTTTTGAGTGTCCTTTTACCCTTAGTCTTGTCAAATATGTCAAATTTAATTATAGATATGAGCAATTTTGTTAAGAGTTGCCTGTGAACATTTCTGTGTAGAGCATTAGTTGAATTGTTCAAGGATTTAAGTGATCAAAAGCCTTTTCTCCGTCTTTTCTGATCCTCAGGGTAGGACATTCTTGATATCTGACCACTGTCTGCAGCATGCCTTCAGTCTCCACCACAGCCTTTGCTCCAATATTCTACAAGCCTACAAAGGCCTCTTTGACTACTTCACCTCCATAACCAAGGACCTGCCCTCCTCTCACCGTATGGAGCTAGGTAAACTGCATCGTGGCTTCACATTAACTCAGTGTTCGGGTTGACTCCAAATCCTAAAACCACAGACACATGAAATCTTGTTTTTGCTCACAGTTGATACTCACAGACAGTTACATGGAGTCAAGGTTATGCAGTGCTGCACATTCTGATTTAATGTGTGCTTTGGATGGATTGTCCTTGTTTTGTCTTGTCAGTGCTGATGTTTGTTTTGTTTTCATATCATTTCACCTGATCCCCGCACAGTAACCTGTTCCTCCCTTTAAGCAGACCTCCCAGCCAGCTTCTTGCTGATTTATTTTAGCAATCTTACTGTAATTCACATATCTCAGGTAATAATACTTAGCATATTATATGGTTATCAGGGCTGGGAAATATACCATTTTAACACTATGGTGATAAATGGTGTGCTCAGTATCTTTCATACTGATTGTTTGCGTCAGGGTTGAGATAAATAAATATATAGATGCCAAGTCTAGTGCTCAAAAGATAAACTGTAACAATAACTAACAGTTACTATAAGAGTGTCTTTACAAAATGATACGTCTTTTTAGTGCATCTTCTTTGATTCTTTACACAGGTAGTTTCTTTTTGAGTAACATTACATGTACATGTTGACATTCCACAGCTGACTTTCAATAACACTGCCAATGTAACATTTAATAGAGGGTTTAACTTACAGCTGAATTCATGTTGTTGTCTCATTACTGAAAATAACATTGGGATACATGATCTATATCACCCTTCAGCTTAAAAAAATGATATGACAAAATATGACTTTTGGCCCCTGTCTCCCAGCCCTACTGTCAACCATTATACGAGTCTGTTAACCAGTAAACTAAGACCACATTTTAACAGCCCCCAAACACAGCTCATCTCTCTGACCAAACTTTCTTCACACTATTGACATTTTTAACCCATTCAAAGGAAAAAATAATCAAAAGGTTAAATATGTGCAATCTTACTAGCCAAGCCCAGCATGCAAGTCCTATATGAGAGAGTACTCAGAAGACCCTATCCCAGAAGTCAAAGGCACGTCTACATAGGTATGTCCTGACCCTTTCATTTCCTCAGTTAAACCTGCCTTTCTCTACCTTCTCCTCTTTGCTCCAGCTTTTTTCTTGAACACCATGTCCTCTGTTTGTTCCACTCTGCAGAGAAAAGTGCAGTCATTTCACCTTTTCAGTAGTGAAAACATTCTCAATCTGTCCTCCTAAAACCAGGTCTCAGTCAAAGATCACTTTGCCTTGTCTTCGATGAATTCTTTTAGAAGAGTTCTTTCTAACAGCAGTGTTGTCTAACACCATTTCTTTATTCAGCCTGTTAACGGGTTCTTTCATCTATAATCTTCTTTTCTATTAAATCTATAAATCATGAAGTCAATCCTGGTTATACTCTTTTTCTGCCTCCTCAGAACAACTGGACTTAGAGGCCCGTCTCGCCGATTTATGTGACCAAGTCAAGGTAAGAACTGTGCAGTGTTTTTCTTATTCTGCTGTCTTAAACATGAGTAAGACCCAGCAAGCTGGTTGCATCATGAAAAGAGTCTAAGTTCATAGGATGGGAGGAGTCATCTGGGTAGACTTCTGCATGACTGGAGGGCATGGACCTGATTTATTGGAAGCATGCCTTCATGTTGAACACTATAAATTACAGGAGCATCTGTAATGTTTCCCAAGGTGTGTTTTTGCATAGAAATAATCTCAGAGAAAAGTGACTGCTTGTTGAGCAGGAGGTTTGTGTAGAAAATCAAATGAGCCAATGGACCAGCCTGAAGTCTACCAAAAACACCCTGGACTTACAGCCAGGGGGGCTGATCTTCAGGGGATTAGGTAGTTCCTCAGACTCTTTGTTTTCTGTAATACTCCTGTGCTCTGTGGTCCTGTTTGTTTCATTAAACAGTTCTAATACACATTAGCAATAAGCACATCCTACAAACATGAAGTTATTTCAAGAAAAACGAACAAGTCAATGCTTTTTTTTCTCAGCATGACTTCAGTTTATTAGCTTTTACAATATTTAGAGCATTCAGATCAAACTTGAGGTTAACAGCTACCTCAGTGTTTTATTCCACTGTTGGTTCTCTGATTGTCCCACCAACCAACCAGTCAGAGACTTTCCTGTTGTAGCAACTGAGACTACTCCAGTTAGACAGACTTGGTCTTGGCAGCCTTTTAAATGTGGTGAAATTATTACCTTAAATGGATTACTTTAGCTCTGACATTCAAAGAGGACACTTGCAAACACTCAGAGACCCTCAGAGGCAAGAGAAAACATTTTGATACTGACATATTTTGTGTCAATGTAGTAATAATAAAACATAGCACATAATTTTATTGTATTTTTGGCCCATTTAGTGTAGACCTAATATAAAAGAAGACTTAAGTCCAGATTGCATAATTATGATTGGAAACACCCAGTGTTACCTGCACACATTTAAGCCTATAAAAACTGATTTAGAATTATGTAACAATTTTGCATATCAGAGAATAAACCACTCCTGAAAAAAATAACTGTATAACTTTTCCTTGTCTTTGAACCCTAATTCATAGTATAATAACCCATTCAGCAGGGACATGATGGAGTCCCAAGGACTTTATTTAGTCTCTGATCCCAACAGTGGAAACACTTAAAGTATCTTTAGTTTCAGATGAATAATTCCAAACAGTAGCATGCAAAGCAGATCTGTTGGTGCATGTAAAACAAGCTAATTTTCTTAAAAAGACCGGAAAATGTTAAGCTGCTGCTTTGCAATAGGTAGAGTTTCATTTAAAGCAAGTCTTTGAAAAAACTATGACTGCGCTATGAGATAGTCTTCAGTGGTTGGGACCCGAGGGAGAAGGCCCTCTTTAGATTATGAGTAGTGCAGAGTGTTTTTAGAGCTGTTCAGTTATAGGGAAAGCTGCATTTGCTAGTCAAGATGTCACATATGGCTGCCATGTCTAATGTGATTCTGTGAATTCACTTTGTTTCCCAAGTATTTTGTATTTAAAATCAAAAAGTCAAATGGACAAAAATGCAAATACAAGATGTTATATTTATTTTTAAGTGTTTATATTGATTTCAAGCATGAAATCAAGAAGAAGTTAGGCATAGTACATGTGTAGTTGTTTGAGTAAAGGTTATTTTGTTATTTTTCCAACTTTAAAGACTCAAATACACAAAAGATTTCTCAACAGATAAACGTTAACTTGATGTTAGTCTTGAGGTAAACAAGTATCATCGACAAATGTCAAAACAGGACCATGAAGGTTGAGGCTGAAGCCGTAGTTCCTGTCATTTTAAACTGCTTTTTTTGCAGCTCCCTCCTTAATTTTATGAAGTGGTCAAAGGATGTTACATAAAATAAGTATATAGCTTATTCATTACACAGGCCTGTTGTACCCAGTAACATGTTGAGTGAAGGCTCTGGTGTTCATACTTCGGTTTACAATGCTATCTTATCGATGGTATCTTGCATTACTCTTTTTTTTCTGTATGTAAACTCTTCCACAAAGTTGCCAGCAATTATTTTCTATTGCTTTAGGAGGATTGTGTGATTTATGTTTGTTTAAAAAATGACTACAAACCAAACCTCATCATCTTTTTGTGCTTAAGAGGTCAATTATGCAAACAGTTGTGTCTGAACATTTGCATAGATCTTTATTCTAATGTTTGTCATTCAAATGTATGAAAATCTGCACTCTTGATCCCTCTGGTGGTTAACATGTGTCCCTACACTTTTAGCAAAAAGCTGAGTCCCCTGATGAACTGGCAGAACTGGTGAACATGAACCTGGCTCAGCTCTGCTCCCTGCTCATGGCGCTCTGGGGACAGTTTCTAGAAGTTGTGTCACTGCAGGAACATGTTGCTGCCATGTTGGCAATGGAGCATCATACACTAAGAGTGAGTCCCAGCTGTGTTAATAAACTTTGTTATTGGTAGAAGATAAGTGGCTATAAGATACACTTAAGTTTTCTTTATGAACACATGAGCACTCTTCTACTCTTTGTTGTTACAGGTAAGGCGGTTTGCTGAGGCTTTCTTTTGTCTTGAACATCCGAGACAATCTGCACTGGCTTATCAGGAACTACAGTAAGTTGCAGCAGCTTGTTGATCTTGATTGTGAAATAGAGCACTGCTGTTACCAGGCTGTGCAGGTACTAGCTTGTCTGAAACACTATACTCCAGGTATGGGAAAACCTGACTCTATTTTTCTCTGTCTTCTGCCCTCCTCCTCTTCCTCCTCCTCCTCACAGTGCTCACAGTCACCAACAGATGACTAATGCTATCAAGAGCTCCAGCTACTTCCTGTCGTTGCCTCCTCTCCCAGTGGAATGTGCAGACCTTGATGGTGATGTGAGCTCACTGCCAATCATCTTTGAGGATAGGTACCTAGACTCCATCACTGAAGGTGAGTCAGGGTGCTCTCATGTCCCGAAAAACCTTTAGAACAGTTGAGCGATTATCCACTTATGAATGACACGGCAAACAAAAAGCATCAGCTAAAGTGTCACTCATTAAAGACTTGGACATGGATCTTTTGTAAGAATTTTAACACCATATTTCCATCAAACTTGACCCACAGCTGGGAGGCTTTTGGGGAGATTTTTTTTTAATTCAGACCTTTAAATCAGATATTTAAGCATGTTTATATTCCCTGGCTTTTGGCTCTTCCTTGAAGTTAGGTTTTATCAACTTTTTCTATCTATCTATCCAACTTTAACTCAACATTATTTGCCTATTTATAATATTGTACTGTGCCAATGCTTGTTTGTTTTACGTTAGTTTTTTTAAATGTACAGCACTCAGGTGAACTTCTGTTTGAATTAAAAAGTGCATTAATGGATCAAATTTGGATTGTATTTCCATGAATAATCTAAATATGTTTTTTCCCCTTTCTCTATGAAATTTGTGTGATTCTGAAGATCGAGATGGACCTTGGTTAGGAGTTCAAAACACAAGGACTGGCTCACTATCCAACAAATCAGAAAAGCCGAACTCCAAGGACTACAGTGCAGCAGCCAGCCCTGTTCCTGAGTCTCGATGTGCCCCCGCAGATAACACCTGGCCAGACAGCTATGATCCACCACCTAAATCCAAAGGAAAGTCAGTGAAACTAAAGAAGAATTCAAAGACTGATAACTCTAAGAAACTGATCCGACAAGGCTCAAAAGACTCTGTCGTTCTGGTGGGTTATAAAAACCTTAAAGCTCCCTTTAGCGACACCAGCACAAAGAATAAGGAAGGGGGGGCTCCTCTCAACCAGGAAGAACAAGACACTTTGCAGGGGGATTCTAGTTATTTAAGGACTACTGCCAATACTGTTTTTGACTCTGGTGCCACATCAACTCGTCCTGGAAACAGTTCTGTTGACCCTGTTACAGATGAAAGTGTAACGACTGCTGCTTTTCAAAAAGGTTTTTTCAAAGCTCCAACAAAGTTGGATGGACAGAGTAATCCTCAGGCAGGTACTGGGGCCATAGCTACGTGCAACCAACCACTTCAGAAAGAGGAACAGATGGACCACAGTGGCAGAAAGATACCACAGTGGTCTTCTGGACTGAAGCAAATAGAGGTGAAACCAAGTACCAAGGACCCATACCAAGGAGACAAAGTAACGGTTCTTTTACCGTGTCGGACTGATGGAGCTCTCAGTCGTAATGTTCCTGAGATCACCCAGTCAGATCTGTGTGATACAAAACAGTCTGTGTTTGACTCAGTGTTCGATAAGCCAAGTAAAGAAGCTGCACAGCAGAGTCAGTCCTGTCTGGTGTCTGTAAAGGTAAAAAGTGATTGTATCAGGCTGCCTGATGGAGCAGTCCCCAGTGCCTCGTCTCGCCTTTCAGATTCAGGAATTGATAGTGAGTCCAGCTCCTTTGCCACCCAGTTTGTTGCTGCTTTGCCAACCAGTTCAGGGCCAGGTAACGTTGAATCAGGTGTTGCTGCCACACAGCCAACAGAACGGCCTCTTCTTAGCCCTGCTACTCGGCCTGCTCAGCATAGCTCAGTGCAGAAACCTAGTGGGGCTCTAGAAACTCTTTATCCAGAAAGTACTAGTGCTGTCAGTGGAGTTCAGTCCTCCCTGACTTCCATTAACTCTTTGCCCTCTGATGAGGAGGGTGAAGGATCTTCTAGAGGCTCCAGTGGAGCTGAAGTCAGAGGCAGGAAGTCCAGTGTTTTAGTGCAGGAGCAGAGTGTAGTTTTCTCTGAGGATATCAGCAGACCAGCCATCGATGTGACCTGCAGCCCAGACTTAACTTTAGGTGATTCCAAACTTGTTGCCCCTGCCTTTGACTTTGATACAGACTCTAAATTGATGGGTGTTTCTGGACTTGGACAGGAAGGAGCAGCTAGTTCTGGACCCAGCAGGGAATCCCGCAGTGAAACCAACACTGCATGCCCCTCCAGTAACTCTGGCACCAGCAGCACCGACCTGGTAAAACGTGGGATGGTGGAGAACTACTTTGGCTCCTGTTCTAGCACCGACGTGTCAGAAATCAGCCCTGTAGAAACATCTGCCATCACTCTGGGAATACAGACTGCACCAGGACAAGCTGAGGAGGACGAGGAGGAGCCAGAGCACGAGATGATCGAGAATGGTTACTATGAGGAAGGAGATGGCTACGCTTTTGTGAACGGTGTAGCTGATGAGGAGCAGGGTGGGGCTGATGCAGCATCTCATGAGACGAGTCTCCTTTTTGAACATCTTGGCATCGGCTACCACCACGAAGCAAAAGATTTGTCCAAGGCTCCTATCTGCTCCAGTCAAGCTTCCAGCAGTGTTGGATACAGTTTGGGAAGACCCCCTTATCCCTCCTCCTCCTTTTCCTTCAACCTGCCGTGGTATGAATGTGCGCCCACGCAGCAGATGAAAGCGTGAGTCACTTCTCAGAATCCCACTTGGTGTCAAACTTGCAGGTGTTTGCACGGATTCAGCCATTTTATATATGTGCTAATCTGCTGTTTAATCGTATCACAGGTTCATTAAAGCCAAGGAAGAAATGAAACAGCTAAAGCTCCCTGGATTCCTGTACAGCGAGGTACCAGAGCTGGCATCCACTGTGCCGTACTTCAGTCTGGAGGAGGATGAAAGCTGTGAAGAGGGCATCCATCTCATAGTCTGTGTTCATGGTCTGGATGGTAGGAAATCTCCTGTTTTAGTTTGCACAAGTTCTTGTCTTTAAAATATCAAAATAATGATATTAACATTTATGATTTTTGCTGCAGGTAACAGCGCTGACCTGAGACTCGTGAAGACTTACCTGGAACTTGGGCTGCCTGGTGCTCGTATAGACTTCCTCATGTCTGAGAGGAACCAGGTGAGTGGATAAGCAAACTTGCACACCTATTATCAAATATTTGTTCATATGAGCAGCAGCTCCTTGTTAATTCACTTATAAGGAAAAGTTCGGTTTCCACAGCTTTCACATTGTTTATAGAATGAAGTAGACCAATATACTCACCCAGAAGACTTTCCTGATGCAAACAGTGCTTCGGGTGATATTTAGATCCAAAATCGAGCGGCGGACATTCGTATAATGGTAGTACACGGGGCATACAGCACCGCTCCTAAAACTGCATTAATCGTCCAAAAACTCATTCGTTTCACCAATATTCCATCATGGTCCGCTCGGGCTACTCCTCCATTACAGACTGTCTTTGGCCTGTTGCACCTGCTGTGTGAAAGCTCTGCCCTCTCATGGTAAAAGCTTACACTTAATCATTCAGTGGAAGCTTGTAAATTCAACATATTGGAAAGCATTTGAGTGAATGAGTATCATTAGATATTTTATTACACCTGCAGAAGCTTTACCATTCAGGCTTTTCTAGCAGAAACTGTGGACCCCAGAAAGCCAATCATTCTCATCTGTTTTGGGCCTGTCCCAAAGTCAATAGACTCTGGTGAAATATCCATAAAGAATTGACAAATATATTTGGACCAGACTTCACTTTTTACTGGGAGCAACTCTTCATTGGAATGGTGTAGTCATCAACAGATAATAAAAATGAGTACTTGTTTGCAGTATTGAGCATTACTGCCCGGAAGGCAAATACAAAAAAATGGCTGAAGTCAGAAGCTCCAACTTCAGACAGTGCCATATCATTTATGAGAAATATTTTGTGGAACGAATCACTGCCTTCAAAAAAAAAAAATTATAATTTAATGAGTTTTGGGAAAAATGGAAAATCCATATCCTCCCTAAATGGCCTGTTTTTGTTTATAATCATACTTATTTTACAGACACCTATTGCAAAATATTTATTATGATTTTATTAGATATGAGACACCCCATGTTAAAATGTCAAGTGTTATTTTGTGTGGTCGTTAATTTTCCTTCTTCTGATGTATTGTTTATTTTATGCAATTGCTCAAATGAACATGAGGAAAATAAAATCAAAGAAGAAAAAACGCTCACACTTAATCATACTTTGAAAAAAGGCTGTACTTCATTTTATTCAATATTTATTATTACTTATTATATTTGTGTTTCAGTTTGGTTGCCCTGCAGAGACATAAGGTTAATCTTAAAGAGCGATTTCAGGTTAAATTTCATGGGACATCATGGCTCAACATTTTCTGATAATGACTGCTTAATTTATTCAACATGGTAAATACTAGAACCCAATCTGATTCATTGTGTTAAATATTAAATAAATTCTTTAATTATATATGTTGTTCCAACAAAAAAGGGACACATTTCCAGTATTTGTTGCTTTTTTCAGTGAGGCTGCTAAAACTTTGTTCCCCAACTGTATGTTGTTTACCATTACTAAAGAGGCTCATGTTCTCTGGCTCTAGCTCACTGTAGCTCTATACATGATGTTTTTGTGAGTCTGAGTAGTCTTTTCATATCATATTCATTGTATTTTGATTCTCTCATTTTCCACTTATTAAAATAACTAAGTATTCTTTTTTTCTGCTGCAAATTTTGATTTAAGGGAAGTGTAATGCCATTGTATTCCTAACAAAAACCAAAGCAGCCGGCCTTGCATCTGTATAGTTAATTATGTCAAAGTATGAATGATTTTTTGCACATATGTTAAAAATAAACATAAAATACAGTCATTTAACACAAACTCGTCAGTAACTGAAAAAGTTATTGGCTGAATCTTGTGGCTTATTTCTGCCTGTCCTGAGCAATCCAAGAAAAATGTAAAATATAAGGGAAATAACATAAGACATGTTTTAAATCATAATACTGCACTATCATTTTACCTTATAAGCATTAATTAATTTATACTTTTAAGGTATTTCTGAACTTTAAGAGTTTTATGTAATTTTGATTAATCACTGAGCCCATTCCATTTTTTTTCTCCAAAACTGAAACACATCTGAATTTAATATTTATTCTAACTTTCATTGTTTCAAACTAGAAATAGAAACAATCACATTAAAATTGATTTAGAGCTTTGGTTTATTAATATATGGCTTTCCTATTAAATATTTTACTTGATTACTTCCTAGCAGATTGTTTGACTGGGTCTGTAAACCAGTAAAACATAACATTAAAACTAAGCAAGTTATTGTCACCTGTATCATGTTTTCTCTTCACTTGACTTATTAGTAAAAGGCATTTTCTAGATTCAGTATCCGTCCTCATGTGGCTTCATGTTTCAGACACTAAAGAGGTGAACAATTAAAAATAACCTACACTGAACTCCATTCATCCCTAAACAGCTTGTAAGGTCCAAAATATGCCAGAACATCATCGTTACTGTAGATTATAACAGAACTCTACACTGTTAATCTATAGCCAGTGCAAAACAAGAACAGTGACATCAAGTGGTGATGTCAGCAAAAGCAGGAGGTTGTGCAATCTTTTGGGTAGATGTATATTTCTAATGAATGCGATGTTATCAGGGGCAACACACCGCTGACACCAAACAGCCCAGTCCCTCTACCCCTCCTCATCCTCACACCTCTCAAACTGATACACAATGACAGCAGCGTCTCACAGAAGACTTTACATTTTCTACCTGCCACGTGTGAGATTTAAATTGTAGCGGAAGTCCACATTTCACTGTCTCAGCAGGTGCAGTGCCTTAAACATTGGTAATATAATCTGTTGTAAATAAAAATTCCTATATAATTCCTATATATATTCCTATATAAATATGTAAATAGTAATATTTTTCTACTTTTCTATATATCTTTATATTTCTTTAAATTTCTAATTTTATATTCTATTATCTCTATTCTATTTTTATTGTTATTGCATTATTGCACTTTTCTTGTGAGCTGCTGTGACAAAAAAATTTCCCCCAAGGGGGATCAATAAAGAATATTCTATTCTATTCTAAAATGTAAGTTCCTATGATGGTGCATTTGAACTTAACCATAGCTGATGTGATCTGGTGTTAGTTTTTGATTTATTCTCATCTTTTCCTCAGAATGACACCTTTGCTGACTTTGAGTCAATGACAGACCGACTGCTGGATGAGATAGTCCAGTACATTCAGATATACAACCTCACTGTGTCAAAGATCAGGTAAAACTTTTTCTCTCACTTAATGTTTCCTCTGATACGTCACTTGACAGAAGTTTAACCTCCAGTTCCATATTTAAAGTCCACCTCCAAATTGCTCAGGCTAAATAACCCTCTTTATTCATGTTTAGGTTTATTCCTGTATATATATTTATTTAATCAATACTGGGTTTTACTTGTATGTGTTTATTATTTTTCATTTAAACACATTATCCTTTTAATTTAAAGACAGGTTTACCTGGATTTCATTTGGGTCTTGATGATTTATAATCCTGTCTTATGTTGCAGCTTTGTCGGTCACTCTCTGGGGAACCTCATTGTTCGCTCAGTGCTAACTCGGCCGAGGTTTAAATGCTACCTAAGCAGACTGCACACCTTCCTGTCCCTCTCTGGACCTCACCTGGGCACACTGTATAACAGCTCGGCTCTGGTCAACACAGGTGAACTTCATACACCATTTTGAACAGTGGTTGAAAGACTTCATGGTTCAGATGTTTCATTTCCTCTATCATGATGTTTGTTGCATTTTTTTTAGTCTTTCACTCTCTTTGTCAGCCGTAATATGGTAATGCCTGTTGAATGTTCTTGTTTGCTGTTCCTAGGCCTTTGGTTCATGCAGAAGTGGAAAAAGTCAGGATCTCTCCTGCAGCTGACTTGTCGTGATCACTCTGATCCTCGCCAAACTTTTCTGTACAAGCTCAGCAAGAAATCTGGTAAGTTTTGTGCTTTTAACCAAAAAAATTAGGCTCCAGGAGCGACATGTTGACATAGAATATCAATCTTTTCCTTTTTTGTCATTTAAGGTCTCCAGTATTTCAAGAATGTGGTGCTTGTGGGGTCACTGCAGGACCGCTATGTCCCCTACCATTCAGCTAGAATCGAAATGTGCAAAACGGCATTAAAAGACAAACAAACAGGTTTGTAGTGGAAGTATCTGAACCACATGTGTTTGCTGAGTCAAAGAGCAAATACTCAAGATTCAGAACAGAAAAATCGTAGAAGTAGAGTAAACTCTGACTAAACAAAGAGGGCAGCATTACATTTAGTTTGTTTAAAAATTTCAAGCCCTTTTAATGTTTATGAATCCATGTGAGCTTTCCCCAAACAACTTTGGCCCAGCACCTTTTTGTGTAACAAACTGTCACCAGATACCCAATCCATGTATTAAACTGTGTTACATAAGTTGGCTCCTGACTCTTTAACACCTTTAAAACATCTGTGAGAGTGTGAGGGATCTGTAGACATGCAGGCCAGCTAAAGCTCCTGCTGTAAAAGATTGATTGCTGCCTCAAACCCAGCAGGGACCCAACATTAGCCTCGCATTTTACCATTTTTATCCCTTTAGTTTCAGCTCAAAGCCTTGGAGCTTTTTTACCTCTGCCAGGGAGGTTCTGCTTTTGTCACTGCTGTTGCATTAGCAAGGTAACTCAAAAAGTTAAGAATAGGTTTGATAATACTTTTAGGGAATGTTGGTCACTGCATAAGGAAGAAGTGATATTATTTTGGCACCCTTATGAGGATCAGGAATGTTTTGAAGGATTTCTACATTTCCGCTGATGACTTTGCTAAGAATGTCAGAAATGCATTGGTGGAAGGCAGTTTTTTATGAGCAAAATTATTTTTTACTACTTTGTCCTTTAATGATTTATAAAAACAGCACTATTTAGTAGAATTTAATTGTTTTCCTCTTAGTGTTTCGTAATGTAATGATTGTCTCTGAGCATTTCCACAAGCATTCGAATTTCCACTGTGATTAGCAGAAACTAAAGTTTGATTTCTCTTAGCAAAAAAAGATGATGCTCCTCTCCTGTTCCACCTTTCCTCCTTTTTGTGCTTTTTTACGTATGACTTGAAGCCTTTCTCAAAGCTTCCTTTGAGAGTGCACAAAGTACGAGATAATATGACCAATTTCTGAACTGGACCTCTCTCCAACAAAAGCCAGCACAGGCCAAACTGTCTGGTGGTCCTAAAGATTAGAAGTTTTATAGGAGTGATTTATTCTTCCCCTGTCACCTCAGACAAGGATGGGAGCCACCAAGGACAGCTGAGGATGTCCTTTGCATTTTGTCATATGGAAGGGTACAACTAGCCTTGCAGAGCAGACAGACCTGCCTGATTCTGAAATCCTGCAGGTCCGTCTTGCCGGCCTCTGTTGTCGAACAAATTCACTCGGCTGAATTCTTAACGGCCCAATCAGGGAAGAGAGGTGGGAGCTGCAGAATGCGGACGTGACGACAACTGGTAGTTGAGAACCGGAAGTTGAGAACGGACATGCCGATTAGCCTATTGTCCTCATGGCTACCTAGTAAAACTTGTAGGGATTGTCTTTGATGAGGTTCATGTCACATGTAAGTGTTAAATGAATCATCTGTGTGGTACAATTTAGTGTAAGACGATAGTATAAGGCTGTTAGCTGTTAGCAGCTAAGTTAACGGCTAACAGTCATAAACTGTTGTTAGCTGTTAGCGGCTAAGTTAGCCGCTATGGCTAACGTCAATAAACTGTTGTGAACTGTTGTTAGCCATTAGCCACTATGTATGCTACATCATAGGAGGCAACCCTGCTTGATGTGGATTGGTCTGTGATGAATGTGAAGAGCCAAACGATTGTCCAATCACAAGCGTGTGTATTTTTTTTAACGTTCTGCCCCTGAAAACAAATTCAACGGGCTCCCACCCAGATGGACTAGTGAAATGTTTCTGTGGCAGATATATTGAGCTGTCCATCTGGCCTGTCAGGCTAGGGTACAGCAGTCATTGAGGAAGAGAGCTGACTTAAGCTGTAGTTTAAGTTGAACTGCTACCATAAAGAATGTTTCAGTAAGCTAACAGCTAGCCGCATTAGCTTCGGTTAGTCCTGCTTGTTTTGCGTTGTGTTTGTTTACATGTTACATCATGGCTCATTGTTATGAATTAAATGAAATTTTCAGTAAGTGTTGGTCATGGAATAAAAGAGAAGTGTAAGACTTAGTGGGGATCCAAGTCCCAAAGTGGATCTTGGGATTTTTTTTTAAAGCTCTGTCAACTGTGTGAGATAGGGACGTTTTCCACATTTTAAGAATAACTCACTGAACAGAGTTAGAAATGCTTTGGTTTGAGGTTTGTGCTCTTGGACCTCCTCTAGTTGATGAATCAGTTGGTTTGTGGTGTTTATCATCTTGTAGCACATCACTTACGAAAAGGACAAACGTTATCTTCATGAAACTGATAAATCTGTCATTATGTGTGGTGTCTCCTCCGGTTCCAGAATCAGTTAAGATTCTTAATATCTGAACCAGGCTCAAACTGATACAAGATCCTCAAACAGAGCAAACCTCCCTGTTCACCATCTAAACTTTCTCCTTCCTCAGGCCCTGTGTATGCAGAGATGATCGAGAACCTGCTGCTGCCAGTACTTCAGAACAAAGACTGTAACCTAGTGCGATATGATGTCATTCATGCTCTGCCCAACACAGCCAACTCCCTCATCGGCCGGGCCGCCCACATCGCCGTCCTGGATTCTGAGATCTTCCTGGAGAAGTTCTTCCTCGTCGCAGGCCTAAAGTTCTTTCAGTAGAAGGATGCAGAATCGAACACACAACAGGAGGAGAGGAGTGTGGAGCTAATACCTCACTGCATCTAATCCTTACTCCGATTAGAATATCTGAATCATCTTTTGTTTTTCTAAACACATTTAATCTCTTTTTAAAACACAAATGAGTTCTAATCAGTTTCTTTCATGTTGTAATCTTGGTGAATATGGAGATTGCCAATTTTATTTTTCTACTGCCATTTTTAAAATGTTTGTTTTTGTTTGGGAAATGATTTTCCCCACCATATGCTCTACTTTCAGTGTTATTTATGTGTTATGTTTTGAACTTTAATTATTTTTCTCTAATGTAATGACTTCATTTTAGATGCTGAACTGGAAATGTAGCTGCTACAAAAAAAAAAAAAAGAAAAAGAAACAGCTGTTTTGGTGAGCTGGCCCAAGTCAAGTCTGCACATACTGTCCCTCACCATTGCAAATGTTTTCTCACCAGTTCCAAGAGACACTGCATTGATTTGCACCACAACTACATTTTACAAAGTTTTGTACTGTAAATGGTCATTTGTACAACTTACTTTTTTATCAACAATTTTCCATCATTTTTAAAGGCAAAGATTGCATTTGAAATAGGATTGTCGCTCAGACTCTGCAGCCGCGGTTTTGGTCTTTTATGCTGTTCGTTACCATTGCAGCATTCTGCACAGCATTTACCCAGCCTGGTGTTGGGAGAACAAAGCTTTGCCTGCAACATAACTACATTTTATTACAGGGGTTTTAAGCTAAGATCATGAGTCACAAAAGCACATGTTGGTAATATGAACTGTTTTATTGAAAGTGTTCGGTCGGTATCTTTGGTGATTATTTAAGTGTTTGAACTGGAAAGTATTGCTTGGAATTCAAAAATGTTTCTTGGAAAATTGTTTATATATCATCATACTCTACCATTAAATATGCATATTATAAACTTGTTTAAATTACCTCTCTTTATTTCTTCAGTAAAGTCGATTTCAGGAGGGTAGAGCCATTAAGCCTAGAACAGAGGCTGTTGTCAACATTAAGGGAAAATCCCCCCTTTGGCTCTTTTTTGCGTGACATTTCGTACCTTCCTTTCTCTTCTTCTATGTCCAACTCTGGGAACTGTCCAGTTTCTTTTATAAAGGTATTGAAAGACCAAAAGTAGAACAGATGAAAGGAAATATGCGGGCTTCCAACCATCAAATCTGCAAAAGGATTTTAGGTCTAATTGCTGATGAAATAAGTTTTGGTGATACTCTGTTAACTTACAATGATGTGTCATATGATTTATCTGATTATTTGTTCCACAAAATAAAACCGATACATAAAACATATTAACAATCTTAAACTAAACTACATCAATTCTAAGTTGTTTAAAAATATGTCGTTTTCTGTTTGGTTAGTGTAACAGCTTGCCGAGTTCTGTGTATGTTTGTTTGGTCTCCACAATCATGTCACATTTATCTGCCAAAGACTGATGCCTGATTTTTTAAAGTCGAGACCAATTTTCAACTGATATGTGCGTCCCTGTTATGAGCTTTTTTTTCAATTCTCAGGTTTTCTGTTAGCCCTGCAGATGGCAGTGTCATCACAGACAGAGATGTTAATTTAGACCTTAAACAATTGTTTGTGTATTACTTAACGTAAGGGTCACACTTGACCTTTTTAATATTTAGAGTTAAAGTTTGTCCGTCCATTTGAAATGCATTTAGAATCAGATTTTACTCCCATCATTGCCTTGCTCCATGTCTTTAAAATGATGGAACCTTTTTTTTCCTGTAATAATGTCCATTAAACCCTTGGCAGAAAAAAAAAATCTATTCAGCAATCTGCCATATCTGTATATAAAAGGTTTTTTGTTTCATTTAAACAGTCTTTCAGATGATCACAGCAGTTTTTAACAGTGTGTAGGAAACCATTTCTTTAAATGAAATAGCAAAATATGCACCAGCAGACTGCAGCCTTGAAAGCATTTGCACAACGTTACAGTATGAAAATCAGGACTTATTGTTCTTTTTTTAAAAAAAGTTTGTAAAGAATCACAAAATGTGGGCTGTACCTTCAAAACAGCAAATTTCTACAGAAAATCTTTCAAATGCATCCATTTTTTTACTGCCTAACACTTGAGAGTTTAAAAAATGTGAACAGTTTATGTTTTAAGTTAAAGCTGGATTGAAGTCATTTGGAGGTATGTAGTCTGTAGGATTGTGATTACAAAGAGAGATTACTTCTAGGGCATCGATGTAGATCAAAATCATATTTTGTTTTTTTTCCTTGCCAAATGACCAAGACAAACATCTTCATTTTTTTTCTGTTAAGAAAAAAGACCAAGTCCACATAGGTTCAGATGTCACCTGGACACTTGCATTGACTGCAAGCTGGCCAACATTGTCTTACCATAAATTACTTAAAAATAAAATTCAAAGTTATTGAAGAATATCTTATTTTAAACAAAAATGATTTCTAACATATAATAATTAGAATTATTGTCAGATCAGATCAAGCAACTAAGATAGGGACTGTTGTCTTCCATTAACATTTAATTGTTCATAGGTCTTACTGTGAACTATCTTTTTACTGAGCATTAGGACAGGAATCTTTATTTAATTATGGAGAAAACTTTGGATACAAGGGCCACAAAGAGCCAAATCGTTAGACTAAACGATACTATAATAATAAAATATTTTTTTAAACTGAAAACCAAATGGTAATGCTTAAGTTATTGCGTCACCAATAAGTCCTATAGAAAGTTTAAAACAAAGCAGCAGTCATAAAAATCTTGGTTAATGTATAACTTAAGTTTACAAAATAGCTTTACCAGTGTCCATGTCCTGATGTGTTTGAACACTTTTCATGTCTTAGGTGTCAGTGAAGCTAGGATTTGAGTTAAGTTTAGGAATATATTAGTGGAGGCTGTATAGCTATGACATAAGAAACCCTGGGAAGTAAAAGCTGATCATTTTAAGGGGGATTTTCTTTAAGGAGGTCGGAGACATAGAGCATTTCTCTGTTAGCTGAGAGTTTAGTGAAAAGGGTTACGTTCTTCAGTTCCTCAAGCCCCTTCTAACTACATTGAAAGCAAACAAAGTTGCATTTTGCAGGACGGGACCTATAAAGCAAATGAAATCTAATATTGTCTGTTAATGAATTACATACAAAAAAAACAGTTATGCATGGTTTCATAGAAGCAAATAAGTCTAAACTAATTCATGGTTTTTTTATTTTAATTGCAGCATTTTTGGACGTTTTAAATTTGACAGGCGGGCCACATTGGGTGAAGAGGAGGTCCGCATGTGGTCCCCAGTCTACCACTTGCACAACCCCGGGCTAGGTCAACATTAAGAAATTCTCCTTTTAATTTTCGCAGAAAAACCAAAGAATGCTCAAATCTGTTTTAGGATATCCCCACATTAATATATTCAACGAAAGTTGTGCACGCCCATGCAGGGTGATAAAACCTTTTGCGGTCAGGACAGACTTGGCACAGTATGGACTCACGAATTTGAATGATTCACAAATAATATGCTAATGAAAACCATGAGTCATTTACAGGAAACCCCCAGTGTTGATAGTCCGATAAGAATCCAAACGTCACAAACGTCCGTGTTCGAATCTCACTCTAATTAGCACACGGTCACTGTATCACTGCAGAAGGTAGGGTGGATATATTTTCACTTGGGTATTTAAATATATCAGAATGCATAATACAGCCGATGTAATGATTTTCATATGATTAAAACCGTCATCATTAAATATAAATGCGGTTTGTTGCAGGACATATCATTTAATTATTTGAAAAAAAAGTCTTTTCACAGTTTGATCCCCCCCTACTATCGTCAGAAATGGTTTGACCCAATCATTCAGTGTCCGCCGTGGTTGTAGAAGTTTGAACATGCACCGAGGGCAGAGACAAACTCGAACAACTACTTCTGTCATGACTTAATGAGCTTTAACAGAGGCATCTGTGAGGCTGAACCTTTGAGAAGACGTGTTCTGAAATTAAACCTTCATCACCTTTGTTGAGGTAAGCAAGTTACTATCTCATTTTTCATTTAAAAAGTAGCAGTTAGGATGCACTTGTTGCGTTGACGTAAAGTTACGCTGGTAACGTCCCATCCCACCAAGCTGGGACTTGAAATGCCCAAAATGCCGTTATCGACATTACAAATGTGTTTTTGGACCGTAACTTAACCTAAGTAGTTACCTAGATTATTTGTCCTTTGTGTCTATAATAAAGGTAAAAAAAAATGCAGCTAAATTTACTTTGCAGGTTGATGAAACGTCAGTAAAATAACATACAACACTGTGGTGCGTTCAGGTACTTACTTAGATTGTATTGTGTTTTTATGACAAATACCAAAGTCCATGCATTTAAACAACTGTCTGGTGTTTGCAAGGAGTAGAAGTTTGAATTGTATTAATTTGATATCACACAGATCAACTGAAATGTCAATGAGTTTGTTTGAGTTAGTAAAACCATCGTTTTGTTATTATTGGAATGCACTATATTTTAGGAACGATATCGGTATTGATATGCAAGCCATTATTTCTCTGTTTTATTTTTGGGTCTACACCTTGTAGTTTGTATTTAGAAGCGATTTTATAACAACTAGAATACCTTTTTTAACTGAAAAATACCTCTTCTTTTAATCACCTTTTTGAAATTACTACTCAAAAGCAGATGCTTACATTGAAATCGCTATGCAGTATTTTTTAGATGATTTCGGTCCATGCTGTTGGTCAGGTTTTATTTCAAACTTGGTCCAAAATATTTCTTTTCTTTTTATCTCAACATTAAAAGAACACGTTTAAATATCTGCCCACCAGGTTATGCATTTGCATGACTTTAATCATAAGTTCAAATCTGTTCTGTGAGACTGAAATCCCAGAAAACTTTCTAAATTAAAAACAGATTGGACGTAGGTTTCCATTGCTTATTGTACTACAGCATTATTTGATAATCTTATCAGTGCACAAAAATTTTATTTAGTAAGTAAGAGCTGTGGTTCCCAAAAGTGGGTCACAGTGTTGTTTACAGTGGGTTGGAGATGTGAAAAAATGCATATCAATGAGGCAATAATCTGTTGAAGCAGCAGTTAAATGCACATGCATACATTTTATTTGATTCTGATTTAACATGAGATAGATAGCAGATATCAGTCCCTCTGACTAAACATTGGCCATTAGAAGAATGTGGGGTTAACATCCAGTTTTAGATTATTCATTTAGAGTAAATGCTGGTTTGTAGCAGGACTAACTTCTGTTACAGAGAATGATTTTTTTTTAAAGTAAATGAGCTCTGATCTGCTTTAATGATCAAACACGGAGAAAATATCAGAATTATGAAATAATTTTACTCAAGGCAATTAGAAAACATCTGCAAAGATATATGCAAAATGCTATTTTGGACATTGGTGTCGGCCTTGATTTTAACAATTGGCACAGTGCTGTGGTTTTTACTTTATTTTAGAAGACAAGCCACTTTTTCCATTGCTTTGTCCTGATTTCTTGACATTTGTGCTGGAAATCACAAAATAGAACCCAATACAACACCATAAACAATACATGGGCTTCATTATCAGTATACTGTCATAATTTGCGTATTGCAGAAATGGTATTCAACAGTATATCATGATATGATAAACAGAGACATTCTGATAATGTAAATTAAAAGATTACTTGTAGTTACTCAATAATATAATGTTATATTTTCAGAATTTGAAGATGACTGAAATAAAACCAATGTTTGTTTCTTTTTAAATTAGCAAAGTCATACAGATTTGATAAGTGAAGAAGCATTTGACTGACAGTCAACTCTTGTCGACCTATAAACCTGGCACCATCTTTATCTATTCTTGGGGTCAGTGTTATCATTTTATTTCACAGAGCAGGATGCTTATGTAGCAATATTGATATTTTGTACCACTCCACCTGGAAAATTACCAAAGTTAACATGGAAAAAAAGTTTGTAAGGTCCCGTCTATTCATTCAGTGTTATATTTTGATCTGTCTGGTCTGTGTTATTTTTGTTAAATTGTAGAAAATTTGGTCTAGTTATCTCATTAGGATGTTGTGGTGGATACTGAGTCTAGAAGCACTACTCTAAATTATTATGCAACTCAGTTAGCCTCCTAGACTGTAGGTTTCGCTTTAATTCGGCACTACCTGTGTGTAAATTATTAATTAAACCATGACTCAGTTGTGTCTGATATGGCTCTGAGTCAAACCAATATAAAGGCCCACTCCCCTATGGCTAAAACGCTGGTTACTCTGTTGTTTTTAGGTGGATGAGTCAGAGTAGCAGAGCCCTCCTGTTGATTCAGATACCACCTCTTATCCCATCTTTTATGGTTTTAGCGGGCAGTCCTCCATCTGCAGAGGGGATGTTGTTTTTCCAGCAGCCAGCAGTGTGCTCAGAAGTTGGATTATGACAGTCTTGCAGGGGAATTAAGGCATACAGATGGCTGCTCTCATGTGATGCTGGGTTTCAGCCTGGTCAGCAACAAAGGGGGGATGTCTGGAAACTGCAGCTAATACAGTTATTCTAAAATCCAACAGTAATGAGCAGTGAGTGGGGGATTTTCTGTATTACTCATGTTCTTGTGTCTCAGCTGTGTCTTGATGCTTGTGTAGATCCAGTGCTGTGGATGAAGGTGAAGTTGAGGCTGAATTGTAGTGTAAAAAGATAGTTGTGCCCTGGATTTCTTGCTGAGCGCACTAATCTCCTTGAACTCGGTTAGTTGATTTTGCTTAGTCAGCTGTTTGTCTTGGTCAGTGTGGGTATATTTGATTTGAAGTGGCCTAATTTTCATCCGTCACTGCTTATGCTTGGGTTTAAAACTGTGTTCAGTTTTTATTTTACACCTATGTTAGCACAAGTAGAGAAATTGAAAAGATTTATGGATACCACTGCCATTATTGATTTTGCATGTCAGTCCACTACTGTATGATTCTTGGGGATTTTCTGCGTGGAAAGTAGACCCACACAGGTTTTCTGTATCAACATTTTCAAGCACGTAGTTGATTTATTGATTTTGGCAGATATGACATTTTCTATTGACATTTCAAGCCAGTATATCAGCCATGCATATCCAATAAATGGTTTTTATATTAATAGAAGTACCATCATAGTTCACCTTATCATTAATAAATATCAGCATTTAAAAATCAACCAAGTACAGACTTTTTACTCTTGACAAAAAAAAATTGGAATAAGTATTAAGTTTGCAAATATTCAGTATCATTCTTATCCCCAGCATGTTCCTGATGTTAAAGTCCTTGCTGAAAATCACAGACTGAAACATCACATGATGTGCTGTCATTTGTGCCACAATGAATACACACTTTGGCTCTGTTGTCTCTTTTGTTTGATTATTATTATTGCCTCACCCACCCATTTGTTGTTTGTACTGACTGCCTCCCACAAGGGCATGAAGTCATTTATAAGGCATGTGCAAAAAAAGTCAGAAGAATTTATAACAGGATTATTTGTAAAGGTGAATGGTATTTATACTTCTAACCAGCTGTAATGCGACAGAATGACCCTCTGACATTTTATTGCAGTAAAAAAGTAACTTCAATCAAAAGCATGACGTAACAAGCAGACATTCAGCATCTCAGTATGTCAGTATTCATAGATGCACCTTTGTCAGGCCCCTCCTTTGTAACCGTTGCCAGTTCACACCGTGGCTTAACTGAAATGAATCACATGCTGTCCGCACTGCATCAGTTAATATGTAATTCTGTTTCTCCTTGTACACAGATGAAGCACGTTTATTACCTGTACCAAGGAAGTCATGCTTTTGCTGCCTTCTGTTTGTTCGTCTGTGTGCAAGACAGCACAAATGGATGAACAGATATTCATGACATTTTAAGTAAATTACAGTCCTGTCATGAGGAAGACATTAAAAGAAAAGGCAGTTTCCAAATTTTTTTTTTCAAATAACTCGACTCATAGTTTCAATAATGCTTTAAAAACATGCAGATGTATCCCCAGTTAAGTTTTGGTTTGGGAAACAGTTCCAGTTAAAATTGATAAATCCCTCAAGGAATCAATATAATTTTTTAAAATAATTTTTTCCTTTATTATGTTCTTCTTTTTTCAGCATGCTTTGCAAATCAAAGATGTCACACTATCATCAGAGGCAGAGCTGTGTAACTTAAAGTGAGTGGAATCACCAGCAACTTGTGGAGGCACATATCCATGCAGCAAGGCATGGATCAGGTGTGCCATGTGTTTGACATTACTGCCTGAATGCCAATGCACTCCAAATCAGTAGGCGTGGTTAAAGAATTTGATCAGTAAGCAGAATTGTGAATTGCATTGGCATCAATAAAATCCAGGTCTGGATTTTATTCTGATCTTCAGTCTGGATCGGGGGCAAATGTATCAGCTAGACGACCACTGGGTGGCTCTCAACCTTTCAAAGTCGCACATGGACTTGCCTCATATTGTCTGAAATCACACAGATTTGGACTAGTAAAATATTTCCATGGCACGTATATAGAACTGTCTGCTTGTCGGGTTAGGAGGTATGTGCTCTCTGAGCAGTTCAAGCTGTACAGGTTGAGAAGCAGCAGTTGACACCACCAACGATATTCATCTTCCTAAGAGAAAAAAGTATTTTGTCCCCCAGTATTCTCCCGTCTTCACTTTGAGAATAAAGTTACCAAGCTCTGCTGAGTGAGACGAGCAAAAGAAAATCAATAAATTCCCCCCTTCAGTGTGTCATCAACCATATTTTCTCTTTCCTGCTCCACCTTGACATGAGGGACGAAGGAAAAAATAGAAATGAGGCGCCGGAATAAAGAATGGCATGCAGCATCACCCAGCTTCACATTGTTCCTCTTGGACAGTGAGGATATTTCTATATGAATCAATGTAATCACGCTGATTTTGTCATTGCTCACATGCATCGCATACAGTTTGGACACTGACAAAATCTGTTGTTTCTAACCTTTTTCCATTGTATAGTAATGTATTCAACCTGTATTTAGTCAGGTTAGGCCCTGTTTACACAAGGCAAGAATCAGTACATACATAGAATTTTCATTGCGTTTTTTTCCTCCCAGGTGCATGGAGTGCCTGAAAACGCAAACTTTTGAAACCAGGGTCCAGGGTGGAAAGATTTCTTTCAAATCTTTCGAATCTGTTTTAGGGTGAAACGTTGACGTCACCGCATGCACAGTACTTGTTCACATGAAGGCTGCATGTGCATACCAGAAACAGCAATGGTTTGGCTATCCATCGAGTAATGTGTGCTGCTTACTGTGCTGGGTTTTTTATGCAGACAAAACTATTCAGATTTGTAATCCAGACAAAAACCTCCTGCAACTTCATGTGTCCACTTGACATTGTTGTTTGTGAAAAGTTTTTCTTCTTAAGTGTGTTGTAATATCACTGTTTCTCTGCAAATATTCATCACAATTTACTGGAGTAGCATGCACACTACAGCTTTTTCAGTTGTCCTGGCGTCTCCATGTGACATGTGTTGCTTTTGAAAATGCAAAGGAAGAACCCTGCGTTTCAGTTGAGAGAGTGTCCATGTAAACATGGCCCTAGTCCCAATGAGATTGGAGATCTCTTTTTCAAGGGAGATATGACCACGGATGGCAGCAAAACTTTCACAACACGCAATAGACATTAGGATCAATCGCAAGTTATCAGTTAAAACAGCATACTAAATAACAGGATTCAAGATTTTTCACCAAGGATTTCAAGACATTTAGGGAAATTAAACTTTGCATTTTGAAATCAGTTTGAAGATTTTCCAAGTGCAGATAGTCTAAATGCTTTTTTACCAAACTTAGTTCAGACTTTGGGAACAACAAAGTGAATAAAGTCTGATGAACGAAGGTTGTGCGTCCAATCCTTCAAGATTAAAAGAGGAAAGGTTGTTTGAAATCTTTCCCAGAACAGCTTTATGTATAAAGGTATACAAGTGTGGCAGTCTGTGGGTTCTGGAGAAGTCCAGTTCACTGTTGAATATGATGTACAATGATGAGAGAGGAATCTACAGTTTGTCATGAACCTCAGACTACCATGATTAACACTGTCTAACGTGAAGGCTCTGAGCCAGCTTTTTTTCATCTTTAGTTAATTTGATTTATTGTTTTAACTTAACCTCAGTGGTAGAATTTTACAATAGAAACTGAAGATTTAAAATGCCACCAAAATATTCGAAAACCTGTTATTTTAAAGTACTACTGATGTATGTCTTAAATTAGCTGTCAGCATCAACATGAAGCTTTTATTATTACCAGTAAATATCACTAAAACAGCAAGTATCATCTGAATTAAGATGTTTTTCTCACTTTTGAATGTATGCAAGTTGTTTTTCTGTTTGCTGTTTGTGAAATAACATATTAAAGGCACAAGAATGTATTGAAACGACTCCAAGACAAACATTTCTCAGACCAGAGTTCTGGCTGTGGCTGCTGTAGGAGTTGGCTGTCTGATTGGTTTGCCAGCGGGGCAATCAAAATCCAAAAAAAAGTGTCAATTTAAATAAAAGCTCTTTGGCTCTTTTAACTTCACAAAATAATCTGTTTTTGTCACCCCGTCCTACAAAGCGCAGTCACTGTTAATGTACAGTATGATTAGTGATCTGTGTCATAAGCCAGTCAGATGTTAAAGCTACTGGAATTTCAGGTTTTTAAAAGTCTGTTTGCCTTGACACAAATTTGTGTCAGGCCGTGTCTGAACATGTCCAAAATTCATATTTGGAAAGAGGAATGGCTTTCCCTTCAAGCCAAGAACACTCTCTAATGCAGTTCCCACAACTTAAACAGAAAGGCCTGCTGCATCCCAACATATGTAACTTTTTACATACAAGTTAAATTCCTAAGTTGTTAAGCAGCCCCTCGCCCCTCCACACCAGAGAAACAGCTGTCTGTTTTGCTTTAGGGACTGTTTTATTGCCAGTTTCTGTGCTCTCAGTCAACTTCTGTTCTATTTTCCACTTTGAGGAGATTGGCTTAAGACCAGGCTGCTTCAAAACAGAACATTTTTTTCTTCCCCTGGTGTATTTTTATCTTTTCTTTTATTGCTTATTGTCCAGAGCTGGATTAAGGGGATCAGAGTCAGCGTGCGGCTGTAATTAACCTGATTAATTGATTCTGAGACTTTAATCAGATGAGCTTGGTACCAGTCGGGGCTCTGGGTCAAGATAGTGTGGCAAGGAATGCTTTTGGTTTTTTCAGTACTCTGTACACGTGTGCCAGGCCCATTTATTTTGGTATGTTAAGCAGACTGCATTATTAATAGCAGTCCTTTTTATAGCTTTGTGTTGCTGCAGTTTGTGTTGGAATATCAAAAGGCACGCACAAGGATTATCTGATTGATTGGTTCAAGTTAAGGGCCTGTATTGGGATTAGAGTTTGGTAAGCTCATTGAATTTGCCCATCTATTTCTTTGCTTTTTGATAGGCTTTCCCAGTGTTGGCTGGTTATTTTGGTGGAAAATTGCTTTGAAGGTGGTCCAGTTTCTGTCATTTATTTGTACGTTTTTGATTCCTTTTTAGAGGATAAACGTCACGACAAAACAGTAAGCCTCTAAGTCCACAGAGGCACGAGTCATGTTTCCCCTGCACAGTCTGCAGTGTGTTTCCAGGTTTATGTGGGTGTAGTTTGTACTATCTCAAAGGCTAATACCACCAAATATTGTACATTTTCTGGTATCTCCGTTGAGGAGGTTATGTTTTTGCAGGTGTATGTTGGTCTGTTGTTTTGTTTGTTTGTTTGTTAGCAAGATTACACAGAAACTACTGGACAGATTTTGCTGCAGTTTTCAGGAGATTTTTGAAATGGCCCAATTAAAAGTGATTACATTTTGTTGGTGATCCAGATAACCACGATTAGCAAACAATAGTTTTTGCTCAATAACTGTCTAACTTATAATGACATCAACATGATTTCGAGTGCTAGGTAAAGATTTTGAGTGTCAAAGAAGTATGTTATGATGCTAACTTTATCATGAAATGACTACTTATTAGGGATGGGATGATGCACTTAAACTCACGATACGCTGCACCTCGATATGCCCGGGTCACGATACGATACGTCATGATACAATATCAAAAAAGTAAAAAAGAAGAAATATTGCTGTGTTATTACAACTTATTTATTTTTGTTTGGGTTGCACACATGGATGTATTATAAGAACTGGATAGCGTGGCTCCGCCTTCTATCGTGTAACGGTTTTGAAGCCATAATATCCCCCGTCAGGGCGCCGCCATTGTGCAGCCAGTAGAGAATCTGGACCATATCTGGACGCAGCTGAGGTGTACGGTCGCAAAACTCCGCAGCATACAGCGTACACAATCATTGTGAAACTGCCGTAAACTGTGGTTATTTTTTAAACTCTAATAACTGATGAAAAAGAAACTTTTCAGAAAAAAGAGGGTTTGGAAAAAAACACAGCCCAATAATACTTTCATATCACCACAGCATACGGATGGGAGAAATATTTATACGAGGTGTAATAATTTTTTGAAGTTTCACTACGGCCCGTTCAGATGAATGGGGGAGACGGAGAGTTGACCTATACTGCAGCCAGTGACCAGGGGGAGCAGTTTTTGTGGCGACTTCACAAAAGCCCAGCGACATGACGTCCATGTTTTTTACAGTCTATGGTTGCACACAGGAAAACACAAGGCCTAACAGGCCAAACACAAACAATAACACTCTCTCTAACCCTAGAGAGGTTAGAGAGAGTGTATGCTAACGAGCGGTAGGCTCGTTTTCGCTGTCTTCGTCTTTTTTAATGATAAAGCCAAAATACTGCCAGACAGATGACTTGTATCCAGGCAGAGCGTCCTCAATTTCTGTCTCATTCGACTCCATCATTCGGCTTTGTGGAGGCAAGGTAGTTGGTGCTAATGTTTGTTGTTGTCAGTCTGGTCACATGCGCTATTGCCATACATGACGTCTTTATTTCGCGATTCATTTTTTCCAACCTTGATGCATTTCGTCACATGCTGTATCGCAGTATATTGCCAAACAATATTTCATCCCATCCCTACTACTTATAGATGTAACAGCAATAGGTTTGCCATAACCCAATATATACTTGAAGAGGACAGAAAATAAGGCTTTCACTCCTGATTAAAATAAACACTATCTAGCCACTTTATTAGGTACATTATGCTTTTACCAGGTCAGACCCCCTTTTGCCATCAGAATTGCCTCAGTTCTTTCTGACATAGATTCAACAAGGTGCTTAAAAATATCTCTCAGAGATTTTGTTTGACAGTGTTATGATCACGTCACACAGTTGCTGCAGATTTGCCTGCTGCACATCCATGATGCAAATCTGCAGTTACACCATAGCCCAAAAGCTACTGGGGTACAGTGAACTCATGGTCAAGAAACTACTTTGAGGTGATCTGAGGTTCGCAACATGGTTGGTAATCCTATAGGAAGTAATAGAATAGAAGAACTGGCAACAGGATAAATGGTCTGAACAGCTTCAGTTTTTTGATATGGCTGATTTGGGGCACTGATGTATGGTTGGTTGGTTGGTGCTAGTTCCCCTCCCGGCAGGCCATTTGTGAGTTAGGAAAGATGTCTTTTCCCACTCATAGTCCCTTTTTATACTCTATTTTCTGTACTTCACTCTGTCAAAGGAAGACAAAAGAAACTGATTAAACAAATTGTTAAAAAATTCAAGTGATTTGTGGTGAATGTAGATTGAATAGCAGGAGTAATTACTATTTATCTTTATTTCTTCATTTATAAATGATGAGATAAAATGTTTTTGAATTCTTGTCAGCTTTATTCTTCACTGGTGTTGGGCTATTGTTGCATCAAGATGATTTTAATGTATCTCCTTATCTTCCTTTAGCGTTTCAGATAAAACATGGATGAACTGCGAGGAGCAGATAATAAGTGACACATCAGGGAGTGGAGAAGTTTATCAGAGACAGAGAACTTAACCACAGACTCTGACCACACATCATGTCCTCCAACATAAAACAGGAGAGAACAATCTGTGTTCTCCTCCCCAACAGAAACCAGCTGGACATCGCTGTCGGGGTGGGTGTTTGAAACATCTCTGTCCTCTTGATTATCAGCCTGAACATGCCAGTCATGCTCAGAGTTCTATAACACTGTATTGGCACCACTTCATAGTTTTTTTTTTTTACTTTAAGTGAATGCTTAATTAACACAGACATCTTTGTCTTTTCACCTGCTTCAGCCCAAGTCCACAGGTCATGATGTTTTTAACCGTGTGGCCGAGCTTCTGGGAATCAAAGAGCTGCACTTCTTTGGCCTCACAGTGGTGAAAGGTGAGTTCACTCCTCGCTGACCCTCAGCTTTGAACATGAAAAGGCTGCTCACACCAGAGCACTCAGCAGTGTTTTTACAGGATTCCAGTAGTCTTTAAAGTCTTATTTTTACTCCTGAAGGGTTACTGTGTAGTTGTCATGGGTAATACTGCTTAAGAATATGTAATAGTTTTCTGGAATTGATGCCCTGTTAGAAGTATTGTGGTGTATCATGATTTCATAAACGGCAATATGTATCAGGCTTAGACTTAGACTTCCTTTTATTGTCATTACGCAAATTACACAACAGTGCACTTGAAATGAAATTTTGTTGCATTGGCTTCCTGGATTATAACAACACACAGTGATATTGTCGATAAATAAGTGTATAAAAATATGAAATACTTTAGCGCCAGAATAAAAAGTATAAAAAATAATAATGAATACAAGGGCTATGCAAGAGATATTAACACTGTCATTTAAAAGTGACCTTTGACTATTGACAAAATATCTACACGTAATAAAGTGTATTGCACTGTTAGAGATTAGAAAATCAGTCATTTATATAAAATAGAAGAAAGAAATATTGCACTGAACCACACAGAAGAGGTAGGATGAAGTGTCCCATGATAAAATAAAATCGCCAAATTATATCGGCAGATTCAAGCTGTAGAAATTAAACTTAAAGGCATTAACGCTGCTTCCCTCACTACAGACAACGGAATATTGAACAAAAGGATTAATTTGGTGATAGATGACTACGTTAACTGAGCTTTTAACTGTTAGGAGAACTGGGATACAAAGGTAGCAAACTGAACTAGAAGTGCCCAGGTCAAAAACAAACACTGGGGTGATCAAGCCTTTTCAAAATACAAACAGGCTTTGGAATGAGCTCCCACTGAAATACGTCTCATTTCTGACCCGGCCAAATCTAGACTGAAGACATATTTATTTAGGATCTTCAACCCAGTAGTGTGGTGACACTTTTCTTCTACTTTACTGAATTACTTTATTTATTGTATTTTATTTTTCTTACCCAGTAGTTTTCTTTCTTTTTTTTTTTTTTTTTTTACTTTGTTTTACTTTTATTTATTTAATTTTTTATTTTTATTATTGCTTTTTTTTTTTTTTTTTATTTATTTTTGTTTTTTATTGTTGTTGCTGCTATTATTTTTTTGTATGTTTTTATTTTTGCTTTTTTTTTTAATTGTATGTTGGTTTGTTGCTCCCAAAGTCCAAACTGAGCTGGGAAATAAGGCCTTTAGGTTTTCTGCTCCTTTTGCGTGGAACAATCTGAATTTAAACTACAGAACATTGTGTCTCTGAGTGTTTTTAAATCTTTAGTGAAAACTCTTGAAACAAAACTGTCTGTATGCCACTGCTTTGGCTGTTTTTTTATTATTACTTTACCTGTTGAGCTGTGGGAGTCTGAGTGTGTTTGATTTTGAAGCTGCATTGCTGCCATTCTTGGCCAGGCCCCGCTTGAAAAAGAGATCTTTAACCTCAGTTGGATTAGTCTGGTTAAATGAAGGTTAAATTAAATAAAACTTTAAAAAAACATAAATTCCAGACTACAATTACTTATTTTTAAGCAGTATTATCCAATAATAACAAGTTCCTGGTCAACTGGGCCATCCTTAGTGGACTGGGGAAAACAGCAAAACATGAGGCAACCTGAAAAATAAGCACAAAAGAGTTATGGGTTTTTGACAATATTGATCAAAACCTTTCTGTCATGTTTAATTAGAAGGTTCCTTTTGTCTAATTTGATTGCTAAATGTGATTTCTAAACAAAAACGGAACATTTGCTAAAGTAAAAACAGGAGGTTTTGGATGGGTGATTTATTCTTCCTATAAATCAGGGTGCGGGAGAGAAACTGCCTGTCTGATTTCAAACAGGTCAAATATGAGCATGTTTCAGAGAATTAAGACAAAGAAGGCTGATATACTGTGCCATGATGGTAACACTTTGCTCTCCCAGGGTGTGAATGGTCCATTTGTAAAAGCACATTTGACAGTTTAGCCCCTGATTCTCTGGCAACATGGACATTAAATTGTCGAGGATGGATTCTTCCAGGAAAGAGTCAAGGGCAGAGTAAATCCATCACCACTAAAGGGTACGCTGTCATCGAGAAAACTGGTACCACTGATGTTTGGAGGGATTTCTACCCAAGTAGTCCAGACAACATTTTTAACTTACAGTCCATTTACTCTGTGAGACAGGAATAATTTACATATGTGACACTTCTGTAGATATGAAAATAGACACTGGTCAGTGGTCACAAACTAATCTACAGTATGGATATCAAAATTCAATGTATTAAACAACCCTAAAGTAAAGACAGATTTAAGAAAAAAAAGATTGAAACTTCCTTTAAAGGTACAGTGTGTAGTTTTTAGCGGCATCTAAAGGTGAGGTTTGAGATTGCAGCACTCCGGCGCTCCCCCCTCCCTGTCGGAGAACCTCCGGAGCTACGGTGGCCTGCCAAGGACAAAAAGTGTTTTTAGCTTAGTTGTCAGCCTATGTTTTGTCTTACTGCCACAGAAAATGAATAAATCGTGGAGTTTTAGCACGACATTGTCTCCCTATTGTCTTTCAGTCTTGCTAACGCTCACACCGGTCGTTTGGAGGAGACAATCATTTCAAAATGCTTGTGGCCGTGAAATAAGCCTCTCATAGCAGATACATTCTCTGCGTCTTCCTCCGACTTCTCCCGGAAGTAAACAAATAAATTCGGCTCCATACAAGAGTACAATTCGACACTTAGTCTTACCTGTCCAGCAAAAAACAGGCAACTTCGGCATCTGTCTGTAAACTTAACCTTCAGGGACTTCCATCTGGGAAAGGCAGCGCCGATGTTGACCCTGTTTTTTTTGTGTTTCTGTCCCGATTGCGTTCGGCTTCATCCCGTTTTCGTTTCTTTGACAAAGATTCACGCTCCACTGATGGCAAATTGTATGTGTGGTCCTCCATGTTTGTTTGTATTAGCACAGCTGCTTGGTAATCACTCTCTTCTTCTTCGTCTATTTCACAACTGTGCATTTCCGGTAGGCGTCTCAGTTTGTCCGTTCTGAGTTACGGTAGAAAAGATGGCGACGCAAGATGGAAGCCACCATAAGAGAGGACCTGCTGCTATGTAGATATAAATGACTTATTCTAAGGTAACAAAAACAAAACATTAATTATTTTAGGCTGATTAGAAACTAATTTGAATATAATTTTAAGTAATCTATTCCATTTTTTACCAAGTCTGTTATTTTAGATAGCATTTAATAATACACACTGTACCTTTAACAAGAATAATAATGGAGAAGCAACCTCACCATGTTGTGGACATATGTAGGCTGTGCTGAGGAGAAAATACTTGACTGTGGTCGTTATTAAAGAAACAAACAAGAGAAATTCACAAATATACTATTACAGCTTGGCTCTAGTTTGAAAGTATTTGGCCGAGGATGTATAAATCATCATAGGGTTGGCACTTTTATTGGTTCTTTCACAGGATTTACCTCCCGGATTGTAAACAGCAGCATGATGTTTGGATTATGGGGCTTTGCAGTGCCACCCTTTGGAAAGCACTTGTTTATATAACATTGTAGAAAAAGTTCTTCTTGAATCGGCTTTTTCACTGAAACCCAAACACTTTCATTCCTCGGTCCTATTCTGCTTTACTAAATGGTGTAATCCACTTTAGCCCACGGGCAAAGTTCTGAGTTTTCTATTTCCATTTTGTGTTTCTGCTCCTTTTTTCTTTGGTACAAATACGTTTAAATGCCTCGGTAATCTTGTGTGGCTCACCACTTGAACAAGCAGCCCTTTGTTTTTGTGGTGTTGGTCCAGCGATCACTTAGGGCCTGGATTCCTGCAATATTAACTTCATTAAGCCAGGAATGCACCCTTGCATTCCTCCTCTTCACTGAGGGGAGGGAGGGATGGATTGATGATGGGAAGAGGAGGGAGGGCGTCAGGAGAAAAGAAGAAGCATAGGAGCCGGCCGTGACACAGGCCGCCATCCTAAACTCTTACTCAATCACCCCGCTGATGGATGAGAGGTGAAGGAGTAGGACTGAGTCAGAGTTGAAATGAACAAAACTAAGAGGAGGGATGGCGGTTTGGAGGAACGGTTGTGAAACAGCTCCTAGAGACTGATGTAGTTGAACAAAAGAGATAAGGTGGATCAAAAAGAAATGCCCATGTCATGACTCACAGGACCAGGCTGAGAGTGGTACAGCATTCACTTTCTCATCGCTTTGAGCAAAAGACTGTTTTTGTTACCATGTTTTAATAAGAAAGCCCAATTTATTTTGATTAAAGGGCATCTGAGTCAGAGCAGGAATTAATTTCAAATGAATTCTTCATTTTTAGAAATCTACCAACAGTCATAATATGCTTTTTTGATATTTGTATACCTTTAAGTGTGTACTACATGTCTTTTCTGTATGCCAGTGTACTTAAAAGATATAGATATTAATTGATGAGACTGCATTTGTGAAGATATCCACATGGTTCACAGTCCCACTGCGTGTTAGAAATTAGAGGTTGAGTTTTCACACACTGCTGCTCGAAGCTTCCAAAAAGTGACTCCTTTAAGTTCATTGCTAGCTAATGATTGAAGAGCACTTGTTAAAAATTTAGCAACACATTAACTTGATGTTTTCGGTTAAATTGAACAAAACAGCAGCTAAGTCTTTGCACATTTAACTGAGGTGTGTTGAGAACTCAAGTCAAGTCATGCCACGTGCATGTGTGTTTGAATGGGACAAAAGATTCTGTGAAGGTCCAAGATGATCCAAGATGATTCGTGTTCTGGGCACCAGTGCACAACAAAAACTGGATCTGGAAAATGTAGATTTTCTTTACTTTACCATAATGTCTGCTTAAATTCAGTTGTGTTTTCTTTTTGATAAGGAGTCAGACATTTTGGGACAACTTTAGCACACACTTTTGTCATGAAGTATAGATAACACCTCTTGAACAAATCACATTTAGAAAAGTCAATAAATTTCACCAGCTGACTTCATACCTGTACCTGAAAGTAATGAGTAACGAGGCCATTTATAGAAATGTAGTGGAGTTAAAAGTAGAATATTTGTCTTTTAAATGTAGTGAAGTAAAAGTCATAAGTTCCAAAAACAAACAAAAACTCAAGTAAAGTACAGATACTCAAAAAATTTACTTAAGTACAGTACTCAAGTAAATCTGCTTCGTTACTGTCCACCCCTGGTTATCGACCACTCCAACTGTAAACTAGTGCTAAGGTGAAATGTACCAAAATGAATACCTTATTTTTTTCTTTTAGCTGAATGGCAATGCTCAATATGTATTTCTATATTTCCAGAAAAATAATTTAAAAAGTCATCACTGGTTAATGAAGATTAAAGTAGGATTTTTTTCAGTCAGGTTTTGGCATTCTCAGCATTGGCTTTCCTAATGGTTGCTTCCTTTATGCTGTAATACAGCTTTAACAACTACATTGATAAATTATAATGTTTAAACTTATATCTTGTCTGAAAATATACACATTTTTTTCCAAATCAAAATGGTAGTGATACATGTTTGTAATTGTTGGAACAAAAATAGTAGTCATTAACATTACATTTTGGGTAATTCATTGTTTTGACTGTTAAAAAATGCAGAAAATACCTGAAAATTCTGTCTATATTGCTCAAATATTTCTGCTAGATTTGGAAAAATGTTGGAGCCATGAAGGTTTCCAACATTTCTTTCTTTGTAATGTAGGCACTCTCTCTCTCTTTTTGCGCTTTGATACCATTGATTATTATTTTATTTTTTATTATTTGTAGTTTATTTGATAGGGTTGAATACAGTTTACATGGACAAACTGAGGTCAGTCACCCTATGCAAGGATCACAGTGTTAAAAGCAAATGCTAATTTGTAGCACCCGCTCCAAGAAGGACTTTTGTGATGACAAAATAATAAATCAGTTAGTTAAAAAGGAAAAACAACTGAAAATGTGGGTACAAAAAAGACTGTAATGGGTTTGTAAGAGTTTAGAAAAAGGATATTATTTTATTAACCACTTAAATCTGCCTTTATCTTGCTTTTTTCTCTACATTCTCCCTGAAATCATTAAATCTTATTAGAAGTGTATAGTCAGAGAATTAAAGCATAAAAGCTGACATTTTCAACTACATTTACCATCCTCTTGAAATGTCCCAGGGTTGATAATCCAACAAAGCTCATGTGTTGTGTTTGTTCAATGCTGTCATGCTGCAACATGTATTAGAGATTGGATACATAAACATTAGCACTGTTGTCATTAGCTTCCTGGTAGCCTCATTTACAAATGGCAGAACAAGGGCTTTTTTCTTTTACCCTAATGAATCCCATTGTCGGCAGAATTTCACGCTTGGGTACATGATGGTTTTGTTTGCTCGCTAACTGTCTGCTTGTTTCCTGATTGTCTTTTTCCTCTCTAGACAATGAGCACATCTTTTTAGACATGGAGGAGAAGCTGTCCAAGTACTTTCCCAAGGACAGCAGGCAAGACACAGGAAAGGTAAGGAGTATGAAGGGGAGTAAAATGTTTTTTTTGTGTGTGGTAAATTAAGAGCTCCTCTCTTCCTGTGACCCCCTCTGAACTATTGTATGGATGAGTTAATTGGGAGGCACGGTTCAGTGGCCTACATGCCACAACTTTTCATTTAGCATGACAAAACAATGCAAACACACACACACACACTCACAGGCCTCTTCTAACATGTCTCTTTCTGCAGGGATCACTGAGGAGAGTCCCGCCGCTGGTGCTCTGCCTAAAAGTGCAGTACTACGTAGAAAATGGTCGACTACTATGGTATGTCCATCACACCCCTTCATAACTAGAAGAACAAAAAAGACTATATGAGCTTTATAAGACATACAGTCATAGAAAAAATTATTTGACCACCCTTGTTTTCTTCAATTTCTTGTTAATTTTAATGCCTGGCTCAACTAAAGGTACATTTGTTTGGACAATTATAATGATAACAACAAAAATAGCTCATGAGAGTTTAATTTAAGAACTAAGAACTATTCATTTTCCATGGTTTTCTTGATAATAACCAAAATTACTTAAATTCTTACATCAATAGCTATGGCATTGTACATAAAAACACTACTTTTAAGCATTCCATGTTTTTCTTTTCTGTTTGCTTTAAACACATGATACACACAAGAGTTAATACTTGATTGCATAACCATTGTTTTTGATGACTGCAGCCATGCGTCTTGGCATGCTCTCCACCAGCTTCTGACATTGTTCTGCTGTCACAGCAGCCCATTCCTGTTGGACAAATTCAAACAAATTTTCTTTGTTTTTGGGCTTGTGGTTCTCCATTTTGAGTTTGATGATTTTCCACAGGTTTTCAATTGGATTAAGATCTGGTGATTGAGCAGGCCTAGGCATGGTGCTTGAATGTTGTGGTTCTCCATCCAGGCTTTAACTGACCTTGCCGTGTGGCAAGGGGCATTATCTTGTTGGAAAATCCAGTCATTGAGGCAGGAAAGAGTTTTCCAGCTGATGGAAGAAGACTGTTTTCAAGGGTAGTCTTGTACATGACCTGGTTCATTCGGCCTTCACACAATTGCATTTGCCCTCTCGAGAAGGTGGGGAAACAACCCCAGATCATGACTGATCCACCCCCATGTTTTACTGTAGGGGCAAGACAGTCTGGGTTGTAAGCTTCTCCAGGCTTCCTCCTAACCAGTAAGTTGGCTGGAGTGGGCATCAATTCAAAATTGGATTCATCACTGAAGAGAACCTTAGCCCAATCATCAACAGTCCAATCCTTGTGGTCTCGAGCAAAGAGTAACCGGGCCTTCCTCTGCCTTTCATTGATGAAGGGCTTCTTGCGTGCTCTGTGTGACTTCAAACCAGTTTCAACAAGTCGGTTTGAACTGTCCTTGCTGAACAAGTCACATTTCTCGACAGTGCCCACTCATTTTAAGGTCCCTGGAGGTCTGGCAGCGATTCCTGACACAGGAGCGGATGAGTGCAGTCATCTCGTGGGGTAGAAAGAGCGTTTCCTGCCACGGCCAGGTAGCAATTTGGTAGTGCCATGTTCAGCTTGTTTTTTTTGTTGTAATGAGCGGCTGTCTTGGAGATCTTCAGTTTTTTCGCTACCTGTCTCTCACTCATGCCAATTTCCAGCAGTGCCAAGATGGCTGCCTTTGTGGCTTCACATAATTCCTTTGTTTTAGGCATTATGTGAGAGCTGACAACTTCTGAGTTGTGCTACGGCTTGAATGTAAGCAGGAAACCACTCTAGGCCTTTGCATGTGCAGTGCTGCTTGTGACATGAAATGGCCTCTTATATACCCTGGGAATCAATTAAGCTTAAGAATGTCAAATAGGACATAAAGTATTATGTGACCAGCTGCATTTTTTGTTGTGTTCATTGTATTATACGTTTAGTGGTACCAGATATTAGAATGAACAAGAAATTGAAGAAAACAAAGGTGGTCTAATAATTTTTTCCATGACTGTATGTGTATCTTTTAAAGAGCCCATATCCTATTTTTAAACTGTATATGCCCTTTTAGTGGATTAAACATGTCTGCTTCATCTGATAGAGCACTTTGGTGAACAAGACAAAATATCCATGGCAAAGGGACTTCTCCTTTTCCCCCTCTTTGTAGCATCAGCAGCTGCTGAAAGATTCTCTTCAGCTTGTCCCCTTGAATTCACCTACCAGTACCGGTGTGACGTTCGTATCATTGTTTTGCTGTTGTTTGAAGCCCATTGGCTTGTTGTAAAATGCCCAGTGCCGAGCATATATGGTAGAATAAATGCAAAGTTGTTGACAACATGGCACAGAACACAGAGTAGACCTGTCAACCAATCAGAATGGGCTTGGCCCAGGTGGGGAAAGAGGCAGGAGCTCTATCAGAGCATCTCAGAAAGAGAAATTACAACCCTATCAGGTAGAGCTGAGCAATTAATGACATTCTTTACAAGATTAAAATTACTTCTCCATCAATTATGACACCAAGTGATCAAAATGCAAAGATTTCTGTACCACATGGCATGCCATTTTTTTAATATTATGATTATTAGTATTATTTTGAGATATTTTTATTTTCATGTCAATAGTATTTCTGTGTAATACCCATTTTTTAATGTTTAGAATGGTATTGTCAAAAGCAAATAGTTTCAATAACAGCATGTGGTGCATGTTTAAAAAAATCAGTAAGAAGTCCTGTTGCATAACCCAAATCTCAATATTTATTTAAAAAATTGTGATTATGATTTTGCCATAATACAATTAGGGATACTCAATATATAAAAACTAGGTTTTTTTTGAACATCAGTGATTGTGATACCCAAACACTTACCAAAACTGAGTATATGAATCTAATTTGAGAAAATATTACCTCTTAAAACAATCCAAAAGTATCTCGTTTTTCAAAATAGGTAATGTTTTTATCGATTTAAATAGAAAAAAAGTGTAACAACCCTAGTGTTCCCTGTACAGATTAAGAGAAAGAACGACTAATGTCAATATTTTATCAACCTGTCCAAATCTGGAATTGTCTGCGTTTTAAGTAACATGATGAATTTAATGTCACAGCAACAAAAAAAAGTACCCACCACACAATTTATTGGATGTTATTGTCAAAACCCCCTTCACACGGTCTAAATTGTACAAATATAATGGCCCTATTTGAAGAAGCTGGCAAAACTGGCAAAAAGCAGGGGGTTTCCAGTGACTCAACATGTGGGAATGCAGACAATGCTATTAGACATTTCTCATGGGTGTGTAGTGTTTCTGCTCATAAAATTCAAAATTGCGAGAAATCTAGTTTACAGGCTTTTAAATTTGTTGCTGTGTTTTCATATTGGTGTTTGATTTTAACTTCATGACTGTGACAGCCATGTGTTATTTCTGGAGAGAAAAGAGTGACCATTTAGTGTCACTAATTGGCTAATAAGGTTTCTGAATGTGGCTTTCTGTCTATATTGTCCAGCCCATCCTCCCACCTGAGCTTATTTGCTGCTTTTTGTTGTTCTTAAATTCTGTCTTTGTCCTCCTTGTTGAAATCGTCTTGTTTCGCTCTCCCCTCCTTTTTCTTGGGTGCATTACTAGTGAACGAAAGGCACGGCATCTCTACTACTCTGATCTGCGGGAGAGGGTTCTTCGCTCTGAATGTCGTCAGCAGGAGGAGGTTTACTTCCAGCTGGCAGGTTATGCCCTGCAGGCTGACCTCGGTGACCACCAGCTGCCCAGGGAGGACATGGAGACTGCCCCGTACTTTGAACCCAAGGAGTACTTTCCCCCCTGGGTAGGTGGACAGCACTTGGTGCTCAGTCCAGGATATAAGAGCTTAATATATTTGACTTGGATAAATGTTTCAGTTCTGAGCTTTTGAGTATTTTCTGCCTAAAGCTCATGTGTCCTCCTGTAGATTATAGCAAAGCGAGGAATGGACTATCTCCTCTGCCACGGGCCCAAAGTGCACCAGGAACTGTGGGGCATGTCGACTCGGGATGCCACCTTACTGTTCATCAGGGAGTCATGTCGACTAGAAGATGTACCTGTTACGTTCTATAGACTGCAAAAGGTATGAAAGAAAGTTTATTCAAGTCAAAATTTATTCGTACTTTTAATTTTATAAACGGGACAAGACAGTGTGCCTCACAATTATTTGTTCAATCTTTTACTCTTTGTGTGAATCCAATTTGAATTGTTATACTAAGATGATCAACAAAAAAGCAGGTCTAGACCTAGCGATCATATTATTTCTGATAAATAATATATATTGATTGCTCAGTACTGATAGTATAAAGCTTAATCTTCAGAGATGACTAGATTGCTGCCTTGGAAAACTGAATATCATGGTAAATGTAATATCATGGACCCCTTGCATTAATCCAACATGAGCTCAGTATCAAACAATAAAGCACACTTAAGCAGGTGAAATGCAAGAGGAAGGTATTTCATGTTTTTTTTATTGCTTGATTATTAAAATAATGCTTGATTATTTATTTTCGTCCCATATATCTTCCTAGCAAGAGTTGCAAAATTTGATTAAGAGAATATTATTCTGTTGCTGTTTTGTTGAACAAGTTGCTTCAGTTAGTTTGTGAAATTGTTGAGCAGGTCCAAGTGTTCAACAATGTACAACTTTGATGCTTTTTTTGTAATGTGGGAGAGTAAATGACAGTGTTTTTGATTTTGAGATGTTGATTTTGTGAAGAAAATAGTTTTGCCGTTTTTTTTGGCCTCTTTTTTCAGTAATTTTCGAGAACTTTTTGCCTGTAGATGAAGGAGGTTCATTTCAAGTAAATGGAGGGCAGGCAAGCAACTTTGTAGTAATGGCACTGAACATCTGTAGAGCATATTATTTTTGGTTCTGCATCAGTGATGGCAAAATTCAAAAACAAAGACCAGACTGTGTGTTGATTATGTGCAAAGCAGCTGGCTTACCCCTCAACTGTGCCAAACCTACATGATCATGGGTGTGCTTTCCACCCAAGTGCTGTGGTGGAGGAGGACACACCTGGTTAGACTCTTTGAGTATTGGTGTGTATTTTCAAAAACTGTTTGGATTTGATTTTTTGGAAAATTAACATCACCGAAGAGACTTGCTTGCAAAAATCAAACACTGTTAATGTATTTTTAGTACAGTAAGCAATCAACCAAATGATGTTATGCTTTAATTCCATTTGAAATTCCCTAAATTTCTTTGAGCTCTTGCCACCAAAGCAACACTGTACAGTCTAGCTTTTCTGCCAACTCTTTCCACAGAGGGGTAAAGCTGACCAGAATAACAGGATATTTAATAACTTAGATGTACGTCATATAACCCTGCTTTAAAAACATTTCTTATAATATATAATGAGTTAAATTAGGAATAAGGTGGACCCAAGGCTTATTTAAGCATAAAAAATCCTTGGAACATCTATTTCTAAAGATTGTTTAGTGAGAGGGAAATGTGTCCATCAAATGTAACAGTGCATGTTTTGGTACAAGATATTTGCATGATGTTGGTCTAACAAAACCATCAGTCAGAAGTGTATTTTGTTGTGAGACCATGTGCAGGATTTTGCATGCAAATGTTAATCGGCTCTGAAGCCGCAGCTACCACAAGCATATTTCTTTCCTCAAACGGAAATACTATCCCCTCCAACACAAATACGTCTAGTCTGGCGTAATTTGACCTCTGCTGGACAAATAGCTATGAGGCAATTATGTAACCCTGCATCTTTTCCAATTTATTGTCCTCCCATTTGAAAATCACTCATCCACTGAGTGATATTTTGAGTTCTGGCCCAATCCGTTGCGTAATGCTCCCCCACTTTTAATTTGTTGTTAGCAGCAGCCCTGTGTTTCTATGCGAGGGGCTCAGCTGTCTTATCTGAACTGCTCAGATGCCTCTCTGACATCTCATCATTCATTTGTCCAGGACAAAAAGGAAGAGAGAGGAACAGCTCTGCTCGGCCTGACCCTGAGAGGAATGCAGGTTTATCAGGTGCGTGCAATGTGCGAATGTGGTATGAATGCACGGCATGTACGTCAACACTTACGTGCTCAGGAGTGAATCTGGGTTTGCTCAACGGTTCAGTCTTTGTATCCGTGCTGCTATAAAATTCTGCCTGGGTGTGTGAGGAATGTGTGGGATTGCCACCAGCAGCAGTGCACGAGGAGATAGGAGCCGTCCGCCCTGCCCGTCAGTTGTTTGATCTGTCCATCAGGGGCCTTCTGGGGGGGGATTAGGGCTCCCAGTCTGGCTGATTAAAGAGCCAACGGACCGTGAGATATCTCGAGAAGCCTTTGGCCTCTTTGCCAAGTCCAGATGGCTTGTGTTAACAAAAAGACAACTGATTATTGATCACTAATTTATTTGGATAAAAGTGAGGGCCATACACAATCTTGAATCATTTAACCTTTACATTGTTATGAGCATTCCAACTTAAAACAACTGTAAGTGGGGGTGATGGTTTGGCGGAGTGGTTAGCAACCAGGCACCCCATGTATTTGCTTCTGCCGGTCCAGGTTCGAATCCCACCTGTGACCAGTTTGCAGAGTGTCTTCCCCTACTCTCTCACTCCCTTCCACAAGCCTATCCATGTCTCTCTGCTATCAATAAAGGCACAAAATGCTAAAAGAAATACATTAAAAAAAAAAACAACTGTAAGTGTTGCAGGGAGGAGTCCAAAAACACATAAGTCGGTTAGCATTTAGCACATCCTAGTTCTCAAGCCCCAGACTATATGGGATTTAGAATACTGGTATCCGATAAGGGCCTGAATTAAAGTTCAGGTTGAACAAACCGACAAGATTTCAGTGTATAATGGGAAATAACAAAATGCATCTGATGTTCCCTGCTGCTATCCAACTGCTAACAAGGACTACAGAAATGGCCAGGGATCCGACGACAAGCATTTCTGATGGGTTTTCATTAACAATTATTCAAACACTACTGTCACAGCAATGTAAGCTGTATCCATTTTTCAGATTATTTTTCTGGCATTTTTGTGTTTTTACTGACAGGAGAGCGAGGCAGTGGATAGGCTTGTGAAAGGGGGCTAGAGAGAGTAGGGGAGGACACTCTCAAACTGGTCACAGGCCGGACTATTACCCACGCCGAAGCATATATATGGGATGGACCCAACTGCTTACCACTCTGCCAGATTCCCTGTATCCAGTTGTTAATGTTGTTTGACCTCCTGAATTTTCTCCACTGATTTTTCTTCTTTACACAAAGACACACTGGTCCTCTCCCTGCCCTCTTAACAGCTTTTTTTCACCATTACTAGAATCTAATCCCTTACTGACCAACTCACAGGAAGTAGAAGGACAGACAAAACAACATCTGTTATAAACTGTTATACTGCCAAAGAGTAGTGAGGGTCACAGTTTCCGTACAGGAAAGACAAGAGTGCTGTACCATTATGTGATTTGCAAGCACAACCATGTTAGAATAGGGTCTCCTTTTTTGACAGCGGTGCAAATCAGGCCTTTATCATTAAGAGAAGTTCTGTCATCACATAAATGACATCTTTAAACAGAGGCAGTGGTGCTGAAGACAGACACACAGATAAGGTAATCCTATGTAACCCCCCAAACCCTATGCACGTAGACTCACCAAACAGCCACGTATTTGTTTTCTTAATCTTCAAAATGAGAACAACTCAAGGTTTAAGGTAACCATGTGAAGACTAAGATGAGGGATTCAAAACGTGAGAAAAGCAGGTTTGAGGAATTTAACAGACGTTGAACCCATTAGACCAAGACTACAGCCAGTAACCGTTTATTGAGAACAAATATGAATCACAAAAAAGAAATGAGGATAGTGCACTTAGTCAAATGTTTTCACTACCAGTCACATATAAATATCCATCCATCCATTATCTATTCTGCTTATCCCTTTTGGGGTTGCGGGGCTGGATCCTATCCACCTTGAACCAGTCACCAGACCAGACAACCATTTACACACATACCTAAGGGCAATTTAGAGTCACCAATCAACCTGACAAGCATGTTTTTGGTCTGTGGGAGAAAGCTGTAGAGTCCAGGGCAAACCCACACATGCACTGGGAGAACATGCAAACTCCACACAGAAAGGCGTAACTAACCTGGGGATCAAAACGACAACCTTCTTGTCATGAGGCACGTGCGACTCTGCTGCGCCACCATGCTGCACAGATAGAAACATCTTTTCAATAATTACTTTCCTTGCAACAAAGAAAAAAACAGTATTTCAACAGAAATAATCAGAGCGTTGATCGAAGGCAACCTATTTTCAACATATTGTTTAGTATTTACACATTCAATCACATGTTTTTGCATAAAAATCTGAATTCCATCTTGAATTTTTGACTCAGCAGTTATCTCAGAATTTCTCTAAAACTTTGTCAGTTTCCTCATTGTTGAATCTTCTTCCTTTTCTCTTTATGCTATAACAGGAAGTGAATAACATTCGACAGCTGCTGTACGACTTCCCCTGGTCAAATGTAGGGCGTCTCACCTTCCTGGTATGCTAATTTCTATTCTTTCTTAAGATTAGATGGAATGGTTGTAACTATTTAATGAGCGTTAGCTATGTGCACTTGAACATTTGCAATATGTCGTCCTATTCAGGGCAAGAAATTTGAGATCCAACCAGATGGTTTGCCATCAGCCAGGAAGCTGGTTTACTTCACCGGGTCATCGTTTCGCTCGCGTCACCTCCTCCTGCACCTGAGCAGCAGCCACCGCGTCTACCTCAGCCTCCAGCCAGCCCTCAAACACCTACGCCAGCTGGAGGAGACTGAAGGTAGGAGAGGGAAACCTAAGCGTAGGCATAATATTCATAAGTTTAGGCTTTGGCTATTCATGATCATGGACAATGTTTAATAATACAAGAAGTCTATGCATGAGTAAAAAGTGACTTCACGTCAGCTTTCTGAATATTTGACATTTTAGCAAAACCAAAAATCATAACATTCAGACAAACTATCAGTCTTGAAGAATCAAATGTCCTCAGTTAAACTAATGGCCCTTTTCCACCAGCATGCCTTGGCCCTCTTCTACTCGGCTCGACTCTACTCTACTCGTTTTGTGACGGTTTTCCACTAGCCCGGTTCTTTGACCATCGGGGGCGGGGTTGCCATAAAACAGCTGGGCGACACCGCGTCCCCGTCATTTTGAGCGTGACACAACAATCACAAACAATGGAGGACTCGGAGGCAATAGTATACTTGCTGCTCAGTCTGTGGCTTTTTGTCCCAAACAGAATGAAAGAGGAAAGCAGAAGAAGACTTGACGGGACACCATTCTTGCAGTTGTTGTTTAAAAATGGCCGGTGGCTCTCGCCCTCTTCTGTCCCGTCTTGTTTTGGGCGTCACTCTCCTGACTCATCGATGACGACATTGTCTGACCAATCAGCAGCCGGCAGTCGGTGACGTCATCTTCTAGTATCCACTCAGCTCGCTTGAAGCCAGAGCAGAGTAGGTACTAAAACTAGCTTGTTTTAGGAGGTACCGGGCTAGTGGAAACACACTGCAAATTGAGTAGGGCCGAGTAGAGTAGGGCCAAGGCGTGCTAGCGGAAAAGAGCCATAAGACTAGACCTAGTTGTAATGCCCCGTGAATAAAGAACAATGTGCCGATTAGTCTGGGTAGGGAAATCTGAAGGCTGAATCAACAAACTAGAAATTCATATTGACAATATCTAGAGTTGTCAAAATTTTACTTTGATACTTGGATAAATTTTTCACCAAAAAATATCTGGTTTGGACAAGGTGTTTAAGCAATTATGGCAACAGGCAGCTTGCATGACTTCCTCTGACTTCTTTGGTCTCAAATAACGACTGAAATCTTCTTTGTTACTACCAAACAATTTTTTTTGGTGCACTAGTGTTTAAAAAGGTAACAATATTGTTAATTGTCTACTTGAATACTTGTATCAATTTTAAGTTTAAATTCTGATATTTGACAACCCTACTTGTAGCACATAAAGACTTAGAATTAATAATAAGCACCAGGAAGGTCAACTTTGATGGATTATTGCCAGTTTTGGTTAATTTATTTAAGCAACAAGAAGACATACCTCTCTTCTGTTGAGTGCCACAAAAATGGTAACGGCTGTCAGTCAAGGTCAGGGGTCAGCGAACAGAGGCCCCTAGGCCAAACATGACTTGCCAGTAATAATTTCTGGTATTAGCCACGACCTGAAGAAAACCACAAATGTGCACAGATGAGATGGACAGCAGTGGATAATTAGTGATCTGTTAGTTGTAATAAACTCAGGACATGTCAGTTTGAACCTTTGCTGTGAATAATTAGTTTGTTTTATGGAGAGCTGTTTATAGCTGCTTCCTGCATTCATTTTCCTCAGTGTTTCAGTAAATCTAAAAGAAAATCTTTCCACATCCTGAAAACTGTTATTTCAACCTATTAAATATGTTGGCACAGTGTTAATAAACTCTGTTTGTTCAGGTATCACAACAGAAACATGTAAAGGCGTATGATTGAAGGTTTTTTGTTTCTTAATCTGTGCGCAATAGACAAGAAATGTCCCATTGTCTTCCACTCTCTTGTCACTCTTGCTCTCAGTCTCTCCCAAATAAATTATTAAACTCTTTTAGAGGCAAAATCAATTAAAACTCTTTTATATTGAGAAAACCAGGGTAGACAGGTTTTTATTAATCCCCTCTATGTATTACCTTCTGTTTATGTTCTGGCCCACCAAACTTAATTGAAGACCCTTGGTTATGGTCTTAATATTTGATTTTTATTTATTATTTTGCCAAACTTGACCTTTCAAAGACATTTGGTCAAACTTTTGTGGTACCCCAAAAGAGATGAACGTTATAGCTGATAGACAGAGTTTTTACATTTACCACCAATGACCTAGTGCAGTATGACTCAATCAAATAGAATTGCCATATAATAGATTCTAATAGTGGAGGTATTTTTTTTAATTGGTTATTGTAAACTTTGATTGTTAATAAATATATTTCATATTCATTATTGAAGTCATAGTTAGAAGTATTACTGTAGTGCATTTAATGAAATTTTGTTGTTGTTTTTATCCACTTACATACTATGCATCTCAGTAGTGATGTTATCCTACATGTTTTGTCTTGGCTGATTGTTTTTATCTTTCCTCCCTCTTAGAGAAAAAGCGTTACAGGGAGTCATACATAAGTGATGACCTAGACATAGATCCTCCAGGCAGTGAGAGCAGCCCTGGTCTCTCCAGACGCTCCACCAGCAGCTCTGGAATTGAAGCAGATGCTCGACAACACAGCCTGTCCACTGAGATGACGTCTATGGAGGAGGAAGGTCAACAAGGAGCAGAGAAGTGCTTCAGCTCAGCTACCAGCCGTGGCAGCTCCTGTACGTCTGGGTTTGATACAGGTAGCAAGGCTCGGATGGAAGACGAGGGCTGGCAAGAGGAAGGTGAGAAGATATTCACGTGGAAACACTGAATCTGCATTCTCTGGATGTTTAAATGATCTATTGTTTTAGTTGTCTGGGCTCTAATATGCTTTTTAAATAAGCATTAGGAAGGGGAAGGACTTCTGTGGAGAGACCATTTAATTACAATAAGGCCCCTGTGTGCCTTGAAGTAGTTACATAATCTACTACGCAACCCTTAGTCGCCACAGAATCTTACAGTCACAGAGTCTGCAAAAGTAAGTTCCAGCCTGTGATAATGATTTACTATCTACTCAACATCATGGCCCTCAGTGGTCCCCACAAACAAACCACAACATTTTTAGTGCCAGCATTTAATATGGAATTGAACTGCATAGAGTGCATAAGATGAGACAGAAAGATATGGAGAAAAGTCTTGGGAAGAGCCACCTTGAATTAATATTTAGCTGTTTTTTTTTTTTTTTTAAATAAGGGTATTTTTTTTCCTCCAGAGATCAGCGTTGATGTAGAAAGCCCAAAAGAGGCTCTTGTGGATGACCCTTATGAGATGTTTCAGTTGGCTGATCTCCTTGACGGGATGGCAGTGGATTGTTCAGTTCTCTCCCCAAAGACTCAATCAGGTATGACTAATTCATCTGTGACATGCAAAGTCTTGTTTTAAAGGTCCCGTTTCCTGGTATGGTTTGATTGTTTACATCATGTCTTAGGTGTCTATTAATGAAGAATTTGAATTAAGCTGAGCAGAAAGGGTGCTGGTTTGGCAGAGTGTTAATCAACCAGGCTCAGGTCTACAGTATGTATGCTTCTGCTGGCCAGGGTTTGATTCCTGCCTGAGGTCCTATCCTGCTCTCTCCCTCCCCTTTTTTCATAAGTCTATCAGCCATCTCTATTCTCTATCCATAAAGGCATGAATTAAAGAGTTTCTCTCTCTAGAGGATCAGATGCAGCTCTTTTTCCCTTCTCTTTGGGTCTAAGGGGGCGGAAGTGGTGCCAGAGGTTATGATAATGAGCTCTGTGCTGATTGGCCACCCAAATGATGTATGATAAGAGGGGGGAGGAGGGGTTACAGTGGTTTCTTAAAAGAGACAGAGCATTTCTCCATGATCTGAGAGTTTAGTCAGAAGTGTCATGTGCTTTTAACTCGAGGCCCTCCTAACAAAAGTCAAAGCAAAGAAAATTGAATTTTGCAGGATACGGGACCTTTAAGAGTTTATGATTTGTTTTTTATCCAGTCATTACAAACAAAAATAAATAAAACAGACAATATTGTCTTTGTGAAACTGACTTGGACTTACTTACTTTTGGTCCCACAGAAAACACAGCATGTCCCCCAGACAGCGATGAAGATCTTGAAAATTTACGTAACAAGGAATCATTGAAACAGGTTGGTTATGCATTGGATTTTTATGTTTCTCATTTCTGCTGCTTTTGTTTCACTAAAACAAACTCAGACCAAAGAAGACTTACAAGACAAAGTGAAGTAGACGAGCTGCAAGGCTTTTTTTTTTTTTTCCTCTGGTGCGTCAAGCTGATGTTATCATGTTGATGGCATCATCAGCGCGATGATGTTTAAGTAAACAATGGGAAAGAGCATGAAAGCCATGGACACAGTGGTCAACTGTTTTCTGTACTTTGTACTTTTGTTCCTCTTTAAAAATAGACAAAACCATGCACACAGGTGCGATATTATGCTGTGGGCGCATTACACCAACGTCATGACGTAAATTAGCGGGTTGACCCCGGTGTGATGTTCCCACTGAAGCCAATTGGAGGTGAGCTGATAAAAACCTGAGTCACTTGCAGAGTCAGTCCACTCGGGTGGAAATGCTGATTAGACCCTTTCAAACAGCTGACAGGAGCCGATTGTCACCGGGTCTAAACCGTTTTTTTGGCCAGTCTAAAAGGGGTATAAGAGTGCTCCTGAAGCTCTAAGCATAGATGCTAACCATTTTATCAGTTCTAGACAGCATTTCTTTATTAAGTAAAAAACAAACAACACTACAAACTTCTCCATAGGAGGTTTTCGCTCCACTTCTGACATGTTTTTCCACCAGATTTTTGCTCACATTTTGTCCTCTTAAGCTGTAGCAGTAGTGCCCGCCTACTTTGTTATCTGATTGGCCTGTTGTGAATATGATTGACAGAATGATCCTTCAGTCACCTGGTGGATATGCTTTTGAAACATTCTGTCCATTCCCAAACACTTTTCACTGGCCTCTATGGACGAGTAAAATGTATATCGAATAGTCCAGTCAGGTTTTAAGTTGGTGGAGGTAAAATTGTAACCGACAGTTGAAGAGTCTACTATAACTACAATATAATATCAACATCCCAAATCCCAAGTTGTATAATGCCTCTCACTTCATGACCCATTATTTTCTAGAAACAAGTATTTTAGCATGTCAATCAGGCTTTCAGATATGTATCAAAAAGCATTAACACCCTCTTAACAGTGATCTCAAGGCCTTTTTTGTATTAATGTCATTCTGTCTGAGTTGAGCAATGCAAAGGTGCCTGATTCTCAACATTTTTGTCGGAAAAGTAAGAAAAGTTTGTAACTGAAGCAAATATTGTAGCTGTACGTCAATGTTTAATAACTAGGAGTAAAGAAACCTTGAAACACCTATGGCCAAATGTTTCTGATACTATAAAACTCTGAGAGGCTCCCAGCAGTCATAAACCTTCAGAATCAGCCTCACTTTTCCCGCTATACCTCCCCTGTTATGGTCCACTTGTAAATTGCCTGGCGAACACAGACCAACCTTAGGGTAGTTAAACGACAGCAGTCCATGATGTAGGCAGATGCAAAGAACTTTAAGGTGTGAAAACACCCTGACTGTGTTGTTTTCTTCTTCTTCTTCTTACCTTCTGTTCACCTCCCCGACTCTATTCTAGATCCAGATACCGAGGGCACAAGTCTGCGTGGATCGCCACAGCCACAGTTTGGACGATGTCCGTCTCTTCCTTCCTCCTGCTCCTCTTGGGACAACACTGGCCCCTGATTCCTCCCACAGCTACACTTTTGGCCTTCCAGATGCCACAACAAACACAAAAACCTCTGCCGATGACTGTCAAAGCCCCATCATGCACTGCCAAACCAAACCTTCCTTCTTTGGCCGCAGGTCAACCAACTGCCTCTCTCTGGATACAATAGGAGACGACCAGCTCCTGGAATTCATACTCTGAACAAGTCCAGAAATTCACCAATGCTCTTACTCAATTCACAGTGCAACTTTCAGCTGGTTGGTTGCCAACTTATGAATGTCTCAGTGTTTCTTTTATGTGGTGATGTTGGCTGTGAGGGATGTGTTTGTGCTCAGAGACATTATTTTAAAAGATGAGACCTTTCCTTCCTTTCAGAAAGCCTTGGATTAGATAACAGATTTCTTATTCAGCAGCATTTTAGGAACAATAAAGAGCATATTTATTGATGTTGTATATTATGTATATACTGTTTGCACTATTTTTTTTATATTTCACTCAAAGGAAACATTTCTTATCATCTTTTATTATGTTTTGTGAACTTCAAACTGTCCTTTTGTAAGTCTGTGTTTTGACATTAAGGGTTTAAAACTTGATAATAAGACATTTTAATATCATGTAAATTTCAAGGCTGCGGGTCATGGGGCTTCATTTCCTCGCCCTCAGCCTGTTTTCTTATGTAAACATGTAATTTCCTCTAAGACTCTCCATAAGCCACGGTGCAAATCTTTTTAACTTGTCCTCTTGATTTTTATAATCATGTTAAATAACATTCTTTAATTTGTATAGTCTGCTCTGTCATGCCTTTCCTATTAGTTCACCACAGCAATGTAGCTGCTGATGTGGAAAATTGAACCTCTTTACAGCTGGTAATGCATTCATCCAAAGCTCTCATTCTATACTCCAGCTCCTGCTGCCGTAATTACAACAAATGTGTTTTGTGGAAAGCACTACTTTTGTAACCAGTCACCACCCAAAACAAAGAGCCTTTCTGTCCGTTTTTAATCAGACATTATTTTCTCTGTTTTGTAGGTGATAATCAGAACTCAAAAGAACAGATGTCTTTAGCCAATGTCAACTCACAGGGGAGGGGGAGATTGTTTTAAAAAGAAAACTTTTGCTCAGAGCCAGAAAAACATTGGCTTTCAATGTGTATTCACTTTGTACATTTTTTTATGTGATGCAATGTTTTTTTATGATAGTGAAAATAAACTCTCAGTGCTATTAAACGGAACCAGATGTTGCAGTTTCTTTGCCGTGTTGCACAACTCATGAGATTTATAACCATCACATAGATGAATATTAATGAGAACTTATTATTGTTGTTATATTTTAAAGGGCTTTCAAACATGGGTGAGATCTGTGGTCTTTCTAGTCTTCCTGATTTGAATGTTGTCAACCTGATTTTGTTTGACTAATATAATAACAGGATCACAATGTTTTATGACTTAAAACCACAATACAATCTGAAGTAAGACCAGAAGAGGGTTTTGTGATAACACTGAAAAAGAAAAACTAGACGGGAGAACACAAACCTCTGCCAAGGAATTTCCAACACTGCTGAGTGAGTGTTTGTCAAGAATGTGGAAAACTACCCTGTCCACACAGTTTACAAATCCTTTAAAAAAATTCCTGTATCCACGTACAAACTTGGATCATCAAAATCATACAAATTCTTTCTTGTGCCATGATCAGCATCCCCTGACAATGTCATCCAAATCCAAAGAGAACTTTTTGAGTTTTAAGGGGGCTAAGAGGTGAAAATCAAACAATAACAGTAGAATGATTAAAAAAAAAAAAATCTGACATATGACACAAAGATTACATGGGTAAAAAAGTTGAAATAGTGAGAAAGAAAGACATTTGCATAAGATGAAATAATGACAACAATCTTGAGACGAAAACAAAGAAACTTAAATATGAAAAAGTTTAAATTATTAGGCACAAACATGTATTTATCTAGTCATAATGACCAAGTTTCTTTTCATTATTACTTTTTACAGGAAGTCAGACCAAGGTACGATTTAGACCAAGGTGGTCCGGGTATCATCGTATAATTCCTAATTCATTTGTGATCCAAAAACGAAAAACGATTATTTTGATATTTGTTCCAAAACGAAAAACGGAAGAACCGTTTTCTTGTCAAGATGCAAAAAACGAAAAACCACTACAAACGACTATAAAACGAGCCGTTTTATTATTTTTCAATATTCCTTTTCTCCCTCCTCAACTTGGAACGAAGAACGAATCAACCAATGACGTCACGGTCAGGGGACATTAGTATAATCCGTTTTTCTGTCAATACCAATGAACAGAAAAAGTGAAAATGGAGCCTTTTTTCCTTTTTTCGTTTTCTAACCAAAACGAAAAAACGGTTTTTTCATTTTTTCATTGAAAATGGAAAAACGAAACCAACACAATCAAATTACGGCCGAATTTCGGTTTTTGTTATTTTCCTTTTCCGGTTTTTCGTTTCAGGTCTCAAAACGAATAAACGGAAGAGCGCGATCATAGTTAGACTGGCCTCCCTACCAAAATAAAAGCCTTCCTGATAAATGGGTAATAAAAGATATATTACGTTAAATGACGCTTTTATCTCTGTACAGTGTTTATTATAAACACTGCTATGATAATCTTAGTAATAATAATAATAATAATAATAATAATAATAATAATAATAATAATAATAATATCCATCAGAGACAATAAGAGACATTTAATGCGTGGAAACGAGATTGTTAATGCTTGGCTACGAGTCAGTTCACCTTCGTGAAAAGTGTTGATGATATGGCTTTTGATTATGAAATGCGTGTATCATTTTAACTTTGTGACATGCCAGCTGCATGGCCTGTGCTGATGGGCGACATCAACCTACGCTGGGACTGAAAACAACTATCTAGCTACCTGACAAGATCGCGGGTACAAGCAGCTGAAATTAACTTCCTCTGCAGGATGGCTGGGCTTATTCACAGAGACGGGTGAGAAGCTCGGTGGTCCGGGAAGAGCTTGAGTAGAACCGATGCTCATCCTGTTCTCCTCGTTGAGAAGAGCCAGATGAGGTGGCTCGAACAGAACGTTTTCTCCCTCGCCCAGTAGATGGCAGTATGAGCCAATTCATAAGAATATCCAGGACTCAATTGAGGGACTGTCTGTCAGCTGGCCTCAGACGCCTGAGCGGTAGAAGCTGGATGGACCGACGGACAGACAGATGGATCGTTTTCTTTTCCCAACCACGACACTCAGTAGCCTACGTGTATTCTAGTTAATTTAACCTCTGATGGTTGTTTTGAGCAAAAATTCAGAGAGAGTGACATCATTTTCGTTGATGTCGTTCTTCCCCTCTTCCATTTAGTCCTAGATGGAAAGGGATGATGGGAAAGGCGCTTTTTTTTTTTTCGCCACATGATTTTTTTGGACTCCTTACAGTGTCTCTTTTCAGAATCTGGTGGTTACCAAGCTGTAATAGGGTGCCAAAGGCTTTTTTGTGCTTCATTGCATCCAACCCAAAAAATGAAAAATTGAAATATGATGTAGAAATAGGCATAACTTGAGATGTAAACAACATACAGAGACAAACCAATACGTTTTCTCATATAATTTTGACCCAAGGAAATCATTGGAATGGTTATTTTTGACATTTGAAGACATTTAGACTCTATTTCTGGTCAAAAACAGCAAAAAAAAAATGGCCAAAAATGCCTGTCTGACCATCTATTTTTTCATTTTTTCAAGCTCACAGGTTGACTTTTATTCACCACCAAGCTGAAACTATGTCCAAAAGTCATCATTGAATGCCTGTGACCTTCTGCATTATAAAGCAGCTTCCTTGTGTAAAGGACATCAGCTCGTGGGCTCAGGAACTCTTCAGAAAACCATCGTCAGTTAACACAGTTCACCTCTACATCTACAATGTCAAGATCACACTCTATCATGCAAAGACAAGGACAAATATCAACAACACCCAGAAACACCACCGGCTTCTCTGGGCTGAGCTCATCTGAGGTGGACTGAGGCAAAGTGGAAAAGTCTGCTGTGGTCTGAGTCCACATTTCAGACTGTTTTTGGACATCATGGACGTGGTGTCCTCCAGGCTAAAGAGGAAAAGGACCATCCAGACTGTTATCAGAGCAAAGGGCAAAAGACAGCATCTGTGATGGTATGGGGGTATATTAAATTATTACTTCAGAGACATGAAGACACATTCTGCTTGAGTTTCAACAACAGGGACTAGACTGACCTACTGCCGTCCATGCCAGTCCTCTCATTGTTTTGGAAAACTAATTGTTGGAATCATGTCTTTTTAAATTTTGGTTAGAGTGAGGGGTCTCGTAAACATTTCTACAATACTTGTTATCATCAGGATTCAAAATAAGACACATGAGCTTGAAGTCCATTTTTTATTGAGAAAAAAAAAGAGAAAACCACAGAAAATCGGGAGATATTTGATTTTAACGTCATAATCCTAAAAGAAGACCTGATGATTCAGCCAGAGCATGAAACCACACAACTACTCTATCAAATAAGAATTACTGACAGTGATCTCACAGAAAGTAGCATTGTTAATGTCTTTCTGGCACAAAAACAGAAAAACAAAAAAAAAATTAATGAAACCTTTGTTAATACCATTATCTGAACTGCTCTTGCATCTAAAGATAATTCTCAGAGAATTTTGTCTCAGACTGAGATTTCACAAAGACTGAGGGGGTCACCAACTACAAGACTTTAACTGGATTAAGCCTACGTCTAGTCCCTAATTCTAACTTTAGAATTAGTACAGAAATACATCCTCTTTCATGGTTATATGATAATAATATCCCATTCTGATTTGCTTGTACTTCATGTGGGTGTTTTAGGGTTTTTGTTTTCATCAATAATCACTGTTGAGTAAAGGTTGACTGGGGTCTTAAGGTCTTGGATGGTGGGCAGTGTGAGTGGAAGAAAAGTTGTACAAACTAGTTGTTGATTCTTAGTAAAAAGTAGCTCATTCAAGTGTACTAGTATATTTATTCTATACTAACACAGAAACAGTATTCTTTAAGTTTACTTTTTATATACTATATATTATTTACTTAAGAATAGTATACTGAAGTAAACTTGGCTTATACTGAAAGGAATAAAGAAAAGTAAAGGAATAAGACTAAGTACATTAACACTGAAACTTACACTTACACTTAAATACTCAACCCTGTACTTTAGAATGATTTTCTTTTTTTATGCCACAAAGTACTTAGACTTAGTATATCTGATCCAGGTACAGATTAAGGTCAAGTCATTGTTCTTACATTTAATTTAGCAGAATAACAATTGAGATATTTATCCTTGTTGTAAACTTGCATATTCAAAATCTTGCATTATCTCTCAGTACCTTAAAAACATAAACAGAGAAACATTTAATTTGATTTTATTGATCAAATTCCGGTTCCTTCATTAAGGTCTGGCAATAGAGTTATGTACATCTGTTTAAACAACAACACATTTTGTTTTAATCATTTAGGCCAGACAGCATTAACAGTTTTTTTTAAACTCATATATGAAATTACTTTGCTGACCTGTGAATCTTTGCATACAGGCCTGTCTGATTTAATAAGTACCTAAACTTAAACACAACAGAGTTTGGCACATGGAATAAAAGCAGAACCTTGACGTGAACGCGATTGTTAAAGAATAACCAAGTTAATTCAACCAAATGTACTATCTTTAAAGCATACAGCACTGTTGTTTCTCTTCTTTAGTCTGTCAGAGCTTTTACTGTGATGCAAAAGTTTTTTGTTTCATCTGTGCATGAAGGAGAATTACAGGAATGTAGAACTTTCAAGTATGCAACAAGTAAACTAGCAAAAACTCAAAAAATATTAATTTTTACCTCATAAACATATACCTATAGTATACTTCAGTTAACTAAAATGTGGATTAGAAGTACATGACTTGTATTTTTGTAGGATTTAGATGGGTATACTGGGAAGTGTACTTGGAAGTGTACTTTTGTAGACTAAAAAGTTCCAATTTCATCAAAAAAAGTAGTATTACATTCCTGTACTTTCTGGTGCACTAAGTACATGGTCCATCTTGCTATACTTAAACTCAAGCATACTAAATAAAATAAACTTCAAGTATATTCTTTTTTCTAAAGGTGAAGAGCTGTCTGTCTCTCCTGAAATGTTTCCAAAAGACAGAGCAGTGGAAGCCGGTCATAATCACATATTAATATACAGTCCTGATCAAAGTCTTAAGAACAGTAGCACTTTGAAAAAGTAATTTACTGAAAACAACAAGTAAACTGAAATAGGCTGTTTATCATCTGATCAAAAGTTTGAGACCATGGATCAAACAATTACAAAAAACTCTCCAGACAGAGCATCAACTGTCTGAACTGATGGCCATTATTATAAACTTCCCTTGACCTCCATCCCCAAATGTTCTCTATGGGATTTAAATCAGGGGAACATGCGGGATGGTCCAAAAGAGTGATGTTCTTCTCTCTGTAGAAGTCCTTGGTCAAGTGTGCATTGTGAACTGCAGCGTTGTCCTGTTGACAAACCCAGCTGTTACCACACAGACGAGGGCCCTCAGTCATGAGGATGCCCTCTGCAACATCTGCACGTAACCAGCCGCCGTTTGACGACCCTGCACCACCTGAAGCTCCAGTGTTCACTGAATGAAAAAGCACCCAGATCATGATGGACCCCCCTCCACTGTGCCGGGTAGAAAACATCTCAGGTGGGATCTCCTTGTCATGCCAGTAACGTTGAAGCCGTCAAGGTTACATTTTTTCTCATCAGAGAATAAAACTTTTTTCCACCTTTCAATGTCCCATGTTTGATGCTCCCTGGCAAAGTCTAAACGGGCAGTTTTGTGGCGTTGAAGGAGACGAGGTCTTTGAATTTGTTTTTTGTTTTTGAAACAGTTTTCCCGCATATGCCATCTGATAGTTATTGTGCTGCAGTCTGCACCAGTAAGGGCCTTAATTTGGGCTGAGGACCGCCCTGTGTCTTGACGGACAGCCAATCGGATCCTCTGGCTCAGCGCAGGTGTAATTTTTTTGGGTCTACCACTTGACTTTTTTGTTCCATCATGCTCAGGATCTTTCAAAAATGTAGAATGACTGTCTTACTGCATCCAACCTCAGCAGCAATGGCACGCTGTGAGAGGCCTTGCTTATGCAGCTCGACGATCCGACCACGTTCAAGAAGAGAAAGCTTCTTAGCTTTAGCCATCAGGAGGGCATGACCGTGTGAATGCCAGACAGAAAATGAAAATTTGGAGGAGATTTTGGCTTTAATAGTCTGTGGTCTTAAACTTTTGATCAGCTGATAAACAGCCTATTTCAGTTTACTTGTTGTTTTCAGTAAATTACCTTTTCAAAGTACTTTTTGTCACACTCCCCCTTCTTGCTTTTGCATATTGTAGCTCTACTTAAACCTCATTAAGGTCCAAATGTGCAAAATGCATATTCTAGCAATTTTTCAACTGGTCTTAAGATTTTGATCAGGAGTGTAATACAATGGGTCAGAATACAGTATAAATGTTATCAAATGTAAGAAATAACCATTCAAATTATTTACCGGGGTCAGAATTGTATGGCAAATGTTATACATTTGTCTTTGTATGTTGTTTACTCCCAAAGTAATGCCTATATTTGCACATCATTTCTATTTGTAAGTTTTGGGCTAACTATAGTTAAGGGTTAAAAATGAAGGCTTTTGGGCATAGTTTCAGCTTGGCACTCAATATAATCTTTAAATAGACACTTAAAGGATTAAGAAAAGACTGGTGGTGAATAAAAGTCAACCTGTGAGCTTGAAAAATGAAAAGATAGATGGTCATACAGGCATTTTTGGCCATTTTTTGCTGTTTTTGACCAGAAATAGAGTCTAAATGTCATCAAATGTCAAAAATAACCATTCCAATGATTTCCTTGGGTCAAAATTATATGAGAAAATGTAGCGGTTTGTCTCTGTATGTTGTTTACATCTCAAGTTATGCCTATTTCTACATCAAAGTTCAATTTTTCATTTTTTGGGTTGGATGCAATGAAGCACAAAAAAGCCTTTGGCACCCTATTACAGCTTGGTAACCACTACATTCTGAAAAGAGACACTGTAAGGAGTCAAAAAAAAATCAGCAGGTGAACAAAAATCCGGGGGTTGCGCGTGGACCCCCCTTTCCATCTGGACTAAATGGAAGAGGGGAAGAACGACATCAACGAAAATGATGTCACTCTCTCTGAATTTTTGCTCAAAACAACCATCAGAGGTTAAATTAACTAGAATACACGTAGGCTACTGAGTGTCGTGGTTGGGAAAAGAAAACGATCCATCTGTCTGTCCGTCGGTCCATCCAGCTTCTACCGCTCAGGCGTCTGAGGCCAGCTGACAGACAGTCCCTCAATTGAGTCCTGGATATTCTTATGAATTGGCTCATACTGCCATCTACTGGGCGAGAGGGAGAAAACGTTCTGTTCGAGCCACCTCATCTGGCTCTTCTCAACGAGGAGAACAGGATGAGCATCGGTTCTACTCCAAGCTCTTCCCGGACCACCGAGCTTCTCACCCCGTCTCTGTGAATAAGCCCAGCCATCCTGCAGAGGAAGTTAATTTCAGCTGCTTGTACCCGCGATCTTGTCAGGTAGCTAGATAGTTGTTTTCAGTCCCAGCGTAGGTTGATGTCGCCCATCAGCACAGGCCATGCAGCTGGCATGTCACAAAGTTAAAATGATACACGCATTTCATAATCAAAAGCCATATCATCAACACTTTTCACGAAGGTGAACTGACTCGTAGCCAAGCATTAACAATCTCGTTTCCACGCATTAAATGTCTCTTATTGTCTCTGATGGATATTATTATTATTATTATTATTATTATTATTATTATTACTAAGATTATCATAGCAGTGTTTATAATAAACACTGTACAGAGATAAAAGCGTCATTGAACGTAATATATCTTTTATTACCCATTTATCAGGAAGGCTTTTATTTTGGTAGGGAGGCCAGTCTAACTATGATCGCGCTCTTCCGTTTATTCGTTTTGAGACCTGAAACGAAAAAACGGAAAAGGAAAATAACAAAAACCGAAATTCGGCCGTAATTTGATTGTGTTGGTTTCGTTTTTCCCTTTTCAATGAAAAAATGAAAAAACCGTTTTTTCGTTTTGGTTAGAAAACGAAAAAAGGAAAAAAGGCTCCATTTTCACTTTTTCTGTTCATTGGTATTGACAGAAAAACGGATTATACTAATGTCCCCTGACCAAGGTACGTTTTATCAGTCTGTTTCCTGGGTATAAAAGACACGAACAGAAACAAGAAATCAAGCTGTTTTTCCGTTTTTCCGTTTTGTACAAAAAACGAAAAAACAGGAAATGGCTTGTTTTTTCGTTTTTGTATTTTGCGCAAAAGACAAAAAAACAAAAAACGGCCCGTTTCTTGTTTTACCATTTTTACACAAAAAATGATTATTCCACTCAATATTTCATTTTGTTAGTGGGCGGGGCTTTGAAGCCTGACAGTGCTGTGCCCTTCACAATAAAACTCCTCTGGCAGGCTTGGAGAACCGGACTTTCAGTGAACTGCCTGCATTTATCCAAATCAACGCAAGTAGTGTACACTGTACAGGATTTACACGGAAGTAATCTATCTATTGATTGAGAGAGAAGCCTATTTGTCGGCGATAAAACGCACAAGAAAAGGTCGAGGAGGCACGAGGAAAGTAGGCATTTAAATGATCCGGAGGTGTTTCGTGCCATAACGATGCCTTCAATCATCCCTAAATGTCCAAGTGATCCATACATAGATGATGATACTTAGATGATACTTCATTTTTTTAATCTTGAATCATGAAAAACACATAAACGGTTTCAAATTAAATATATATATATTTGATTTGATTTGATTTATTTATTTATTTCGGTCACGTCAACACAGTTATACAGCATCACACATTGTCAATATATATATATATATATATATATATATATATATATATTTTTTTTTTTTTTTTTTTTTTTTCTCCATTTAAATGAATTATGATTGACCCCGGTAGGCCTATATATCTTGTCTGAGTCAGCACTGACCTATATTGATGTTTTAATCAGTTTTGCGGTCATCAAATACCCCATTTAATACCGAATAAATCAGCACATCTCGTCATAAATAACGATAAAAACTAAAAATAAACTATAAATATTGGACTACACTGATTGGGCTAGAATTTTTGCTGAATTGATGTCACTATGCTGACGTAACTATCTGGTGTACCATGGGTGTTAATCTTGCTTATTTCACAAAGGTCATCTCTGAAAGAAGTATTAACGTTGAATTTGACACTGTAGTGTTAATGTCATGGTCATGAATCGCAATAGTTTCGGGTACATTTTTGTTACATAGTTTATTATTCACGAATAGAAAATAAACATATAATGGCTATTATCTGTAAGTTAAGTGGGGGACTTTCGTTGGCATGTGCAGCATCTATGCTCTTCCAGCAGAGGTCGTACTTCACCACTACCTTTCTAGGATGTTCAAATGGTGCCTCCGTGTTTAGGTTGAAGGACTAAGCTGTTTTCTGCATTCACGTCAGTTGTGATCAAGCAATGCTGTACGTTTGTCGAATAGGAGCTGCAATGTTTATCTCTGTATTGTTTAATTGAAAATATGACGTTTTAGTTGGTTGTGTTATTGTAGTATTGTTAAAATAGGCTAGATTGTTAACTATACATCCAATCACCTCGGTCAATTGATTAATGTAGCCTATATGTCTGTATGTTTGGTTTACAGTTTTTAACACACGCATTTCAGCTTAAATACACCATCAGATGAAAAGCCACTCTACCACTCAATAGTTCAACAAATCAGAGCAGGGTCAGGGGCGGGGCAAAAGACCGGGCCCTATAAACACAAATAATAAAGCTCATGATAACATAATTTTACAACATCCACATACCCGCAATAGTGGGCAAAACAAAACATGAGGCTATGGTCACTAACCATAAAACAACACAAAGCAGTTCAGCACCATGGAGAGTGACCGCATCATTTTGACACCCACTAAATATGTTGGGGAGTGGCGTGTTTTTGGACAGGAAGCGGACTCCAGCTGGTTTCAGTGCATTTTCATAAACAACAGCATTCAAATGACTAATCTATTCTAATCAGGAATTCTTGACCGTAAAAAAACAGACACCCACTACTTTCCTCCTTCATTCTGAACGCCGCTGAATGCGCACCTTCGATCAGCTGATCAGTGTTTACATGCTCAACGCGGCGACCACTGCCAAGCGAGAGACCGACTGGGAAAATCACCTCCATGGAGCGGCGGACTGCCTGTCTGCCGGTGGATGGCCTGGTTCCGGTCCATTCACGCCACTAACATCTCTAACAGTGGTGCCATCCAGCAGGTAAACACAGCAGAGCAGCTGTTCACTACTACGAGCCGCCCCCCCCCCCCCCAAACAACCCAACAAACCATCACCTTGCTGCCAGCCATCGCCATTACTATCGAACTAAAATTAATCTAACCTGTCCCCTTTGAGCTCCGTGGATACTGCCCAGCGGACGACCTACTGCACTCTCATCATTGCGCTGAGCTTCGCTGACGCTGTTATTTCAGTGTCCGATAGCCCAGACAGTGACCTTTGACCCTGCATTGCCACAATTTCATTTTTTTACTGTGAATGACTAGAGAATGCTAGACATAAAGCAGAATTGAGACCAAAATACAACTTTCTCTTTAATGAAAGCACAACTCATTCACTTAAACTCAAACATGAAACATAAACATTCTTCACAGAAAACACTTTTTAACTGAAAGAAAAATAAATACATGTAATATATGTATAATATAAATCAAAAACACATCTTAAAAACATTCAAAATTAAAAATCAATCCCTATTGAGTTGATCTCAGGTGGTCAAGTCACGGCAGACAGTCCCGTGACTTCAGTGTACATGGGCAGCTCATTCCTGCACTTGAGGCACTGATCAGAGTTGCTCTCCCACTCTCTTACACACTCTGCACACCCCACCAGGCTCCGACAGCACGATGAAAACATTGGTCGAACCATTGTAGCTGGAAAGAGATATACCAGAATGTAAAAATAACATATTGATTTGGCCAGAGGTTCTCAACCTGGTTCAATGCGTGCCCCCATTCTTTAGCCATTTCAACCTACACAATACTATTTTATGTCTTGGATCTTTAAGCCCTTATCCAAGTACTTTCATCAATTCATGCAGACTACACTTCACAATCTACAAGCCACCTGAGTAGCCTGGAGTGTTTTCAATTCTTTGTTTCCGTCATCAAGACAAAAGCTCATCCCTTCTAAATTTGAATACTTTAAGTGATTCTGACCAATATTCAAACATGTGGAATGAAAACAGTACCTCTGCAGACCAAACAGATGAAGGCCTGTTTGAATTCCAGCCAAACAGGAGACAAGTTGCGGCTGAGGCTCACAAGGTTGTTGATGTTTCTTGTGACTTCGTCCAGCCCTTGCGATGCATCCAGCAGTTCTTCCACTTGGTCCCTCAGCTTTTGGACATCTTCATTTCTGCATTTGGCACATTAGGCATATTGTTGGTGAATTTGAAAAATTGAAGCCATTTAAGAAATAGGTATACTGTGTGTAGTTTATGCAACTGAGAATGATTGTATTGTAAAAGTTTGAGCTATGACAAGGACAAATAAAATAAAATGGAGACACAATGACATGATTCTTGGTTTAACTGAACAGTGGTCTAAACCAAAGCCCGAAGGAAACCCACAATGGCATGGTGTGAACTTGCAAAGTCAACATAAACAGTCCTTTGGGCAAATGGATGTTCCCACCCCAGACCTTGTTTGTGTCTGGGCAACCACTGATCCACAGTGGCACCCAAAACACGGAAAATAATTACAATGTCATAAGCTTTTGATTTCAGTGCTGCACCCTCCCCACTTATAATACCTGTGACTTGAAAGACGCCTGCGCCACTGCCGGAAAGTAGAGGTCTTGATGGCAAAGACTTTTCGCGCATTTTGTTTCCAGTAGATTGATCCTTTAAAGAAGAAATGCAGAAAAAAGACACAAAGAGAGCAGTTAAGAAGAGTAAAAAGTAATGTACAGCCTCTACTTTCTGACCACTGATGTTTTGCTGTTTTTTATGCATTTGGAGTAGTCTAAATGAAGATTAGTAATATATTTACCTGTTGTCCCTTCTGAATCGACAATTTCATTGCCGTTGGGGTCAGTAAGGGTGTAATCCTCATCATCTGCCATGGCAACCTTTAGTTTTGCAGGATGCATGAGGTTGCCTCTGCTTCTGTAAATCGCACCATGACCACTCTGGTTGAAAACAGCTTCCCCTCCATCACCTCGGACACATGAAGGGCCCTGCAATGCACAAATAATAATGAAGAAACTGAGCTACATAACTACATTAATTTGGTCAAACAGCCTGTGTGAGCCCATGCAAAACTCTAAATGCATCATTCTTCTGTTTTTGTCTTTAGTAATATGTCATTTACATCCAGTGTGCTTAGTTTGCTTAATAAAAGATATAATTTTTATATAATATAAAATTACCATTATGATTTGTCCTTTTAGTGAGCACTTTGAGTTGCCACATCCCTACCTTTGAAATGACCTTGGGGTGGAAACCGATCTTGACAGTATGCTCATGTTCGCAGTGGCCAGTGGGCCACTGCGAAAGGCAAATTGTTGAGATGTGGATGGCGGTGTTGTATAGGCCGGAGCTGCCCCTGTCCCTGGATTCACCCCAGCTTCTCCATGGACTTCATAATGATCATGGTCATGAAGGTCCAGGGAACTGAAACTGCCATCCTCAACTGGAAAAATGGCAATGTTTGCAGCATCTGTGAGGTACAGACTTGGCATGTTGACCTAAAAGAAGAATTTGAAAAACATGTATTTTGTGGTGGATGCCATCGCTGTCAGATGTGTTCTATGAGGTGGGCATAAAAAAGACACTAGACCAAAAATCTATCGCCACAACGTAGTAGACAGGTGTCGTACCAATGTGGTGATTCCCATCAAAAGTGTGTCCCGTGCTGCAGGGCGTGCGCATTCAGCGAAGGTGGAGCCACAGCTTGATTTCATCAAGTAAATTAAAAATATCTACAACTGCATTGTTTAATTCAGTGTTTTGATTTTGTAATTTTCTACAAGGTTTCGGAAATCAAAGCGCAGTGCTGTGGCTCCACCTCGCTGAATGCGTGCGCCAGCCAGGGACACACTTTCTGATGAATAACAACATTGGCACATCAGCGGCACCTCTGGAGCCCGTTTGCCAGGTGGAGCTCCGCTGAGTTCAACGCGACTGCACATTCTTAAAACAGGATTGGGGCTAACTTGAGGTGATTCTAAAAGCGGCCGTTCTTTATTTAAAAAAGCGGCCCCTCTGTAAATTCTCAAAAGCGGAACCGTGTTAATGCAATCTAGTGCTATTGGAAGTGATTCTTATGCACCGACAGGACAACAGAAAACCTACCTGGAAAATGCGTGCAATTCTTTCTCGCGCATATCCTCCAGTCTGGCGTAATTCGCTTGGTTCCCCTGTACAGTATGAATGTATCCATTTTCTCCAAAGGATGCTGCTGCTGCTGCTGCTGCTGCACAACTGCTGGCGGTAAAGAAGCGATCTTGGGTGTGACGCCGCGTCACATAAGTGTCAGTCATTGGCGCAATGCTTTTTGGCGGTTTGCTGCCACGGTAACGGATGTGGAAAAACCGGGAAAAACCTCGTGAGCGGTCGGAAGAAAAAATAGGCCTAGAGGAAGACCAAGTTGGCTGTTGATGCAATGGCGGAGTCTCGGTTGTCACCCTACCACGAAATAATTCAAAATATGATGCAACATGGGCATTCAGATGAAGATATTTCAAATTATCTTCGCTTTGAATGTGGACTGAACAAAGGCGTATCCATATCCAACATATCTGACGATTTTGCGCCAATAATGGAGTAAGCCGAGGGGCGGATCCAGGATTCCAAACTGGAGGCGAGATTGCTAAAGCGATAAATGAGGTAAGCAACCACCATTATAACAATTTAACGCAATGGTTGAATCTCAGATAAGCAGAGGTCCTCAAGATGACATTTGACTCTTTTTTTATTTAGTTAATACCACCCCCACCCCTCAATAAATACATAAATAAAAATAAAAAAACGAGCAAGTGTTTCTGGATTGTAACTGATTTGCTTATTTGTAATACATTATGGAATCCATGTTCCTCTTCAAAATTTCAGACTGGACCACAATATGGAAGGCGAATGATGACTGGTTACCTGTCTTCAAAAGGAATCAGAGCATCCGAGGCGTGTTGGTAGTGTCTTGAAGCAAGTACACCAACCATATCATGGAGATCGTCATCTGGTGATTGTTATGAAATGCTTAGTAGGCTATTCTTCTAGTGCAGGTGGCCACTGTGAAAATACCATAAATTTTTGCCTTTTGTTGTTTTTGCCTAATTACAGAGATTAAGGAACCTAAATCCAGTGCCATAAAGTGCAGTACATGGGTCACAAACTTCACTTGGATCAGAATGAAAAGTTGGTGATGTTTGGTGTGACACATGTCCTCTCTGTGGATGGTTTCTCCAGCAAAATTGTCAGCCACTCCACTATGCCTGTCAAAAACAACCTGACAATATATCAAGAGGTGTTCAGGTAACTTTGTGGGCTCTTTAAGATAAGAGATTCCTTCATTAGTCCCACAAGGGGAAATTCCAAAAATTTACAGCAGCTGCAGGATACAAGAGAAATATAAATATAATAAAAGAGAACTTACACGTGAAAAAATGTAAGTACTTAAAATATGAAATAAGATCGAACAGAATGACATAAAAATATAAATACAGAGTACTAAGTGGTATTTACAGTGGTTATACACATGGTTGGTATTTTACAGATGGTTATTGACATACTATAAATATAAATTTTTTGATTATGTACATTGTTTGAACAATTGGGGTATTATGGACATAGGGATTTTTGTCCATCATGGAGGACAGCTTGGCTGTAGACCCCTCTCCATCACCTCCTCCACAGGCTCCGGAGGGCATCCCAGGACCGAGATGGCCTTCTTTATCAGTTTGTCCAGCCTCCTCCTGTCGGCCGCAGTGATGCTTCTCCCCCAGAGGACCACTCCATAAAATAATGCAGAGACCACAACAGAGTCATAGAAGGTCTTCAGGAGTGCCCCTTCACCCCAAAAGACCTCAGCCTCCTAACAGATAGTCTGCTTTATTCTTTAATATAGTTTTAAATTGTAGATATTGTCCAACTATATCATCTAAAGAGGGGTACACATGCATAAAGATAATTGTGCTGTTTTTGACACGATTTCCCTCCTTCCCAACAAAGGATGACCAGATAATGTCTGCTGCAAAAGGGGTCAGAGCCAACTATCGTAAAAATTAAACTTGTTCAATGCATATGACTAAAACTCCTTGTGTGTTGGGGAAGCTTACTCTGAGTAAAGACACCCTGATTTTTGAGATGGAGCGGAATCTAACCAATCATAAAGTGAGATTGAGAACAAGGAAGTTGAGTAACTTTCTAACTGTGTCACCTGTGTTGGCGTTTTCCAGAAGTGCTGTCCTGCAGTATGGAATGTGGGACCAGATCCGAGTAGACCATGGAAAAGAGTTCTACTTGACCCTTTTCATGCAGGAGAAACTGGCAAGCTACAGAAATAACACAGCAAGACAGCCATATTTGCAAACATCGTCAACACATGTAAGTTGCCTTATTGTGCTCCTATGCTAGAAGCTCAGTTCCCCCATATTCTTCTTATTCTGCTTTAAAATCCTACTTACCATGCATAAACACCACCAAATCAAGCCTCGAGAGCAGGAATGGGCAACTTGTGGCAGGGGACACAATTTTTCTTAGACATTAACAAAGAGTCAACAGAGGACATGACATGACAACTGCCACTTTAATTGTGTTTGTATATTTGTTTATGGACAAAAAATATAATAACAGCAAATTTCATACTCAAATGCCTGCATGCATAACTGTTGTAGGCCTCTTTGATAAATAGGAAAACCTAAGGTTTGAAGTAAACAAAAAAGAACGTCTTACTGATTTGTGTGACTCCAATTCAAATTTCTTTCTCGTTGCACCTCTCTTGAAAAAATATATCTGACTGCAGGGCACAGAGCTGAAGCTTTCTCACCAACAGCAGTGGAGAGGGAGTTCACAAAGAGTGCTATCTGTGGCTGCATGGCATGAAAATCTGGAACACGCTATTTTCTCAATCAAGTTTTCTCTTTCCTCCACTCTTATACATGGCACAACGTCTCTTCCTATTTAGTTGGAAAGACCCAGCGAAAAGGGATACTTGGCGGCGCTCTAGTGGCCAGCAACTGATTGAGTGCCACAGAGTGTACATTTTTATAGTTTCAAAAATTAATCGGAGGGCCACTTAAAGAGATGGTGCAGGCCATGGTGCAGGCCATGGTGCAGGCCATGGTGGCCCCTGGACCGCTAGTTGCTCATCCCTTCTCAAGAATTGTGTTTTCATTAAATAGGATATTCAGGATTATTTTTGGCTGCAGGTAAAAATTTTCATAATTGAAATGTAAGCTTTTGTTTTTGTTCTTTTGAAATTCCAGAATCATATTGTTGAAAGGATGTGGCCAGAGGTCAACAACAGGGTAAACTACCCACTGAAAAGGGCTCTCATACATCTCGTAGACCAGGAGGAGCTTGACATGGAGGACAACTTGACACGATATTGTGTCTCCACACTTACATGTCAGGTGGCAGAGATTGGACTTGGCCGGATGGTGCAGTCCTGGAATGCACACAGGATCCAAGGTTAGCATTCAGATTAATACATTTTCTTTCAAGCCTACAATGTACTTCTACTCGATAAAGATAACATTGCATAAAATTACAAGGCTAGGGTTCATATCCTGTTGCTCTTGATATTATTGATGTTTGCCATCCTTATAGTCAATATATACAATGTTCTGATATCTTCAATATCATCAATACTATTGTTTCTCCTCCTCCTCCTCCTGTTTCTGTGTTTTCTAAAGGGGACTGTGACAGCATTCTAGCATTTTTGTGACAAGGTGATGACTATGAGATCTGACATCATCCCATCCTCCCCTCATGTTTACTGTCCGGTTTGTGCTCCACAGCTGAGCAGTTTCTCTCCTTTTACTCTTAAGGGCTTGAGACGTGGTCAGCTCCATGACAACGTACTCAAGTCCCTTTGATGTTCTTCTTTCTTCCATGCTGAAAAAAGGTTGAAAGAGGAAGTAAAGGTTTTTCTATCAGAAGTCAGGTTTACATGCAGACTTTTTTCATTCTGATTAAAATCATTCTGATTAAAGATCTCAAGTGAACTGTTTACATGTGGCGTGATCTAATCCATTCTGGTGTTTACATGCGCCACAACATTTAATCACAACAGCCGTTTACAGACACGTGATATGCTCAGATCTATTTAAACATCAAATAGTTTATCAAAGATGGCGGTAAGGAGGTGGTTTAATGAATTATTTGAGGGTTTTGCTGTTTGGCCTTATATTAGCCTTCAGAGTTTTCCAGCGGTTCCTTATTTGTTGGGCGTTTTGGTCCATCCCGGCTTCGCTGAGTTTTCCTGGACTTTTTAAAATAGTTCAGTATTTCTTGCTTTCCTACCGTCTAAACGTGCGATAATGTTTAGTTCTTTGAGAGTTTGTGTTAAAACAAACTCTCTGACGCAGACCAGTGCTGCGTGCTCTGTTTGGAAATCGCCATGTTTCCAAGTGAGTAGCGTCACTGCTCGTTTACATCAAGACTGAGCACATGCAGACAGAGCCCAGCCTGACAACGGTCAGATTCACCGTTTACATGACAGGATTTTACTTTTAATCGGTTTTGGGAAAAGGAATATACTACCTCTGTGCAACTGAGTGAAATTCCATTCAGATTTGGCCTTTTCATTCCGATTGAAGTGTTTATATGGAGCATTTTTATTCAGTTTGGGCTTCTAACCCGATTCTAATCGAACAATAGGCTCCATGTAAACCTGGCTAGTGTATTGCTGGGCTTAAGGTTTACTGGGACACTAGATACCTTCAAGTTGCTAATTGCCTACAAGGCCCTCAATGGACTGGCACCCAGCTACATTCGGAACCTCCTCCATGACCACACTCCCAGCTGCTCCCTTACATCCTCTGACCAGGTGCTTCTGGCAGTGCCATGGACACGGTTAAGCACTAAGGGTGGTTGAGTAATGACTAATTATCATGGATTTTCTCCATTTCTGTAGTCTTGTGGGACTCCTGAATAACTGTTATGTGTTTATTTTCTCATCTGTTTATTTCTGCAGGTTCTACTTTTACATTTTGAGGCCATTTTTTGTCCCAATTTGCTTAATTTTACTTTGTATCTCTTGTAAAGTGCTCTGCACTAGTGCTGAGAAGAGCGCTATATAAATGATTAAGTTTAGTAACATTATTCAAGAAACTTTATTGTGTGTGTGTGTATGTGTGTCTGTTTTTCTGCTGTATTTGTCTGCTGACTCTGTCTGTCTCATCATATCCAATGATGATTTTTGTTTCCAACTGTTTATTTTAGGCAAGGGTATTCCAAGTCAACTGGCTCTCGGTGGATGCCCAAAGAAACTGCTCCCAGATTGTCTACCAGAGGCTGCAGAAGCTGCACAAGCTTACCACCAGGAAGTGGGGTCAGCCCTGACACAAGTCTCCCTTTTCGGGAGAAACCCATTCCCCACGGTTGAGCAACAAATGGCAGCTGAAAATGAATTTGCACAGCAATACATAGACATTTCTCAGCTCTTTGACAATGCTGTGAACAACGAACCAACCTGTTTTCAAAACGGAGTTACGGACCTCATCAGTGTTGTTCGAAAATATGTGTAGTGAGAACTGGGACTTCTGTGTTGAAGATGAAGCTATTGTAATATGTGTATGGGATGTAAATGGTGTTTCTTGATTCAAATGGTTAAAATTGTGATGTAATGTTAATGTGTTTTTTTTTAGTTTTTTTTTTAATAGTATTATTTCTGACTTTGTTCTTAGACAAATCTGTACCCCATAAAGTTTTACAGATTGTTGTATTCAAGACTGTTGTTTTCATCAGGCTTTGGTCTCATCTCTGCTTTGTCTTGCCTCCTCAAGATTTTAGGATGTAAATCACCTAATACTATATACCATCACATATAATATAATATGTATAATATATATTTAATATATCACATCACATATAAGATGAAATCCAATTTGTATTTATACTGTGCCAATGACATGAATAATGAATAATGAATAACAGAAAAGTAAAGGTAAGGAAGTAAAACCAAACCAAAAGTTACCTAAAACCTAAAGTTTAAGTAAAAGCTAATGCAGTCTCTTTGTTGGCATTAGTAGAAAGGGTTGTAAAGTATTCCTGTTCAAAAAAAAGCAGCAATTTATTCTGGTCACAGGCAAAGAATTGACAGCATTGGATTCAGAAGGGGGGGGGATTTCCCATGGAATTACTGCTGGATGGCACCACTATTACAGATGGTAGTGGCGTGAATGGACCGGGACCAGGCCATCCACCGGCAGACAGGCAGTCCGCCGCTCCATGGAGGTGATTTTCCCAGTCGGTCTCTCGCTTGGCAGTGGTCGCCGCGTTGAGCATGTAAACACTAATCAGCTGATCGAAGGTGCGCATTCAGCGGCGTTCAGAATGAAGGAGGAAAGTAGTGGGTGTCTGTTTTTTTCCGGTCAAGAATTCCTGATTAGAATAGATTAGTCATTTGAATGCTGTTGTTTATGAAAATGCACTGAAACCAGCCGGAGTCCGCTCCCGTCCAAAACACGCCACTCCCCAACATATTTAGTGGGTGTCAAAATGATGCGGTCACTCTCCATGGTGCTGAACTGCTTTGTGTTGTTTTATGGTTAGTGACCATAGCCTCATGTTTTGTTTTGCCCACTATTGCGGGTATGTGGATGTTGTAAAATTATGTTATCATGAGCTTTATTATTTGTGTTTATAGGGCCCGGTCTTTTGCCCCGCTCCTGACCCTGCTCTGATTTGTTGAACTATTGAGTGGTAGAGTGGCTTTTCATCTGATGGTGTATTTAAGCTGAAATGCGTGTGTTAAAAACTGTAAACCAAACATACAGACATATAGGCTACATTAATCAATTGACCGAGGTGATTGGATGTATAGTTAACAATCTAGCCTATTTTAACAATACTACAATAACACAACCAACTAAAACGTCATATTTTCAATTAAACAATACAGAGATAAACATTGCAGCTCCTATTCGACAAACGTACAGCATTGCTTGATCACAACTGACGTGAATGCAGAAAACAGCTTAGTCCTTCAACCTAAACACGGAGGCACCATTTGAACATCCTAGAAAGGTAGTGGTGAAGTACGACCTCTGCTGGAAGAGCATAGATGCTGCACATGCTAACGAAAGTCCCCCACTTAACTTACAGATAATAGCCATTATATGTTTATATGTTTATTTTGTATTCGTGAATAATAAACTATGTAACAAAAATGTACCCGAAACTATTGCGATTCATGACCATGACATTAACACTACAGTGTCAAATTCAACGTTAATACTTCTTTCAGAGATGACCTTTGTGAAATAAGCAAGATTAACACCCATGGTACACCAGATACTTACGTCAGCATAGTGACATCAATTCAGCAAAAATTCTAGCCCAATCAGTGTAGTCCAATATTTATAGTTTATTTTTAGTTTTTATCGTTATTTATGACGAGATGTGCTGATTTATTCGGTATTAAATGGGGTATGTGATGACCGCAAAACTGATTAAAACATCAATATAGGTCAGTGCTGACTCAGACAAGATATATAGGCCTACCGGGGTGAATCATAATTCATTTAAATGGAGAAAAAATATATATATATATATATATATATATATATATATAGATATATATATATATATATATATAGATATATATATATATATTGACAATGTGTGATGCTGTATAACTGTGTTGACGTGACCGAAATAAATAAATAAATCAAATCAAATCAAATATATATATATTTAATTTGAAATCGTTTATGTGTTTTTTGCATGATTCAAGATTAAAAAAATGAAGTATCATCTAAGTATCATCATCCATGTATGGATCACTTGGACATTTAGGGATGATTGAAGGCATATATGGCACAAAACACCTCCGGATCATTTAAATGCCTACTTTCCTCGTTCCTCCTCGAACTTTTCTTGTGCGTTTTATCGCCGACAAATAGGCTTCTCTCTCAATCAATAGATAGATTACTTCCGTGTAAATCCTGTACAGTGTACACTACTTGCGTTGATTTGGATAAATGCAGGCAGTTCACTGAAAGTCCGGTTCTCCAAGCCTGCCAGAGGAGTTTTATTGTGAAGGGCACAGCACTGTCAGGCTTCAAAGCCCCGCCCACTAACAAAATGAAATATTGAGTGGAATAATCATTTTTTGTGTAAAAATGGTAAAACAAGAAACGGGCCGTTTTTTGTTTTTTTGTCTTTTGCGCAAAATACAAAAACGAAAAAACAAGCCATTTCCTGTTTTTTCGTTTTTTGTACAAAACGGAAAAACGGAAAAACAGCTTGATTTCTTGTTTCTGTTCGTGTCTTTTATACCCAGGAAACAGACTGATAAAACGTACCTTGGTCGTCCCCTGACCCGTCACGTGTTTTTTCGCTTCTCAATTCCAAAACCAAAAACGAAAAACCAAGTCACATGGTCTGTTCCTTTTTCCGTTTCCAAACGAGAAACCCAAATTCAAATAACGGCCCGATTTTCCTTTTTGCAGTCTCATTTTTTTCATTTCTTAGTAAGGACGAAAAATAAACTGATTTCCGGTTCACGGGAGCGCGCACAGCCGTCAAGCGCAGCTCCTGTGGCTCTGCAGCTCTGCAGCAGGTTTCATCGGACTCAAACAACCAGTTTGTTTATGAATATCTAACTATGTTTATTTGTGATTGATAGACTCCTGTATGTCTACTTGCCTTGTATCGCTGTTCAATGACTAGTTAGTGATTTTAATCTGGCGTGTACTAGCGCTAATAAAGATATGTGTCACTGACGGAGCTACTTTTTTCTGCACCAAAATTATATTAGATCACTCAACAGAGTAATTGGCCACACACAGTGATTTGTACAGTGTGGAAATGAGTAAAAACACATTACTATGACTCCAACCAGTACTTTTTACCTCTTAAAAAAAGAAAGCACATTACAATGACAAAATCAGATTTATTGCTTGCCAAAAACTGATTCATGCCTCTGATATAGTACATAGATGAATATTTAGTCCAAAAATAACTAAATATAACACAGCAGAGTAATATTTACAAGATTTATCTCCAACCAGTAGCCTACTTGCATGTATTGTACAATACCAGAGGCATGAATCAGTTTTGGGCAAGCAAAATAAGCTGATTTTTACATTGTAATGTCATTTTTCTCATACTTCAAACCGTACAAAGCACTTTGTGGGGTCAATTACTCTGTTGAGGGATCTAATGTAATTTTGGTGCAGAAAAAAGAAGCTCCGTCAGTTTATCAGCGCAAATACACGCCAGATTAAAATCACTAACTTGCCTATTGAACAGCTATATAAGGCAAGCAGACGTACAGGAGGCTATCAAATGCAAAAACAAATAAACATTGTTAGATGATCATAACAAACTGGTTGTTTGAGCTCGATGAAGCCGAAGAGCCACAGAAGCTGCTCTTTTCAACTATGACGACTGTGCGCGCTCCCGCGTACCGGAAATCAAATTTTGGCACAACACCGGCATTTGTTCCAAATCAACGCAAGTAGTGTACACAGTACATGATTTACACTGAAGTAATCTATCTATTGATTAAGAGATGGAGAGGCCTATTTATCAGAGATAAAACGCACAAGAAAAGATTGACGAGGCACGCTGAAAGTAGGCATCTAAAAGACCAGCAGGTGTTGCCGTGCCATAACGATGCCATCAATCATCCCTAAATGTCCAAGTAATCCATACATGGGTGATAATGCTTAAATGGTAGGCCTACTTCAAATGTTTATCTTGAATCATGAAAAACACATAGCCTAAATGATTTCAGTTAAAAATTAATGTATATTTTTTCATTTAAATGAATTATGATTCACCCTGATAGGCCTATAGAGTCAGCACTGATCTATGCTGATGTTTTAATCAGTTTTGCGATCATCAAATGCCCCAATTAAATACCGAATAAATAGGTACATCTGGTCAAAAATAACTATTAAAAACAAAAAATAAACTATAAATATTGGACTACACTGATTGGGCTAGAATTTTTGCTGAATTGATGTCACTATGCTCTGGTGTACCACAGATGTTAATCTTGCTTATTTCACAAAGGTCATCTCTGAAAGAAGTATTAACGTTGAATTTTACACTGTAGTTTTAATATCATGCTCATGAATCCCATTAGTTTCGGGTACATTTTTGTAACAGTTAATTATTCACAAATAGAAAATAAACACATAATGCCTACGATCTGTAAGTTACATACAGTAAGTGGGGGATTTTCGTTGGCATGTGCAGCATCTATGCTCCGTCAGCAGAGGTCGCACTTCACCATCAACTTTCTCGGATGTTCAAATGGTGCCTCTGTGTTTAAGGACAAAGCTGTTTTCTGCATTCACGTCAGCTGTGATCAAGCAAAATCGGATGTTTATCTCTGTATTGTTTAATTGAAAATATTACGTTTAAGTTGATTGTGTTATTGCAGTATTGTTAAAACAGGCTAGATTGTTAGCTATACATCCAATCACCTCGGCCAATTGATTAATGTATATATCTGTATGTTTGGCTTACAGTTTTTACCACACGCATTTAAGCTTATACATCATCAGATAAAAAGCCACTCTACCACTCAATAGTGGAGCAGCGCTATGCATGCCCTATTGTGCTACGTTTGTACGGATGTCCGCTGCTCGACTTTGGATCTAAATATCTCCTGAAGCACTGTTTGGATCAGGAAAGCCTTCTGGGTCAGTATATTGTTCTACTTCATTCTATAAACAATGTGAAAGCTGTAGAAACCAAACTTACCCTTTAAATGAAGTGACCTGCCTTTGTCTCATGTGGCTTATATTGAAGCGTCCTGCCTTTCTCACCTGTGGCGTTTTAAATTACGAAGTGGCCTTTTATTGCTTGTGGCTGTATCAAAGCAATCCTTACAGAGACGTCTGTATTGTAAGCTGTGCACGGCCTCCATTTGGAATGGAGAATAAAACTCTGTCGAGGTTGGACCTCTGGAGGGACCTATTGTGGATGTTATGAGAAGGAAACATGGGGACAAAATTCTAAAATGTTTAAAAGCCAGAACAACTGGGCTCAATAGTTTTTTTTTTTTCTGGAGGGATTTGTCTGTTGATTCACCAGCTTGCCGGCATTCTTCAACAAAATTCACCCCAATACAACAAACCCTAACCTGAACTTAAATGATTTTTTTACAATACAGATGGCAACATGGCAGATAATTCTAAGGAGGCTCCTTTTCCAGACCAAGGACACACCAGTAGCTGCAAATTCAAATTTTACAAAGAGGTAAGGGACCCTTTTGAAAACCCAAATTCCTGTTGCTGTGTTTTTGCTGGAGGTCTGTGGAACTGGAGCCCCAAAGAAGTTGATGCCATCCAAATTTCTGTGAGTTTGCTGTGTGGTCGTGACAAGAGTTTAAAAAAAAAAATGTTGCAACACAAAAATATATAAAAGGAGGAATGGCCTGAGCTAAGACTAGCTCTCTAAAATTGAAAACAAACTCAAAACATTGTTAAAATTAGCTCAGGATTTTTTTTTAACTATTAAATGAGTTGAATATATAGGTTAATGGTTTGGCTATGCTATTTATAATGTTTTTAACGAATTTCATATTAAGATCAATACAATCAACAGATGTTTTCATTTTAAACTTATTGACTACATTAATGACCTCTGCTTCGCTAATTCTTTAAAAAATTGTATTGGGATTTATCTCTATGATGTTCTCATTTACATCATCTTTTAACAGTGGATCAACAATGTCTCTAGCTAAATTATAGCCAACATTAACAAAATACTCATTGAATCTATTGACAGCCTCTGTGGTTTTAGTTTTAATTGACTGGTTGTTTATGTTCAAGTACTCTGGATAGCCAGATTTCTCTGAGTTGTTTTTAAGTTTGCTGTTCAGCACCTTCCATGTTCCCTGGGTGTCATTTCTATGTTGCTCTAATTGTTTATTAAAGTAATCTTTTTTATTTTGTCTCATTATACTAGTCAGCTTATTTTTGTATTTCTTACATCTACACTCTGCCTCCTTTGTGCAGGATGTGAGGAATTGCTTATAGAGTATGTTTTTCTTTTTACACGCCTTTTCTAATCCTTTGGTTATCCAAGGCTTGTCTTTGTACTTATTTATCTTTCGAGCTGTTACGGGACAGTGTTTATCATACAACATACTAAAGATTGATAGAAATTCATCGTAGGCTTTATCAGGATCATCCCTTAAGTAAACTTCACTCCAGCTTCGTTGCCATAAGTCTTGCCTCAGAGCCTCTGTGGCTTCAGGTGTTTTATGTCGAGTGAGACTATAGATGTTGAATTGAATTGAAAAATTTTCAGATGAGGGGAGCTTATTAGTCCCTTTTGTGAAGCAGACAAAGGGAAGTAAGAAAAAAACTTGTAAAATTTGTATTGTGTCAGCAAAGCTGTTGTTAGGCTCAAGCAGGTCAGCCACCCTCAGATTCATTTGTGATTCAGCTGTAAGCAGGTTCACTTAGTGTTTTTAAAATGATCATATCTTACTAGTTTGAAGTCCAAAATGTTAAAAATACTTTTGAATCAATCTCCTGAAGAATGAAACTGTCCTTACTGGGTATGTGAACCTTGGGAGAAGAATGTTAAAAATAAAGAAGAAAGGAAAGTTAATGCAGAATGTGCTTATGTAACAGTATTTAATAATGTTTATTGAAAATTATTTTTTCCAAAAATCAGCATTTTATTGAACCTTTAAGGGCATGATAGGAATCACGTGGGTGCATGGTATTTAACTCATTGTTTACTTTTTGCAGTCATAAATTACACTTTTGGTAACTAAAGAGCACTGATTAATAAAATCCATATGTTGAAGGGAAGCAAAAAGACACAGTGTATTTATACATACAAAAAACATCAACTGTGAACTATTTGTCCAGAAAAGATGCATCAATGTGAAAAAAATTTACAAACAACTGTTACCAAGCAAGAGAAAAAGGATCATAGGTGAACAAACTCCAAACCTGACACACCTGACAGGTGCCTAGTTTGGAATTGTTTTTTTTTACCCCTTTCCTTTTTCTATTGTTTTCTTTTCTGCAGTTACATATGTTGTAGGAAAAGTGCCTTATAAGTAAAGTTTGATCGATTGATTGATTGAAGTATTTCAGACAATGAATCAGGCGGGTCCAACAGCACTGCAACATGAATAAATGCCTGCCACCAACAGCCACATTTAGCTCAACAAAAGTACCAACAGAAATTTCAAAGGCATTGTCCTGACGAAGACTTGCTCCTGGACTACTGTTGTCTGGGGACAAAACAGATCTTTATTGGTTTCAGAGGCTGATACATCCAGTTCACTGCCAGAGGAATCTGAAGACATAAAAGGAAGTTTTATGAGGGAGATGAAGACAAATTAATCAAAGCAACATTGTGAATGAGGGAACACTCTTACCATAGTGTCTTTGCATGTTTCCAAAGTGTATTGCTGCAGAAGACGCACAAGAAGCATCTTCATGGTGAGGACAGCGTATCGCAACCCGATGCAGTTACGTGGGCCCAGCCCGAATGGCATAAATGCATAGGGGTTCACCTCCTCCCCACTGTCTTTGCTAAACCTGCACACACACACACACGTCTTTAACAAATTTACTATTTGAAACATCAATTCATTGTCATTAAAAATTTCAGATGAATTGATCCAGTACAAAATTGGCTAGATTTTGTAATACATTCATCAGGCCGAATGTGGCAGAGTTTGGCTGGATTGGCATTTTTCATGTACCAAAGTATCTGCTGTTTGCCATTTGGGCACGGTCACAACTCAAAATAAACTGTTGCTGTTTTCAGCTCTGGGTCAGCATACTGACTTTCTGCCTCTTGTTTTAGGTGTGAAAATACCTCATCATGTTGCTTTTGTAAATGTTGGCATTTTTTGAAGTGTTTCCTTTTCTCAGAAAACATTTTCAGATCTAAAATAAAGGATGACTTTATTTGAATAAGAAGTCACAACACTCACTTATTATACAAAACACACCTTTTAATAGGTGTCATTCAAAATTTATTTATGTATTTACAAACACCTCGAACATTGTTGCTTAGCCCACAGTCGGATTTATTTGAGGTACATGTCTAGGAATGTCTAAGCAGTCACAGTAAACTTTTAAGCTCAGTGCTAAAGGTAAAAACCACCTGACAGAGTGTGCGTATGTATGTGTGTTTATATGTAATTAAAGCTGTGGTCTACGATTTGAAACCACAGCCTGCCCCTCCTTCCCTCACTTCTCCCCTCCGTGTTCCAAGATCCCGCCCTCAGCTCGTGGCGCCTCATATAAGCCCCCTCCGGCAGAGCTACGAGCAACTAGCACAATATATCAGCAGCAAACTCAATCAAAAACAGCTCAGCTCAACTGAAAGTATCAAACACAACAGACATCTCCCTTGTAACACACAGCAGTAGCCATTTCAATTGGACCGGCGGCAATGCGGGTCTGGCGCCGCCAGAGCGGAGCCGAGTGTGGGGGAGGATTAATCTTTCTCAGCCTGTCCTCCCCAGCTCAGCTTACAGTGCTAATGATTAGAGGCTAACAGGCTAACCCGCTCCCCTACAAGTTATTAGGCCGTACAGGCACAAACTAACCAGAGTTATTCAGCAGACATCTCCCACTGTAGTAAACAAAGCCATTACCTGATCAACCAGGGGCGAAACGGTCGATGCTGAAGGTCTGACGGCCGGCTGAGGCTATTCGTTAGCCGTTAGCCGTTAGCCCGCTAACAGGCCTCAACCCGCGGGCAGAGCTCCGTTGGGCCCGCGGGAGAGGGAGGTGGATTCCCGGGTTCGGCGCTAGGCTTTTCCGGCTCCATGATAGTTCAGTAGCTAACGCTGCTAGCTGCTCACCGGAGGTAGAGGGGAGGAGGCGGGACCATGGGCAAGATGCTGCGTACTGCGTAGTGAGGGAGACGAGGATTGGATGGACTCATGGACTAACTCACAGACCAATTAATAGTTGCAGGTTCTTAGGCTTGATTGGTCAGCTAGTATGCAGCTTTTCAGCGGATATACTGAATGGATTTTTTTCATTCTTTTTGGTCTTTATACTGTGTAGATAGGACCATAGGACCATAACAGCCTTATAAACGGTGTTATTAATATGTACAAAGCTTCCAAATCGTAGACCATAGCTTTAAACTAGAACAGCCTTATCTGAGCAGGGCTGAAACAGATAGGTTTATAGGCAGGCCAAAATGTAAGAATACTTTGGAGCAGACACAACAAAAATATGTTCTATGGGCATCTGGATCCAGTTTTAACTTGTATAATAAAGGACCTGTCAACATTAATGTTACAACATCTGTCTTTGAAAGAACATGTGATGTGGCTGAAAGCTCCAAAACAGCTGACAGATCAGCTAGTGTCTGTCTGAACTAAAAAGCAATTACTTCTGCAGAAAGAACAAACAATCTCCTACAGGTCTGTTAATTTAAAGGAAAAATTCAAACATCTACCTCTCTGGCCTAAACTGCTCAGGACACCTCCAGTAGCGTGGATCCATGTGTAAGAGGTGCGCAGGAATCGCAATGAGCATTCCTTTGGGGATGTTGAGGCCGTGGACCTGGACAGATTTTTTACATATTCTCTCAAGTCGAGGAGAAGTAGGCCACATGCGCATTGACTCATTAATAACCTGGTCCAGGTACTGCAGATCATTAAGTGCCTCATATGAAACAGGGGCCTAGAGGAAAAAGAGGAGGAAGATCAAACATGTTGATAATGTGTGAACTGCTGAAGAGAAAATAGAAGTGAATGACGTGTGCATTTACTGTACATTTTTATCCAAGTTAGCATCAATTTCGTCCTGTAATTTCTGCATGACTTCGGGGTTGGTGGCCAAGTTGTAAAAGATCAAACTAAGAGTGACACTGGTGGTCTCATAGCCACCAATGATGAAGACAAAAGCCTGGGTAAGTATCTCATGTTCGGTCAAACCTTCAAAATAAAATACAGTTAAATGTTACCACACATTAACAGCCCCAATACTATGTACTAGAGACAAGTTTGGAGTTTTATATACAAACAGAACATTAACCTGGGTTCTTAAACAAATTTTATTCTCAAGACATCTAAGACCTCTTGAAGACCCAAACAACAGGTAAATTAAACTTGACCCATTGTTAATCATGTCCTGATGAAAACCAAACAATTTGACATATCGCTGTTGAAATGTAAGATTTTGAATATTATTGTGCCTCAGACTGTCAATGTAAGACCACCCATTTTTTTCAAAGAACTTTTGTCTGTTCTCCTTAAACCCTAAAGAATCCTTCATGACATTTTCTGTGTGTTTTGTTTTTTTTCTCCAGCAGAATAAATTTTGGATCAGGAACACACATCCCTTATGATACTGCATAAAAGATAAGTATCTACTTGTAATTCTCAGCATTGAGGACACCATCAATCCTAGACGAATCCCCAACTCCATTAACATGTATGCAGCCCTAAACTTTCAAGTGACTTCCACCATGCTTCAGTTTAACTACCTTGTGTCTGGTTGCTGTTATCAGTCTTGCAAAAATGACATAAAACTGTCATCAACCCATCCTTTGTTTGGTTATTCCTAACCCAGTTTTAAACCTCCTACACAGCTGTTCGGATCATGAGCACCTATGGTTTATGTGGGTCCAAAACATTTGACTATATTCAAGCAAAATACCTACTTTTGTGTGAGTGTACCTTTGATACCGTTTTAACAGCAAAGGGTAGTCACACCAAGTTTTACTTTTATTTATTATTTTTCTTCTGTTTGTTCTCTGACATGTTGTACATTGATTTAAAGGGAAAAGGATCATTTTTAAAGAAATCTTACTTTACAGAATTTTCCCCAGATGCCTTAAACTTTTGCATGTTGTTTACTATCCAATGTTTTATTGTAGTTAAAAATGAAAATGCAAAAAATTCCTTGGTTGAAGAGTCATAAAGATTCATAGCTTGAGCAATAATATCAGAAGAATTTTCAATAAAAAAACTGAGTAAAGCCAATGCCAACATTTTGAATGATAAAACTAAGAGAGATCCTTCAACATACTTGCTTAAATGCTTATTTCTAAAACTTAAGATCAGCTGTCAATGAATGCTCTGCCTGCAGAATAAAGATCGATTCATTTATCAATTCCGTCCACACATAAGCAAATGTGTTAAAATTCGGAGTTGCAAATATACCTTTAGTTGGTTGCTCTTGTTCATCTTTCACCTCTGAGTCAGGTATCTCGCTCTGAACCATCACATGAAGGAAGTCTTGTCGTGGCTTATTAAGAACAGAAACCAGTCAACATTAGCTTACCTTTGGCAGGAAGATATATTGACCCTAGTGTAAAAGATTGCTTACAGATTTGTCAGACTTATGCTCATCCTTGAATATCTTGATGATATTGTAGAAATACTCCACACTGGGTCTGGACATCATTTCAATATTTAGGAGCTTCAGCAGACGAGCACCAAAGGGAAATACAACTAAAAAAAACAGCAAAGGCATGGTGACCAACCTCTGCATGAATGTGAAACAAAGGGTATGTAATATGATCTTTGTCTCTAACGGAAGAGAAAAGTGAACATACATATGATAAAAACGACCCAAAACCTGATCTTTAACATCCCTTTGAGATGAAGAACAAGTGGATTTTCTGGATTGTTGATTGAATCTGAATCAACACCAAAGGACACGCTGGCAATGACATCCAGACTGTATGGTGCAAAAAATCTGGTGAAAGGAAGAGAGTAATGATTTTAATGAGATAAAAGAATTTCAGTCCACTTTTTTTATTTATGTTATATTTGCATGAAACGCATGAGCCACATTTCAGATTTTCAGTTTATGCTTTACGTAGATGATACTGTCATTCAAGTTTGTATTTGGTAAAATAACTAGATACAATAAATGATAAACATTTTAAATGAAGGCAAAATTGTGCAACTGTCTACAGACAAATTAAAATAGTTCTATTTCATATTCATCCAGACTTTGTACATGCCCTTATCCCTTTCAGCATGGGGGGGTACATCCTGGGCCGGTCGCTAGCCAGCCACGAGACATTTTATTTCATATGCTCATCCAAAGCTAATTTTGGAATGCTTTTGCCTGATCTAGTTCTACAAGTTTTTCTCAACCTGGATGATTTGGTTCATTTCACTCTTAAAAGTCAATAGTGAAGACGAAGGTTCAGTTGTTTTCATGAAGAATAGGACTGCCCTAGTGTCAGTTCCAGTGTCAGGTAACTGCACCAATCCAAGTACTTGCACTTGTTAACATCAAACACTGGTGGCAGAGTGCTTGATTTCATTTCACAGCAAGTAATTTAGATTTATAGGATGCAATCAATAGCTGTTCAAGTCAGCAAAGCTTAGGCCATTACAACATTTTTTTCATTCTTACATAATTAAGGAGACTACAAAGCATGCACTGCTTAACATCCAAGAAAGGGTGTAGAAATGGAAATAGTTAAGATTATACTGTTACCAATGCCATTTTCAATTCTGTCTATTCTCTTGATTCATTTGGATTTTGTGTGGAAAAAAAGCAGGCCTATACAGATTCTTTTGAGTCAACAATGTGATTATACTCCTAATATTTAATGCCCTGCTACACAGACAAATGCTTAAATTCTGCAGATTTTGAACTTTTGTTTATTTGCTCAGCTCTTAAGGTGTGTTTGTCAAAAATTGCTCCTTTTTAAAGAGAAAATAAACATGTAAAGACAAACCATGAGTTTAAGGAGTCCTCCATTGCTTTAGCTGGGTTGGTTATAGATAGTATTCACATAGTTACACAGCGTCATCACCAATAACCTCTAATGTAAAGAGCAGTCCTACAGCACACACTGACTGAGCATTTAATGTCTCTTATCTATCTAATGTTTCTTGGGGGATCTTTTTTTTACATCAGCCAAATGACATCCTTCACTATAAATAAGAGCCCAAAACAGAGAAAGTTTACTTCACATCGGTCCAAATGAATATGATGGCACACTGGATCATCTCTCTTTTTCTAGTCTATCATAATGATGGACAGCCTCCAAATCTTTGTCATTCATTAAAAATCTGGTAAATGACAGGAAATATTTGGTTAATGCTGTTTATGACAGTCCAAACATCTTGACATGTGGAAAAGCAAAAGTAAAAAAGAGAGATTCTCTCTTTCATCTGCCCTCTGTGCATAACACCGTGCCAGTTTGCACCTGCCTGTCAAAGTACTTAATGTGGTCTTAAAAACACTGTGCACAATCAGCTTCAGGTTTGATAAATCACATTGTGGGTGCTAGATGATTATATTTGTACCTGCTCCTCACAGTATATCGCACGCTCTAATAATCTGCATGTATTCTGTATATTCATGAAGGCAAACAGGCTAAATGTATGCATGTGCTATTTTGCTCATTTGACAGACGCATTCCTCAGTGCACCCAGTTAGTACATCAGCTTTATGCCTGCTTTCAAGTTTGCATGTTTTTATACACGCAAATCTTTAGTAGATCTGGCCCTTTTAATTTGTTTGAGTAATTTAATCATTTACTTATCCATTCTTCTTTGTGGTCCTGAATCTTAATATTTGCTGACAATGTACCTATATCCATATTCAGATGAGCACAATGCTCATTCTACTATGTACAGTGATGTGTGGCATTAGTTTACATGGTGCATACAGAAGCAAGAATACGATGAATTATTATCTACATACGTTTTGACTTCAACTGGCTCATCCGGATTTTGTTGTCCAAGTTTTTCCAAGAGTCGGTCTACATATCGAGTTATGATAGGAAAAACCTTCAAAACATAACAGTTGTGTGTTATTGAAAAATAAATCATTCATCTTTGCTCGAATGACATCAAGTCATAGATGATAGATGGTAGAAGTGGTTGGTAGCAAATATACTGACCTGTTTCAGTCTTCCACTGGTAAAACATGGTGATAATGATCCCCGAATTCTTTTCCACCTTTCATCTTTTACTAATGTTATTGCATCATCAAATGGTCCTGCCACTGGATTTTCCTGTGAAAATGAAAATGGTTTCATACTCTTAGTGGAGAATTTTAAAGACGGAGGAGCAAAATTTAGTTATCTAAGACTGAGCATTGTTTGCTCAGGGTTAAATCAACTCATAAACTTTAATTAAATTTCCTTTGAACACAAGTTAATTTTAGTTGAACCACAGTTTTTCATGAGTCCATAAAACATACAACACAATTTCTACATGTTCAATGACTAATTTCCATGTAGCCACACAGTCATAAACATTGACTAGGGTTTATTGGTCTGAGGACCAGTGTTTGAGTTGGTTATAAGGACATTGGACAGCGCATCCATAAAGACCTTCATGTGCTTAGATATGAGAGGGCTATAAATCTGTAAAGACACCTGTTACCAATGGTCTGTCTGAATTTGCAACTAAGCCAAACTCAGGGCCCACCACCACCGTGTAATGAAAAAGTTGTAACACTAATATTAATTTGTTTACTGTTATATTTTAGACTGTGAATGCAATATGACACGAATAAACAAAGAACGAGTAAAACAAACATCCATCATTACAGAAGCCCTGACGGAGTATTGGTAAATTAACTGCATTGTACTCTAGTTCCTCTTTTTGAATGTCTTAAGCAACATGATAGACTGCTTTGCAATCCAGAGGTACCATAAAAGATATACAGTATCAAAATCTTGAGAAAAAAAAAAATTCAGGGCATGTCAGAGTGAAATAAATGCACGAATGTATGTGTGATTAATGCTAATGTACGCCATAGACTTTGAATCGCTTAGACACACATGTGAAACATGTTTAACAATTATTTGGTCCCAACCCATAAGATAGGAACAACTCATCCACAGTATGTTTTGAACTTGCGGGTTATTCATATATCCTTTATGTTCATCACAAGTTTCAGATGCCTTGAAATTTTACCTCTATGATACATGTGCTTTTATCCCTGTTCAAAACAATGAACAGCATGCCTGTTGTTTTTCTAGTAGCCTACAAAAAAATCATGTGCCAACTTTGGTGAACCATCAAATGCAAATCCACAGCTACATATCTAAACTGACTGGCAAAACTTACACAGTATATTGTGGTCAGTTTTATTAGTTTTGTGAGAAAAAAATCAAAGAGGTATGTCATGTCCCATAAGCTAATTTTGCATCATAGCCCTCAGTGTGTTTTTTAGGTAAGGCTCATTGTTTCATAGAATTTATTTTACGATATTCAAAGAGAAGTATCTTACTCTGCGGTTGGTGAAAACTGAGTAGCACTCCTTCACCATCACAGTTTTAATAATCTCAGGGTCTGACACCATTAACACTGGTATGCGTCCCTCAAACATTCTGAAGAAACAAAAAAGTCACTGATTAAACATGAGAAGATTTTGAAAATCCTGGTAAGCTTTAAATATTGAAATATACTTGTTCTTCACAAACCTATACATACAACATAAAACTGATACCATAATATTTAGCAATCCAATTCAAAACATATATTTGGTTCTTGTTAAGATAATGTTTTGAAGTATTATGACTGAATTAGTATTGAAGTATTCATGAATAAAATACAGTATGGTAATGGTTCAAGTTATTCTAACCCTTAATGATTAAGGTGCAAATGGTTACAAAACTCAAATAAATAAATGCATAGTTTTTTGATATCTAAAATCTTGTCCGAAAATGCTTCTGCAAAATGTGCTGATATCTGACATGCTGATGTTTCTGATCCCAGCTGTCATTGGTTAATAGGCGGGGTACACCCTGAACTGGTCGCCACTCGCCAGTTGATCACAGGGCCACATCGGCGGGAGACAGACACGCTCACACTCATACCTAAGGGCAATAGAGTCACCAATTGACCTAATGAGCATGTTTTTGGTCTGTGGGAGGAAGCTGGTGGGCCTGAAGAAAACCCACGCATACACGGGAAGAATAACAACCAACTATAAATAATAAACTATTAAAGATTCAACTGGGTTATATTGACACCTTACAGATAGCATCATACATCAAGTCAAGGTGTGCTGTCCTCACGACACGTGACTATGTGAAGCTAGACAGCCAGCAAACTAATAAAGAAACTCCGTACACAAGGCGTTCTTTTCTTGCTTTTATGGAGGTCTCTTGTAGTAAATAAATTAATGTAACTGAAAGATACAGAAAAAATATACATTAAACTGTGCACTGTGCAAAATACAGGTAGCTAGCTTATTTATGCTAAACACAACATGGATAGCTGTATCAACAATCACCTGTTTACATTGAGCTTTCAAATAAAATATATTTGTGACCTCAAACTAATGTCTCTGAACATACAAATTAGTGATGGGTCCAGCAACACCGATGCGTCGGCACATGCGTCGACCTCATAGAGCAAAACCCCGTGTCGGGGTGTGTATCGCTTCAAGAAAGTCACGTGACCGATACTGGAACTGTTTCGAACTGACGCGCCAAACTGTGTATATAAAGAAGCGCATCTGTCAATGGGATGAATCGGCCAGAAGAATCTCTGATCCGATCTGACGTGATCATCGTTAAATTCATCAAGAATTATGGCCCTGCCTCAAGCAAAGAGAAAGGTTTCCACCATGTGGGACCATTTTGATGTCATATCGGAAAATAAGGTATTTGTTTTAATGTCCTTGTTGTTTCATCCTCCTCTCTCAGAGTTTCCACTTGATCTATCTGAATTCAAATTCATTTCAAAGTGACTCTTAGTTTACTATTCATATTATTTTCTGCAGGTTAAATGTCGCATTTGTTTGACAGAACTGTCTTATTTAAATAAAGGCACCTCTTCAATGCTGAGGCATTATAGAGCCAGGCATGAGAATGAAGTCCCAAATACACCCAGGATAAACTCGTGTATACATCCACTCTACAACTTACTCACAGTTGCTTTATTGATAATAAATTCCGATTAATTTATTCTTTACTTCATATTTAACCATCAAGCTTCCATGGAAGCAGATGCTGGATGAGGCTCTGCTGAATTTCATCCTGAAGACTGGCAGCCCCTCAGCATTGTTGAGAGTGAGGGGTTCAGGGAAAAAATTGTAAATATAATAATAATAATAATAATAATAATAATAATAATATATCCATTTGTAATTTTAAAAAATCCCAGTCAACAAGCATCGTCATTCACAACTCATAACTTAGATTTTCACGTTATGATACATGTTCACATTATTTATTGACCGTATCTAAAAATATCAAAGATACTGTAAACTTAATGAAGATATGAAATAATACAATATAAAATACAATGACTTAGATTATATTATTGTATATACTAGCCAGGGGTCGGCAACCTTTTCAATCAAAAGAGCCATTTTGCCCGTCGTGCCCACCAAAAAAATCTGTCTGGAGCCACAAACACATTTGAACCTTAAAATGACGACAGCAGCACCTGCTGACTCTACATTATAATGACATTAGATCTATAAGCAAACTGCTTTACCACCTGACATGACTGCTCTATAATAGGCCATGTACTTTTGTTGCTTTAACTTGACATTAGTGTTATACCATATTATTTTGCAGTAATTCATTTAGAACTAAAATGACAACAATGGTGTATTTATTTTGATTTTCAGGTTTGCCAACAAAAAATAACCATCTATTAATATTAGCCCTGTTAACACTGTTATTTTCATTTTTTATTTTGTTATTGTTGTTGCTCCATTTTTTTTCCCTACAGGATCAGGTTTTACTTGCAGTGGAGAAATCATAAATATTTATTTGACATCATCAGGTGAGATGGGGTCAGAAGGTCTTCCCCTCACATTTTAAATTAACATCATTTCTTTCCTGCATTCTGATCATTATTATGCACAATTTTATCATAATCGTGAAGTAATCTTGTGATTCTTGAGGTGCTTTTCGACATCTCATCAGTGTTTTAGAAGCTTATACCACATAATTACTCAATTTTTTGTTTCATGCCAATTTTGATGTGTCATTAAAAAATTGTCAGATATACATATAACACAGTTATTCACACACCTGAGTTTGTAGTTAGTGAATGGGAGATAATGTGAGGGGGACTGACTGCAATCATAACACAGACATGGTAATAAAACAAATCCACCTGATATCTTTGTGTTAAAATCCCCCGCTTCAACAACGCCATCACAGTCGCGCTGAATTATCGTCTCCCCGTGTCTCTCGTCTTTTCCAAAACTTTATCGCCGACATGCCTGTTTAAGAAGTTTAAAGTGATATTCCGGGGTTGAACAAGTTGGGTCCTATCACAAGGTTTAGGGCAGAAATTACCTCTACAGCAGTGTTTCTGTGGAGAAGAAACCCAGGGCGCTAGGACCTAACTCCCTCTTCCTGCTTCGGTTCTGCTCGTCTGCTGATTCCGCCGCAGTCAGGCGACATATTTACTTGACCAAAAACACAAATAAAGCGGACTCCCACGAAAAAGTCTGATATTGGTCTGTATTCACGCTTTATTTGAATTTTCAGCGCGTTACTTTTCACACAAAAACAGTGCTAAATAAAGCTCCTAATAGCCAGCAGAGCGGCTGCAGGCCTCCGAGGAGCAGCAGCGCTGGAGCAGCAGCTGCAGCCGTTTTGGTTATGAAGAGGGGTCCTTTCCTTTCTGAGCAGTTAAAAGTATGAGAGTTCATCAAAACATCTTCATCAGAACTTAAAATGAACATCGAGTGAGCTCACAGCTAAAGATGCAGCAGCGTCCGACTCTCACTCTGACCTGCTGCAGGTCACGCAGAGGTCATGGGAGGTGCACACATGATGCAAAGTTCACGATGTAAAAACCAAGAAATTGTCATTAAAAGAAAAAAGGCAGATGGTGCTAAAACATGCAAAAATAACATCAATTAATTACAGTTTAATGCAAGTCAAAGAAGACGTTTTTTGCTCTTCTGACCTCTGGGTCAATAGAGCCACTGGCGAGGGGCAAAAGAGCCGCGGGTTGCCCACCCCTGTACTAGGTCATCAAATCAGTGTCATTTCAGTCCGTCAACTAGGTTGCCTGTAGGGATTTTTAAGGTCCAGCAGGTGTCAGTATTCAATGACACAGTATCAACACAGTATCAATACAGTTTGGCAATGTGTTGACACGCTTCATGGCGCCTCATCTACCCATCACTAATACAAATACTTACAAAGACGAAAGTTTCCCAAGGTTCAAACGTTTAGAACACATTCAGCGTACTTGTGAGTCATTCTCAGGACAGGGCCTTTAGTGTGGCTGCCCCCACCCTCTGGAACTCTCTCCCCGCAGAAATCCGAAACTCTCCCACTCTGGACTGTTTCAAATCACTTCTCAAAACTCACTTGTTCTCCCAGGCTTTCCCTGTTTAAGTGTTTCTTATTTGTTTGTCCCCTCTACTGTGGAAAGTGACCTTGGGTTCCTTGAAAGGCGCTATATAAATTTAAGTTATTATTATTATTATTATTAATGTTTACCGTGCTCCCAGCTGAACTTTCACCGGAGATACGTCAAAGATCCTCTATAAACGTACAGAGCACTCACTCTGCATGGAAACCGAACGATCCTCACAGGTGAAGAGGCGTCACTCTGACGATTGTACTCAAAACATTTTAACACATTGCATCATGAAATAAACACATTTGGAACTTTTAAACTTATTAATCTTATGAAATATACAAATCTTTTAACCCAAAGACATGACACAAGGTATTCCTAGTTCATAATATTTCTCACTTAGCTTATCTTTTTGCAAAAACTTACAGATACACTCGCACAGTTCCTTCATACAGAATTGCATATTGATATAATGCTTAAAACTGAATTCTCTTTAGCTTGCCACCTGTTTAACAAAGACTTAAAAAAAACAGAGACAACTCACCCCCACAAATCCCCGTACTTCTTTTGGCATTCACGGTCAAATGCAGGAAATCCCTAAAAGAAATTGAAATATTTGTGTTAATAATGTATATATGGTGCACTTCTTACATTTTCATCAGTTTCCTTTCCCTGAATTTAAAGAAAAAGTTCAGCCTATCATACATTTCTTTAATCCCATGGATGTTTCTTTGCCATTTTAGGACAAAGGACAATGATGTTGTGATGTTGTGTTGCTGGAACTGATTACCTTCATTTTTGTGGAAACTGGCCCCAACCAGTTTTTCTGCCAATATTTGGTTGTGAGGGACAAATAATTTAATCTCTTAAAAAGGCCAGATTAAAATTCCGAGTTTAGATGACATTTTTACTGATTATCAGCTGGCAAATGGAGTTAAATGTCTAAACCCCCTGTGAGTCACAGATTTATTCAAACATACAAATTTATGTATATTTTTTTTCAGTAAATATGCAGTGAATTGATCCAAGAACATGACACACTCTGGGGAAATCTTAGTTCGGATTTATGAGGTATCAAGTGTTGAACCATGTTCTCTATAATGACAAATATCTTCTCGATATCAGGTATTCTTATTCTAACTTGTTAACACTATGACAGTATGGGTCAAAAGTTTTGTATTGCAGAAACACTAATTGATTGAAACCTGGACGGGTCTAGTTCGATAATCTTTTTGGCTATTTTACTCAGCACTTAAATGCTTTGAAAGTGTAACAATGAAAAATACCTCCCATAGAAATTACTCAAGTGTAAAGAAAATAAATATTTTTGGAATCATAAACTATAAATATATAAAAAGTTATTAAATTACAGGAACTTTAGTAAGTGTAATCAGATATTTAAGGGTAAGCAAAATGCACTAAGCAATATCTAGGTTATCCATGAACATTTTGTCATCTATTAAGGGTTTTCACAAAGTATGAAGTAGTAAATAACTTTTCAGGTAAAATGTTCTTCTACTGCAAGGATTCTTTGATTTTTTTCTCGAAGTCCTGATCAAAATCATGCTGCCCTTATCGCATAAAAACTCAAATAAAAAATGAAACCACAGTTCATATGTTTCATGCATTTTTGATGCATAGTGTTCAAGTTTACTTAGGAAAGCTCCAGCAGTTTATCGACTTGAAAACGATGAGAACTGGTCCAGAGCTTATCGCATTCTTCTGAGGTTTAGCTCCTGCAAACTATGATCTCCGTCCACCTTTGTGCTGTTAAGTGTCTGCAGTTCCAGTGCTTTCTCAGCTTGCACTCATTACAACAAAAACGAAGTTTTGGCAATATAAAACTTCCGTTTAAGTGCCTCATGTAAGTCCCACCCAACTGTAATTCCCCCTATCGTCGTCATAAATATACTGACGTTTAAAGTGGTGTTCGTCTTACCTGCTTAAAATAATGGATCGTCCCAATAAAAGGTAATGGCCTTGGTCCGCGCACCCCCATTTTTTTGAACACCCATATGGCCAAACACTATACCTGAATCATAAAAAATAGCAACTTTTTACAACTAGCAGACACCGGCGGATTAGTCTCCACATACCAACATAGCTTAAAGAAGTACTCACACTATTAACAAAGTGAAAAACAGAGCCAACAAAGTCCAGGTGGTGGTCGAAAACAAATCAAAGAAAAACATCGTGACCTCTTTTCAGGAGCAAAAAAGACTCGGACGTGCCGATCCGAATAGTCCTTCCTAAATCATTTCCTATCCACTTCACCTTAACCCCGATAAAAACGTCACAGGGTCAAGGAAAGGAAGGAATAAGAGGAAAGGAAAAGAGAACTGTGGTAAAAGAGGAATTCGACTGCACTTTCACTTGTTTCACTCAGAGCGTTCTGTGACGTAGGTAAGCCACGACGAAATGGACTACAATCATCTGCTCTACATCACAGAGTTGTTTTGTGTCAGCTTAACCTGTTAACATTAACAATCCATGATCAGACCTGTGATGGTGTTTTGTCCGTTGGTCATGCAGTGTGTGTTTCCTGCACACAGATGTGAGGTTCGGTGAGAGCTTTTTGAACAAACCTTTTTTGGGGAAAAAAATATACCAAACAAAACTCTCAGAAAATGTCTAAATAATCACATATTTCCTGTGAAACCAAATAAAAACTCAATCATCCAAAAATTTTCAGAAACTGATGTTAAAAAAATCAGAACTGAATATTTGAAACTCCGGTTAGCCCTAAAACAAAAAAAAAATACATTTTAAAATTCTAAATGAGATTTATCCTTCCAGTGAACTGCTTAGAGGAAGGTTTAATTTTGAACAAAATAACTGTATTTTTTGTGAGAATGACATTGAAACTACACAACATCTCTTCCTCCAATGCATCTACACAAAGACATTCTGGGACGATCTCTGGGACCGGCTGTCTTCAAGAATCCAGCTGCAGAACATTTTGGAATGGGACAATATTGTGTTTGGTTTTTTTTCGAAAGACTTTGAAAACAAAATTGTGATAAATAATATAATACTGCTGGCAAAATATTTTATCCACACATGTAAATGGCGTAAGGTAAAGCCCATATTCACAGCTTTCAAGAGACAAATGCAAGATAACTATGTAAAGTCCTTGAAGTATGTGAAATCTAAAAATGCTCTATCCCTGATGCAAGCACTTGAAGATGTACAAATATTTGATGACCTCTAATGTATTGTATGTTTATTGTGCGTGTGTGTGTTTTTGTTTTTTTTCCCAGTGCCTTGTGAACTACACTTTAAGTTATATGAACTGTTGAAATGTATGCCAAGATGTTTGTACATTTTGATGGTTTAATTAGTAAGAATAATAATAATTATAAAAAGCTTCAGAAAGGCATTTTAGCGGGATTTGTCTGTCTCGCGAGACTTGGATATGACGTATGCGGAAGTTTACATTCCTCTTGTAGAAACGTGCGGCTCTTGGAAAAGCCGGGCGCATTTGCGCTGCAGCATGCTTGTTTTCCAGTGTATTAAATCGAAAGAATGAATTCTGCTCTAATTTCCGCGGTCTTATCCAGCTCTCCTTACCCCAGTCTCCTGCTAGAGTCCCTGACCTGGTCCACAGACTCTCTGCCGAGGACTGAGCAGGTCGAGGCTCTGGCAGCTGTTATTGAGGGACTCGGGTCACTTCTGTCAGACCCCAGTACGCCTCAGTCTTCAGCTGTGAATGTGAACTCTCTGAGGGATAACATTGAGTCTCTGATATGGACGAGATGTCTGCCTCTCTTATCGAGGGTCTCAGCAGAGACGGAGGAGGTCCAGGGGGGCAGGGAGAGAGCCGCTGCTGTCTGCAGACTCCTGAGCCTCTGTGTCCCGCTTTGTGAGGAGGGGGTCCCGGGGAGACTGGCACTGTTCGTCCTGCCTAAGGTTTGAGCAAAAGGAACTTACCTTTAGTTTTTACTTCTTAGTCTTTGCTAATATTTTGTTGCCAATTTCAGTGTGATTCTATTGCAGGATTGGAGCTTTTCTTTTTTTGTAGATATTTGATGGGATGATATTTTCCTTATAGATGGTATTATAAAGATTAGAATGATCCTTTTGTCCATGGCTGTATTGATTATACATCCACAGTAACTATATTTACAGCCATATAGACATATGATGCCTCTTGAAAATGAGATGCCACATCTATAGGGACTTACCTTACACAAATCCATATTCAACAAATATGGAGCTATATAAATAAAGATTGTTTGATGATATTTCTGAGCTCAGTATCGTCAAAAGAGATAACTGCATCGATATTTTTGGTCAAGACTTAAAACCTACTTTACTGTAATGGAACTGTTCCTTTATACTGTGACAGTCTATCCGAGTAAGAAACGGATGTGAGGCAAGAAAACAACATTCTGTTCTATAAACCAGAGGTGCTTTGAGTGCACAAATGTCTGTCATGGCATTTCCAACACCCGTGACAGCTTATTGTCAAAAGAGTATAAAACTGAACAATGAGATAAAAAAAACTCCTGGATCTGGATTCAGATCACAACCAAACTCTTATGAGCTTGTGCCGTGGCCAACTCTTCCTGAAAAAGTCATCAAAGTGACAGTGTGGCAGTGATTTGGATCAAGATATTGATCCTGGCATTTTTTTTTAAGGATTTGTCAACCGTGTGAGATAGGTCAGTTCACCACATTTTTGACTGGCCTGATGGTGTTGGAAATGCCCCGGCAGTGGTTTGTGCTCTTGGAGAAGTTTTGTATATGTCATATATCAAAACCATCCAAACAAACGGCACTGCTTTCTTTGATGACTTTTAACAACAGAGATAGCCAAACAAATGCCTCAGTGGAGGTTTGTGCTCTCAGATTATTGCTTTGTTTTATTCAGGAATTGATCATGTATGTCATGTGTTTTATTCATTTGTTCCATATTTATGTTTTTTTTATTGTGTTTCAAGGCCAAAGTCTAGACTGTCTAAGTAAAAACACATGTGCTGCAGTTGATGAGTAATTTTGCTTAATAATCAACATCATGGTATCAATCAGAAACATCTTGATTATTTTGCCATAATCAAGCGGCACACCTTATAAAAATGAATGGTTGAAACTGTACTTAAAAACTGGCTTTGGTGATAAAGAAATTCTTTCTCTTTTAGCTCATACGCACAGTGTTATTATTATCAAAGTTAGGAATTTGAAGAGTAAGCCAAAAACTACATCCTCATGAAAGAATAACCCTCGCAGGCTTGGAGGAGGTCAACTAATTGACTTTTCTCTCAACATTTACTTTTTCCAAAATTCTTTCTGAAATTAATCTCTTTGTTTTCCGGGCTAGAAACATCCTTCTCTCATTGTTTCGTTTGCCTTCCTGGCTTTCTGTCTTTGCCTATAATGCAGTTTTAGTTGCTTATTACTTTCATTCAAACCTTCTTTTTGTTATGGTTAACTCAACAAAATGTTAGTTACATGTTATTGATAATAACTGTGGTTTCCTTGACTTTGCAGCTGTCAGAGGAAGAGTCACCTGGTCCAGGACAGCTCAGTGTGGAGACTGCAAGCGAAGTCATTGCTGCTGTTTTACCGTCTTTATCAGCAGATGATGAACTCAAAACCACCATCCTTAAATCTGCTTTAACCTGCGTCAAGACCCTCTCTGATGCACTGGTGTCCAAAATCACTGTCAGGATTCTCCTTACCACACTGAACTGCTGCAGTGGCCAGATGTTATCAAACATCCTCACCTTAATCTTGGATGATTTATGCAGCTGGCACTCCTCCCACCGCACATCTGTGGTTTCAGAACGATCACTGTTGGTTTTGACAGCTTTGTCGGATCACCTGCTTAAACCTCACAGCCTCCAGTTCTCCTCATGTGACCCTGACCCCCGTCTGTCCTGTCATTTCTGGAGGATGGTTCAGGATGGACTCACGCACAGAGACAGCGTGACCCGCAAGAGGGCGCTCTACCTGTTGAAAATGAGCGTGGCTCTGTCAGAGCAGGAGGGGAGGGACTGCCCTCTGTCTCCATCAGCTGAAGGTAAAACATGCCTGGATTTTATACTGTCATAACCTGACTCAGGGCCGTGACAAATGTGGGAAGAACACATAGTTTTGTGATAAATTATGTTATTTATTGACAAACAAAATAAAACCAAAGCTATTAAACTGCAGAAATGGAGTATGATCAGTCAGTTAAATCAGTGATGTGAGTGTGGGTGTGTGTCATGAAGTGTTAAGCAGAACAAACTCAGACAGAAGGTGCATCTGATGTCTGTGAGTCCAGGTGGAATAACAGATAGCGAGCAGCAGAGGGGTTTGGCCTTTACACCCAGCAGCTCACTCAGGTTCCTTTAAGAGAGAGGAGATGCGAGCCAGGTCTGTGCACCAAGAGCTAAGGCAGGGACCATCACAATCCTCAGGTTGTATGTAGGGCTGGTAAATATAAATCAAAGGTCCTGTTTCTGTTTTGAATATTTTCTAGTGTGCAGGGCTCAGCTGGGAGTAAAACAGCCCTCTGTACATATAAGCAAGAAAGATGATAAGGTACTTGACAAACGTCAGTGTTGCCCAAATGACATCAGTTTAGTCCTACATATCCTGACTTAGAGAATGAAGATTCCCTAAATGTCAGTAAAAGTTCACTTAACATCAGTGTGTGAATGTGGCACGAAGGGGCTACACTAGAATCTACGTGGACGTCATTTTAGTAAAAATCAAACCTTACTAATTTTTATGGTTGTATGCAAATTTCTTAAATGTAACTATATCCATGCAAACATCATCTTAGTCTATGCTTTATTTAAGATACATTAAACATATCTAAGAACTTTTTAATATCCTCAGATTAACTTTATTGTGATTTTGCAGATGAGGTCTTCTTCAAATGGGCCTCGAACAGGAGCAAGCTGCTCAGAGAGTTCTGGGAGGACTATGCCCTGGTGATGGAGACTCTGGAGGAAAACCAGGTTGGAAATCTCAGATGTGTGTCCTACAAACCTTTTCATGTGTGACATTTGTCATGATACCACTCTTAACATTGCTCATCTGCATCTTGAATTTCTTTGCAGGTCCATGTGGTGCGTCCAGTCCTGAACAGAATAGACACATTGATCCAAACGACAGTGAATGAGAGTCAAGGTAAATCTTCATTCAGCAAACTAGACTTTTAAAAATAAATTCCTGAATGTTCAGTTTGACACTGAGAGGATAAACTGGATAGATTTGATATTTTCATTCAGTTCATTCAACGCTCCACCAATATTTGCTGTTTATACGAGCAAAAAATTTCACTTTATCTGCAGATACCGGTAATAAGCCAATGCTGTTGTGCAAACCTATAATTATCTGTTTATGTTATTTAAACTATTGACTGTCAGTTGTAGAGATGCACAATATTGGATTTTTTGCAAACATTCAATATGCAGATTTTAATTAAGTCATTATTGCAGACACAGATATCTTTTGGTTGACAGTAGAAAGTCTTCATCTTACTGTAACTGACCTGTTCCTCACTCTGTGACGGCTTATTTGCCAAAGAATCAGATGCAAAACAAAAAAACCAAAATAGTACTCTAAAAATCATACTGTATATTTTTTTAAAGAATGAAATGAAGCGATAATGAGAAAAAGCTTTATGAGTAACTTGTATTTCAGCCAATGTAAGGTGTATATGTGTGAGTGTGTGTATTTATGATATTTACGAATGTATCAGACCACCTGTCATAAAACACAAAAAGCATTTATATTTCAGAAATCTTTCAAAAGCTTGTTTAAAACTAAAAGATGTTTTTTTTTAAATGTACTTTTGGGTATTTTGTGCCTTTATTGATAGGAGAGAGACAGTGGATAGGCGTTTTAAAGGGGGAGAGAGAGTAGGGGAAGACGCTCTGCAAACTGGTCACAGGCCGGATTCGAACCTGGACCGGCAGAAGCAAGTACATGGGGTGCCTGGTTGCTAACCACTCCGCCAAACCAGCACCCCGAAAAAAAAATGTTATTGTTTATGGACATACATTTTGAGCATTTCAAACTGAATTCACCTTTTCCTACCTGAACCTGAGCCAGTCACTGGACGTCCCTGAGAAATCAGAAATTAAAGAAAACATTCAAACCACTAAGGCCGATTGTTTCTGTTAAGGATTCTTTTGAAATAACTATAATTCTACATCTTTATCAAGAAATAATAACATGCTATAGTATTATTTCTGTGTTTCTTTTGTAAAACTGAAAATTTGGAAATTCATGATAACAATTATGATTATATTTCAACATAAAAAAAGTCAATTCTTTAAAAAAAAAAACTTGAACATACTTGTGTATTTACATTACAGAAACATTAAAAATGACTTTAATAATTAGCACTGCTGTTGATTTAGGGCAGCTGTGGCATAAATCATACGTTGTGCAGTGGTCTAATGAATTTGTTAAGCACTGTACTGTTTATGTGTTTGACCAACACATTGGATGTAAATATCTGCAGATGCTGGTGTTTGACTTTTGAGGTTAATATCTGCCAGTATCACACGAATCAAATTGTATCTCCCTGTTCGTTAGCATCAACATACTGGAGCTATTTCCCTCTTTCGACTGAGATAAAACAGCATCACAAAAGATTTTTGCTCCCAAGTCAGATCTGATTTTTGGATGTCATTATTCTTTCTGTATTTCTGCCAGGCGAAGGCCTCTTTCATCCCTCGTGGCTGCTGTGTGTGTATCAGAGGATGTTTCACAGCGAGAACAAATCTTTAATGAGAGAGGGAGTGTGTCATCTGCTGGAGCTGCAGGTCCTCCAACAGCCTGCCTTTGCTCTGGCTTTTTCTCAGGTACAGTCTCGGAAAACAAACGTGAAAGGATAAGTTCACTTTCTACAGCTCTCACATTGTTTATAGAATGAAGTAGACCAATATACTCTCTCAGAAGGCTTTCCTGATCCAAACAGTGCTTTGGGAGATATTTAGATCCAAAATCGAGCGGTGGAAATCTGTATAATGGTAGCACATAGGGCATACATAGCGCCGCTCCTAAAACTGCATTAATTGTCCAAAAACTCCAATATTCCATCATGGTCCACTCGGGCTACTCCTCCATTACAGTCGGTGTCGCTCCAGACATATCTTTGAGCCTCTGCTGACCTCTGAGCTGAAGAAGAAGAAGAAGGAGTGTACCGCACATGCGCAGTACAGCTCATTGTTTCAGCGGCGAGCGGTGGCTACACAACGACTTTCTTCTTCCAGTTTTGTGCAAAATGGACGAATATCTATCGGATGAAGATGTTGTGGACGAGAACTTTGAATATGATGGGTGTCCTTAGAGTTTCGAGCCAGAGTTTACAGATGAGGAGCTCATCAAAAGGAGGACGCGGAGGCAAAGACAGGAACAGCTCTCCAGAGTGTACTGAGCCTGCGTGGTACACTCTGTGTGGTCAGCAGAGGCTCAAAGACATGTCTGGAGCGACACAGACTGTAATGGAGGAGTAGCCCGAGTGGACCATGATGGAATATTGGAGTTTTTGGACGATTAATGCAGCTTTAGGAGCAGCGCTTTGTATGCCCTATGTGCTACCATTATACGGATGTCCACTACTCAATTTTGGATCTAAATATCTCTCGAAGCACTGTTTGGATCAGGAAAGCCTTCTGGGTGAGTATATTGTTCTACTTCATTCTATAAACAACGTGAAAGCTGTAGAAACCAAACTTATCCTTTAATGAGACTGATTGATCTGGGTGATGGACGTATGTTCTCCATTGCTTCTCCTCAGTTCATTGTCGGCCCTTTTATGGACGTGCTGTCTGAATCTGCGCTCTTCCACAGGTGAGAGTTTGCAATCAAGAGACGCAATCAATAAATAAATTCTATGGCAGTTTAATTCTATGTCTAGATTAGTGTTAAAAAAGTGTTTACAGATATTAAGTCTTTATTAGGTTATTTATAGAGCAAATACCAATTGAAAAATATTTAGCTAGACTGAATAGAAAGAAACTGGGCTAATATAAGCGACATCAATGTTTCTGTACCAAAAGAGGTGTTGATTTTTAGTGAGCTTTGATAAAATAATTTATGATACTGGATAACAGTATTGGAAAACATTGTACCTCTTTGTTTCATTCTTCTTTGGGTAATTCTGCAAGGGCTTGATGGCATTCCAAAGATTAAACCTTGTACCTTCATACAGTGTAAAATGAGACAGTCAAGTATATGTCACTTTATCAACATTTACACAGTTTAATCCTGACGTGAAAAGACGCAGAAAACATGTCCCATAGTCAGCAAATCAACATTTTGACAAAACATCAGAAGAATTGTCTAGTTTTGCTACCTGCTCCCTTTAACCTGCCCTTTGTTCACATGCAGATCAGCTGAGCAGCGTGTGGGGGATTGTCCTGAGCTTGGGACTAAACTCCAGGACTTCATGGTGGTCTTCTTCAGCAGTCTGCCTTCAGAGCACAGAGGTACAGAGGAATATTAGCAATGGAAAATTCCTGTTGACAGGCCTCTGATTCATTTCTCCTATCTCAAAGCCCACCCTGGTCTGTGTTTGTTTTGCAGGCTGCATTTTGCTGAAGATGATTCAGCAGCTGAGCTCCAAACACTGGTGTGCAGTACCCCTCCTCTTCCTCGCTCAGAGTCTCTCCAAACTCTCCCAGAGTTCTCTGCTGGGTGCGGAGGGCCTCACTGCTCTCAGGTAGCTCCTCAGCATGAACTCAATCACACAGGTTGTGTTGTGGCTGGCTGATATTGATGTTGGAGCTCACTTGGTCTGTGTTGTCCAACAGGGAGGTGCTGCGTTGCACCATGATCACCCATCAGGTCCTGCTGAGAGGTGCTGCCCAGTGTTTCCTGCTGAAGAGCGCCCTCTGTCTCACAGATGTGGTAAAACAACTTTTGTGCATGGCTGTTCAATCCTGGAGCGAATATAAAGCACTAATGAAAGAAACTTAAGTCACAGCTTACAAGACCCAAAATATTGATGTTTCCCATCTTATTCAAACACATTTAACACATTAGAATCTTGACTGATTAAATGCACTTGAGTCTCTTACTCTTCTAATCAAACAATCAATCAATCAATCTATCAGACTTTATTTGTACAGCATCATACAACAAATGTAGAACAAAGTGCTTTGCATAAACAGAGAAAAATAAGAGAAAGTATGTGCAAAACAAACAAACAAATTAAGCCAAAATAAGTATAATAATAATAATAAGAAGAAATGAAATAGGTAAATAATAACTAGAAAAGCAGTCGGAGAGCACAGACCCCCGCCAGTGCCACAGTCCTCACCCATAAATATTAGTCCTACCTTTATATGATCTAAATATTTAGATTCCTTGACCATGTAAACATACCATTAGCAATTGGGTTCATAATGATATCTATTTTAGTTCAGTAGTTAATCACAAAAATCACATTTTTCATCATGGCTGATCCAGATGGTGATCCGGATCACTCCCAAAATCAAATCACTTGTTCCTTGTCCCAATCCAGACATTTCCTGAATATTTCATTGAAATCCATCCATAACTTTATGAGTTAGGTTGCTAAAAGAGAACCAAACCAAACCAACAAACTAACAAAAAAAAAAAACAGACAACGGCAATGACATAACCTCCTGGCAGAGATAAAAAAATAAATTAAGAAAAACAAAAGTAATCAAAGACCATGTTGTAACAGAACTGTTTGTGCTTGAAGAAGGAAATGTGGAGCAACCTTGTGAGTTCAAAATGAGAAAACACTGGAGATAGAAGTAAAAAAATAAATCAGAATATAAATAATACGAGAATTAAGATAAATAGATAGATTGGGGTGAATAATAAAGTACTGTTTGGTGAGAATGATGAAAAAACAAAGCTTAAATAAATGATCAATAAAACATATTAAAATGTTAAAATGGGGAAGAAATTATTCCAAAGTGAGATAAAATAAAAGGTTGGTCTTGGGTTTGCTGACACTCTGTGCTGCCCTCAGGTTTGCAGGCAGGCTGTTGCACAGAAATGGGCCGTAATAACTAAAAGCTGCTCACCGTGAGTCTATGTTTGGACTTTTGGCATGATAGAAAAATAACACCGCCTGAAGATATGAGGGCTCTCATAGGTTTAAATAAAAGTAAATTAGATAAGAGGCCTGGAACAAAACAATTAAAGGAAAAGTTCGGTTTCTACAGCTGTCACATTGTTTATAGAATGAAGTAGAACAATATACTCACCCAGAAGGCTTTCCTGATCCAAACAGTGCTTCGGGAGATATTTAGATCCAAAATCGAGCGGCGGACATCCGTTTAATGGTAGCACACGGGGCATGTATAGCGCTGCTCCTAAAACTGCATTAATTGTCCAAAAACTCATTAATTTCAACAATATTTCATCATGGTCCACCCAGGCTACTCCTCCATTACAGTCTGTGTCACCTCGAGGTAAGATCTTAAGCCCGAGCCCGAGCCAGCCCGAAATTCAGGCCGGGTCGGGCCCCAAGTGTCAATTATTACGTTCGGGTCGGTTTGGGTTGGGCCCGGCCTTCCCTCTCGCCAACTTTTTTTTCATAAATATATAGTTATATATTATCTATTCTTCTCCTCCTGTCCCTTTACCTTCCCGACCGTACACAAAAGCATACTAAGAAGCTTTAGGGCTCCGCTTTTTCAACCAGAGGCAGTGGCACCTGTGTCACGAGCCATTGCTGACTGAAGTCTGTAATAACCAAACACGGCTTGGGACACACGCGCGCTTTACGCAGCGCTCAATGCCAGATGTTCAAGAGGACGAGACCCGAGACTGAACTCCCGCACAATACTTACTTTACACCGAGATGACTGCCCTGGACCACCTACCTCAGCAGGTCTGACTTCTGCAAACAGCAGCCGGTCCAGAAACATGTATGAATGGATTTATCCGTGCGCGCAGTCTCCAGCGGAGGATTTTTAAAGTCTGTTTGTTTCCGCCTTTGGTAACGAAGACTTAAGTGAACCTGCTGCGCTCTGGAGGCTTTACCCCGTGTATCTCAGATGCCCTTCCTTGTGATCTACAATGAAGCCCAGAGACCTGCTCCTGCTGCTGTTCCTCTTCTTTTCAGAGAGACGCGTCCATGCGAGCACAATATGACACACAGAAATATTGTTAACAAACTTTTCCAGCGTTATTTCATTGTGTAAATGCATTTATAATGATCATAAAAATATGTAGATTATTTTAACATTAAGAAAACTAGCGTTTTTTTCTGCCAACTCGAAGAAATTAAAGTAAATGTCAAATGGGCTGCTGCATTTTGCCAACGAAATGAAGCATAAACTATCACACCTGATAGAACAGACACACAAATATAAAAGATATAAATGTTTATTGAATATGCATCTTACAGTCTTGTTTAACTGGGAGAATTCGTTACAAAAGACAGGCTTTAATTTGTTGTCATTATGCACAGGCATCGTCACAAATGTGATCACCGGAGCAGTGCTCTGTCCGGGACTGACTGACGCATCCCCTCCCTTTCCTCCTCCTCCTGAGTCCTCACAAATAAAATATAAAATTTCTGGTTTTTTCGGGCTCGGGCCTGCAAATCGAGTTTATTGATCGGGCTCGGGCCGGGTCGGGCTTTATACCCGCGGGCCTGGGTCGGGTCGGGCTGGATTTTTTAGGCCCGATCTTACCTGTAGTGTCACCCCAGACATGTTTTGTGACTGTGCTGACCTCTGAACTGAAGAAGAAGAGTGCTTTCTCCACGCCTGCGCGGTGCGGCTCATTGTTTCAGGGGAAGACAGCCGGCTACACAATGACTTTCTTCTTCCAGTTTTGTGCAAAATAGACGAATATCTATCAGATGAAGATGTTGTGGAGGAGAACTTTGAATATGATGGATGTCCTTACAGTTTCGAGCCAGAGTTTACAGATGAGGAGCTCACCGAAAGGAGGACACGGAGGCAAAGAGAAGTACAGCTCTCCAGAGAGTACTGCGCATGCGCGGAGGTAAACATTCTTCTTCTTCAGTTCAGAGGTCAGCACAGTCACAAAGACATGTCTGGAGCGACACAGACTGTAATGGAGGAGTAGCCTGAGCGGAACATGATGAAATATTGTTGAAACTAATGAGTTTTTGGACAATTAATGCAGTTTTAGGAGCGGCGCTATACATGCCCCGTGTGCTACCATTATACGGATGTCCGCCGCTCGATTTTGGATCTAAATATCTCCCGAAGCACTGTTTGGATCAGGAAAGCCTTCTGGGTGAGTATATTGTTCTACTTCATACTATAAACAATGTGACAGCTGTAGAAACCGAACCTATCCTTGAAGAGATTTCAAAACTGTTTAAATACAAATCCAAAAGATTATTTTAGAAACTGTTTCTTTCACAGTTTAGTTTTTCTGTGTATTTTTTAAAGCATTCATTTTTCATATCTCTGTTTTTTTATCTCTGGCAGTTCCATGAAGTCTTTCGATAAATGTTTAATTGTAATGTTTTCCTTTCTCATAGTATTCTGATGTTTTGTGTGAATTGCATTGCTGCTGAAAAGGGACAAATTGCATTTGTTTACTCAGAAAATAAATTAGAAATTGTCTCTAAGTTTCCCAAGAGCACCAGAACATAACATTTTTCAGTGTAAAGTAAATAGAAAAACGTGAGAAACTAACAATTGCCCTTCATTCTAAATGGACATATTTATCCACAGAGTTCAGTGACCCTCGATGATGTTTTCAGTTTTCTGATGGACTTTCGTGCAGACGAGTCTCTGTGCAGAGGAACTCTCGTTTGGACTCAGGTACGCTGAATGACAGAGAACTCTTTATAATTTATTACAATGACTCTTATGGAGAATTGGATTGATAAATATTTACTGTTGTGTCTTTCCGCTGCAGACATGTGAGTGGCTTTTGAGCAATGAGAGCAGCTTCAGATCCAGGATCCTCGATGCCAACGGTGCTGACACAAAGAAAGAAACTGTAAAGAGCTATGTTACAGAGGAAGTTTACAACTATCTTAGAGTCCCGGCCAGCACAGGTAAGTCAAGAGGAAAAACAAGAAGTCCTCCATGAACACAAATCCCTGCCAAGTCATTTTGTTTAATGTATTTTGGTGGAATTTTGTGCCTTTATTGATGGGAGAGGCAACCCGCCAAGTCATTTTTAACATTGTTTGCCAAGTTATTGTCAAAAATGAGGACCATTTTCATTTAGTGATGAAAATTCTATCAACAAAAAAGTTATAACTTCACCAACAAATGCCCATTTTATGCTGTCTTTATGTATTGTGCCTAATAACTGGCTCTCTTATTTGATTTCCTTGTCTTGGAAACATGTTTAATTTTTTTGTTCTTACCATCAAATGTCCAAAAGTGCATTTATTTTTCAACTTTGTATCTTAGATCTTTTCAAATTTGAGTAATTTCCAGCTCTTACTGAGCTGTCATGCTGCTGATTTGGATTCAGCACCCCTTAAAACATGTAAAAAATATTCTTCCTAGTCTAAAAGTGCAGGTTTTAGTTTGAGAGGAATCGGAGCCAGTGTTCAAACTGTGAAAAACTCAGTTCAGGAGATAATTGGAGATACACGAAGAGCAGAAAACTGAGTGCAGAGAGACTCATCATTAAAGGAAAAGTTCGGTTTCTGCAGCTTTCGTATTGTTTATAGAATGAAGTAGAACAATATATTCACCCAGAAGGCTTTCCTGATCCAAACAGTGCTTCGGGAGATATTTAGATCCAAAATCGAGCGGCGGACATCCATAAGAAGAACATTCTTCTTCTTCAGTTCAGAGGTCGGCACAGCCACACAACATGTCTGGGGCGACACAGACTGTAATGGAGGAGTAGCCCGAGCGGACCATGATGAAATATTGGTGAAACTAATGAGTTTTTGGATGATTAATGCAGTTTTAGGAGCAGCGCTATACATGCCCTATGTGCTACCATTATACGGATGTCCGCCGCTCGATTTTGGATCTAAATATCTCCCGAAGCACTGTTTGGATCAGGAAAGCCTTCTGGGTGAGTATATTGTTCTACTTCATTCTATAAACAATGTGACAGCTGCAGAAACCGAACTTATCCTTTAACCTGAAAAAAACAGTTCAAAATATTTCACTAAAATCTATCTGGAAGTGAAAGTGTTTGGGGAGTGAAGAACCTTTTACAGCATATCTCGCAACTGATTCCTTCAATCAACAGTCATTATGGGCCAATCAATACACATGAGCCACTTCATAAAACAAACTCAGGTCAAAACATGTCAAAAGCTGAGCCTAAAAATCCGTACTATAGAGAAGTATGTAGTGCTGATATTTGATTTTTTTATTTGACACAGAAATTCAGTCAAAAATATGTGCCACTTGAAGCTGTTAGCATCAATGCTAATCTCTATAAGAGTGGTCACTTCCTGCTTTTGTCCCACTTGTCTCTCTAATGTCTTTTACCTCTTAATGCTCTTCAAAGACTCTAAATGGGCCGTGCTGATTCGGGCCAAACACAATCACTGTAGACTGGAGCTTTGCAAGGTGGAGCTGCCGGATTATAAACATTGCTTCAGGCAGATCAATCTGCTGCACAAAGTTAACCCGTCATACTAGTGCACCATTTAACTCTTAGCTAAACAGAGCTGGTTGGAAAGTGGTTCAGTTTTCTTTAAGATTATTTCCCTAAAGAGATGTTAAAGAGACTGTGAGGAGTTTCTAAGTAATTACAAAAAAGTCTCACTTTTAGATATATGCCTGATCAAAATACACACTTTAAGATGAGTTTTATAGCATCAAAATAGGTTATCTATAAATGCTATTCCTTAGCCTTCCGGTCGGGTCGGACAGAGCTGGACTGGCCTGGATACTCAACTTCGGGAACAAGACAATTAAAACTAGAGCAAATTTATATTATTCGGACATGTCTGTAAGAAGTGATATATAGCCGGCTACAAAACTACGATACTAAGTTTTCCAAAAATTGCTTGTTGTCACACATCAAAAACTACCGCTACGTAACTAGAAAGAGATACATTACCTCGTCACTTTGCATCCTGTAATTTGTTGAAAAAAGAAGTTGTAAAGCAATGCAGAGTTCTGAAGAAGGTCCCAGCTGCATTTATTAGCATCACAACAAAACGCACGCTTTGGCTTGGGTCTGTTGGTGCGTTCCAGTTGTAGTCAGAAGTAGGAATTTCCAAGTTCCGAGTAGGAAACTGCAACTGGAACGTCCCCGAAGTCTGAATTTCCCACTGGGAACTTGGTGAAACATTGCCACTCCCGAGCTAACAACAGCTAACAATAGCCAGGTAGATCGGCATGTTTTTTTCCGACTTCAACTGGAACCCCGATAAGTCAGAGATGATGTCACTCCCAGTTCCGAGGTTACTGGAACGCAGCATTACGACAGTCGCCGCACGTACTCATGGGTAGCAGAGTCTTAATGTCGCTGGTAATAGATTTTCCTTATAGCACCTTTAACTAATATATGATTTTATTTCAGAAGTTCTGAGAACCATACACAGAGTCGGGTCAAGACTGGAAAGTAGAAACATGCAGCATGTGTTCTGAATATAAGAAATATTTACCTTTCAGAAAAACTTTCCAGTACTTTGTTCCCTATATTTAAATGAAAATAAGGGTTTGGCACCTAATTTTCTAATTTGGGAGCTGTTCTCCACTTGCCTGTTAAATTTCTAATATCAAGATAAACAAGTCATTTTTGTTTAATAAAAATGTACTCTAATGAATGATGTGCTTTGTTGGCTAAAGTTGTTTTTACCTCTCCTCAGGTCACAGTGAGAAGTTGCCAGACCCTAAAGAGGCTGAGAAGTTGGCTCGAGCCGTTCTGCTGTGTTTGGACATGGAGCGGAGTCAGCTCGGGGCAGAGATCAGGAACACTCTGGAGTCATTACTGTCTCCTCTGCTCGACACTTTGAGCCGAGTCAGCACCAATATCTACCTGCCCTTACGCAAGAGTGACAAGAGCCTGCAGCTGCTGCTTCAACTGCTCCAGCTGGGAGAGAAACAGAGCTGTCAGCGTGCTGGAGAGGAGAGAGGTTTGTGATTAGAACACTGAGTAATGGTTTAAGCTCATGCGTACAGAAAGGAGTAGATAGAAAGCTGCAGTTGTTGTATAAATAAGTTAAATGTTCATTTACTCAGGGGTATATTTTTGATTAATTCATGAGTGACTCCTTTTGAAACCTCAGCAAAGTGTCTGTGTTCTCTCTGATAGACAATAAATATGATTTTCACTTTTTGCGCATTATGCTGATGCTGCATGTGCCACCCTGTAGTGCCAATCAACAGTGAGATTTAGATTAAGATTCCAAAAACTTTATTTGTGCCGAATGGGCAGTTTTGTATTCTTTTTATAATTTACTTTTTATTAACATTTGCAATAAACGCTTTTACAGAGGTCACAAAATAATGTACATACACTCCACCTAATTGTTTGTCTAAAATCTCTTATGAAAAAAGGATTTGTACATAAATATATTCCTTCTTTTTCCAGATCATGTCTTAAACAGAAGAGTCAACCGAACAGACAATTTCATTTCCAGCTACTGAGACTTATAGTCAACAAAAATATACAAAAACAAATTAAACAAACACAATCACAACATCTTTATCAGGGGTCACCACCCCTTTTTTGAGTAACAAAAATTTTGAAATTTAAGGAAAAACAATGAATATTATGCATTTAAGCTACATTTTTAACTTTTAATTATTCAGAGTAATAACTTTTACCACAGATTGTTACATTCTATGAGAGCAACGTACTGACACGCGTCTTCAACTGTTTCTTTTTCTTTTTCAGCATCAATTTAAACTTTGATCCCATGCATGCCAAAGTTTAGGAATATTAGGTGGTTTTAAATTGAAATGCAAATGTTATGATTTCTCCTCAGGGTCTGTTTGTTTGTCTGTTGGCAAGATTATGCAAAACAACTGGATGGATTTGCATGATAGTTTTACCAGAGGTGCAGTTTGGTCCAAGGAATTTTACGTTTTGTTTTTTTATATATATATTGCATTTTGGTGCTGATCCGCATATTTGTCTGGATGCAAAAAAAAATCCCACATTTTTTGAAAAATCCCATAACTTTACTTTGGGCCTTTTTGTTTTGTTTTTTGTTTTTGGGCATTTTGTGCCTTTATTGATAGGAGAGAGACAGTGGATAGGCTTGTGAAAGGGGGCGAGAGTAGGGGAAGACACTCTGCAAACTGGTCACAGGTGGGATTCGAACCTGGACCAGCAGAGGCAAGGACATGGGGTGCCTGGTTGCTAACCACTCCGCCAAACCAGCACCCCATTGGGCCATATTTTTCAAAAATCACATCTCTGAAATCACTTCATGGATTTGCTTCATACAGGATAATATATAACATAACAATTCATCACAGCCAGTTTCATTTAGATCTGATGGAAATTGACATCACAATAAATCATTGTGGAAAAGCCACAGCTGTAACTGAGCTGCTTGGTGAAGATCTGCGCTCCTGAAGTGCTTTTCTACTTATTTTTGGGGTTTTTGTATTTTTTAAGTGTCACTTATTAGAAAAACATACAACTGATTCAAATTCTGTGATGGTAGCTTGTGGTGTTTTTTCAATGTCCCTGAGAGCACCCCATTGTCTCTCTTCGGGCTACCAGGTGCTTGTGGATACCCCTGATCTATGCGGTCACATTCACTGTCGGGGGCAACAGATTCAGCCACAGCAACAAGGGTTGTATATCTTTATATGTCACGATTCAGTTTGATTTGACGTCATGACACAACGCAGTGGGAAGTATCCTTGACTTTCTGTATTACCAGGCTGCTTTTTAAACAGGGTTCCCACGCGTCCTGGAAAACCTGGAAAATGATTGCCCAATTTTCCAGTCATGTAAAACAAATGGAAAATGAGGAAAAAAGTGAAATGCCCTGGAAAAGCTTAAATAGTCCTGGAAAATTATTTGTCTTCCCTCCAGCTTGAAACATAGGAAATGAAGTAAAAATGTACTCGGTAACTAATGTACACGTAGCCAAAAAATGTGAGTAGGCAAAATAATGCAAGTTAAGGCATAAAATATAAAAAATCGAAACAGTGGGGATAAAAAGAAATAATAAAAATTGACAAAATAAAATTTAGGCTACATTAACAAAATTTATTCATAAAAACAGAGTAAATATAGATTAAAAATATGTATAACCAATAATGTATAATAATAAGACACATAAAAGCCAGATTAAACAGATAGCTAACAGACAATGTTCGTGCTGGAGAGTTAGAAACAAAGAAATTCTAAGATCAATATGATCAATAGCTAGAGATATTGATCATCAACCTCTAATCTTGTTTTTTAGAAGGCTAACTAGAATTGAAAACTGCCCACAGCATCAATGTAACTGCAGATGGTTATGTGACACTGAAAAAAGTCCTGGAAAATGATTTCTAGAAAAGAGTGGGAACCCTGTTAAATCTAATAATACAAGCAGTCAGATGATTATCTTCTTTAATTAATGAGAAATAGCTTTTGAAATCAATTTCAGCATAATTTTTTTTATTGTAAACCAAAATCTATCAATCATCACCTCAGACCTCAGATGGGGCAAGTTGGAATAATGTCACTTCCAAGTCACACGCAGCTAAAGTGGGGTTAGCTGGAGACTGTGGGACATTCCCTGTGAAGCATTTAATTTGCATCTCATAGAATCGAGGTTGGCACTTTGCATTCATCATTCCTGATGGCTGGTCTGCACCACCAGCAGTGATAACCCTACTTTACTTATAGGTGTTTACGTGTGTTGAAGTTTAAGGGCTCAAGGGTGCAAACCCTAAATCCCAAGGCTCCAAAGGCAAGGGACACCCACCCCTTTCTGCTGCTTTACTCAGTACTGTAAACCGCGACAGGCACTCCGGAAATCAGGTTGCATCTCCCCAGCTACCAAACCAGCTTCAGATTATATTTCAATCTCGACTTGAATCCTCCAGTCCCCAACCCAAACCCTGCTCTGCTGCCAGATTTATAAGCAGAAGCAATAGTCATTGGTATTACTACAATCTTTTAAGTTCTCATCCCTTATTCTGATGCTTGGAACTGATCTTCAGCTGGTAATGTTCTCACGGTAATGACATGACATGAGGATCCTTCTGAAAATGAGGTGTAGCATCTCAAGAGGCTAACCTCTAATAAATCAGATGACAGGTCTATGTTGAACCTGTCACTAACTTTAGTTCTTATTCTAGTCCACTTGTCTCCTCTTACCTCCCTTCCTTTGCCCACACACCCAACACAGCATCGTGTGGATTTGCTGTTCATCATGAGACTGGGATCCACATTCAAGATTTCCTGCTGCTTAACAGAAGGTTTTTTCTTGCCGCCATGATGGAGGGATCCATGATTGGCTATATGGATTCATGTTGGGTGTTGGATGTATATATTTGTATATATATGTATATGTGTATCTTTATATGTATATATGTATCTATGCATATATGTGTATCCACAAAATGAAGAGTTCTTGCTCTATTGTAAAGTGTCTTGAGATAACACTTGTTATGAATTGGCGCTATACAAATAAAGATTGATTGATTGACTGTCTTCATGCCAAAGTACACTATTTGCTGCTATGTGATTGACTGATAAGCTACTTGCATTAAAGAGTAGTGGAACTGGTTTCCCTGTTAAAGTGAACAGTGAGTGAATATGTGTCATTTTACATTGTGCACGACTTAAATGACAATTAGAAAAAGTAAATACTTCATTCTGGGTATTTAAGGCTTTTACTTTTGACTTAGTGGTTTCAGCTAGTGACAGGTACATTACAGTTTGGTATTAACTAATTCTTACAGAAAATATTTTATACACATTATCAATTTGAAAATGCCATCTTGCACTAATATGAGATAATTTTAGCTTTTCTCATCTCTACTTTATGAAGTTTTTTTCCCCTTTTCTGCTTTTAATGCACACTTCTGTATATGATCTGAAGTATAAACTATTTGTTGTTTCATGCAAAGACTAAACATTCAACCTTTCTGTCTGTTTACCCACAGAAGATGACGATGTGATGATGTCCTTGAAGAAGCACATTTTCAAACTTATTGATCCGATCCTGGAGTTTATCTCGAGGAGGCTGTTTGGGGAGCTTCAGGAGGTAAACATGAGGTCAAACAGGTCACCCCAATTAGCAAAGCAGGCTGTGAAGTGAAAAGTGCTGTTTACTGTGTGTGTTTGTTTCACAGCTGTGTGATGTGGAGAGGGCAGAGCTGTATCTGTGTGTCCTGAGGCAGCTGGTGCTGATTTCCAAGGCTTCATCACAGAAACTTTGCAAAATTCAGCAGAGTTATTTCCCTAAGCTCATCAAGTACAGCCTCAAGGTCCTGCAAGAAGCAAACCAGGAGGTTAGAGGAGAAGTAATCAATGCTGAAATGTCATGAATATGTTAGGCAGTTGGGTTATTTAACATGTTTCTTCCATTCTCAGATCAACTCTGTTGCAAACCAGGTGGCTAAAGCGATAGCCATGGCGACTCTTGCTACAGTCTGCAGTTGTTTTGAGCATGAAGTCCTAGACGTGCAATCAGAGACTATTTCTGCCATGAAATCAGTCAATGAATTCTTCTATTTCCAAACACCATCTGCATCTCAAAGCTCTCCATCACTGGAAAACTTTAACAAGCAGCTACAAAAACCAAAGATGGAGGATGGGTCAAGGTGAGTTTAGATCATGCATTCAGATTCAGTTTAATTTAAAAATTATTGAAGGCAGAAATTGATTTTAAAAAATGAAAATAATAAGAGGAACACAGCTTTAGCATTCTTCTTCGTGAAACAACCTTAGATAAAATTTGTTTGGATTTGGTGTGATAACAATGAGGATTGATTGATATCTGGAGAGAGACATTTCTTTGAGCGAGTGTGTTAGTTATACTCTGGGAAACTTTATTTCAGTTGATTACTTCTCCTTTTTATCATTTAGTGTTGTGTATTTATATTTTTGTAAAGCCTGATTAGTCAACTTTACAACAAAGTAATCTTGTATTGCTTATTCATGAAATGAGCAACACTGTTAAACATGCGGGTAAAATCCAAAAACTTTGCCAAAATGCCCTGCAAATGGAAGTTGATGTCCTGATATGTAGAGTGGCAGCATTATGTGGTGTCGACCTTGATACCATTTCCAAAGTTAGGACCAGTTTTAACCAGTTCCTGAACCTTGTGTCACTGATTAACCGCAGACTTTCTTTCAGGGGAATAGAGGATTTCTGCCCCTGTTTTTGTTTGGATGATACCCTCATGTTAGTCTGTGTTACATATTCCACAAATGTGTAATCTTTACAAGTCGTCCTTCGTCGTAAAGTTGACTAATCAGCTTTCTTATGATATGAAATAGAATACCAGTTGGGTTTATTCAATGGGAAAAATAATCAACCAAAATAACATTACCATTCTATTTTTAAGATCATATTTTCAGCATATTTAATAAATATGTTGTGCAGGAGGCCAGTTTCTAGGAAGATTTTACAATAAATAATGAAGAATCAATATTCACTGATGTCTCTCATGTCAAAATGGTAGCAGAGGCCGCACATATACAGGATGCACTGTGAGTGGAAAGCCGACACCAGAGATGAATCTGTTGAATGAGCAGTGGAGTCTGAAAGTTTTAGAATGGAGACAGATGCTTTACTTCACTTTTTATTGTCCATGACACCGAGTTGGATGGTTATAGTTGTCTAATTATCAACAGGCTACACTGAAAGGACATTGATGCCACATTTTTGTCTTAGAAATGATAGAAATCTCTTAGAAAATCTGGGATTACATTTGATTATGGGTATTATTTTTGTTTTGTTTTTTAACTTTTGCTTTATTTAAATGCCTATATATCAGAATTAAACTCAGAAAGTCTTAAGTAATCCCTGAAAGGAAATTTGATTGTTTCTTTTATGTTGTACAAATTATTGCAGTAGGAATATCAAGATATATGGACCCTTAGATAAGATGGAAGTTTTAAAAGAATAGAAAAAAAAAGCAAATTAGCAGAATGCAGTAGTGTCCTTATTTTCACGTATCTTTAACTTCTTTCTGTTATACTGCCAATAAGAGCAACGGAAATGTACTTTAAAATGTACTTCTGATTCTTTTTCTGATTGTATGTTTTTCTCTGTAGTGATGTAGGAGTGCAGGGTCTCCTGGTGCAGGTCTGGGGGCGTATTGCTGCCAGCTTTCTGCGGGACCAGTGGATCTGCCTGAGCTTCCTGATTGAAGCTGTGGGATTGCCAGAGTCTGTAGGAACTTGCAGAGAGTGTGAGACTCTTACAGCTGCTCTGAGCTGCAGCGTGGAGGCTCTGTCTCTGCTGCCCAGTGACCTGGTGCTGCCTGTGCTCACCTTCATGGAGAAGGCATTGCCACAAGTAAGTCTCAGTTCCCAGGTTTTTGTAGTTAGGTGTTTGGGATAAAACAAACATCAGCACTTTGTTGTTTTAATGTAAAGAAATGTAATGTAGAAATGTAGATAATATGTAGGGCTGGGCTTTTTATCAAGTGTTTAAAAGAAATACTAAACATCACATTTAAATTGGTTGTGCTTTCTAGACTTTCTCCTCCTTCCTGCTTACAGCCACCCACCCACAAACTAATCTTCCTAACTATATTCACACATTACATAAATCAGCACCCATGTGGACCGAGCTGATGGTAGCAAATCTGCATATTTACACACCTGTGCTAACATTTCAATTAAGGTGCGTAACCATAATGATATGGCACTACTTTGTTAACTAGAATACTTTCATGATCTGGATACCTGTCATTTGTCTTTGGACATAGGTGCACTAAATAAAAAATACATGTACATGAAATAAAATGGTAATAAAAATAATAAATCAATGAAATAAGGTAACATGAATGATAAACTAGAACTCCTTTTTTGTTATAAACTCTCATGTTTTGTTTGGATTTCAGCTGGTCCTACATGAGGAGGCCCTCTGTGTGGAGGCGGTGACTCTGAGCTGGGAGTTGGTGCAGGGTCTGAGTACAAATGCCCATGACTTCTGGTTGGCACTGAAAGGTTTCATCTCGATGGCTTTTCACCATAAACTTCTCCAACTGTCTGACACCCAGGCACCAGCATTAACCAACACGTTAAAGCAGGTAATAAAAATCAAACATGAGGGGGTTGGACTGATTTGCTGTTATTTTCTGTTTGATTAAAATATATAATGTGGTCTTTAAACCTCTTAAAGGTCTTATTATACATCTCATCTTGTTGTATCACTTCATCTATTAAGTAGTTGTTCTGAGTGGTAACAGAAAGGCTCTGAAATCCGGCAGTTATGGTGTCATCATGTTGTTTCAGATTTCCTCTGAGCTGATGGAGCTGTCTCAGTCAAAAAGCGGTGTGTTTGGCGTGCTGCTTCATCACTGCTGTCAGACATGGCTGCCAGCAGACAAAGATTATGATGACGCCGTGTTTTCAAGTGTTTTCAGCCACATGAACATCCTCACGGAGGCCTGCGTGTACGGGCCAGTGTTCAGGAGAGACCAACGGTAACTCTCAGCAGCATTTTTCCTCATTTTCACTTTTGCTTTTCAAGCTTCTCTGCTGACCTTTTTGATGATTTCCTTTCAAAGACTCATCCAAGAGGTCCAGGCTTATGTGGAGCAGCTGGGTGAGGAGTGTTCAGCCAATGCTGCAGTGAAGAGGTGAACTGTGTTTCTATTTCCTCTCTGTGGTTCATACCAGTGCCACTAGATGGCTCTCTTTCTTTGCAAGTGTTTCATATGTTTTTATTTCTGCTTATTTTTCAGTGATAGCAGGGACGAGCAGTTTCCTCGCACCTGTGCTCTGGCGTTTCTTGCTCGTTTGGACACATTTGGTAACCTGAAGCATCAGAAGCTGATAGTGGAAGTAGTTTTGGATCTGTTGAAAAAGGTATGTGATAGACTGCAGTGTGTTTCAAGGCTGGGCAACTTAGTTTGTACACCATCCATTATTCAAATATAGAATGATTGGGTGTCTTTTTCAGAGAAATAAATCAGACATGTGACAGTAGAGGTTTTTAAAATCATGACACGAAGAAAAGAAGCAGTGATATGAGGTTTGCTTGAACATGTATTCATTTTTGAAGTACGTTGACTTAAGTTCTCATACAGGTGATAGATTTGAACAAGGGCCTTGCTCATATACAGGGATTTTGGACAATGATGGCAGATTTTAATGCTTCCAGGCTCTTATTTCTTAAATTTAGTTATATGACTGTGGCCACAATAGTTAGAAACCATCACTTGAAAAAGACATTTACTCAGAGCTGTGATTGAAACATCTTTTAGACGCACTGGGTGCATTCAGGGTATGTTTTTGTATTTACTGCTTTTCCTTTACTACTCCTGCATCTTCAACAAAGGATAGTAATAATTAAGAATACAATAAAAATAGAATACAAACCTTTATTCCCCCCACACAGGAAAATTTGCAATGTTAAAGCATTAAAGGGGACAGCAGTGATACACAAAGAGAATAGACTAAGTATAAAAAACAGTATATGTGTTATCATTCACATAAAGACTAGAAATATAAAACTAAAAACTACACTATAAGAATTATTTGCAAATGTACAAAGTAATTGCACATCACAATAGGACACATTGTTGGGAGAATGACAGTTATTGTGTATGGTCTACTGGGAGCAGTGCTGATTGTTAAGTCTAACAGCAGCAATAAGGGAGGAAGGGATGTGGATAAACGTTTTTCAACAAAGCAAAAGTAAGACATTGAAGTTTAAAACATATTTGAATAACAAATAAGACAAATTACATATTTAAAACCAAAATCACCAAACTTTATATTGATCACTTTTTGTAATTAGTAATTGAATTTGCTTTTTCATATTAGGGAGATAAAATAAATGTAATCAAAATAGGTCACTAAAATGCTCCAAGGAAGCAGAGAATGCCCCTGGCAAATGAGACTTATATGTTAGATCAATAAAGAAATAGATATTAATTGAACAAAAGGAACTGCAGACGGTTATTGCTGATGTTTACAGCCAGTTTTTTTTGGCACATTTCGACTTATATCAGATGTTTTGGCTGTAATGTTGGCAGAATGTACAAATACAAAACAATGATTACTTTATCATGATGTGTTCACTTTTAAAAGTGTTGTTTTTGTTGCGGTGCTGTGGGAAGTGCACGTACCTCACAGCAAGAAGGTTGCTGGTTTAATCCCCATGTTGGTCAGGGCCTTTCTGTGTGGAGTTTGTATGTCTCTCTGGTCACTCCGGCTTCCTCCCACGGACCAAAGCATGCTCATTAGATTGATTTGTGACTCCAAATTGCCCTTAGTGTGAGCGTAAATTGTTGTCTCTCTCTATGTGGCCCTGTGATTGGTTGGCAACTGGTTCAGGGTGCACCCTGCCTGTTTAATGACAGCTGGGATAGGCTACACCCCCCGTGATCCCGATAGGGATAAGTGTTGTAGATAATGGATGGATGGATGTTTTTATTGTTTCGCAAATGTTTTTCAGACAAAAACTCTTTCTCTAAGAACAGAGCAGGTCAGTTTTAGATCTGTGGATGCTTGATGATTCTGACAAAAACTACTGTAAAAAACTATGATCCAAAACATATTAGCTTGTTAGATAGTAGCAGAAAATCCAGTATTGTGCATCCCTGCCAACATTGTTGTGTAAAAGTCCTTAGTAGGGCAGCTCTATTATGGCAGAATTCCTTTGACTGTGTCTTTCTTTTTTTTTTTTTTACTTTTTTTTTTTTTACTTTTTTTTAAAATTAATTTAATTATTTACATGTACAACGATAATGGGACCATCATGGGTGTCACAGTTAAAATCGAAGTATTCTTTAACACGTACATCATGGTACTCCATACAGTATATTGCTTGGATAATTCTACGCCACTGGTCCAATGTTGGAGGGTCTGGTTGCAGCCATTTTTTAGTTATAGCTTTCCTACAGCTTACCAAGAGTATCTTCCATAAGTATTTATCCTTCTGTGAGACTGTTTCTGGTATTTTACCAAGATACAAGGTAACAAAAGAGAAATCTACATCCACCCCAAAAATCTTATTGATCTCAGTAGCCACCTCTCTCCAGAATAACTGGATTTTGGACAGGCCCAAAAACATGAAAGTGATTTGCCATTGAAGTTCCACATTGTCTCTCCTTTGATTGTTTCAATAAATATTGAGATTGCAATTATGAAACACAAATGCTCACAGATTTGTATCACACATCACATGCTTTAATCTATTTAACTTACAGTAATCTTTTGACATTATTAGTTTGAACATTAAAGAATGTGCAGCATATAGATCTATACATGCAGAAGTAAAATACTCTAAATAATGCTAATGATTATAGTGGAAAAAAGAAAAATAGTTCAGAAAGTCATGTGGCACAGAAATGTTCAAATCTGGATGACATAATATTCCTTTCCTGTGTATTGCATTGATTGTAATCTTGATTCAAATTTCATTAATTGCCCTGCTCTAGTCTGTAGTTTTTGTAGTTTTACATCCTTAAATGTTATTTTGACAAACATATTTACTCCTTTATTGTCCAAACTCCTTGTTAAACAGAGCATATAATAATAAGAAAAGGGCTGTGTTATTAAAACGTTATTTAAAGTGTTTGCTTGTTGTATATCTATAACCTCTACTTCTTGGTTGGCCATGAATCGGCCTAGATTGCTTTCAGTTTCTGGGTGTTTTCCAGTAAGATAATAAGCTGAACATAAGTTACAGCTCAATTAACAACAATGAACTCCATTTTCAATCATATCCTCCTTCTGACTCTCCAGGATAATGACATATCTAAGTCAAAGGTGCGTTACTATAGCAACTCCCTGCAGCATCGTGTCAAAAACCGAGTGTGGCAAACACTTCTGCTGCTGCTGCCCAAACTCAATGAGGTAAAACGATACCAGTCACATTCACAATCACGCATGAAACAAGCACTCAGAAAGACAAAATGTCTGTTTGCAGGAGTTTTTCACCTCCACAGTGAAGCGAGTGTTTGAGGCTGGATTCTGCAGTAACCAGGCCTCCGTCAAATACCTGATTGAGTGGACGATGATCCTGATCCTCGTCAAACATCCTCAGCACGTGGAAATGTTCTGGGACTGCTTCAGCATGGTGAGCCTCGACTCTGACATGAGACAATCCTGCAATAAGAGTGAAATAGTTTAATTATTAATGGTCTCTTCTGCACAGGATCATGAGAAGACAAAGACGAGCGTCTGCACCTACCTGTCAGTGCTGGTTCACTTCAACGTCATTCTTCCTCTACTCACGAACAAGGTGAAGCCTTTGAAGATTTGTCTCCGGTCCATCACTACTCATCTTCTGGGGTTACATCTGTGTTTCTACCTCTGTCCTGTGTGCATTTCTTAAATATTTCATTCTGCTTTCTCAAGTTTGCCACATCAAAAAAACAGCAACTGATGTTATTTATCAGTTTCATTAAGAATACATATTCTCTTTAGGGGGAACTCAAAATAGCTGTCTCTTGAAAAAGTATAGAAAAACATTTATGTTGCAAAGTTATGCACAAGGATTTCTACGGATACATGAGAAGTCAGAGGAAGAAGTATCTAACAAGCAGCCCCTGAGCTGAACATCATCTCCTCTGTGTATCCAAACATTATTTCTACTTCTTATCACTTATGGGGTTGTGGAGGCTGGAGCCTATCCCAGCTGACATTGGGCCAGAGGGGTGAATCCTGAACCGGTTACCAGCCAATCACAGAACCACATAGAGAAAGACTCACAGCTCACACTGATACCAAAGGACCTTTTGAGGTCACCAGTCAACCTAACTAGTATGCTGAAGAAAAGGGTAAGGGTGAGTGCTGCACTGGGTCAAAAACGTGTGAAACAGAAGTAAGCTCGGGTGCTCTTCAAGGATCCAAGGACAGCAAAACATGTCCCTGACACAATAAAGGATTTTAATTACATCGGAGTGCCTCGGATGATGTTTGTTCTCTAACTAGTATGCTTTTGGTCTGTGGGGGGGAGCCAGAGAGCCTAAAGAAAGTCCACACAAGCACATTGTATAACTTTTTCTTAAGTATAATTGGCCATTTTAGGCCTTTGTTGACTGGAGTGTGAAACAATGGAAAGGCTTGTAAAATGGGGCAAGTGAGTAGGGGATGGACTCTCAGGTCAGCAGAAGCATGTATATGGGTCGTGCCTGGTTGCTAACCATTCAGCCACATCAGCTCCCCCTATTCTCTTGTATTATTTTCACATTACTTAAATCCACTCAATATGCTTTCCTTCAGTTCTGCTGTACCGCTACTGAGCATTAGAGCTGTTTGCCCAGCCCACTCACCAGTCGCGCCTCACAAAAGATCTTATATATGGTGAGATGGGTTCAGCCATCAGACTTGAAATTTATGCCCGCCGAAGAAGCTCAAGGAAGAGCCCAAGTAACATAGCATAAACATAAAATAACACAATTGAAACATACATTTTATTGCACAATCTCAAAGTATGTTGCACGGCATCATTTCTCATTTATTTTCTTTACCTAGGATCAACATTTACTTTGTCTGGATGTGTGACTCACAGACATTTTTAAAGCAACGAATGAACAAAAGACTTCTCTGCTTTTCAAACTTTAATCAGTTTTTCTTTCAGTCAGACTAGAAAACCCTGAAAAATTAATCCTTCAGAGAATTCTTAAAATACCACGTTCACAAGCAAAGGATAAACATGAAGACCCACAACCTTGACAGTTGTTTACAGTTTGAGGAAAATCCTTCAAAACATTTTTGAGATATCACTTCTGCAAACAGATAGACAGTCAGACAACCTGAAAACATGATCCAGCCAGAGGTGATGCCACTATGGAGGCAAACGTGAGAAAAAAAAAACACATTCTTCTTTTTTTTCTAATATTGTAATACTTTGTGTTTGATAGTTTTCAGGATATAAACAGAAAATAAACCTAAAATGGCTGTAATGGCATTTAAATTTTGTTCATTATATTTTTCTGTTTAATTTAGTCAGAAGGGTGCATACACCAAACAAACAAAAATAAACAAACTAGGAAAAAACAGTTGTTCAACACCAGCACAATTCCACAACTTAGGTAATTCCTCAAGACATGATAGAAAAACGCATACCAGACAAATAAGACAAGCAAACAAAACCAAAAAAGACAAGCAAAAACAAACAGACAGACTTAAAACAGTACTGGCAACATGGATGTGCTGTTTAATCTTTTTTTGGAGGTTTTACTCTTTATTACCTCCGCCAAAGAGGTTATTTGTTGAGAAAATGTCTCATCTGTCTGGTCTGTAGATCTAGATCTAGATCTAGATCAGATCCGTGAACAAAATAAATCAAAAATCGATGGGATGATTTTCAGGAAATGTTCAGCACTTGAAGGAAGAACTGATTCGATTTTGGTGTTGACCAGCGCCTAGGCCGCCAGCGTGGTGCCACGCCATGCATGTAGCGAAAAAAATGTGATTTCTGTGAATAACTACTGAGCTAAATAGATATCATTCTTCGGTTTTTATCCTTTGTGTAATGTGTATATTTCCTTTACTGATTCTTTCCATTTGATTATTTTTGGTGGATTTGATTTTAACCATTTTTGTAATCTGTTTTTAATTGCAATTATTCTGTACAAATTGTATCTGATTTTATGGACAGTGCCCCAGGGAATTCCCAGGACTAAGTATCGGGGCCTAAGGAAAGGCCACATTTTAATATTTTCTTCCATTTCCTCTTTAACTGCACTTAAGTCAATTCTTTGTTCTGTTTAAAGGCTGCACAGCTACGGAGAGCGCTCGACATCATCCTGCAGTGGTGCTTCAACCACAACTTCAGCGTGCGTCTGTATGCCCTGCTGGCCTTGAAGAGGGTGTGGAGCCTGTCAAAGAACTTCATGGTGGAGGAGGGAGACTGTGGGTTGGGAGGTCTGTCCACTGTGATCGAGGCGTGTTTGAACCAGGCTGAGGCCATGCAGAACACGGGGTGAGAGCTAGAAGTAGATCTGATCTGTGTATGTCCCAGCAGTAAGTAGATACAATAGCTGCTTAAAATCTATTGTAGAGAGTGTGTTTGATCCCCACCGCTCCTATACTGGTAGCTGCAGACCAGGTCTCCGGTAACAGGACAGTTAATGGGAGTCAGACAGAGCATCCATTAACTGTTTAACCAGGGGCGAGAGTATTTACCCAAGCTTCTAACTGTCTACATCCAAGTGTCTGCCCTGCTTCACTACGACTCCAATCCTTCACAGAATAACAGTGGAAATTTCAAAGTGTTCAAATTTGTACTCTCTTCTGATTATGCCACTCGGTGAATTGCTCGGTTTGTCATTTGGTGATCTGGAGCAACCTATAAGAACCACATATACTTTAGACTCGTGCACACCAACTGAGACCACCAAGGCATTGAGATTTATGTAGGTATGTCTAAATCTGAGTCTCTGTTTGCTGTCTTCCTTCATAGAAATGCCAATAAGAACTGGCTGAGGATCCAGGAGCATTTCTTTTTCGGTGTTTTTGATCCTATCAGGGATTACAGCGTTGAGGTATCCTTGTATATTCAAGCTTATACATGAAGCTTTTCTATAGACACACTGTGCACTGAACTTCTCTTGCCATTTTTTCCCTCCATAGACCATATTTTATACTTTTCCCAGTCTGTCAGAGGTGGCTGATGATGAGTGGATCCCTTGTTGGAAGTTTGAAGAACAGCCAGGCTTTTCTAAAAGCTTATCCTTCTGTTTAAGAAATCCTTCACCTGATCTGAGCCAGCTGCAGCCTGGAGACTGGATACAACAAGACAAAGGTACAGCATCATCCCTACAGCTATATGAATTAAAGGAAAGACCCATAAAGCTCAGAGAGTTTGAGTTTTCCCCCATATAAATAGTATGTAGTGGTCATTTTGAATGATAGTCTCAAGGTAGTTTAGCTATTGATCGTCCAATCACAAGCTGCTGTTGTATTTGAATGTTCTGCCCCTGAAAACATTATTGCAGGGCTCCTCCCCAGATGGATTAGTGAAATATTTTCAATATGGAACTGTCCATCTGGCATGTCAGGTTACCTCACTGCCACACCTTCCCTGTTTGTAAGCTCTGTTTTCTGCATGACCACTTTATCATGCATCAAACTATAACCATCACATGTGGTTGTGTGGTCAGGTGAGCAGAATAAGGAGGACCGCTGGGCTGAGGTGCAGAAGAAGATCACTCCCTGGAGGCTGGGTATTCAGGAGCAGGAGCCTGAACTTCAGCTTGTTCCTCAGCAGAGAGCAGCTCGGCTGGGCAAACAGCACGGAGCTCTGCTGGTGGTCGCCTCACTGATCGACAAGCCGACTAACTTAGGAGGTCAGAAAAAGTAGCATAGTTCACTATGTTTTTTAATCAGAGATAAGGGCGAAATGATTTCACCCTAATTGTATCAATCTGTAGGACTAAAAAAACAGGCTTTAGTTTTTCTGTAAGGTCATGGTCCAATAAAACATATCTTAGTTTTGGAGTTGTAGCTTTTGTTCCTAACAGACTGTCATATGCCTAAAATAAGATTCAGAGCTTACATTTCCTCTACTATCAATCGAAGTCTTAACTGCTGTCTTTGTTTCAGGTTTGTGTAGGACCTGTGAGATCTTCGGTGCCAGCGCTCTGGTACTGGACAGCCTCCGTCATGTCAGTGACAAACACTTTCAGTCTCTGAGCGTCTCCTCTGAGCTCTGGCTCCCTCTTTTAGAGGTACTGTCATTTTTTTGATAAGGCCACATCACTCCCATGTCATAGTAGTGTAACTCACCTTTTGGGTTACTCTTCCAGCAGTGGAGCTGACAAGTCTGTTGTTTGAAAAGCATGGAGAAAAAAGAGGTAAAAGTAAAAAGACCACAATTAAGTAATCAAAACAAAGACTAAAGCTCAAACTCCAAAAGCATTCAGAGTTCTTTTGATAGTTCCTTTTTTAAAGATGCTATGAGGAGTTTCTAAGTAATCACAAAAAAGTCTCACTTTTAGATATATGCTTGATTGAAATACACACTTTAAGATGAGTTTTATAGCATCTAAATAGGTTATCTATAAATGCTATTCCTTAGCTTCGCGGTTGGGTCAGCCAGGGTTGGACTGGCCTGGATTCTCAACTTCAGGAACAAGACAATTAAAACTAGAGCAATTTATATTATTTGGACACGTCTTAGAGCACCGGGCTGTAAGTAGAGATATATAGCAGGCTATAAAACTACGATAATAAGTTTTCCAAAAACTGTTCACATCTTTTGGTGCGTTCCAGTTGTAGTCAGAAGTAGGAATTTCCGAGTCCCGAGTAGGAAACTGCAACTGGAACGTCCCCTGAAGTCGGAATTTCCTCCTGGGAACTCGGTGAAACCTCACCACCTCTGAGTTGACAATCGAAGATGGATGCCCCCAGTGTGAACAGTTATTTAGCTCCTGTAATAATCAATTTATTTGCACTTCTGACTGGGGTGTGTTGCTCTAGATCAGCTGTATACATAGTATTGTTCGACTTATATTTACAAAAATGCTGCCATAGTGATAATCACATTCTTCATACAACAACGCAGGGCGTGCTAACAACAGCTAACAATAGCCTGGTAGGTTGGCATGATTTTTTTCCGACTTCAACTGGAACGCCGATAACTCAGAGATGATGTCACTCCCAGTTCCGAGGTTACTGGAATGCAGCATTACGACAGTCGCCGCGTGTGCTCATGGGTAGCAGAGTCTTTATGTTGCCGGTAATAGATTCTCCTCATAGCATCTTTAACTACAGTGAAGAAACTACCTGGGGTATTGAAAAAAGTAAGCAACTTGATGAATAAATTCTGTTTGATGCTGTGGTGTTCACAGAAAAAAAATCCTCAAACTCAATAAAGCACCTTGGAAGTGATCATTTAGAAACAATAGCTTGATTTGTTGAATATGGGAAGCAACAATATCCATTTACTTTCTAAGAGTCTCTGTTTATATTCATAGTTAGTTCAAACACTGGCTGTCTCACTGAGTAAGTACTAAATGACCACCCTTTAGGTATAAATGAGACAACTGCTTTGCCTCATGTTTAAATTATATCTAACGACAGACAAGCATGCCTCTTTTACCAAGCTCAGCATTAATGCTGCTCAATGTCAAGGTCAAAACATGGAGACTGTGGAGCATAAGCAGGCCTTGTCTGGTCTGAATTAGGTGTGTATGTGTTAAAGAAAATCAGTCTTGTGGCTGTTTTATACTTGAAGCATTTTAATTCTAATGCAGCTGTTTTAATTTCAGCAAGCATGTTGTCATGGACATTCAACACCACGACAATTTTTAAAGGGCTTTGGTTTGCTTCCAAATAAACCAGTGTTTGGTTCGCAGTGGGTGTGAAATCCAGCCAAACCAAAAAAGAACCAAATAAGGCAAACAGAAAATGAGTGAATTTTTCCTTGAATTTGGTTGAATAGTGCAACAATAGACCAAATGGAAGTCAGAAGACCAGGCCGACATGCCCCGGCTGACACTGGGTGAGAGATGGGGTGCATCCTGAACTGATTGCAAGCCAATCGCAGGACCACATAGAGAGACGGAAGACCATCCACGCTCTCACTCATATCTTGGGCATTTTCGACCCACCAGTCAACCTAACCCAAGGATCGAACCAGTGACCTTCTTCCCTTGAGGCATGTGCACCACCTGCTGTGCCACTCTCAGAACATACATGAAAGTGATAGTTAGGTCTGTATTTTCCATGTTTGGGCAAAAATGTATGCCCACATTGATATGTTATGTCACAAACAAAGTAAAGCCAGTATGATATACTTCCTGTGTGCTTTTCAAAGTAGAAGTCTAGTTTTGCATTTATTTGGAGAAACTTCCCTTGTTTCTACCATATGCTTTTATTCTGAAGTTTACCCACAATAAATCAAGTCAATATTAGGAAAATGTGTCTTGATTTTTAACTTTCCTGATTTTCTTAAGAACACATGACATTTAAATAATGAATGTAAACTATGTGGGGAGAGGCAGGACTGAGAGAAAAGAAGCACCAACAGAAGTGTCTGGCTAAAAATGAGTGTTGTGAGCCTAGCTTTAAACATTGGATTTTTTTACTGAAATTTTGCATATGTTTCAAATTCTACTTCTGGTCAAGCAAAACGAGTCGTAATTTTATGACTGTTTGTAAATTCACTAACTGATGTAGGGGAATTCAGTTGGATCAATGTTTTGGTAGCGCTCTCTGTTCAAAGAGATTTTACTCAAAAAATGGCAGCGAAGAATCGCCTCAGTGCCTTTCCTGTTTGTTATACCCTGCTCTTTCTTCTCTCTCTCTGATGTCTCACTGTTTCATAGTTCTGCCCCCTAAGCCAGGGGTCATCAACTACATTTGTTCAAGGGCCAGTTTTTTGCTTGACAGAAGTTACAAGGGCCAGATTTAAAAAATAATATTTTATCAATTTCCTTTCCAAATTTATTTCGAGGTGAGATCAGTCTGAATCACCCATACTGCTGCCAGCCACATGGGGTAGTTAAGATTTTTGGCCTCTTCTTTCTCGGGTTGTCATGTTTTATTAATGAGTCTGTCACTCATTACATGTTCCTCTGGGTCTAACATGTCTGTCATCGGATCGACATGAGATCTCTCTTGCTAAAATTGTTTCATTTTCCATTTTTTTTAGGTTGCCTCTTTAATTGTAGATATGTAAGAACTAAAAAAGACCCTCAAAACAACAACATATTTTTCCGTCCTCTCATTTTCTGAATTGAAAAATATCCAGGGGATCAAATAAGAAGCTGTGGAGGGCCTGATGTGGCCCCCGGGCCTGCAATTGATTGCCCAGAATAAATTCGTTCCCAAGTTTTATTTAACTCAATCATTCAGGGTGGCTTTCTTGCCTGCATTTTGATATTATTTTGGCATTATAAATAAATTGCAGTGATAAAGGGATGATTCTATAAAATCCCTTTTTAGATTTGAAGAAACCAGTAAGAACGGTCACATCACAGCTCAGACATCTAAAAAACCTACAGACCAGAATAAAAGGGAAAACATCTACTATGAGTAATGCTACAATGCGACTTAAAACTCAAACTGTGTATGAAACCTTTGTTTCCTCTGTAATGCATGGCATATATTTTGGTACGTGCAGACATTATAACCTGTTCCTGTCTGTCAGGTGAAGCCTGCAGAGCTGACAGACTTCCTGCACATGAAGAAGGGTGAAGGTTACTGTATTGTTGGAGTGGAGCAGACTGCAAACAGCCAGAGCCTCCAGGATTACCAGTTCCCAGAGAAGACGCTGCTCCTCCTGGGGTATGAACACATTTAGATCCTCATTTTTACATCAGTGCAGTCACCTACACAACCAGCTGTTCATGAATGAATGCAGAGGCCCGTGGCCCTCTGTGCCCTCGTGGCTGTAACATAGATTAAAGTACGTGCTGACGGGGCTGTTTAACGTTATCTCTCAGGTTTGGTGTTTCCCTGCGGGGCGCCGAGCTTCTCCTCTCTGTGGAGGGAACGTGTCTGAGCATGCTGGGCTGTAATTGGTTCTCTCAGAGGAAAAGAGCAAAGGAAATAAATTACACAACATAATAGAAGCAGTTTGATGACAGCAGCACAAAAACATTACCTTATACCTGTTTAGTTTTTGTTTGCTAATGCTCCATGCTGCTCTTGTCGAAAATATCCTGACTAGTATTTATATGTGTACAAGGTATGACTCAAATGAGGCTGAAGCTGTGATTCAGTATTACTGAACATTTTCAGTGTCTCTCTCCTGCACTCTCCTCCCTTTTCAGTGACATTCAAGTCTTCTGCTGATCAGAGCAGTGCAGCGGGTCTTCTTGGGACAGTAGTCTCAGAACTTCTATTCATCTTAACTTCTAACATAGACTCTAAACATGTACCTTTGAGCATAGATTTGATCCCAGGAAAAAAGGAAAAGTCTTATGGCCCTTTTCCACTAGCACGCCTTGGCCCTACTCTACTTGGCCCTACTCAATTTGCAGCGTGTTTCCACTCGCCCGGTACCTCCTCAAACAAGCTATTTTTAGTACCTACTCCGCTCTGGTTCCAAGTGAGCAGAGTCGATACTAAAAGATGACGTCACCGACTAACAGCTACTGATTGGTCAGACAATGTCGTCATCGATGAGTCATGAGCGCGACGACCTAGCGTGCTAGCGGTAGCTACCGTTAGCTTACCTTCATACGTCTTTTCTTTGCAGCTCAATTGCTCTCGTCCTCATCTTCATTCTGTTGTATAGCTTCCAAAACTCCCCTGTGCTTCTGAAGGGGTTTTTCTTCTTGTCATCTGCAGCCTTCTTTGCTTTCCTTTTTTACTTGGTTTGTGACAAAAAGCCACAGATTACCGCGTTGCGCTCAAAATGACGTCTTTGCAGTGCCGCTCAGCTGTTCAAAGCGAAACTGCACCCCGTTGGGCAGGCGACTGGGGCTAATGGAAAAGCAGCACAAGGCGAGTAGAGTAGAGTAGGGCTAGTGGGAAAGGGCCATTAGACTGTTAGATCAGCTAAACAAGAAGGGTGATCAAGCTCTGTGATTTGTTTTTGGGCCAGAAACTGCTTTACCGAGAGCGCAGTGTGAGCTGGATGATAAATTTGATCATTTTTACACAGCTGTGGTCTCTTTCTTTAGACTCTTTCCCCACAGTTTCGCTAGTGATGGCGAGTTTTTAAGTTTTCACATTTTTTTTTGTTGTTGTAATTTTGTTGATTTGCTGTTGACCCTTCTGGAACCCACTCCTCCAAAATGATCCCTTCAATGTGAAAGAAAACATCAGCATGTCCTTCAATTTAAAACTTTGCTCCACTTCTGATGTTTTGACGAAAGTTTTGTTTTACGAAGTGGCTTATGTTCTGTAATGAAGTAGTGTCCCCATGAATGTTGATTAATGGTATGATTGTCCAATCACCTGCTTATGTGCTTCTGAAAGGTTCTGCACCCTTAAATTTTTCTTTGGCCTTTTCCAGATGGACTAGTAAAATATTTTGAACTGTCCATCTTGTGTGTCAGGTAGCTAATGTCATAACCTGAAGCTAAACCAATCCCCAGGAGCTCACATTCTTAAATTTCTGCTTGTTTTATGGAATTTAAAAGAAAATTAGGTATTAAAACAGACTTTTTTTAACCTGGCCTGGCTGGTTCTTCCCTAATGCAGAGCTCCATAGATTAAATCTCTATTAAAGAGTGAATCCTCTAAAGGAGGAGGAGTGCAGCAGTTCACACAGTTTGCCAACATCACTTTGCAGCAGAGCATGCCGCAGTGTTTTGATTGTATCACAGCTCTATGTGATTATATAACAGCAAAAAAACGTTAAAAGCAACCTTCAAAATAATGGATGTCTACTGAGTTTGAAAGTTTTATGCATTTATGTCTAATCATAAAGTTGCAAATGTTTTAGTGACCTTGCCCCCAAACCTCCCACTAAGTTTTTCCAAAGACATTTACATTAACAGAGCGACAGAAGTACAGTGAATGGAAGCTGTCAAATTCAGCAGCGAAGGTCTACATGTGGGAAAGTGGCTTTCTCCATTAGATGCTGTAAACACTTTTCTCAATCTGTTAATTGATTTTTTACAGCAGACTTAACAAGGCACAGTGGAAGACATAGTCATAGACAGAGTCGGTAGCTTTGTCAGCAGTATAGTGGTGCCCCCCGTTACATGTCCCCCCACTCCCCCATTAGTCTTGCCGTAATGTCCCACCTCTTCTCTCAGTACACTTCACTCTGTTGAATCAAGGTCTTGAAAGTTATAAATAATCCAACACAGATACAGATATTGATTTGAATAAACAATAGTAATAATGATGTGAAAGGGTAAACAAAAGGAGGTTTCTGGTGAGACTTTCAGTGTAATCAGGGAGGGATCCTTCTGATGCATGTTAAAGTTTCTTGAGTTTAATGCATCATATCGTGTTTTGTACAATGACAAATGAATAAGACCATATTTCATAAAAACAAGAAACAAACATTTAAGAAATTTCACCAAAACCTGTTAAGAGCTACAAATATTTGTTATTAAGCCAATTTGAATAAAAAACTACAAAAAAATTAATCTAATTTTTGGTCAGGAATGTAAGGAGATCTACAAACAAACTATATTTTGACATCTTAATCAATAAAAAACAATGAGCTTTATTATTTTTTCTGTTCTTTTGTCAACAGCTACTTTGAAAATCCAGGAATAATAAAAGTTATCAGCACTCTGTATCCTATATTCGAAGAAACTGTTGGGAGTTTGGGGTAATTTTGGTTTCAGATATTTAAACGTAAATGCTTGTAATCGTTAGGGAAAAAGTAAACTAATGTTCTCTTACTTTGGTTCCTTTTTTGAACTTTTTTTTTATTTGAGTGCATTTTTTTGCATTTTGAGAATGTTAATCATTTTAACAGAATTTGGGAAATTGGGGTTTTGGAGTTTTAGGAATATTTTGACCTATTTTGAAATTCCATTGTATTTGAGTCCAAATCTATATTTTTATTTTTAGAGAGACTTGTGTTTATAGTATTTTTAGACATCTGTTTTTTATTTAACCCTGTGCATTCCAGGGCTGCACAGAGTCAACATTTTTACCTTCACCAAGGTAGTTATGTTTTTGCTACTGTTTGTCTGTTAGCAAGATTACCCCTGAAGTTAAGAATATATTTAGATGACATTTTCAGGGAATGGCATGATAAAAGAGAGGAGCGATTACATTTTGGTGGTGATCCGTATCTGGATTTGCATCCTGGAGTGGTTTTGAGGATTTGTTAAGATTGTTTGAGCTCTCAGACTACTGTTAGTTACTTTTGCTTCATTATTTTTGTATGTTTTTACTGTCAAACTATGTTTTTATAGTTTACTCATATCAATGGTAAATTCTTGCTTTGTTCATAGTCTTACTCATACTTTTTTCCCTACATTAAAGCAATTTGTAATGTCTTAATTATTCCATATGATGTAATTTTGGTTACTTTTATTCTATTATGCTTGTGAGGAACAATTTGACTCTTGTATATATTGTATATAGTTTTTTCTTATGTATTTGAACTATCCTGTATTCCTGTAAAATCATTGCTTCGTGACTTGACCTGAAATTACCCGTACATGACCTTACATAGCCCTCTCCTTGCTAGAGACTAAATTCTCAAACATGCACACACACTACATGACCGTACATAGCCCTCTTAGCCCTCTCGTTGCCCTTTCTTCCCAGAAACTCAAGTTATTCCCATGAACTTGCTGAACTTACTGCACCTGCAAGGCCATCCGCCTCACCAAAAACAACATCACGTGACAACATACAATGTTATAAAAGGGAGAAGACACGGTACTAGTTTTCAGTTCAACTCTCAGACTGCTTGACACTCTGTATAGTTGTAACTCCTTGTCGGCAAGTATAAGTAAAGCTCCATTTGATTGCATCCAGCTGCTTCTCGTCATCTTTATTCTGAATAAATGTCAGGTGTTGATACAAACCTTGAAACTGAGCTATCTTAGGACTGTAAAGGGAAAAATCCTGAAATTTCTATTATCTTATGTTAATGTCTCTATCCGACACTTTTACTGCTAAACAGTTTTTTAGATGAACAGACTAATTTGGGATTGAAAAAGTATTTCTGATCCTGATTCTGACTTGAAAACTTCTCGTCCTTTGAGTTGTCAAAGATTTACTGAAAAGTATTTGAAGATGTCACTCTAAAGGTCTCGAGGAACAGCTTTGAGTAAAATCTTTTGCCCTCTAAGCTGTCCAACATCTATTTCATTCATGCATGTTTTTATATTTTTGATTGTGATGACAGAGGGAAAAATAGTAAATCTTCTTGTATCTTTAAGTCCAGATTAGTACAACGGAGGATTAGGGCCACGTTGTAAACTTAAAAAAAAGTAAGGTTACGAGAATAATCTCATAAATTATGAGAATAAAGTCGTTAAATTATGAGAATAATCTCATAAATTATGAGAATAAAGTTGTTAAATTACGAGAATAAAGTCGAAAAGTTACGAGAATAATCTCATAAATTTACGAGAATAAAGTCGAAAAATTACGAGAATAAAGTCATCTTTAAGATCAAACTAGGAAACATCTAATTGGCTTTATTTAGAAAGATATTCACTGATTTGGACTTTGCGGCTCAATAACTCATCTACTAAAGAACATAGTTCCAAACCGGACCCCTCTTTTTGATCACTGTAATGAAGACTGTGAGCTATAAACTCATTTTCCTCCAAACGAGCTGTCAATACACTGAAGCTGATGGCTCGGAGGCTTAGGGACCATCGGCAAATTACCATATCGGAGGAATAGTGTGAACGAAAACTGAATAACTTCCCCGTACTGAGAAGTAAAGTCTTCAAAATCACAGCAAATACAAAGGATCGTATGTTATTCATACTACGGGTCATATTTTCTGTAATTAATTAAACTATTTTACAGGACTTTCTGATTGAAAATAACTAAAATGCCATCAAAGTAATGAGATCTACCAACCAAGTCATAACAAAACATGAATGATGATCTCCTCTTCTTTGAACTGTAGCTCTTACTTCAGCAAGATTGTTTTCATTTGATTTAAATGATGTTATGTATATTTAATTGTGTTAATTAATATGCATGGATAATAATAACTGCAATGGATTTTATTGTTGGTAACTGTAGTGACACTAAAGTCATACTAATGATCAAACATCTCTTAATTCTTCTTAATGTAATTATATGACTTTTAAATATTGATGGATACTCATTTACAGCTAATGATGAAAAAAATGTAATAACTTAACTTGTTTTTTGTTGCAGTGACACCAAACTCACCAAACTATCTCTCTTTTGTATTTGCTGTGATTTTGAAGACTTTACTTCTCAGTACGGGGAAGTTATTCAGTTTTCGTTCACACTATTCCTCCGATATGATAATTTGCCGATGGTCTCTAAGCCTCCAAGCCATCAAATTCAGTGTATTGTCGGCTCATTTGGAGGAAAAAGAGTTTATAGTTCACAGTCTTCATTACAGTGATCAAAAAGAGGGGTCCGGTTTGTAACTATGTTCTTTTGTTGATGAGTTATTGAGCCGCAAAGTCCAAATCTGTGAATATCTTTCTAAATAAGTAAATGTTCCTTAGTTTGATCTTAAAGATGACTTTATTCTCGCAGTTTTTCGACTTTATTCTCGCAATTTTTCGACTTTATTCTCGTAATTTTACGACTTTATTCTCGTAACTGTACGACTTTATTCTCGTAACCTTCCTTTTTTTGTAGTTTTCAACGTGGCCCTAATCCTCCTTCGTAGATTAGGTTAGACATCTCTGCTTGAAAATTGACAGAAAGAGTAAATTGATTGTCATAAGAGTTGACATTTTAATTTCTTATACTTGACTGCTGTACCCGTATTACTCTTATTTTGTCCCTCAGTCAGAGCTGTAAACTTGAACTCTCAGTGCACGAGCTGAATCTCAAGTATTTCCCCAGCTGTGCTCTCCTCAGCGCAGCATCGCTTCACGTTAATCTCTCATCAGGTCATCATTATCTCTCCTGGTGGTGCTGATGATGAGTGCAGCTCATCACATCATATTTTCTTAATGTGTGGCCCCCTCCCGCTGTGGCCTTTTGCCTCTTTATGTTTGCTTTGCACCGTCCATGCTGCTGGTTCTGAATGTAGGCTCAGCTCATCACTCTGTGAGCTTTTTAGACCGCAGTGTGAAAAGCTTATAAATAATGAGAGTGAAAACTGCGAGAGGGCGACCAGGTAGTTATCCAGCAAGTCCTTGAAATAGAGTACTGGAAAAGCTTCGGTAAAACAGTAAACACTCTGTTTACCTTCAGTGTTGTTTTTCAAGCATTTACTTTTGAAATTTGTTAAAGCAAAAGTTGCTAACCCTCTCTACCTTCTCTGCTTAATCATCTGCCCAACATTCCTCATTAGCTAAAGAAGCAGGCCTTACAGGAGACTGGAGCTTTACCACATGTGCCACAACAGGAGTAAACATTATTAAAACTATTTTTGCTTTTTAAATTAGTGGTTCAGGAACTGTTTGACATAAGCACCCTCAGCAACATAATTTAAAAAGGACATTAAACCAGACTGTGCGAGCTAAACAAGTTGACGTATTTAGAATTGAATAAAATATTGCCATTTTTCATTTTTTGTGCTCGTATTATTCTTTGAAGTGTCCATTTTCATTATTAACATGTATTTTACTCATTTATTTTATTTTGTTGTTTTTTTCTTGAGTGAAAAATAAAAAATGAAAAGGCTCATTAGAGACACACAGTTTTATGTTTCCTTTTTTTTCATTTTCATTCAGTTTCACAAATGTTTCCAGTAGTTTTTTATTGATAGTGTTCACTTATAATAATAATAATAATAATGCATTTTTTAAAAGCGACTTTCAAGACACTCAAGGACGCTGAACAAGATTAAAAAAACAACCACAGTAAAATCAACAATAATCAACACTTATACCCCACGTCTACCCTTCTTCCATCTGTGCACTTACACAGAAGAGAAATGAAGATACAGAAAAAGAAACAAACTAAATAAAACGGACAAAAACAAGACGGAGATAAAGAGAAAACATACAGATATGGAATAGACAAACTGTTTAACTAACTCTGAATCATCTTGCACCTTTTACATTCCATTTTCTACTTTCTCTCTCTTTTTCTTCAGAAATGAGCGAGAAGGAATCCCTGCCAACTTACTCCAAATGTTGGACGTCTGCGTGGAAATCCCCCAACAAGGAATCATCCGCTCACTCAACGTGCACGTCAGCGCCGCGCTCCTGATTTGGGAATACACACGACAACATCTCACCTTAAGTTCAGCTCAGGGGAACCCAAACTAAAGACAAAACCTGGGCGTGTGTATACGTCTCTGTGGGGACTCGTCCAGGTCAAGAGGACTTTAAATGAACTTGTCCTCCTCGGCTGCTGTGAAAGAAGATGCATCAGACGGTGCTTTTAATGTGGTCAGTGCTGCAGGCCTCAGTGGGCTGCTTGTCTTTGCCTTAATGGGAGCCATAAATAGTGATCGGCTCTGGTTATTGCATTTAAATATTCCACTGGGCATGCTGGGGTATTAATGGAGGCAATCTGTGTGTCAGTGGAGAAGCTGCTTTAATGGAAATCCCCCCTTTGAGGAGGAAGTGTCTTGTTTATGCGAGCAATTAATATTTGCCTCAGAGCACCAGGACTGGACTATAATCTGCATGCCCAGGAGGATATCATGCATAATAAACATGTGTAAATGCTGCTTTTCAAAGAGTTTTATATCAGCGCCACTTGTTGTTTTTACAAGCTTTTACAAGCTCAAATAAATAACCCTCTATGCATATTTACGTTTCACTTATTATTCCAAGAAATTGCATGAAGGAGTTGTTCATAAAGGAGTTTGTGTGCCCCCCCTCCCTCTGACAGAGCCAGGTACTCAGTTCACCTGGTGACGGCCGAGCAGAGGGAGGGCAGATGGGAGCACGTCTGATCACACTCATTTCTTTTTCCATCAAGTCACTCGTGTACAGAGTCTCATCATGTGAGGACAGCAGCAGTTTGAACGGGACATGGAGCCCAGGCCGGGGTCAACTCTGCAGGCCGAAACAGTGGTCAACACGAGCCGGACGGAGGACGCAGGACTTGGTGTGTCCGGGTGGGCCCAGCTGGGGATAGAGACTCTGATAGTTCTGATGTGTTTGGGTGCTGTGACAGGTACGGCACTGCCTTTTATGAGATGTGCAGAATTTATAGTTGCGTTTTTTGTCATTCTTGTTTAATTTTTGGAAACGGTAGGCTTGTATTGCAGGAATGAAACTGGTAAAATCATGTAAGCAATAGTTTAAACTAGTCTAAAAAAAAGTTTGAAGTGTTAATTGCAACCAATTTTGTCAGTTGTTATTTATGGTTGATGAGGTTCTGGCATTTCCTTTGCTTTTAAGTCACTGTTTTAGATCTCTTTTCATGAAGAAAACTAGATTTTGAATTCAATGAGAGCAAGAAGGCACCAAGAAGATGTGCATTTGTTTTACATAAAGAATAAAATGTTGGTTAAATTTCTGTTCTTGCTCAAATTGTTGTTGTTTCACCTAATCAGTAGCTAACAAAAGCTACAAAGCTAACATATTTATAAATAGTACAAATAAAAGAAAGAAGTTTTGATGCTAACTTTTCCAAAACGTTGGCAACTGTCTGCAAATGAAATCATTATTTATTAAAATGCAAAATCACCTTTTTAAGATTTTGTGGGGGTTTTTTGGTATTGTAACTTCTATCAGTTTTTAATCAAGTCCAATGTTTTTTCTGATAGTATGTTTTTTTTTGCATTTTTGTGTAGGAAACACACTTGTCATTGTAATTGTGGCTGCAACCAAGAGCTTCCACACTCTGACGTCAGTGCTGATCATGAACCTGGCCATCAGTGACCTGCTGGTGGGAGTGGGAGTGATGCCTTTTGTTTGTTTGTCCGTCATAAACCATGAGTGGATGGATTATAATGTAAGTCCCTTCTAAACTGTAACACTGCCATTGTTTTTGTTGTGTTACTATAAGAGTGTGATGATCTTATAGGGACAACTCACTCCTCAGTCAGTCTTTCCAAAAGTTCAGGTCCCCTCCAAAAAGTTTTGATCCTGCAATGAAATGCAGTGTTTTTTGTTTTATTGTTTTTCAGAAATGTTATGCTTGTGGATCTACAGTGACAGATCCACACCCGCTACTATTCTTTGTCCCAGTTTCTTGTCGAAAAACTTAGCAATGATATTAAGTTGTTCTGTTTTAGTCTAGTTTTACTGCAGTTGATGAAATTTCACAACATTGTAGTCGACAAAATCTACTGTAAATTTAGTCGACTAAAACATGAATTTTAAGTGTAAGGCATTTTTTTTTGTTTCCTTACATTTCTGAAGTTATGTTTTACACTTGGATAGAATGAAACATATAATTACCCTTTACTGAATGCTAGTTGAGATCGAATGTATAAATTAACTTTTGTGTGAAATGCAGTCACCTTTATTTCGACACCTGGCAGAGCATCTCAGCTACAATACTACAACTGACAACAAATAGTGAACCTGCTGTACATGAAAATATCAATACGTAAGGAGCGTTGCTCTGATTGGATCGCCCCCCAAACTTATACCACCACAACCACCAAGCTATGGCAGCTGTGACTGGATGTCCCTCTTAACTCATCTAACCTTTTCACACAGCCAAAGTAGCTATGAGTGGATGTATTTTTAGCCTGTTTCTACTTTCCACATCATGAAATTAGGTCTGAATGGATTAAGTCTGTCAAACATTTTAGTCTAGTTTTTATTCGTTTTAGTTTTTGTCCAGGTGCACTTTTTTTTATTAGTTACTTATGTTTTGTCAGGGGAAAAAGGCTCTTGACGAGAACTTTGACAAAAATAAGTAGACAACAAAATTAACACTGATGACCAAAGTGCAAGATGGTGACCTATCTGCTCCTAGAAAAACCAGCAAGGAAATGTAGGCATAGCACTTGGTCCTTTGCACCTTTTGGGGTGATAGTGCATTCTGATAGTGCACTTGGTAGGTGATAAGAAGGTTGCAGGTTCAAGCCCAGCCCCAGCTATCACATGTCAATGTGTCTTTGGGCAAGACACCTCGCCTCAAGATAGGGTGAATTCCAATTGTACCCTTTAGCCCTTCCCATAAGCCCTCTGTTTTGAGAGCCATGGGAGAGTGGTGAAAACACACAGCTGAGAAACGAGACACTACTCGATTCCCACTATGTCATCACCCAGAGCCGCTTGCTCACTGTGACGTAAGCAGATGCGACAAATAACCGTAACCACGGCTGTGAAAGCTAGCTCGTTATAACAAGAAATTTTAAAAACAACCAACAATTCCAAACATAATTGATATTTACTTGATGATTTAATAATTACTTTTAATTAAGCTCTTTCTTTGGTCCCTGCTCTGCCTCGGGTCGGCAGGCGCGGTATATTATGGGAAATTACCAGAAAACTGGGACACCACTTTACTAGACGTGAACATGCAAAACCAAGGGGTAAGTGGTAAGATAAGGCCTAAGGGGTAGAATTGAGACAGACCCTTACTCCCACTACTGAATCAGTGGCATGTTCATTGGTATAAAGGAGCATGGATGTGTTAGTTTATACAGATGGACAACTAACATTGAAACTCCAACCATCAGTGAGTGGACCGGATTCATTTTGCAAAAGGAGAAAATCGTCTTCCTCAGGGTTCCCGCGGGTCCTTAAAAAGTCTTAAAATGTCTTAAATTAAAATCCAGGTAATTAAGGTCTTAAATTGCTCTAAATTTACAATAAATTTGCTGTCAGTATCAAATTTTCATACGGTGCGTTTCATGCAGATGGGAAAGGACTGTGGCCCACCGTAACACATCGCATAGTTTGAATTTGTTTCATTAACTTACCATGCAGTAAATATGAGATTGAGCGGTGGCCCGCCGTAAAACTTCTTCTTAACGATTAATAGGTGTTTTACGGTACATGTCATAGAGCGTCGGATTGCAGAATGTGTCGTCATTCACGCTTGTCAAGGTGCGCGGTAAGATACTAAGATGGGGAAGTGTAAGTTCAATGAAAATGGATGGAAGACGATCCATTTAAGAGGTGGTTGGCCCCTGCTGAAAACAATAAAAACGATGCCATGTGTAAATTCTGCAAAAAGACTTTTTATTTAGGGACAATGGAGCTCATAGCCGCCAAGTCGCACATGAGAGGAAATGAACCCCAGCGTTATGTGGCAGCACTAGCGGGGCCAGGCTAATTCCTGTGTTGCCTCCTGTGTTGCTTCCAGCACAATGCACAGCGTCATACAATGACATACGTCGTCAAGTTTGATGAGAGCATGAACAAAACTTCTAAAACAAATGGACCTTAATTTTCAGTCCTGGGGTACAGATTAGACAGGAACACAGCACGTCATTTCCCGCAAAAAAAAAAAAGAAAAAATGCCCACCATGTGCTTTGATGGTGTTTACAAATAGGGTATTTTCTACCACAGAAATTGTCATTACATTTTTGGGTCTTAAATAATATTATTGAGGTCTTAAAAATGTCTTACAAACCATTAAATTTGACTTTTAAAATTGTGCAGGAACCCTGTTCTTTCAAAAAGCCCTGTCTACCTGTGGACAACGCCTTGAACTCTATGAACCCAGTTAATTTGCATCTGACTCCTCTTCTGTCTCTCCTGCCTACAGGGTCTTTGTCTGTATGTTGGCTACACCTCCTCCGTTTACTGCACAGCTTCTGTCCTCACATTAGCTGCTATCGCCCTTGACCGTTACCACTCCATCATGGACTGCCTGCGCTACAGCTCCCGTTGCACCCTGTGGAGGACTTGCTCTGTGGTGATGTGGATCTGGCTGCAGGCCCTGCTCACCAGCTCCCCTCCCCTGCTCGGCTGGGGCTCCATCTCTTACGCTGCCCCCATGTATACCTGCGCAGTGAACTGGGCCAGCAGTCTGAGCTACACCGTCTTCATGGCCTCCCTCTCCTTCCTCATACCAGCGGGGGTCGTCCTCTTCTGCTACCTGAACATTGTTAAGGTCGCTCGCAGCCATGCAAGAAGGATTCATACGTTAGCGGACTCTGTGCAGCGCAGCAGGTATCCAACCTCAAGTTCTGGTGGTTCGGCCCACCTGCCCTGCCCCTCCAGACTGATTTATCATCTAACTGGAGAGTTTGTGTCTGAGATCAGAGGAGAACCAGGGAGTTACATGGCCTCTGCTCTGCCTGGTTCTATCACAGAGCAGAATCACTCAACATCCAGACGTTTCTTCTCCCTCCTGACCCATCATCACCACAACAGCCATGGAGTTTTGCGTCTCCTCCTGGTCATTTTAGCGTTCTTACTCTGCTGGACACCCTTTATATGCGTAGCCCTGGTTCAGGCAGCAGAAACTGCAATCTCAGGCCAGTCCAGCAGCCTCATCCCCCCCTCTGCAGTCACCTTTTCATACCTACTGCTGTTAGTAAACTCTGACATCAACCCTCTTCTGTACGCTCTACTCAGCAAACGATTCCAGTGTGCTCTGCGGGGACTGGGGCAGAAAATCGCTGCACGTATGAGGATTTTAGTAGGTGGTGAATTGGAGGTAAATGCAGAGGGAGATGATGGTAGAAACAGCGACCCCAACACCCTGAGCACCAACCACCCTACTCCTCCTACCTGCTCTGAGACTCTGACATGTGAATATGCCTCCATCTTCACCGTCAGCACTGACTTCAAACACTCCTCTAAGCAGCATCATTGTAAACTGTGTCACCATGAAAGTATCGCCCCGTCCTCAGTGATGGAGAGAGACGCTGCTGGTGGATACCTGCAGGTTCCACCACGACCACAAGAGGGCAGCAGGTTACCTTTCTCTGCTCTGACCAGGGAGCGGCAGGCAACTTTCTTCTATGGACAAATAACCGTGAGAGTGGAGCATGATGTTTGTTAGACGTGGAGCCGGATCACACTCAGAAAGCATTGACCTGCTGGGTTTGAAGACACCCATGGAATATCATGGAAAGGAGGGGGATGACTGGACTATCAGAGAGAAAAATCCATCCATCCAGAATCAATACTGCTCATCCTTTTAAGGGGGGAAGGGGGCTGAAGCCTATCCCAGCTGACATTGGGCAAAGTGCCCGGAGAAAACCCACGCATGCACAAGGAGACTATTAGAACTTAGAGCTTCACACAAAAATGTCCTGATCCCAGGATTCTAGTGTCAAAAAAATGCATAATTTGAAAAAATAATCATTTAAGGCTGCTACTAATTGATTAGACAGTTATTTTTAAGGTCCATTAATGACTTGGAAAAGAAAAAAATAGTTCTTTATATTTGTCAAAACAAGAAAACAGTCATTCTTGAACGTCCCTAAGCTTTTCAAATATGAAATTGTTTTCTTCATGGCATTTTCAGGGAATGTTCATGGCATAAGAATAAGTAGACTTTAATAGTGATCCAAATAAGGATGTGGATCCAGGAATAATTAAGGGATTTTTAAACATAGCTAGATCAGATAGTTTTCTACATTTAACTTATAACTCGACGACAACAATATCTGAAATTCATTTACTCTCTGAGCATTTCTAGTTGTTTAATTTTCAAGGTTTCTTTATTAGTATTAAATGGTAAATTTGTTTTACATATCGGGAAAGTGGGCAATCCCAATTTAAAAAACAACCACCCAACATACATAATATCAGACAAAACACAGAAGGGTCATTATCAATATTATCTAGGGTCCTCTAGGTTTCAGTATATTGAGTCTGGTTTATGTGTTGCTGAAGTTCTCTAGTCTTATATGGCTCTTCTTGGTTATTTATTTTGTTTTGACTCTGTTTTTATTAATATCTCATCTGCAGCTGTTTTGTTAGATGTTGTTTGGGTACCTTGCTCGGCAGGGTTTTGGCTCTTTATTGTGTTCTTATGCTTTGTCATTTGTTTGCCTTAGTATGAGTGCCAGGCTCTCTGTAAACCCCTATTTTCAATGGTGCTACATAAACAAAATATTTTTTTTTAATTCATTTGTTCTCGGAGTGCATCGAGGGGAAGATCGTTCCAGAGTTTAGGAGCAGCCACCTCAAAGGCTTGCTCCCTTCTGGTTTACATCTATGATCTTCCAGGAGCAGCTGGTTGGATGACTTGAGAGAGTTAAGCTTGGGTGTAGTTGTGCAAGAGGTCAAAAATCCATTTACAAAAAATAATAATAAAATCTTGTATGAACTCTTAAACATACAAGAAGCCAGCAGAAGGAGGCTAAGATAAAAGCAAGACTGTTGTACTTCCTTTTTCCTCTCAGGAGATGCACAGCAGCTGCACAGGCTGAAGAAAGCTTAAATTGTTCTGTTCTAAACCAGAATACAAAGAAATACAATAGTTCAGCCTTGTTGTTATAAAGGCACAGATTGCTTTTGCAAAGTCCCACTCACAAAGGTTTAATGTCTGAAAAAAACCTGTTTTGTCTGTTTTTGTGATTACTTCTGGAAGAACATTGAAGAAAAGAAAGCACAGTCAAAGAAATGTATTGAAAAGAAATCTTTTATATAGTACATGTGATTACACTTGAAGACACCCATCAGAAAATCTAACACACCTTTCTTTATTAACACTCTAAACGTCTCTTCCTCAAATGTGATAATCATATGTTGCATCTCAGTGTAAAAATCGTCATTCCTTACAAAGGTTTACATTTATGTCTAGCAATAATTCCAGAGGAATACAATATTATTATTTATTGTCATAGAGAATGACAATGGGAAACAGTGCTGATGTACTCTATTGCAAAGAAAGAAAGAAAAGGCAGTGAAGTGAACCTGCTGTCAGCTGCTTCTGCTCAGACAGTTTGTGCATGCTCCACCTGCAGACGTCACTCACTGTCCCCTTTAAGGTTAGTAAGCAACCAAAAAATGCAAAAAAAGAAGTAGAAAAGTAGTCCACAATGATGCTTTGAGATAACTCCCACAAAAAGCAACTCCGTCAGCGGGAGGGGAAGTATTAAAGAGTCTGTGGTGGGCACTGTAAATCAGATAGCGAGCGTGTGTGGTAGAGTGATGTTCATACATTCACAACAAGGCAAAGTTTCCATCAGAAGTCTCAACAGGCTCTTTTACTCTCAGGTTCTTTTAGTTGATTTGAGCTCGCCTAAGAAAAGTGACAAGTAAAATAAAAAGTACAGTCAAACAAATATCACCATGCTTGCAAAACAGATACATTTTCTCTGATGTCGCAGTCAGGGTGGGAAGGTTGTTTAATGGTACTTAATAAGGTAACCACTTAAGAGTTGGGTCTCAATTCAGGGGTAGCATCCTCCAAAGGTTCCAGTCTACAAAATGATTAGACTTTCTTAGCATGTATAGAACAATCAAGTGTTAACTGTAAAGCTGCATTCACACATTGACTTTTTGACCAAGTTTTGTCAATGTATGGGGAAAAGTCAAGCCAAGTTGAGTTAAGTCAAAAACTCAGTTAACGCCAGCTGGGCAACGCTGCTGTTTGTCAGATATGTAGAGAAACGTTATGGATGCGCCAGAATATCCGATGATTGATCCAACATACTTGTAACGCCAGCATGAGTTGACCTCCGCTGACCTGTACTACCCTCAGCTAGAGCTGTGTTAAGGTCTTTTTTGGGCCCATAGCTCAACGCTTATCTACGTCAAGTTCAGCTGCTGTCGTGTGACTTGAGGCATCCTTTGTGGACAGCCATATTTTGTCCTTTTAGCATTGTGTCTGAATACCGAGACCAGCTGCATGTGGTAATATGGCATACATGTTTACATTTTTTGGAGTTCATTGAGTAATGTCGCAATACGTTTGCACAAAGTTCAACAGCACTAAGTCACATTTGGCCAAAGTTCCCCTAACTTGAGCATGCTTACCCTTGCATGACAACTATGTTAGCAAACATTTATAATTTATCTACAATTAGTCAGGGGGCTATAGTCCACCAGAACAATATTTCTCTCAACCTAAATATGTCAGCCTGCGTTGAACGAAGCAATATTGACCCATTGGAAATTTCGATGATTTCACAACATTGGACAACATTTGCTAATATATGTTGATGTGTGAATCAACACATCAAAACGATTACAGTTTCATCACCATGTGTCCCTATCCTAGCCCTAGAGCACCACCCATGTCACTAAGAAGCTTTGGCAGCTGGGCTAGCTAACAAAGCTAACATTGTGTAACTTAACCAACTATTTAAGTGGAGCTTTAAGCAGAGTTTCAGGAGTGGACCACACCTCAACCACACCTCTTCCTGCGTTCCTATAAATTCTATCCGACCATTTCCCTCTTGTTTCGCACACTCGACGCACCCCTCCCTCCCTCCCCTTATTTAAAACTTCTTTCTTCCCTCCTTCCTCAGGGCCTTAAAGAGGGGGTTCATCGTGCCCGGGAGCTACGGTGAATTCCCCAAACCGTTATCCGCTTCACCTACCTACTATGTTGTTTGTTATCCACTGTACGCAATAAATAATTGTCAAATTCATCCTGTTGATGGTGTGGTCCTTACTCGTGAAAGGATGATATCTCATATAGTCTCAAGTTCTCCTCTTCTGAACATTAGCATAAATAGCTTTTCCACTAAGTTCAATCCAATTGATTATGTTTACCTCAGCATTTCAAAGGGTATGACACAGCTTCTTGGGAGCCCTCATTTGATGGATCTTGAACATTAAACCGGTTAGATACTTTTTTTTGTTGAGAGAAAAGAAAAGTCAGTTGGTAAGGACCCTTAAAGGAGCATAAAAAAGGACAAAGCGTTTGATAAGCCTACGTAAAGCAATAGTCTAATGGCTTCTTTTGAAGGGTGCAGCCCCTGAATTGGGACAAATCTATGTTGTTGTTAAAAAAAGACCTTGAGTCCCTGTAAATGTTTACTGACACCTCTTTTTTTCCTGATCAATCATGACTGAAGTAATAACTGCTCCATACCTTCATTATCGCTAGCACAAACACAACAGAATACCATATTTTCAGCTCCCCACTCTGTACATCAGTGTGTGAGAAGAAAACGCTTATGTAAATCTGGTCTATTTTTATGAGTTGGTAAAAACTCTCCTGAAGCCACAGAGACAACAGTTTTTATCTATTCTCTGTTTTCTCTCCAGGAAAGAAAGACAATCTAACGGATAAATGCTGTAAATTACATTAAGTGCCAGCTGAAAACCATAAATATTATCTGAAATCACAGGGCGGCTCAGTGATAGCTGTGGTTGAGGATATTAAAGGGGCATTTCATGAAGTCTTTCTGTTACATAAGGAGCTTTTAGTTCATCCAAATCACCAGAGACATGTTCATTGTTGTTGTCTGTTTTGTTGAAATAGAGGATAAAATCACAGATACTAATAGGGGTGAATGATAAAAAATCTTGACCCAAAAGATGTGCTGTCTTTTATGCATATCATTAAATCTTCCTCTGAACAACAATAATTTGGTTTATTTCTATTTAAAAGTGGATATTTCAAGATTTCTTTGACAGATTTTTCCTCCCTGAAACAAATGTCTACTATGACTGAAGGGAAAACTGATTATATATTGAAGTTCTTGCTTGTGAATGTATTTTCTATTTTCTCTTTCAGGGCTTTCTCTTAAACTGGGCACAAATGTCCACTGAGCCTCAAGGATGAAGTCTTTAGACTAATGAATTTTAGACGATTTTGGCCAGAGGTGCCTAAGCCACCAATGTGGCAAGAGTGTGGTGTATGGGTTGTTCTACATTTTGTACTATGTATCACTGCACTAGCACCCGCCTACTACAACATCTGATTGGTCTGTAATAAATATGGTTGACCTAACAATCATCCAGTCACGTTCCAGATTTATATTCAAAAGGCTCTGCCTTCCCCAAACACTTTCTATGGGCTGTTACCCAGTGAAATATATACTGTATAGTATACAGTAAACTGTCCGTGCCAGGTTAACATCATTTCTAAAAAACACGGGCGGGTTTCTGACAAAACCTTTGATAAAATGTCCAAACCGACTTGACACTGATTACACTTTGGAGTTAACTGATAATACCAGAAACAGCAGAGACTGCTTGTTCAGAGATTAGCATACATGCTAACAGCTTCAGTGGCAGTTTTATCAGATCTGGACCAAATATCTTTATCAAATGAAAAACACAAAGATAATCCACTTCCAACATTAGTTTGTTCTGCTAAGTGGCTAATGTTTTGTTCTTTACACTGCAGCAGTTGCTCCCGCCTACTACATCATCTGATTGGCCCTTACTGAATGTGACTGACAGATCTATCATCCAACCACCTTCCAGTTTAGTTTCTGAAATCTTCTGCCCATTCCCAAACACTTTCAATGAGATGCTGCCCAGGTGGACTAGTTAGTGTACTGAACAGTTCAATCAATGTGTCAGGTTAGTTAACAAGACATTTAAAGAACTTTTTTAGTACTTTAATCAAAAGTCGTACTGACGTCTGCTTTAAGACTGATGTGGCCCACCACTGTATTCTGGGAGACATACATGTCTGATTAATGAGTACACAGGAAAAATTGTGGTGTTGATTGTAAAAAAAACAGTGCAAGAGTGGCAGATGACAAGCTTCAGATCACATGACTGTCACAATAGTGAGACAGTGTCTCATCCAGCCCTGGTTAACATCAATAAATTATTATTATTGCTCAGTTCATGAGACTGTAACTCTGTCAACTGTAAGAGAATATTATATGTGACATAGCGGGTGTAATGGATGAACTAAAAGCGTACTTGCAAAAACAAATCTCAGCTGTCTCATGCATTGATAAGTTATGCAATAGAGATACTGGTGTTAGATCTATCGTGACTCATCTGTGGGCCTGAGCACTGGGTGTCAGCGTTAACAGAGTGGGAGTTTAGCCACAGGATAACACATAACCACGGGGGAGCCAATCAGTGTGATCGACAAGGACCTGACCTCTTCTTCTCAAGAGGAACAGAGTGAGGCGTTGTGAAAGCTCCTTCAGCTCCAATTTGATCCTCAGACGTGCAGACAGGTCCGCTCACGCCAGATGAGCCCATCAGGTCCACGACTCCAGGACATCGGAGGTGTGAAAAACAGCTATGTACAGTGCATGAAAGGCAGGTAATTTGTCAGTAAGTTAAACCTGAAGGCAGCCTCAGGGTCGGCCTCCTTTTTGTTTTCAGGCATTCAGCATTTTAGGCATTCTTCTTTGGATCTTAAAGGTGTGTAAATGTGTACAACAGCAAGTTCTCATGGTGTCTGCCTCTTTTTTTTTTTTGTTTCAGAGCTGACGATATCAGGCAAGTTGGCAAGTCGTCCCAGGCGTGAGGATGTCGTGAATGGAATGACAAAGAGGTAAAGCAATACTAAACCAAAATTTGATCGATTTAATACTGAAGAGCAATTGGGCCAGGCAGGGGAAGAAATAGTGAGAGGAAGAAAGTACAAACCTCAATTCCAATAAAGTTGGGACATTGTGTAAAAAGTAAATACGATAATTCGCAGATCCTTTTTGACCTATATTTGATTATTACACTACAAAAATAAGATATTCAGTCTTCAAAGTTATTAACTTCATTCTATTGTTACAAATAATCACTCATTTTAAATTTGATGCCTGCAATACATTTCAAAAAAAGCTGGGACAGAAGCAACAAAAAAGACTGAGAAAGTTGAGGAATATTTAAAAAACAAACAAAACAAAAAAACACTGGCTTGGAACATTCAACAGGGAACAGGTTATGTGGAAACAGAAAAATGTAACGATTGAGTTTTTAAGAATCCAGAGTAATCTCTGCATGTAAGCAGCAAGGCCAAAAACCAACACTTAATGCCTGTGACCTTAGACCATTTAAGTAGCACAACATTAAAATCCAGCATCATTCTGTAAATGGTGTTACTGCGTGCTGACACAGTTTGTTGCTTAAAGCTGGGGTTGGCGATTTTGGAAAACTAGCATGAATTTGAAAGTAGCATCTCCTCAGGGCTCCGCCTAGCCCCCCATCCCCATCCCCCCGCTCACGCACGCGCGCGGCTGATATATCCAGAAGACTGATTCAACTCCAAACCCCCAGCACGTGTTTGTTTTACATTACACCAAGTCATGTCTTAGTCAGCGGTAAGAAAACACCAAACAAACATGTAAAGTTATTGAATACTCACAGCCGATGTTGATCGGGGTATAGGTAGTTCCTCTGCCATTCTCCACATAGCTGTCAAATCTCCCGTTTTGGCCATGAAACTACCGTATTTTCCGTATTTTCTCCTCTTTTCCTCCATCCTGCTGTATCAGTATTCTCCCGTAAATCTCCCGTGTGATGATATAATAATAAAAACATTCCTCTGCCTCTCCAAACTGAGCTCTGACTCTAGCCTGAATGGGGCGGTAATGCTCCAAAATGATGGATGCCAACCGCCGTAAAACCGAAGAAGAAGAAAAAGCCTTGCGAGAACGTCCACCTGCAGTAGCCTGGGTGGCAGCTGTCGCGAGATTAGAGCCAACAGCAAAACAAACTAAGAAAAACAAAGAGTTTATTTTAGATTTCTTGTACATCTGTCTTAAATGAGAGGGATACTGGAGCTTGGTTGGGGTTGTGGGACGGCTCACAGCGGGCTTCCCTTATTTTCAAAGACAAAACTTGAAAGGTAAGCATTCTCCAGCGGAATCTGATCCCTTGCTCGGCTACCTACACGCACCGAGTCTGTGCACGCTGGGAAAATGCACACGCAGGAGGCGGGCAGAATGGCGACAGGATTTGATTGGTTTAAAAACAGGTATCCCGGCATGATTATTGGTTGGTGTTTTCCCTGTTTTACTCCTGCTGTAGATAGCGGATATTTTTCGCTCTGTGTTAAGAACACATTGTGAGTTGATTACCATCGGGTGATAAAGACCATTTTAACCAGTGTTACAAAAAGTGTATCTAAATAAGATCGCCAACCCCAGCTTTAAAACTCTAGCATGCTAATAAAAGACATCAACAACAGCCAGAATTGATGCCGGCAATGTAACACCAGGGTAAACATGCCCCTGTCCAGCCTGGGAATGTGTCGTAGGCATCATGTTCAAAATGAGTGAATATTTGCAACAACAAAAAAAAATGCATCAGTTTGAAAAATGAATTTCTTGTCTCTGTTGTGAATTAAAACAAATGAAAATCAAAAAGGATTAGCAAACCATTGTGTTCTGTTTAGTTTATGTCTTACAAATGTCTCAACTTCATCAGAATTAGAGATTGAACAGTTTTTTTCATTATGCACTTTGACAAAAAAGTAAAATTCCGAAAAAATAATACTGGTACACAGTCCTCACTCTAAAGTCACAATGTTTAAATAAATTAAAGTTGATGTACAATTTAGAGGAAAAAGAGTTTTCCACAGAAAAGCAGTTGATAAACAATTTGGAGAGAAAATGTCACAAATAAAGCTTGAAAAACAGCAAATGAAGTTACAATTGAAGTGTTGCACGAAGGCAAACACATTAAGAATCATGTCGGTGTGAAACTTCAATATTAAAGTCAAAATATTAAGAATAATGTTGACATAAAATTTAAAACTAAACAGTCAGAATATGAGAAACAATTTTGATATAGAATAGATAGATACTAATGCGAAGACTAATGATGATGTACAAATCTAACAATAAATTCCAACAGATGAGGAAAGTTATCATGAACATTTTGAAGAAAAAATTTAAATGTTAAGTATGATGTTCTGTCTTCCCTGGTAACTGGTGACTTTCAATGAGCATAAAATTCTTTCACCATGTTTAGGTACCTACCGGGTGATTTTTAAAGAGCCAATATTCTCCGTTTTTGAGTTTTAGAAGCCCTTTAGAGTATTACACGTCTCCTCTGCATAAGAGAGAGTACTTCTATAAACAAGAGAAAAAGTCTGCAGCATCCAGGATGTCCCCCTCCCCCCCAGTGTCTACAGTGTCAGCAGCTGCCTAAAGTTTGCTCCCCCACCAGGGCAACATAAGCCACCCAGAGTGATGTCCTATCATCGCTTTTGTTAAAGAGATAATCAATACTTAACGCGTATGTTCAAAATAATTTGACTGAAAGAAAGCAAATAACATGTGTCAAGAAAAGCCTAACAGTCTGGATGAGCAGTTGCCTACTTTTTAATGATAAATATAGTTTATCTATCTATCTATTTCTCAAAGTTCAATAATTTGAGTGATATTCTGTGCATGAAAAAGTGACAAATAACCAGGCATGACCCTGACAAACACATTTCAGACAAAAGTAATTATGGTTAAATGTTATAATGAGTGAAAGTTATTAGATTACACTGCATTATGTTTGTCATATGTTGAGAAAGAAGTAAAAAAAAATCATGAAAAATTTGAAATTTGATGTGTACTTTCAATCGGGTTAAGATGACAAGAATAATACTGGCATTTTCAAATCAAAATGTCAAGAAAATTAGTAAAACTTTTATGAATTGTGTTGATGGACTGTTTACAAATAAAAAACACAAAATGTTAAGTATTAAGACCATAATAAATAAACATTACAAAAGAGCATAACATTTAATAGATCAAGTATGACAGATATTTATATGCTTTAAGAAAAAAAAAACAAATCTAAATCACGTATGGCTTATAAACAGGTTTTAAATGTCACAAATCTAAATACATTTTAAGCCATCAAACCATTTCCTCGTGATATAACTTTTTTCTTGTTGCATTTCAACATTATGGCTTCACTTTCAAAGTGCATAATGAAAATAAACTTCCCTCCTCTCCTTTTTTCTTTTTCCTGTCTGATTCTAACCCCCCTCTGTAATTTTACCTGATCATTTTCTGGTGAAGAGGGATTTCAGATGACATGAGTCCATGCACCAGCTCAGATAACTCCATAGTGGAATGGGCGCTTTATGAAAAGTCCAGTCCTCTTGTTTGTCCCCCTTTAGCTGATGTGGATCTGACCAGAGGACGGTCTGAAACACTGTTTTCTCCTTCTGGGAGCTGCAGGTCAAATGTCCTGACATCAACTTTAAGAGGTTAAAGTGTCTCCCTTCCAGCGTCTGTCTGTTTGCATGGTAGTACTTCCCTGGAGTCAATGTGCAAATGTTGACATGGAGGGCCTGGTTCTTCCTCTCCAGTTGAGCCCTGTGGTGGCCCCGGCCTCTCCACTGCCCTCTGCTGGCTCGTCACGTTTCCGCAGCTTAGTGCTGAGCTGGATGATGCACTGGTCCCAGTCCTCTGGTAACAGCAGCATGAGGAAGCCCAGGCAGATGATGAAGACAGCGATGAGGCGCACTGTGTTGAAATGGATTTCACATGTGTAGAGGTCCACCACTGAAAAATAAAGAGAATTACATTAAGTGTTCACAAATGAGTAAAAGCTGATTCCCCTATCCCTACTCAAACTTGAAGCATGGTGCAAGCAGCATGGGTAAACTTGTTGTTGAGTTATTATTAGAAATCTGCCCTATCTTGTACTGTTGTCAAATCCTTATACATTTCTGAATCCACAATCAATTTGCTATTCCAACTGAAATCTAATCACTTCTCCCCTGAAAATGACATAAGAATATGCAGAGAATGTATTGAGCTATTAGCAAAGAAAAAGAAAACTGCCTTCTCACAATGTTAAGAACTCCTTAAACAAAAGTCTGATTCCATCTGAATTTGGATCGCCACCAAAATCTTAGCACTTTTTCCTTGTGCCAAGAGCAACATTCTCTGGAAATTTAATCAAACTCTGTTGAGAGCTTTTTGAATTATCTTGCTAGACACTATTAGCTTCATGATGGAGGTAAAAACAATAAATATAAAAGAGTCACATTGCTAAAGTCTGCTGCCAACCACTGGCTCGAGGCTGAACTATAACACAAATCAAATTCCAGTCCAGCTCGAGCATTATCCTTGTCATATGGAGCATGGTAAATGGATCTATCTGATTACAGACACTGAATCAGGCTGATCCAGCTGCACTGCAGGGTTTGGGTTTATCTTCCTATTTGCAAATATGCATGTGTAAACTCGACAACTATTCTTCCACTCTAAACCAGACAACTTTAGGGAAAAGTAAACTTTTCAATCCTCTCTGTTCAAACTCAAAAGCTTTGGCAGAGTCTTCGAGTCATAAATATTAAATGTTGACTTGTTCTAGAAAGTTAATAAATCAAAGGTAATTAAGGTATGACTGTAAGAAAGCCAAGAGACTTACTGGCATTGACTGGGACACTTAGGACGATGCCAAGGGAGATTAGTGTTGGGTAAGTTATGGCGATGCCAAAATTTACCAAGATGTTGAAAGCTGTGGGAAGATTTATGGAGAAGCATGTTATTTATTAGTTATTGCGGTATCATGTTTATGCCAATTTTTCTTTCATGTATTTTCCTTTAATACCAAAAAGCAGGCCTGCAACCCCGCAGAGGTACGCCCAGGGGATGTCTGCAGGCGAGCCGATGTACTCCACATGTGTAAAATACAGGATGACCGGCACAAAGCTGACAAAAACAAAGTTGGCACTCCCGACGATGCTCAGGAAGAGTGCAGCCTCTCCGAACTTGGCACTGCCCAGGACCATCTTGAAGAGCACCTGAGGAGAAACAGGAAGGGAGGGTGATGAATGCACAACAAAGAATCTGCCCCCTCACGGAGCAGCGGGATACTGCAGAGGCCGCTCCTGCCAAGTGCCTGTCACGTCTCTGGCACCACGTCGCTGCTGTCTGTTTATCACATTAGGCAGGGCAGAGGAAACCAGAACCCGTCAAAACAAACCTCTCTGTCCCGTAACCTCCCTGATCAGGCCATCACAGCCTGAGGACGGCAACCAAAACACTCACATATCACATGTTTCTGCCATTTTAGATGTTGCACTCTGCTCCTGTTTAATGACACAAGGCTATACAAACAGACAGGACCAAGTGCAGCAAGTTAAAGGGCAACAGGCTCACTGTTGTTATGAAGGGCAGAGAAAATTCATGGAAATGGCATGGCTTTAATTTCTGATAAGATTGGCAGGATGTACTTTTATGAGGACTAAAATAAATCATATGTTTAAAAGACATTATAAACTGCCTGGACAAAAAAAGTCCCCACCTGGATTTAATGAAGCAAATAGGTACGAGCCTCCTATTGGATAATTAGTGCATGGGCGATTATCATTCAGTTAGCAAGTTATTTAACCCCAGCTAATGCAATGAGTAGATTCTCATGACTTTAACAACCATTTCAAAAGACACATCCTGTGGTTGTACAAGCTGCTAGTCAGTTTAAGAAGGGTCAAATCATTGGCATGCATCAAGCAGAGAAAACATCTAAGGAGATTGCATAAACTACCAACATTTAGTTAAGAACTATCCAATGCATTGTGAATGATAGTAATCGTAGATCTCTTTAACATTTGGCCAAATCAAATCGAAGAAAAACAACAGTAGAACTCAGGGGTTTGTTTAATAGTGAAAGTAAGAGCATTTCCACAAACACAATGAGAAGGGAATTCAAGGGATTGGAGCTGAACAGTCGTGTAGCCTTAAGAAAACCACTAATTAGTAAGGCTAATTGGAAAAAAAGGCTTTAGGTTGCGAGGGACCCTAAAGATTGGACTCTGAAGGACTGGAAGAAGGTCATGTGGTCTGATGAGTCCAGATTTACTCTGTTCCAGAGTGATTGGAGCATTAGGATAAGAAGAGAGGCCGGGGAAGTGATGCATCCATCATGCCTAGTGCATAATGTACAAGCCTGTGGGGGCAGAGCTATGATCTGGGACAGATCTTGTAACATTGCAGAAGCTTATGGAAACAATGCCACAGCGAATGTGTGCTGTAATCAAAGCTAACGGGGGGTAAACAAAATATTGAGTTTGTGACCTTTTCTTAGGTGGCAACTTTTTGGGGGGGCAGGCAGTGTATTCTAACAATAATTATACTGAAAAGGGTTTTTCAATTTCAACTGTTCAATTATCTTTAATACCTTATTTGAAAAAAACTATAACATTGCAAAGCAGTTATAATCCCATAGCCTACAACTGACTGCTTCTGCCCCCATAGTACAAACCAATTCCAATGAATTTGGGACGCTGTGTAAAATGTAAATACAAACATAATAAAATAATTTGTAAATCCCTTTTGACCTACATTAAATTGCTCACCATACCAAGACAAGATATTCAATGTTCAAACTGATAAACTACTGTGAATTAACACTGCTGTATGCCCAGAATGCGGCTTGGCTTTTTCTAGCAAAAATAAGCAAGGATATCCCTGAAAAAGACATCCCTGATAAGGCAGTATATGTTGCTCCTAAAGCATTTCCTATTCAGCATTCGTGTTTCCTACACAAATGGATGACCTAAAATAGTTTTCAGACCAAAGAACTCTTTTCCACTTTTCCATCTCAGATAAACTAGGGTCCAGAGAAGCCAGTAGAGTTTCTAGGTGTTGTTGATATGATACATTGATATATGTAAAGTTTTACTTTGCACTTATAGATGTAGCAACAAACTGTTAACAGACAATAGTTTTCTGATGACTTCCTGAGCCAACTTTGTAATATCCCAATGAAGTGCTGCATGAGGTCAGGGGCATACAATGTTGAGTTTTCCACCTTGCTGTTTAAGTGCAGCGATTTCTCTGGATTGTCTAAATGTTTGCTCACATTCCCAGCTGACATGTTCACATCTGGAGTGTTCCAAACAGTTGTTATTCTCTTATTTTGAATGAATCAGTCTGAACAACAAATATCTTGTCTTTGGAGTGTATTTAAGTGAATATATGTCCAAATGATGTGCAAACTATATACTATTTTGTTCTGTTCAATGTCCCAACTTCATTGGAGTTGAGTTGGAAGATGAAATAAGTTAAAACCTTAAAGTTCAGGTGTTTTATTCGTTGCTCTCTGTCACATGACTGACATGGAGAGAGTGTTTATTATTATTGATAGCTTGTTGTGCATATCTGAATGCACAACATGTCAAATCTTGAAGAAGATGTGCTACAGCAGCAGAAAAAACATTCCTGACTATTCCTGTCAGCTAAGCACAGGAAAATGGGGCTACATGGGCTCACCAAAAATAGGAAAAAAATATTTAGTGTAAACATTAAAGTGTGGATCCATCCTGGCTCGTATCAACAGTCCAGGCTGGTCGTGGTTCAATAATGTAAGGCATATTTATCTGGTGCCGAGTGACACTTTGTTAAGCTCATCCTAAGTAACTGTTACTGATCAGACAATACATGTTGTTTCTGGACCTTTTCCCATTAAAAACTGCTAAAAAAATTATCATTTTATGTTTGACTTTTATTTTTGTTCCTTTAATTTGATTCTTTTTAACATTTGCCCTGAGTGAAAGAACCAAGACAAAACTAAAGAGGGGTATATGGATAAAACAAAATCGTTATGAATCTAGTCAAATAAATAACATATAATGGGTAAATTGCATCAGTGATGTCATCTAACAGCAGCTGTTCAGATTAACAGAAAGGGTACAATATTTCCACTTGATCTTCCTTGAAGTCCAAATATTGTCAGTATTACATTTTTTTCTATTATCTTTGAGAGAAAGGTAAGATTTCTTTGTGATACACAGTAATATAGCAGTTATTACACAATAATTATCCATGATCAGATAATTCTTAAATATTTTACAGTAGAAGTGATTTTCTTCCTACTCCTCTGTCCTCTTTTATGTATCTACGATTGTTTTTTGATTAAAAACAAAACTAGAGAATGCCTTATATGTGATTGTCTCTTTTTTAATGAAACACAAGTCTAGTTTTAGTCTAGTATTGTTTGCTGAGCAATTTTTCATGTTTGTCCCACAATGAAGACAGGGTCAGGATGGGAGTACAGTAATAAGTTTTCTATGAAGTACCACATGTCAACACATACCTTGTAGAGCGCTGACATTGAAGCAGAGGCCACAACCAGAGTAATACCAATGACCGAGTGACTGTGGAATCCATCAGCGTAGGTCATCATTACAATGCCTGCTATGGCCAAGATAGCAGCTACGATCTGCACGGAGAGAAAGAGAGAAGATCAGGGCATGATGGATGGACGACACGCTGCTCTGTGTGCAGTGATAAAGAGGCTGAAGCCCTCACTGCTGCGTGGGGACTCAGCGGGCACACATGGCCTACACTTTTATAAAGCACAAACCTAACAGGATGTGTCTGTAATGATATCATTAATCTGTGGGCTTCCTTTTATCAGCAGCAGTATTTGTTATCTGCAGGCAAACACGAGCCCCTCAACACTCTGAATGAAATCAAAGATCCACGGAGCATGTGTTCCCCACACAGGACAGGCTGCCTGCACAGCGTAGGTGTAATTGTCTGACATTGATTTTTTGTTTCACTGCCATCATGTTTACAAACCAAACACCCCCTCCTCAGTCCACCAGCCCCCTCCTCTTTTACTCCCACTCCCTGTCTGTGTGAATTTCACAGCTTTAAAAACCAAAACCAGCTCTTTTATCCCAGCAGCCATGAAGAATCAGAGCCAAAATCTTTCATCCAAGCTTAAAGGGATAGTGAGGATATGTTCACTGGGGTTGTTTAAGGTCCTTGTCAATCTGTGAACACTAAAGTCAGCAGAGCACTAGCACAGAGGCTGACGTAAGCATTAGTGAACACAGTTTGGAGCAAAACAATTAAAAGTCTTAATCACAACTGCATGCTGGACAGTCAAGTTACAGTGGTGGGTCAAGAAGAAGAGAAGGGCTGTTTTTACGCCTCAGTGCAGGACGTCGGTGTCTTCAGACTGTCCTTCCTTCTGTCCATACAGTATGGGTAGTTCTTGAGAACACAATATCAAGGACACTTCATAGGATTTCTGTCAGTTTTAGCACAATTACCTACTGTGGCTTAAGGATGAGCTGATTATGGAGGTCACTGGCCAAAGCTCAAGCTCACTGTGCCCCATGTTTCCCTTTGTTGGTGAAGAAATGACATAAGAACTCTTAGTTTTGAAAATTTCCCCTGTATCTCAAGGATCAACCAATCCATATTTTTAAGATGAAAGGTCAAGAGCATTGTGTCTTTTGTCACTGTGTCAAGGTCATTAACACTGCAGTGCAAATGAATCTGCCTGATTCAATATCTGTAATCAGAAATATCCATTTTGCAAAACTCCAGTCTGCAACAATTGCGAGCTGCCTAACGTAGCATGGTCCAATCAGAGTCCTTAAAACAGAAGGAGTTTGGAGCTATACAGGAGAGATGACAGCAGGAAGTGACCGAGATTAGCATACATGCTAACAGCTTTAGTGACAGTTAAATCACATCTGAACTGCATTTCTTTAAAGGGATTGTGAGGAGCATCTATTATCGGCGACACAAAGACTCGGCTACCCATAAGCACGCGTGGCGACTGACGTAATGCTGCGTTCCAGTAACCTCAGAACTGGGTGTGACATCTCCGAGTTATCAGCGTTCCAGTTGAAATCTGAAAAAAACATGCCGATCTACCAGGCTATTGTTAGCTGTTGTTAGCACGCCCTGCGTTGTTGTTCACTATCACATGAAGAATGTGATTATCACTATGGCAGCATTTTTGTAAACATAAATCTAATAATACCATGTATACAGCTGATCTAGAGCGACACACCCCAGTCAGAAGTGCAAATAAATGGATTATTACAGGAGCTAAATAACTGTTCACACTGTGGGCATCCATCTTCCATTGTCAGCTCGGGGGTGACGAGGTTTCACCAAGTTCCCAGTAGGAAATTCTGACTTCGGGGGACGTTCCAGCTGCAGTTTCCTACTCGGAACTTGGAATTTCCTACTTCTGACTACAACCGGAACGCACCAAAAGATGTTACTGTAGCCAAAGCGTGTGTTTGTCGTGTTGTAGCTCAGACCTTCCTCAGAACTCTGCATTGATTTACAGCTTCTTTTTTCAAAAACTTACAGGATGCAAAGCGACGAGGTATTGTATCTCTTTCTAGTTACATAGCGGTAGTTTTTTGATGTGACAACAAGCAAGTTTTGAAAAACTTAGTATCGTAGTTTTGTAGCCGGCTATATATGGCTAGTTACAGCCCGGTGCTCTAAGACGTGTCCGAATAATATAAACTTGCTCTAGTTTTACTCGTCTTGTTCCCGAAGTTGAGTAACCAGGCCAGTCCAGGCCAGCCCTGTCCTGTCCAACCCGACCAAGAAGCTAAGGAATAGCATTTATAGATAACCTATTTTGATGCTATAAAGCTCATCTTAAAGCGTGTATTTCGATCAGGCATATATCTAAAAGTGAGACTTTTTTGCAATTACTTAGAAACTCCTTACAGTCCCTTTAAGAAAAGAAAAACAAAAACACTTCTCGGTAGTGAGGATATTTTTGCTCCACTTCAGACATGATTTGGCGAGATTTTCTCTTCCTCTAAACAGTGGCTTTGGATCTTAAAAGTCGAGGGCAGGTCAAGTAGACTTTTATAATACAGCAATCAAGATTATCTTTAGCTTATTACCTGTTCATGGGTTAATGTGGCCTGTGATGTTGAAGTAGTCTGAGAGATTAAAGAAGTGCTATATAGGATCAAGTTTATTGTATTATTTACTCTAAATAGTCTAAATATAAATATGGCGTGTATTTTGTCTTGATCATAGGTATTTCTTGGATGAAGAAAGACTGGAAAACACTTATCTAAGGTGACAACTGATCATTACTTTCTCTTTGACAAAGAAATCTTGTGTTTGTGTTTGATTTTACCAGATCATTCTGAAAACCTCCACATTTGAACTCTGCAGGGGTCTTCTGAACACAATGCAAGCATAAAGTAGGTGTAAACTTCTGCTCTACATTTTTGTGTAACACATGTTGAGACTTTTACAATTTGATTTTTACCTCCGCCAAGGAGGTTATGTTTTTGGGAGAGTTTGTCCGTCTGTCCGTCCGTCTGTGAACAAAATAACTCAAAAAGTAGCGGACGGATTTTGATGAAATTTTCAGGAAATGTTCAGCATGGGAAAAGGAAGAACTGATTCGATTTTGGTGTTGATCCGGAGCAGCGTCTGGCCGCCATGGCAAAAAATGTGATTTCTGTGAATAACTACTGAACTAAAATAGATATCATTATGAATCCAATGGCTAATGGTATGTTTTCATGGTCAAGGAATCTAAATATTTCGATGAAATAAAGGTAAGAGTAATATTTATGGTCAAAATGACTGTGGCGTTGGCAGAAGTCTGCGCTCTCCGAGTGCTTTCTAGTTCAAATTGTGTCAATTTTCTCAAAGGGTTGCTGCAGCATCCTTTGCACCTCTTCTTTGACTATGGCCAGGAGTCAGTTGCATGTCTCTGATTTCATCTTTTGACATTTTGAAGGTGGGTAAGTACATTTTGCACACATCACATCCACAATACTGCACAGCTTTTCTTTCCTTTTGCAGCCATTTTTCCCCAGTCTATGCTCACAGCCATCTACTGTACACTGTGGATTCTCTTTGATATATCACTCGACAAAAAAACAAACTCTCCCTTTCATACCTTTGCATCATGTCCTTGCAGTACATTGTGGTGCATGCATGTGCGCATACAGTGGTTGTGTGTAAGATGAATAGAGACAGACCACAGTCCAGCAGAGTGGATTAGCGCTGCATTAAGGAGGTGTCAGGAAGATAAATGAGCCGCGTGTTTTTGCTCGGACAAAGCCCTTGGGCACCTCTAGCAAAATGGCTCTTTTTCTCTGCACTGCAGGCGGCCCGTCAGTCACAGAAACACCTTTCATTTACGAGAAGGGCTGTTTGCTTACAAGGTCAGCGACCTGGCATGTGTTGGTGTTTCAGTTTGAGGAGAGTTCAGCACAATTACAGAGTGGATCATGACACCTGCACATGGAGTGGCTTTTGTGATTATAGTATTGTTAATTCAATGTGTCAATGTAGATTATATAACTCCCTTTATGAGTGATAAATCCCGATAAAAGTCCCTCCAATAACCAATACTTACCAATTTTTTAAGCTTCAAACTGTTTCAAACTGAGCCTCCAAAACAGCCGTAATATTACACACTCTATATGGCAGTTTAACAAGAATGATTTAGCATTCACATCCAACTTTCCTCCCTCTTCTCTGCTTAACTTTCATGACAAACTCGTCCAAGATCCCCTGCATTGCTGCAGACATCCAAACACTGCAATACCCACTACTAGGACAGAGAGAGAGAGAGAGAGGCTGAGGATAGAGGAGAGAGAGTGTGCAGGAATATTAGAGTATTTGTCTCTTACTGAGGCCTTTCATTGCACATAATGGGGGTTGGGGAGTCGGGGCATGCACCAGGGAGAAGATGGGATGTTTGAAAGTGTGTAACAGAAGCAAAAAAAAAAAGGGAAATTCATTCTGCGGAGTGCTCGACAGCATCTGAGGAGAGCAGCAGGAGGAGAGTAGGAGATACCTCAATTTACTCCTCTGCTTTTCTCGCCTTGTGCAGGAAAAGCTGTGACAAACATGCAAACAAACACACACACAGCAGGAGGTGCATCTGACTGACACGGTGATCGCTGGTGGGAAATCACGCCGTCACAGGTAAATCCACTCCAGTGCTCAGCTGTGTGGCTCACTGCCAACTGGAAATTCAGTCAGAGCAGCAAAATACATTATCTCCATTCTGTTGGGGGGTTATACACATGATTCAGTTTCCTTCATGTGTGAACTTGCCCTCAGCAGACGGGATTGATTCACATGCACTCTAGGACACTACTGAGCCCCTTGACCTCTACAATATTTTTATTTTCACATTTCGTGTAGTGCCTTCAAAAACCAAGTAACCCACGTAGTACCTTTCAAACTTATGAGTCTCTGCTGGTCAGTTTAAACAAAACAGCATGTAAAATCTGGCACTATGGGAGTCTCAAGCATCAAGCAAACTAGAACTACTGCCTGTCGCGGGGCTTTCTAAAAGCGTCAGCTGCCAGTCAGTTATAGCCGGCTACTTTTCCCGATAATTGACTTCCCCTTTACACAGACAGACATTACAGCATCAACTAGAAAAGCACTCGGAGAGCGCAGACCTCCGCCAGCACCACAGTCCTCACCCATATTGGGATTTTCACCATAAATATTAGTCCTACCTTTATTTCATCTAAATATTTAGATTCCTTGTCCATGAAAACTTACCATTAGCCATTGGATTCATAATGATATCTATTTTAGTTCAGTAGTTATTCACAAAAATCACATTTTTTCATCATGGCGGCCAGACGCTGATCCGGATCAACACCAAAATCGAATCAGTTCTTCCTTTTCCCATGCTGAACATTTCCTGAAAATTTCATAAAAATCCATCCACTACTTTTTGAGTTATTTTGTTCACAGATGGACCGACGGACAAACAAACTCTCCCGAAAACATAACCTTCTTGGCAGATGTAATCACTTTATGATTGTAGGCTAATTTAACCTTTTTGTATGTTACATGTCTCAACAACAGAGTGTAAAGACTTTGAATTTCTCCATGAAGGATTAGTATGGTAGGCCAGAGTCCAGAATAGGTCCAGTTTTTCTAACCTGCATGTCTTAAACTTGCAACCAGACCCACAACCCACAAATTTCAAAACATCAAATCAACACCTTCCTGGACCTCATATATACTAGATCCATGATCCAAACCTGACTTATAAATACACACCATGGCACACAGTGACCTACTTTACTAAAATATTGAATGATGACGATAAAAAACAATTGGATATGTTTGTACTCATCATACAACCCAGGATAAGAGGAAGGCATTTACAGGAACATTTACTGAGACTGTTCTTATAGAGAGTTTGCATATCGCAAGTGAGTGAAACGTCACTCACAGAGTGGGAACGAGCACAGATTGACAACAGTAATCAGAGCGGAGAAAGCTGTCAAACACATTGATTCAACTGAAAAGTTTCAAGTTTTTGTCATTTTTATTTGATGAAGTTCATCAGTAAAGATCCTCAGCTGATGTTATTATCAGGTTTATGGTGAAGATGAGGCCTCAATGCAACAGTAATTACTATATCACCAAGTCTCTCTAGCTCTCTAGGGTTTAGCTTTTTGGATATTTTTTTCATAAAATCAAACCGATATCTTAAATGATGTGCCACTGAGAACAACTGATTAGATTTTAATGCTTGTAGCTGACATAAAACCCAGAGAAGTTTGATTACAATAGCTGCTTTGACAATTTTTAAGTTAAGTCTGCAGAATAAACACAAATTGATTAAATAATATGATTATTACGACCTTCATTTAGTCAGTGATTGATGCTGTGTGTTCATGAAATGAAGGCATCCAAATAGTTGGTCTGTCACTTAAAAAATCTAAAACTTGGGGATGATATTTTGTAGTCTTTTATGGCAGGGGTCTGCTACATTTCCAATAAACAGAGTCATTTACCATTCATGTTTTGAAGAACCCATTTATGCACAAGTTATTTTGTCCTATTGGACAGAATGCTGCCCCACCACAGATGAGTATTTTCATCATTACGTGTTTTTATTGAACTCTGGTAGTTGGCACTCTCTCGTAGAGAAGTTCTGCTCTCCTGTGACCATAAACAAACAAAACACTTCACTGAGGGAACAACAGAGCTGAGGTGAATGTTGAGATGGAAGAGAGAAAAAGGGCAGTGGACGATCCTGTTCATTTGAAGTAAGAATTTGTGACATTTTAGTCCCTTGTTTGCTCAAAGGGATAATGATTTATCAGAATATTATCTCAATAACTGTGAATTTACTGTAAAAGCATTTGTGTGTCCATCTCAGAGATGGCAACCTGCAAGGAGAAGCCCACCCGCCTGGGATTTTTTTGTGTAGATAAAATTAAATCAATAAATGGATAACTACAATACAAGTTTATGAAATGCACAGCTACACTTATATTTACAAATACACTGATAACACGATGTTAACCGCTCGTTAGCCTCTCTTGCCTGATCATATGACAGGCACACATATTACACACCTATGGAGGAAAAAGCACATACATTACACACCAGTGGCGGCTGCTGGTCAGTCATGGAGGGGAAGCTCATTTTTTTCCGGCCTACATCATAATTTTGTTTATTTTTCTAAATGATCTGTGACCCTGTTTGGTGTCTTTTCCAGGGATTTTATTCCCCAAAACTCGCTTTTGACCAGACAACACATTTTGTGACAGCACTTCCAGTGAGCCAGCTCACCTTGTCATAACAGGAATGCTGAAAAGACCTGTTTCTTTTCCCCACCTTTTGCACTAAATCAATCTTAGGAGTTGATCTGCCCTGCTGTTTTACTCTAATTTCCTCTTTGTAAGGAAAACTATCGAATGGCTTCGTCAAAATCTGGTCTACAGCATTCATACTATCTGCCATGATGTGCAGCTTGCTAGCAGCTGGAGCAGCTACGTGAGACCACTGTTTGACAGGCTGTGAGTGTGAGTGAAAGGGAGAGAAGATCCGCATCTGCTCGTTGGTGAAAAGAAAAGTGGCAGGAGAGAGTCTTCAAACACAACGCTAGTCGTTTTTAAGAAAGAAAGATAAAGTCGCTGGAGATCGATAAACCCTCCGGATCAGTCCAGAACAACTGAATGTAAAACTTAGAAGATGCTGCAGTAAAAGGTGATACTTCAAGATTGCTGATTGGCTCATTTCACTGTCAATCAAAAGGGGATTCGGCCTCAGACAGATCATCCAATCATCACGCAGAAGCCGAGCGTCCAGGCCAGCCCACTGCCTCATTGACTCCCAGAGACGCTGAGCGTCCGATGGGCGGGACAAAGCCCAGCGTTTATCCAATGACCGTCCAGTTTCCACAGTGGAACAACCCACTCTAAGTTTTCCTGTTGAAGTCTGAAGACGCTCAGCGTCCGACTCCGACTGTAGCGCTGAGACGCTGCGGGGATGAATGAGAAGGAAGTCGCTCCAGTTACCTGTGATAAGAAGCTGATTCTGAACAAAAGATGAAGGTATTCTAGAGCATATTTAGTCAATGAAATGTACACACAGCAGGACATATCAACACTTTTTTGGGGGATATTTTAGGGGAAGCTGAGCTTCCCTTGCAGTCTTAGAGCAATCGCCACTGTTACACACACATGGACGGGACATGGAGGAATACCAGAGATTATCAGTGAACTGCAAATGTGTGTGTGCCCAAAAAGAGCTTTGAATTTTATAAACATCCACTCTACAAGCGCGAGAGCTTGGAAATATTAGCCCAAAGGGCTCCTCACTGTACTGTTTAGCATAATGACGCACAGCGCACAGGACAGGGAGTAGGATATTGTTATAACCAAATCGGTGGCTGAAGTATTAAGAACCAAAAGAGACTCCAGCACCCTGGCTTATGCATCCCATAATGCTAGGCCTGGTTTTGTTTTTGTTTTTTTGGGGTTTTTATTTGTTATGTTTGTTATGGATGAAAAGGTTGTAGCTTTGGCTGAGTGTCTCCATATTTTTGCTCTGATAGGCAACTTTTGGTGCACAAAAGTCACAAAGGTCAAGTCCATTTCTGGTAGATTAATGTCATTGTGTTTAGTTCTTTGCCGTTGGGTTTGGTTCTTTGTCATTGTGTTTACTTATTTGTTATTGTGTTTAGTTTCTTGCTGTTGTGTTTATCAATCAATCAATCAATCAATCAGACTTTATAAATATAGCACTTTTCCTACAACATATGTAACTCAAAGTGATTAGTTATTTGCTGTAGTTTTTTTTTTTTTTAAATAGCTGTTGTGTTTAGTTATTTGCTGTTGTGGTTTGCACTTCAGGGCCACCATACTTTTTAGCTGAATTACAGCATTACACTGTTTCTTACCACTAATATTGATTACTTCAAAATTGTTCCTGCCACTCAGTAAGTGGAACAACCACAATCACAACAATCAATCAGTGCATGCTCTATCAGCTGCTTATCAATGACATTTAGGGGCCCAGTCAGCTGAGGGTCCCCAGTTGCCACTTTAACTAATTAAACCGCTGCATCTCCTGATTGTGGTAAAAAACTGTACAAACTGTCATTCATCTGGTGCTGACAGTTGGTGTCTCATCATATTGGTCAAGACTCCGAGCTAATCTGATGTGCCTTTTGATTACTGATGTTTTTTTATCATTATTATTATTATTGTTATTTTTTAGTTTTAGAGAATTTTTCCCCTCCACACGAGGAAGTTTAGCACTTCTTCATTGAGCACAGTTGTGACAGAGACAGAGAGCCTGAGTGTAAAGTCTGCACAGTCATGCTACACAGATGGGTGCAAGGATCCAGTCATCCTTTCAAAATAAACATCCTTTAGTGTCAGTTATTGAAAGAAGATAGATAAAATTAATTACTTTAAACTCTACAGATCTATGACTGATCTATGCTATACCACTGTATTTAAACACTTAAGCTGGGGTTGGCGATTTGACTTAGACACACTTTTTGTAATACTGGTTAAAATGGTCTTTATGACCCGATGGTAATCAACTCATAATGTGTTCTTAAAACAGAGCGAAAAATATCTGCTATCTACAGAAGGAGTAAAACAGGGAAAACACCAACCAATAACCATGCCGGGACACCTGTTTTTAAACCAATGGAATCCCGTCGCCATTCTGCCCGCCTACTGCGCGTCCATTTTCCCGGTGTGCACAGACTCGGCGCACGAGGCGTTAGGCGGAGCCCTGAGGAGATGCTACTTTCAAATTCATGCTAGTTTTCCAAAATCGCCAACCCCAGCTTTAAAAAAAAGAAATAAACTTAGAGCATGTTTTAATATTTAACTTGCATCTGCGAGACAACACCTACATATTTTGTAGGCTTTACTCTTTCCAGAGTGCCCTTAAATTATTTGATATTCAAAAACCTCTTAAATATTTCCTCTGGTCTTCTTATCTTAGAGTCTTTAATCCTACCCTGACCTGAGAAGCAGGGATGGAAGCAGACTTCCCCCTCTCCAGCAGAGCTCACAGAGACACTTCATTAGAAGCTAAAGTCAAGTGAAGGTTATCTTGTTATCTCCTGCAGCCCAGCAAGCTGTTCCAGCAGCTCTGTGTTTCAGGTGTACTGACAAACTGGTGAGTCAATACAGACGCTGGTATTGACTTCACATACATAATGCAAATTACAAAAGGAGCATGGGGGCATGGTACAGGCAGAAATATCCAAAGTGAGGAGTTAATTACCAGGACAGGGAAGGAGAAGCTTTTTTCAGCGGCTGATCTCTAGTCTTGGCTTGATCTTTCTTTTCTCTAGATGTTGTTTAGAATAGTGAATTAGAACATTAAAAAAATCAAATATTCCTGTATGTGTCAGATTCATGACTTTTCAAAGATAACTATGTTGGAGTTACACGCATAAATAGTTATGAAGCTCTTCATGTTTACTAAATGCTGTCAATGAGACTTCTGTTTGAATTAAAGTGGTTGATCAAAATAAAATGTAACTCAAATGTAGTATTAAAGCTCTTTATTCCAAAAGACAACTAATTGTGTGAAAGGCAACAAATGAGGAAAATTAATAAGAGTGATCATTGGAATTCCTCATAACACTGGGCTCAAACCTCCAACATCTGTTTTAATGATTTCCTTTTATTTTCATAATTAAGTGCTAATCGTCACCTTCAATGTTGGTAAGGGGGCTTGATAAACTTTTACCCAACTCAAAGTACATATTTTATTACAAGTTTGTACCAGTTTGTGATATTTATGGAACATTTGAATTCTTGAAGGTCCCACATTTGACTCTTTTCTTACAACTTTACACCAGTCCCAGATGTTCCAAGATTACACTCTGGAAGTTGGAAGCTTTTCTTGCCTGACATATCAGCTATTCAACTTTGATTGCCTATAAACCTCTTTGTTTTTGCTTAAAACAGACTGTTTCAATATATCCTTCATGAAATGAGTCTGACAACACCCCTCTGAAAAGAGGAGGTTGCTTTAGCTTTAAGGCTGTGCGCTAATGTTTATTGTGGTTGAACAGAAATGCCTGATTCAGCTCCTTCTACTGGAGGCGTATGTGGTCTAAACAAAACAAACTCTCACCACATGCCAGAAGTGGAACAAAAATTCCCTCTCTCCCATTAAATATTTTCAGTGTTGTTATTTAATTTTCATTGAACATAGAAATGCGGCACAGATCTGAAAAAAAACCAACTGCTACTGAAGCTGTTAGCATATATGCTATTTTTTTTTTTTAAATGTATTTTTTGGGCATTTTGTGCCTTTATTGATAGTAGAGAGACAGTAGATAGGCTTTTGAAAGGGAGAGAGAGAGTAGGGGAAGACACTCTGCAAACTGGTCACAGGCGGGATTCGAACCTGGACCGGCAGAAGCATGTACATGGGGTGCCTGGTTGCTAACCACTCCGCCAAACCAGCACTCCATATATGCTAATCTTTGTGTGAGAAGTTACTTCCTGCTGTTGTTATGCTTGTAACAGACTGGGCTGTGCCACTTTGGGTCAGGCACAATAGTTGTAGAGGCCATTTACAATGAAAACGGACGAAAATGCACAGTTTTGAAAATGCAAAGGAAAAAACTTTTAGTTTCTAGTGACAACGTTATTGTGTACATGGGGCCGTAGACTGGAGCCACATCCAATATGGATCTGGCTGGTTTCAGGATTAGGTGGATCCAGCTGCTGCACAAGGTTGGCTTAGACCATCCTTTCAAAGCAAACCCAGCTTGGTTGTTTTGTTCTGATTGCCGTCCTCACATATATCCAAATTTCTGACCTTGGGGTGAAAGCACCCCTGAAAAGTGAGTGATGGCATAGCCCTTGTTGCTCAACAATCTGTCGTTCCTGGTCATTCACTGGGATTTTGCACATATATTCCCAAAGAAGTCAAGCAATGACACAGTATGCAAATTAGTATTAACTTGCAGGTTATTTTTTTGTTCATTACAAGTGAAAGTTTCCACAGACGTGTGGCCTGAAGGACAACTCATTAATTTCAGCCTCCTGTTTTTGGCCTGTTCTTGACACTTTAAAAAGCCGCAGAGGAAACATTTTCTGAGGAGGAAAATCACACAAACACATTCAGCCAGCTGAACTCACCCTGACCCCCATGAAGCGGTCTCTGAGTACAATCCAGGACAGCAGGAAGACGAAGGCCTTGTTACAACAGAAGAGCGCTGACACGTCTGTTGTGTTGATCTTCCTGAGGGCCTGCAGGTACAGGTAGTTGGTGAGGATCCACAGCAGGCCAAATGGCGCCACCTTGGTGAAAAACACCTTTGGCGTCAGCCCGTCGTCCCCGAAAAACCGACAGCACTCCCTGCACGAAGACAAAGTAATGAGCATGGCGTCAGAATATCAAAGGATGTAGTACAAGTAATTAAAACATAAACTGATAGAAATGATGATGGTGTGGGAGTTTTTAATCAATATTTATGGCTATGAATAGCTCCTCCTGAAATAATGATGCCTCAGAGACTTGGGGTTTAATCAGTGATCAGTAATGAGTGTGTAAAGCAATTCCCTTTGTAGCAGTCACAGCTAAATAATTGTTGCATTGCAGAACATGTGGGGCCGACTCCACTCTACTGCAGAAAAGTAAATATTTACAGAATCTGATCTGCCACAAGATATTTAAGGAAAGCACATAGCTTTAGATTTCTCTGAGCCGTTTCCAGCATGAATTTTAACTATTGATCTCTACCGCTGGCATTTCTAAGATCTGTAATTGCCAATTTTTAACTACAGTGTGAGTCTAAGCAAGAGTTGTGCTGCAGCAGATTCAATATATTTCTTACAAATAAGCAAGAAAATGTAATCAAAACACTCCACCTCAAACAGAGCCTATTTTTAGCCCTCTCTTCCTCATTTTAGTGGTTAACCAAAGAATCTCTGCAAGTTCATTTTCTGGATCTGAACTTCCATATGCGTGTTGTGCTGGAGGCTCGAACATTTGAATATTTTATGAAAACAGTTGGGACGCGCACAAATAACTGTTTCCACTACTCCTGCATGTGTTAGATCTTATGATGACTCAGTGAAAAGTGAGTCACAGGCTTCATGAGCTGCTTTTTTATTTATGCTCTCTGCAGAATCCTAAAACTTTCAGTAGCTGCAACTTCTGGTCATGTGGATAAAATTATGTCACCTCTGAAGCCTCTTTGTGAGAGGAAAATCTGCATTTTAAGTTTGAATGAGCTATTAGTTACCTTACACTTGAGTTACACCTGTCTTATTAAATTATTGTCACAGTTTCCTTGGCTCTAAAATGCATTAAATTTGTTCCCTTTGTACAGCATGCTGACCAGGAGTTTCCCCCCCTGCACTGAAAACATCAAATATAAACAAAATAAAAACATCTCCCTCAGGAATAAGGAGTGTTTGAACTGCACATGCCTTTTTGCAGATAAATCTAGATGAAGTAAACATTTGTATGCTTCTTCTTTGGCCAGACTCCCTAACTAAAGAAAAACACCAGGATTGTGCTTCGGGGGTAAATGTGGCAGGTGGGACGGTCTCACCTGACTTCTTTTATTCATTACCTCAGCCAAAGAGGTTATGCTTTTGACAGCATTTGTTAGTATGGTTGTTTGTGAAATGTTTACTAAAAAACGTATGACTGGACAATGATGTTGATCATGGCAAAAGAGATAAGACACTAAATTTTGGTGGTGATCTGAATCTGGATCCATAAATTCCTTTCAGTGATTTGTCAACAATGTGAGATGGGCCATTGACCCCATTTTTGAGTCACCTGACAAAGGTGGATATGCCTTGGTGGAAGTTTGTGCTCTCAGAGCACTGCTAGTTTATTACCTCCGCCAAGGAGGTTATGTTTTTGGGAGAGTTTGTCCGTCTGTCCGTGAACAAAATAACTCAAAAAGTCATGGACGGATTTGGATGAAATTTTCAGGAAATGTTCAGCATGGGAAAAGGAAGAACTGATTTGATTTTGGTGTTGATCCGGATCAGCGTCTGGCCGCCATGGCAAAAAATGTGATTTCTGTGAGTAACTGCTGAACTAAAATAGATATCACTACAAATCCAATTGCTAATGGTATGTTTTCATGGTCAAGGAATCTAAAAAATGTACATGAAATAAAGGCAGGAGTAATATTTATGGTCAAAATGACAATATGGCTGAGGACTGAGGAGGACTGGCGGAGGTCTGCGCTCTCCGAGTGCTTTCTAGTTTGTGTCTTCGACTCTTTAAACTGTTTTCATCTGCAGTACATTGTTTACAGATCAGGGGCATGAAAACTGGACTTTTTTAACATTAGTGATTATGATCAGACTCTAGCTATCATCAAACAGAATCTATGAATCATGGGCTCTGCAGTTGTGGTAATGGTCAATTTTTTAGTTCTTCATGTTTTATCTAAACACTGTTTAACACTTACAAAATCTCAATCATGTATAAATATGGTTTACATACTACTCAAAAAGTGTGGAAATGTCATTTGATTTATTATTTTCTCCCCTGGAATAAGAGCACCTGCTATTGTATTTCATTTTGTTGGAAAACCTGATTAGATGCCTTTACAATGCATCCTGAAAAGGTTGTGCAAAAGTGGGAAGAGCAGAACGCTTTAATGTGTGTTTAGTGCCCCTCAACTAAGTGCCAAAATCCCCTCCTCCCCTGGAAGAAAGCCCAAGTGAACAAAGGTTGAGGGCCCAGTCTTCTTGGCATTCTGTCTTCCTGGGGCGCCCACTTCATGTGTGTCTTTAAAGGTGTAGTCAGCGATCTTCTAATCTTCTAATCTAACGCACTATTTGTCAAAATCACTGTATTTCTCCTCTCCACTACAAGATGTCACCACTGACTGCATGTTGAAAAAGACGTCCGGTTTCAATACACGGCCTTGGCTCTGAATTTCAGCAGGTAAATACTGGGGCTCAGGCCGAGTCACCATAACAGGGTACACCCCCCACATCCAGGGGGCAATCATACTCATGCGCAGATCAGACAGAGGGGGGAGGGGGAGTAGTAGGTTGCGTAGGTCGCGTAGCGTGCGCAGTTAGCGTAAGAGAGAGATACAATAGGTGCAGTAGCAATGGCTGAAAAACAGCCCAAAAGAAAAAGGTCAGAGGAGTGAAAAGTGAAAAAGAAGGGTTATGACCATGAAAGAGCGAAGACCCGGGTCAACATTGGTGTTGCTTTCCGACAGTGGAGGGAACTCCGCGAAATGAAAGACCTGAAAACGGACGCGGATGTCGCCGTCTTTCTGCTGGATACGTAAGCAATATTAGCTTTGTGGTGCTTCACATAACAGTAACAGCCATCGGGCATTCATCTTATTGTCTAATCTGCCAGAATGTACTGTTGTCGTGATGTTTTCAATAACGGAAGTCGAGTTGTGGCTAGTATTGTCTGACAAGTCTGGTTACCTTAGCTATGTTGGTCAGCTACGCAATTTCTACAGCCGTTTCCATGACGATGTACGTCCATCAGCTCTCTGGGGTGGAGCCAGAGGTGAGGTATGAGGGAGAGGTGGGTCTAAATTCGTTTATCAACAACCTCTCCACTCGTTTTCTCCCACATCACTGACTACACCTTTAACTTCACCGGTGTCAGAGAACTGTTGTTGTGTTGTTCATTTCACAAGCACATAATCCTCACAAAATGTACCTCTTTGTAAATGTGACCAATCAGGTCATTGGTATACAAGACACAACACCAATTGGTAGCATTAAGGGATAAAAATAATACACTAAAGTACCATTTCCAAACTTTGTTTAAGGAGTTTGGATATCTAGACTTCTTAAGGATTCCTGTATCTCAATAAAAACCTTAAATCTTGCAACTAAATAGACATTAAAAGAGAGACAGGTCAGTTCTATCTGTCTTATACTTTTGATGCAATACTGAAATAGTTTGACATTTTGTTTATAGAAGTCCTGAAACTTAAATGCCTTTAATTTCCCCAACACAAAGGACGGATGAGAGAATGTACTGGAATTATTTTAAAAAATCACCACAAGCAAATGCCGTGCAATAAATTCTGCTTATTTCTGTGAATATACTGCATTTCAACTGAGGTGCAAAATTGTGACAGAGATGGATATTTTTGCTTCCTGTGCTATATTCACATCATCACTTTCATGTCCTTTTCCAACAGCTAATGCCTCTCACAGTGAAGTGCACACACACAGAGGTCAGTCTGAAATGTATTTGGGGCAGAATGACCTGAAATGCACTCACTGATTTTAAGAATACATGTGTAAATATGATCCAGTTATCCTGATACGTGTGCTTTTAGGAGGATAAAGACCAAAAACATGTGGATTAAGACCAAACATTATACATGTCTGAATGGATGTTTAAGTTCACAGTAACACAAGATGAAGGTTTTAAACATTTTAATTGACTATAAATGATGTTACATAAAACTGTGTGCTATCAAGTTATTGTCCTCACAGTCAATATTCACACTCCCTGTAATGTAGAGAGGGACTAAACAGTGACATTATGTATCAGTATCAAAACACTCCAGGTTTATAGATCCTGTCCTCTCCTGTTACACTGTTTTGATATATCCACTCCTAAATCCTGGATCAAAATACATTACTGCGCTTCTGTTTATGTTCCTCTTGAGTTACACAGTTTACTCTGAAACCATCCGGCTCTGCAAAAGCAGTGAAGCAGTGATAAATGAGGATTGGCAGGTAGCACAGTTATCAGTGAGCCTGCTGTATGCAGAGGAAGAAGCTTTGTTAGAAAACAGCTGAGTCTGCAGTGAAAGCATACACACACACACACACACACACACACACACACACACACACACGGTTTTCATAAACACAAAGGTAATTCAGTTACTGCTGCATTAAAGTCTAACATCATTTGTTTACAGACATTAAAAGAAACAATTGTAAATCCAAACCACTGATAAATCATGCCCATCATGTGAAGAGGGTCATACTGCAGGTCTTGGAATCTGACTGCTTCATCATTTACATTTAGATTTCACATTAACATGATTTTCACCTGTAAGAAAACTCATCAGATTCGGTTTGATAGAGGATACGACTTATGCATATTAGGGGCAAGGTTTATGACTGCAAACCAGGAGCTGAGTATCTGTCCGTCTGTCTGTTCACCAATCCGTCTATAACAACGCTCAAGTCTTCACAGTCTGTCACATGTCACATAGCCAGGCTGAATATTGCAATTGCTAAACCTGTCATAGTTAGACTGCAAACACTCAGGGTAGACCAGATTAGAAGGTTGAAACCAAAGCCTTGCTCATATAAAAAAAAAAGGATCTGAACCATTTTTGAAACTGTGACATACCACAGACATGACAAACTATGACTGTTAAAAAGTATTTATCAAGCTCTTTAATGCAGCACACCACACACACACTTACTCATCCATCAACAACCAGGGTCTGTACTCAAAGCTAGTGATCCTGCACAGTCAGAACTTTAAAGAAAACCAGAAGCTCCTGGTATTTTTCTGTCTTGCCTCCTTTTAGTAGCCAATCCCCTTTCTTGCCCCTTCTTGCTGACCCACCCATCTGGTGCTTGGAAAATGGCCAGACTGAGATTCATTAAATTACAACTAAGATGGTAAGGATTAATTTACCAAAATGTTTAAAAGTGTGAGCACTGGAATTTAAAGTCTTTATACACCATTTTTATATTTATCAAATTTACTTTGTTCTTCAAATCCTGCTATTGACTGTCATCAATATTCAAAGCTTAACCCTTTTTCTTAATTCAGCAAAGTGGCATCACTTCGGCTTTCTTAGAAATAAATATAAGCAAAGAAAAAAGGAAGAGTATATCAGATACCTACTCTTTTGTAAAGTGTCCTGAAATTACATGTTCTATGATTTAGCGCAATGCATGATAGGATTAAATGATGATACCTTTATATTATAAAGAGATGCTTATCCCTTGCAAGTTGTTTGTAACCTGTTAAATCACAGACCTCACTGATTTTAACATAAATCATAAAGTCAATGTGATTAATTTGACTCTGACCATAGCATAGTTGTGCAAGAAAGGGCTGGTCTTTGTATTTCAGTAGCTTTCAGCACAGCCTTCTCTAGGGTTTACAGAGAATGGTCTGAAAAAGAGAGAAGATCCAGTAAGTGGCAGCTCTCTGAGTGAAAATGTCTTGTAGATGCCAGAGGTCACAGGATGACAGTGGGGTTTGAGATGGTAGAAAAGCAATAGTCACTTAAACACAACATCTTGAAGCAGACTGGCTGCAGCAGACCACATGTGTAGCCACTCCTGTCAACTAAGGTAAAGAAACTGAGGTCAGAATTCACAAAGGCAAACCACAGTTGGACAGCAGACGATTGGCAAAAATGTTTTAATTTCTGCAGTAACATTCAGAAGATAAGGTCAAAATTTGGTATAAACAGCCTAAAAACATTTATCCAACATACTTTCCATTAAAGTTCAGGCTGCTGGTGGTGCTGTGATTGTGTGGGGGACATTTTCTGGGCACACTTTGGATCACGTTGAGCTTCATTTAAATATCACAGCCAACCTGACAGTTGCAGCTGATCTTTTCCATCTCTTTGACCTATAGTACTCAGCATGTTAAGAATTCTCCATGTGAAGAGACATTTGATTTTTTTTATGTTGAAAGAGCAGCTATTTATGTTTTCTCTTTTTTTCCATATTTTCAAGCTGTTAACTATTCTTTATGCGGTCTCCATCGGTGTAGAAATCATTGATGATGGGAGTTGTGTAATACTGTAAGATTAGAACAGGAACAGAAGATCATACTCTGTTTGCATGATGTTATCGTAACTTTTCTATCTAATGTTATTTACAGAATATTTTTAGTAAGTTACTTCTAAATGCTAAGCTAACTAACTTGCTTGATAGCTAACTCCTGTGTGGACTCACATGGCTAGCTGATCACTAGCCATGTGAGTCCACCAACAAGTTAGAACGGTTTATGTCTTAATATCGCTTTGGAAAGCATTTAATGCTTATGTTAAGTTTGTTGTAAGTGGAGAAACTGACCATACATATTTATTTGTGCCTTGCCTTTATTTAAGTCACTAAAGGAAAGCACCACTTTGTACAACCTCAATTGCTTTAGTAAAATATTGAATCAATCTGATGATTGTTCCTGTATCCAACACATCTTCTGATGGCAACTTCTAGCAGGACCACACACCATGTCACAGAGCTAAAATCATCTAAAACAGTCTTCTTCAACACAACACATTTGCGATACTCCTCTGGCCTCCATAGTCACCAAATCTCTGTCCAATGTTTATGTTGTGAAACAGGATATTCACAACAATGTGCAGACACAGTTTCAACAACTTGCTGATGCTATCACGTTAATATGTTCAAAAATCTCAAAAGAATGTTCCCAGCACCTTGTTGAAACTATGCCATGAAGAATAAAGGCAAAGGGATCCAATCTGATGCTAGCAGGGTCTAATAAAGTGGCTGGTGATTAATTGTGATCATTGTAAAGTAAAGAGCAGTTTAACATTTATGCAGTGGTTCAAAAGAAGAAAAGACTACTCTATTAAAGTGAAGCCATGTACTAGCAGAGAGGGTCTGTATATTCCCACAGCTACAGCAGGCAGTTACACAGGCAGTCAATGTTACAAAAACATTTTTCTATAGTGAAAATACATCACAAAAGTCATTCCTGTTACACTTGACACTGATTTAGACTGACAGGCAGATTTAATAACTGTCCTTTCTCCATTTCTCTGCATTGTCTAAAGCTCGGCAGGTGAATTCTTAATATGCAGAAGTGGAGAGATTCCTATTCAGAGCACTCCTCTGGTCGAGGATCAGGAACCCCGGATCCTGGTGTAAGCCCTCAGAAAGGAAGAATTACATCACAGAGGAGCTGCAGAGGAAAAGAGCCACCTTCCACTCCATCGCTTTCTTTGTCTCTCTGCACCTAAATACCTCAGCAGGTAGCAGAGATAAGACTGTTGTTTAAAGACCGTGATTAATTGAGTGTGTGAACTTTTAAAGCTCTTCTGACACACCTAAGATTACCTTCTTTCTGCTCGCTGCAGCAGAATAACTAAACACGGCACGGGAAAGCCACTGTCCAAATTAAAGAAGTATGGAGCTATTCTGGAAATTAAATATGAGCAGAGTGACTGAATAAATAACCAGAGAATAAAGAAGCGAAGAACTCCAGTGTCTGAGATCATGAATCAGGTCTGAATTAGAGGGAAGCAGCTTTGCTTTAGATACAAATTGGTTTCTTCACAACATTGTAAAAACATCAGATATGTTTCATTAATTTTGGTTCGTCTTATCTAAGAGTTAACATTGGAGGTTTGTTTCTTATCTTTGTCATTATTTTCTCTATTCTGCCTAAAGATGAAGATAATTACGTGTGATGTGACTGTAAAAGCACACATGGAATATTTCAGTATTTATTCTGTTTTCGTTTGGAGGAACTTGGCAGTTTGATACCAGAAAGGTAAATCCTTTCTGGATTTAATTGAGGGAGCTGGCTCAACATAGCTCAAAGCTGTGCTTAGAGATAAGGGGTAGGACCTGATAAAATTTTAGTGAAAGCAATGCCAGCTGGAGCAGTGACTTAGCTGGATAAGGCTTGTGGCATATACGCATGAGGATGAAACTCAGGCTACGTTTACACGGAAACTCCTGACTTAAAGACGCAACGATTTTTCCTTTGCGTTTTAGAATTCTTCTGCGTTCAGACGACGACGCTCGGAGATGAGTTAAACCGCTGTAGTGTGCATGCCAGTTCAGTAGATGGCGGTGTAGGCTGCAACAACACACGAACGAAGAAGAAAAACTTTCACAAACAACAATGGCGAATAGACGCACAGAAACGCAGGAATTTCTTTTCTGGACAACATATCAGTTCGGACAACAAATCTGTCAGGATGGTTTTGACTGAATAACAAACCGAGCACTGGAAGAGGCTCACACGGGAAGAGGCTCACACGGGAAGAGGCTCACACGGGAAGAGGCTCACACGTTACTCGGCGCATGCAGCCTTCGTCTGAAAGAGTACTGCGCATTCGGTGACGTCAGCATTTCACCCTGAAATGCTCCGATGCAGGTTTACACAGAGCTGAATGGAGAGCGGATTCAAATCTTTCCACTCTGGAGCCTGTTTTCAAAAGTTTCCATTTTAGACGAGTTTCCATATAGACACAAGGCCAAAACGTAATGAAAACTTATCGGATTTGACCGTTTTCGGCGCCATGTAAACGCGGCCTCAGGGCCCATTTACACAACAATACTGTCACAGAATAAGGAAAAATTTTCCTTTGCACACAGAGACGGTGTGGTAATGATGTATATTCAAACAGATCCGTGACAAACTTGGTAGCATGCAAGCCAGGCCAGTAGTTGGCGGTGTAAGTTTGTAGCGTCCTTGGCGAACATAACAAATGCGTCTCCCCAGTCAGAGTAATGATGCAGCAAATCCACATTTTATTGGAAGTGCGATAACTAGCCGAGCACAGTTGGCAGTATATATGTTGCTCAGTAGTTGGCCATAGTTCTTGTTGTTGTCGTTGTTGTACTTAGGTACGCATGTGACCTTTATCTGAAAGAGTAATGCTCATGCACCGCACATCCCCATTTTTCCTGATTCACGTGGGGATGTGAATATTTTCAAAATTTTCACTCTGGACCCAGGGTTTAAAAGTTTGGAGATCAGGCACTCTGGGCACTGTTCTTGTTTAAATTGAAGGTGCAAACAACAAAAACTCTCCATTTTCATTGTTGAGTAAACAGGCCCTGAAAGTCTTTAGGTCCCTGTTCCTCCGGGTCTTGTTTGTTGTTGACACAAACCAACAGCCTCCTCTGGGATCCAGTGACAATTACAGCCCTCAAATGCCCTCATGTTCTGCTTTTTCCTCATTCTCAGTTTAGTTTGCTTTAGCTGACACTGTCCAGTGTGAAATCTCATAAAGCGGGATGAATTTTGTAACACCATAACTGGCACATAATGAAAAGAGAATAACAAAGTACTGATGTGATTCTTCTTTATTTCTTTACAGAGAACATGGTGAGTAGTGCAGCCACTTGCTGGGGAACAGCGACACAGAGGGGATTCAGGGGCTGCTGTTTTCACTCAGTGTGGAAGTGGATTCTGATTGCAGGTTTTTACTGGATACACATTGTTAATGTATCTGAATACCCGAATAATCACGTTGATGCGTTATATAAACAGGCTCTTTGACTGTGTGAATACTGTCTAACTGGTCTTTACAGATAAATGAGTGAATGACAGAAAGTGGAATCGTTAACCTTCAGAAAAAAATCTACAAGGATCGTCATTACTTAGCGAGAAAGTTTCCTGTATTCAGCTTCTTCTTTAGAGAAGCTTCAGGGTCTCAAAGTGAGCCATCATTTTCTCAAAAGAGTCAAAGATTAAAGGAAAGTGTGGAGGTAAAAATAAACATCAGGGATGTGTTTTTTCTATCTTATTTTTGTTGTGTTGACCCCTCAGGCTTTTCTTAAAACCCTTTTCTTATACCTTGACCTCAGGTTGGAACAGATGCATTTAAAGGCCCCCACAAGGCTTTTCTACAGTCTGGGCAGGCCGTACTGAGCATTTCAGGTCTTAGCTTTATCTGTATAAAGAAGAGCAGTGAGATTTATTTGTTATCATAGAAGAAAGAAACTTCCCACAGTGTGATTTCTAATTGTATTCTTGTCAACTGAAGCTGCTGCTGATGGAAAATTGCTTCTTTTCAGATGTGAAAGAAGTTGTGGGATTTTAAATGACTGTGTGTCAATGGTGGAGTAGAAAGAAAACAAAATGTATTCATATTTGGCTAGACAGGGTTTGTATTTTTCCACAAAGATGTCTCCTTTGAAGCAGCAGAGAAATTCACAGGATTTTATAGAATATTTTATGTGTTTTGGCTCATTGTTAATAACCTAAAATGTGAAAAATATATTTTACAATGAAACTAAACAAATACAACATATCTGCTGGTGCCTATAGTCCAAAGTTGTTTTCACAAAAATTCAAGTAATACTCCCTTTATTAAACTGCATATTTCAGGACACAGTTTTCAATCAAAACCAGTGTTTGGTCCACAGGTATCACGTCTGCTCTTGTGGCTTTCTCACAGATGCAGAATACTGAAGAGCTTTTATTCTTTTATTGAACCGCATGTGTGCGGATGTGTTGCAGTCTTGGGATAATAAAAACTCAGCTCTGTTTTCTGTATTAAAGGGATTTGTATCTGAAAGCATTTTTCAGAAAAAAAAATATACCTTTCAGCACACATCAATTTACCTGATTCATTTTCTGCCATCTAGCAAAAACTTCAAGCTGGAATGACAGCGCTGTGCCTTAGTGTCTCTGAGGAGACAGAGACTGAAGATACAAGCATGACAGGGAGGAATGACAACAAGCCTGTAAACAACGACTGCCAATGAAGAGATTAGCATGGTTGTTGCCTGATGATGAAGGCTGTTTAATAAGAACTTGACAACTTTTTCTGTATTGAACTGCAGTTACAAAGATATTTTCACTCCTTTCCTACAGGAATCAGCCGGAGTTTGATTTACGATCTATATATACACATACACACACATCACATCGCAAATCTATTACACCACCTGTCATAAATACAAAGAAAGGTAACACTTTACTTTAGGGGTCCGCAAATTTCATCGCACTTAGGTAATCATTGGACAAAGTTTTCTCTTATTTCTTTGAAATCACCCCTGAAATTTCATGAGAATTTGGTGAAAATTAGCACATAACTTCTTGAAAATAATGTCCAAATTTATTGTTGCAAGTCAGAATCGGTAGGTTACTGTTTTTTCCATTTAAAAAAAAAAAAAAATACTCCAAATTGCAAGGTAAGAAGGTGACGATTAGTAAATAATTTATCTGAAATTAAATCACAAGCCACCACAAAATGTTCGGTGGTGGGCCTATGATTATAGTCCTAAACATAAAGGTATATCATTCATCTCTATTTTGCATGTGATCTTAATTATGCATATCAACAAGCTCAGTACTAAAGAACTTGGCGAAATTAAATAACAAATAGCTCACTATCAACTGCTTATTGGGAAACTGAATTATTCACTTAACATTTCAAAGGTAAATATCACATGAAACAATGAACCGAACTTTACCTGCTTCTCTGGAAATAGCAGAAATGTTGGGATACTTCTAAAAACATTTTGGGGTGGGTTGTGATTTAATTTCAAATAAATTATTTGCTAGTCGTCACCTTCTTACCTTACAATTTGGAGTAAATTTCAAAGAAACTGGAAAAAAATAATAACTTACCAATTCTGACTTGCAACAATAAGTTTGGACATTATTTTAAAGAAGTTATGTGCTAATTTTCACTAAATTCTCATGAATTCCAGGGGTAATTTCAAAGAAATAAGAAAAACTTTGCCTAATTATTACATCAGTGTGATGAAATTTGCGGACCTCGAAAGTAAAGTGTTACCCAAAGAAAAATAGTGTTTTAGAAACCCTTCAAGAAGTTAAGTAAAACTAAAAGTTATTTTGTTTTTTACACACAAATTTGAGCTGTTCACTGGGCTTCAAAAATTAGTCAAGTAGAACATGCAACCACTAAAACCAACTTTACTGTTCAAGGATTAAAGTAAAATTACTTGAATTTAACATCTTCATTAAGAAACAAGAGTGTGCTTATTATTTTTTTTTCTGTTTTTTGGTAGAACAGCAATTGGACTATTCATGGATAGCAATACTACTTGTATTTTAGCATTAAAACTATAATTCTGGTAAGTGAGACTTTACATACTGATGTATTTTCCATAACAGAAACATAAAAATGATTTTGGTAATTACCAGTGCTGTTGATTTAGGGAAGCTGTAGCTTAAATCTTACATTGGGTGGTGGTCTTGTAAATTTGTTGAGTGCTATTTTCTATTTTCTGCATTTTGTAGTGACTGAAACTGCTGATCTGCTTTACATGAACCACTCTTACTTCAACACAGGACTCCCGTGACCTCCCCTTTCAGTGGGACAGGAAGGGGCATGAAAATGAGCTACTTACAAGTTATGGGCTGGTTGACCAAAAATCTTCAGGAAATTTAAGGAAAAAAACTGTATGAACATTACTTTGATGGCAGCCTTTGGGAAAATCCAAGAAACAAGAGCCTTCTACAAAATCTAGAGAAACTTGTTTGCCTTGTTCATCTGCACTGACCTGGAACTCTGAGGGAAGACTTTTCAACAGGGACGACACCTGAGTTGAGTTTCCTCTTCTCACACGTTCACCCTCTGTCTGTTTAAGGTTAAAATTCTAAAGGCTTTACGAGGGATTACATGAAAGCTGTCTGCTGTCAGGAGACTCAATCCTTCAGAGCCTGCACACTTAAGGAAATCATAAATCAAGTCTTCCAAGGTCAAGGAGAGATATTAGTTTGCTGACTCTGGTACAGTCTCATGAGTTGTCTCAAAACCTTACTTGTGGTGTTAACTCTTTCTTCTTCTCTTTGCTTTACAGTTTGCAGTATTTTCTGTGTCAAACATCTTGTTTTGCTCCCTAATTAATGTTCAGTAGCTGCTGGCACGTGTGTCCTCTTACCTGAATCTCTGTCTGGGCGTCTGCCTCTCTGGACTCTTGCAAAAGTGTCCGATGTAATAGAGGGGGAAGAAGAGGCAGTTCCAGGTGGTGGCGAACCATGTGAGGGTGAAAGGGGCGTCGAACTGCTTAAAGGTCAGCTTGGCCAGCTGGGTGGAGCCTGCCCAGGAGGAGCACACGCACATCACCATGGCGACCCCCCACAGGGCCTTCTGAACCTGCACGGTGGTTACTCTGATGCAGCAGTGGAGCCTCCGTCTACTGGTGCCGGACTCTGCTCCTCCTGCTCCGCCCGCAGCCTGAGTGTCTGTGGTGCCCACCACATTCTCCCTGGTACGGTCTTCTCCTGTGAATGGACACAAAAACATCAGATTAAACCTATTTTTCAAATTGCTCTAAGAATGGAGGGCATGCATCAGCGTTGCCAGATGGGAAATATGAAATTATCATACCAGTGTTTCAAAATTATCGTATTTTGGGGGAAATTATCGTACACCCGACATGATCAAAGTAACTGCCTTATTGTTGTGCGAAAGTCACAATGGATCAGTCTGTTCTGTGTCCTACAGGCACTTTTGTGGGCATTTATCGCCCCACCCCACATCAGCAGCGTTTGATCAGCTGCTCCAGGCTCGCTCACCCTCGTCCTCTCCTGCAATGCTCATTTTTCTCAACTGACTTCTTGACTGGGCTCCTACTAGCATGATTGGCTGTCAATCGCTGTGAGACAAATGACACTCAAACTATGATTGGCTGGAAACGTCACGGGATATAAGATGCGTTTAGGGTTTACAAATAACTATCCATCAGACTGGGGTAGATCTATAACAACCACATGAAACTGTCAAATTATCGTACATTTAGCCTTTTTTGGAATTATTGATCGTACAGAGGGCTAAATTATCGTACAAATACGATAATTATCGTATGTCTGGCAATGCTGGCATGCACTGATGTCACAATATATGAACCAGACTTGCAGTTCAATCCTTGACAAACTTTATAACTTTATTTATGACAGAGGCTTCAAACAACTAAGTTTGACCAAAGAGCTTGACAGAGTAAAAGGTAAAGCAAGAAACAAGAATATATCAGACTTAGTAAATAATGTTTAGAATAAAAATCTGTTGAAATAAAACCCTTCAAAAGTAGTAAAAGAGTAAAGTGTCAGTATTAAACACCTATGAAAAGAGATGGAAAGCACGCGAGCACAGAGGCAGCTCTTATTTGGAGAGACGAAGCGCTCCACAGGGTTGGAGCAGCTACAGCAGTGGCTCAGTCTCCCTTGGTTTTGAACCTTGTTTTTTCGGCACATTCGGGAGCCGGACTAATGCTCTGCCTGGAGCGAGAATATGCAGTAGCTCACTAACAGTAAGAAAGACAGTGCCAATCCATTTACCGCTCTAAAAGCCAAAAACAAAATTTCAATTTCAATCCTGTGCTGGACAGAAAGCCGGTGGTGGGGATGCAGCACAGCTGTAATTTGTCCCATATTTTATGAGCCTGTTAAGAGGCCAGTAGCCGCAGTTAAAACCAGCTGCTTTGTCGGATGGAGGACTGAATTAAACCAACACATAAAGGACTAAAATAGGCAAGATGTGATGTTATAAAAGAATGTATCACTCCCTCTAAATCATTAGGGGGAATAAAGGCTCCCTTGGATGTCAGCCTCAGCTGAAAGAGGCTCAACAACACAGCGGAGAAAATCTGCCTGTCAGAATTAAGTGGATACAGAACATGGAGGTTTCATTCCCCTTCATTGGCAAAGAGCAAAAGTACACTAGTGAGTCTCTTGGTCTCTGACCTTTAAGTGTTTTCTTGTGTTGTTCTTTGTCAATAGAGGACTTCAGTTGCCTTGTTTGTGGTATATAGGTATTTTCTATTTTGTTTATATCCTTTGTTTCTTGCTAGGATGTTGCTTTACTTCCTTTTTCTAAAACCATCTGCTGAAACACCACAGTTTCTCAGTTTGGGATAAATAAAATCTGTCGGTCAGTCTGCATGTCTATCAATCTGTCTATATATCCATCTGTCTGTCTGCCTGTCTATCTAAAACTAAACATCAGCAGTATCTGACTTTTCCTGCTCTGCCTCTTATGCTGCCAGTAGCTGTCTGAAACATCTCATTCTCTCGGCTTGAGTGTATTTTGATCTTGTGGATGTGCGCCCATCTTTCTAATGCATCTTCAAAACAGCAGATATATTCTGAGTCACAGACTTTAGTTATCAGACAAATTATAAGGCAGTTTTACAATGCAGTCAACTTCTGCATCCTCAACGTGGGAACATGCCGGCTTTTTGCCTGACTACTCCTCATTTTCAGAAATACACACCAGTTTGTGCATGAACATTTGCTATTCAACAGCGTCGGCACATAGGGTATAAATGACACATTGGTAAGGTGGAAATTTAGGTAAGACACCTGCGCTTAAGCCAAAACTCCTTGCACCAGGCATACAATCAGGGGCAAAGTGTACACAAGCGATATTAAAGGGTTAAGAGGCTTATAGACCTTGACATTTAATATCGTCATCAAATTCATCGTCTGTGTGGGCACAGAGACTTTTACTTCATTCCTGTGTCAGAATGGACATTAGTGCAGAGTTTGTATTTGGGCATCTCCTGTTTGGTTAAACTTTGTTCAACGGGATGGTAATTTGATACCAATTTCCAGTTAGGAATTGTTTAAGATAAAGGAGATACATGCACATCCCTGGTTGCAGCTGTATTATTCACTCAAAGGTTATAGACATTGCAGTTAGATAACAGTACAAATTGTCTGCACTTTAAAAGACTCAAACAGCTCTAAATGTCACTGTTTTATATGTTTACATTTATAGTGTCCACATAAAAACTGCACTATTTAAATTAAAACCTGTTCAGAAAGTTTATTTGGCTTTAATTGTCCTTTTTTTTCCTTTTAGGGTTTTACACATTTTATATGTTAAAAATAGGGAAAAAAAGGTCAAACATGCAAATTAGTCTAGAAAAATCAAAGTAAAAAAGAATCGTGATAAAATCGTGATCGTGATTTTATTTTAAAAAAATCGTGATATGATATTTTTGCCATATCGCCCACCCCTAAATCAGGGGCATAGTGTTCACAAGCAAAGGGTGACGAAGAGGCTTTGAGACCTTGACATTGAACCAATGGCCCTCAAATTCACAGATGTCCTCAAATTTTACTTCATTCCTGTGTCAGAATGGACATTAGTGCAGAGTTTGTAAAAAATTTAAGGGCATTTTTGTTAAACTTTGTTCAACGGGATGGTAATTTGATACCAATTTCCAGTTAGGAATTGTTTAAGATAAAGGAGACATGCACATCCCTGGTTGGGTGCTTGATCCAAATTATTAACATGAAAAAGTACAAAAGATCTGCACATCAAAAGACTCAAACAGCTCTAAATGTCACTGTTTATTAGAAATTGTTGAATAGTGTCCACATCTTTTGTACTTTTCACACTTGGGAATTGAGCACAACTACCTCAAGGAATTGATATCATAAGTGTTTGTACTTAAAAATTTTCTTCCACTGTGTCCTGCGTGGCTTGCAAATCAAGGACTTTATGCTTTCAGAGACAGTCAGCTGAAATTATAACAAACAAGTCAAAACTGTGATTTAATTTGACACAAACTGAATGTAACAATACAGTACACCTCATGTCCGTTGTTTCCAACAAAGGCAGAAACACCATTAACACGTTGACAAATAATGCAGCACAGCATTTAGTATTAGGAGTGTCAAGTATCCCACATTGCTGTCACTGAAATCTTGTCTAAGGGCGTTTTCACATTAGGTCCACTTGTTTCGAACCGTGCTGCGGCATGGTTCGCCATGGGTTTGCCCCCCTTCCCCTCCCCCTCCCCCAGCTGGCTTGCATTCACACTGGCAATATCGAACCATGCCGGACCCACTTGTGTATTTACTCAGTTTGAAACAGCAGGGGGCGATATGCACGTAACTGGTTACCCAACCTGCTACAGAGGAGAACGAAGAAGAGGCTACCATGGTAACCATTTCCTACACCAGACAACCAATGTTTACGTTTCGCTCTCTTCTGCATTTTCCTTCAAATGTGTTTTTTGTATCGTGTTTGAGGCGGCATCAGCGACCTTCTGGACCCTCGTAAATCATCGTAATCCTCAACCAGAATAAACAAATCGACAAATTGAGTAATCAAAAGATTCAACCGCGGGATTAACAGGAAGTAATGCATCAAAAGTAGATCGGTTTGGACCACTTTGATTCACACCAGTGAAACCGCAACAAATGTAGGGAGATGGAGCGGATTAAGACCACCCCTTCATGGAGGTCTCTCGCATGTGGTTGGTGTGAAAACGCCCTAAGGCTACCTTTTACGACACCTAATAAATATTGGTAAAGGTATCAATAAAAGATAAGATCAGTTAGCAGAATCAGTAATTGCATTGGTATCAATAAAATCCTATCAATTCCCATTCTTAGTGTTCGCAAGCGTTTTTACACACTGTAAGCAGGGATCTCTACAAGGCTCTATTCACTCCATCCTTGAGTCTCGTTAGACATGTGGTTATAGTTTCAAGAAAAAACACTTCTTGGTTTCCGGGGACATCCTATTCAAAAGGTCTCAACTCATGTGGGCTGAAAATGTGGTGATGGGGTGTGACAGGCTGCAGCCAAACAGAGGACAAAGAGTGTCATTGTAAAGACTCTTTGTTGTTAAATGATGAAGTTAGAATGGTGAAATAACCAAGTCTAGTCTCATATTATTATAGACAATCATAATATAGATTATCTGATTATCTTTGCAGTAAATGTGACCTGAAATTCCTCACAGGAGACTCCTTCATCCATGTTAGAGACTTCAGGTCCCTCACGTCTCTCTGTCTGTTTGTGGATAAAAATACCAGCTTTCACAGTTTAATTGAACTTGAAGGTAATCAATCAGACATGTGGGCTGAAAATGTGGTGATGGGGTGTGACAGGCTGCAGCCAAACAGAGGACAAAAGAGGGCAGATCTGATATCCAATACAACGCAGCCTCCTCTCCCCCTTCTCAATGCTTACAATGACGCATGGGTGTGTGTGTTAAGGTGTGTGTCTGTTTACTGGGGTGCACAAATGCAGACACAGCAACACTTAAGTTTTCTATTGCTTCTGTCAAAACCAGATTGCCTCCATACTTGTTCAATAATGTGTGAATTGAAGCAAAGTGATGTTGTGCTGTTTTTTTTTACGTCCCACACACACCCACACAGTGCTTCAAATCCAATTCACTCACCAAGGTCATTTAGCTTCCTTTAGACTTAAAACTAACTTTTAATGTACTGTCTGATGACTCCACAAAACCCCTCGGCTATCGCTGTAAGTGTAAGTACCATACAAATACAGCAGTATAGTGATTTTGCAAATGATTAAATGCCTCACATAGAAATGTAATTTTAAGAGTGATTGTTAGCCCTTAAAGATGTTCAAACTTGCATTAGATCTTTGATGAAAAGGGGGGAATGAAACAAAACTGAAACAAAGCCAGGTTATAGCATCAACACCACTCTCTAGGGCTGTCATCTTATATTCCATATCTGAACATATTTTTGAGCACCATGGTAAAAATCTGTCCTTGAGCTGTAAATAAACAGTCAAATTGAAAATACACAGTTCTGCAGCACATCAGGATGCCTGAAGCAGTGAGCCACCCCATCAAAAACTGGGCATTCACAGAGCAACATGCCAGTCTATTGCTCTCTTTACTTCAACAACAAGAAGTACAACTGAGAATATGGAGGACAGGCAAATTCCCTGGCTGGAAGCATTTTGGGCTCCACACCACTGATGGGAAAATATATTTTTTTTTAAATACAGGGCATTATTGTGATTACAGTATGTGCAAAGTAGCTGGTCCACTCCTCCTCTACGACAACAACACAGGTTCATTTGTCTGCCTTCCAGTCACTGCAGTCCAGCAGCATAGCAGCTGGTCCACTCCTCCTCTACAACAACAACACAGGTTCATTTGTCGGCTTTCCACTCACTGCAGTCCAGCAGCGCTTCATCAAGTTCTCAGCCCTGTGTGACCGTGTCTCTTTGGCAGGCCCCTTGCAAGAGACATGGAAAAACGCCATTAGGGAAAAGTGACAGGCTTACTACTGTCATGCATCAAAATTGAACAGAATGCATTCTTAACTCCACACACTCAATAGACAGTCTAGACAATACAAGGTCCTCCTCAAAGCTTACAAACAAACAAGTGTGCATGACTGTTTTAGACTTGTTTGAAGACTTTCAAACATTTCTATGGGGTGATTGGTTTGACTGCCTACCATTGGCTGGATTTTATTTATGGATGTGATCACACTTAGGGTTGCAAAATTCTCTGAATTTTCAAAATTTGAAACTGTTAATAGGATTTACAGGAATGTATAGCAATAAACAGGAATAAATCTGTAATTTACACAAGTTAAGGTTACAGAGGTTGGCCCCTAGCAGAGATATAATATTCAGTCACATGCATTGAGGCCACGCCCCCTACATGCTCTGTGCAGTCCTCCATCACATGAACAGATGACTCTAAAACCATGGACTATGGAGGCCAGATATTTCAACCTGTAGACAAAGTGGAGTTAGTGCAATAAAATAATAAAAACTCAATAAAGTTCTACTTACAAAATAAACCTGTTAAAATGTAATGTTTACTAGTTGCACCATTTTGCATGAATGTCTGTCTATGACAAAACAAAATGTCTGTATTTATATCTGGATATGATACAATTTAATGAATTATCTCAGTTTCCAATTAAATCACATAAATTCCCATGATTCCCATGGGAAGTTTCGAACCGGTAATATTTCCAAAACTTCCCACCTTTACTTCCCATGGTAAATTTCTACAAATTTACCATGGCAAGTTAATTCTCCACCCATTTGCAACCATAACCACACTAAACCTTGTTTCTAAGCCTTGAAGAAAACCTCTGTCATTGAAAAATGTTGGCTTTTCAGTTTATTCTAAATGATATAACCACTACAAACTTTGTCCCGTTTTTAAGTTGTGAGTGCCTGGGTTTCCCTCTTGTCCCTATGACCAATTTTCCCTGATTCCAAGAGCATCTAACACTCAAATTCCTCATCCACCTTAAACTAAACTAAGTATCCTCCCCCCAATTTTTTCCCACAAAAAAATGTATGGACAGAGCAGAACCCTCCAAAAGCATTTCCAGAAGGTGACCACAGATGGTCATTCTGTCAATCATTTCAAAAAGATGAAACAGCTTTAAAATTCAAATGAAGGGCAATATCAAATGAATTTTTACTGACAATCTTTGCAAGAAGAGTTTGGGATGTAAGATGCATTATAGTGCCACCTCACTTCTGCCTTTTTGGACTCGTTCCTGCACTATTTCATAGCAATAAAGGTAACAGATGGATCAAAAAGATTATTAAGGCAGGATATAAAACACAAAAATGGGGTTAACATTTATCTCAATGAATGTCTGCATTAATGAAATAGCAGCCATGTGAACTGAAATAGATAATAGAGAATGTGACCCATCTTTACTAAAGGGACAATCGTAATCAAATCCAATGAGAGACCAAGAAGATGCATGCTATAGTTTTCCTTCATCCGGAGGAGTCACTGTATATTGATTATACCACAATAAACCAAGGTTATGAAAAACAGCTATGAAACATTGAGGCACTTTTGGCTATAAAATCAACCCTCTTCAAGCCAAAACAAACCCTAACTGTTCTTTTATGACCAAGAACAAAACTGCAAGAGCGCAGAGGCAGCCTAACCTCTTGTACGGGTTGTATAATAAACCTCATGTATCTTCTGCAGCTCTGCCGTCACACAAGTTAAGTTTGAGGAATCTCCCTAATGGTGCCCCCCGAGGTAATGATGATGTGCCGCAGGGAGACTTTCGCCAATTCATCTACACTGTACACTGCTGACTGAATACTGAACATGCTTGAAACAGGCCACTGTGAGAAAGGATTTGATCTGTCATGTTAAATTAGAGATAAACTGTGGAAATCATTGTTATAGATCTTTAACATAGAAATAAAAACCATCTTATTATCCACGCTTCCCTGTGTCATTTTGTTCCTTCATCCCTCAGAATGATGACTCCATTTGTCTCTATGTTAATGTCATCAATGAAATTAAAAGGACACCTTCCCTACATTCCTCACAAAAGAGGGAATCCATCATGCCTGATGAGGCGACTCTTCCTGCAGAGTGTCCCCTGACCTTGCCAGGTGGCCTCATCATATCGCAGATTAACTTCCCTGATGTCTGTCGCCTCCCATGCTAATGGTTTGGCTTCCCCCATGCTCACTGCTGAATACACAAGAGATCCTTCCTCTTTGTTTACCTACTGAGGACCAAAACACAATCCATTTAAGATAAGAAGATGCTGCATTGTTTGGACATCCTGAACAATGCTCCTCGCTGTATGCTGCATAAACACTCGACAGCTATGACAGGCCCGAGGCAGACTTTACAGCAATGAAAGAGGACAGACAATTGTTTCTGTTAAAGAGAGGAAATAATGAATCAGCAACAACTATGAGAGACAGAACAAGCTGATCAGAGCACCCCATCCGAAATAAAACAAAAAAAAAAACAATTTTGATTCCTTTTCATTAAAAAATAAAGACAGCATAATTTGCTTTCAACAAAACTCCTCGTGTCAAATAAAACTTGGCATCTCTGTCAGCACCAAGGCAAAGATGAGACTGTTTTTTTTATGGCAACAAACTGCTGAATCAGTAATGACCATGAAAAATAGGACAATCCATCACCCCACGTGAAAAAAAAACAGAGAAAGGGTGCATCGGCGAGGACAGCAAGTTGCATAATTTTAATACAAAACTCTCATAAGCTACAAAAGCTCTGCAACAATAAAAAGACTTAGTAATGTTCCTATTAAGTGAGAAAAAAAATGACCCAGCAACAACAAATAAATAAAACAGGCTAAGCTGTCGGCTTTCTAAATGGGTAAGAGTATACTAAATGTTTTCTGTTAGGATAATAAAGAGGTATATTCTGTGAAACCTGTGTAATGTTCCAGTAATTAGAGCCTGTGCTTACAGCCTTTTTTTACTATTGCAGAGCCAACAACTTTTGTTCTTTGGTGTTCAGAGAGCCCATGTACTTCACTGATGTGATGCTGTCTTCTTTTGTATTTATTGCCCACTTTCTCATAAATCTGCGATCCATATAGTGTCCTGACTGTCTCTCGAGATATATGCCTGTAAGCACCTTCATTCCCTTTCTCTTATTTATTCTTCCTTCTTGTTGACATACTGTGTTTGTCCTGTAATTTGAATTTTCTGGACATTTTGTTTTTGACCTGATGTGCAAAACACCTCGTCCAGTCTGCCCTGATCAAGGTGTATACATGTCAAAGTTCATTAAAATTCAGCCCCACTAGGTATGCTGGTTAGATTACTTAACGCCACTCTATTTATTACAATTTTTTTCTTAACATGCTAACATTCATTCTAAAAGTTACGATTTAGCCAAACTGACAAAACATCCTGGATAACAAATAAATGGAACCAGCCATTAGGCATCCCCAAAATAGAGAAAACGCATAAAAAATGAGAAAGAGTTGAATCATTTGGACAATACTCTGCCTCATGCTGCATGAAATACTTGACAATGCTGGCAGCATCCACACCAAATCTTGCAGCATGAAAGATGACTCAAAATGGTTTCTGTTGTAGCAAGAAAATAATGACTCCGCGATTACCATAAAATGGGGCAAGCTGTCCGCCTCCCCTCGAATGAAAATATAATGCCTTAAGGAGAGGATGTTACAGAGCTTTGACATACAATGTTCCCCACTGAGAGCTGCATAACATTAGACTTTAAATTTATGGCAGTGTAATGGCAAACCTGCAGTAATGATAGTAAAGGCATCACAAAACACTGAAGCACACAATCACACCCCCAAAGTATTAAAACCATAACTTAAGGTGTTAATGTTTCACTGTTTGGATATGCTGAACCATGCTTCTCGCTTCATGCTGCATAAACAATTAACAGCTGGAGCAACACCAGAGCAAATCTGGCAGCAGTGAAAAATGAGTCCAGATTTCCTCCATCATAGCAACAACATCATAAAGTCATGAATTAACGAGACAAGCCAAAGGCCACAAAGAAATGAAATGACGATGCATTTAAGATAACATGTTACATCACAACTATGGATTGGCAAACCAGGATGATTTAGACATACAGACACAAAAGAACAGCCTGACAGCCTAATATCTTTGGCCTCTCTGTCACCAACACGGAGATAAAAACATGGAACAAGTCAAGAGCTTTTCTGATAAAGTGCATCTATCAAAGACTGAATATTTTATAATTTGATTCACAATGCTCTGTCCTGAATCCTGCATGATCACTTTTTAGCTCCAGCTTCCCCAGCGAAAATTTTACAGCACAGCTAAAAGATTTCCGATTCATTCTGATCCATTCTGTAATGCAATAACCAATCAGAAATGAGCAAAAAATATAAAAAGAACAAGCCATCCAGCTACAAAGGAAGGAAAAGATGCATATCAGATTTTTGGAGCAAATTGTACATCCAGAACGCTTCCTGCAGCAGAGATAACAGCTCTGACACCCAAAGACACTCAATGAAATATGAAGAGATTGTCCCCATTGTAGCCATGAAATGATGAATCAGCAGCGACCAAAAAGTAGGCTAGGAAGTCACCTCATTTATCCTCAAAACTGGGGGAAGATGATGCATCAATGATGAGATGGTACATTATTTGACATGCTAAACAATGCATTACAGCAGATGGCTCTGAAAGCCCAGAGGTGAATTTTCCAGAAATAAAAGATGACTCAATTGTCTCTCTTGTTCCAATAAATCGATGAATCAGCAATGACCAAAAAAAAAAAAAAGACGATACAAGCACAAATGTCAAAGTCTGTCACGAGGGTGAGCGTTAAGTTTCTCTATTCTGAGCTCCGTGCCTCTTTGTCTTGTCCTGAAGGTCATCTCTTGTTTACACTGCACAGTTTTTTGTCCTTCCTGGGCTCCCGTCCCGCACCCCGTGGCCCTCCATACTGCAGCACAGTTTAATCTTCCAAATGCAGCGCTGGGCCAAGCCAATCAGCACCCAGAGCGGGACCGGGGTCCAGCTAAGCAGTTCCAGCTTAAGCACACATGTGAGCAGCATTTGACTACAGCCATGACGACATAGAGCAGATCATATTCCTGTCACATCTTTTCAATTAAGCTCTCAAGTTAAACCCTCTCTTTTATTAGAGCCCTCACATATATTATTAATGAAGCTCCTCCAACCATGTTTCGAGACATAGCGCCCAGCCTATGACTCAATTATTAAAAGGTACTTGTTTCACACTCGCCCAGTGCCGACTAATGACTCTGACTCAAGCCAACCTTGACTGTCAGGGATGAACAACACCGAGCAGAGCAGAACTCATCAGAGAGAGAGTCGGCTCAGAAGAGGCTGAGTGAGGCAGAAAGGTTCCTCCTGTACCGACTAATGAAGTCATTATTCTATGAGTCACACCCAAAGAAGAGTGTCCTTCTGTAACTGCTGCGTGATTAACTGAAAGCTCTTAAACTGGTAACCCAAGGTCACATGTCAAGGTCAACCCGTGAGAGAAAGGAGGACTGCACTCGTCTTCTTCCAACAGTAGGGTCAATCAGATGCCAATCAGATGGCAGCAACTCAGTGCATCTAGGGTTGCAGACATTGTAAAGTGAACCTAACCTTGCTGCGCACATGGTTCCACCTGGTTCAATGTCTGCAATCAAGCAGATCCATCATACCAGGCTACAGCAATTGTGAGCAGAGGCAGAATCAGAGATACTTTATTAAGTTAATTTCAGTGATCATTCATGTAAGCATTGCTCCATCATCAGTGTGTTTGTTGGGTCACAGGCAATACCATTAAAAACAAGACAAGAGAGAAAGACAGTTATTTTAGCCTCTTTGGCTGCCAAAAGAATGATTTTATCAAACTGAAAAATTTACAAACCTTTTTTTTTTCTGTAGAGACATGGATATCTGATATTATTTTAATAATCTAGGTATGGAGTGAATAACTGATACATTAAATGAAACTAAGTTTAGGCCTGAAAGCTAAGTTTAGGTCTGTTTGTGTTTGTCAAGGTATGAACCTGTGTGTGTTGTTGTCATGCATAAATATTAAAAGTATGAATTAAAACAAAAAAAATGTATCAGTCCCCAAGGGGAAATTTAATTGTTTCAGTTGCTCTTATACACAGTATAGCTGTAGGGAATATCAAATAAAGACATTAAAAGAGCATGATAAAAAACAAAATGAGATAAAAAAAAATAAATAGGCAGGTTGCAACATAAGAAATCTTTAAGCAACATAAGCAATAAAATCATGGGTTATATAGAAATTAGACTATAAATAAGACCAAGGAATTCAAACTATTAACATTAACAATATTTGCAACATCAATATAAATCAGCGTCCTTTAGAGCAGGAAGAGGTGGCAGCTTTGAGTGAGTCTGAGCTGCTTGGACAGTTAGCATAAATGCTAACTGCTTCAGTTACAGTTTTGTCATATGAATTGTTTATTAAATGAAAACCAAATAACAATCCTGCAAACTTCTCTATGGAAAAGATATTTTTGATCCACCTCAAGCATTCTGCTCAGAGTTTGCATTATGAAGTGGCTCAAATTCTGTATTTCATACCCTGGTGGTAGCATCTGCCCACTGCAATGTGATTGAGGTGACAATCGTCCTGTCAACTGCTGTCTAAGTACATAATGTTAAATTATTAAGCACTTTTACAGACAAAAGTCACAAAATGCTAACTGACACACATGGCCTCATAGAAGTAAGGTGAATGTCTCAGTGTGATAAGATGACAGAGCCTCATTGTGGTGCTTTTGCATGAAGTAACTGTGTAGTGGGCTTAAAGGTGCTATGAGGAGAATCTAGTTCCAGCGACATAAAGACTCTGCTACCCATGAGCACGTGCGGCGACTGTCGTAATGCTGCGTCCCAGTAACCTCGGAACTGGGAGTGACATCATCTCAGACTTATCGGCGTTCCAGTTGAAGTCGGAAAAAAACATGTCGATCTACCAGGCTATTGTTAGCTGTTGTTAGCAGGCCCTGCGTTGTTGTTCACAAATATCACATGAAGAATGTGATTATCACTATGCCAGCATTTTTGTAAGTATAAGTCTAACAATACTATATATACAGCTGATCTAGAGCGAGACACCCCAGTCAGAAGTGCAAATAAATGGATTATTACAGGAGCTAAATAACTGTTCACACTGGGGGCATCCATCTCCGATTGTCAACATGGGGGTGGCGAGGTTTTAACAAGTTCCCAGAAGGAAATTCCGACTTCGGGGGAGGGGTTCCAGTTGCAGTTTCCTACTCGGAACTCGGATATTCCTACTTCTGACTACAACTGGAACGCACCAAAAGACTTGACAATTTTTGGAAATCTTAGTATCATAGTTTGGTAGCCGGCTATATATCGCTACTTACAGCCCGGTGCTTTAAGACGTGTCCCAATAATATAAATTTGCTCTAGTTTTAATTGTCTTCTTCCTGAAGTTGAGTATCCAGGCCAGTCCAGCCCTGTCTGACCCAACAGCGAAGCTAAGGAATAGCATTTACAGATAACCTATTTTGATGCTATAAAACTCATCTTAAAGTGTGTATTTCGATCAGGCATATATCGAAAAGTGAGACTTTTTTGTAATTACTTAGAAACTCCTGATAGCATCTTTAAGTTTGCTGCATTCCCTTGTGTAAGGCTTTTTGAGGGTAAATTTGTTGTGAAATAACTATGGGACATGACATTGACACGCCAGATGGACAGTTCAAAAAAGCTACAGTAAATACTTAACAAGTCAGTCTAGGCGACATTCTATTGAAGAAGTGTTTGGGGCAAACAGAACCTTCTAAGACATATCAAGAAGGTGTTTGGAAAATCATCCTGCCAATCCTATTCATTACAGGCCAGTTAGTGACATGCTGGACGCCAATGGCACTGCTTTTGTGAAGTACAGCACATGACAAAAGCTAGTTTGTACAAAAGTAAATTAAGCTCTTGTTGAAACATGCAGGAAGCATCTGTACTCATCTTTTCACAAACAGCCAGTGATTACAGGCCTGCAGCAGATTTTTTTAAGACCACTTACTGGTCAGTGCCACTGTGGATCGAATTCAGTTCATTCAGCCTAAAGCTTTGCAAAATGGACAAACCCGATTATAGACATTGAATCAGACAGGCCCAGCAGCACCACTGGGAGCTGAGCTCACAACACATTTAAATGCGTTCGCCCTACATTACTCTTTTGATGTTGTGTTTTTCCATATTTTTAAATATCACCTCTTATCACAAAAACTGAATTTCAATGTTGTTGGTTACAGAATTAGACATGTTGTTAAATTTAATTCCAGATGTAAATACTTCCACTTATTATAACACATTATGAATTCACACGCTTAAACAAACCTAACAAGCATCTGTGAAATTACTGCAGACATGAAAAGAATATTTGCCATCTTTGGATCCACTCAGACAGCTTTGTTTGGTCTCAACGTAGTGCTTCCTGAAATGCTTTCATCACATCCACACATTTGAATTGAGCTATGCAGATGCAAAGGAAGTCAATTTCACAGCTTAAGCCGGGCTCAGGTACGGAGAAGAAAGCCTTTTTATTTTGCATGAAGAAATTATCCCTGTTTATACATCTGCCAGCAAAAGTGAGGGCCTTACACATGGTGCTTCAAGTTGTCCATCCACCTGGGCATGACTGCTTATAAATGCTTCAAGCTCTTGAAAAAATTCCAGCTTGTTTTTAAGATGAACTGGAAATATATCAGAGGACAAAGGTCAGAGTTATTCTAACACTTTTCCCTTGTTTGAGAACTCACAGCCATACTAACACAGAGAAGTGACCTTAAGGCTCCTCTGACTGAGGGATAAAATAAATGAATCAATCAATCAATCAATAAATAGAGCAGGCTGAAGACATCTGGATACATTTAAGAGGCCAAACGTCCAAGTCACAGGATCTCAGGTTCACCCCTTGCTTGTTAATGAAATACCTCAAGAAAAAAAAGATATTTAATCTTTGGACAAATACCCCCCTTTGATTACAGGGTAACTTATAGGACTTGGTGAGGTCAGTGGTCAGAGGCCATGGTCATGTGGTCTAATATTCATATTTGTTTGTGAACACAGCTTCTCAAAGGGATAGTTCAGTTTTTTTAAGTGGGGTTGCTTGAGGCTTTGGGATCTATTGAAAAGGATTTCCACTACAGCAACCAGCTAGTTTTTTTTCCAAAAGAAGATAATTATGTTGGAATTATTGGGGCCAAAAGTTGCACGTGCAAAAAGCACTCTCTGTCAGTGTAAATTCATTATCCACACGGGTAAAACACACCTGCGTGCAAGTTATTTTGGATTGCGCAAAACTTGACTGCATGCTTTTTTTCCTTCCGTGCAACTTTTTTTCCTTCCGTGCAGAAAACCCTGAAGAAAAAGAACAGTGCTGCCATGGTAGAAGAGGAGGATCAGTTGAAATAATAAATACATTTATTATTATAAACAAAACACTTTTGACCAGTGGGCGAAATGCCTGCCAATATTCGAGGGAGTCCCCATCTCTCGATTGCTGCTCTGTGATCATTAATGCAATTAAAAAAGTACCTTTTGATGCTCTTACTTAAAACCATGAGTTATGGGTTCAGTTATATTATCACTAGAAGTCACAAAAATGTTTTTAAGCGCACCATGTCCTGTGTTCAAAATTTTAAAAATGTATTCATAAATATTTTTTCTGAAGCACAGCCAGCAGCCTGTGCATGTCTGCAAATTAGCCACGTGAGCACCTAACGGAAGAAAGAAGTAATGTTGAGAAGGAACAGGTTCACTTAAGTGATATTGCACAACTCATAAAGTTGTACTCTAAAAGGATTCATTCGACATTGAAAAGTAAAGTCTAAAATCAAGTTCTCACTCTCATTGTGTGAGGTTTCAGATAGATCCATATGGATGGCTTTCACACTCAATGGGAACCAAACTCTGGTCCACTTAGAAGCTAAAACAGACCTCTGTCTTTGGCTGACCAGTGTCTAGTTCTTTGGTGCGCACAAAAGTTCCCATAAGCTTTCATACCCCAAAGAACCAAGAATCCAATCAGTGAACCAGAAAAAAGCCTCAAAGTGGGTTAATTAAGAGGCTTATGACACCATTGACTGCTTGGTAATATCTAGCATTTGTAACCGGCCATTATCCTCTCAGGGACAAACTGCTTTTATGGTAATCATATTTTTTGATGCAACAGGCGTCGAGCAACCCCACTTAAAAAAAGAAATAAATAAAGCAATTTTCCCTTTAAGAACATTTATTAGGACATTTCTGGAACTTTGTAGAAGTGCCCTCTGACTCAAAGATGTTATATTCTGGAGGTCAAAAGGTGTGAATGTTTGTGACCATCTCTCAAAAAAGCAGAAGACACTTTTTACAAACTTTGCACATATACCAGCTTCAAATTGAAGAACTGACCACATTTTTCAAACACAAGGTTGATGTCTCCATGAATTTCAATTCTGATGGTTACCTGCTCTTTTACAGAAAAAAAATCAATCAATCGCACTACCATAAAAAAACACTCAAGCTCTTGACCAATCCAATCACTGTTTTTTACTGCTCAGCAGATGTGTACCTTGTTCTACTTTAGCCAGTGGACCATAAAAGCATCCTCATCTTCATCTTCATCTAGGAGAACAAAGTACTTGCTGGAGCAACAGCCGTCTGCCTGTGTGAGAACCTGTAGATAAATACGTCTCTTTATCAGTAAAGGCAGACTAAATCAATCTTTATCTTATATGCTCATTTGCCTGCCTCTAGTGTTTTACAGTGAGCACCTCATAGGCGGGTATTGAGTACATGTCCCACTGCTGGTGGCTCAGGGCGTGCCGATTGGTGTTGTGATTTATCTGCCCATTAACCAGCCAGTTTTCCAGTTTTTCTCTGGTCTCAGTCCATGCCTCCCTGCTTCCAAACCTGCCTCGTTCCCACTCTCTCCTCCCCCTGCCGAGTCTGCAGTGCAGATCTCTCCTGCTGATAGCTGCAAATCCCAAACGTGCCAGCAGAGCCCCGCTTGACTGCCTGCTCTCACACTTCACAGAGTCTGACTATGACAGGCCGAGAGAGCCCCGCTACAACCCTCCTGAACAGGCCACCGCCCATGCCAACCGCCGCTTTCACAGCAAGAACAGAGATCCCAGCGGGCAGCAGCCATGATAGCAGCAGGCCGGGGCGGCCGTTCAGCCGTCTCACCACTGCCTCCTCTTACTTAGAGACAGAAGTGAGAGAGGTTTTGTCTGTTGGCTGTTTGGTGACACCTCCGTGGGAGTGAGCAAGCACTGCAGCGCTCTGCCTCACTGATTCAGGAGGGTAAACAGATCAATCACTGATACACTCTTCAGAGCAACTCCCCTCCTTGTCGAACTGTCTGCTGACTCTCTGCTGAGCGACGAATATGAATTGACTGGTGCAACTTCTTCATTCTGTCACGCTCATAATGACTCATAAAAGTGTGAAGTCCTTATTTAGCTGGAAAATGTGCAGATGAAACACCTTAAATACCTCACATCTGAGTGATAATCAGCGGGGAAAAGGAGCATTTAAGGAGGGTCTTTTCAAGATTCGAATCAAAAATGACGTTTCATCTTTAAACCCATCTTCAGCTGTCACACAGCATCAATCATTGCATCAGACTTTGTAATATAAACAAACCCTTGAGTCTCATGTTGATTTATGCAGCTTGTCATTCCTGATAAACAAGTCTTCCTCTTAATATTTCTCTGCAATTGCTAAAAATAAACAAATTTCAAACTACTACTACGAACAAAATAACAGGAAACTTCCACTGAAGTTGGATTCAAACATTCATCAGGTGAACTGTCTAGCACGGCAAATGATATCAGAAAAAACTGTCACTGCAATATCAATGTGAAATATTGTGACAGCTTTTTTTCTTCTGAAGATAAGTAACATAAGATGAATGTGTGTTTTATATTTTCTGGACAATAACTTAATTCCAATTAAACAGCTGCATTTTTCCTAAATTTACTCTAAACTCTAAATGTGTCTGTTATCACTGGAGTCAGTGGGTGGCTTACACTAACATTGCAGTGCAGCTGGATCTGCCTAATTCAATATCTGTAATCTGGCAGATCCATCTTGCCAATTGTGCTCTGTCTAAAGAGCCAAAATCAGTGTCCCTTTAAGCAGGTAGAGATACAAACCAGGAGTCTTACAACAGCAGGAAGTGGTGGCTAGTACAGAGATTTGCATGGCATCAGCAGCATAATTTTTGTCTTAAACTGATGAACATTATACAAGAGAAGAAATAGATATGCCACTAGAGCACATTTCATCACCAAGGCGCTCCTGACATTATTTACCCTACCTCACAATGTTAAAAAATCCATTAAAACATCCTGGATGAGCAGCAAAATCTAAAAATTTAATCAGAATTGGTTCATAGCTTTCTTAATATCTTGCTTACAGACAAACAGATGACAAAAATAAAACATAACCTCATTGGTAGAGGTGAAAAATAACTCTTGCAACTAGAATTTCACTTGCCCTTTTTTACATTTTAAATCTATATTTGTGTTCAGAATGGTGGAGAATAGTGCATGTAACTGCCTAATTGAATTAAGTGACTAAGGTGTCACGTTAGGTGGAGAGCTGCCTCAAATCCCCACTTTTGACCCTAAATGTTTAATAAGAAGGCGCGTATACGATGTTTCAGAAAATAAATGTTATTTCAGCGTTCATCTTACTTCCCTGCACACTCATGGTGCTGTCACAAGCTACACAGATGGAAATAACTGTCTGCTAGACAGTTGATGGCCTCTAAATTTAGAAAAAGAAAGATTGGTTGTTGTTGTTTTTTTTTTTTCAAATAAAGGCTGTTTTATGACATGAAGTAAAGTTATCTTCCTTGATATTTCTGCCATTTATAAACAAGCCAATGGTTAGCATTGAACATAGTCAATTTGCAGATATCACAGTTTATTTTCCTCGGAAAATGCATTAAAATACTACAAAACTGTAAAACTGTACACAGGGCACACAGAATAAAGGCTGGCTGAGCCACTTGTTGAACGGTAGTGTACTGTGGCAGATGAGAAGTCTACAGATGGACACGTATTGGACAAACAGACAGGAAGGCAGCACATAGATAGACAGACAGAGGTTGTACAGACAGTAAGACAGGCAGAAGTCAGACTCTTTGTAATCTCTTTGTCTGAAAGACAGCGGGAGTCTGTGATACTTGGCTGTGACAGCTTGGCCCGACTGTGCTGTCAGTCAGAGGCCTTTCAACACACCAGAGCCAGCTCTTCTGACAGGCCTGTCTCACTCAATAAGACTACAGAGAGACAGGCAGGGTACACACCCCACTGTTTCACCCTGCTGATAGGTGGGACCACACGTACACCAGGGGACAGAGGCCCAGGAGGGCAGACAAGGGCGGGACGGGTGTTACTGATCCCTCCATCCTGAACTCCCAGACCAGCTCCACCCACAACCTCAAAGGACAACACAAAGACTCTTGCCACAAATACACTCCTGAGAATATTTCAAGACAGTCTGCCTCTGAATCTTCTTGAGTTGAACTTTAACATATGCTCCCCGACAGCATTTTTTTTTCTCTTTGGTAGACAAGGACAAGAGGCATGAAGTAAAATGCCATCTCAGAACACAATGCAGTGTTTATAACATAAGGAACAGTGTAGGGGTGTGCAACAAAACTATCACAGATCGCGAAGAGCCTGAATGTACGAGACCTGCCAAAGCAGAGCCATCGTAGAATCATCTATAGTATTTCTTGTCACTGCTGCATTTCTATGCTCCCCTGCGATCCCCATGGAGCAGCAGCTTTATATTAATCTGTTTTTTTGGATTTTTCCACAAGTAAAAGATGTGTGATAATGACTGCAACGGATTTGAAAACATAAAGGAGAACAGGTAAGTTCAATCATTATTCTAAAATTGTGCGAAAATGCCCAAATTTTTTCAATAAAATTGTGCATAAAGCAAGGAATTAAAAGTTTTATGTGTTCTTGTAAAAGACCCCTACATCCAAGTTACCCAAAGGTTTCAACTGTAAAATTGCAAATTTCTGATATCAACAATACGTCATTGCTGAAAACAAATAAGTTCAGCTGCACAGGAGTGGGGGTGCTCCCAGGGCTGCAACTCCCTGCTGGTGGCTGCATGCTGCAGCATCTTACCCTCAGCAGTAACAGTAAACTTAAAAAAAAAAAAAACATATATAAAGTGCTGCAACAATGAAGATACTATGACCAGATGATAAACTGATTTGTAAACAATTAGAAAATGAACCTGACATGTGAACAGGATCAGCACTGCAGACAGCGCAGCACCACTACAGCGCACACAGGGCCAAAGCTCTCAATCCTCACAGTGCAGGCTGCTTAAAGATGACATGGGTCTTGTTTTTTTGCACCGACTGTTTATTTGTCACTTCCTCCTGTTTTCTGGTGCTTGTGGCTGCTGCAGCTCATGCTGCAAACATGATAAAATCACCTCCTAAATGTATCATTATGTCTCACTCCACAGCTGCCTGTGGTTGGAGGAAGAAATGCTCAGAAATCTTTAGTGTTTCATTCACCAACCCTATTAAGCTTAACCCTATAAAGCCAATTGTATCATATTTGATACGTACTTTTCTAATGCCTCTATCTACTCAATATGATCAACAAATTACAAAAACATCTGAATACAATCAGATAAATGATAAAAAATGTCCTCAAATGGATTATCAGTTGCCAAAAACACCTAATGTATCAAATGAGATACGAAAAATCTATATGTTGAATTTTATGGACATGTTATATTTTCAGGATTTTAGTAGAAAGTGAAACAAACATTTCAGCTCCAAAAAATTAGAATTTTCTGGCCATAATCTATGGTCTTGGTCCTTAAAGGGTTAAGAAACATTCAGAGCATATATTCAGGGAAACTCATGGCATGACAGGCTTGTGATCCAACTGCCAGACTGTCATAGCGGTTTTAGCGTTGATTGGAGCAGCATGGGAAAATAAAGCAAACAAAAGAAACAATGACATCGTTCATTCATTCATTCAGTTGAAACATCACCCTGCGTGCCTGACTAAATTATACACAAACAAAACTTTTATTCTTATTTTAGTATTTGTGCACTTTATATAAGATTTTTAATGCAAGTTTGGTAAGTGTTATTAAAAAGAATTGTGATCATGGTTGTAAAGCTAACACAAAAAGTACATACAGTCTTCTTCCATATTGCTCAATCCGAAAACACTTATGCTGTAAAGGCTCTTTTCGATAACAGTTTCTATTTTGTGTCCATATAACTTGTCAGTGAAAGACAGGAGTGGAACAGGGCATGGTGGAAAAAGGAAAAGAGCATGCAGCAGCTCCATTATGTGCCCTTTATCGAACCATTCATGCAGCAGTTGCAGTATAAATGTCATCTTCCATGCCTACTGGCTCTTAGAGATTTTTTCTTGGTTCTACTTGCAAAAAATCAAACCCTGACTCCATCAACTCCTGACAAAAATGTTACTAGAGGCGGGCTGAAAGTACCAGCAGAGAACTGATGAAATCAGGGTAAAAGGTCTGACCATTGTGCAGCTCGCTCTTAAATCTGCACTGTGCTTCTGAGGTGGATACAGTGTAGTAGACATGACACAAAACGTAACAGAGTGTTCAAAACCATCTAAATGCATGAGCACACTATAAATGAATGTAATGGATTATATTACTGCTCGTCTTCAATCTGACAGGAAATATGGGATTGCTTTGACCTTGTGATTTCATAAAACCACAAGATGAAAATCACAGCATTAAACCCATCCCTGTCACAGTTTAACCTCGACCTCTTCAGCATGGGTGGTTAAATGACGGATTGTTGAGATCAAACAGCTTTACAGTATTTCCTGCTATTGCCTCATCCCTCAGTGCCTCCATCACATTTGACCTCTGAAGTTCAGCTCTCTGGTACGTACAAAATGTAGTTCTGTATTCTGTGTTGAAAGTGTACCCCTCCACACAGCAGCTTTTAGACTTCTTTAGCTTTTATTTGGCAGGTAAATGTAAATAAGACACACCTTGACACAAAGTCAGAGCAATGATCTTTGTTTTCTGCTCTGGTAGGAGTCCTGATCTGGCCAGCTGGTTCAACAGATGCTCTCGGTAAGGGTCAATGCTGCAGCCCTCTGATGTCTCATCAGTTGCTGACATAACAAAACGCTGTCACAAGAAAGCCAGAGTTTGTTTGTATGTGTCAAAGCTTTGAATGCTGCACAGACTAACAGCATTACTCATATTTAGCAGAACAGTTTACCCCCTGGTCTAGAAGACTCCATCATTCTCTCTCTCTCTCCTACAGGCCCCTCTAACAGTGAATATAGCGTGATGGAGGAGCAGTTTAACAGACTGGCAAAAGTCCCAGCACTTTCCACGACAAATCAATATTTAAAAGATTGGCCACAGCATCAGTGTTGAAGTAATGGATCTGCAGCCACCGCAGGTGTACGCCTTGAATGTCTGCCCAAACAGAGGTTCACCCACCCTGCACCCAGAGGCCTCTGATAACGCATGAACCATTAAAGATTCATTCCAGTTTATCATTTTCCTATTTCCAGACACACCCAGAGGGAGCAAAGGTAATTCTCAAAGTCTTTATACATGTAGAAATTCCACAGACTGTAGAAAATGTTGGATGAAGCCAGAGTGACACTGGCTATTTGGCTACTGACCAGGACTTTTAAGGCCAATCCACTTTAGTGGTAACTCTGCTTCAAACTAATTCAGCCAGTCTAAGAGCTGAGAAAGGCCTTTGGGCAACAATAACTTTTCCAACTCAAAATAGTAGTTAAAAAGTCACTCTGGTAGGAGGACCTTTAACTGAGAGAAAGGTGTCTATACCACATCCTCAGAGCACTTTGACTGCCTCAGAAAGCACTTTGCAAGTCTGGTAGTATACCAGAAGAACAGGCCTGTCAGAATCAGAACACTGGAGAGCATAAAAAAACGACCTTATGATTCTGTGCCTCATCTTGAGTCATTCAAATAATCACATAAATCCTGATATTAATAAAATGATGGATGAACATAAGTACTGTGCTAAAGAAGACTCCTTCCAGGTAGATCAAGGTCATAGGACAGTACCATGCTTAGGCAATAAACACTCACAGTACACAAACTGGTTTTGAGAGTGACACATGCTAGGGAACAATTTGAAAAGCCTTGTCTGGGTGTGCAATAAATTGCAATCATGATACTTTTGTTGCTCTCTGTTGCGCTGTCCATGATGACACAGTTTTGTAAACTGTGTGTCATAAGCAAGCAGGTGACTAGATAGAGCGTAGGCCATAGAATGATTAAGAGTCACCCACAACATGTCACCGAGCAGGTCTGACTTGGCTGATAACCACAGAGTGGACCAGTCAACCAGTCAAAGGGGACTGGGCCCAGGTGGGGAAGGGAGCCTTAAAATGATACACTAGCATTGCTTCCCTGTTTTGCCTCACTCCCAAGTACAAGACATGCAAATAGATACCATTATTTTGACGGTGCGATCAGCAACAAGGAAGAGATGGGCGGAGCTTTCACACCACTAACTACCGTAGTTCAAACACTGGAAGTCAATGTGTAGCACACAGTCATCAGATAAACTCTTCAGCAACTCTAAACAGTCCTGTGCGCTTGTTGTGACTAGTTTTATTTATTTATTTATTTTTTACCCCATTATGTTCCGTTACCTATTTTAAACTAGGATTAGCACTTTTTGTACTTTTCAAAAGAATCTAATGTTTTGTTGACCTACTAACATGCACATCTATGGTTGTCTGCACATGTGCTTGAGGTTTAGTCTAGTTTTTATTCCTTTGAAAATTAGATTTTAGGGCTTAGTGCTTATCTTAATCTAAAAATAGATAACGTAACAAAACACAGTAAAAAAAAAAGGGGTCACAACAAGCACACAGGACCGTTAAGAGTTACTTATAAGTATAAATGATGACTGTAGACAGAGGCAGGCTAACGCTACCTATTGGTTCCCAGTGTTTGAACTAAGCTAATTGGGATGGGCGAGCTCTGAGTTTCTTAGATAGAGAGATAATGCAGCTGTATTGGGGTACTCCCTATATAAAAAGCTATTTAAAGACTGGCACATTTAAATATACTATAGCAGTCATAAAAATTTGAATAAAAGATTCAGGGGTCATTCCCCCAAAAGAGTGCAATTTGCTTGTTGTAACTCTTCAAAATTAAACTTCATTTTTCATTCCATTTCAATATAGAATTTAGTAATATACACATTTACTCATTGAAAATGAGTACTGGTCAATCTCCATCTACTTTATTTAAGGTATTGCAACTTTCGACAGTCTATTATCATTGCAATTTTTTCACTGCTGTTACCAAAACTCAAATGCCATTTTAAAACCATGTTTAAAAGAATATCAACCCCATACAATGTTTTCCCTTAGAAAAAGAGTTAATTTAGAAGAAATGGTTGCTTACATGATGAAAATACTAATATTTATGACAAAAAATTACTGTTTTTTTGCTGTTACTCTTTGAGTTACAGCAATGAGGGAACATTAATGAGTTTTTAGCATTAAATTAGCAACTGTGTGAAATCTAGCCACTTAGCATCTATGCTAGTAGCTTGAGCACATGGAGCACATTCTTAAGATTGAACTGAACCTTTTACTTTTGATATCAACAACTGTTGTCTTGGAGATAACTTAGGTAACAGGGCTGAGTTTTTAGATTGACCATCTCTAAAACAGCTAATATATCACTAAATTTAAGGAAAAATAAGTAAGATAACTTACTTTTGGTCTTCCCACGACTTGCAGAAGACCTAAATGATGTCACCTCCTGCAGAACATGTCACTGGTGGAATATTCCAAAATTTTAAAGGGGGGAATGTGTTTGGGTAACAGCAATGAGTGAAAACCTGGTGACAGCACTAAAATGTGAATTTTAACCAAAATATAATGACTTTTTTGAAAACTTTTGTTTTAAAAGTGTAGATAGAATATAGAGTCACACTTAAATGCAAGAGAAATTTCGCTTTGGAAGGATTTTGTTCATGATGCATTGTAGAAAAGTGTAGGCCTAGCGTTTGGCTGTGGGGACAGGCAAGAAATGCTATGTATTAGTGTTTTGGATGCCATTTTAAGATATTTAAAAAAATATATATCTGTAATTTCTACAAAGATTAATGTTTATGGTGTTTAGCATAATATTAAAATATAAATTTTAATATATTATTACTTGTGTTTATACATTTAATATACAATAATATGCTGGGGACAGAAATTTCACTCTTTTGGCGGATTAGCCCTCAGAGTTGAGTAAATAAAAAATGAGAGGAGGATTCAAGGAGATAACTGCAAGTCACTGCAAGAGTTGAATGCAACACAGCACACAGAGCACATTTGCTGACTCCCTTCCACCTTGCATGGCTACAATTACTACTACCGCTGTAGGGGTGGTGGAAATATTTAGTAATTTCAGCTCTGTAACAATTAGCCTTGTAATCACAGCACAAACGTACCATCTGTTTAGTGGATTTGTAAGATGGCTGGACAGCCTTCCTGCACCCCAAAGAAAGATTTTACATGTACTCCCGACAGCTTTAGAGCTTCATCTGGGGGCTTTTTAATGCACATTGTTTTGCTCTGAGATTAAAGAAGGTACTGCAACATTGAAGGGGTGATTTCTCAACCACACAATACCACACAAGCAAATTAAAGCGGCAGACCTCATATGAACCTGTGCTGTGAATCAATACGGTACTTAACATCAATCCATTCATTCAAATCTCATTAATAAGACTGAAACTAATAGCTTTCTCCACACTCTCACACACACACACACACATACACTGCGTTAACAGACAAAAAAAGCTAATGAAATAAAAGCCTCTCCTTTGTGTTTTCATTGCACTCTTATCAAGAAAGTACAACCTTTTTCTCTTATTTTATAATGTATTCAGACTGAGAAGGACGACTTCTCTAAATGCCTCAAAGTCGACTCAGGCTGCAGTCAAAAGATAAAACTCTAGATGTGAGATTTCAAAGACTAAAACCCAGGACTTATCTGTCACTGCTGCTCCTGATGATCTCTGAACTACACCGACGCAAGTCTGACATATGACTGACTAAGTGTGACCTTCATTTTTGCTAGTGGAGCTTCATTTCCATACTAAGGCTGGTGGCATTCATACAGGCCTTGTAGTGCATTTACATACAAATAGGAAACATGCAAACAAGAGTATGATGCAAGACTCAAGTGAGTGTGAATACACTGTTCAAAAAAATTGGCTGAATAAAAGATGCCTCTTTGTTTTGAAGGGAAGAAAGATATTCCAACAGTAAGCAAGTTCAAAATGAATGTGGTACTTATGGCTGTAGCCTTGTACTCAATATTCAAATATCTATTTGAGCAGGGGGTTAGAAAGTTGTACTTGAACTTTAAACATATATCTACTGAAAATACACAGTTCTGCAGCAGATAAGGGCACATGCAGCAACACTCCCACAGGCCCAAAGGCTCTCTTGAACTCAACAACATGACATGCTCCTAAGGAAAATGTGTGAAAGCACTTTGGTCTCTACTGTGTATTGATCATGTGCAAAGCAGCTGGCCCACTCCTCATCCATGACAAATCCATGGGCCTTCTTGTCAGCTTTCTACTCACCGCAATCCAGCGGTGCCTTGTCATGTGGGGGTTTAGGGTTAGTGCAGGGTTAGGGACACTGGTGCTCCTGCTGTAGAGGAACAGTGCAACTGGGTCCTCCTTCAGCAGGATGCAAGGGCATGAGGCCCACAGATGGGGTCTCAGGAGAGGTAACTAGTGAAATGGTTTAATGGAAATAATTTTTTTCTGCGTTTCAGTGAGTTAAATTATTCACTTTGCAGCATAGTCAAATGTGTACACATGGTTTCAAGCCTTGTATGGCTTGAGCCCGTGCCGGCAGAAGCATGAACATGGGACATGCCCGGTTGCCAACCACTCCGCCAAACCAGCACCCTCAAGCATCAATCTTTGGGCTCAGACAGGGGCCTACAAGAATAGTCTGGGTTTTTTGAAGTTCATATTAGGTAATTTTTTTAATGTATTTTTTGGCCATTTTGTGCCTTTATTGATAGGAGAGAGACAGTGGATAGGCTTGTGAAGAAGGGGAGAGACTACGGGAAGACACTCTGCAAACTGGTCACAGACTGGATTTGAACCCGCACTGGCAGAAGTATGTATATGGGAGGTGCATGGTTGCTAACCACTCCACCAAACCAGCACCCCAATATTAGGTACATTTTATGAACCTGAACATATGCCACAATGTCACAGCTCACTTCTCTCTCTGTTCAAGAATCAGAATAAACCCTATGCTATAGGTTGCTGTGTATGGTGCCAAACTCCATGTGTACTTAAAAAAATTATGGAAAAACACATGCTATAAATACAGTGTAGGGTCATCACACTACACAAACAGTTTGTTTGCATCCATTCACTTCTCTTTAACCATGCCACTTGGATTAGTCACTAGTTTGAGACATGACACAGCCTACATGTCCACGTTTTTTTTATCTTAATTTACCTCCACGACAATGAACATACCATGTGCTATCATAAAGTATTTGCATCATTGCAACTGTGTCTTATGTCTTTACAATATAAACAGTCCATCCATTATCTATACTGCTTATCCCTTTGGGGTAGCGGGGAGGCATGTGCACTATCTACTGCGCCATTGTGCTACCCATAGACAGTCAGTATAAGCCAAAGACTTACTTTCAACTTTTATTCAGCTCCTCTGTTTTGTCCTTGAAGTTTGTAAAACTGCGAATCAGGTCGATAAGATTATAAATTCCATTAAAGCAGAGAGGCGCTGCGTGATGAGAGCTGCTCACTGCAGGCTAATGTATGAAGCCAGTAGCATTCTCTGATCCTGAATGTCCTGATACAACCTGAGGTGATTTTTTTAGTCACGCTTTTATTTCATCTGGTTTGACAACGAGCTCAATAGGTAACGTGGGCTCTCATCGCATATTTTTAATAGAGATTTTGTTCCATTGCTACAGCAATTTTTTTAAATAAATAAAAACTGAAATCCATAAAGGTTAGGGTAAAAAGGAAAAACAGAAAATAACCTAAAACCAGGTTTTGGGCTGACTAAATCCTTATTGACACCTAGAACATACTTTTTTATATCTCATCCATGTTGATAACATGAAGACTAAAGGTCAAGTCCCTCTACACTCTCCTCTCCACATGCCCTGATGCACTGTTCCACCACAACACCGAAGCTAACTTTATTCTTCAGCTAAAAGCAAAAATGATATAGAGTCAAGATCCCTTTTCTTAAAAAAGTTTTTAAGAATAGATAATATTGGTAAACTGCTACAAGAATAAAAGGGAAGACAAGCCAAACATGCACACGAAGCATTTATGCATTCCTAGAACCATATTTTAAACCAAGACGCAGACAGAAGAAAAAACTGCTGAAGCCTTCAAATAAAATGATAATCTGTTTTGATGATCTTCCTCACTTCATCACAGAAGATCCTCTGAATTCCTAATCTTAAATTTTGACCTGTATTTACCTCTCTGTGAGGCATAATCAATTCTTCTTTCATGCCACTGATATACAGTTATTGAGAGTTCAAGGTTCATACAGCCCATGGGGAAGATTGACTGTGACTGGAACAGCAAACGGTGAAATATAACTGCCTTACAGGGAGACATAAACACACTGAACCCCCTTCAGAGGACGCCAGCTCAGTTTCTCACAGATGTAATATATAATAGCGATTATAAAGGGTACATCTTCCCCTCCTGACAATTCTGAAACAACAGACTTGCTAAAAAAAACACCAGTAAAAACAATGCAACGGGGAATCAATAGTTATCATCTACGGGACGCTGGTTGGGTGAATCTGTCTGCTGATGAGACAGTGAATCAAAGTTATGGCTGATGGAGACAGCAGTGGATTCAAAGGAAATATCATCTGTTACAAATTCGGGCAAAACTAAAGGAACAATAGTGAATTATGGGATGCGCTGCTGATGTGATGGATTAGTTTGAAACAAGACAATGATTGTATGATGTCCTCTCCTCACAGGACGATGAACAACTGACCTGAGAGATGATGCAGTGGACTGAACACAAATATTATGAGACAATGAAATCAGGAAAAAGAATTAGCCTTTTCCTCACTTCATTTGGTTTGCAAGTAAATGATACATTTTTGGTTGATGCACATCTCAAAACTTTCTTTCCTGGAAGAAAGGGCTGATTGTGGGGCTCTGCAGGAGCATATTATGTCTCCTCAATGGTGAGTGCATCCGATTGAAAAATAACAGTCTTTCTTTCAAAAAAATTAAACATCACAAGTCTAAACATGTAGATGGAATGAGCTATTCCTTACCCACCAGGAGAGATTTCACAAGGCTGTCACATAGTGCTGCCTCCTTATACTCCATATTCAAATATCCGTTCCAGCATGTTGGTAAAAATTAGTACTTTAAATGTAAACAAATATTTGAGTATAAATACATAGAGGACTTGGAAATTGAGCACTTGCCACAACAAGCTAACAATAACACCACTAAAACATTTATGGAGTAACATGTGGAAGCACTTTGGGATCTACTGTGTGTCAATTATATGCAAAGCAACTGACCCACAATGAAAAATCATCAGGTCCATTTGCCGGCCTTTTACCCACTATAGTCCAAAGGTGCTTTGTCATGTGTTCAGCCCAGAGCTTCTGAGCCCCCCTCAAAAAAGTCTAACACCAACAAGATTGCAAGCTTCATATACAAGGACATGTTGAACACCAGTGTGGCCTTGAGAGTGGTAAATGGCAAAAAGTCTAATAGAAATGCTTCTTCTTTGTTGCCTTGGGATGGAAATCAACAACTATTTTCAGTTGAGCATTAAGAAAAACCCTCTCAAGGATTGCAATCATAAATTATTTTGCTAATCAGTTCCTTCCACTTTGATCTGCATGCTCTGCAAATCAAGGACACCACACTCTAACCAGGGGAAGTCAGCAACAGCAGAAGGTAGTTGTTAAAGTTGTTGAAGTTGTGACTTAATTCTCTGTGATATGATGCTTACTATACAACATTTAATGTGTGGAAACACCAGCAACTTAGAGTAGAGGTGTTAATCTATGCAGGGCAGAATTTAATATCATGCCACATTTGTCACATATGGCTTTTTACTAAATGTTGATGCTCTTTATGACAGCAGGATCAAATTCAGATGGTGATAGAAATGAAAGAGGCATATAAATCCAGACTGGTCAACCATGCAAATGATAAACCAATGTAACCAATGTATGATTCACTAAAATAATCAGGAAAAAAATACTGTATCCCTTATTACTACAAAGTGCTTCAAAAAGGCATTATGTTAATCCTTATCTTATATGTGGCAGAAAACTAAAGGAAGAAACCCACACAAAGCGAGGTTTAGTTAATGTGTGAGCACAGCAGGTAAACTGTCTGAAACTTTCACCAAAAAGAGTGGGAGGGGGCAGGACTTTGTTCACATTAGGTACAATTTTGCTGCATTTTACTCTTTACTGCTCACACTGGTTATCCAAATGATGCCTCATACATTTGTACTTGTACCCTGCAGAGACATCCTCTCACCCCCACATATGCTGCAGTGATAACAACACAGAGACAGGCACCATAACTGGAGACTCTTTCTCCTCTGTCTCTACTAAACCAAATGAGAGTATGTCCTCTTACAACAGCACATCAGAAGATCTCTTACTGTGAGGACATGTGTAAGAGGCAATTTTGGAAAATAATCAGGCACAGGAGGTCCTGATATTACAGAGAATGTCAAGAGTTCATGTGTGAATGGGGTTTAACACAGCAAGATGTGCATTTTAGGAAATATGGTGCTGCTTTGGGTACAACACATGATGAAAAAGGGTTTGATTTTGGCTAGGGCACTCACTAATTGGGCTGGCAAGTTGTTATCCTGGCACCATGTTGGCTAGAGATGTAGCAGTGTGGTCCCATTATCTAGTCCAATATGACCACCCCTGCTCTGACTACCAAAGAAAAAAGGTAGAAGTGCTCTCAGAGCACAAATCTCCGCCAAGGCACTGCCAACATTGTTGGGTGAGTTATTGTAAATGTAGGGAAAATTCTCCAATCTCATCATGTCAACAAATCCATAAAAAAAATCATGGATCCATCTGGATTCAGATCACAACCAGAATCTGATCACTTATTCTTATGACATGAACAACATTTTCCAAAAATGTAATCAAAATCTGTTGAGAGTGATAACCAACACGAGGAAACATGTCATATCTGGCAACAATAATAAAATCTTGAAGAAATCCTGGATCCACATCCAGATTCGGATCACAGCCAAACTCAAACCACATCTCCCCTGTGCTATGAACAAGTTCTCAGTGGAAATGTGGAAAACTTCCTTATTTAGCTCATTGAAAAATACCTAACACATATTCATATATTTCTGAAATTGCAATCAGATTCTGATCGTCACTGAAATCTAATCATTTCTTTTTTTGGATATGACCAACATTTCCTGAAAATGTCATGAAAATTAACTGAAGACTCTGAGTTTTCAGTGAAAATGTGAAAATGAGCCCTGTCTCACAACGTTTACAAATCCATGAAAATTCCTGAATCTGATTTCGATCAACACCAAAACAGATATTGCTTCTCCTCTGTGCCATGAACAAAATTCTCTGAAAGTGTCATGAAAATCTGTTACAGACTTAAGTTATTATTGAAATGTGGAAAACTACCCAGTATCACAATGCTAACATATCTTGAAAAACGTCCTGGATCCACATCTGGAACCCCACCAATCTCTAATCAGTTGTTCTTCATGCCATGGCTGACATCTCCTTAAAATGTTGAATCTGTAGAAAGGTACTTGAGTAATAAGTGAAAATGTGTTATTTATGATTTTGTATTGATAATTCATAAAAAAAATCCTGGATCTACATCTGAATTCAGATCATCAAAAAACTGAAATCAGTTCTTCCTGTACCATGGCCAACAGTCCCTGAAAATGTCATCAAAATCTCTTCATAACTCATTTTAATAATCCTGTTAGTTCACTTATTAACAAGCACCTGCTAAAACAATGAAGCACTTGGTAGAAGAAAAATTATGTTAAAACAGGACATAACTAAACAAAACGGTGACATACATGTTACAGCTTGTACCTGTTTTATATAATCTATGAATCTGATCACATAAAAAAATCTTGCATTAAAGAAATAGTACTCCTCATGACGTTTCTCTTTTGTTTACTGAATATTAACCAAGGCAACGTCTCCCTGAGCAAAAGAACATGCCAGTACATTAATGCAAATTGCATTGCAGTTCCTCAGGCTGTAAAAGCAAATAATTCCCATGTCAGATTTCCACTTTTTGCAGAATTAGTCTTGTTTACTGTTTGGTTCAGAGAGGTTCTGGTCTCAATCTGTGCATAAGTTATTGGTTTTTATAGCACCCATTTTTAATTTTCTGAAGGCAAAGGGTTTGGCATTTATTTGCATTTGAATGTGTGGTTGAGCTGACTGACAGACAGGAGCACTGTTTGTTTGGAGAAGGCTTTAACCCACCTCAGTTCTAGCTATAGAGAGTGTATAAACATGGACATGTGGTCAAGTTGTTTCTGAACCAAACTTCTGAAGCCCAAATGATGTGGTTGCTATTGGAAACAAATATCTCAAACTAAGCTTCAGTCAACGTAGCAAAGAAAGGAGCTGAGGCGAATGTTTGCCTCATGGTTGACAGCTACAACATACTCCACTGTCAGATCAGCCACGCACTCAACCTATACTATATTATCCTGGAGTTTTACTATAACAGGATCATAATTTACTAAATTAACAACATCTATACTGCATCTATGACCTTCTTATAGCCTTAGGCCTCTTCTTTGGACCCTCTTCTTGGGCATACACAAGCCAGTCATGGGTTCAAACCTACTTAAACAGCTACTGTAGAGGAGAATTAAATTGCTGCCACTCTGGATAAAACATACCACATAAATCCAATTCTGCTCACAGGCTGTGATGAACCCACAAACTGTAAGAGAGGCTCTGCAAAATGAGCAAGCTCAGTTATTCTGCTGTTATTGACAGACTTTAAAGAGCCTAGTTTTGTTCTTTTTTTTCAGTTTTATATGCTCATAAGTGAGTTTATCACGCCTCCTCTGCATGATAATGAACCTCTGTGAAGAAGATCAAAAGTCTCTGCCATTTTCTGCCTTTTTAGTCCACTTGGACTTTTTGGGGGATAATTTTAAAACTGCATCTTAATGCCTTAGATCTGTGGATGCTGTTTATCATGGAGCTTTAAGCTTCATAACAAATTTTAAGGCTCTGACTCATCTCTGCGCTCTGTATGAGTGAGTTGGGTGGGCCTCTCTGGCCATCTGAATCATTGGCACATCCTGATTAATAAGGCTACAATTGGCCTGCCTCCCTCACATTTAAGTAATTATATTTACCTCCACCAAGGAGGTTGTGTTTTCGGGAGAGTCTGTCTGTCTGTCTCAGTTGTAGCTATAGAGAGTGTATAAACATGGACATGACGTCTGTCCGTCCGTCCGTGAACAAAATAACTCAAAAAGTTATACATGGATTTTGATGAAATTTTCAGGAAATGTTCAGCACGGGAAAAGGAAGAAGTGATTTGATTTTGGTGTTGATCCGGATTACCGTCTGGATCCGCCATGACGAAAAATGCGATTTTTGTGAATAACTACTGAACTAAAATAGATATCATGAAGAATCTAGTTGCTAATGGTATGTTTTCATGGTCAAGGAATCTAAATATTGACATGAAATAAAGGTAGGACTAATATTTATGGTGAAAATCACAATATGACTGACAACTGTGGTTGGCGGAGGTCTGCGCTCTCCCAGTGCTTTTCTAGTCCGATATGTACTGGGAGCTACAGTTTCCATTCTGATAACTAAATTTACCATAGTTATCGTCCCAAAAGTTCTCCTTGAAACAGGCAAAATAAGTTTCAGATGTGCTGTTCATGCAGACTACAATCTGTTGTAAAAGTAAAGCTGGGTCTCAAGTCGCCTACATCCTGAACGTGACCTTGCAATCTTGTTGACCACTCTCCATGTCAATTCAATGTACATGGCGAGTACATAAACCCTACCGCAATGCCATGGATGTGTTCTGGACGACCACACCGCTCGTCGCTTTGTTGAAATGTTTGACCTCTTCAGGTGATATCACATGAAGCTGTGCAGCAACAGCTAATCAGTGTTGAGCAGGTGTGCAATGGTGACAATAAAGGTCAGTGTGGGAAACATTATTTAGTGAGAACATTAGTTCTGCCTAAACAAGACCGCAGAGAATTCACAGATGCTGCTGCAGGGCCGTCAGCTGCAGTGTTTTGTGGTTGGTACATGAGTGAAAAGGATACAGTCAGAATAATGTCAGCTAATACATCCTTCTATGTGATATGAGATGATCGCGGGGTGAAACATGAGCTGATGTGACGTCACTGAGTGACGGCGACGGTGACCAAAATGAGGTATTACGAACAGGTGACGTTACCTTGGTGGGTGGCGCGATTTCAGTTGCAATGTCGTGTTCAGAGTGAATGCAGCTTTAGGGAGCTGGTCTCAAGATCCTTCAAAGTGCAAGTTAAAGGTACTGGATGAATATGAAGCAGGTTGTAGATGCTCTGACAAATTATTTGCTGCTCTACAACTCTGAATTGACTGGCTGTTGTGTGTGTATCTGTGTTTTTTTATTGTTTCCTGTCTGTGACTTGGCAAATGTGCTGCTGCCTGTCATGGGTAGGACACTCTTGCAAATGAGATTTTTAATCTCATCAAGGTTTATCTGGTTAAAGAAAGTTAAGTAAAATAAACAGCAATAGTAAGATTAGTAAGAGTTTAGCATAAACTTGCACAATGGTAGGACTTTTTACTTGCATCTAAACACACTGATTGAGACTTGTTTAACACAGTCTATGCAAATGAACAGAACCTAATATTTAAAGACCACTTGTAAATGCCAAGCAAGTAAATCATGCTTGTTTGTTTCATTCTGCAGGAGTAAACATTTCACGACCTCTCCCACTTATGTAGTAGTTGTTTAAATAAGAAACTCTGGACACAAAACATGAAGAAAAACGAAAGGAATCCAACGATGCCAAACTGAGAAAAATATTTCTTTGACAGTCAGAAGCAGGTTGTTAGAGAGGAGAAGAGAGGCTTTTTTAAAGCTGTTGTTACATAAGAGTCAGAGTCTCTGAGAAGCTGCGTGTTGAGCTGCTGTAGACCCCTGTGATTTCCTGTGAAATGAATGCTCACATCATAGACTTCGCAGCTTTGAGTCCCACCAAACATGTATTATAGTGTAGAGCCACAAACAATAACAGACACATTAACAATCACCTCTGCAACACAGCAGCATTGCTTTTCTTCAACTTTTATCTTAAAACAGACCAAAACCAATAAAACTGACAAATTCATTGCTAACAATCACACCAATAAGCTTAACATCTTGTGCTCTATTACAGCAGTGGTTCTTCTGAGGTTTCCCAGAATGCCTGACAGTAGCAGAGTTTATGCACCACAGTTAAACAGTTCCAGCATCTTGATCTCTCTCTGCAGTGTCCACATAAAACTGCAGGAAAATTCCTCATTCATATTCCAGCAGCTGGTGTAGTCATTAATTATGAATAATGAAGAACTTTCAGATACCTCGATGTAAATGTACAGACTGAGGCGAGGCCATTTGAAACAATAGGAGCATCACAGACAGAGTTAAGCTTCACTGACAAGTCTGAGTCAGCAGACTGTGTTTAGGTGAAGTTTGGCTCATAAAAATACTGCAATGGAGGCCGAAAGTTCAGCAGATTTTACAGCTATTATTACAATAAACTTGTTTGTTATTAGATAAGTTACACTGTAATAGATCTTGTAAACGTACCATAATATTTACAGCTACCTACTGTAAACATCTATACAGTAAATTACTGCAAAAATGGCAAAATATTGTGGAAAAACATTCTAATTTTTTGAAATTAACAGCATTAACTAGAAAATTTAAAGTTATCTACTGTAAAATGTCCATACAATAATTACTGTACTTATGGTAATGGATCGAAATAAAAATCTACTTTTCCAAGAAAACTGAGCAATAGTCGGTAAGATTTTTTTCAGGTGATGTTTTACATATTTGTGTGAAACAAATGTTTGTGTAAATGTTTTTTATTGAAGAACAATTGATGTTCGTGATTTGTTTTTAAAAAATTATATCTTGCCAATAAATGGTCTAGAGCTGGGCGATATGGCCGAGAAATAAAATCCCTGATTTTTTTCCACAACACTCGATTTACAATCTTAATCGATTTTTCCCTCCCTAAAAGAAGCAAAACTCCCAGTGACATAAAAATGAAACAAATAAAGTTTTGCCTTTATGTTGTCTAAATGTTTCCCTCTTAAAGTCAAAGTCTGGGTCATAAAAGGTTGATTATATGTAGTATAAACGTAGGCAGGTTTGTCTACATAAACACTAAAAGGCCGAGGTATTTTTACAGCATGAAACTCTCTGATCAATATCTAATCTACTTAAATAACAAATACAAGCCTATAAAAGTGCTTGTGCAAACCTCAAAAGGCCAACCATCATGAAAATTTTAGTTTTTTTCAAAAATTGCAACTACTTACAATTGGACTAAGGCAAGAAAAAAAATATTGATTTTTAATTTTTTAAATCTTCTGCAGAAAATAATTCAAATTAATCTCTAGAATACATTTTTTACCCAGCTCTAAAATGGTCAGTAAAATAGTTAAAGATAATTAATTCACTGTAATTTACAATGCATTTAAAAAGTTGTACAACATTATTACGTTATTATGAAAAAGTAAGATTCTTGTTTTTCATAATACCGTAATAATGTTGTAAATTGAAGACAGTAATGAAACCTTGAATAAAAATGCAGTGGCAAGACTACTAAAGAAAATACAGTAATAATCATGTTAATTTAAACAGAGTAATGCTACTGTAAAATTTACATCATTTTTACAGAATAACAATGCAAAGCAACTAAATTTGAAAGAAAAGCTACACACCACAAATTGAGAGAAGTTAAAATGTTAGAGTTGGTAAAAATAGATGACACTGTGAATGGAGTCAAATCCTCAAAAATAGATTTTCATTGGGTATATTCTGCCTTTACTAGATATTGGAGAGAGAGAGAGCGGATAGACTTGTGAAAGAGGGTTTGAGAGAGAAGGGGAGGACATTCAGCAAATGGGAAATAAACTGGAATACATGGTTCATACCTGGTGTCTTACCACTCTGCAAAACCAGTCCCCCGAAGAGGAGGTATTTCTAAGATCCTCCTGGGTTGATGTTTACTTTAACGTGACATTGTTCATCACTGGACTGTTCAAAGTGTCACTAGTCCATCTGGGAAAGAGCCCATGGAAAGTGTTTGGGAGTGGGCAGAACCTTTCAGAAGAATGTCCAGCAGGTGATGGACTATCCTCCAGTCAACCACATTCATTACTGACCAGTCAGATAATTTAATAGTCGGGTGCTACTGCAGGGATGTAAACTACAGAATGTGAGCCACTTTGTCAACAAACACTTGTTTTGTGTTGGGAGATGAAAAATTCTAGTTATACTGAAGTTTGTGCTGCTGTTGTTTATTATTTAATGAAGACCTGAAAAATTTGCTGCTGACATCTATTCTAACAGACATACAAGCAGTCACTTCCTGCTGCTGTTTTGCTTGTAGCTCCCACCTCTTTCTGCCATAAAGAGCTTTCATTGGGTCACACTGCTTTGCTCTGTATTGTTATACACTGGAGCTTGGCCAGATGGATCTGCCTGACATTAAATCAGGCTGATCCAGCTGCACAGCAAGGTTATGTTTATTCCTAAAGCTGTTTATGTTCTTAACGCAAATTTCCCTAAACTCAAGTGATTTTAATTTAGAGAAATGATGGAAATATTCTCCTAAATGATGCTGTGATTTAAAATCCATCAGTGCCAGCAGCAGCAAATGATCGGCCTCTCTGGTATTAACCTAAACTCATTGTGTATTCATTGCTCTTGTAAAACGCTTGGATAATTTGCTGCTGTAACACAATTACTTCATGTTTTGGTTTCAGTAAAACATTTCCCTCCATCTATGGGAAGTGAGAAGCAGCTTTGTAAGAGTTAAACTCACTCTGCTTACTGTGGCATCATTAGCTGAACCATCAGAGTTCATTAAAGCTGCACCTCACTGCACGGCACAAAGTACAACATGCAGTTTACTCCCTATTGCTAATCAAAAGGCAATTACAGAAGATCATCAAAGCCTCGAGGGGCCTTTTTTTACATGCCCGCACATTCATTTGTGTGTTTCAATCACAAAATGAAGTGCAGGAGAATGCTTTTTTATACATGCAAATATGCCGGAATTTGCTGTAATCCTCATTTTTCTATCGGTGGTCTAAGAAATGCAATTATGCTCTGGATTACTTCAGATTCAAGGCGCTGAATTGCTGTGAAATCAGCAGCTGATTCAGTGTAACTTTGGGCTTTTTTTGCTTTAACACTAAGACACCCAGGAGTTCTCTGTGCTGAGGGGCGGATTAAAAAATGCATAACATCGCTGCCTTGCACATGAGCATCAGGCTGAGGAGACGAGGAGCAGAGGCGGTTAGTGCAGTTAGGAGGAGGAATACAGCGGGATACTTTCTCAAGGTATCAGGCCAAGTGTTTTAGAGGATGCAGCAACACACAGGGGGCAGAAACACACACTGACATACAGAGGCAGACAGTATAACGCTCCACCGTACAGTAAGCAGCACACATGAGTAACTAATGAATGAGTAATTGTAGCAACTGAGTAAATGAGAGGCAAAAAAAAGGTAATGGATGAACAATTTGATTGCAAACACAAATGAGAAACTAATGACAGGGTAATCACGGAGTAATCAATTAGAATAATCACCACTGAAGGTGTTTGGTAATTGAATAAAAAGCCATGAACTGTTTCTATCTACCTTTTGAGTAATGGTTTAATAGCAGTTAAGTCCTCATATATTCCCTGATAACTATACAAAGGCTTCACCATCTTATCAAACAGGCACCATAATCTAGAGAAGCTTAAAGAAGCCAATAAACTGAGTAAAATGTGACTCACATTTACATGCTGACAACTGGTAAACAAGCCCTTAATTCTTAACTTATTACCTCGATAACCAAGTCAATCACCTCTAATTATTAGCAACTATACTAACACAGGGGTAAGTGATATGGAAAATATATTCCAGCATGATTTTTAAGGTAGTATCACAGTTCTTTTGTTCTCAAAGTCAACATTTATTCGGCTCGGCTAATTTAAGTGTTTCTCAGTCTCTCTTGCTGTTAAGGGTGTTGTCTGTCTTTTTGTCTTCTGTGTTGCCATCACACATTCAAACTCCTTACAGCATGTTGTGTTATTAAGCATTTTTGCATCCTGTAGGAGTTCCGATGTATAGGATGGACGCACAGTATTGATCAGAAATAATCAGTATCAACAGATATGAACATTTTTGCTGAGATTTATTTTTCATTCATCTATTATGGGCCATTTATTTTATGTCTGAATGTACTGAAACAGTCAAATTAATCACAAAGGAGTGTCCACTTTTTGAATCAAAAGGAGAAATTGGAACTCAAAACCAATTCAAGTTAAGAAATCAATATCATAAGTATTTGTGCTTATCAATTCTTTCCACTTTGGAAAAAAAGGACGTCATACTATTATCAGAAGGCAGTCAGCTGATTTTTTCAGAGAAGTCAAAATCATAGCAGTGGTCAGAAAGTGGTTCATGCTGTTTCTTAACATTCAAAAATTAAGTTTGGGGTGCTGGTTTGGTGGAGTGGTAAGCAACCAGGCATCACCCATGTGTATGCTCCTGCCAGCCGGGGTTCAAACTGGGTTATGTCTAGGGGTGGGTGATATGGCAAAAATATCATATCACGATTTTTTAAAATAAAATCATGATCACGATTTTATCACAATTCTTTTTCACTTTGATTTTTCTAGACTAATTTGCATGTTTGACCATTATTTCCCTATGTTTAACATATAAAACATGTAAAACCCTAAAAGAAAAAAAAGGACAATTAAAGCCAAAGAAACTTTCTGGACAGGTTTTAATTTGAATAGTGCAGTTTTTATAAAAATGGGCCATAAATGTAAACATAAAAGGTAATGAACAACAATATCAACATTATCTCTTTAAGTGCAACAATTCAAAGCAAATGTTATCTAACTGCAATGTCTAGAATCTGAGTGAATAATACAGCTGCTTTAGAACAGATTTTTATTCAGACATCTTCAGGCTTTTATCTCCTTTTTGCTTTCCGCCATGGCTTCACGCTACATAACCAAACAGGAGATACTAACATGCACTGCGCTTAATCTGCTACGACTGGCTAGTCGGGTGCGCGTCAAAGTCTCTGTGCCCACACAGACGATCTTTCTGCTTTATGACGATATTAAATCGTTATAACCGTTAACGATTTAATATCGTCATATCGCACACCCCTAGTTGTGTCCCGTTTGCAGTGTGTCTTCCTTCTACTCCATCTAGCCCCCCTTTCACAAGCCTATCCTCTGTCTCTCTCCTATCAATAAAAGGCACAAGAATGCACCAAAATAATCTTTAAAAAGTGCTTACTGCCAACTTTCACTAAACATCAGCATCTTAAAAAAGCATCTATCTTTAGGGCATGGCACTGAATATCATGACTGTCATGTGTTTGACATTGTTGCCATGAAAAAGCCTTTTGTGGCCCGACTTTCTACCGCACGGAAAATCCTCAGGGATCGAGAATCTGATCAATAAGCAGAATCCTTAATGGCATTAGTTTAAACAAAATCGTATCAATTTCCATCCCTAATCAAAAGTATAATTTAACAAAGAATAAAATGTTATTTTGGTCAACAGGATTGAGAGGGTTGAGGTTCTTATTTCAGTAAAATTCAGGCAGACTGAAAATCACGCCAAAAGCCTTGAGTTGCATGGGTTAACTCTAATCAATCAATTCGCAGTGACTCATTTATGGCTTGATCACTAAAGTGTTTTTGTGGAGTCACTGGGGAGTTGTCCCTTCATGATGTCATAAGGACATGTCAGCTTCCCGCAGATCACAGGGAGACCCAAAATAATCCAGATCCACCAGAGAGCCACTTAAGGCGGCGAGCTGAGGAACACTGTGATTGTAGTGCAACATTTACAGGCACCATTAAAATGTTTACTGCTGGCTGGGCTTCATGTCCCAGCTGCTCTGGTGGTGTTTTAGCTGTGTGACTCCTGCAGCCACTGATGGGTGGAGGAGTGAAGAAAGAGAGAGTGAGAGTGAGAGAGAGGGAGAGGGGGAATCCCTGCTGCAATAACAACTTAAGATCCTCCCTGTGGACCTGTAAATTTAGCTCAGTGTTCATGAAGCAGCTGCATGAGTCGATCCTCTTCCAAAAAAAAAACATCAATGCGACAATTTAACATGGTAATGCAGACCACATGAGTCGATCTCTGAGGCTTTCTGCAAAGGCATGATTCAATAATTCAATTAAGAGATACATCGATGGATCTCCAGGTGCATCTACTTCTTCCTAAAAATATTGCGTTCTAGATTAGGTGCCAAATTACGCGCCTCGCTGATTCGCGCGTTTGCAGCAAGATTTTCCAAAGTTGATGCACCTCAGGAGGAGACTTGGATCCTCCATCGAGTCAACAGGAGGATTCACCTGACTCCGGATCATTTCTGTGTGTAATATTGCCCAGGGCTCTGCAGATCCTGAAGGCGGTTTTAGCGCACACGAACTCTCCCTACCTTCCACTTTGGTGAGGGTGAGCACCGGGCTGTTGCAGGCGGACAGCGGGGCGACCCTGGCGGAGTGTTTCTTCATGGTGCTGAGCTCTGATGGGCTGAGCTCCAACCCGCTTCGACTACATCCCTGAAGCTGATGTGGTGCAGACACCAGACCTCACGATGGGACCCCTCGATGTTCCTAGCGCCGCTCTCCTCCTGCTTTCTGTCCCCTCGCATCCATCCAACTCCCCCCGGTGTGTGTGCGTCTTTGTGCGTGTGTTTCTCTCTCTCTCTCCCCCCTCCCTCCACCACCCCGCTCCTCCACTCGCCCTCCCCTCCTCTAATCTGCCGTATTCGGTGCGTCCTGTCCCGGTCTCTCCCAGCGTACAGTTTGGCAATTTGCTGCAATTCAGCAACGTCACATGTTCATCAGTCACCCCACAGCGTCAACACCGCCTCCCACAATCCACCCACAGCACACCCACCCTCCCGCGTGTCCCGGAGCAGGCGCGCCCTGCTGTCCTCCCCAAATCCACAATGACCACCGGCGGTTTTAGCAGTGGGTAGGTGGTGAGCTGCTGAGGGCCACGTGCTTATAGGGGCCTCAAGATATATTATTGGAGGTGGAATATGAGGAAGACAATAACTTTGGTGTTTTTAAATGTGCTGAACGGTGTATGCTGCAGAATCTGAACAAAAAGGGGAAAATGGCTTCAACCAGAATGAAGGGAACTTTCTATTCAGCACGAGGTTTCATACTTCAGCTTAGAGGAGGATTAAAGCCACTAAAAATATGTGTGAAATAATGATTTCTGACATTTTACTGTTTAGCCAGAAAAATTTAAAGAACTGATTCGGATCTCAGAATTTTGACATTTGACTTTTTACCCCTCAGATTTCTGGATTTTACCGTAGAATTGTAACTTTTTTACAGACACAATTTTTCTACTTCTAAAATCAGAAATTTTGAATTTATCACAGAATTCAGATTTTTCCCCCAGACTTAAATAAAAAAGTGCCAGAACAAAATTCAGAGCTTACTTTTACCTCTGAATTCTAACTTATTTTAGAATGCACTTTAAACTTACTTTCATAAATATGGGCTTTAATTGTATAATTCTGACTTTTTATTTCAATATTCTGAATTTTGACTTTTCATCTCACAATTCTGACGTTTTAAGTACACAATTCCCAATTTTTATTTATTCCTTGGACTTCTGTTAATTTAGAATTCTAAATTCTTCATAAGTATTCTAACTTTAATCACATAATTCTAACTTTTGACCTTCACATCTCAGAATTTTTACATGTTTTTTTTCTTTATTTCATAATTCTGACATTTACCTTGGGATTCTGGCTTTGATTTTTTCTGAGAAATAAGATTTTAATCTTTGTGTTGACTCTTCATTTCATAATTCTGACCCTAATCTTAGAGATCTGACTTTTGACATATTTAAAGAAAAACATGGATTTTTATCCTATATTTTCTACTTATTTCAGAACTGTAACTTCAATCTTTAAATTCTGTCTTATTCACTGACTTAAAAAAATCTGTTTGGTCTAAATATTTCTATTCATTGTCTTGCTTGGATATAATTTTGGCAGGATGTCTGTTATTTTGGCAGCATTTTCTTTAATTACCAAATGGACCTGAGCATGTGTTGTGCTTTACTGCTCTTCATTACTACTCATTATGCTTTTTCACTTTAGATCACACCGACTCACGTCCACTCACTGATGATAAAGGTTTCTTTGTTATCAGTGAGTGTTTACACATCCTCGCCCTTTGTACAATCTGCAGCAGTGGGAGCAATTTGGGTTAAGTGTGTTGGCCAAGGACACATCGACATGGGAGAACCAGAGCTGGGCTCAAACCCTTGATCTTCCAATTAACTATGTGTCTAAACAATAAATGCCCCTGAATAACAGCAAGACATTTTCTGCACACCGTCTTAATTTTACAAAAGGGTTGGAAAGATAAAAAAGTTTGTGCTTTTCAAAATAAAAGCCTAGTTTGCCATTTCTGTTGTAAGGTTCCCTTTCTCATATGAAATGCTTTTATTTTGATTTTTTCCCTGGCTGCTTACAAAACAGATCAAGCCACTCGTAAGGAACTTACTTATTGTTCGTTTCCAACCTACTGTTTCCTAATTTAGTATTGAACACATTAATATTTTCTGTATATAACTTAAAGCCAAGAAAAATAATCCTTTGTGGTCACAGGAATGGAGCTGTGACAGCAGGAAGATGCAGCAAAAAAAAAAAGTGTCCTGAAACCCAGCATTACAAGCTGCAGCTCCCAGGCACATTGGTTGTTACGCATCCAGTGTGTAGCCATAAGGCCTCAGTTACACTGACCTATGGTGTGGGCTGGCATGGCCTTTTGGATTTGTCCCCGAGACACAAGCACAAAGCCTGAAATTCAACTACAGGTTCAAACCACCTCCCAAGCCCTGTGGTTGATTTGCTGCACAGTGTTATGTATCTGTTAGTCTCTGAGTATTTCTGCTGCATATTTTCTGTGCTATGATGTGATAAAATGGCTACAGAATATGAACCAGCACATTAGATATACTTGCTGAGATATCAGAGGAGTATTTTTTCATACAAATCTCTCATAAGTTGGCAATGTTGGTAATGTTGCTCCTTGGCAGTTTCACCCACTGGCCCAAACATTGCCAACTCATCTGATCCACACTGACTTTATTTTGAAGCCCCTTTGAGCATTTACCCAGCGTGTTAGATAGCAATACTGCATTGTGGTTTAACCTAGAGCAGTTTGGCTGCATCGAGGGTGATGTAACATAATCACCAGTCACCTCTAAACGTTACATCCCCATCATCAGTGATGTCCTGGAGCACGCCTGGCTGTCCTCTCTGACCTCTCGTAACTATTCATGGTCCCTCTGGAACAAAAAAAGCTCCATCCTTGAAGTGCGTAGGCGGACTGTTGGCTCTTAATTGACTGTTTCACAGAAGTAATGGTACTGGTGTGGTCTGGTGGGATGCTGCAGGCGCTGCATACTAAATAAAATATAAATGGTTGAATTGGGTGTTTTAGTGAACCGAATAATATATTTTTAAAAAATGATAAAAAAAAATCCCTGTTCATATTTACAGGAAACGTTTTTACCCACATTTAATGCTCAGAAAAGGTCCAAATACACCTGCAAATACAGCCAGTCATAAAGATTTATTTTCATGTTCAATTTCCTACATTTTGGGTTTTAAGAGCAAATTTTAGCATTGACAGCCTGTAGATATTTGAATTTGATTTGAGATTAAGAAAATTCCTCCAGAAATCCCTGAAGGTTATGTGTTTATATGAGGTTAACAATTGCTTTAAAATCACAGAATTATGGTCATAGAACAAATGCAAGAAATCTTATTTAAGAAAAAGTAAATACTTGTGTAGGAACAAGATGTAAGTCAGTGACCTTCATTCTATCCATACTTCATCTATGTCATAGATAAAATCCCAGATTTTCCCTCTAAAAAATAGTTAAAGCTTTCATTTGTATAATCACTCTTAATTTGATGTTTTATGTGCCTATAGAATATAACCATTTCACTACCAGCTCAACTGTTTGGCAAAGGTCATCATTAAATTGAGGGATATTTAATTTTTTAAGAAACAGAACAAATCAAATCATTGCTTGGTAACACTAGCATTTCAGGTAACAGAAAAACCACAAACAAACAAAACAAGATATGTTCTTTGTGTGGGATTTAAAGGTTTTTAAAGCCAACAGTTGATTCTGTGATGACATAAAAATACACAAAATCAATTGGAAAAATTGCCTTAAAAAATGCAAAAATAACTTAAAATAGATGAAAATGAGTTTGACAAGCACAAAAAATTTATTTATATGCACATATAAAGCATCATATCAATAAACAGTTTTGTCAAGTGTTTAAAATAATAATGATGGCAATAATTATTATAGTAGCTTTTAGCATTTTCAACCTTTAACTCCCACACAAAAAATATTACTTCTTTTGGTTTGTTCACAGTTTTTCCTGTACCACAAAAAACTGACAGAAACAAGCAATGATGTGTAATGTTTATTCAACACATTAAATATTCCTGAATATAACAACTGCCAAACAGTTGAGCTGGAAGTTAAAGGGTTAAAAACATCATAGCTTTGCTCAAGTGTCTACCAAAGTCAGAAAAGCTAAAGACATTACATGAAGAATAAACCCCCCAGCTTCAAACCCTTTCTAAATTGACTTATTTCCCTTATTCATCTGTCTCTCAGTCAGTCATCATCTTTGATTTTCTCTGTTTAAAACAGCTCAGAGAGGCTAATGGTTAAAAAAACATGATTAAGATATCAGTTGCAAAGAGGATTATTAAAATTGAATGAAGGGCAGTTTCTCAGATAATGAATTATTTGCAATCCTCAGGAGGAATTCAGTCCCGCTGTGAAGTCCATTAGTATTCAATATTTCTCATCCTCAAGCATGACTTTCATTTGCATGACACACTGTAGAAGGTAAGATCAACATGACAAAGCAGGTTTATCCTCCTGTAGACATTGGTCTGTTTGCATAGTAAGATTGTCAGGATATGAAAATCGTGCTGACAAAGAGGGATTAGGCATGATCCAACTTTTTTATAACCCAGGTGCTACACCACCACTTAGGCTGCAGACTAAACAGTAATCCGCTGCTTTGCTTTATATTAAAGGTTCAGGTAACTTTATTTGTCTCCCGTGGGCAGAATTATTTTTTAACAAAAATGAGGTGTAATACAGAGCAGCATAACAGAGGAGAAATTAAATATATTAACTCCTTAAAATCAGATATAAATGAAAAATGAAGTGCTTTAAATTTCAAATATCAGGGCAAAAGAAAGAGATATATTAACCTATTAAGAACTTCATGAATAAGACCAGGGTAAACATTTTTAGACTTGCATAAATAAACACATATATGTCAAATATCACTACATCTTGTTCAGCTCAGTTTTTAGCAGATGGGACAAAGCTGTTTTTACTGTTCTGTTCAACATGCTGGTATTAAAATCCTCTGTTGGCTGAAAGTGACTGTGCAGATGGGAGTTCTGATTTGGCTCACAAAAACATGAGACTGAACCATGACACCAAAGAAAAAGACAAGATGGAACCAATAAAAGCTTCATGGTCAATAAAGTCCAGTCAATGTGAAAGTATGAGATTTTTCGTAAACAGGACAGACACTGGTGAGCCTTTTTTACTCACTGCCTCACAGTCAGGTTCAAAAATCAGTTTTGAATCAATGACGGCCCCGAGTCACCTGATACCCCATATGGCCTGTTCAATATATGCTATTGAGAAGTTGAATTTCACGGCTCAATCTGAGCAAGAGCTGATACACAGTGTATTGGAATGGGCAGAACCTTTTAAAAACATATTCTGCAAGTCATTGGATGATCATTCTGTCAATCACATCCAATACAGGCCAGCTATGATGTAAAGGACAAAACATGATATGAAGTATAGTGGAATATACATCCCTTCTTTGGAGACATTTACAGTGTTATTTGTTTTCATTTAATAAAGAAATATGGTCCAGATCTGATAAAACTGCTACTGAAGCTGTTAGCATCCATGCTAATCTCTGGATGAACAGTCACTTCCTGCTGTAACTCCCATCTCTTCCTGCTTTAAAGGACACTGGTTGGGCCGTGCTGCTTTGGCCGGATCAGTTGTTGTAGATTGGAGCTTGGCAAGATGCATCTACGAACGTTAAAAGCGATGTTCGGGTTAGAACAACGCCGTTCTATCTACAAGGTTTAGGGCAAGTACCCCTGGCGGTGTTTCTGTGCAGCAGAAGCCCAGAGGCGTCCGCATGGCACTCCCCTCCCTGCTCCAGTCCTGCTCGTCTGCCGATCCCTCTGCACTCAAGCGGGGCCATATTTTACTTGACCAGAACACACATTAACGGACTCCCACCGAAAAAAAATCTGATATCGGTCTGCATTCACTGCGCTATTTAATTTTTCAGTAACGTACTTTCACACAAAACACCGCTAAATAAGGCTCTATTTCTCTAGCCTTGAAGTAGAAATGGCCTCCTTCCCCGGAGAACCAGGAGCTGCGGCCGGAGGCTCTCCGCAGCCCCCAGCTGTGGCTCTTCATGAGAACCGTTTCTGGCGTTGTGAGAAATAGGGCCTTGTTGTTGTTGGTGACATTTTATTAATGAAATGTCACGCTCAAAATTCTCTAAATAAAAGGTGGATCCAGCTGCACTGAAAGGTTAGATCATAAGGCAGCCCGAGGGCCACATGCGGCCCAAAGGCAACCTTCGAGTGGCCAGAAATGAAGGTGATTGGGACTTAGGTCCAGCGAGAAACAGAAAAAACTTTTGCAAACACTGTTAAGGTCCTACAAAAATTCCAACGTTATTACAGACATCGAATGCAACATGTTCCGAAAGGTTGCTGTTAAGCAAGTGACTTTTAATGCACTTTCAAATGTGACCAAAGGATGGTGTTTTAATCTGCACATTTTATGTTCATACACACCTAAATATGTGCTTGTATTTACCTGTCAAAAGGTGTTGAATTTATCTGTTTGAAGTGTTACATTCAAAGAAACATTATTTCAGCAGAAGTTTAGTTTAAGTACTGCTCTTTATTGAGTTGATGCCTTTTTGGATATGGCAACAAATAAATAAACATCACGTCTGTTTGTTATCTCTTTGTGTTTCTTTTATGTGATTAAATTTGCTCACTGTCTGCCAAAAATGTCCGGCCCAGCTCATGTCCCAAGTCTGAAAATCTGGCCCGACTGAATTTCTAACTGAATAGCCCTGTCATAAGGTATTTGTAGGATTGTGAATACTGTATTTTCTGAGATGCTAATCCTGCTATGTCTGTAAATTATCCGTGTCATAGTAATTCAAAGTTAAACATAAATAGGAAAATATTCAACTTGAGTTCATTGTCAATTGAATACATTATGGAGAAATCCAAATGTCTCTAATTCCACTTGAAATCAATCAATTAATCTTTATTGGTGTTCAATAACAGACTCTCCATCAGCACAGTCTCCTGTCGGCTGTGTACAGCTTAGTGCCTGAGATCTGAATTCCAGCTGGCTGATGACACTCCGGCTGACTGCCTGGTTTCAGTCCTGATGGCTTTCGCTTTCACACCACCTTCACATGTCCACTCTGTGACTCTACCAGAGTTGTCTCAGAGAAAATCACACAAGAAGCGTTGAAGTGTAACATTTTCTGGCTCATCCACGAGACAAGTGAGAGGAGAAACCTCTGAGTGTTCTTTTATTGTCTTCTTTTAGGATTCTCCCTCCACAGAAGAAATTGGTTTTCAAATGTGAAGTGACAGTTCAGAGCTTCACATCAAGTATCATAACACTTAAAAACAGAGCGCAGTTCGAGCTGCTGTAAAAGTAGCTGTTAACTAAAACTGTGTCACACCTACAGAGGTGGAAAAGTAAACACTTTACTCAAGAAAAATCACAGATATTTGTCCAAAAAATAACCAATAAAATCATGAGGTGTGAGTAAATGTTTGTATTTACGTGAAGGCTGAAGAAAGTAGACAGGCCTTTAAATGTTTGCATGGGATAAAAATAAAAGTAGGTCACTAGGATAGAATGTTTCCATCTGTAAGTGAGAAAACCTAACTACAACAGGAGACTCTAAACCTAATCAAGAGATTTAAGTTCTTTAAAGGGATGGTTCAGGTTTTATTGAAGTGGGTTTACTCGAGGCCCGTGGCACTTGTAAATATGATATCATACAAAGCCCCCGAGGGTAGATAGCCAAGTATGCATGCAAGCTGTTATAAAGCAGACAATGATGCCAGCAAAACCCACACAACTAACCCACTTTTGGAGAACTTTGGCACAATTAGATGCAACAGCAATATTCTTCACAGCATTTCACTTTTCCTTGACAACACCTCTATCTTTTGAACTATTTTATGATGCAACATATGGGCTACACATCCTTTTACCAGATGTTCATTAAAACTTTGTTAAAATGAGTGACATTGACTCAAGTGATGAAAACATGCCACCAGCCATGGGTAGAAAATGATATTTTAAAGAACCAGAGTACACAAAGGAAGAATTTTTGCAGATGGCATAATGAGTCAAAAGAGGAATGGGGTCAGGACAGATCACAGGTTACCTGGGGCTGCAGACGCAGGAACTGTGGGGCCCTGCCCACAAAACCCAGAGGCCCCATTGCTGTAGCAGATGGGACTTAGAAAAAACACTATGTCTGAAGGACATTCCTGGTCCTAGTGAATAAAATGGGAATTGCAAACTTGATGTTCTGTCAATGCATAAGAGGGAATCCAGAGGTCAGTATTCAGAACAACCTACTAAAGTTGGCAAAGGCCCACATCAAGTAATAGAAATCTGTTTTGTTGTCATTTGTTTTACCTGTCTTTACAGGCAGTAAAAATAAAGAAGTAACCGATATAAATATTCAGAATAGTAACAAGTTACAGTTTGTGCTCTGGTGACCTCTAACAGACCCCATACACAGGAACTTTGTCCAGAAAAAGTGAATCACTGTAAAGAATCTTACTGTAGTGCCTAGTCAAGCCAACATAGTTTTGTGTAGTTTTACCCTAAAAGAGGTTAAATAAGGCTTTAGGTGGCACCATTAATTACTGTTTATTGGCTAGAGTCCATAATGAGTGTCCTCCGTCAGAGGAGAGATAGTAATTTGCTCTAACCCTTTGACTGGCATTTTAAACATGCAGAAATGAAAGAAATCAATTCATGCCCAGAATAACCCTAAATGGGCAAGTCAACCATCAGGTTGACCTGCATATTTGCTTCCTGATTGGTTAATCTGAAAGACGAAACTTGAAATATTGCTAAACAAGGCAGGAAAAAAATACCAAAGGGTTAACTGATCCTTGATGCAAGTTTTCAATATTGGTTGCCAGAGATGCCCACAAGTCTTTGATCTAGAGTCCAAGTCGAGTCACGAGTCTTCACACACACACAAACACATACACACACACACATATATATAAATATGATACAGCCTCCAGCAAAAATACAATTTATCCAAATTTTTATTCAGACATGTTTTTTTTCTTTCTGAAAAAGTTTCTGCAGTGCACATGCATGCCATGGTCAGGTGCAAAACAAACTTGCCATGAACAGCCAAAAAGAAATTATATGGCATTTAGCAATACAATAAAATAAATAAAGTAATAAGTAGTAGTAGTTGTGCTGTTGGAAGTCTGTGTAGCAGTAGGTCAATATAAAGGGTAGCGAAGCTGGCAGTGGAGTTTCTCCAGCAGCTGCTCCATTTGTGCTTGCCATGATGACTGGTGATGACTGACTGATGACTGATGACTGATATGTGGGTGGGATGGAGGGAGGACACTTCCAAACCTCATAAATTCACTGTCGTTAAGAAAGCTGAGGATTTGTCAGCAGCCCAATTATAGAGTTCTGAGAGTCTGTCAATCTGCACATAAATTAATACATCAGATTTCTTAGCAGAGCATTAAAAAAGTAAAGCCCAGCATTACAAAAAAGTTCACTTGCACTAGTCCACCTTGGCTTCTTCAGTAAAATCCTCAATGCATCATTGTAAGCTACATTTAGCCTCTGAATGCTAGCCTTTTTATATCTCATCCACAGAGGGGCAGTATAAAGAGGAGTACAATACGTCCTACAGAGAGTTATCTTAACACTATCAGAGCACTGAGAGAATCTTTGCACCAAAGTGTTAGCCTGAGCATATAGCAGACGGCAATGTCTATACAGGTCCTCATCGTCTCACATATTATCAGTAATAAAGTGCCCAAGATATTTTATTCGTTTCTTAAGACGAAGCTGTTGCCCTGACGACCGAAAATTTGGGAAATTAAGGTTCCTGTCTCCTTTACATCTTAAAATAAGTACAGTACTTTATTTGGCGTTATATAGCACATCATATAAATAAATGAATAAATCACGAAGCTGTGTGGTTGCGACCAGCAAAGGGACCTTAGAGAAGTGAAGTGAGGTGTTGTTTATTTCTTTTCTCAGTCTATAACATGCTTTATGAGCGTGTGACATCGCTATTCTCATGAGAGCCTGTGGCTCTCCGGGGATCAGCCCTCCCCCTATGGGGCTGCGTGCCGCGGCGCTGCTTGAGGTGAAGCAAGGGAGGGGAGTGGAACAAACGTTCCTGGCACACTCAAAAAAACCACCATAGAATAAAGATTGCCCACGAGTCTTTGATCTCGAGTCCAGTCAATTCTCAAGTCTTTCAGGGTCAAGTCCAAGTCGAGTCTGGAGTCTCCAAAAATGTGACTCAAGTGCAACTCGAGTGTGAGTCTTTAACTCGAGTCTCCATCTCTGTTTGTTACAGAACTCACAAGAAGTGTCCTCTCTGTGGCTACATTTTCTTCCCCTGCCTGTTTCACTTCATCTGTCTTTACAGGATGATGAGATCAAGCCGTACTGGCAATGTTACATAACTTGTTTTGTGAAATGCTGGATGCTCCAATAAATCCTCTTTTCTACAATAAGTGTTACTGTCCAGTCCATTTAAGCTGAAACCAGTCTGTTGGCTGGACATGAAACAGGCAAACGTGAAAAACAAAAGAATCTGTATTTTTGACATTAATTCATTAAAGCTGGAGACAAATATCTGTTCCTGAAAAGTAAGAAATTAAGTGTAAATGTGTAATCCAATGTAAAACATTTTTCACCCATTAACTATACTGCTCATCCCTATCCAGGTTACAGGGTGCTGGAACTCCCAACACTTTATAGGCTTATTTACAGCTTTGAGCTCACAGATTGTTGCCATCATGTTAGGAACTCCTGAGCAAACTGATTTGTGTTTCTTTCTGCAGACCAAAATAAATCATAGCTTGAGGTTTTGCAAGATGGATCTGCCCAGTGACAGACAGTGAAGCAGGTGAATCCAATTGTGAACAGTTGCATTGGAAACAGGTGAGTGTCATGATTTGGTATAAAACTAGCATCCCTGAATGACTGCTAGTTTTATATCAGTTTGTTAACAACTACACAGGCAAATTGTCCAACAGTTAAAGAGCAACTCTCTCAACACACAATTACAAGGAATTTAGGAATTTCACCATTAAAAGATTCAGACAACCAGAGACATGTGTATGTAGGCAACAAGGATGAAAACTAACATTGAATGCCTGTGACCGTTGATCCCTCAGGTGGTACTCCATTTAAAACTAATTCAGACAACCACTGACAGTTGACATTTCTTGTGGCTACATCTACAAGTGCAAGTTAAAACTCTAACTTGCAAAGCCCATCCAGCCATTATCCATACTGCTCGCAGGGTACCTTGGAAAGATTCATCTGAGACGGACTGATACAAGGTGAAAAAGCACTCTGTGGTCTGATGAGTCTATTCTTCAGTTAGTTTTTGGAAATCATGGACGTTGTGTTCTCCAGACTAAAAAGGAAAAAGACTATCCAGATTTCTATCAGTGAAAAGTTTAAAAGCCAGAATCTGGGTGTATATGGGGGTGTGTTAGTACCCAGGGCATGGGTAGCTTGCACATCTGTGATGGCAACAATAATGCTGAAAGGGACATACAGGTTTTGAAGCAACATGTACTGCCATCCAAGCAACATTTTTTAAAGGGGACATATCATGCTTGTTTCTCCTTTTCACTATGCCAGACTAGGATGCCTGTAAAGCATTTCTGCCCTCAGTACAAGTCATTTAGTTCCTTCATTGCCCCATAATAGCGTTCTCAAAATCCTCATTTTAAGCCACTATGAAGCCCTCGTTGAAACACTCGGATCTGAGGATGACCTACAGTTACCTTGCAACGTCACAGCCCTTTGTGCTCTGATTGGCCAGTTTTATCGGGGGTAGAGCCAGCCTGTCCTTCTTCTATTGTATTTTCCGGCAGGCTCAAAACAGCAACAGGCCAGAGCTGGTAATGAGTGAGTGTGAGCTAGGGATCTATAAACTGCTGCTGGACGAATGTGTTCCTCTGTGACGGTTTTGTGGCTAACGGACATCACAGAGGAGGCAGTGTTTTAGGTACCTCGTGTCATCACGACGATTTAAATCTCGCGGACATCTCGCAATGACCTATTTTCAGAGGCATCAAATCTCGTTCTAGGATATCAGAAAAAATACAATATCTAATTTTTTGAAAATTGAGGGGGTGTAAGGTCTTGTTTTCAAATTTATTATATTATATGTAAATATTAAATCATGCATCAGCATGATATGTCTCCTTTAAGGGATGTCCCTGCTTATTACAGCAAGACAATGCCAAGACACATTCTGCACATGTTGCAAGAGACTGTGGGTACTAGACTGACCTGCCTGCAGCCCAGATCTATCCCCCATTGAAAGTGTGCAAAATAAGGCAAAACAGGTCTTGGACTGTTGAGCAACTGATGTCATTTATAAAGCAAGAATGGAAAATATTTCCACTTACAATACTCCAACAGCTAGTGTCATCAGTTCACATATGCTTGTCTAGTGTTCTTAAAAAAATGGGATTTAACATAGTGATTGACATGCCCCCCCTGTTGCAGGCTTTTTGGAACATGTTGAAGGCATCAAATTCAAATGAGTGGATATTAAAAAAAAGTCAATCAGTCGAAATTAATTGTCTTGTCTCCGTAGTTATTAAAGTTAAAATAGATTGAAAAATATTTAGAGAAATCATCATTCTCTGTTTATATTTATTAAACACAATTCCCAGGTCCTTTATACTGGGACAAGAACTGTCCAGCTACATGCCAAACTGACCCCAAAACTTAAGCCAGACTTAATCCTTAAACAAACTGTGTCCAGATGCTTTAAATATTACTTAACAGAATCAGTCTCTCAATTTTACACCTCATTTATATTCAACCATAACTCCATCTGAACTCCAGAGAGGCCATTGTGCATGACCAGATCTCAAAGAAGTGCAGATTGCTATCATTGACACACACTGGACTGCCCCGTATTGATCCAAGAACGCCTCTGCTCTCCCTGTGACCCCCTTTTAAGACATGTGTGCGTCGGCAGCAGTCCTGTGAGCGTGTGTGTGTGTGTGTGTGTGTGTGTGTGTGCAGAGGCCGCTGACTGTAAGCATGCCGAAAGGAAGCTGCACTGAATTATTCACCGATAGACTCCACCTCATACTCAAGTAAGAATCTCCTGCCCCGCTTTAACTAGGACAGGGAGCTGTACAACCCCTCTGCCTAACCACACCCTGTCTGACGTCCCACTGCAACAACTACTGCGTCGATGTGGAAATAAAAAACATATCAGGATCAGTGTATGGGGGGTAACTGATGGAGTGCAAGGACAAACTAAAGACAGTACAGGATATTTGATGGATGACAACATAAAAACGTCAGGCATGAGTTATATTTTTACGTACAACTGCAGCACATCCCATTTTTCCTATGTTGCTCCGAGAGTCCCATATGGTTTGTGCAACAGCAATCCTCCTCCAGGAACCATGTCTCCTGGAGCTTGTATGGTAGAAACAAGAGGAATCAGTTGAAGTGCACGTGCTGTTATTGACAGAAAAGACAGAGAGGTTGAAAAAGGTGGAGCATGTGAGTTCATTAAAGGATCCCAGCAGTCTGTGGCTCATAGAGACTTTTATGTGGGATCAGGGAAGAGGATCAAACCAGTGCAGGCTTGAGACTTCACATGACAACCTTCCCTGCAGATCCATGCATGTACAGTATATCTGTACATGAAGATGAATTAGTGTGTGTGCTGTAAATAAGTGCAAAAAGGCTCCTGCACCAGCACTGCCTCTGTATTCCACCCAGAGTCGACGAGAGATGGGATTATTCTTCCATGTGCAGAGGGTTGTACAAGTACATTGAAGAGATGTGCCTTAAATGTTTATTCAAGCAGAATAAGAGAAGCCACATTAGTCTTTTTCCAGGTCAGACTATCTATAACTGCACCAATGATTGCTGCTTTAGTGTTTCCGCTGATAATCGCATTAAACAAACATGGAAGGGCTTCAAAAAAAATCTTCCTGGGAATAAATAGATGCAACTACATGACAGAGCTGGATATTACGGGATATTGCGGACCAGGAGATACCATTCAGTGTTTTTAGGGGAAGCAGCAGCAATAAATTAACCTGAGGTTTATCCTCTTGGCTCAATAAATTGCTCAGGAAAGGTGTTTGATGTAAAAGCTGACCTTATTTGAGGGGCTAAATTGAGGAAAATTAATGTTTTAATGGAAAGGTAGAAAAAGATGGTCCGTGAAAAACAGTGTGAACACATCCTCGAATCTAAAAAATTATCTAGGGACATTTTGATGCTATACTGAACTCACATGTTTGAGCTTAGAGTAAAACCTGAACCACAAAACGTAGCATCACAGAGGAAGTCACATCTACAAGGATCAATCAAAAGAGGTGCACAATGTCCTATTTTGCCTACTTCATATATGCCGATACCCTGAACTAATTATCGTAGATACCTGTACCGCTATTTTCCATCAAGAGCACAAAGTCGATACTTTATGAAAATTAATAGTTTTGCTTTTAAAAGTAGTAAGAAGGATGCCATTTATACAATTTACACCCCTTGATCATTGATAACCATAGTACAAATGATAACAGTAAGGGGGAATCCCATTTCTACCCCTTAGCCCTTGGTTTTACACATTTATGACTAGTGAAGGAGTGTCACAATTTTCCATAGGGCTAAGATCAGGACCTCACTGGAAATGAAGGGGTATGAGAATTTCCCATTATACACTGTGCCTGCTGACACGAAGGCAGAGCAGAGACCAAAGGAAGAGCTTAATTATAAGCAATTATTACATCATCAAGTAAATATTACTCATGTTTTGAATTGTTGGTTCTATTTTAAAGTTTCCCATTATAACAAGCTAGCTTTCGCAGCTGTAGCTATGGTTGTTGTCGCATCTGCCTACATCACAGCCAGCAAGCGGCTCTGGGTGATGACGTAGCGGGAATCCAGTGGCGTCTCATTTCAGGAGCATGTTTTCACCCCTTCCCCTTGGCCCTCCAAACAGAGGGCTAAGGGGAAAGGGTAGGGGAAGGGGTAAGACGAACAGGAAGGGCTAAGGGGTAGAGCTGGGATTCACCCTAAATCTGTCTCACAGTATGATAGTTTTTCTGTCACTTAAAACCATCATTAGCAGAAAATTAGAGAATATTCACAGTCCAACAAAAGGACCACACAACACATGAATGACATTTATTTCAAAAACAGCAGCTTCCAGCAGTCCCTGGCTGCTTTCGAATTCCCCTACTACATATTGCATATGAACGTAGTATGTAGTAGGTACTGCATACTGCCTACTACAGTGGAACGTAGTATGTAGTAGGTACTGCATACTGCCTACTACAGTGGAATGTAGTATGTAGTATGACTGTTCTATTAGGTTTAATTATTAGTATGCTATGCTGGTTTTCAGTTTGAGGAATGTGGAAGTAGCCTACAGTAGCTACTCCTTATGTAGCAGTCTATGATGTAACATGGCAACAACTAACATATCTGTCTTTCATGGTAGACAAGACAGATGTGTTACAGCTGTATGGAGTAAAAAAAGATAGAGTATTCAAAGACATTTTACTTTTTACCTTTGAGATGGAAGCATTCATACACTTGTTTTGGTATACTGTACATAAGCAGGGATTAAGAATCAGATTTCATACAACAACTTATTGAATAATGACATCAGCTCATTTAAATGAACAACTTCATCTAGTGATCCAGCCATTGTATCTGCATCCATACTGTTTTCATTGCTCTCACAAAAACAAATCAGCTGTTTACTGTAATCTTAGAGGGCGAGATGAGAGGGAGGAGGATGAGGTGGTTTGGAATCTATATTATTGATTATGCATAAAAGTGCCTCAGCTGCAAACCAGTCTGCACAGAGGAAGTGATAAAATGATTGACTTGGACTGTTGGATGCTGTGTGAGAGTAAATGATTTGTTGCTGTCTAATCTAAATAAACCAATAGTGTAAATGTGTCTGTCTTAATTTGTGAAGCGCAGATGCTGGTTTGGTCTGGCAGAGGTGTTATTGTTCTTGCCTAGCCAAAACATTTACGCATCCTTTATTGGTGTTTTTTTTATGCATTTACAAAGCTATTCTGAGAGCGGAGGAATCAATTCCTTGTCTAACACCGATAGAAACTGTCAGCGGAAGCTGAGAGAGAATCGAAAGATGTCCATAAAAGAGAGCGTCCCATTCAAGTTTTCTGTTAAAGCTTCACATTACTTTTTAAATTTAAACCCGTAGGAAACACAGTCACCAGATCTCAATCCAATAAAGAAGCTCAGGACTGTGGTCGACCAGGAGATGAAGATCATAGATTTGCAGTAAACAAGCTTCTAAAATCATATCACTGTGGACCAGGATCTAAGGAAAGTTTCCAGCACCTTGTTGAATCCATGTCATGAAGATTTAGGGAATCTCTGAATGTAAAAGAGGGTCAAACTAGTCCAGTGCTGGCAAGATGTACCTAATGAAGTGACCAGTTAGTGAATAAGCCCAATTACAAATATTAATAACTAGAAAAGCACTCGGAGAGCACAGACCTCCACCAGCGCCACAGTCCTCACCCATATTGTGATTTTGGCCATAAACATTAGTCCAAGCTTTATTTCATCGAAATATTTAGATTCCTTGACCATGAAAACATACCATTAGCAACTGGATTCATAATGATATCTATTTTAGTTCAGTAGTTATTCACAGAAATCACATTTTTCGCCATGGCGGCCAGACGCTGATCTGGATCAATACCAAAATCGAATCAGTTCTTCGTTTTCCCATGCAGAACATTTCCTGAAAATTTCATCAAAATCCATCCATTACTTTTTGAGTTATTTTGTTCACAGATGGACAGACGGACGGACAAACAAACTCTCCCGAAAACATAACCTCCTTGGCGGAGGTAATTACTTACATCTGATTCCATTTAAAATAGAAAATGCAAGGTAAATGATTTGGTTATTATTGGCATACTCTCCATTGTAGTGTAGTAGCCATTCTTACCTTAGCATCACAGCAGAAAAACAGCAGTGTGTCTCAAGTCTAAGAACTTAGTTTATGGACTGGAGGGTGTCCAGCTGAAGTCAGATGTTGTTTGGTGGGTGGGAGGTGCAAGCTGACTTCCTGTGGCACTGACTACAGTTGGTAATGCAGCAAAAAGAGGGCAACGTCACATATGAAGCCTCAAGGGGTAAGGTTTACACCATTTAGACTTCATTGCATGGAAACACCTACAAATGAGTTGAGTTAATGTTAATAGTGGTGCAGACAAGAAGTCAGGAATAACAAATGACAAAGTGTCCACCTGGTATCTGCTCCTAAATCTGACCTTACAGAAGAAAAGCCCCCATGACTGTGGAAATAACACTTTAAATCATAAATTAACTTTGCTAGGTTACTTTGTTGAAATGAATAACTTCAATCTAATTTAATATGTCTATGAATATTTATAATGCATTGACTGATCCATCAAATCTTGTCAGAGATTTATGTGAGGTAGATGAGTGAAGAATGTGATTGTTTGCTCTTCTCTGTGAAGTGAATATTTGATCTCCTCTCTCCACACTCTGCTCCAGCTCGGGTCACCTCTGCTTAGCATGGAGAGCATGTATCAGGGCGGAAGACACAATAGCGCAAGAGTTCATTACCAAACTGAAGGAGACTGTCTCATTGCCCTCTCCACTTAATAACAACTCCCAGGGCGTGGGAAAAGGACGAGAAGGGGCCATAAAATCCTAAATAACAGCTTGTTTCAAGTGGCAGAAAGGTCAAATTAACTTCGCCTCTTATAGGAACCATACATCTTCAGAGTACACACAGCTCATCTGTGGAGGCACGCTGCTGTCAAGGTACTGCAACCGACAGCACTTTATTGGATTAATAACTTCAGCAGGTTTCCCCGCAGGAGCAGGACTGAGAGAGCACATGCCAAAACACTTTCTGCTTTTAGTTACATTACAGGGCTAAATGGTAGCACACTGCTGCATTGATCTCTTGTTGATTAAACAGGCTGCAACTGTGGGAAGTTCCTTAAACATATGTGTGCTAACTTAACTGATGCTGTAACTGCCGCGACACTGTTAATCAACATTAAGATGAAACATGGATTGTGTCCTGGGTAAAGAAATTCTATGTGATCAGTTAGTGTAGTAATTAAATCAGTCTCTAAAAACCAATAAGTCTTTTGCAATCAGCCCCATGCTTTTTCTCTCATTTTAATCTCTAAAATACAACTGATTTCTATGTGGTAAAGTTTCAGTCCACTTCAAATTTAGCAACCATTGTTCGTTAAAGGGATTTTTTAAGTGCTGTTGCCCAGGGCCTATGTTACACTAATAAATGTGATTGCAAATAAAGCAACTTGTGAGCTTTGTATAAAAAATAAATATATATAGAGATACATAAAGATATAGACATAGCAATCAATGTCACATAGCACTTAAAATCACTTTAATATAATTATTAGTTAGACTGTTATTGAGCAAAAATTATTGTCTCTAATGGTGATATCTGGATCACCACCAAAATCTAATCACTTCTAAATCAGGCCGTTCCCGACATCTCCTGAAAATTTCAGCAAAATCCGTACAAAAATTTTGTAATGCGTAATCTTGCTAATAAACAAACAAAAAAACATACGCCAGCAAAAACAAAACCTCCATAGCGGAGTCAAAAACATTGGCTCATCTACACCATCCTTTGAGAAGCGATATTGTTCTTGCGAAAATACCTCCAGAAATTTCAGCAGGTTCAACCAGTCCCCAAACATTATGTCCCATTGGAAAGCTCTTCTCAGAATGAATGAGTCTGGAATGTCATTTAGGAAAAGGCCTTCCTTATTGATGATCCACTAATCTGCATATTGGACCTTATATAGCACATTGATCCCTGGTGGACTGAAAGTAGACCAAAGTAGACTAGACACTATAGTAAGATTTCTCATGCTGTTACATTTTTTCAAAAGCTGGGTGTTTAGAAGCCAGAAACACACAACTCTGCTCTCATTGGTCAGATCTGTAGCAGGGTCATTTAATGACCAGGGGAGCACAAACTGATTAAATCGAAACAATGGATATTACAAAGATGGCTCCCTCCTGTGTTTATCCAAGATATTAAAACAGGCAAAAAAATGGCCAAAATTCTGGTTTCATCATTGCATGATGTGAGCCTTAGCCAACTTTGGATTGTTGTTTTGATTATGGACATCTTGACTGCTCCCTTTGCAGCTTCAGAACATCCTGTTTGGAGTGCCCAATGTGCCAATCAAGACAACAAAGGGACGACAGCAATAGGCATCAATTTTCATGGATATGTGCTCACAGTTCATGCTTATGCACCACCAAATAACTTGTGATCTGTCTTCCTCCTCAGTTTCCACAACAGTTTCTCTACCTGTGACACTATCTACAAAATGTGTTCTTCATAAAGATACGCTTACATGCTCCAAGGCTTAAAGGGCAACTTCGGTATTTTTCAACCTGGGTCCTATTGCCCCAAGTGTATGTGTGTATACGATTGACGGGTACAACTCGTTTTAAAATTGGCTCAGTATCAAGGGAGCGGATGCAGCCGCAGCCGCTAGATCGGGGGCAACTGCATCCCGTATAAGTTTGAGCATTAAAAGTGTTTATTTCGCCACAGACCGGTTAAGTATCACCGGTGCTAGCTCTCTAATTAGCATTGTAAGCATTGTGTTTTCCTTCACGCCCTCTGACCTGTGTGACGCCATCTGTGAGCTTGTTGTCGAAGAAAACAGAGGAGCCATGCAGCGCGCCGCTCAGAGTGGAGCTGCTTATCCCGGAGGACAGTTGGAAGTTTTACTGCATCGGTATCATGGCTGAATATTTACCAGATTTCGAGAGTGAAGACGGCCACCCGTATTTATTTGAGCCAGAGTATACGGACGAGGAGCTGCTACAAACTCAAGAGCTAACGAGGATAGCAACAGAGGGCTAGCAGACGAGGGAGAAGCAGCGGCTGCACGAACGCGAATTTCTGAGGACTGGTGGTGCTCCTGTGGTTGCTGTGACTCTATGCCCACAGAGGAAGAATGTCTGTGTTGTAACGAGTGGGACCTGTTGCCCAATATTCGTGGTCTCGATGTGTCGTGGGATGATACAGGAAGTACCCGACGCTGTGTAACTACATTAGAGGATCTCCCCCCTCTGATCAACAGGGCAGTGCTGGACACCTTTTTTCATGTACCCAAAATAAATTGGAGGAGGCGACCAAAACCACAGGGACCAAATGGTCAACTATCCATAAAGTAAGTATAACTAATATGTCTTTATGCATACAATACGTATACGTATTGTATGTATTGTGTAAGTGTTTATTTCGCCACAGACCGGTTGCGATCGCCGGTGCTAGCTCTCTAATTAGCATTGTAACACGGTAGGCCACAAGTCTGTACTGGCTGGACGAGAGGAAAAAGTGAAGAGGATATAGGGCAACAGTAAATGTGTGTGTTTGAGACAAATCTAGAGCGTCAGGCAGCCGCTGCTTCACCTCGCCTGCTCGTTAGCCCTCTGTTGCTATCCTCGTTAGCTCTTGAGTTTGTAGCAGCTCCTCGTCCGATACTCTGGCTCAAATAAATACGGGTGGCCGTCAGAATGAAAAGGCTCGTCTTCACTAAATCTGGTAAATATTCAGCCATGATACCGACGCAGTAAAACTTGTCCTCCGGGATAAGCAGCTCCACTCTGAGCGGCGCGCTGCATGGCTCCTCTGTTTTCTTCCGGCAACAAGCTCACAGATGACGTCACACGGGTCAGAGGACGTGAAGGAAAACACAATGCTTACAATGCTAATTAGAGAGCTAGCACCGGCGATCGCAACCGGTCTGTGGCGAAATAAACACTTTTAATGCTCAAACTTATACGGGATGCCCCTCGATCTAGCTTCGCGGCTGCCGGCTGCATCCGCTCCCTTGATACTGAGCCAATTTTAAAACGAGTTGTACCCGTCAATCGTATACACACATACACTTGGGGCAATAGGACCAAGGTTGAAAAATACCGAAGTTGCCCTTTAAGGCAAATTGTCATCACTTGACACAAAACTGCTTAGTTTTAGTTCATTCAGTGAAGTTAGTGTTGTTTGACAACCTGACCAGGTGTTGGTGGAGGGATACATAACTTCTCCATCACAAAACACTATAGTTCTAATCACAGGGGCTTTGTTTAGGAAAAGTAAAATGCTGTCAAAATCTATTTTAGCATCCCTTCAAACTAGTTAGTCTAACCTAAAAGTTGTTTAATTACCTTTTTTTAATGGATATTTTGGGCATTTGGTGCCTTTATTGATAGGAGAGTGACAGTGGATGGGCTTGTAAAAGGGGGAGAGAGCAGGGGAAGACACTCTGCAAACTGGCCACAGGCTGGATTTTAACCCGGACCGCCGGAAGTATGTATATGGGACATGCATGGTTACTAACCACTCCGCCAAACCAGCGCCCCCCAATTACCAGGGTTTTTTGGTGCAAGAATTAACTGTTATGTTATGCTAGCACCCATCCTCCCATCTCCTCTCACGGACAAAGTTTACAAGTTGCCTTAAGTGAAAATTAAATTTACAAGTGATGATGCATGTAACATCGGGCTTGAGTAACCGTACCTCAAAAAACCTTGACTATCCCTTTAGCTTGTGTCAGAGTCCTCAGGTCATTGGTATAACTGTGACGATAAAAAAAAACGAGATTAGCCTCCATTAGGCTTAATTGCCTAATGCTTAAAAAGAGATCAGTTCCATCAAATTAAACACTTCATCTTGCTTATATCCTTGAAAGTTAATTAAAGTGTTCAGCATCAGCAGAATGATAAAACACAGCCACGGGCCATTTTATCAGGTACACCTTGCTGGTAAAAGTTTGAGCTAATTCCGCCTTCAGAACTTCCAATTCTTCATGGCACATATCATACTTATTACAAAAAAATCAAAAGTGTATGGTAGGTCACTTTAAAAAGCCAAAGGAACAGTAGTTTCTTTGAGCGTCTTTAATAATGAAGCAGCCTGTCTCACACTTTCTCACTATAACAACAACAAACATAGAGACAGACTGATAAATTCTTAAGAAAAGGTCACTGTCGGTCAAAGAGTCTTTTTTCTCCCACTGCAAACACAGAGCTGTCAGTAAAGACAGAGTGCTCTTGACTGTCTGCCATGATGAAATAAAGCAATGTGGGATGTCCTCTTAATTACAAGCATCGCTAATAAAGTCCAGCAGCATCCATTAAAATGCCATCGGGTTGTTATACCTCATGATTGCCCCTATAATCACACTCTACCCAGTGTGGCCCACATTTAATCAGTGAGAGAACGTCTCTATTAAATTTACATCCCACCAGAGGAATCAACCCCCAACAGGATGTTCATAAAGTCTAATTAAGGATCTTTCAGACACAAGGTGTGATGTGTACAGGTTTTATTTATAGTCCAGATGTGCAGAGAACCCTAAAGGCTTAAATAGACTTAAACACTGTGCAGTTGTTGTTAATAGACACTAGCCAGCCACTTTATAGTGTACACCTTGCTAGTTAGCCATTTTTTTCCATTCAGAGCTGCCCTAACTCTTCATGGCATAGATTCAATCAGGTGCTCAAAACATTCCTTAGAGATTGTGGTCCACATTGACATGAGAGATGAGATGCTGATTTGTTGGCTGCACAAACAATCATCTTCTCCATAGCATCCTCAAAGTGCCAAAACCCAAGGCCTTCTGCATATGTGAGGCCTTTTAAAGCAACTCTTAAAGGTGCTATGAGGAGAATCTATTACCGGCGAAATAAAGACTCTGCTACCCATGAGCATGTGCTGCGACTGTCGTAATGCTGCGTTCCAGTAACCTCGGAAATGGGAGTGACATCATCTCCGACTTATCGGCGTTCCAGTTGAAGTCAGAAAAAAAACATGCCAATCTACCAGGCTATTGTTAGCTGTTGTTAGCACGCCCTTTGTTGTTGTATGAAGAATGTGATTAGCACTATGGCAGCATTTTTGTAAACATAAGTCTAACAATACTAGGTATACAGCTAATCTAGAGCGACACACCCCAGTCAGAAGTGCGAATAAATTGATTATTACAGGAGCCAAATAACTTGTCACACTGGGGGCATCCATCTTCTATTGTCAACTTGGGGGTGGCGAGGTTTCACCGAGTTCCCAGTAGGAAATTCAGACTTCAGGGGACGTTCCAGTTAAGTTTCCTCCTTGGAACTCAAAATTCCTACTTCTGACTACAACTGGAACGCACCAAAAGACGTCTGCAATCCAAAGCGTGTGTTTGTTTGTCATTATGCAGCTCAGACCTTCATCAGAACTCTGCATTGCTTTACAACTTCTTTTTTCAACAACTTACAGGATGCAAAGCGACAAGGTAATATATCTCTTACTAGTTACGTAGCGGTAGTTTTTGATGTGTGACAACAAGCAATTTTTTGGAAAACTTATTATCGTAGTTGTAGCAGACTTTTTTAGGGTTCATCATTATTGTCTTGTTTTGCTAATTTTACATCTTAAGTGCTCATAATGTCATGACATATTTGTTTTTAACTCTCTGCTTGGCTCTAACCACTACACTAAAAATTTTCACTCTAAAATTACGGTAAGTTACTGGTTTATAATTGCATTACTTTCACAGCAAGTCGCTGTAAATATTTTCACAGCAATTTACTGTAATTAATTCACAGTAGTTTACTGTAATGGTTTCACAGTAGTTTACATTAAAACAACAGCACTTTATGGTAAATTCATGGTTGCCAGGCCCAAGGAATTACTGTAATTCAGCAGTATTTAGCTTTGGACTTACTGTAAATTACTGTGAAATAAATACAGTAATTTGCTGAGAAGATATTTACGATGAATTACTGTAAAAGGAATGCAATATTTTAAAATTCAGTCGTGGGGGCATCAGCCTAAGCAGGGAAGCCCAGACTTCCCTCTCCCCGGCCACCTCGTCCAGCTCTTGCCGGAGAACGAGGCATTCCCAGGCCAGCTGAGAGACATAGGCCCAATCCCAAACCGCCCCCTACACACTCTCCCTACCACTACCCCTCTGTTTGCGCGTCCTCGCAAAGGGTCCGCCATATTAAGGGCCATCCCAAACCACGTAGTGCGGAGGGGGAGTGGACCATTCAGCCCTTAAACAGCAAGTCTGCATCGATGCAGGCTTTCAACGACATTTGCAGGAAGTGCAACGTCTAAATGGGAGAGGAAACAACATAAATGTAAGTGCCGCATGTGTCTATATGTTCCCCACACCTTTGTCACACTGAAAAAAAAATAAACTGTGGTTTTAAAGGATTTAAACAAAACAAGCAAATCATACTCTATGCAGACGTTTGATATGATTGTGCAGCCTTGGCACCATAAAATGTGAGCACAATTGGCAGCATTATTCATTTCTTTGATTGGAATTGTCAGATGGTAATCGGATTGAAAGACATGTGGAATCACTTAAATAGTTGAAGCAGTCTAAAACTCCTGTCCGAGGGCATCACAATCATTGACACAGCGTAACAGCCAACAACGGGGCGTCTGTCTGTTGCCATGGCCACGAGGTTTTCAGATTTCCGGTGAAGTGAAGAGGGCCTCCCATTCCTGCCCGTCATATTTACATACCCTCCCCCTTCAGTGGAAGTGCCCTCCATATCTACGAGTGTGACTTAATTTTGGAGTGACACTCTTGAGTGAAGGGGACGTGCCCAGAACACCTCACCAGGGAGGCGTCCAGGAGGCATCCTGACCAGATGCCCGAGCCACCTCATCTGGCTCCTCTCAACGCGTAGGAGCAGCAGCTCTACTCCGAGCCCCTCCCAAATGACCGAACTTCTCACCCTATCTCTAAGGGACAGCCCAGCCACCCTGCGGAGGAAGCCCATTTCGGCCGAGTGCAATACTCGGCCAAGTTCCTCATTTGAGGCCGTCTTAAATAGGGGAGTTGATGAGATGATGGGAGGCAGGTGTGCAGGTTGCAGAACAGAGAAACTCCGCCCCTGCAGCAGGAGCAGAGAGAGAGAGTCCGAGAGGGAGGGGGAGAGCAGACTCCTGAGGATTCACTGAATTCCACAAACATGGCAGACATGCCTTTTTTTGGTCAAGCCAGTATGAATAAAAATGTGAACAACAGAATACATGTTACTTTTCACTGCATTACATTGAATAAAATAAACACCTACAGAGTTATAAACATTTTAACAGGGTTCTTAAAGTTTGAATGACTAAGGGCCAGTTTAGGGACCCAACATTAGATCGAGGGCCATCAAAGAAAAAACTCATTTGTCACTTTGTTATAGTAAGTCCATGAAAAAGTTAGTTCTTATATTACACAAAGTATTGTTTAAAAAACAGGCAAAATTGTGCCTAACTTTATATGAAGACTAAGTTTTCAGTGAAGAAGTCTGTGGGGAAGTTAGTCCTTAAAAAAGGCTACAATGTGCTATAGTAACATCTAATTTTGTATTAAAATAATAATAAAAATAATAATATAATATATATATATATATCTTTGCCTTGGAGCCCGTTTCTGGTTTGATACTCAAGAAGCATCTGTAATTCAAATCACTCGGTGTGGTTGGCGTTACTCGCAGCCTTTGGTGAGATGGTGTCACACGGCTATCCACAGGAAGAGCACTGACTGTGTTGAAATAAAAGTGTCAGAGAAAAGAGGAATTAATATGGTGAACATCACAGTCGTTCAAAATGACGATATGTAGTGAAAGCAAAGGTGGAAAACAAGGGTAAATTACCTTGACAGAATATGTGGAACTAACTTCTTTTTCTTGGTGGCATAAACCGTGAAAATGATAAAAATCCGCAGCAGGTCCCACAATTCAGTGCGGTTCATGGAATTTGCTGTGTTTTTGCGTTGGAAAGTCTTAATACAGTATTTCGTAGTGAAATAATGCAATAAAATGCTGTAAAATCCTGGTAATAATTGAAATGGCAAATATCACGGCAGTTGACTGTAGTAACGCTGTTTTATAGTAAATTTTGAAATTACAGTCTTATATTGTGAACAGTAAAGCTTAGTCCTGTAAAGTTTTAATACAGCAATTTACTGTGAGAAAGTACAGTTGAATATTGTGAAATCCTGGTAATTTTTTACAGCGTAGTTATTTGAGTTACTTCTGCCTTTTTATCATCTTGAAATCGTGTGGCCAACCTCCTGACATCAGCGTCGCATTTTTGCCCTGAGAACTGCTGCCCACTGGATATTTACCCCTTTTTGACCATTTTCCATAAAGCCTGATGGTTGCGCAGGAAAATTTTAGTAGATCTTCTTCCACAAAAAGAAGTCCAACTGCCACTAACAACCATGCATCATGATGGTCGGATTGAACTTCAGCAGGTCATCATGACCATGTCTTTGTGCCTAAATGCTTAATATTTCTACTTTGTGATTGGCTGACTAACTATTTTCATTGATAAACAGTTGAGAAGGCATTTCTAGTAAAGTGTCGAGTAAGTGTGAATTGTTGTGGTATCTCTACTTGGCACATAATAGTTAAAGAGAATTTTTAGTGGCTGTAGTATACATCTATACCCATGGTCCATTTTGGGAGCTGTAGCCTATCTCAGCTGGCACTGGGCGAGAGGCAGGGTACACCATGAACCAATCACCAGCTGATTTCAGGGACACATAGGGAGACATACAACGGAGTCACCAAACAACCTGATGAGCATGTTTTGTTCTGTGGGAGGAAGCTGGAGTGCCTGTAACGACCCCATGCATGCACAGGAAGAATCTACAGACTCCACATTGACAGGCCCTGGTTCAAACCAGCAACCCTCTCTTGCTGTGAGGTACCTGCTGTGCCACTGTGCTGCATAGATTTGACCAGTTTGCTTGTAATTTAGACATTAAGGTGTGCAGTGGCTGATGAGTCCAGCTTCACTCATAGATAAGTTTTAACCAAGATGTCTTCACCTTTAAAACTTAAATATTACTGGCTTGTTTATCTGAAGGCACGAGGATACATAAAGTATCAGTTATCTTTTATTTCAGTTCACATGTGTTTCATTATATGTACTAATATGTTTCTTGTTGAGATGCTTGAACTGTGCAGATGCTCAAACACTTCAATGTTTGAATACTGACCTTAAGATCCACATCTTTGTAATCCGATGATTTGCCAAAGATCAGAAGTTCTTCCTCAGAAGTAAACAGCATATCAGTTCAATATTTAGTATTGGCTCCCTCTGTTGTCAAGTTATAGTATGACTGTCTCATTTTCTACTGTGGACACAAAACACAGCCTGTAAAGCTCAAAAACAGGAGACAGGTTTCTGTAAAGTTCATTTAGATCATATGTAGTCACGGTTAAAAGTTTTAATTTATTGTATTTAAGCTTTTTAGTTGTTGTTTTTTTTAATTTTGGGATCCAAGCTCCCAGCTGTTTCTGCTGAAGTGGCTCCTGCACTCATCTCGCTGTGCTCGACAATATTCAAATTGTTCTAAATTACTATAATTATGCAGACGCTTTTCCAAAAGCTTCTCTCGGCAATTTTACAGAGCGATTACCACAGCCTGAAAGTGTCTGAGCAAAGTTCACGCATACTCAATGAAGAAACTTTTCATTTAACTACATAAAACAGTTTTAAAAGGGAGAGACATCTTTGGTGTGACCTAAACACCAATCAGGTACAACATTATGACCTCTGACGTGTGAAGTGAGTAATAATGATTATCTTCATCATGCCTCCTGTCAGTGGGTGGGATACATTAGGCAGCAGGTGAACATTTGTGCTCAAAGTGGATGTTAGAAGTGGGAAAATGGGCAAGAGTAATAATAATAGCAAGTTCAACAAGAGCCAACTGTCAACAATACATCACTGGTATTTCTGGAAAAGATTTTGTTATAGAACACATCTTTTTCCAGACTAATATTTTTCTTACAATCAATACAATTACATTTAGACAAATACAACATTTCAACACAGTTAATAGTATATCTTTTTCTAACAGACATCAAATATCCCTTACCAGTAAAACCAATAATCTAAAATACTATGCCAATTTTTTTTCACACGAAAGTATAGCTTTTCTGAAAATTACCTAAAGTTTTTTAATCAAATAATCACAATTTTCAAGTTGTTAAGAGATCAAATCTACTTCTTTCATTAGCAAGACCAGTGACTTTATTTAGTAATTCATATTAATTTTAAAACACTAGTCTTCACTTGGATGGACAAGCTTTGTATCCTCCTCAGGCAGTGGTTTGGAAACTTTTTCCACATGGCACACCTTATACTAAGTCAAAATATCATTTCAAAACATTAAAAATAAAGAAAAAATGTCCCTTTTAGCATGCGTTGCAATATCTCATAGGTCTGTATAAGTTTATTAAATCATGCCTAATCAAATCTGATAGAAAATGGTATTACCTCTGAAAAATTTATGTAGAAACTTGATAAAATTCCAAAATTCCAACTACACACACTAAAACTTGACAGATCACGTCTCATAAATCCAGGAGTTCTAATAAAAGAAAGCTTATGATATCCTACAAAGCAAAACCTTATGATATCCTTCACCTTCTGGTTCTTTTCAATGCAAAAGGAGATGCTCTTTTAAAGGTTTTTAAGACTGTGAAAAGTTAAAGAATTTGCAGCCTGATCTCAAAATTCATGCATCTTAAAGGAGTTAATGGTAACTTATAGCTGGAGTTATGGTTTGAGGGCCTCTGCTATCAGGTGGTTTAGAATTAGTTACTTATTATTTTAAGCTAAGACAACTATACACTTTAATCTGAGTGAACCCTTAAATGAGACAAACTGTTGCAATTATTTGAAATTCATTGGCAGAAAGAACAGCCTCTGCGTTTATCAGCATCTCTAAAAACACCCGATGGTGCCTGATCCTGACACTGCAGCTCCACTGTTAAGCCTGTAGGGGGCACTGTGACCACGTGAACAGTAGCACTTGATGATGAAAGTATCATATTAAGACATCTGCTCGGGCTTACAGCATGACAAATGACCAAGAAACCAAAGAGCAGCCAGCTGAGTAAGAAGTGGGGCAGCAGTGATGAAAGGTGAAGCTGTGACCCACATGCACACCTGTACAGTCGACTTTTACCAAACCAGACGGACATGTTTAGAGAGTCACTGAGGGACTTTAGATGAACTCACTAACTGTACACGGAGAGGATAAGAGTCACAACAAGAAGCAGCTCTTGCAGATCTTTTTCCTATTATTTTGGGGATGTAAGAGCTACGTCACAGTCTGAGAAACTCACTTCAGACTTTAATGTGATTGTTTTTCTTTCTTTATTTTTTTGCAGCAACTGTAGTGTCAAAAAACAGACTACAGTAAATCCAGACTGACCTAAAAATCAACTGACAGCTCTATCAAAGGCTAAGTCTTTTATGTTTAAGAATTTCCATGGGCACTTATGTTTAAATTTACATTAATTTATGAGGACAACTGGTAATATCCAATCCTTGTATAGTCTTCATAGTCATCCGTAATTTTTGGTCTTTACAGGGAACACAAACAAACAGAATATTAGATGAACTTAAAATGCAATCCCTCATGTACTGAGTTACTAAAATAAATGTTAAATGAGAGGAGATTGTTGAATAGAAACTAAATAATGAGAGGAGGAAACAACACAAACAACAAAAGAGACAATTATAACAGTAGATGCTATAAAACTGAATGAGTGAGTTATGGTCAGAAGGGGGTGATTAGTGTGTTTCTGCCTTCCTGACAACCTTTAGCAGTATTATATTATGTTATGTTATGTTAGTTATGTTACTGGGTCACCAGATTAACATGACATGCTGTGCTTTACTCCATATTTTATAATCACAGCAGGTGAACACTGGAGGCCTGTGGATGATGAAGTAACATGTTAGTTGTAGTCAAACAGTGCTGGAGTACACACGGCTGCAGAAAACTGAAAAACAGAATTACAGGCTTTATTTCCAGCTTCACATGTTGTTGTAGGGACGTATTGGTGGATATCCCTTTCGCACAGATTCCATACAAGGATTAATTTTGAAAAGACAAAAAAATGGATGGAAAATGTCCTCTTGAAGCCGTACATACATGGTGCTTAAATACATCAGACCACCTCCCTGAGTACAGTTCAATAATTAGAAAATTGTGTTTTATGTTTCTGTGATGGTGAATGCATCAGTATGTAGAAGCTCTTTAACTGAGATTATATTTTAAATACTAAACTACAATTATTATTATTATCCATGAATTTATGATTAACTATTTAACATAAAATCCGAGATAAAATAGTCACACATATTCTTTCATAATTAAGATGACCAAAAATAGTTTTACTGGTTCGGTTTATGTTTAGTTTCTGATGTCTCATTGAAACCCAGTAAGGCAGCTAAAATATGTGTAAAAAAGGTGAATTCAGTCTAAAATTCCTCATTTCTGCTCAAAATGCATGTCCAATGGCAGACATATTTTCAGTTTAAAACAAATTTTTTGAAAGATTTCCAATAAATCCATAAATTTGTCGAGCACTGTACTTAAAGTCTAGCCTTGCAGTGCAGCTGAATCAACCTGGTTCCTTGGCAGATCCATCTTGCAAAGCTCCAGACTAGAATGACTCAGGTGTGTTGCAGAAGCACCAACTAATAAGTGTCCTGTTAGGAGAAAGAGGTGGGAGCTACGACCATGACGACAGCAAGAAGCGGCTGCTCGTACAAAGATTACCATAGATGCTGCCTGCTTTATAGCATTTATCAGAATTCAGCAACATCTCTGCGTTAATAGAGAACAAAGAACAAAAAAAATCATTTCTTGTAATAAAATCCATGATTCTTACAACTCTTACCTCATTGTAAATGTGACTTATCAGGCTTTTCAACGAAACATAATACTACACCAAGTGGTTTTATAAAAAAAAAAAAAAATCAACCTATCCAACTTTTCCAAACATTTTTGGAGTAGATTATGTTGAACATTTCCAGATGCTCTGTGAGGGCATGTGTGAATATATAATAGTTTACACTGTGTCCAGTAACAAAGTGTCAATTTGTTTTCTTTTCTAAACATCATGTAAAATTAACCCATTGCCACGGGGAAACCAGCTTTGCTATCAAGGTGAAACCATCCAAAAGCAAAGGCTTGAGCAAACTTAAACACCTTAAATTTTTAAGTGAAACAAAGAATTATAAAAGTCGTGGATGTATATCACCTTAGGTTTGACACACAGACTAGTTCTCTTTCTCTCAGTCACTCATTCATGAACCAATCAAACAGCTGCAAGATATTTTGGGTCTCAACCCACCAGCTGAGGACCACTACTGTAAGGAGCATGCTCCTCTGTGTCTGGAGCATGCAGCTCTCATTATTAACTTCCAGGCAGTAAAAAAAATTAAATTTATTTGATCAATGCAAATGAACTTCATCAGGCCATCATAGACTTTCATCTGAATGTTTGAAATGGTTTTATTGATCCCTCCAGCTTGAAATCTTCTTTCGCTCTTTTCTAGCTGGGATGCTGAAGTGAAAGCCTGGAAGTTACAGCTGATTAAAAAGGTTGCAGTTGGAGGAGTTATTTATGCTGCTGAAAGAGGATTCAACACGTTCGACTACTCTGGGGATCAAACCTTTTAACACTCAGTCTGAAGACGGCCCAGATAACTGCCGGCTTCATCCTGAAGCTCTTCCCCGGATTTATTCCTTGAAAGATTCCAGATATTCACAAGCAAGGGGAGAGCTGTGAGGCTAATGACCACGTCCCATGACCACCAGAGTCTAATCAGTTCATTTTTAAGTAACAGAACACTTTTGTACACTGTTAGGCAAAGCTTGATAAAAAAAAAACCCTAAATCAAACAAGTCATAATCATGATTATTTTAACAGTTATGGAGATCACAATTATGAAACACATTTATTCACTAATGTTAGAACACACACCACAAGCTTTCACTGAATGAGTATGCTTTGGACAGTAGTCATTTTTGACATTAAATAACCTGCAATACAAAGGGATATTCTAAAAAATACAAATAACTCAAAATATGTCAGTACTAGGAAAAAGAAGTAAAGGTCAACATGTCATGTAGTACAGTAGACTTTCAATCCTGATTAACCAGTTTTCATAACTGTGGAGAGCAGCAATTGTAATAGGGATTAAAATTTCATTCATGGCCCTGCTCTACTCTACAATAATTGTTTCATCTGAATTATGAAAAAATGAAAATCTAACACAAGTCAAGTGCAAACTAATGTTTGGGTCTTTTTGACATGGTTTTTACAATGTAAAACTAACCCAATGGCTATAGTTTTATTGTAAAACAAACCAATTTTATTTGTGTTTCTTTAGAATAAAAGGGAAATTCACAACTTATGTATTTTTTTTCTAAAAGTGTGATGCAACCCCTTCTTCATGTCTCACTACCCATGAAGAGATCCAGACCTCCATATTGAAAAACTCTTATCCACTAACCATGTGGACCAGGGGCATCCGAACTATGGCTCAGGGATCAATTGTGGTCCGGACACCTCTTAAAATCGGCCTAGAGCAGACTTTGAAAATTGCAAGCAGATATGACCACATGATAACTTGAACCTTAATTTGACTGATTAATACAGTGGTGCAGTGATGACACATTTTTGTAAGCCATCGTGGAAGGTGGCATCACGCTGGATCCCTCAAGAGTAAGCCCATGAAGAGCCTGTTGGATTTTTAACCGTTTGTTGGATCATTGCTGAAAATAAGCTCTGTTGAGAACAAAAATTATGAAAATTGTATGTTCTGTCCTGTGTGATAATCCGAACAAATAAACTACTTTCCATATTTTTTTTTAAATTAAATTTTATCAATAAGATTAAAAAGGTAGGATAAGGCTACTATGGAACTACAAAAATGGCATTTGACTTAAAAGAAGCAATAATTCCAATCTTGTTATGACATCAACTATGTCCTTATTACTGAAGCAATAGTGTATGAATAACTAATTACAAAAAATGGTCATACATGCTTGCAGTTGGATCCCAAGCCATTTTTGCAGTCCTTCATGCAGTTCAGTAGCACCTGCTGTTTTAAAGACACAACAATGACTTCAGTGTAAAAGCAGGTTACATCAGATGCACTTTATTATTTTCCCTTAAACATTAAGATCTCATGCATGCAAGTTCACCACAAACCTTATTTCAGCCAAAAAAAAAAAAATTCTAAATCCCGTGCAGCTTTAAGCTTAGAAACCATGAAAAGCTACAAATGCTAACTACCTCAATGAAACTGTTCAGACACCTCTGATGTGGATTGACCTCAGTGTAACATCATACATGAAACAGAACCACAACACATACAATGAGAACTGTCCGAAAACACAGTCAGTGCAGCCTTCTGATCTAGAGCCTCTTCTTATATTTCTTTCTCTCCACAGAGTGAATTCTGGGTAATTACGGTGGAGAATGGAGCATGATTTCAGGTGACATTTGTCTCCCATGTTGCTTACACCACACTTCTCTCTAATGAGCGTCTCCCTCTTTGTTGTGATGAATCCCCTCGTTTTTAGCCTCCTCTCTATCTGTACTTGATGAGGGAAGCGTCCCTTCCATAAACCCGATAACAACACACACAAAGCATCGCGTTCACAGCTCCAGGGACGCACGGGCATCAAGTTCTATTTTTGTCCTGCAGTGACTGCTCGCCGTGTGCAAGGCACTCTCACCGAGGCAGGACTGAGTGAGTGAGGAGTGGAGATGGAGGAGAGCGAGCGTGAATGTAACACTACTGACAGAACACACACACACACTCCCACTCACACACCTGCTTGTGGCCTTTTGAAGGCCCTCCAACCACCTGCTGGAGTGGATGGAGACGAGTGATCCTAAGTGATCAGAAAGACGTTTGATCACGGTTGAAAGTGATGGGGTGGTTTTAGGTCTCTGGAGGCCCCTTGCAAGACAAATATAAGGTCCCTCACAATGTATATGCAATCTTTCAATATATAATTTGCATGACATGGAAATATTTTAAAGATGATGTCCGATATCTGGAGAATAAAAGGCTGAATAATCATCATATTTGAACTAGAATAAGAGACAGCATTGTGTGAACAAATGTGTTGGCATGTTTGATCAGAATTCAAAAGTTGGCAGTTTCACCCACTTCTCTAAATGCTGCCAACATACCTGTGGAATTTAGACAGGGTTAGAAATTCTCATGCAATTTTGAGCAATTTGATTGATAGTGAAAGGACACTGTTAAAATTACACGTCTATAAACAGTAATGTAATTGAACAAATAAGTTTGTATCACAATTTGTTTTTACACCGAGTTGTCCCAATACAAGTGGTAATCTATGCTTGTCAAGGATCATTTAAATATGTATAAACACAGTTAGTGATCCCTGTTTAAAACATACAATTGTACAACTGGGTAAGAAATTAACTCATCGCACTGCTGTAGTATGAGCAGCAGCAGTAATAACTGCATTATAGCTACCAGACAACCAGGTAGATAAAGTACTATTAAAGGATAAGTTTGGTTTCTACAGCTTTCACATTGTTTAAAGAATGAAGGAGAACAATATACTCACCCAGAAGGCTTTCCTGATGCAAACAGTGCTTCGAGAGAAATTTAGATCCAAAATCGAGCGGCGGACATCCATATAATGGTAGCACACGGTGAATGAATATCTATTGGATGAAGATGTTGTGGACGAGAATATTGAATATGATGGGTGTCCTTACAGTTTCAAGCCAGAGTTTACAGATGAGGAGCTCATCGAAAGGAGAATGCGGAGGCAAAGAGAAGAACAGCTGGCCAGAGAGCAGTCTTCAGTTCAGAGGTCTGCACAGTCCCAAAAACATGGGTGGAGCGACACCGGACTGTCTTGGAGGAGTAGCGCAAGCAGACCATGATGAAATATTGGTGAAACTAATGAGTTTTTGGACGATTAATGCAGTTTTAGGAGCGGCGCTATACATGCCCCATGTGCTACCATTATACGGATGTCCCCCGCCTGATTTTGGATGTAAATTTCTCTCAAAGCACTGTTTGCATCAGGAAAGCCTTCTGGGTGAGTATATTGTTCTACTTCATTCTATAAACAATGTGAAAGCTGTAGAAACAGAACTTTTCCTTTAAGTAGTAACTTTTGGACCCCATAGAGTCACTTTCTATAGAGGCAGAACATACCATGAAAATATCATCAGGTTAACATTCCTCATCGTCTTTACAACAGATTATTATGACTCAACAACATGAACTGATTCAAAAAGTCTTTTGAACCCCAGAATTTATTCCAGCTTGTTCAAGCAGGAGAATTTATACTTTCTGAAAGCTGCTCTCTACTTTCTAGTTGTTCTGTCACTTCGACAGGTGTTACTTTGTAATAAGCTGCCATGCTATCTGATGTCTCTCAAATGTAAGACACCGGTAAGTGTTGAAAGCCCATCTTTCTCATGCATTTGAATTACACTTGTCATAAGGCATTCCCTGAATTCATAACTATCAGCACACTTGTTTTTTCCATTAAATCCCCACTTGTGTCAGACAAATTCTCCAAAACATAGGTGTAAAAAAAAGACCTTAATTGTTGAAAGAAATCTGAGCTCAGTGTGAAGAGCTGTCTATCCAGCAAACCTAAAGTTCTGGGAGTTACACACTGATGATGATATGATTTCCCAACGAAGTCGCATGCTGCTTCATTTACTTCTTTGTTTTACCAGTTTTATTTTTTATTATATCTCTCTCATTCTGCCTTTTTTAAACTAAAAGTTTTATCTCTTACTTTGGCCTAATGGTCTCTTTTCATGTTGCTCAGTTAATGTATAGTCTGGGAGTTAATGTATAGTCTGGGTTCTTACAAAATATAAACCAGTTCTTGTGGGGCATGGGTCTCCGTCTAGGTGCTTGGTACTAGCTTTTTGTGCCTGGACCATTGTGCCTGCTCTTTGGGTTTTAGGTTTCTTTACATTCCTTAACAATCAATCAATCAGTTAATCAGTCTTTATTTGTATAGCCCCAATTCATAACAAGTGTTATCTCAAGACACTTTACAATAGAGCATAAAGCTCTTCCTTTTATGGATACACATAAATGCATAGATACATATATACGTATAAAATAGACATATACATATATATACAAATATATACATCCAACACCCAACATGAATCCATATAGCCAATCATGAATCCCTCGATCATGGCGGCAAGAAAAAACCTTCTGTTAAGCAGCAAGAAATCTTGAATGTGGATCCCAGTCTCATGATGAACAGCAAATCCACACAATGCTGTGTTGGGTGTGTGGGCGAAGGAAGGGAGGTAGGAGGAGACAAGTGGACTAAAGTAAGAACTAAAGTTAGAGACAGATCCATGAACCACAGACCTGTTGTCTGATTTATTAGAGGTTAGCCTCTTGAGATGTTACATCTCGTTTTCAGGAGGGTCCTCATGTCTGAATGGTTGTGGTGATCATTTTATTGTAGTATAACCAATGATATTCTTACTGAAAATAAGAATTTATGGTAATGACAAACTCATGGGTCCCCAGACCACAAGTGCATCCCTACCATATTTATCTCTGTTAAGTATAAATGTACACTATCTTCCTTCCATGAGCACCATTGGTTTGAAAGACCAGACACCAGAGACGCTCCTGCTCTTTCTTATCCGGTTCTTGGTTTATTCTGCTGTTTGTTTTTGTTTGAGGGCTCTTTGGCTGTAATTGTGTTTTTTGTTGGTTAGTTCCCTTTGTGGTTAAGCTCTTGTGCTTTTCTTCTGTATGTTTCTGTTAGTCAAAGCACTTTGCAAACCTTTGTTTTTCAAAAGTGCTACACAAATAAAGTTACTATTATTATTTTACTTCTTTTACAAATGCACCTCAAATTCAGAGCATATCCTCAAAGCATAAGGCCTCTGACATTCACATACCTTTGCTTAGTAATAAAACACAATACAAACTCTTAGAAGACACAATAACATCTGACACCTACTTAAAAAAGAGAGACACAGGCTTGAATTGTCCTGTGCTTTTCATTCTGCATCAAACTGTGAATTCCCTCCTAAACAACAACAGCATGTATATTGTTTCTGCTGTGACTGTCAGGTGTACTTTACCACAAGCTTTTCATTTGAACCTATTCCCCAGCTTTGAATTATTTACAACTAAAGGCAGAGTCTAATTCCATTTTGTCCGCCTGCCAGACTCAATTATGTTACGAAAATTGATTCATTTTGCAAAATTGCTGCATTATTAAGGTGTAAAATCTCATGTGTATTATTCTTTACTCTGGCTTCAGCTCTGACCAGGATGTTTATTTCTCTTTAAACAGTCTCCACAGCACTGTCCATGGGAAGCAGGATAAACTGAATGCTTGATTGATAGGGATTTCTGTATCTTTTATCCAGGGCCATATTTTTTTCATTTAAACTCTGAAAGACCAAAGAGGGTCATAAAATGTTACACTGGTCCAAAAGATCCTGCAGGCATGAGCCACAAATGGGTCATAATAGCTCCATCAAAGTCCTGAGGGAAAACTGCAAGGCATCAAAGTATGCCAGCTACAATTGATTGTTTCTGCCCCTGACAGGCTCAGATTGTTGTTCCAGCATCCCCAACGGATCCACTGAGATACAGATGCTGTTAAAGACTTGGACATATTTTTAGGTCACCACTCCAGGGATGACCAGAGCTGGTGACATTATATTTTAAGACTTTAAGGGCTGTCCATCTGCCTGTCTGGTCGTTCTTCTGAATATGATACCTTAAGAATGCTTAGGAGTACTTTTCACAAGCTGGGAACAATATATTTTGCAAAGATGTGCTAATATGTTTAAAAAGTAAAAAGTCAATTCAAGGTCTCATCAGGTTCATCCTTTGCTTGTAACTATCATATCTGTGAACATTAGGCCCCTGCAGAGTGTTGTCGCAAATCAGCCTCAAACAGATTCTGTTCTGAATGCAACTGAGGTGGGGTGTGTGTCCCACTCAAGCCTGTCGATGCATGTTCAGAGATTGAACTAAAACCAGTTCAAGAAAAAGCAGGTGTAGGCCCAGGCACATGGACCGAGGCTGGAAATTTTAGCAAAATGTCTGAATTTTAGGGAAATTATAATTTTTAAAAAATGTAGCAGCATATTGGTTGCTTCTGCTGCAGATATATCACATCAGAATACATATGACAGTATAATATCTATTTTGCGTGAATGAATTCAAATTAATAACCTCCACTTCGTTTTACTTCAGCTTGATGTCAAAACACAAATAACTTATTTTCTTATACAACATTAAAGATATTTAGGCAGTCAGAGATTAGAGATTTAACAATGCACTTAGCCCACATTTTTGGTTGGTTCAGTTTTGACATCTCAGCCATCCAAGGAGTTTTTTCACTAATATTTCTTTTTCATTCTCAGGCATTCCAGGTAGTTTTTTTCCAGGAAAGAAAGGACATTTTGAGGAGAAAATACTTTTTTTTTTCATTCCTAAGCATATTCTTGAATTCACTTTTATGTAGAAGGACATTCCTATAAATATTTTTGATGCAATAAACGCACAAAAATGACCTCGCAAGAGCTTCTCAACCCTAGGGAACATCTGTGTTATTGTTTTGATTCTGCTTGAGATACAAACCAATTTGACCTTATGAACATCTCTCGTTTGATAAAATCAATTCATAGGAGGGAATTTAAGGTCCCAGATACAAGCTGCTGAAATGAGATTCCTCAGGAGGGTGGCTGGGCTCAGCCTTAGAGGTAAGATGAGGAGCTCAGCTCTGCTCTTTCACATTGAAATGAGTCAGTTAAGGTTGTTTGGGCATCTAATTAATGCCTCCTAGGCACCTTCCTGTAAAGGTTTTCCCACCACGCCCAACTGGCAGACCCCAGAGCAGAACCAGACCCCGCTGGAGGGATTACATATCCCATCACCTCTTTGGAATCCCACAGGAGGTACTGGAAATCAGTAATGCCTCATTTTGTTGTTGCACCTACATCAGCATAAATGTCTCTGGATCACTGGGCTAAATGATCATACCTTGATCAAAGCCTGCCTACAAGCATTAACTCTCAAGACTGATGCTGCGTTTAGATGGCCCTGAAAACGGTCAAATCCGCTAAGTTTTCATTGCGTTTTGGCCTTGCGTCTACATGGAAACTCGTTGAAAACTGACACTTTTGAAAACAGGCCCCAGGGTGGAAAGTTTCCAAAACGCTCTCCATGCAGCTCCGTGTAAACCCACATCGGAGCGTTTCAGGGTGAAACGCCAGCGTCACCGCATGCGCAGTACTCTTTTAGATGAAGGCTGCGCGCGCATACGAAGAACAACAACAGCTTCGGCGTCCGCCGAGTAACATGTGAGCCTCTTGCCGTGCTCGGTTTGTTATCCAGTCAAAACCATTCAGACAGACTTGTTGTCCGAACTGATTTGTTGTCCAGAAAAGAAACTCCTGCGTCTCTGTGCGTCTGTTCACCATTGTTGTTTGTGAAAAGTTTTTCTTCTTCGTTCGTGTGTTGTAGCAGCGCTGCCTCTCTGCAGACCTACACCTCCATCTACTGAACCGGCATGCATACTACAGAGCGTCGTTGTCTGAACGCAGAAGAATTCTAAAACGCAAAGGACAAATCTTTGCGTCTTTAAGGCAGGAGTGTCCGTGTAACCGCAGCCTGAATTTTAGGGACTTTCTTTAAACTTTGCACAAACATCCACTTCGACTTAATAAAATTATGAAGTTCAAATGTGAAATCTCAGAGTTACTGCGCCTTCTCTTCATCTTTTGCTGGTAGATTTGTCAAAAGAACACTTAGGGTAGCTTATGGTTTAAAGTTAAAGTTGAAAAATCTTCAACACTGCATAATTTTGTAACCTTGACAGAAAAACAGAAACCAAACCTCAAAAATGCTCCATGGGATTTCCACTCATAAACAGCTCCCGCTGCAGCCTGAGAACCATGGAGCAGTAGTGCATGGTAAATACCCAGTTTATTGGAGGCCTGTGCATTGGCTTGATTTGTATAAGCAGAATGATTAAGTGGGTTCTCTTTGGGCTGAGGGATGTGGACCAGTCAGACCCTGGAGGGGAAGACGAGACTTCAGCCTCCCTGGCCCCTTCTACGCTCCCCCATTGGCTGTCTGCTCTCATCCATGTCCACTGCTTCTTTAATTGCCTCATTTTCTGACCCCACATTGAACACTTTGTGAGCGGGGGGCTTGGGGTTATAATAATGAGTTATAGTGACATGCAAGGGGAAGATTTTCTTCCTCTGCTATCACATTTTCACCAGACAACTGTAGCCCCTCACAGACCTCTTGATTTAATACTTTAATTAGATCCTGGTGTTAGGCTCTATAAGATATTTAATCAGAGAAAGATTTTCACAGTGCTGTTTAAATCAAGAGACACCAGGAAGTTCAGATTTAACCTATAGGTAAAATTAACACACTCAATACAGATTAATTAAGAACAGAAAACAAAACAACCTCAAACTGAGAAATGTTGCATTAAGTCACAAAAGACAAGAGCCCAATTCTTCCATTTGCCTTGGTCACTCACATTTCTCTTAAAGTTTGCACATCTACTTACGTAAATATTTTATTTCATTACAGTACATTTCATTAAAGTTACATACTCACTGTTATAATGCATACATGACAAAAAAGTGTACTTCCTGTAAATTAACTGTTTCATAATTTATTATCATGTTTATTTCAGCATCCTTTGCAGCCCTCAACACTGGCACATAATTATTTACTTTATTATAGTTCCTGGATAGTGAGCACAGTTTCCTAGAGTCCACTACCTTGTAGGTTTTAGCAGCAGTAACCTCCAGTGTTGAAAACGTGACACCAAATAAGATGATGTAGCAGCTGCTGAAGCTCTGAAATCTCTCCCACACTCCCAGTTTGACTGTTTGCCTCTATTGTACCAGAGTACCATAAAGCTAAGGAATATGACTCGTTGTTTCATTCATTACTGGGATTTTAAAAACTGGTTAGTCAACACAAACAACAATGTGAGCCATCAATAGATTTGTGTGTATCACATTATTATACAGTAAAAAATACTGGGGTACTGAACAAGTACTCAAGTACTGACCACAACTACTTTACCACTTCTTTTACAATTTCATTTAATTATTAGGATTAATAGGTCATCAGTTCAGTTCAGCTCCATATCGTGTCGCTGCAGCCTTGATTTTCTATGTAGGTAACAGACTTCATTTTTAATCAAAGAACAAAAGCAGTTATACACATTTGATCCCCTTTTAACAAAACAGAAACTGAAATAGATTTTATTTTTTGATTTTAGCTAAATATATTTTATTGTAAATCAAAATGAATATATTTTATAGGTTTTGTCTTCTACACTTGTTTTTTAGCTCCTCGGTAACAAACCTGATACTAAAGTCTGTCAGAAGCATCTTTTGAATTATTTTTTTTTTATGATGTCCCTGCAATTATGCAGAATCATTTTCTTCTGTATTGGTTATGGATTGTTGTTCACACTCGATTGCTGTGATTTTTATTGCATTAAAATGTGCCTGACAGTCTGGAAACCTGCCTCTGAGGCTTTGTTGACGTTTGCGCACATGTGCGCCTGCCACCAAATTACAGCTGCTGCAGAGGGTGCGCTTCGCCTGTGCCGAGCCCAGGTTGGAGCTGGCGAGCTTTCAGCGCACCTTCTGCACAGTTTTTTGGCACGAAATTGTCACTGCGCCAACATGAATCTGTCGGCACCTCCCCCTGGTTTGCGTCCACTCCCCCTGGTGTGCTGTCACACCCATCTCTGCGCAGACGGTCTACCAAACTGTCAAATTGGCAACGCGCGGCGGTGCACTGGACGAAATTAACACTGCGCGGGGTTGCGGTGGCTCTGCGCCCCCTACGCTGCGCCACAAAATTAGGACCCCTACTGTCTATCCATCCAATCATGTGTTAGTCCATCAATCTATCCAGCTGTCCAAGCATCTAACTGTCTGTCCACCCATTCACTCATTCATCAGTCTCTGTTGAGCCATTCATCTGTCCATGTGTTTAGCCATCCATCCACCCAAGCATCAATTTGTCCGGCCGTCCATTTGACCAATCTGTATGCTTATCCACCCCACCATTCATCTACACTTTTGTTTGTCTGTCCATCCGAAAAGCCTTTCCTCTATCTGTCTGTCTGTATATACATCTATCCGTCTCATCATTCACCCATCTGTCCATCCATTTGTGAAACTCAGTGCTGTGAAATTCACAAACCTCCACCGAGGCATTTCCAACATTGTTGGTCAAACTGTTGTCAAAAATGTGGAAAACTGCGAAATCAAGCACTGTCAATAAATACTTCAAAAATTTCTGGATAGAAATCCATTGTCCAAATTACCACCTAAATCTAATCACCTCTCCCTGGTGCCTTACGCAACATGCCAACAAAATGTTAAGAAAATCTGATGAGATCTTTTTGAGTCATTAGCAAAAATGTTTATCCATCCATTCACATGTTCATCCATCAATCCATCCATCTGTGCATGCAACCAATTGTCTGTCTACCCATCCATCCCTTAATCCATCCATATATTTTTCCAACCATGTCCTTCTGTCTATTCATTAAACCAAACATCCATCCATTTATACATTTCCTCTTCTTCAATTTCTTTGTCTGTCAAGAAATTCATCTGTCTTTCCACCTACTATACATCCATTCATCCATCCATCTGTCTGTCTGACCACACATCCATCCACCATCCATCCAAGCATCCATGTGTCCGTCCATTAGGGCTGGGTATTTCCAGCAACTTCACAACGATATGTATCCTGATACACGTAAATTGTGAACATTGACTATGCTTTAAGCAAAATTCTTGACAAATTTATTTTTTTTCTTATAAGAAGAAAAAGAACAAGGACGAGTTTTAAGTGGTTCTACAACTTGAGAGACATAAATTCAGATCCTCAAAGATGGTAGACCTAAGTTCAAATTTAGAAGATATGCTTCATTATGTAGCTTGTCTTCTACCTTGAACTGTGCCACTGTTAACATTACCCAAAGTGTATTTACAACAACTGTCAAAATATTTAGGCCGTATCGCTTCTGTAAAATACATATCGATACACGTATCCCAAAGGAGTGTGATACGATATTTTGCCGTATCAATATTTTGAGCACAGGCCTACCGTCCATGTATTGTTCATTCATCTATTTAGTCAACCAACCATTCATCCATTAGTCCATTTATCTATGAGTCAGCCTGTACATCCATCCATCTCTCCATTATCCATTTGTCTGTCTGACCACTTGTCTATTTATTTAAGGATCTGTCCATACATCTTTCAAGTCATTATACAACCACTGTTCCACTGTGTCTTTTCCACTATTTTATTTAGAGCAAATCAAATTACAAGAAAGAGTTACAAAAGGCTTCATCTTAGGTGCAAGTTGCCACTCGAGAAACCTCAGATAACCATGACCTGCATGACCGAGAACCTACACACAAATAAAAGAGCTATTTGTTGGTGTTTACAGACTCTAAAGAAACAGAGTGCTTAAGAATGAAGTCCTGACACTTTCTGCTTTCAGCTTTGAAGTCAGAGTGTCTGAGTTAAAAGCTGAGCGATTTTATGTTTCTTAGAGGGAGCAACATTAAATCTCTCTAAAGTCACATCCTGTACATCATGCTTAACAGTTTCCAATAAACTGCATCACGACTTCAGAGCACTTTAGATCTGTGACTGTCAGGAGAAATAAAAGTCTTCATCCTGGGATTTCTTGGAGCTTACACTGAGTTATTGTTCAGTATTTATGAAGCTCTTCATGCAACGATAAAGCAGAGTCACGCTCAGATGCGTTTGCTCATCACTGCTGGACTCTTGTGAAAATCAAAAAGCTTAAACTCACAGTTATTAGTGATACTGCTGTGAGCACAATGGTAATCTTTAAGAAGGAAGACGAGATTAAGAGAGTGCAAGATGGCTGTATTACAGTATTAACATAGTTGACCAAAAACATTAATTAAAAGGTTGGATGACAGCATGAAAATCCATGACATTCTTCTATTTGTAGTATGCCTTTTTTTTTTTCTGTTTCGTTTTGTTTTTTGCAGTCATGTAATCATGACCTCAACTGTTTCCAGTCAATCAAGTTACTGACATCCTATTTTTTTTCAGGGCAAACTGGTCAGTAATAAGCACGTTGTGCTTATTACTTACAGAATGGGGAACAAACCTTTTCACATCTGAATATGCTTCAACCTAACAATTAAAGCTATCCAATAATGTACCCTTCTTTCTCTGATGTGTTTTTGTTCCACTAAGTTATTTGTTGTGATGGTAACTGATAACATTCAATTAAAAAAAATGCCATAATGATTCTGCTTATGGGTCAAATTCTTAAGAGTTACCTTAACAATTTTTGCTGATTTTCTGTGCTGGCAAAAGATGGCCTGCATCTCGATATTCAATGCCAACAATGCCAAACACATGGCACTCCTGTTGCAGCTATTTGATTTTGTCGTTTGTACTCACTGAAAGTTGAGCAGTGTCTTTTTCACAGAAATTAAGGGGCCGTTTACATGGCGCCGAAAACGGTCAAATCCGATACGTTTTCGTTGCATTTTGGCCTTGTGTTTAGATGGAGCGCGTTGTGTTTTAGATGGCAAACTTTTGAAAACTGGCTCCTGAGTGGAAAGATTTGAATACGCTCTCCATTCAGCTCCGTGTAAACCTGTATCAGAGCGTTTCAGGGTGAAATGCTGACGTCCCACGTCATGCGCAGTACTCCTTCACATGAAAGATGTGCGCGCATACCAGGAACAACAACAGCTTCGGCGGTGCGCCGAGTGATGTGTGAGCCTCTTACCGTGCTCGATTTGTTATCCAGACAGAGCTATCCACACAGATTTGTTGTCCGAACTGATTTGTTGTCCATAAAAGTAACTCCTGTGTCTCTGCGTCTATTCACCATTGTTGTTTGTGGAAAGTTTTTCTTCTTCATTCATGTCTTGCAGCAGCGCTGCCTCTCTGCAGACCTACACTGCCATCTACTGAACCAGCATGCACACTACAGCGGATTTACAGGGGATTAACTCGTCTCCAGCGTTGTCATCTGAACGCAGAAGAATTTGAAAATGCAAAGGAAGAATTTTTGCGTCTTTAAGTCAGGAGTTTCCATGTAAACGGCCCCTAAGATACAAGGAAGTTCATTTACCATTATACAACAGGTTTCATAATGATACTAAATTAATTCAATAGAATTTGAACTAAATTAAAAATTACATGAAAATGTAATACAATTTTAAGCTGCACTTCCTATCACTTGTGCCCCGCTTTTCTTGATTTTTGACTTCTTTGTTGTCATTTCAGCTGGCTGCCTTTAGTGAGTGCAGAATGTCCCTGATTTGCAGCGCATGCAAATCAAAGAAGTAGAGGGAATTGATGAGGGAGTGTTAAGCAAAAGCCCTAATGAGATTGATTCCTTGAGGGAGTTGCTATCAATTCTCAACTGGAATTGGTTTTGATTTCCATTTTTAGTTATCTGTGACAATCCAGGGAGCAGTTTCTAACTAAGCTGTAACAAAGGGCATCACATCATGTTTTTGAAATCCCTTTGTAATATTTCTGGGTTGCTGATTGGATGCTATCATGTGCCTTGATAACTAATTGATGCTACTGATTGCACTCTACTGAAAAATCACAAATTATAAACTCAGCTCTGTTGATCCATTAATACTAAACATCTGGAAACACTGCACCTCATGACTGAATAACAGACATTCTTAAAGCAGTATATTTGACCTGGGCTCTTCAATAGATTCCCTTGTAAAGATTTTTTCTACAGTTCCAAAAATACAAGTTAGCAATGTGAGTTCAACCATCTTGAGTTGCTCATGGTCCCATGGAGGGTTAAAGCCACAAAACAGACATTAACAATCATCAGCTTCTTATAAATTAATATTTTGATTCGAGAAATGGACAGAATATGTTCGCTCTATGTCTACCTTAAAATAAAAGTCATTTCTGTCCATAGCTCAACATAAAATCTAAAATAACAAATATGGCACTGATGAAAAATTCTAAGCAGTCAAGTCCAGTTTGAAAGATCTGCTAAAGCTGACTCCAGTTTTCCACATTATCCCACATTTCCATCAAATATAATGAGTGTAAACTTCAGTCTAAACAGGCCAAAAGAGAGGCTGTGTCTCTAAAAACATAAAATTCAAAGTCCTTGCTATCTTCAACAAGGATTATCCCCTTTTGAACTATTTCAGACAACAAGGCTGCAGCTGTCAAAAATTCACAGATGATAATTTCTCTCATACAGAGGCACCAATTATCCAGCCCATCACATCTTTAACAGCCGACAGAGGCGTTACGGGAGTCTTTATCATCTGAAAATAGATTCACCCAGTCAGCTTCTTTGATTTTTCTTCTTCCTCTTTTTCTCGGCCTCGACCTCTTTTGCTCAGACTGATCTGCCCAGACTGTTCAGATTTTAGGACATCTCTTTGGAAAAAGCTCATCAACAGTTTGTGCCTCACACAACTGCATCAGGTTCAGGTATCTGCATTTTTAAGAGAATCATTACGTGACTTTAAATATATGCATACTTACTTTCTCACTCAACAAATGGCTGGAGGACAGAGTGGAAAGAACTGACAAGGAAATTCCGCGTAAAGAGTATTGATATCAGTTTTTTGAGGGAGTTTTTGATTCCCAAATACAACTAGCATGTACTAAGACCAGAGTTTCCTTTCTCTGCTAAATAGGCGCAACTTCAATTTGAATCAGGATTAATATTAAGGCAAAGTTGAAAGAAAATCTTACAGAGCTTTCTACCGAAATCCAGATTACAAAAGATGCTCAAAACAGACTGGACAGATCATTGGATGGCCTGAAAATAAATCTGCCAGGCATGAAAACCTGCTACAGTTGACAACAAGTAAATTCACACTTACCCAGTCTGTTTTTAGCCAGACGGCGTGGCCATAATGGTGTAAAATAAGGCCCAGTTTACAAAACGAACAGTTTTAATTGCATTTTGGCCTCCAGTTTACATGGGAATGGTGCCTGAAATGCCTGAATCAGCAAACTTTTGAACCCAGGGTCCAGGGTGTAAAGTTTGAAAACACATTGCCGCCAGCCTTCATGTCAACGGGATTAAATGTTTCAGGGTGAAACTCTGATGCCATCGCATGGGCAAGAACTCTTTCACATAAAGGCTGCGGGTGCTTACCAGGAACAACAGCAGCTTCAGTTGTCTACCAGAAAACATGTGTTTTGGTTTGTCATCCAGACAGATTTGATGTCCAGACAAGAAATTCCTGCGTCTTTGTGTGTCAACATACCATTGTTGTTTGTGAAAAGTTTTTCTTCTTCTTACGTGCTTTGTAACAGCGCTGTTTCTCTGCAAACCTACATCGCCATCTGCTGGACTGGCATGCACACTACAGTGTTTACATCTGTTCTGGCATCTCCATGTGAACGCAGATTGCTTTTGAAACTCCAAAGGAAGAACCTTTGCGTTTCAGGTGACAGTGTTTCCGTGTAAACAGGGCCTATCTCCTTTCTTTCCTGCTTTTACCTTTATTAATGGTAATGAGATAACAGCAGGTTAACGATTTTCTTAAACTGTTAAAGTCTTACAGGCTGATGCATCCGGTAAATCTAAGTCTACAGTCAGGAACTACCAGGCATCTGCAGACAGTCAGAACTGTTCTCTGAAAGGGTTTTAAAATGGGATGACAGTGAAGCTTTAAATCCTCTGGCAGGAATTAAGTTTCCACACTTCATGCTCTGCAGACAAACCTCTATCTGAAGGTTCATGTTCATTACCCTGTGAGCATTGATCCTTTAATCCATAAACCCCCCCGGCTTCATTTGGCTAAAAAAAATGCCTGTTTTCCTTGAAAATTGATGCATAACAACAGCATGGAGGCATGAGGAGAGAATAAATCTGATCCTCCAGTGTTAACACTAAGCATGATCTCCCGGAGGCCCTACTGTTGTTTCCTCCCCTGCTGGTTTACTGGAGGCTGCACCATCACAACCCCCACAGCTCCTCTACTACACGCTCTTCGCATCTACATATCAAAATATAAGTATTCTGCTGAGCTTCTTCGTGATTTACAAGACAGTGGAAGAGAGATAATCTGTAAAAAATGCTGTCCTTTAGCAAACAGTAAAAGAGAGAAATGGATCAGAAAAAGAAATAGAGAAAGAAGTTGTGGAACTTAGATGCCAATTAGCAAACCAAGTGTTGCACATTTGGCTAAGCAAATGCTTGTAACACATTCTTTAGAGAAAGTAACAAATAAGAAAGGATGAAGGAGGATTTGTTTGAGATGTGGGGATGGATCAGTGACTTTGTGAAAAGTCTTGATTCGGCAGATGGTGAAGATTTAGTTTTTATGTTCTTATTTTGGTGAGGTGTTTATAAAGCCTACTTGCCAATGTGGAAGATGAGCAGTACTGTTTTATGGGAAAAAATGGCAATCATAAAAAATGGAGATAAGATACGTACCCACAAGCAACAACATACAGTATGTCACAATCAATCTGGGCAACAGCCCATACAAAGTAATTGGGGAGGACAGAATTTTTTTCTAACATTGCCCAAAGGTCCATTATGAGCCACTTAGGTGTTGTGCAGGCACTACTGATGCTGTGTACAGAACAAAATGCAACCAATTTGTGAGCAAAGTCTCACCAAAACATGCCAGAAATGGTGCAAAAATATTTTTCCCATCAATATAATAATTTCCTTTCATGATAATCACACAGATCTGCTTAAAAATGGCTGAATATATAAAAATAATGAAAGCAGAAGTCAGTTTCTATAACCCTGCATCAATAAACACTGGCAAGGATTGCACTGAAAACGAGACTGTGGGTGCTTGCAGGGCTTAAAGCATGAGCACACAGACCCTTAGTGCAGTCAGTGTTCATTAGTAAGTCCAACAGGCTGGAAAGTGAGTATATTTCTGGTAAACTGTTGAAGCAAATCTTTGGTCGGTGTAAGTAGTTTGCCAGCAGAAGAAAGAAAATGATCAGAATACATGGCGGCATTTTTAAATAAGCAAACCCTGAGCAAATCAAATGTTTTCACCAGATGTTTTCTTCACAAACCATGGACTGCTGATCTGTTTTCTCTCCTTGTCTTACAGCCTCTCCAATGGAATCCCCAGAGTCACATTTGCTTGCAGCCAAGACAAGAACCAGCAGCATGTTCTCTCTCTCTGTTTCACTACCTGATGTTACTTTAGAGAAGAGAAGATTTAAATGCAGGGCCAAGCAAGGACAGTGAGGGTGAGAAGAATATAAGATTTAAGCTCCGGAGCAGCAGTTCAATCGATCAGCTCATTGATGGGATTGCAGCTCTGAGTTGCACACATTCACACATACATCAAAGAGGAAGCGCCTGTTGCAATGAGGAGCGATTACCACTGAAGGAAATAGAAAAGTGGCGTGAGCAGATGTTGCATGACTATGAAGGAGGACATTAATAATGCATCATCATCATCAAAAAGAAACCTAGAGTGACTCCTACAACATTAGTATTTTTTAATATCATCCACACAACTGATCCGTAAATGAGATGCACACAGGACAGAGGGTAATAAATTAAGAAGTGGACCAAGAATTAGAGATGAAGGGGTTAAATATGTGTGTCTGATGTTCTGTACATCTTTGCCTCCAGCAGGTTTGTATCTGGACCGTATGTAATCCATGCATGTAACGCCTGCTGGCACAGCGTACAGAAGCTGTGTGGTGCAGCACAGCTGTCAATGTCACGGGGTCAATGGTCACAGTGTAAGTCATGTGTAAGTGTTTTATTCATAAAACAGCAACAGGATGAAATAACAACACATATGACTGAAGCCAAAGAGTCAAAATGTAAACAGAGAGCAGACAGATGCAGATTAGGAGTATATCCTTCAAAGGTAATCAAATAAAATCATTTTGACAACTTGATAAGAATGGTTCATATCTCAATAAGCTCTATATAAGTTATGACTCCGATAAACTCAAAACTTAAAAATGTATTCATTTACAAACCTAGCTTGCAATGTCGCTGGGACATTGTGCAAAACACAACGAAAACAGATTACAATGATTTGCATACCCTTTGCAACCTACTTTTAATTAAATACTCTACAAAGACAAGATATCTGATATTCAAACTCACTCTTAGTTTTGCAAATATTCACTCATTTTGAATCTAAAACCTTCAACATGCTCCTAAAAAGCTGGTACAGGAGCCACAAACAACTGGGAAAGCCGAGGGACGCTCAAAAACATCTGTTTGGAAAATTCCACAGGTTGACAGGTTCATTAGAAACAGATGAGTGTCACGATTGTGTATAATAGAAGCATCCCGGAGAGGCTCAGTCTCAAAAGCAAGGAAGAGACGAGGTTCACCACTTTGTGAACAACTGCAAACAGTCCATCGGTTTAGGACCATCAGGTCTCAACATACAACTGCAAGGAATTTAGGGATTTAATCATCTACAGACCACAATGTCATCAAACGATTCAGAGAATCCAGAGAAATCTCTGAATGTGAGCTGCAAGGTTAAAAAAACAACATTAAAAGCTTTAAAAACCAACATAATTCTGTAAAGGATGTTATAAAGCACTGGGGATCAGGAACACTTTGGAAAACCACTGTCTGTTAACACAGTTCATCGCTACAATAACAGGTGCTAGTTAAAACTCAAACATGCAAAGTGAAAGCCATACAACACCCAGAAATGCAATGATCTGACTCAAAGAGGAAAAGTGTGCTGTGGTAATCATGAATGCCATGTCCTCTTTTGCCAAAATGCCAGCATTTCTTCCCTGTTTCATCATAAAGCGGATCACAGTTTGTCCAACAAGTCCAAATTGCCAGAGAACCAATAATTTCCCACTATCCTCATCCTTCTCATCCAATCACAATCTGCTACTCTCTCTACCTTAACCAATCAGTCATTAGCTGTCAAATTTAAGTGTTCTCACTCTCTGCTGTCATTCAGCTGTCATTTAGCTGGAGAAGTTTGTCCAGCCCACCTCCACCCTTCACCACCTCATTCTTCCATCAAATTTCCACCAAAAGTGCTACTTGGCAAAGCATCACTCCTCCTTACCACCACTGGTGTCTAGGCTCTGGGGGAAGTCTTCTTTACACAAGAACCATCTAATCCATCAGCTGCTTCCTAAGACGATCTCCTCCCTGTCGGGTCTAAGCAGCAAAGACTATTTTTCTGTGCACAATGAATTTGATCACATTTCATACCCGTATTTCTCTTTATTCTATCACTCTATCCTGATAGAAAACAAACAATCTTTAGAGAAAAGGTGTGCAAGATATCAGCAAGAACTAAAAAAGAAAACATGACAAATAAACATCTGAAACTGAGAGCTGCTTACTCCATATTACTTAAAGGCGGCTGATGTTTGTAAAACACAACAATATTAGTCGATACCAATGTTGAACCAATGCAAGTGTGCACCCCAATTTTTAAGACATACAGAGAAAAGTTTAGTAAGAAAAAAAACTTCAGAAACTTACAAATGCTGACAGACCAATAGCATGTATTCTTATCAACAGGAAAAGTATTTTAAGTGCTGCACAGACCTAGCAGCTTTAGACACAGGATCATAAAGATCACAAGAGATCCACAACTTCAACAGGTTGTATTTCCTATATGACACTGATTTACTGCAGGCATCAACATTATTATCACTATTTCTGCTGTATTTTGAAATGACTCAGAAACTCTGGGTGCTTATTTCCTGTGACTGGTCAATCTGCTCGGCCGAGTTTGATGTAGAGTTGAAGTGGCTCCCACTGCAAATAGACTCAAGGCACATGCTCTGGAAACTGACTAATTGGCAAGACTGGGGGGGATTTGCAGTGGAGTGGGTGCTTCATACGAAACACTATGAGGCAGCATGAGAGACACAGCCAACATGCAGCACACACGCCTGGTATGAAAGCTGTGGCATTATGAGTCAGGGCTGAAACATGTATTCAGTCTGGAAACTATGTAGATGGAGGAGTTCTCAAGCTGTGAGATGAAGATGCAACAAAAAATAGGTTTAGTCATTTTCTAATGAAAACATCAGTGTGAAATGTCTCATTTCCTTTTTTTTGCATCAGTAGTTTTCCATTTTATTTTAAAAATGTCCATAATTTTTTAACAATTCCCTCCAGAACAAGGTATCAGGTTAAAAACAAACATTAACACTTCTAAATGAGTCACAATCATCTTTTTCTATGAGCCTCTGGTCAACATGAGTCACTGATGCAGATGAGAACAGCGTGGGCCCTGCAGAAAAACAGATTCAATAAAACATTTACTCACAGTTTGCAATATGCTCAGTGTCCTGTGGTTTGATTTATCGTAGGTGTGGGGACTTACTTTAGTTTGCATGTGTTTCTGATTATCTTTAAAGACTGGGAGGTGATTAAGGAGTCTACTGAACATCATACATTTGCATACATGCACTCTAAAGGGCAAAGCTATCCAGTCAAAAATGAAATAATCATGAAGTAGTCTTGGAAGTTAAGGATACTGTAGGCAGAATTAAAGCTATCTGTTCACTGGACACTGATATAAACACTAAGTGCAGGTTTGTTATAAATGAGCTTTACTTTTTAAACAGTTTTCTACTTTGATATTCAGCAGAGACAAAACCACATTGTGATTCATTTGGAGTTCTGTTTCTGGCCTCCTGATGAAATTAAATTCAGCATTCACCCTCCTCCCAGCCTGGATTTTGTTTCCAACAACTCCTGAGGGAAATATCCGCCTCTTTAGCTGCACTTTTTCTTCCCTGGCTTGTGCTTTTTGCCTAAACTCTGACTGTCTGCTGTGCCTGGAGTCAGGCAGCAGACGGTCAGTTTGATGAAGTATGTAAACAAAAAGAAATGCTAGAAATGTTAAAAGTCTGCAGAATTAAGGGTAGTGATAAATCTGTTTCTTGACCACTGTGTGCAACCTTCAGAAACAGGTAGACGTGCACAATATTAATCATTGTTCACATATAAATGACCAACAACAGAGCTACTAAACCATGACATGATGTTTTCTTTAATGCCATAATTTACAAAACATAATTTTGACCACAATACTGCAATGCCATCTTTTCTGGTAATAGATTCCTCCACTTTCCTTTCTTAAATATTTTCATTAAAATTTCTTTCATCTATTCTTATGATTATTCAATCAATTATGCATACTTTAATTTAGGTAATGATTGGATTTAATGAAACCGAACACCCTAATTTCCTCCTTTGACCACATTACGGTCAAACATCCCCCCTTATTCTTTTTTCTTTAAACATTTTTAACATATTTTTTAGCACTACGGCAACATTTTTGGAGCAAAGCTGAATGTTTTTTTTTAAATATGAGAAGAAAAGCATATGAACATTCATCGGCTAAATGGTAAAATTCTTCGGAAAGTGTCACTGGAAGGTTCCAAGCTGTGGTTTAAAGTAATTGTGAACAGACCACTGTCACTTAAAGTCACTTTGACTGCCTCACTACAAGGCTAAGAAGCAAACAAAAGCAAACAGGAAGTAAAAAGCCAGCAGCGGTTTTGCTGTCTTGGGTCATGTACTTCAGAAATCAGACTGTAAACAAAATCACGTAAATGAGGAGTTTTCACCCTAAGCTCCACCCTTTAGGGTCGGCTTTGGTATGGTCATCAGCCCTTCAGAGGGGTGCCAAAAAGTAGGACGGCACAGTTTAGAAATTTTAGCACTCTTGCTCCTTGTGCAACAGTGGAAACATCTATTAATGCATAATGTTCTAAGCTTAGCTGAACCAGACTTTTTGTGGAAACGCAGGTATAGTTGACTGTTAACCAATCAGAGCACACGGAAGGCCTCAATGTGTGAGGAGCTCCAACTCTGTTACAGACAGAGGGAGAATAAAGGTGGACCAGGGGTACTGAATATGTGAAAACTAGTTATTTTTAATATTTAGTTAAAATTCTAGAAGTCGGCAAAATGTATGACCCTGTGTATGAGCTAAAAATGGACTCTGTAATGGTGTGGTCCCACTGAAAGCGTTGAAAGCGAGTGTCTAGCGCGTCAAGTGAAATCGCGCCGCGCTAGACACTCGAGTTTTGACGCTGGCACAAATATAAAAAAAAACGCTCGCCGCGGCATTATTGCACGAAAAGTTCGCCATTAACATTTCATCATATCATTCCATCATCGAACATAGCTCTGATTACCACCATCGCTGCTCTGTACCTGCTGTGGAGGAAGTCAGCTGCAGGCTAGGCGTCGACGTCGGCGCTGGATGCATGCTACCCTATGGAGGCGGTGTGAGCTCAGTGAGTTCCACCGTCTCTTGCAGGAGCTGCGTCTGGACGATGGCCGGTTCCAGCGGTACTTCAAACTGACTGTTGCCCAGTTTGAAGACCTGCTAGCCAGGGTTGGTGCCAGGATCTCCCGCCTGGATACCAACTACAGGCAAGACAATCCAGCTGCAGCTGCGGAGTACCTTTCCATCTGTCTCCGGTGAGTTTAGCAGTTTATCAAATTAGCAAGACTCCGACCCCCAGAATGCCCTGCGTCAGTGATGATCTCCACGCTGATAGGCTGTCCTGGCGCGTCAACATGCTTGCTTGCTCGAAAAGTTCAATTATTTCAACTCGAGCGTCAAGCGTGAGCAGTGAGCGTTTTTTCGCTGGAAACGCTTGCCACTCACCGCTCAATGCCTGAACGCTTGACGCCGCTCTATGCTCACCCCGATGCAGCGTCAATTCATGTCTTTAAATTGACTTTGTATGTAATATCAACGCGCAAAAAATTTGCAACGCTTTCTGAGTCTGCATTGATATTGTAGTCTCACTAAAACACATAACATGTAACATCAGGAAATTTTTACACCAGATTATTCAAGACCATGTCAAACGTCCTTTTAGCTAAATAATGTAATTTCCTTGTTCATCCATCCATCATCTATGCCATTTTTTCCTTTTGGAAATGTGGAAGCTGGAGCCCATCCCACCTGACACTGGGCATAGGCAGGGTGCCACCTGGACTGGTTTCTAGCCAAGAGATTTTGAGCTTAGTATGTGAAAACTAGCAGGTTGTTTGACCATTACTGCTTGTGAAATGTGTTCATTCAGTATTATGAAACAATCATGTCAGGTAGCTTCACACAACATCACAGGGGGACACAGATTCAGCCACATAATAAAGCTTACTAAGAAGTGAACACAAAGACTTATTAAACTTCTGCCTCTGATTTCTTACAGCTGTTAAACTTTTCCCACTGGAACTTTCCTCAATCAGCTGAAAAGTTCATCCAAGTCCTGGATGCCATAAGGTCAACCAAGCACCAACTCGCAGGGCTAGGAATAAAGAACATGCAGGGTTATATCCATACAGGCTTTATATGGTAGTGATGGAATATGCAAATTAAGCGGAAAGGGTAAGGAAGCTTTAACTTTTCTGAGGGTTTGATATGATTGAAAAATGTAAATCCAGAAGAGAAAGATTGCCTGAGCTAAGGAAAAGGGGGAACGGGATGTGAGTGGTGCCAGACTATTTTATAACTAGGTCAGCTGGTGGAACACTTCCCTCCTCGACCAAAACACAGATATAGATTGAGCTGACTTTTGTTACTATTTTTACTCCCCACACTAAGTCTTGATACTTGGCTCTGATGCAATCCTCTAGTACCTTTTTTCCAACCATTTCCACCTGTTAAATTACAGCCTGTTGTTTGTCTATTGCAGCAGGCTCAATAATTGGACTAAAGCATGTTCAAAGTCTTAGTTAAAAGCAGCGTTTCTGTGTGCAACAAGCTGCTGTCGATTCTCTCCCATCAAGTTTCAGCGTATAAGCCTCCTAATTATCCGCAGAACCTCATTTACACTCTGCTCTCCCTGTTCTCAAGCTCTGCTCTTCTGCGGCCATACGCAGACAATGATGTGCTGCCTGTATGGCCACAGAAGAGCTTGGATTAATTACGCAGAGGTAGGAGTCATCACTTCACTACTTCTAATTAACAGGAGATAAAAGGATGGAGGAGGATACGAAAGGACGACAGGGAGATGGGACGTGGCATTTAACTGGCAGAATTTCCATCACAAGGAGGAGTGAAAACTGAGAACAGAGGGCTGTGGTCTTTATTCAGGTAGAGCCATTAACCATAAGATTGATTCTGTGGGACAGAAACAACAACAATACCAGAGGGAGGCAGCAGTTGTCTCAAGCAGAACTATAGAGTGTATAAATAATGGATGTTTCATCATGGGGTCTCTTGTTGGTTTGTTGACGGCATTGTTGAACCTCTGACTGCCCCATTTTTCAAACAACATTTTTCTCAGACGTGTGTTGAGGAAACTGAGCTGCCCCAAAGGATCATTTATAAATAACAATAACTCTAAAAAAAAAAACAGCTTTTTTCTTGCCATGTTGTTCTTCTTGAAAGTAATTTGTCAGGTTATTAAAGCAAATCAGTGATGATGCTTATTAGTTAATGACTCAAGCTTTAAATCAGCCTTAAGGGCACTGTTTTTTGTGCCTACCCTTACTCCCTTGTGACGATAATACAAGGCTCAAAGTGTGAACTTGTTCTTTTTTATTAACAGATAGCAATGTGAAAGAATAATTTGGCTGCTTAATTTCTTTAAAATTCTCTTACTAAACTTAATTCTGTACTCAGCCATCTCTTCTCTTGTACCTGTCATGTCTGCACAGACTTGTTAAATGAGGTAATATGATTAATAACATAAGGCTCAAAGTCTGAACCTCTGAACTTGTTCTTTTTCATATCAAAGTGAAAGCTTAATTTGGCTGCTTTATATCTTGAACAACTTTCATTTGAATTATTTCTGGATTCTGCAAACTCTTTTCCAGTAACTGCCATGTCTTCACAGGAAAAAATCTTGGTAACACATTAGAATAATGATCATTTGTAAGCCATTTATAAGCTAATAGTAGATGTTAGTAGAAAGTTAATCAATCATGAACAGACTAAATATATACATTAGTAAATGATTATGAAATTATTTGTTAATGATTATTAAATTGTGTACAACTTCAGTTACAGGACATGTAAAAGCTATTAGTAGATATTCAGTAAATTATGAATGTACATATATATATATAAAATGTATATATGTATCAAATTATGATTGTATATATATGTAAAATTATATAAGTGGTTTGTTTATGATTAGTTAACTATTCACTAACATCTACTAATAGCTTATAAATGTCTCACAAATGATCGTTATTCTAAAGTGTTACCAAAATCTTAAAATCAGGAAGAAAATGGCATTATTTGGCAAATAACTACAAATGCTCTGAGAGCTCAATTCTCCACCAAGGCATTTACAAAATTGTCTGATAAATTGTTGTCAAAAATTTGGAAAATAGCAGGATCAGCACTGGTCATCAAAAAACAGACCTGAGTTAAGATGTGTTTATGTGCATGCACAAGCACATAAAAAATGCAATTAATCTCTGTAGAAGATTACAGCTCTTTTCCCCTCCCCTTTGTGAATGCTTGCATCTGAAGGGTTGGGGAGGCTTTGATAACGAACTCTGTGCTGACAGGCTGCCCAAACAATGTTGATGGGAAGGAGGAGTTACAGGCTGGGGAATGGACTTTTAAAACAGTCATGGCACCTGCCTTTGAGGAAGAGCCCTGTATCCCACTGTGAATAAACCCTTTCAAAAATTCCAAGAATCTTCAAATAGCTTGGGATCACCACCAGCATCTCATCTTTAGCTCATCTTTTTCCTTGCGCTGTGTCCAATATTTCCAGAAAATGTAATCAAAAACTGTTGAGAACTTCCCTATCTCATAATGCTCACAAATCTTTCAATAAACCCTGGATCAGCATCGGCCATCAAAAGCAAATCTGAATAAAGAGGTGTTCATGTGCATGCACAAGCCACATAATGAATTTACTAAAAACTCTGACAGGGTCCATATCCATGTAAACAGTCTTATTAACTCATCACTGGGCTGAACATTAAGACAGAATTTTGTTTTATTAAAAAAATATACACTAACTTTATACTCAATCGTCTCCATACACTCCTTTTATCTATGAGTCTGCCCTTGCTGCACCGAGGTCTGAATTTTGCCTCTTAGCTATGGCATATTATGCAGATTTCCCAAATGTTAAAATATTTATGCATCCAATAAAGAAAAGTATCCCTGTGTGGGAAATAATGGGGGTCTTGGAGGAAACCTCCAGCAGTGATCTAAAGCTGCTTTAAGCCCCTCTGGATTGTGGTTTCACTTGCTCCTCTGTCTCCACTGCTCCTCCACACCAGTGTGACTGAGGCTGACAGTGACAGGACTGCAGGCTTTCTTCTTCAAAGTGATGGAGCTGATTTGCAGCTCCTTCAGTCCACTGAGCACTGGGAGGACTTCTGAAGCAGGTGTGTGATGATCTATGCATCCAAATCAATTATAGATGAGATGTTACGAAACACAGAAAATCTCTATACTGTACAAAGGGGTAAAGAAGAGGACTAAATACACTTCTGGAACATTGTGCTTGTAAAACTTATGTGCTGACTGATTTTGTGTTCTTTCATTACAATCTGCTCCTGCTTTTCTGAGCCTCAAGTCAGTTTTAAATCAGTATAAGCCTGAAATACACTGTGGATAATGTCTCCAGAGTTGAATTGAGTGCTTTTTTCTGTCTTTTTCTGTCTGGACGAAATCAAACCCTCCCTGCTTTTACAACAAGGATGACTCTTCACTTATCATGGTAAAGGCAAGACACAAAATGTTCCCACAGACTCAAACTTGAACACTGGAAAATGAAGCCAAAGTCAAAATGCAGAAAGCCTGCAGTTCCTCAAGTGTGCTCTTAAGGCTGGCTCCAACAGCTCAGAAATCCCCATGAGGCCCCATAGAAGAGGAAAGATTATAACCTTTTTTGACTTTATTAAAGCAAAAAGTTATGCATAATGCAATACATGGTGTGAATAGACTGAACGCAAAGAGTAGAAAGACAGCATCAACGCAACATCTTTACGAGAAGTTTGTAGTTTATCTCAGATGTGGCAACTATCATCTGACACACCAGATAGTTCAATCTGAGTATAGGACCCTGGTTCCCAACCTGGGGTCAGGGCCCTCCTACAGTGACGCCACTGGGTCTCAGGGGAGAGCGAGGCTTTGTCAGCCTTGAAGTTGTTACAATTTGGGTTGCATATATAACCTAAAACAATGGTAAAACACAAAGAGCATACTTTCTCTAAAAAGTTTTGCACATGAATATGAGTGTACACAAATTAGGTGTTTATTACAGACTGTAATATCTTAAGGCCCTGTTCACAAAGTGAATGTAAAATGTAAAATGTTGTTTTAAAACTTTCTCTGTACAAACAGCATTGTTTCAAGAGATGTGTCCATCCACAGGAAAACACTGAAAATTCTGTAGTTTACATGTCAGGCCTGTAAGTGGCGCTGTAAGTAGCTTCTGCTGACAGAAATCACAGCCATAGAAGACATAGAGCATACGCAAACATCATGCAAAATGTCAACAATCACTGGGATATACTGTTCTGTGTCCTCTTGTTGCTCTTGGAGGTTGTAAAAGGGCAGAAGACTTCGCTGTTGAAGTCCATAACAAGCTCAGTAGCTTCTGCAGCATGAACGTGTCCCTGTATCTCACCATTGTTGTCAGAATTGGGCCGTGTAGTTTAAGCAAGAGTTGGAACTGTGACATAAATGATTCTGAAGTTATCCATATTTGTTTTCCACGTGGAAATTCAAGGCTGCTGTTTTCTGATCCATCCAGTCTGAGGCCTGTTTTCAAAAATGTGTGTTTTTTAGGCCCTTTTGAAACGCTGTTTCCGTGGAAAATGATACAATTAAAAACTTGTGGATACATTTGAATTTGTCCCTGTGTGGTAGCCCCTAAATCTTTTACATGTTGCTCATGTATTGCTCTTATCTTGCATGGCAACTAAATTTCCCAGATTTCATGTCTGTCATCAGACATTTTCATCTTAAAAAGCCTGAAACAATTAGTCAGAAAAAGACCAGGCTTATCAGCATTGTTTAGTTGTGAAAAGCAACTACAAGCATCTCTGGACTGAAATGACATGCTACAACATTTTCTTCACTACCATTTTGATTCAACTATGGGAGAGGCCTATTTTACATCATTTCATTTAAAGGTCTCACGTCCTGATGACCGTTTACATCATGTCTTGGGTGTCTATTAGCAAGGATTTGATGTAAGCTGAATAAAAAAAATGCAATTTAATCTCTGTAGAAGATAACATATAGCTCTTTTCCCCTCTCCTTTGTGAATACTTGCATATGAAAGGTTGTGGAGGCTTTGATAACAATCTCTGTGCTGACAGGCTGCCCAAACAATGTTTGACGGGAAGAAGGAGGAGTTACAGGCTGGGGAGTAGACTTTTAAAACAGTCATGGCACCTGCCTTTGAGGAAGAGAAAACACTCACACCAGGAAGTAAAACAATAGAGCGTTTTATGGGTCATTTACTTAGGAGATGTACAAACAATTTCTCCATGAACTGGCTGTTTGGTAATAGGGGTCATAGTCTTCTGCTCCCCAAGCCTCTTTTAACAAAAAAGCAAAGGAAAAATAAGTTTAAATGCTGATAACAAGGCTGTGCTTAAAGTCAATGTGACGTTTGCTTGAAAACTTCACATTAGCTATGTGCACCTCTGCTGTATAAAGTTGAAAAGCACTACAGTCTGAATAATACCACTAACCCAACATATCAGATGGTGGCCTGTGCACTATGTGGACATGGTATGAACCTAAAACTCATAAATACATGTCCCATTTTTATCGAAGCCATTTACATAAAACATTAAAGATATCATCATGATCAAATCCTCTGGGTGTTTTTTTTCCACTGTGTTGTAAGTCGTACATATTACTAAAACATGTGGTCGTGCTTTAAAAATGTATGCATGAAGAAAAAAGAACATTAGAGAGGTTTAACTCTGCAGGGCACAGAAGTGTTTACATTAAGACTGTTCTTTTATCTCTGTTTGCTGCCTCTCTGAGTGAAACTGCATGAGAACAAATTGGAGTGTAAGAGTGACTCTGTACACATACACAGATCTAGATCTTCCTCCTTGACTTGACATCAGCCTTCATGACTTGCTCTGTGCGTGCCGTCAGCTGGCTAGAGTAAAGACTGCAGATGTGGAGGCAGTGGATAAAGGTTGGATAGGGGTTTTTTTCACAGTTGAGTGCACAGTGTTATAGCCTCATATCACACTAATAGTTAATAAAGAATATATATTTACTGCTCACTGAGTCAATGGATTTTGCATTAATGAGTAACTGATAAAAGCATAAATAGGCCAGTCACGATAACCAATAAATCAATTAACCGAACGATAAATAAAAACGTCCTCGGTAAGTTTGACGGCCTCGATAAACTGACATGTGCATGCATATTTGTTTTCCTCCTCTCTTTCTACCAAAGAGGCTGAATGCGAAGATGGCTCACTACGTCTATCTTTCTTAACACCGGGGTGCGTTAGTTCTATAGCGGATTTAGCGGGTTTGTAGCGGAGTGAGCATTTGTCGCTCATGCAATCTTTGTGGGGGAGGCGGGGCCGCTCGCGTATACATACGGAGAGAGGTGAAGTGAGCGTCCCGAGGAGTAATAAGGAAACAATTGCTAATATGAATGATGGCACGAAAGCTGCGGTTTGTGAGCCGGCTGCCACAGCCCCAGTGTGAGAATGTGTTGGTTTCAAACAGAATGAACAAGGTGTGAGCTCATGAACACAGACGAGCCGATATGTCGCATTTGTTTGAAAGTAGTGGCGACGAAGAAGAAGAAGGTGAGGTGTAGCGGAGCCTCCGTCCTGACAGTCAGCGCTTACTGAGGCGTTTCGTCGGCAAAGAAAATATAAATAAAACAAAAATGGCGTGCTCACAGACAGTGTCGTTCACTACATTGCAAAAGAAATGCAGCCAAGTACATGTCACAAACAGTTCCTGTATAAACTCCCTTCTATTTATTGTTGTTTTGTTTGTTTTTATTGGAGTTTCATTTTTCTTTAGAGACAGGGTCTATTTTTTATTGTTTTTGATTAGTGTAATTATTTTTATTTACATGCAATTTTTCCTAAAAGAGTCAATTTCATTTTCATTGTTTTGTTTCTCTTTTTTTGTTAAATTTATTATATTGTCTGTTTAATTTATTTTATTTAAAAGATGCTGGCCTTCAATTAAAGTTAAATACTCTTAAGAAATTAAAGTTTCTTGCTTTCGATATGGTGTACTCACTTTATTATGACATATACTATAATTACATTAATGAACAAATGAAAAAAAAAATCAAAATAATACTGCCAATAATATTGTTTATCGTCAATCATTTTTTGGACAATTATCGTCCAGCAAAATTTGTTATCGTGACAGGCCTAAGCATAAATGAATGACAACACATGTTCTTGGGTTCTTAGTTACATAGGAGATGTAAGAGACTCATGCTGATGCAAATGTGGAAATCAATGAGATTTGACAAAGTGTTATTTCACAGCCTCCAGACTGAAGGGAGATTAAAAAAATGAGGGAGAGTGAAAACATAGAAGCAATCAGGCTGCAATGAAAAACAAAACAGCATATTTTAATAAATTATATTAGCATACATGATGTTAAAAAGTCACTTTATTCTGTCATTTCAACCAAGACTTGACGTTTATTAACCATTCATCCATCACATGAGTTATATACTGCTGATCCTTTCTGGAGTCATGGGGTCTTGAGCTTATCCCAGCTGACAATAGGCAAGAGGTGGGGTACACCCTGAACAGCCACCAGCCTATTGTAGGGCCACATAGAGAGACAGAAAACCATTCACGCACTGACTTAAATTTGAGGGCAATATGAAGTCACCAGTAGACCTATGACCATGCTATTTGGTCTGTGGAGGAAGCCAAAGTGCTTGGATTTAACCAACAAATGTATGTGGAGAATAAAGCTGTCAGTTTTCCTCAAATCAAAATGGAACAGTTTCTGAACATACACTCAAATAACCAAAGATATTCTGTCGTACGGGACAGAGACTCTCTTATCTCTCTTCTTTGGTAAAGACTCTGCCAAAAAAAACGGTCACACGGGGTTGAACTCTTGACGAAGTGCTGCTACACTCGACTTCATAGCTTGGATGACAAGCCAACAGGTGAGCTTGCAAATTTGATGTGGAGGACAAGTGAGTAAACTGCTTTGCATATAACTGACATACAGCCTGGGCTTTAATTTAGGTTTGCCATCAATGATGTGGAACCCAAAATAATACCACACAGTGCTCCTCAGATGATTTGGTGCTGTTATTGTCTACTCGAAGTGGCAACCCTTTGTTTACTAAGGTCAAGAGAGCATTTTATGTGGCTGACGGCCAAGCTGTGCTGAGGGCGCCCTCTGTTGGATGAAACACTACACTGCTCAAGGGGCTACACTAAGTATCATACTTTTGAATATTTATATTGAATATTGAGTGTAAGGTGACAGCCCTTGTGGAGAACATGCAAACTCTGGCCAATGCAGGGATGAAAACAGCAATCTTCTGGCAGTGAGGCATGCACACTACCTGCTGCACAACCTTTTATCATGCTAAGTCTTCTTGTAAGATGGACAAACACATTGTATGGAGTCAATTTTCCTGTGCACACAGTGCTGTGCAAAATAGTTCAGAGTCACCAATTAAGCTAATGAGGATGATTTTGGTCTGTGAAAGAACACCACAGTACTTGGAGGAAACCCACGCGTGCATGGGGAGAACATGAAAAGCCCACACAAAAAGGCCTACAGGAAGTCAAACCAGTAACCATCTTGTTGTTTTGAGGCACAAACTTTAACATGGTGCACCACTGTACAGCCCAAACACAAAGGTACACTCAAACAGGCTGTTCTGGGAAGGGCTGAAACAGAGGGGATTATCGGCATGCCAAAATCCTCGACTTCAACTTTATCTCCTGCGGGAAATTTGCTTTGCAGCCACATAGAAATGCATAAAATCATGGTCACATTAAGTCCAGTGTCTGAGCGGATTTTTGTCAAAAATATTCCGGGGGCAGCTAAAACCTGTGCAAACAACAAAAAGAAGTGAAATACAATCAATATTCAACTGCAGAATTTTAGGAAAAGTTCACTACAAAGAGAGATAATGTCAGAGGTATGGGGCTGTTTGCCTTGTTATAAATCTAAACCAGACTTACTGGCAGCTGAAGACTGGTATAATACAATATATGTATGCTCTGAGGAAAGGCTTTTGTTCCCCGTCTCTGAGGGGTTGGCGACCCAGCATGTAATATAGATATTTCCATAAGAGGTATAAGGCAGCGAGCGCGTGTGTCTGCATAACCATCACCACCCTCTTCTTGGACTCCAGCTGAGTTAAGAAGAGTCTCTTGGCGACAGTGGGCCCGAACCTCATCCATCCCTTCCAGCTGTTCTGTTCCTGCCAGCGGAGAATGTGTACGTACTTAAATAGGCTCTCTCTCCAACGAGCTCTATCCACCGTCTAGTCTCACCAGGCCAAAAAAACCCACTGCTGAAAATAGAATCCAACCTCATTTTGTGCCTCGTGGAGCTCTAAATTTGCACCAGAGGGGATGTTGCATTTGTTATACATAGTGTGAGTAAATTAGGAGGAGAACACAGTCTGTTTGTCTGACAAATGATTCAGGTATCAGTGAGACTTCAGAAAATACGAGAGCAAACAATTAGACTCATTCAAAAAAGAGATTGAACTTTCTCCTGAACTCTGAATAATGGGCAACTGAAAAGTAACCAACATTAGCTTGATGATTTGTAAACAGAAGTGGGGCTCAAGCTGCCAATTCTTCTCCAACATCTTCAGGACATGAGAAACTTTCATTATCATTCAGTCACGGTTTTTCCTTCCCTGCATATCATGGAAACATTTTTGCAGATTATGACGATGTCCTCTATTTTAGTCTGAACACTGCAACTGATCCATGTTTCAGCACAATCATCCGTTTTTAAAGCACCTGAAAAAAGTGGTCTTGGCTCGCTTTCAATCGACCCCTGAAGTGGACACAGCAAGCAACGCAAATTGGGTGACTCGCTAGCTCATTACACACTGAAGTATTGTAGGCAGTATTAGCAATAACTGTATTACAGCTACCAGTCAATCAGACAGCTGACAAAGTACAACTGAGTAATAATTCTGGATCCCACTGAGTCACTTTCTGTGCATAAGCAGAACAAACCATGAAAATACCAACAGGTCAACATTACTCACCGTCTCGACAGCGGATCATCACAGGACTCTACAACATGAAGTGTCTCAAAGATAAATTTTGGTTCGAGCTCTACACCACTATTACGACACTACTACAAGTGTTATGCTGTAAAGTCTTCAATGGTAGAAATCAGCAAAGGGTTAAAAGCCCCTCTTCTTTGTGCACTGTTTGTTTATATCACAAGGTGTGTCACACAATGATAAAGGTGTTTATTGCTGTAATATGACACTTAAAGGTGTAGTCAGCGATGTGGGAGAAAACGAGTGGAGAGGTTGTTTATAAACGAATTTAGACTCGCCTCTCCCCTCATACCTCACCCCTCGCCCCACCCCCATGCATCGTCACGGAAACGGCGTAGCTGACCAACGCAGCTAAGGTAACCCCAACTCATCAGACAACTCAACTGACAATATTGATAACATCACGACAACAGTACATTTTGGCAGAGTAGACAATAAGATGAATGCCCGATGGCTGTTCCTGTTATGTGAAGCACCACAAAGCTAATGTTGCTTACCTATCCAGCAGACAGACGGTGACATCCGCATCCGTTTTCAGGTCTTTAAATTTGGGGAGTTCCTTCCACCGTTGGAAACCAACACCAATGTTGACCCGGGACTTCGCTCTTTCATGGTCATAGCTCTTCTTTTTCACTTTTCACTCCTCTGACCTTTTTCTTTTGGGCTGTTTTTTAGCCATTGTTACTGCACCTGCTGTATCCCTCTCTTACGCTAACTGCGCACGTTACGCAGCCTGTCTGATCTGAGCATGAGTATGATCACCCCCTGGATGTGGGGGGGTGTACCCTGTTTTGGTGACTCGGCCCGAGCCACAGTATTTACCTGCTGAAATTCAGAGCCAAGGCTGTGTGTTGAAACCTGACTTTTTTTTTCAACATGCTGTCAGTGGTGACATCTTGTGGATGGAGAGGAGAAATATGGTGAATTTGACAAATACTGCATTAGATTAGAAGATTAGAAGATCGCTGACTACACCTTTAATACCCACTATTATCATTACTACATTATTGCTTTGTGGGTAGACTGCTGTCTTTTTTCCCATTATGCCCAGTGGTGGTAGTCAAAGTAAAGCTGGCTGTGACATGGTTGGCCTTATGTGCGAACATTAACAACCCCAAGAGAAATAAGCAAATTTATGTTATTGTTTTTTTAACCAAATCGTAACAATGCAACTGGGCTGTAGGTGTGAAAACCACCTCCCATTCACACTTGCTAAAAAAAAACAAAAACCTGAAATTATTCAAACTTTAGCATATAAGCCAAATGAGTAAACAAAAAGCAGAGTTCTTCACCCAGACTTTACCTGGGTTATTTTCTCTGCACTCCTTAGTATTTTTTCAATGTAAAGTCAAAGTGAGCTGATGTCTGAATGCAGCAGTAAATAGCCCAGGTAAGTCACTTAAGTGAGAGGGGAGGGATGGTGACTACATCATGTGCAACCGGTGCAAAACCAGAAAAGGGATAACTGACAGGATGAATTAAAAGCAACCGCTGTGGCTGGAGAAGTTTTTGGCTGTCAGGAGAGTAACACAAACTAAAGGGTCTGGATAACAAAAGTGTTGTTTTCCTTGCTGATCATCAAAGATCTGTAGATCATCTTTTCTAATGCAATCTCCAGCAAGTCCCTTGCACATTCCCAGAGCTGTTTCGCACTACTGTTGTATACAGAGCTGAAACTATGCAGCTTCCTTTCTCTGGTGTAATTGTGAACATAGTGACACTGCTTCATATTTACTTCTGCATGCTACAATGTTCTTCAGACTCTATAATCAATGCTGCTAATTCACTTTTTAACATATAACACTTAGTATGTCTAAACATATGTCTGACTTATGTTTACAAGGGAAAAAAATCCTCTGGTTTACCATTTTTTGTGCGAAAAATGCTTTAGATATAAATAAAGCTGAGTTCAGTTGGCCTTCCATCTATGGTGAGATCAATGGTAGGATGTCAGTGGCAGGATTATCCGTGTAAAACTACTGGATTTGCAAGATTAAATGTCTGTCATTAGGCAGACAAAGTAATCATTTAAATCTTATACAGTATACATGTCAGTTAAAAATGTGCTGATTTATTATTAATCTTTAATAATATTCTGTGACTAATCAGTTAGGGCATCTCTGTGTTGATGTTAATGCTAATTTTATTAAGATAACAGACTTAGTTACATGGTAGTATTCAGGTCCGCTCTAATTACAATCTACTGGAAAAATCCTGCAGTTGAGGTTGCTAGGCAACAGGAGTACTCCTTCCTCAGGCTACGAGGGACCCCTTAATTGAGACACAACTACAGCAAGAAGTAACAATTTTATAGATGAGAGAAAGGAGTGAGAAACAATGAAAAACTCCAAATGATGGATGAACATCGCATACAAAATAAAGACAAAGCCTAAAGCAATAAGAATAAATGACAAAGTCCTGCCTATAATAGTGATATTACCTGCAATAGGTGTCTTATATCTGCTAGATGCAGTTGGTTTAATAACGCCACTGAAAGGAGAGGCATCTTTTTAAATCCCACATGTTTGAGAAATCATTACTCAAGACTAAGAGATAATAGAGGAGAAAAATAACTTTAATGAAGATGATAAAAAAAAATGTTGAGGTATTTTATTCAGGCTGATTTAAGTAATTTTATTTCTACTTAAAGTGTGTTGTGTATTTAATGTTGAGGAAAAATCTCAGATAGATAAAAAAGTGATGACAATCAAGATTTCACCGGTTGTCAAAGTATGTGGCAGGAGTCAGTTTTCATAATTCAGCAGCAGGGCAGGGCAGAGCTTTGCTATGAACAAAGTTTATGACCTTACTTCAGTGATAGATGTTACAAAGTGTATCAGCAGTGTCCAAGAAATGGTAAATGGACTTGAGCTTATATAGTGCTTTCTAGTCTTTGATTACTCAAAGCTGCTTATACACCACAGGTCACACTTACCCATTTACTCTCATATTCACTTCACTGATGGTTCTGAATTTCTATATTAGTTATCTATCGGTGTCAACTAACACATTCATGCCCTTTCATGTCCATTTACATACCACTGATGCAGCAATGGGAGCAACAAAGACACATCGCCATATGTCGCACAGAGCTTGTTCAACCTGCAACCTCCCGATTACTAACCATGCACACTATCCAACTGTGCCACTGACGTTCTAGGAACTACACAGTGCCAGGTCCAACTGGCCTGTTCGATGACAACATCGCGCCCATGTGTCTCTGGAGCAGTGAAGCAAGCAGGAGTGAATATGAAACAGTGTCACTACGTGCACGACGATTACTCCAGAAAAGAAAGCTGCATTGTTTTATCTCTGTGTCCAACAACAGGGTGGATGTGCCAGAAACCCAGTAACAAGTGTGAATGGGCTTTTAGACCCCATTGCACCAGTGACCAGCAACCCTACTGACTGCTGATCATTGCAGGCTGCACAATTTTACCCAACTTCAGTCTTAATTGGGGACTAAATCCATTGTTTTTCATCTTTAGGCCAGGCAAGGAAAATATATTTGTATAGCACCTACTGGCAAAGGCAATTCAAAATGCTTTACAGAGAAGAAACTGTACAAAAACTCTAAATATAAAAGCTCGATGACACCAATCAGACACCATGGCCCCTGTTTGTAGGTGGGATATACAGTACCAGGCAGCAAGTGAACATCTGCTCCTAAAGTTCATGTTAAATAGCAGGCAAAATGGGCAAGTACAAGGTTTTAAGCTAATTTGAGGGTCAAATGGTGAAGGCTGGGTTAGAGGATCTCCAAAACAGCAGCTCCTATGGGCGATCCCAGTCTGCAGTGGTCAGTATTTATCTATAGTGGTCCAAGGAAGGAACAGTGGTGAACTGACGACAGGGTCATGAGTGACCAAGGGTCATTAATCCATGTTGGGAATGAAGGCTGGTTCATGTGGTCCTGCCAAACAGACAAGTTACTGCTGCTCAAACTGCTGAATACTGGTGCTAACTGAAAGGTTTCAGAATAAAGCGCATCGTAGTTTGTTGCGTTTTGGGCTGCATAGCCACAGACCAGTCAGGGTGGCAGGTGGGTATAATGTCATTCCTGATTGGTGTACGTATAACTATTTTATGTCTTTGAAGTGTGCACATTTTTCTAAGCTGTCTTATAGACACAAAACAGATAGAAATGTCTAATCACATAAGCACCCTTTTTTACAAAAAGAACTTTGATTGAGAGGTGTGAAATGATCTGAAATGAAAATCAATTCTATGATGATTCATTACCTTCAGAATGAAAACTGAAATTCAGTCATGTAATAGGGAATGATTCCCAACTCTACTGAGAACAAAATTTCACAACAATACTTCCAGGTAGGTGGCATGATGGCACAGCAGGTTGTGTGTGTGGTTCTCACAGTGAGAAGGTTGCTGGTACAAACGCTGTGATGGTCAGGGCCTTTCTGTGTGGAGTTTTCATGTTCTCCTTTGGTGTGAAATCATGGGTTCTCACCAGGCACTCCAGCTTCCTCTCACAGACCAACATGCTTGAGGTGAAATGGTGGCAGGTTCCAGGTGTACCCCCATTATCAGACAGTGCCATCTGAGATAGGCCTCCTGCGAGCCCGAAAGGGATGAGCAGAATCTATGGATGGATAGATGGATGGATGGACTGATGCTTCTAGGGTCTGTCTCCAAACTTTGCACAAATGAGGGGTGCTGGTTTGGCGGAGTGGTGAGCAACCAGGCACCCCATGTACTTGCTTCTGCTGGTCCAGGTTTGAGTCCCGACTGTGACCAGTTTGCAGAGTGTCTTCCCCTACTTTCACAAGCCTATCCACCGTCTCTCTCCAAAAAATGACCAAAAATAAATTTAAAAAGAAAAAAAAACTTTGCACAAATGTCCACAATTATACAAGGTTGAATTAAGTAGAACATTTCACAACATTTTGGGGTTTTGTTATGACCGAGAGCACCCTGCTAGCATAACTTAATCTTACACTACAGATAAAGCATCCTGGTTCAATGTCAGTAATCAGGCTGATCCACCCTGAAGTGGCATCTGGAGCCCTATTTGAATCCTTCAGAAGAGGTGGAAGATAGACGAAAGTAGGAAGTGACTGCTCTGAGAGAGATCAGCATAGATGCTAACAGCTCCTGCAGCATTTTTTATCTGGACCACATTTCTTTATTAAATGACAAGCGAATGAAAACTCTACAAACTTCTCTCTGGAAAGTTTATTTTCTCCCCACTTTTAACATGGTTTGCAGAGAGTTTAGTTTGTGAAGTAGCTCACATGTTGTCCTTAACAATCCTTTACCTGCTGGATACACTTTTCAGTGGTACTGCCCATTCCCAAACACTCTCTGTGGGCTGTTATCTACATGGACTAATGAAATATATTAACCAGTCTATCTGGTGTGTCAGGTTAAGCAGAACTTACAGATTTTAGATTTTATACAGAAAAGAAAAAAGTAGTAAAATTGAGGATAAATTGCAAAGAGAAAAGTTATATGACATTTATATAAATTGTAGCTTGATATTTTTCTCCTGTAACCTTTCTGCAGGAACCAGTGGCCTTTTCTATAACACAGACATCAATGTCTGGGCCTGCACAGCTGTTTTCAAGGTCCAGTAAAAGTGCTATCCTCTTGAGGAATGGTATGTGAGAAGAAAAAATCAATAACTGTTGTTTTGGCTATATTTACCAATCTTCTGCAGTTGAAAGAAAAAGAATTAAAGGCTGACATGAGAATCAAAGAGACTGTACTGTCATACAGAAGATCGGCCCAAGCTTAAATGCAGCCTGAAAGCGAGCTAAAGGCATTCTGGGATAAAAGGGACAAACCTGCAGGATAATTCACTTACATCTTCTACATCAAACGCAAAGCTCTGAGTTAATTCAGCTTTGAGGTGGCATGAACAGCACTCCAGGGAAAGCGACTCACAGGAAGGTTTGATAACTGAGCGGGGGTTTCATGTATTTGGCTCAGTCAGCTCAGAGGGATATTACAGCATCCCGTGTGTTTGTTATCCCAGCACACTCAGAATAAGAATATTCAGATGATTCATTAAGGCTCAGAGATGAGCTGAGTCACACAGCCAACCTTTTATCCTCAGCCGAGTAAAAGCTTCACTAGTTGTTACACTTTTCTCACTCGCTCGGCTTACTCTGCTGCTTTGGAGAGTGTACGCGCTGCTAAATGAAACAGAGAGGGTTTTACACTTTACAGTGAATTACTCAGCCTCCCACCTCGTTTTTAAGAACACTGCAAGAGTACTGAGGCGGGAAATATTAAGTGTTTACAACATATATCTTCATATATGATTTGTGTTAAAATCAAATCATAATCAAGCTACTACTGGTGTTGATAGAAGAGTGTAAACTTAAGAAAGACACATAACCCTGTCTATGCGTGGAGCTCAGGTGGAGTAAGTTGGCTGTTTTAAGTTCCTGGGAATGAGCATAACAGAGGATACATGTCTCTGCCCTGGTTAAAAAAGCTCAGAAATGGCTGTATCTATTAAGGAAACTTAAGACAAAAACATTGAAATGATCCTGACTAGAAGCATCACAAAGAGGTATGAGATGTACACGGCCCAGGACAGGTAGACGCTGCATGAGTGATTAAAACTACTCGAAACATCACTGGTACCCATCAACCAAGCATCGGTGAAAGGGTGTAAGATAGGTGAAAGCACCATCTGCACGCCTCCATGTTTCATAATTTTATTAATTTATTTTTCTATAAACTTTAACCTATTAAGTGGGAACCTACATTTAATTTCCTTATGCAGCCTGCTGTATAATGACAAATACACTTCCTTCTATCCTTCTACCCTGAATGAAAGAGGCTATTTACATTAAGATTTACAGTAATAAGCTTTCTGATCAAGAGAAAAGTCTATTTGAATTTTAAAATCTGAATCAATCTTTTTTTCTAATGTGAACTTATTTTTTTTTTGCTTTACGTAGCTTAAGTGTGTTAACTGCGTCTCCCCTACATTATAAAGCACTGCCAGCATCATCCTACCAGCACACTTCTGAGGCATTAGCTTTCTAAGGTTAAGTGAGCTGATTCTGCTAAATAAGCTGTACAAGAGGCTTTCAACCTGGAAACTGGGAGTATGACAATGGTACATTTTAATTTGATATCACAATTAGTTCGTTACAAACAGAGGCAAGTTGAATGGAGCAGACATTTCCTGAAAGACAAAACAAAACATCAATTAAGCAAAGTGATAGCTCCCCTGATGGCCATGCACACAGAAAAACCATCTGACGCAACACTCCAGCACATCATGAAACATTCTGTTTGCAAAAGGACTGCTGCTAACAAGGTGACATTTTAGAGAAGGCTATGCGTCTTCATACTACACATTCCTTTCTCATTACGGTAAAAACTCTTCTAGTAACTGTACTATTTTTGATGACATTATGAAAAATTTAAATTCAGATTTGATCAAAATTTACAGATAATTGATATTTCACTGAATTGAATGATTTATTTTGAACATACGTAAATAAAAGAAAACAACCATAGGTGGTCACCATAAAAAATGCATATACTTTCTTTTAGAGCAGATACACTTGCTTGTGCAGCAAGCAATTATTATGTCCCTCTGAACATGCCTGTACCCTTGCATTGATCCATTTCTGTGGTCAAGCTAATGTTTGTAATTTTAAATCTACAGGAGCTTCCCCATTTTCTCTCAAATCCATTTTTTTTTTAATCCAAATTAAAGCAAGGTAACCATAGCTATAGACAGTGAATATCAAAAGCAACAAAAAGCAGTTTATTGATGAAATGTCTTGGTTTCATCTTAAACTTCATCTTTTGAATTGTCAGTACTGATGTAAAACTGGAAAAAAGCTAAATAACAGAATTTTAAGCATGTTATTAAAAATGTTACAAGCTGTGTCTGACTTTAGTAAATCACAAATCCACATCATTTATAGCGCCAACACAGTTTCCTTGTATCTGTAAGCTGCCTGCCTCCTAAACAATTCTCACTTTAAATCTCATCTCAGTCCGATGGCCCTATTGCACTAGCACGCCTTGGCCCTACTCTACTCAGCCCTACTTGATTTGCAGCATGTTTCCACTAGCCCGGTACCTCCTAAAACAAGCTAGTTTTAGTACCTACTCCGCTCTGGTTCCAAGCGAGCAGAGTGGATACTAGATGACGTCACCGACTACCGGCTACTGAGTGGTCAGACAATTTCGTCATCGATGAGTCATGAGTGCGACGACCTAGCATGCTAGCGGTAGCTACCATTAGCTTACCCTCATACGTCTTTTCTTTGCAGCTAGTTTGCTCTCGTCCTCAGCTTCATTCTGTTGTATAACTTCCAAAACTCTCTTGTGCTTCTCAAGGAGTATTTCTTCTTACCACCTGCAGCCTTCTCCTGCTTTTCTTTTTTACTCAGTTTGTGACAAAAAGCCACAGATTGTTGTGTCGCACTCAAAATGACGTCACCGCAGAGCTGCTCAGCGATACTGCACCCCGTTGGGCAGGCGACTAAGGCTAATGGAAAAGCAGCACAAGGCGAGTAGAGTAGAGCCGGGTAGAGTCAAGTAGAGTAGAGTAGGGCTAATGGAAAAGGGCCATAAGACCTTGGCTCCAAACCTGGGGTTCTGAACCCCGAGGGAAGGTGCCAGAGTGCATCAACTACAAAAATTATTTACACATTGAAAACATATTTTCTTGACGAATTTTAACACCACAACATTCACATAGGCCAATTTTTATCAAGATTTTGTAGAAGAAAACAAATACAATTGATGTTTATTTGGAAAAGCATTGTATCACATTTTTGTTAGGGCCCAGGGGGTCTTGACTATTTTTGGTGCATTTATTGTGAGGGTGGTGCTCTGAGGAAAAAGGAAGCTAAGGGAACCACAGCTATTTGTACATCCATAGGTATTTTTGATTTGCAGGGAAGCCCGCCCGTTAATTTAAAGTCAAGTGTTTGTGTAAAGATATAATGGGTACACTGGGTCAGAACTATCATTTGGTTTTATAAAAACACAACCACTCAGGCTTCAAGAGCAACATTATCTGTTCAACTGTTTATAAGCAGCTCTCATAATTAGCCCATTACATGGAAAAGAAGCGGTGCACTAAACATAATGGGATCATGAATCAGTTCAAACACATTTCTAAATGAGGCATGGAATTTACCTGCACATAAACCAGAGATTCAGACTGGCTGTTATGTAAGCACATCAAACCAACATGAAGGAAACAACATTTTCTGCTAATCACTTTAATCAACATCCGAAAGGATCAGTAAATATTTCAGTGTTAAGCAGCAAGCTGATGACAAACAACTACTCAGAAAAGCTCTCAAGACCAATTTTGCTTCACTGAAGTCTCTTCTAATTAGAGCTGGGAATCACCAAAGGTCCAACTTCAAATCTTTGCAGAACCACTGTCAGCTAAAACTTTATTACAATCATAATTATTGTATGATCTCTTGAGTATTGAAAAAAAAGTATTTGATTCATCACATTAGTCCAACTGCTAATTGTACCACAGAGGGAAGTGATATCAGTGCTTATTCCACATATCTGTATGTGGTATACTTTACCTCCATTGGAACAACATCCTGACATTTGGGAAGGGCAGACTCTTAACAAACATGAAAAGGTGATTGAATATTTGTTGTGCTATACATTGTGTTTTGCCTTACTCCTGAGTTCATAACAAGCAGATAGACACCATATTTTAACTTTGCATGTAGTAACAAGGAAGAGATAGGCAGAGCTCGCCCACTGCTAATTAGCTTAGCTCAAACACTGGGAGTCAATGGGTAGCGTTAGCCTGCCTCCACCTACAGTCACCTCCTGCCTACTGATAAACTCTTCAGCAGCTATTAGCGGTCCTGTGTGCTTGTTTTGACACATTTTTGACTGTGCTATTACCTCCGCCAAGGAGGTTATGTTTTCTGGAGAGTTTGTCCGTCCATCCGTCCGTGAACAAAATAACTCAAAAAGTAATGGATGGATTTGGATGAAATTTTCAGGAAATGTTCAGCATGGGAAAAGGAAGAACTGATTCGATTTTGGTGTTGATTGGGATCAGCGTCTGGCCGCCATGGCGAAAAATGTGATTTATGTGAATAACTACTGAACTAAAATAGATATCATTATGAATCCAGTTGCTAATGGTATGTTTTCATGGACAAGGAATCTAAATATTTAGATGAAATAAAGGTAGGAGTAATATTTATGGTCAAAATGACAATATGGCTGAGGACTGTGGCGCTGGCGGAGGTCTGCGCTCTCCGAGTGCTTTCTAGTGTCATAACCGTTTTCAGACTATGATTGGCACTTTATGTAATTTTTAAAATACATACTTACGACACTAAACCACAGGGCGGTTGAGCAAATCATAATATACTATGTGCTTTGTTTTGTTGACCTACTTAGAAGCACATCTGTAAAGAGTTGCTGAAGAGTTTATCTGATAGCTGTAGGGGCGGCTGGCTAATGCTACCCATGTTTGAGTTAAGCTAATCAGTGATGGGTGAGCTCTGTTCATCTCTTCCTTTTTACTGCACGCACATTCAAAATAATGATTTCTACCTTGTTTAATGGACTTGGGAGTGAGGCTAGGCACAAAACAAAAAAACTGTGGGTTTATCCTTTTGACTTCGTGGATGGGGCCATTGTTCTCCATTGTTGGCACACGGGTGTTAAGTATCTATCAAGAGCCCCAGCTACTACAGCTGTATTTTAGACAAACACCAGTGAATAAACCAGCCTTGTTTCCCCATCACTCTCGCTGTCACAGTACCAGCGGCATGAGTCCTAACCCACCCTGTGAGGTCTGCAGTGTTCTGATGTGAGGTATAGGCTCATGAATTTTAAAGAAGCCTTGAAGCTCTTTAATATTGCAGTGTTTCATATGCAATGTACAGAGTCTTCAACCAGTTTCAAGTCATCAGCCAGTGAGATCCCTCTGAAAGAAGTCACAGCGGAGCAGCAATAACAAGAGAAGAAAAGCTCGACAGTTATTACGACTGTGGTTTGTTCTGACACCACCTACAGAAGTTAGACTTGCTACCATCACTCAGCCGGGTCTGCAGCACATTCAGCTCAGGCATTTAGAGCTGTTAGGGAGAGAATGATGCAAATGCAGTGCAGCGTTTGAGAGAGAAAAAAGAGAGGAAAGCTGAAGCTGCGATAACAACTTTTTTTCTGTAAAGAATCTACAGCTCAGAGCAACATTTCCACTGTCTGACTCCAAACCAACAAGCTCCAGACAAGCAAACATGGCTGGTGCAAACAGAGGCAACAATGATGCTTCAACTACTCACTGTGGGGGGAAGAAGAGTGCACTGAGAGTCAGGGACAAATAAAAATGTAGGCTAGCAGCATCAAGCCACTGAAAACTGGAGTAAACATTGTGTAATTCAGATAAGGCCTCATACGTTCAGCAAATAATCCTTATACAAACCCCAATTCCAATGAATCTGGGAGATAATGTGAAATGTATGAACAAAATGCAATAACCTATATCCAGTTACATACACCACAGAGCAAGATAAGCGATGTTCAAACTGATAAACATAATTGTTTTTATGCAAATATTTACTCATTTGGAATTTAATGCCGGCAAAAATCTTCCAGAAAAAAGCTGGGACAGGGGCAACATAAGACTGAGGAAGTCAAGGACAGCTAAAAAAGAAACACCTTACTGGGTTAGGGATACATTATACTACTTGAAGCTAGAAAAAATACGTCCTTCACGGCAAGGATTTAAGGACAAGTTTTTTCGCATCGGGCAACCTTTTATTTTGTATCTGTTGGAGCAGATATAGCATAATTATATTACAAGTTTATCTGTAAGGACAGCTTGTTGGGGACTGCACACGCACCTTTTTTTTTTTTTTTTTGCTTTGTTTTGTTTTGTTTTGTTTTTCTTGTCTGAACTGTTCATGTTTATTAATTAATAACTCTTGTTTTTATTTTCTTTCTCTTCCTTAAAGTTTTCTCTTGTCTACTATTACTTTCTATAGTCCTTCTTGTCATTTTTTTCTTTTTTCTTTTTGCTGTACTATTATTGATACACATTTCTTCCTTTGCTTTTAATCTCTTGTTTTTTTTTTTGTTTTTGTTGCTTGTCATTATTGAAAACTTTAAATAAAGTTGTGAAAAAAAAAGAAAAAAAAGAAAGAAACACCTTTTTGGAAAATCCACCAGTGAAAAAGGCAACTGAAGCTTTTTTGGCTTTCTGATTGGTTAACTGACCAACCAATCAGAGTCAGAGAGTCCCTGATTACAACATAGAGGCAGCGGGTGTCAGGTTAAACAGTCAAACAATATCTGTGTAGGCAGTTTGATTTTTAATTATTCTGAAAGGTTTAAAATTATTTTATTTTCTCTTTAAACACTGTACTGTATTTTTTTTTCTTCATCACTTTGGCAACATTTGAAAAAGAAACCAAATGACTTAAATGTGAATAACAGCTGTTAAGTCATTTTCAATGGTTTGAAACTGGAGAGAGCGTAGCAGCAACAGATTTCGGCTAACCAAGTAACATGTCTGTGTAAATTCTCATTCATCCAGGTCATGGTTATCCAGTTTTTCGTTAAAAGGGCAAAGGGAATTTATAGAGGTTCTTGAAGACAATTTGTGTCTCTTCCAAAAGGCTTCTTCAGTTCTAATGTGACTGGGGCCAAAGCTGGAAATGTATAGCCCTTGTTGGTCATCCTGCTGTGAAAGGGGCTGGTGGTCTCTGGAGTTATTCACAGCTGGGCCACCTGAGAGTCATTAGAAGATTCATTGACCTGGTTCTACCTTGGCCTGACCTAGTTTTCCCTGGGGGGCTGCCCTCCTGGGTTTCTTCAGGTTTGTCATGATTGCATGATGTTGGTGCTTGTGATCCAGCATGAAAGTGTTGTTTCAATTGTTGTACGAAGGAATCCGAAGCTGAAATCTAACCTGGTAACACTAACTAAGGTAGGCGAGGTTTAACAGAGTATTGCTTCCTCTAAAGGGCAGAGCTTGACAAAGGGTCAAGTGGAACCAGGTGAGTGTTATGACTGGGTATAAAAGGAGCATCCCTGAGAGGCTTAGTTGTTCAGGCAAGGACGAGGAGAGGTTCACCACTTTGTGAACAACTGTGTGAGCAAATTGTCCAACAGTCTAAGTACAACATTTCTCAAAGTACAGTAGCATGGAATTTAGGGTTTTCATCATCTTTATAAAGTCATCAAAGATTCAGAGAATCAAGAGGAAATCCTGTTGAAAATATTTGGCTCATAAAGAAGTACAAAATACAATAATGTAGCCCCCAAACTGTTGTGCAACTAAAGCAAGAAAGATAAACAGTTCCACTTGCTTCAACAGTAAGTTTATTTAGTGTTGTCCCAGCTTTTTTGGAGTGATTTGTAGTTTCCAAATTCAAACTGACTGAATGTTTGCAAAAGAACAGCAAAGCTTAGCAGTTTGAACATTAAATATCTTGACTCTGTGGTGGAGTCGGCTGAATTTAGGTGAAAAAGGAGCTGCAAGTCATTGATTTCCGTATTTATTTATGCTTAACACAATGTCCCAGTTTTACTGGAATTAGGGTTTGCACTGTGAAGGATACCAATAAAAGGGTGGAAACATATTTTAAAAACTGGTGGGAAGACTTCTAGACAGAGCAGTACTGCAGTCTCAGTGAAACAGTGTTTTTACTCTGTGCTGTTTGACGCTTTATATCATTCATGCCACGCTGTCAGTCTGAAAAGCCCAGAAATATTTCTTTGTATGCCTACAGGCCAGAAAATGTCCCATGTGTTCTAGTGTTTGTGGCTGGTAAAGCAAAGAAACAGTGATTTCTTCTCCTACATGGACCATTTTTGTTTGTACACAAGGATTCTGTGTTTCAAGGGGCCAAACTAGTGGCACAAAGATAGCAAGCTGTTATCTGTAGGCAACTCACACTGGGGATTTGTACATATCATTGGGATGCCTTGGTAAAGCAGGTTTGTTTGTTTGTTTAAAATATTTGTAGAAGCAGAGGAGCAAAAGTCAAGGTCCACACTTACTGGTCACTTTATTAGGTATACCTTGCTAATATGGGAATCCTTGAACATTTCCCCAGAGATTATGGTCCATATTATCATGGAAATCTTCCATCCACTAAAATCTTAAGGTGCTCTGTAGGATTGATATCTGCTGACTGCGGCCATGGGTTCACGGTAACTTCATTGTCACATTCAATAAAGTTGGTTTTAGATGACTTCAGCTTTTTCACAAGGCCTGTTATCCTGCTGCAAGCAGCTGTCAGAAGATGAGTACACTTTGGTTATAAAGGGAAGGACAGGGTCAGCAACACTATACAGGCAAGCTGTGGCATTCAGATGATGCTCAGCTGGTACTCAGGGGCCCAAAGTGTGAAAAGAAAAGATTCCCAACATCATTACACCACCCCCACCAGCCTGAACTGTTGATGTAAGGCAGGTTGTGACCACGCTTTTACGTTTTGTGCACCAAAATCTTACCCTACCCTGCTGAGCAATCAAGTTAGATCAAAGTTTTCAAAATAAGCAAAACATCTGTTAGTTTGGGGTGCTGGTTTGGCGGAGTGGTTAGCAACCAGGCACCCCATGTACTTGCTTCTGCTGGTCCAGGTTCAAATCCCGCCTGTGACCAGTTTGCAGGGTGTCTTCCCCTACTCTCTAACCCCCTTTCACAAGCCTATCCACTGTCTCTCTCCTATCAATAAAGGCACAAAATGACCAAAAAATGCATTTGAAAAAAAAAAAAACATCTGTTAGTTTGATGCTAACACATAATGGAAAATTCCATATATGTGCTAACAAAAGTTAGCATTGCTATTTTAGCTATATTACCAAGAACAAAAGGACTGCTCTGTGAGGTGTTGCTGGTCAAGTGGTTTAAAATCATGCACCTCTCAGGTATTGAGGCTCTGGTCTCAAGCTGTTGGCCTAGGTTCGAGTCCTGTCTCCAGTCCCTGTGCCAGTGGATTTTAGCTTGTGGCAGCAGAAGAAGGCCAGAAAACATGCAGATTCAACACAGAAAGGCCCTCACCAGCCCAGGGATCAAACCAGCGACCTTAATGCCGTGAGGCACATGCACTACCTACTGCACCACTGTGTCAGAAAGGTAAATTGATTATTTGTTTCAGCTTTCCTGGAGCATTTTTCTACACAAATGCTGTGAGATATTTCACATGTTTTTGTTGTTATCAGCAGAAAATACATCTTAATGCCAAAAATAAAAGTGTATGCCTGATTCACCACAAGAAAACACAACTGCTCCAAAATCCTGAATTAGATAAAACAGACAAATGCACTTTGCTCTATCGTGTGCAGTTTTTTACCTAAGCCCTGCCCTGTTGCTCCATCTACCCACATACAGCTCCATCCATGCCAGTGAGAGTACATTATGAAACAGCTCAAAACTAATGGCCAAACTGAGTGGGCCAACACCTCTTACCAAAGCCACTACATAAGCCAAACTCGCTCTTATGGCCACAGAAAAAGCTTCACGCATAACCAAAACTCACTGCTGTAGCTTGCACTCCAAGGCTGGTATCCATAATATCCAGTGATCCTCAGTATCCGCTCCTCAATGGACGCGCTGTTGATGTCCTCCACTGAACGTGAGGACTTGAGATCCTCTTTGATGGCCTCGTCCACCACCAAGTATTTTAGCTGTCTGAGCTGAGGGCTGATGTCCGAAAGCCTTCTTGGGCTCACGTCGGGAGACTTGCGCATCCCGCTGAAAAGGAAGAACAAAGGGGTGGTACAGAGGAGTTACCAAAAACATTTGACAGTTTAAAAGAAGAGATGAGAGAGCTCAAACTTTGATGACAATAGGATAAGTTCTCTGTGGGTGAACAAGGAAAGTCAGAGCTGTTTGTTTCACTTAGCTCAGTGTTAAGGGGCCCTGCAGCGCCTCTACACAGTACACAAATCATCATCCTTCACTGGGCCTGTGTCGGCACAACAACACTGTGAAAGACACTAAGTGAGAGTGACTGCTCCTGCAACTGGTATATACTGTGCACTGTGTTACTCCTCTTATGAAGCCTATAGTGGAGCCACAATAGGAATGTGAAACTAATGGATTGATCACACTGAGAGGGAGCATTTGTGACAGCATGTAGGAGAGACCAGGGCTGGTGGTCTAACGGGTTGACTAACACATTTATGTGAACATTGAAATGGTTAAGATTACAAGGCAACAAACCCTAATTTCAATGACGTTGGGACACTGTTAAAAAATAAAGACAATACAATGATTTTCAAATACTTTACAACCCACATTCAAATAAATACTTTACGAAGACTAGATATTAAATGGTCAAACTGTTAAGTGTATTGCTTTTCGCAGATATTTGCTAGTGTTGAATTTGACACCTGCAACTTATTTCAAAAAAGCTGGGTCACGGGCAACAAAATACTGGGAAAGTTGAGGAATGCTCAAAAAGAACCAATGTGGAACATTTCACAGGTTAACAGGTTAATCAGAACCAGGCGAGTGCCATGATTGGGTATGAAAGGAGCACCCCTGAAGGTATCAGTCATTGAAACTGAACACTGAGATGGAGCAGGGCATGCTTTAATAAAAGCTATGTATCATCTTCCATCTCCATCCTTACCTCTATCTATCTATCTATCTATCTATCTATCTATCTATCTATCTATCTATCTATCTATCTATCACGAGAAGATGTTCGCCCTTTTGTGAGCAAATAGTCTAACAATTTTAGAGCAATTCTCAACAAACAATTGCAAGGGATATGTGGGTTTCATCATCTACTGTATAGACAATAATTCTAAAGATACAGAGAAATCTCTGTATACAGGAAAGCCACCATTGAATGCCTGTGAACGTCTACTTTCTGGCATCACTGCATTAAAAATTGGAATCATTCTGGAGAAGATTTAACCACAAGGGCTCAGGAACACTTCAGAAAACAATTGTCAGTTAACACAGTTCTTCATTACATCTACAAGTGCAAGTAAAAATTCTATCATGCAAAGCAAAAACCAGAGATCAACAACAACCAGAAACAGTGCCGGCTCCTCTGGACCAGAGTTTATCTGAGATGGACTGATGCAAAGTAGAAAAGTCTGATGAGTTCACACCTCAAATTGTTTTTGGTAATCATTGGCGATGTGCCTTCCAGGCTAAAGAGGAAAAGGACGATCCAGACTGTCATTAGCTCAAAGTTCAAAAGTTAGCATCTGTGATAGTATGGGGGTGTGTTAGTGCCCGTGGCATGGGTAACTTGCACATCAGTGAAGGCTGGTTAATACAGAAAGATATATTCAGAATAATTAGAATATGGGTTGCCCATATGTAAAAACAGGCAAAATAAATGATTATAGCTAGGGATGGGACCGATCCGATCCAGGCATAATTCACGGATCGGATCCGTCCTGGGTAAAACTCTTGACGAAGCTCTGCTGCACTCGGCCGGATGAAAAGCCGTCGGCTGAGCTCGTAAATAAGAGGAGGACGAGTGACTGAACTGTATTTCACAGAACACACAGCCTGGTCTTTGATTTTAAGTTTGCCATCAACGGTGTAGAACCAAAAATACGTCCTCACAGCTCTCATCAGATGACTTAGAGCCGTTTAGCCGCTACGTTCAGAGTGGAAACTCTGCACTGAGATCAGCAGAGCAGCGGATGTGTCTGAGGGTCAAGCTGCGCTCACAGCGCCCTCTGATGAAACGGTCCACTGCTCCAGGCGCTCTGATGTGCTGCTACACTCAATATTTTGCATTCAAATATTTATTTACTATTTGGTTACATATATTTATCCCCATATTCGATCAGCTATTCGGGTATCACAGTTAAAGATTAATCAAACATCTGAAAAGGCACCACGTGAGCGAACACCAGGATTATTTTTATTTTATTATATTTTATTTGGGGGGGTAGAGATGTTTACAATTATTTCATATGTCACTTATGAAAGCTGCTGCACTATACTTGATTTGTGTGCTGTTCAAAAGCACTAGCCCGTATGGTGTTATTTTTTTGGTAGTGTAAATAGTTTAGAACAACAGACACTGTCTTCTTGATACACATTTTATATCAAAAGTGAGACAATTGAAAATAGACCTGCTACAAGACCCATACTCTGCTGTTCATATCAAGCAGCCCTCGTCTCTATGGAGATTGACTGTATCCTTACAGTGTTCTGCACTTCATTCAATAAATGTTGCTATTCAATTTAAAGCCCTTACAGGTGTATGTTTTTTGTTTATCTTCTATGTAAATAACTGTTCTGTGGTTAATTACAGCCTCATAATCAAATTTTACACATAATTTCAACAATATTGATAATATTAATATTCCAGCAATAATAGCCGTGGTATCGGAAAAGTATCGGTATCGGCCGATACCCAAATTCAGGTATCGCCATCGGATCGGAAGTGAAAAAACCTGGATCAGTGCATCCCTAATTACAGCACAGATTTCTATTGATTGATGTGGGTCTTCTACAAATTTAGCTTATTGTTTTAAATATAGAACTCCGGACTCCCCCTCTGCAGTGACAGGCGTCATGTTTGCAGTGTCTATTTTACCAATCAGGAACATAAAGGTCTAGGCCTCTGAGTGCTTCAGTTCATAAAGATATCAACTTGCACTGTCCTCCAATGACATATTGTTGTCACTCAAGTCAAAATCACTTCTTTACAGTTCAGTTTTAGTGGAATAAGAGTTGATGTTTCTTCCAGAGACTGACAACCTTAACAACTGATGTGAATGCTCTTAGCCAACATGGTTTTATGAGTAGTTTTATCCCAAAAGTGGGGTAATTCCAAGGCTTTTGGTTGATCATTAACTGCTATGTGTCTGCTATCATCTATAACCATTTATCTTCCTCCATAGGGAGAGCTGACCAGGTGCTTTACTCTTACTAGTACCACAGACCTTCAGTTACCCCACTTCAATAAATCTGAACTATCCCTTTAAGCTTTAATTCAGTATAAGAATGATCACTGTCAGATACATTGATCATAAGTTATACCCACGAGAGCTATAAGTGTGAAAAACAATCCTAGTCTCCCCTACATGCATCCGGTTACACTCCTCCAACATTGATTTGAAGCCCACAGAAAAAGAGATAATTCGGGTGCCTGGTTGTCTGGCAGGTGGAATAAAAAACATGATTCAGAATCTCAAAAATAGTGATCTCGTTGAAAAGAAACACAGTGATGATCTGAAAACTTCTTAGCTGTTATGAAACGCGTAAAACTAACAAAAAAGACATAGAAGCCAATTAGAGAATAACTGTACGTAAAAATCCCTCATGCGCGGACAAACCGTAATGACAGACAGTGTAACACAAGGCAGTAACTCCAAATAGGTGTTTGAGTCAATTACTCCAAATCTTAATAGCATTCGCGGACTTGCGCACTTCTGCGTAAAAAAGTAGACGCACTTTGGAATCGTGCGCAACAGGTGTATCCCACCTCCTCCTCCTCTCTTTGGCTGCAGCGCAACAGAAAAAACTTTAAAATGTGTCTTACATCGGCATCAAAGTGGTCGGTGGTCCAAGGTAGCACATACAGTCCCGGTGGGGCCGCCCGACTCGGTCCCACACGGTGCCCTCTCCATCCCCGTACATCCTTAAAAGGCCACTGATGGAGGCGGCAGCTCCTGCAGATCTAAATCCTCATCCAGACTGGGAGGAGACGAGAACCCTCGTCCTGCTACTCCTCACCCCCTAAAACATATGCCTAGAGAGAGCCCACAGTGCGCACTGTTCCTGGACTGAAGGGCTGCGCTCTGCTCTGGAAGATGCCTAAACCTGGAGGTACTGCAACAGCGCCATCTACCGGATTCTCACGACGCATCATCAGCTGCAAATCTTTATGAGACATCTCCTAAAGAGCTGCAATTATTTTCGACTCCTTTTAACTTTCTTGACAATCTCTTTGGTGTTTTTTTTAGCTGAATTACTTTGGCTGTGATCATACATCAGACCTCATTCAGTAGAGAAGAGTAGTTTTTATTTAAGATTTTTAACTTTCCTTTTCTCGCAGCAAAACCTACATCAACAAATTAACACTGTCAGGGTTAACATGAACAGTTCCAAAATGTAAATATGGGTTCACAGAACATCGTTGTTTTAGTCATTTTGGAGAGTTGGTGCTTTAACTCTCATCAAGAGTAAGTGTTGAATCTTTTTGGAACCCAAAATTCAATTGTAATAAGCAATGTGAATTTTGATCAACAACTCTATATAGTGTTAGGAAAACATTCTCTCAGACCAGGCTATATATTTTTTAATGACTTAAGTGTTAACTCTGTATTAACATGGGATGGGAATCTATAATTACTCCTTCAAAGAATCAAAACAGCTGGGGTATGTTTTCAATCTAATGTTTTAAAAAGAAAGCTAAGGTGTGCCCATCCAAACAATATCTATACAAGTTCAGGACAAATTATCAAATGTAGGAAAAGCATTTCCACAAGCTAACATTTAAAAAACCTCCAGTTTTTATGTACAGGGTACCCCTGATAATGCTATATTCACTTTGTGTCCGAGACACTTTGCCAGAGGTCCTGCCTCTTTAAGGTTCCCTTGGGTTTAAGTGGGCCCAGTTCGCTTATTTGTTTACTCTGTATATTCCGGCACTCTGCATTCATTCTAACGTCTGTCCTCTGTCACTGACTTGCCACATTGAGACAATGGGCTTTGACCGATGACAAAAGAATAGTAGGATGCCACACTGGATGGTTCATTATACTAGAAAAAGCCTAATAGGGGGTTTAATCTATGTTCCAAAAGAAAACTGTCTACGAAAATGGACACAGGGGGTTGTATAATTCAAGTTTCAAGCCATGGTTGGGCTTTTGATCATTTTCAGATTTCAGTTTTGTGCTTACCAATAAATTAGCCTGTTAAGACCACAGAGGACTGTACTCACAGATAATATGATATTCCTCTTCTTCAAAAATATTTTTGAACATACAACAAAAAAAGCTTGAAGAATTGCAAAAATAAGGTCAACTCATGTGATCGTTTGACCTTAAAGTGGTCATAATAGGTTTTCCTACAGGGACACGAGGGTTAATAAATCATAAGACACCAACACGACCTTTTTAATGTGAGGTCACACATACACAAACACTTGTTATTCTACTGAAGTGTTGGCCATGGAAGAAAATAACGACAAATAAAATTAGCCACTCTCAGCACCACAAGAACCCCAGGTGGCCCTCAAATCTCAGTCTGCATCTTGACTGACACAGCTGACTCTCCTTGGGGATGAGCTGAATGACCTGGAAGCATTTTTCTATGGCTCTGTGGACTAAATAAAAGAGCAGAGCGTAAACAAAACACCTATTGTAAGCTGTTATAAGTAGACCTCTCTCCCTCAGACCATCTCATTAGAAGAGGAACAGCAGGTCTGTCTCGCTAAAGAAGAGTAAAAACATTCGTAACCCTGATCAGCAGCACTTAAACTGAGGGTCAACACATTTTAATGAACTAAAATACAAATTCAGGCATGACTTTCAGCATACAAATGCATGAATTTGTGCCTGTTTTTATAACAAGATCTCAGTATGCACATGGGTGGACAGAAACTCACCCTACCTTCTGTGTTTGGAGGCACATTATATCTGGTTTAAGATTAGTCTGCTACAAGGTGGTGACATAACCAAGTCCTAAAAGCTTAACCTGAGGCCTAGCATGGTGTTATGGTCCGTGAGTCATAACACAATGTCAGGGTGCCAGCATGTACTCAAAACATCTTGAATGGACCTACCAGAGTGATGCCCTACAACAGTTCCTTGCAAATTAAAGCCTATTGGGTCATGACAGCAAAGCCCTATAGACCATAGACATTATAATGAATGCAGAGCTGTTTACAACAATGCATCAAGGAACTGACCAATTACCACGGAGTTCACTGCCCCACCAATTACAGTGGACTGGGCCAATGAGAGGAAGAGGGCCTTAAAAAGGCAAGAGCCCCATCAGAGTGCCTCAGGCAGAGTGATAATGCAGCACTGTCAGAAGTATTAAAGGAATGGTTTGGGTTTTTTAAGTGGGGTTATGTGAGATACATGGTATGAGTCAGAATGTGTGCCACAGTGTCACATCTCAGTTCTCTCGCTGTTCAGAAATTTCAGGACAGATGCTAATGCTATACATCAATAAAAGCACATGTTTAGATCAACTTAATCTTCCACTGCCAAGCTGCCTTGATTAGGCACTATTTTGGGTCATGGGACAGCCTACCTGTCTTTCAACCAGCAGCGTAAGGATTAGTCTACAATCTTATTTAAATTGAATGATCAAGCTCTTGTCATGTAACTCACACAGCTCAACTCCAACAAACCCAAACTTTAAGTGATAGAGAATATACTCTGGCATTCATGTGAAATCACAATACAAACCTGATATAAGGCAAAATATGACCTCTTGGAGTAGGCTTCACATAAAGTCAAACCTGCAAAATTAGTTCAGATTAAAAAATTAAAATGAAAAAAGAAAATTAAATTAAATGTACAACTTTACGTGAACAACTCTTTAAGCTTATTTTTAGAGATTTGTTAAGGATGAATAAGTTTAGTTGACCTATAACACTGTACCATGACGTTCAACATACTGTATGATATCAAATCTAACAAATTTGCCAGTTAACCTTTTTCTGGCTCTCTTATTGTTTAACTGGTCCACCAATCAGAATCAGAGACCCCCCCCCCTTAATGGAGCCATTTCCTGGTTATTCCATTCAGTCTCGTTGTGTGTTGTGTTGAGTCGATCTCAATGCATTGAGGTAAAACCAATCATAGATTTATAACTTCACCACTGATAATCACAAAGGCAGCTTAGCTACACTCGCATGTAAGAGAAAACATTTCCAGACTTACAATAATTGGTGTTTTTTTTAGTAGAAATAATCACGAGTATGTTGTTGATGTAAACAGTAAATGTCAGATGGCATGACTAAGGTCTTCCTTTAATTATTTCTTTAATCATTTTAACAGATTTATAACAATTTGAATTTTCCTTGTATTGTATTGTTTCATTTAGGCCACATTTTTAGAAGAATCAAATTTGTTAAACATGAATGAAAATGATAAAAAAGCAAGCACTTATTAGTGGATCACAGCAGAATTTAGTGGTTGAATTTGGCTAGAAGTTTGAGGCAGAAACAGAAGTGTCAAAAACAATCAAAATCTGTTTGAATAGTCTTTAACTGTATTATATTTGTCTTTTAAAGGGAGTTGATCAGCTGTTATTTTTTGTAAAATGTGGGGTATGTTTTAAAAACCATTGTTTGGACTGCTTTACTTAACGTTGTTTTCTATCACATGTGTGAAATAAACCAACACTGTAAGCAGACAGATACAACATAGCTTTTCCAACAATTCACAGGCTGCAGGGGTCTCCTTTGCTTTATTATTCATAGTCTACTTTACCGGCAGCATTTCAGATGATAGCACGGCCTGTATTTCAAATATCTGTGAGCAGAAGGCTGAAATGAAACTGCAGCAATGTTTCACTTCAGTGCCACAGAATATGGGACAATTACAGAGATCTGATTGCACCCAATCAGAACCAAGCTTGCATTAATCAGCTAATTATGTTCACATGGCGATAATACTCTGAAAATTAAAATCATGTCACTATGGGATGATCAAATGTCTGAAAGTGCAGCAGTGCAGGGTTACATTTAGCATTTTATCTTAGAGTTTTTCTCATTTATTTTGGCTCAATCCACAAATGAAAATAGCAAAAGCCATTCTTTCAGTACAAGTGTGAAAAACAGACAGTGCAGTGCTCTACAAGTCCACAGCAGCAGGTCTTACTTGTTGGTAGAAGGGATGAGAAAAAAAAAAGAGCAACTTCAGTTAAGAATGCATAACAGCTGATTCAGAGAATCAATATCATAAGGGATTTTACTCAACAATCCCCTTATCAAGTCCTTGGAATTTGTAAATCAAGGACATCTTGCTCTCATGAAGGAAGCCAGCAGATACAGCAAAGATGCATTTCACGGCAGATATTGGGCTGTAAGGCTCATAGTTCTTGGATCGAAATTGCAATTTCAGACAATGCAATCATGTGATCCCCAAAGCTGGTCCTGACTGACCCAGGATCTGTTGTGTCAACTATTTCACTAATACTGTTTTTCCAAATTTGTAGGCGGTTTGCAATTACATAAGTGCTGGTAAGCAGGCCGACAACAAAGCCTCTGTTTAGGAGTAGAAGTTGGAGTATCCCTTAAATAATGAAAATAGATCATTTATCATCGATGTTAGATGAGGAATAATGTGTAATGTGCTTCTGATCATTGATTTCCTTACTGTTGTCTAAACTCTAAACACAGTGAATATTGCACTGAAGCTTGATCTGAAGACAATCAGGAATCAAATTGAAATTGTAATATGTGCCAGAAAAATCACAATTAGATCTTTTCCTGAAATCTATCAGCCCTAGGCAGAAGTGGTCAAAACTGTGGCTTTATTTTGAACAAATAGATGCTTGCCACACAAAATTTAGTGGGTGGAAACACCAGCAACTCGCAGTAATCAATGCAACATGGCACTGGCGATCAGAAGTGTCATGTTTTTGACATTGTGGCACCTGTAAAACTATGCATGTCGGCCAACTTTTTCCCAAACAGAACATTCTCAGGAATTGGTGGGGCAATCCTTAAAGAATCGGATCAACAAGCAGAATTGACGTATCATATCCCATCCCTAGTTGGTAGTCATTGCTACAGTAATAAAAGTGTGACATTTGCAGGATCTACCATGTATTTTACTTGATTTATCACTCTGAGATTGAACTGCAATGATAACACAATAGGACTAAAAAGGCCAAATATCTGGGACTGTGGTTGTTGAGGCTATGCAACTAAAATAGTTATAGGTGGATAACTTCTGTTAAAGGCACATAGATTTGCCTCAAGGTACACCTGGTGTCCTACCACACCATCTGGGGACTATGGTCTAGATCCAGTCCTTTGTAAAGTGTCTTCAGATAACATTTGCAACAGCACAGTACAGATAAAGACTGATTTAAAGCTGAGCTTGTACTGAAGTCAGACTTAAAAATGACCAAAATCAGTGGACAAAAAGTTAACTTTCATTGCAAGAAAATGTTGCCTTTACACTATAGAGCTCAATGAATGAACAGTGCAAATAAAAGAAATTCTACCTTGTATAAACAGGGTGGTGTCGCCCATAGGTCCCAGCTCCGTGGTCCACCCGCTGCATTGCGTCGGCATCCTGTGAGCCCCTGACTGTGAAGAGCAGCACAACAACACCAACAGTTTTTTGAAGACAGGTTTTTCATCGATCAATGACCAGCCACCTCGGTGTGAAGGGGATGCGGGTGAGGGAGAGGGGAGGGGCATTGCTTACTCGAGCAAAAAAAGTGGAGTCCAGTCATCAATACTTGGGTCAACACCTTCCATCGACAGTGTTGAAGGAGGAGAGGATCAGGTTCATCTTGCATAATGCACCTCTCAACTCCAGAGCTCAGCCAAGGCCAAATCAATCCTCTCTGATTGACCCCCCTGCTCAGCCAAAACCTAAATTATGTGGACACTTCTTGTGACACACAGCCTATAAATATCAAAGTAGCTGGGAGAGCTGAAATATTCGAGTCATTCATGGCCACCTGGTGCACTGGAGCAATTCAAGCCAGGACTTCTGGGCTGAATCAGATCCTCCATCAACCTGAAATGGCTTTTTAATCATTTTTTAAAAGACCACAAATAAAACCAGCGCAGCGAGGAGCACTGAACGGGCTGCAACCCTGTAAGAGTCAGACTGTGGTGCGTGTGGGATGTGTTGCTGCCAAAATGTACTGCCATCTCTAATTATTCTTAATCAAACATAACACAATCCAAAAGCTTAAAACATTGAATTTGTTTTGGACATTTGGACTTGCCATGTCTCTGTGATTCAAAGGAGGTGTTGCTATTATAAAAACACCGTCTTGAATTACGAATATTTAAATTATTTACAGAAATATGTAATCTGATTTTATTATTTACATAATACTTGTTAGTCTGTGGACCAGTTGGATGTATTCAATCTTGTTTAATGAATCACCCAATAAGAAGTAGCCAAAGGTCAACAAGAAACAAAATAATTGCCTGTCAATTTCCATAAAAAATTACAAGAATGTTAACAAAAAGACCAACAAAAAGGTGTTGAAAGGAAGGAAAGGGATAAGAGTGAATATGTAAATGTTTTTTATTGAAAGTTTTTTGACATGCGTTTATTTTTTCTTTGAATGGCTAAGGCTTGAGGGAATCATATTTGAATGTTAAATAGCTCCTCATATCATCTTTGACTAGTTTCTTGAACGTGAAAGTGAGTTCATTGCACTCTAATGGTCTCCACAGGAACCAGATCTCAATCCAATAGCTCAGCTTTAAAATTGACTTTTACATCACAGATGTGCCGCCTGGTGCTATCTTGTCAGCATGAATTAGAATCTAAGAGTTACAGTATGTTTCCAGCTCCTTTCTGAATCGAGGCCACAAAAAACTGAGGTAATTCTCAAGACAAAAGCAGCAGCATGGTGGCACATGCCTCATAGCAAGACGATCGCTGGTTCGATCCCTATGTTCAATCAATTTTAAGGTTCTTTGACTGGTTTATAAATGTCTCAATGGCCTCAGCCCTTCTTAATTATTTGACCTGTTTTTACCATATCAGCCCTCGCAGACCCTGAGGTCCTCTGGTACTGACCTTTTAACCATACCAAAAGTTAGAACTAAGACACAGGAGAATCTCAGGGCTGCAGAGTCTGTTGATACTTTTAAAAAGAGGTTTAAATCCCACATTTTTAATCTAGCTTTTAATTGATTTAATTGACTTATTTATTCCTTTATTATTTATTGTTCTATTACTGTACAACTTATTTATTCTTTTAGTCAAACTTCTTATCATATTTAATTCTTAATTTTTTACGTAATTTCAGTTATCCATTTCATGTTATTTTATCTCTCTTTTTTATGTCCCCCTTCTCTTATATTTTTAATACTGTTTTAATATGATGTTTATTAGCTCCAGTGTTTCCTCATGGAGGCTCTCCATGCTGGGGGCTGCTCCTGGTCCACTTGTGGGGCCGCTGCTAGGGGATGGCTCCGCCTGCATGGCTGGAGGCCCCTGTACTGTGGCGTGGGGCTTTGTGTCTGTGCGGGGCAGGGAAGTCTCTGGCTGCGCTCCTCATGGGCCAGGAGCCCTCCTCAGTGTTGATGGCCCCCAAAGGTAGCTTATTCCTTGCCTGAGTCCTCGGTGCTCAGCCATGTCTCTCTCTCTCTCTCTCTCTCTCTCTCTCTTTACAGCTCGTATGAATGTGTGTGGGTATGTGTGTGGGCGCAGGTGTGTGTGTGCGTATGTTGATGTCTGCGAGTGTGTGTCTGGATTTGTCTCTGTATTTGTGGGGGGAGGGGCGTTTTTTTCTGTTTTTATGTTGTTTTTAGCCTCTGTGAGGCACTTTGTGTTGCTTCTAAGTATGAAAAGTGCCTTATCAATAAAGTTTTATTTGATTTGATGCATGGGTTCCCTTTCCGTAGACCAAAAACATGCATATTAAGTTGGATGGTGACTTTAGTTGCCCTCAAGAATGAGTGAGAGCATGAATGGTTGTCTGTCTCTCTATGTGGCCCTGTGATTACCTGACAACGGGACACCAGAGCACCATGCCTCTTATCCAGTGTCAGCTGGGATAGGCTCCACCCCCAGTGACCCAGAAAGAGTTAAGGGGTATAGATAATCAGGGGCAGATTAAGACAAAAGTGTTCAAATCTAGTACTAGCAAGTGTATCTAATAAAGTGGCCGCTGAGTGTATTATTTTATTCAGCCCTTTTTTAATGGAGTCAATTTATTTTATTTTGTAACTTTAACTCTAAAAGTTTAATCTTCATCTATATGTCTAACCCGTGTTAACTTTTTGCAACTAAAGTCTGTTACAAAATAGCCGAACAGTTTTACATCATCTTCAGCGGCAGCAGTTCTCTGATGGATTTTTAACAAGCACCCTGATCTACAGGGCACTGCTCTCTTTCTAACTGTGGATGAGAGATGAGGTGGAGGCAAAAGCTAAAGGCCAAAACACAGTGAATAAACTCAGCGAGAATGAGTCAAACTTCGCTTCCCACACCATAAACAGACAGAAATAGTCAAACTGTTCATTGGGCTGTAATCAGAGTTCACCATGATTGGTTCTTTTTCATAAATCCAAGTCCAAAGGACCTTTTTTCACAGCAGACTACTTTTAATGTAGTAACACTGTGTCCCAGTCATAACATTGAGTCAGCACAAAGCATGCTGGGTTATTTGCTGACTTCAACAAGATGCAGCCAGTTGAAGAAAGTTTGGCTGAAGGAATATTTGTACTTTCTAAAAATGTCTTCATCAGGGTTTCTAACAGCTCAGTGACTTTTCTGTTTGGGCACATTTGAAAAGTTAGGATTTTCAAGTTGAATATAAAATCTGAAATAGTTTTCTTGATTAATGTGACAACAAAATGACACAAATAAACCATCAGTGTTTCCGTAAATACATTAAAATCAAACTTACATGAAATACCACAGTTCAAACTTTTGAAGAGATGATCCACATGAAGCCACAAGCTTCCTGGTTCCTGGGAGGAGTTTCACGGGTGAGCTGGCTCACCTTTATAGACCCTGAAGCTCCGCCCATTAAGGAAGCAAAGAGGAAGTTTGGGAGGAAGTTCAAAAAGTAAGGAATAAATTGTTGCATCAGAGGAGATTTCAAGACCTTTTGATCATTAGATGTATTTTTTTCTGGCCAATCTCAAGTTTACATCAAAACAGTTTTTGCAGCCCACCAATCATTTCCAAAAAAATAAAATAAATAAAATAAACAAAAACAAAATAATGCACGCATAAGTTTAGATGATAACACATTTCAACTAACCTGAGATTGCTGGTACATTTTTTTTAAGAAGTCATTAAAGAACTTATTTTGTATCTCTTAATATCTTTTCCGAGACATGAAAATATAATACATACAATTAGTAAAAACTGTCTTGTTTAGGTAATTAATTTGTGCATTAAAGACAGGAAAATATTTATTATTTTTATTAGATTAAAAAGCTTAATTTGGCTGTAGTTACGAATCATGCTCAATATATCATTGATTTTTGGTTTTGTTTGAATTAAAATATATATACTTTTGATATTATCCTTTTTAAAACTTGCTTCCTTTTTGTTTTTTTATACATTTGTTTCCTCATTGAGAGTGCCTGATCATATGCAACAATATATGGCCCTCAGGCACTGAAAGTAATTTATGCTGTCGTCTCAGTTATCAAAGTTAACCACCCCTGCTTTAGAGCTTTGGCAAACATTTCAGATTCAGACTATGATGTTGTTCAAACAGTATCAACATTTATTATTAACATTTTGATGAAAAATATGAAACTTAACAGCTTTTTTTATTTTCATGCAAATTTAAAAGCCACTGTAAGAGCACTGTCCAATGCAATCATCTATGGAGTTGTTGCACAGATTCATCATGGCAGCTGTTGCAGTGTATTCTTGGATTTGTCATATGAGTGGTTAGAGCGTTATTTAATGAAGGGCCATAAATGATATTATCTCCCGGGCCATATTTATTCATATCCTGGACCAAATTTGTCCTGTGGACCTTGAATTTGACATGTCTGCTTGAACAGTTGTCTTCAGCATGGTGTTTTGGGACTATAATGTTTCTAACACTTATGAAAGAAGACTTGGACATACACTCACTGCTGTTTACTTCAATAAAACATTATAACAGAATGTTAAAGAGATAGTTTAGGTTTTATGAGGGGGGGGGGGGTGCTTGAGACCCGTTGCTCTCATAAATTAAGGGGCTGTCCACACTGAGACAAACTGAAGCAAGTTTTTATTTGTAAAGGTGTTTATCTACACTGATACAACATTTGATGCCTAAAACTAACATTTTTGAAAACAAGAAAATCTTAAAATGCTGGTTTTGGTTTTGCATATGTACAATTAATTTAAAAATTTTAATCATTAATTATTTAGTTAATTTCAAATTTCAAAATAATCCCTGGCAACAACAGAAACAATAGTGTAATACAGTGCCATGTTCATGCTGCATAAGACACTCAGCTTGTTTTGGCTTTACAGCAAAATCTTCTGCTCCTCTGTGAACACCTTGAGCAACAATTGGACATGGAGATCAACATAAGCCAGTGTTTGTGCCTATTTCTCATCATGTTTGCACATGCCTCATGTCTTCTTCTCTGGTTTTGATGTATAACTACAGCGTCACTTACAGGCCTGGCTTATAAACTACAGTGTTTTCATGCAGACAGACATTTCTTGAAAAACAAAAGCATAACTACATAGCAGTCAGTAGAGCCATTCAAAGCATCATAATTCTCCTACTTTAAGGATAAACTACACAAAAAACTATGTTGGAATAACTAGATGCTACAGTAAGATTTTTTTTTTAATTATTTTACAGTAACTCAGTTTTTCTCAACCATGCTCAACTTTTCCAAAACCCCAAATTATTTCATCATACAACATTTGGGCGATGGATCCTTCTGCCAGCGACGTGATGCAGTTCAAGTTCATATCAGAAAAGAGAACAGATCTAAAGCTTGTGGCTGTGCTAAAACGACAAAGAAGCAACTTTTTGAAATAGCAGATTTTCTTAACACAAATCAAGTCTTTACCTCAGCAGACATATTGACTTGCAACAGCTGGAAATTAAAGTAGTAATTATACCAACAGTTAGACTATTATTTCTAAGTGATGATGTGTCAGTTTAAACAAAAGCAGGACCATAATACTAATGAATTCATCCATTGTAATCTTACAATCTGTGTTTCCAACTTAACTGACAAGCGATCTTGTGTGAAAAGGGTATTTTGTAAATGGAACATTTCTTATAAAGGAGATCTTTAATTCAGTGAAATAGAAAATGTCTTCCTTTGTATCATGGATTATGTATTTCAAGAAAGTAACCATATTTTAGGGTGTGGTGGCTCTGCAGTCATAGAGAAAATAGTCAAAGTTGAATCAATGACTGCTTATGCTTCATCATAAACACCATTTAATTACATTCTCTTAAACCTCTGCAAAAATCTTCAGAAACTAAAGCCAGCATGTAAAAACTCCTGATGGTCTCTCTCAAAGATTTCCATTATTCCTGCTATCCTCCTGTGCCTGGTTTCATACAATTTAAGCTAGCATGATGGAAATCCTCTTGCTTTTCACTATCAATATTTAATGCAGCTCTCAGCCTGGAAACAGTGTGACAGGAAGCTGCTGATTGGCTGCCGCAGGAGAAGAAATGACACTCTGAGCCTGTAAAAAAATGCACACGAGCCCTTCCCTGCAATTTCCAGCAAACACTGTATTTTTCTTAAGAGTGTGTGAATATTAATGTAAATACATTTAGTCCTTTTTTTAAGTCACACATGGGCAAGTTTTCTTTCAAAATGCAATGGGCAATTTTCATGAATTCAATACGTCCAGAGCTCTATGAGGGATTTTCTTCAAACTGGGTAGACATCAGTGAACGGACCATCAACTAGAGGCCCCAGGGCCACGCCAGGTCCCCAAAGGCTTCCCAGGTGGCCTAGAACATTAATAAATTCAGAAAATTTGAGTCTAAAATACACTTTTTTAATCAGTCCATAAAGCTTTTAAAGCAAGGCCCATGTAATGTTAGGTTTTCATGTTCTATAGCCTATACGCCTCCCGTTTGATAGATTTTTCTGAAATCTGTCAGTCATTTTTAGGAAATATTAAACCTGAAATGAGAATATAAATGTCAATCTCAGTGATGGACAACAGGACAGCTTCAGGAATGAGAAGCCAAAATAATTTCCCCCAATGTATCTGGCAGCAGTGTGGGTGATCTCACTTACAGGCTCAGAATATCAAATTTTCAAGTTGGAAGAATGTAAAAGCAATCGGGTAGTAATATACTAGTTAAATGAAAATATTAATAGAATTTCAATGCCTTTCAAAGTTCGGCATCCACTGGGTCTGACAAAAAAGTGACCTTTGTACAAATGCTGTTGATGATTGCAGCTACAGAGGTCTCTGATGGAGGCCAATGTTGCACACTTCAGGAATGAGTCTTCATGTGAATTTTACATTTTATAACTTTTGAAGCTGTAGGTCTGAAAATACATTCAAACAAGAGAGCCTTTTCATGAGTTTGCCTCTGTTTAGCTTCACATTAAAACACTGAAATGCTCAGCCAATTACTTGATTTTTAAATCAAGTTTACACCATTACTCATATTTTACAACACATGATCAGTAGCTCTGCAGGTAATTTAGAAACAAATCTCTAACACATAGTATCACCAGATCTCCATTTTACTAACAGAAATTAGTTTACATGCTAAGTTTGCACAGATAGCAGCTCACCCTTTCTTAAAATGTAGAGGACTTTAAATGGTCAGCTTTTCCTCTCAACCTGTAATAAACTGTCCCTATTTAATTGTAACTACCCCTGTTGTAGTTTGTATCATCTTACCTGCAAACATACACAAAAAGAAGGGCATTGTGGTCAGCTAGCTTCTGCATGGCTTCACATTACAGCACTGAAAGGCATGACAATGCCGTCAATATGCCTCCAGCAAAAGGGGCACTAAAGGATACACACCATTTTGTGTTGGAAGTGAGATTCTACATCTAACTTGCTTAGTGCTTAGTTCTGGCTGTCTGTATATAGCACAATACATATTTACACTGAATCAGACAAAAGACTAAACCAGTAACGAACAAAGTGAATTAACTAATATACTTGTTGATAAATGAGCATTGCTTATCAACTTAAATTAGAATATTTAGTAGGGGGTGCCATTTTTTAGTCACTTGAAAATGCTCTGTACTCATGTTAAGTCCACTCTGAAGGTTGAACCTTTTCTATAAATATGTCTTGGGATGTTGAGGCCTTTCTGAACACACCAGACCTCAGATTTCACATTCATACAGCCTCATGATCATCTCTTGCTTGTTAACATGATATCTGAAGAAGAGTGTTGGAAATGCTTGGCTCCATCATGATTTCTCTTGATTTTGATCATTAAAGTTTAATGTTTTTGGACCTCATGCTCCTCCTTGCTTGAAGACTTTATTCCGATAACCTCAACCCTCCACTTTACTCCATTGTCTGACACTTTCAAAGACACAAAACCACACAGCATTGGTTCTAGTTGTTGTATAATCCAGAGCAACACATCTATTCCACTGCTGCTGAAGGAGACATCATGTGATAAAGCATATTTTTCAGCCAAGGGGAAACATAACCTTTACCAAACTGACACCCTGCAGTTTCAGGCGGCGTGGTGATTTCTTCAGGGTAAATGTGTTATTTTGCTGCCATTCTTGGTAAGGTTGACACACAGCTGGAGTGTGACCAGGATCTCTGTGGATGTAGGACCTGCTGATTATGTGTCGACACAGTGAACCAGTTAGCCGCTGAGGCAAAAAGCTCTAGTAACAAGAAAAGACTAACGCAGTCCAACTCTGTTCTGTGGCCTCATTTCCATTCTTAGAAATGTTGGTTTTGCTGACAAATGGAGGAAAAGGACAAAAGTATATGATGAAAGTCCTGGAAATATCTACGCAATGCCCCTCTCTGATGTGCTGTTATTAATATATTAAAACACTCCTTAAAGGCAGGGGAATGAAGAACCTGAGGTGCAACCCAGCTGAAGTTTCATCTATTAACCAATAAAGTCGTCAAATAAATGGAAGCACTATATGATGTCCCCCGCAAACTCGGGAAATCTTTCATGACCATTATTGTCGTACAGCCTTGTTTATATGGAACTTTTTTTTTCGTTCAAGTGCTAATTAATTAATTAATTGCAATACCAGGCCTATTCAAGATATTAATCCTATTTTCTTTCACTTGGTGAACATACAGTAATAACAGCTGAGACAATATTTAGAACATCTCAACCTTGCCCTTATTCAGCTATTATAAAAAAGAAAAAAGTTTAACAACAGATTATTTTTTGACTCTGCCATCTGAAACTTAAAGGTGTAGTTAGCGATGTGGGAGAAAACGAGTGAAGAGGTTGTTGAAAAATTTAGACCCGCCTCTCCCTTCACACCTCACCCCTCGCTCCACCCCCGAAAGCTGATGGACATGCATCGTCATTGAACGGCTATAGAAACTGCATAGCTGACCAACGTAGCTAAGTAACCCCGAGTCGTCAGAAAACTCGACAGACAAAATTGATAACATCACGACAACTGTACATTCTGGCAGATTAGGCAATAAGATGAATGCCTGACAGCTGTTACTGTTATGTGAAGCACCACAAAGCTAATGTTGCTGACCTATCCAGCAGAAAGACGGCGACATCCGCGTCTGTCTTCAGGTCTTTAAATTCGAGGAGTTCCCTCCACCTTTTTCTTTTAGGCTGTTTTTCAGCCATTGCTACTGCACATATTGTATCTCTCTCTTACGCTAACTGCGCACGCTACGCAACCTACTACTCCCCCTCCCTGCTCTGTCTGATCTGCGCATGAGTATGATCACCCCCTGGATGTGGAGGGGTGTACCCTGTTGTGGTAACTTGGCCTGAGCCACAGTATATACCTGCTGAAATTCAGAGCCAAGGCTGTGTAATGAAACCGGACTTTTTTTTCAACATGCTGTCAGTGGTGACATCTTGTGGATGGAGAGGAGAAATACAGAATAGAACAAATAGTGTATTAGATTAGAAGATTAGAAGATCGCTGACTACACCTTTGACTGTTAAATTGCAATAGTCCAGGGTTATTCAAACTAAGTTCACCCAAACAAAATCGCAAGGGTGTGAATGTATCAGTCTGTTCTACGAATGTATTTTATCTACAACACCTGCTAAAATATGACAGTAGGTCCAGCTATTAAAGCTTGACTGATTTATTTTATCCTTAAAAAAATAAATACAATCAATAAGACAAGATGATTGCACCAGCCTTTAGACATTTGTTTCTCAACATACAGTATGTTCCTGTATATATTGTACCTATCACTTTCCTTTAGGATATGAATGACACGTTGTAAAATTTTAGTGGCTGTTCTTGTGTTTTATGCCCTTCCATGTTGGATGTGGAACACCTCATTCTACATGTCTCATACAAAACCACTTACAAAATCCTGAACTATTCCTTTAAATTTATGAATGAATAAATATGCATCTTTATTTTTGCACAACACAAATAAACACATTTCTCTCTTTATCCTCAAGGCTGTCTGACTTGTAACAAGCAATCCTCACTCTTGCATAAGTGTAACCAATTATCTGTGCTGATTTTCTGCCATCAACACCACACATATGAGGTTTTATGTAGTGTTAATTGTCATGTCATGCAATAGTGCAAGAGACCTGAAACTATTTTTGTCTTTATGTGATTTGTTCAATTGTCTACTGTTCATTTGAAACACATTTTGATGGCTGTTCACTTTCCACAAACCAATTAATAGCTACAGCATTTCCTCTGCTGTTTGCTCAGCTGGTTAGCAGCTCAAGTAAATGAGAGCCTCGGCTTTAGTGGGGTGACAAAGTGGAAAAGACAGAAGATCCTGCATCTGGCTGGTGCATTCCCATGAGACACATCCTGTCAGAAGTCTGAAATCTTTGGGGAAAAACAACCAGAGAATTCATTCTTCTCTGTGTACTCCTTTTGTGCATTCATGTTTATCGCTAGGCAAGCCGCTGCAATGTGCTGTCTTAGTGAAACAGGATAGAAGATAAGAGTGAAGCCTGAGGTGTAAAACATCACGCAGAGGCAGAGGTTTCACTGTTGCTGAGAGAGAAGCTAGTGGCTGCAGCGTCCTCTCAGCTCTCCTCTTTTCTTTCTCTGCTGCTGCTGTCACTTTGTTTCAGCTCCTACAAATCACAACAGAGGTAACTGGGCCAGTGTGTATATCCTACTAAGTGTTTGCTGTGTGCATGTCTGCCCTCATACATGAAAAGAAAACAAAACTGAAACACAAGACCACAGCCTTAAATACACACTCCCAGAATTTGTTTCGGATTAAATTTAGTATCAAACTGGTGTCAGAGTCAGACTGGAGTGACAGGACTTACTATTGTAATTATTGTTGTTATTTATGTTATTAAGCCCCCTGCTAATCTGGGGGCTAAAATACTCTGTAGAAGAGATCCATCAGTTTTAGGCTAGGTTAAATCACTCATGTAAGGTATAGGAGCACACGCCAAGTCGACACTTTGTCGCGCTCTGTAATGGTCCATCCCTCTGATAGCCATTATCCAAGCCAGGCCCTTTCCCATCCTGTTCAGAAGTTTTCTTATCCATTACCATTACATTCTGATTGTCAGACAGACTATTTTGTCTGTATGTTCAGGTCAGTAGAGGAACATGATATGTATCATACTTAAAGCTGGGGTTGGTAATCTGATTTAGATACACTTTTTGTAATACTGGTTAAAATGATTTTTTTTATGACCCAATGGCAATCAACTCATAATGTGTTCTTAAAACAGAGCAAAAAATATCCACTATCTACAGCAGGAGTAAAACAGGGAAAACACCAACCAATAAACATGTCATGTCACCAGTTTTTAAACCAATTAAATCCCGTCGCCATTCTGCCCGACTACTGCGCGTACATTTTGCTGGTGTGCACAGGCTCTAATTCAGTGCGTGTAGCCGAGCTGAGAGGGATCCAAGTCCGCTGGAGAATGCTTACCTGTCAAGTCTTGTCTTTGAAAATAAGTGAAGCCCGCTACGAGCTGCCCACAACCCCAACCAAGCTCCAGTAGCTCTCACATTTTAAGAAAGATGCACAAGAAATCTAAAGTAAACACTTTGTTTTTCTTGGTTTGTTCCGCTGTTGGCTCTAGTCTCATGACAGCTGCCACCCAGGTTACTGCAGGGGGACGTTCTCGTGAGGCTTTTTCTTCTTTGGTTTTACGTCGGTTGGCATCCATCATTTTGGAGCATTACAACCCCATTCAGGCTAGAGTCAGAGTTCAGTTTGGAGAGGCAGAGGAATGTTTTTTATTATTATATCGTCACACAGGAGTTTTACGGGAGAATACTAATACAGGAGGACGGCAGGGAAGAGGTTAAAATATGTAAAATACGGTAGTTTCATGGCCAAAACGGGAGACCTGGCAGCTATGTGGAGAATGGCAGAGGAACTACCTAAACCCCAATCAACACCGGGCGGTGAGCACTGACTAACTTTCCATATTTGTTTGTTTTTTTAACTTTGCTATGATAATGTTTTGGTGTTTCTTACTGCTGACTGAGACATGACTTGGTGTAGGGTAAAACAAACATGTTGTGCTGAGGGTTTGGAGTTGAATCAGTCTTCTGGAAATATCAGCTGCCCGTGTGCATGTGAGCCTGGGGGGGGGTCATTTTGGGCGAGGGGTGGGAGGGGCTAGACAGACTCCTGAGGAGATGCTACATATAAATTCATGCTAGTTTTCCAAAATTACCGACCCCAGCTTTAAGTGGAAAGGGTCGAGTTCATAGAATTTCCTTTCAAGTCAAAGGTCTGCATAGTCCCATCAAGAGAAACAAATCACTTCCACTGATCACTAACTGCACAGAATTAGTGTGTCACTGAGGTACACTGGCTTCACTTTTTCAACAACTGGATGAGGAGATGATGCTTATCCATCTGCATTGGCCTGTCTCCTTAGGTTAGTGTATCTAAAGGTTTCATATCCTGCAAAATCAAATATCTTTATTTTTTAATGCTATAAAGGTGTGTTCACACCGTACACGACTTGGGCAACCTGGGCAACAACTCTCCATTTAAAGCCAATGGACAGCCGGAATGGGGCGGGACAAGCCCTTCCACAATGTGACGGACGCAATCTGGGGGACTACCTGGTCACTTTGAAACAGATCACTGCACTTTGTTGCCAAAGTTTAAAAAATTTTAACTTTTCAGGCAACATCACGTGTGGATGTGCTGCGACAGTCGATCAGCATTGTATGGGTGTGTGATGACATCTGTGACAGTTAACAACAACTGTTTTTTTTTTCTGGATTGCAGAGTGATAATCCCCGTCCATGTGGGAAAATAGTTGGTGCGTACATTTGTTCCGCCAACAAGTGTGACGGTTCTCTGCGGTCCTGTTCTTTCTCAACCTGTTTATCAGCCTGAGGGAGACAAGAGGGGCCAACAGCTGCACTGTTTCATGGTTGATGGATGGATGAGTTAAAAAGATGCAGTTTAAGTAATGTCAACTAATACAAATGTATGATCTATGATTTGATATGATCGCAGTAAAACTCAACCGGGCATGACGTCACAGAGCAATGCAACAGTGACAAAATAAGATGTTCAATGGACAGGCAACACCAGTTCATGCTCTCTGCCTCTTTCAAGAAGATGCCCTTTAAAATGTTCTGTTTCTTACTTTGAGGGGTTTATTATGACATGAATAGCTATTACAGCCTCCACCTACATGTGTTTTTTATGAGTGTCTCAGAAAGATGCAATGACTGTTTTAAAAGTCCACTGTGCAACCTGTAACCCCCCTCCTATCAGGCATTGTTTGGGCAGCCAATTAACACAGAGCTCAACATCATAGCCTCCTTTTTATTTAACTTAAAGCAAATCGTTGATTAGATACCCAAAACGAGACGCAAATTGTTAAACACACCTGGACATGGGACCTTTAGAATGTGTTAAGTGCAATCAAAAACACATTTACTTTGGCTCATATCAAGTTCAGAGCAGTTACAAATTCCCCATTACTGAAAAAAACACAATCCAAGTCTTATCTCCAGCAGATATTAAGCATGTCTGTGCTGGAGAACTAAATGCAGTTTCAGAGTTAGCAGAGGGGAGATGCTTGTGCTTAAGGCCTCGTGTGTTCCCATAGCCCCAGTGTGTATGTGGATATAAATAGAGTTGCTACACCACCAGAAAAGTTGCTATTGGGTAGACGCCAGCCACAGCCTCAATACAGTCCAGCCCGACCTGTACTCCATCCTGCATGACCCCTGGAAAATGAGTTTCTGAGGAGCCAAATCTGCAACAGTGGACGTTTTGTAAAACCTGACTGATGACGGGTAATATATAACATTCTCCTGGGCGGCTCTGCTGTGTATTTGTAAGTTAAGCTTTGCTGGAGCAGCAGCACACTGAGCAGTCTTGCATTATTTGTGCAAAGTGAAACCACATCCGTTTTCCTCCAGGAATAGCTCTGGGTTCAGTGTAATGATGCATTTCTCTTTCAGCACGGAGATAAATATCATTCCAGCTGCAGGATTTAAGCAGAAGACTGATTTCACTTTAATCTCCACAGCTTGGGCTCAGGTAGTTTCCTGTGAGCATGTGAATGAAGCCCAAAGATCAAATGGCAATATTAATGAGTAAATAAAAAGCAGGGAGGATATTTCAGTCCGGTGTGGGGAGTCAGTCTTCAGGGGATTGTTCTGTTCCACACAGATGCACTCCTGACTGACAGCACAGCCTCTGATAATTGTGTGAATGTGTTTGTGAGCAGATTAGAGAAAGAAAGAAGAGCGAAAGGTGGGGCACTTGAATATGTGTGAGGAGGAACAGTGAATTAGCTGACGGTGGGAATACACAAAGCTTTTTATTGAAGTTTCTTGAGTCAAAGATTTAACACTGCTGTGAGCCCAGATTCATTTGTGTTTGTAAAGTTTGCAATTCCTTTTGGAGTTATTTGTGGGTTTGTTGAGGGTTATTGCCATTCATATCAGTGTTGTCAGATTTTTCGACTGAAACAGGCTACCAGGTTGATACAAACAAGCCCAAAACAAGCAACTTTCAGTTATTAATTTCATAGAGAGAAATCTACAGAAAGCGTGTTTTAATTTTCACCCTGTTTGTAACCAGACAGTCAGGTTTTATTGAAGCTTTTTGTTAATCCCCAACAGCTTTATTATGGTGAAAACAGTGGTGGCTATATTAGAAATTAATTCAATTCTGGATATAAGGATTCTTTATGGTGGAAACATCATTTCCCACACTGTTTTTACAGTAAAATCTACATTTGTGTTTGCAGTGGCGCAAAATAATTTGTGTAACTTCTGAATTGAGTTTAAATTGGTAGTAGAGCATATTGTGTCTGTGGCATAGTTGGATAATGCGCTTACTTCAGTGATCAGGAGGTTGCAGGTTCAAGCCCAGCTCCGAGTGACACATGGCGATGTGTCCTTAAGCAAGACACTTGCCCCCAAGTTGCTCCCACTGCTGCGTCATTGGAGTGTAAATGGGCATGAAATATGTTAGACTATGCATGAATATGTTAGAGATATGGATGGATAACTAACATAGAAACTCTGAACTATCAGTGAAGTGAATGTGAGAGTGTGTGTGAATGGGTGTGAATGGGTCGGAGCACAACAAGCCCAAATGAGGCCCCATCCACACAAAGACAAACCGAGGTCTGAACGCATACGTTTTTTGCCGAATCTGCGTATCATCCATACCAAGATGGTGTTTTGGGGGTCTGTAAACAATCATTTCTGAAACCAGGTTCCAGTGTGGAAAGATTTTGAAATGCCGTATATGCAACTCCATGTTTACGAGCTCTCCGCAACTTTTCAGATATGCTTACCTTATCGTCATTGACACGCATGCGCCACACACGGCAACGACAGCAACAATGGCGACGTATATGTGCATATGTGCTGATGAAGCTAGTGACCCTACTATCCCTGTTGCAGCAAAATCTCCTTCTTCTCAATCACCAACGAGTTGAACAAACAATTATCAAGGACACATTACAGTGGTCTCTGTTTACAATCTCTGTTTACAACTTTTGCCGCAAGTGCGTATGCCCACTGTTTTTTCGTCTGTTTCCGCTTGTTTCCGTCATATCATTACAGCGCCCTTAGAGATCTGTTATGTGTTTTACAGCAGTTTTTAAGCGTATCGAGTGCAATCATGTAAACACAAATTTTCTGAGACGCCTTCATCTTTATGACGATCATTTTTGAAACTGTTTAGCGTTTTGTCTTCGTGTGGATGGGGCCTGAGCAACTATACTTCTTGAACAAGTCCCCAAAAAAAGAAAAAATGCACCCCACAACTGCAATTATTTCCAGGCAACTTTAAAAAAAAAAGCTGAAAGTACTTTATAATATGCAGATTTTACAACTCTGGTTCATATGGTCTTTGAAAAACAAACATGAAACTCAACAATAATAATCAATGATAATCTTTTCAAATTTGCATTTCTGTTCTATCGTTACGTTCAAATGACTGAAAGCAAAAAGTGAATGACAGCTATCGTGTAACTACAGCATGACAAGCTAACTCCAGTGCTGCCACTTTACACCAGCCTGCTACGTATTATATGTGTGAAAGTTGGATTCAAACTGACATTTTGGCAAACTTGCCAAAGTACGGGAAAACGTCAAGCTGCGTTGAGCTAAGTCAGGCCACGCAGAACTTAGTTAATAATAGTCAGCTGGACTACACTGTTTTTTGTTAGGTATGTCTGAAAATTTCACTATCACTTAAACATTTCTGATGTTTGATCCAACATGCTTGTAAATACCAGCAAGAGTTGACCTCCACTTACCTTCGCTTCCCCCGATTATAGCTGCGTCATCTCAGCTGCTTCTTTCTCAGGCCTGGACCTCTGTTGTACAAGTTGAGGTGCCATTTTGGATAGAGTCATCTTTCATCCTCTAGGCATGATGTCAGAATACCATGTCACATATATCTACTTTTCTACCATTTGATGAGTTACGTCACAACATGTTTGTACAGCGTTAAGCAGCACCAAGCTCTACTGGGCAAAAGCACCCCTGAGTTGAGCGCTATTGATGCGTTACATCTACATTGGTGGACGTTTAAAATCCATCTACATTTAGGTCAGCAGGCTGTCATACAATTTCAAACTTTGGTCAACATCAGTTAACATTTGTTGATGTGTGAACTGGCCGAAAGTTTTTGGTTGACAGTTTGAGAAAATTGCAAAAAATCAATCAGGCAGTGAAGGTTGAAGATTGGCTGGAGACAGAATGCAGTAGATTGGGTCCTGATGCAGAGTGGATCCATTAGGTAACAAAGGAAATCTAAGCTTAAGAAAACAGGTTGTGTCATGATAAACATTAGAAATTTCAATAAAATTTGTTAAAACTTTCTGAGTCATCTTCCTGACAAATGGGCAAACAACAACTGGACAAATGCTGGCAGAAACATTGCCTCCTTTTGGCTCAGCAGACAACTTCATGTGGCTCTTACTGTATGTGCTTGTTTATGTACCTTTTTCCTTCTAACCTCAGAACATGCTTAAAATAGGCTGATGCTCCACTTGTCTACAGGGATTCTAATTTAACAGTGTTGATAGGTCATAATCACATTATGTAAATGCACAGGCAATCACAGTGCTGATTTTGATTATGCATCAAAATGGCTGACATGCTCAGCAGTTATATTCAATTATTGTATGCATGCAGCTTTAGTTCTCTACTAACATGTATCCAATAAAGACATTGCTAGAAGCTCTCTTCTCATCTTTATTCAGGTAGCTTGACTTCCCAACAGGAAGTCAGCTCAGTGGTTCGGAGACGAGGTTGCATGATTATACTGGTGTTCAGTAAGAAATACAACTGCTGAATAAAACAAAAGGCTTACATTACTTTCAGGAACACAAACAAACCTAATTAAATTAACACTCTGCAGAGTTATATGCTGCCCCTAGCCATCTGTTTTGTAGAACTGGGATAAATCCTTCAGTTAAAACAGAATCTTATCTGCATTAAAATAAGACTAGATTATAAGCCTTGTGATGCAGTTTGTGTCTCGATGGCAGAAAACTAAAATAAGAAGAAACCAAGGAACAGGACCCAAATACAGATATTAGCAGAATTAAGATTACTCAAACCAAAAAAACAGCTCAATAAACAAAAACTAATTAAAAAAACCCCACAAAAAACACAATGAAACTTACAAAAGACACAGATGAGAATCACACTGGTGAAGGGAGTCACAATCAGGGATTCACACAAAGAAGGGAGGGCAGGAAACACAAGGAAAGACAAGAGTGAGGACCTTCAAAATAAAACAGGAATGACCGGACACATGAGGAACACAAAGATCAAGAGATTTAAACATACAAAATCCAACTAAACTGGCTATAACAATGACAGTTTGTTGCTATTTTGTACATATTTCTTTGTAAAAGGTACTCCCATTTATATCAAAGTCAATGATGCATAAATTCCTGGATAGAGTAAATACTTAGCTATAATTTCTTTGCAAGGATTATATGCCTTTCATCTAGTACATACTGTATCTTATCTTTGGGTCCATCTAGTTCACTTGTAAGGGTAAAAAAGACTTGAACTAGTTCACTAGTGAGCACGTTGGCCTTCAAAAGTGAGCTAATATCATGCAATTTATGCACTAGTTACCAAGTAATTTTACTTCATGTTTTTGCAGCTCATTCACGGGATACATAATACATATTCACTCAGCTTGCCTTGGTACTGGTCTAAAAATAGAGCTAGGGTCTTGCTTAGTTCTACATCAGCTCTGTCGGGTGTAACTGCAGAACTAAGTTAAAGGTGTAGTCAGCGATGTGGGAGAAAACGAGTGGAGAGGTTGTTGATAAATGAATTTAGACCCACCTCTTCCTTCATACCTCACCCCTGGCTCCACCCCCAAAAGCTGATGGACGTGCATCGTCATGGAAACGGCCGTAGAAACTGTATCGCTGACCAATGTAGCTAAGGTAACCCTGACTCTTCAGACAACTCGACTGCCATCATTGATAACATCACAACAACAGTACATTTTGGCAGATTAGACAATAAGATGAATGCCCGACGGCTGTTACTGTTATGTGAAGCACCACAAAGCTAATATTGCTAACCTATCCAGCAGAAAGACGGCGAGATCCGCGTCCGTTTTCAGGACTTTCAATTGGCGGAGTTCCCTCCACCGTCGCTACGCAACCTACTACTCCCCCTCCCCCCTCTGTCTGATCTGATCACCCCCTGGATGTGGGGGGTGTACCCTGTTTTGGTGACTCGGCCCGAGCCACAGTATTAACCTGCTGAAATTCAGAGTCAAGGCTGTGTATTGAAACTGTACTTTTTTTTCAACATGCTGTCAGTGGGGACATCTTGTGGATGGAGAGGAGAAATACGGTGATTTTGCCAAATACTGCATTAGATTAAAAGATTAGAAAATCGCTGACTACACCTTTAATGTCAGCTGGGCGACCCTGTTCTTTTTCAGGTATGTTGGCATATTTAAATAATCCTTGTTTAGACTCCCAGTGGTTGTCATGTAACTGGATGGAAATTGTCTGACATTTGGCTGAGAGGGGAAAGTCTTCTGTCAACTCCAAGTCACCAGTGTACATGGTCACCAGTTAAATAAATTCACTGAGCTTATTTCCTTGTTTCCCGGATTCTAAAAGATTATTAAACGAGTTGGGCTTATGTCTGTGCGGTCTCACAAATTATTTAGATGATGATTGTGGTCTTGATTGATCTGTTTGTCTAAAACATCTTCAGTTGTAGTTTTTTCTGCAGATCTACATTGTTACCAGTAAGTATGTCTCAGCAACAAGTGGAAGTGATGCGAGTCAGGAATGCTTCACGGTCTAGGAAACCTCATGCCAGTGCAGAACAGGAAGTCTACAAAGCCTACATAGACAGGGCCTCTTGAATTATTTTACCCCTGAATTAAGATACAACCAGTCTTTTATTTTATTATTTATAGTTATAGACTAATTAAAATAGCTGTCAACCTGCCCCCTCAGTCTCTGTGATGAAGATAGATTTGCTTATCGCACCTTTGCCTAATAATCAGTGAAGAGATAAATGACTAGAGTTGTTTGTTCAGGTACACATTAATTATTTAATAAACTTATAAAGGATTTAAATGACTACCTTACAAGATAATCAGTCAGATGGATTGGTGTTTTTCTTTCCTGTTCACTGAATAGGCATGTGTATTAAAGCACTAAACATCTGATGTTCTGTTTAATGGTAAATAAATGTTACATAACCTATTTTCCCATAGAGAGGCAGCTTAGACTACTGTTAAGTACACATCTCCAGTTACAGAAGAGCAAGCAAATGAAATAGTTTAAACTTGAACTACTGTGAGGCATTTATACACGATTGTTGAACAGGATAAGCACAGAAGAGGAGAGGATAAAACAGGCTGGTGACGGTGACTGAGACAGACATTATTCCTCTTTTGTTATAGATGCATATTTTGTTTTGTAGCAAAATTTAAAGTCACTGTAACTTTGGCCTTTAAGCTCCAATTCTTTTCAGTTCATCCTTGAGTCAGAGTGGACATTTGTGCAAAGTCTGAGGAAAATCCAAAGTGCTCAAAATATAACATTAACGAGCAAAGGCTTAATATACTGTATGTCCCAGTGATCTTGACATTTGCCCTTAACAGTGGTGTAAAAAGTCCTTGAAACCCATACTTGAGTAAAAGTAAAGATATCTTATATAAAATATACTCAACTAAAAGTGAAAGTCACTCATTAAAAAATCACTTAAGTAAAAGTCTTAAAGTAGCTACTATTAAATGTACTTAAGTATTAAAAGTAAAAGTACAAACAAAGAGAACAGGTACAAATAGTTGTTGCTCTCCCAAGCTTTATTAAGTTTAACTCTTCCTCCCTCCCTCAGCTCCCTTCACCTCTTACTCCCTCTCTCCATTCCTCCCTTACGTAAAGTTCATGAACTTGCGGTTCATCTATAGCAGAAGTTGATTTTCAAAATTGCTTGAGTTCAGTCGTGCTCTTAGCGGGCTGAATACAAGTCCTGCAATGCTAAACAGTCGTTCACAGGCTGCAGAAGCAGGCAGAGGTGTGTTCAGCTTCGTGCAAGAGCGCGAACAGTCCATACGGTCCTTTTCAAAATAAAATGTGAAAATAAGTGTAATTTATATTCACATTTTATTATGTAGCGAGTAACTAAGTTGACAATTTAAATGTAACGAAGTAAAAGTATCATTTTTAAATTTTTAATGTAGTGAAGTAAAAGTAAAAGTTGCAAAAAACATATAAACTCAAGTAAAGTATAGATCCTTCCAAAACATACTTAAGTACTGTAACTAAGTACTATTACTTCGTTCCTTTACACCACTGTCCCTTAAAACTTGAGTAAGTCCATCCTGGAGTCAGAGTGGACAAACACATCCACTGGCCACTTAATTAGGCACACTCATTTAACTGCTCATAAGGCAAGTAGTTTCAAGTACATCACATGGCAGCAGCTCAGTGTGTTTAGACATATACTTGTTGTAAAATCTTAATATCCTTCATATGCTTAGAGGACAAAAAAGAGCAGTAGCCAGCCAGTAGCCATATATTTACCTCTGCCAGGAGGTTATGTTATTGCCGGCGTCTGTTTGTTTGTTTTTTTGTTTGCTTGTTTGTTTCTCTGTTAGCAACATAACTCAAAAAGTTATGGATGATTTTGATACATTTTTCAGGAAATGTCCGGATTGGGACGAAGAACAAATGATTAGATTTTGGGAGCAATTCGGATCACTGTCTAGATCCGTCATGGCGTAAAATGTGATTTTCGTGAATTACTACATGGCTAAAATTGATATAATTATGAATCCAATTGCTAATGGTACGCTTTCATGGTCAAGGATTCTAAATGTTTACGTGAAATAAAGGTAGGACTAAAATTTATGGTGAAAATCACAATTTGGACGAGGACTGTGGTGCTGGCGGAGGTCTGTGCTCTCCGAGTGCTTTTCTAGTTTTATCTTTTATTTAAGAGCTATCTTTTTTAGATATTATTTTAAATCTGTAATACTAAACTGCTACTGAGTCCCAATTTCTCTGAGGAAGTTTTTCAAAGGGATTAATAGAGTACTATCTAGTCTAATCTAATCTAATGTAAACTTGGTCAAGATGGTTTTAAGATCTAACTGAGCATCAGAAAAGTGACTTTAAACGTGTCATGGTTGTTGGTGTCAGACGAGCTGGTCAGAGTATTCCAGAAATTGATGATCTACTGTGATTTTTACACACTACCATCTCTTGGGTTTACAGAGAATGGCCTAAAAAAGAGAAAATATCAAGTAAATATCAGATTTCAGTGGAGAAGAAATGTCTTAATGCCAAAGGCAACAGGAGAAATGCTTGAGTGGCTCAAGGTTATAAAAAGCAGACCACACCAGGTGCCGCTCCTGTCAGCTAAGAACAGGCCAATAAGGTGGTAACGCTCACTCTGGATCACCAAAATCAGACTGCAGGAGATAAGATAAATGCTGCCTAGTCTGATGAGTCTCAATTTCTCCTGCAACATTCAGATGGTAAGACCAGAAATTGGCATAAACAACATAAATACATGGATCCATCCTGCCTTGTACTAATAATTAAGGCTGCTGGTCGTAGTATAATGATGCGGGGTACACTATTTTGGCACAGTTTTGGCCGTTTAGTATCAGTCAGAAATCATTTAAACACAAAATCCTACTGACGTGTTGTTTTCTGACCATGTATATCAATTTTTTCCACAGTGTATCAATCTTCTGGCACTACTTTAGCGGAATATTGCACCTATCATAAAAGCTCAGAGTCATGTCAAACTGGAGCCTTGAGCATCACTATTTCATTGTACTCTAGTGGTCTACATTTACCAGGTATTAGCCTAAAAGAGCACCTTTGGGATATGATGGAAAAGGAAATTGGTATTCGTGATGTGCAGCCAACAAATCTGCAGCAACCATGTGATGCTACCATTTTTTCAGCGCCTTGTGAAACCTATGCCATGAAGATTTAAGGCAGCTCTGAAGGCAAAAGAGGCTCCAACCTGGTGTAAGCAAGGTGTACCTAATAAAGTGGACTCTATGTAAGAACTGATATGAAAACATAACACCCCAAGTCTCACATAGTGCCATAATAACAACCATAACAACAAGTTAATAACAAACCAACACTTTATTTAAGACACATGGATGATTTACAGTTCATGAAGTCACTTCTTATGCTGAAATGAAAATTACAGAAAACCTGCATTACAATAATGGCATTGTAACATTTAAATACTCAGTTCAACAACTGAAGACCTATATATACAGAAATATTCCAAATTTGTCAGCTTCAATAAATAATGTCAGTGTGCTTTTTTTTGTCATTATTGACACATCTCCTTCCTGAACAACTTAAATTAAACCTGACAGCATTTAACACTGAAGGGTTAAAGCATTGACATCTTTCCATCTATAAAACAGTGAAACCTTGTACAGTAAAAGAGAAAATATTCAAGTTCTCCTTCTTATCAGCGGAGGATATGAACAGCATTGATGCTTCACAGTTTACACGAAGGCCTAGACTGGTGGTAAGGAATGCAATACAATCCACAAACAAACAAATGTATAAAAATAGACAAAACAGATCCGGGAGTAATCAGATGATGACGCGATAAAAACTCGCTGTCAAAAATAAACTCTCAGAGCCAAAACAGTGAACAGGAGTAAAACTGCGCCCTCATCCTTCAGATCTTTCTGCAGCAAACAGCAAATAAAACTAAAAATGAAATTAAAAAGGCTACAGAAGAGTACGAGAGTCCAACATGAGAAAGAAAACATGAGAGGAGAGATATTTTTAGAACAATGAACGGAAAATTAAAGTGCCAGAATTAATTTGAAATGTTGACAAATAAGACAAAATGTTACGAAATTCAAATTGCTGCATTACATTAAAAATACAACTCTCAAAATTAAAATGTGAATTTAGAGTAATAATTAATAATTACATTTTTTTTTAATATCAAATTTATGGAGTAGGAACAAAGCTTAAAAATGAAGTTAAAAACACATTCAAGTAAAAGTCAAAATGGAAAAGTTTTAACATTTTTTTGGAACAAAGGTTGAAATTTTCAAATTTAAGTTTATGAGAAAATTAAAAAAAAATGAAATTCAGAATTTCTGGCATCTACATTTTAAAAAGTCGTCATTTCAAATAATCACTATCAGCATAGAATAAATGTGAATCCAAATTCTAAGTCATGATACATTTATAAAACCAATTTAAGTATAATTTGGAAAAAGAGTTAACATTTAAAGGTCCATTATCAAACTCATGAACTCAAACAAACTGTTTAAATAGTTTTGCCTTAAAGTCCATTCAGATTTTAATTTTTGGAAGCTACCTGAGGACTGAACAAATATCCAGCTCAGGTAGTTTCTCTCAATCGGGCTGTCTCTTAATTACATAGTTAGTGGACATTTTTCAGGTACGTCAGCATAATACACGACCTGCAAGGTAAGGTAAGATATACTCAAAATAATATCATTAAAAATTTGAATTAAATAACAAATTCAGGGGGTACCAATAGCTGTCCAGTTTGCTAGTGCTCTGTGTGCAAAACTCTAAAAATTCCATTTAAATTCCGCAGTATAAGGTTGAAGTTCAAGAGGATTCATGACGCCTACTGGGAAGATTCAACTTTTGTCTATCCATGTTGACTTTTTCCCAGAATTATACCTAAATATTCAACATTTTATAGCATCGGCTGATATTGATATATTTTCAATACTGCACACCTATTTTTTCCACATTATTTAAATATTATTCCTAACATTTAAATCTGTTCTCCAAATGTCAACATTTTTCTTGAAATTGTTAATCAGCATAATTCCATACATTTCTATTTGCTCCACTTTTCAACCTTTTAGTGCACCATCACATTAATACTTTCCTCTCATCATTCTTTCTCCTGCTCGGCTCTAATTCTGTTCTGCGAAAGGCGACAGCAGTCTTTGAATGTGATGATGCAGCACAGAGACATGAGGTCAGTAAATCAGTTCTGTACAGAAAACTAGAAAGAAATTAAAATTCAAGCAAATGCATGTTTTCCTGCTAAATATCCTAAAAATGTTAAACCATGAATACGGTCAGTCTGCTTTATGGCAGTATGCTACACTGGATGAGGGACCATTGAACCAAAGAGAACGGATATTCATCTCTCTCTCAAAGATTTCTCATATTTATCATCAATACACAGAGGAGTGCAAATATTACAGCCATACAAAGTTGAAAGTTTGGATATGTGGGTTTAAATCCCAATTATGGGACAGTTATTCTGGGTTACTGAGCAGATTAAAAACTGTTTAAGTAGATTTTAGGAAGCAGGGCATTGAAGCGACACTCCTGCTGCTTGAATGTTGCGATTCAAGTTTCCCTTTTGTACCATTTCCAGTAAAAATTTCCTCATGTCACATTTAAAAACACATTTCCTACATTCAACTGATGAAAGTTTCCCTTTTAAGCGACCATCAAGCTTCGTCAGATCATGTACAATAAAAGTCAAGTATTAAAAATAGCTCGTCTTTGTCTGATGAAATCTTTAAAAACTCCCTTTTTTCCTTCAGAGTAATCCAACGTATTCATATTTCTGTGCGACTGTTAGCCTCCAGCCCACTACATGTGCAAACTGAGCCCTCTTTATTAACTGTGAAATGTGACAGGGCGAGCCCGGCCTCCGTGGTTCCCTTTTTTTTTTTTTTCAAAGTAAGGCTCTTCACACAGTCCAGCAGCACACATTAAGCCATTCAGACGGATGAATACATTATAGTGCTTCTCATCACACACGGACAACTTTGAAATAGCACTGCAACATGTTGAAAACACACACGAACACATCTGTAGACACATAGTTTCCCTCATGATGAAATGGGACAATGTGGAGTGCAACAACAATAATCTACACCTTTAAAGATGAGCCAGAGAGACGTCTTAAAACATAATCAGTAAAACTATGTTCTTATATGCAGGGTTAAAAGTTATCCAGGGAAGCACGACATTACTAGCATCAAAACTGAGTTATTAGTGACATCGGGTATGAAGGTTTATTATTTTACAGCCATTAATCAACCAAACAAATCCACATATTATGTATTTTGATGTAAGTTTGTGGAGCACCACTACACCTACATGACTTTTGATGTTATGTTTTATTCCCTTTCAACAGCTTAACATTGCCCTGATATCAATATTATATATTCTTTTAAAATCCCAAATTAAAAACCACTCAATATTGGGTTTTGGTATGCTAATAAACCCCTCAGTTCAAGCCCTTCTTGGAAGGAGGGAGGTTTAGATGTCACTAGTTTTAAATCCTTGCTGTGTCTGAATTAGTGTCACAATACTGGATTTTTAACTCATGGTTATTAAGGCCCAAAAATTCTTGACAACAGTATCAACTGGAAATTGATTTATAAACTAGAGAAAAACCAGCACTGCAAGATAGCTTAAACCTTGTTGTCTCTGCATTAGCAAAAAAGTAAATATAGCTACAGTATTAATAAGTTCTAAGTGATAAAGCTAGTGCAGAGTGATTTGACCTATTTATCCAATCACAGTATTTTACTCATTTATTCAGCTATATGTTTGTTTGTCCTCAACAGTAATGACACTACATCACCATATAACTAATTAAAAGAGATAGTGTTTTAAAAAATGTGTTTCAAGAGCTACAACTCCATCACACAGAGCATTCATTCAAAACATGCAAGTTTGCTTCCCTCCCTCTACTGTTTCTGTCACAGAAATCCCTCTGTTGCGCTGCTGTTCTATCTGCTGTTACATTGGCTGGGTGGTTGTGCTGTTCCACAGTTATGCACAAAATAGTCACACAGTATTACCAAATGCCTATTTTAGCCCAATATGATTACTGTTGTTTTTAATAAAGATCTTTCTTAAGAGGTGGCTTCAGTTTTCTAGAGCTGTGCTCCAATGTTTACTAGGGCCACACAGGCATGCCTACGCATTTTGCGCTTTTGGTGAGGGGAAACAAACTTGGCTGCTGTGCCTTTAAAGAGGGCAGATAGGGCTTTCTTGTACTGCTTCTGTTAAAAATAAGTTTGGGTGTAGTGTTCATTCAATGATGTCTTGTATTTTATTGCTGATTATTTTTATATTGATAGCAATATATTCCTCATTCTTGGTTAAACAGTACAGTCTTTATCATGTTTCACATTCTATTAGAATCTCATAATCACACTAACTACTTTCTCCTTTTGAAATCCAAATCCCACTATTTTACCCTAAAGCTAAATTACCTTGAGCTTGCACTTCTGTTCTTTTCTCTTTCCATTAGCTGTTTTTGAATGTGAAAAATGCTTCGGTAAAAGCTGCTTAAGGTGCTGTGGTATGACATTTTAACAATCAAATCTTCAAAATAGATCATAAAAAGGAATAAAGCTAATTATAAAACTTGGATAAGGACGAATATATAGATGTCTACAATGAAGGGGCAGGCAAGTTGTTTGACAATTAATGAACTTATATTCAAAAAATTTCATTTAAGACCTTAAAATCCTGTTGTACTAAAGAGTGTGTGTTCTTTTACAATTAAAAAACATACAATGGTTGAAGAACTATTCAACATCAGCAGACAGCGCAGTATTGTGCATCCCTAGTTTTACCTTATTGTAGTTTACATGTTATAATTTCAGGAAATACTCTTATAAGATCATCCCATGTATGATTTATCATCTGTCTCTGTGTTTCTTTCTGCTTTGGCGTCCCTTTTGGCTCATCTTTAACAGGTGTCCACGTTCTCCACAGCACTTTTCTGTACATCTTCAAACATCTATGTACATTTCACGAAGCTGTCAAGCATCTCTACCTTTATGATACACAAACTAAAGCAGAGATGTGTGAGATACTACAGAGAACTGTCCTACATTTCACATGATTTAAGAGACCAATTACTTCTAAAATGTACCTACACGTTATGTAATAAATAACACAACTCATAGAGGAGCGTGAATCCTCCTCTGAGAGACACAAATACAGCAGAAGGCGTTTACTGTTAGCACTGGCTTCGTCTTTACAGTCATTAAAATATCAATTTGATTCTCTTATTAATGCACATAAATTTAAGCTCTGCTGAGTAGCACTATGTTGTCAGTTTGAGGTTGGATGTAGAGATTGTTTGCTTGTTATGATCTAGCTGTGCTATCACTGTTTGCAGGACTGATAGTTACAGGATGCCTACAGCTCATTGTGTCTAATAGCCCGGTGTGCTTTTGCACCTAACGTTACTTTTTCATTTGACGGATCTTTGATGTTTACTGGATCATGGGATCATCGTTGGGAGAGACCAGAGTGGGCACGCCGACGAACGACGGGGTTTTGTCCTCGCCCTGGCCTCCTGCTCTTTTGGACACGGTGGTGAAGGAGAGGTGGTCGTGCTCCAAGATGGCCAGGCGGTCCTGCGGCTTCTCCTTCTTCAGGTAGAACATCTTCCTCAGCTGCTTCAGCTGCTGCAGCTCGCAGAAGGTTTCCAGCACCACCAGCATGACGATCAGACCCAGGATCAGGTAAACTGGAAAGATAAGCACACGGGGAGGAAGAGGGGTTAAAGGTTGGAGTTTTAAGATAGAGCTTAAGATAAAAAAGACATACTGAGGACATTTTACATAACAGTGCTCGTGCTTGTCGGGTTTATTTCATTCTATTTAAGTTTCACTAAAGTAGGAGTGCTGCTGCTTCCTTTGTTTCCGATCTTTTCTTTTTCTGTGTTTACTGTTACGTAACAGAGAACACAGACACATTTCCTGTATGAGGGCTGAGAAGTTTAACACGTTTTACAGGTTTATTGATATATTTTCAAATAGAAGACAACACTGATCATATCAATAATTTATGTTGATGCTAAATTGAAAAAAAGTTTAAACTGCATTAATGCTCTTATTGACCAAGATATCTTAAATTTAAATGTTCAGTTTTATTGAAGAATGATCCTTTTGTTTGTTGCATTTTTCAAGGATGAATTTATGTTTGATTTTGTGAGTATTTGAGTCAGTTTTATACACATTTTGGCTACATACAGACTGCTATTGATAAAGATTCTCTGTGATATTTGACAGTTTCTTCTGGAGTTATAACTTAAAAAAGACTCTCTTTCTGTTCTTTCTCTACAGAAAAAAAGAACAAGATGCACATCATGCATCATTGTGAAAATAAAAAAATAAATGAATATGATTATTGGTCAGCTTCATCCAGCTCTACCTTGTTTACTCAAAACTAAATGGCAGAACAATTAGTCTTAATTTTTTTCCACTTTTAAATCCCTAAATACAGCTGAAGAAAAAACCTCTACACCAAAACAAATAACCTTTAGAAGAAATCAATGAAATCTCCTTTCTAAAGTTAAGCCTACAGTTTTTAAAGCACCAAACATAAATCTTTTCCAATTATCTTTTTACTGCTATCTGCTTCATACTTTTCTTAATGTTTTGTAAAAACTGTTGTATGTATTCTGCTGTGATTCTATCAACTAATCAATAAAATACATATACATACATAGTTATGTTAAATGTGTTAAAATGTGTTGTATTGAAGTGCTGCAAAAGCAAAAATAAAAAGAACATGACAGCAAACAAGATAAGCTGTCAAAATAAATAATTAAAAGCACATAAAACAATTAAATTAAAGTGAAAGTCCATTAAGATTAAAAAAAAGACCAAAGTGTTTGAATACCCTTTTAGTCCAATAATCTGTTGTTTGCACAACTGACACAAGAGGGCAGCATAACAAAGCAAAGAGGGGGGACTAATATGAAACATGAAGAGAAAACTCAGAGTAAAAGTTTGAACATTACAGGAAAATCCCCCAAAATATCTGCAGATGTTACCGCCCGTTTCAAACCTTAAACATTCTTTAAACCTGTTGGGGTGCATGCAAATGATTTAAGGCAAAATCGAACATAAAACATCAGGTTCGATGTATCAGTCCTGCTGAAATGTCCTTTTTCAAGAGCATAAGAGCCAAATGATAAACCTACTGAAGGGCGGGGAAGTAAACCAAGTCCATAAGATAAATCAGCTTGTTTTAAATGAGTGAAATGTTGGGAGCAGGGACACATAATATTATTGGTGTTACATCAGTCTTGCTGATATCTATGGATGACATTTTAGCCACACCAAATGGCTGTTTAACAGCGCTTCACAAATTTGTTTGACCACCTGTCATAAAAATGAGAAAATTTAAATATTTCATTCATTTCATCTTACAGAAACGTGTTTAAAAATTAAAATTGTATCATTATAGGATGTACACTGTGAGCAGGAAGTAGGAATTCTAGCCTAATTTCATCTTGATGTAACACATTTGAGCGGCTCACTGTGCTATAGGCTTGTGAGTAGGACGGAAGTGGGCTGGGGAAGACATTCTGCAAACACTACCACAACCACTACACCAAACTAGCATCCGTTGCAAACACATTCTTGGTTAAAAATATGACTGAAGCCTAAAAAGATTTACTGTACTTCTCGGTAACACCAGTAATTAAAGTAATGGAGCAACAACTTAACACAATCTTAAACATAGAGACACTAATTAAGATTTGCAAACAAAAAAAGAAACAGTCTGAAGGAGCTCTTTTTCCACAATTTTTGAAAAGAAAAAGGAAAAATGCCTCATTTTAGGTGTCTTGTTTTTGTTGGTCTGGTATAAATTTTGTTAAACTTTACTGAAATATACAATAAGATTATAATTCTGCCATTATGATTACCATTTGTTGTTTCCTCTCACTGAAAAAAATCCTGATATTAACTGTGTATCTAAAGAAGTAGAACAAAACAGCCTGTATTGATTTTGTGGTCCATATTTCCCAGCCCTTCTTTGTTTGAAATGCCAATCCTGTCACGCTAACGACAAAATCAGTGACATCAAACCGCTCGGAGTCAGACACAAACTTCAGCAGAAACTGTTTCCCTTTTCTGACAGGCTGTATTTAGCTGTCCTGATCCAAACGTCCTCACTGAGTGCTGAGGTGTCACTTCCAATACAGCGGAGTTATGTTTCACAGTGGAAGCTGTAAGAATGTGTGGAGTGTTATTCGTGCAAACAAACACACTCCTGTCACAGCCTCTCTCCTCCTACAGAGTGACAGTGTGTGCGTAGTGAATGACGTCTCTCTGGCTGCTGCGTTACCACAGCCTGTACACAAGCTGCTGCTGCTGCCTTCAGCATTCATGTACTCCCACAGCTTTCTCCATACTGGATACATTTGCCTTTTTAAAGCAAATTATAGTCGCTGTCAGTCCTGACAGAGCTGCATGCTCTCACTGATGCTCTCCATTAAACTAAGGCAGGCAAGTGGGGCTTCAGCGTCTTGCCCAAGGACACATCAACATGTGACAGCAGGACCTCGACTTTTTAAAATAAAGACGAGCAAGTAAAGTAAATCACAACGACTTGTACAACCAAAGTTACACATGTGTATGTCTGAAAAAAATACTGATAATTTAACTTAAGATTAGAGACGGGCTCCTTGGCCTGTTATTTATGAGCACTCTTAAAGGAGACATATGCTGATGCATGATTTAATACTTACATATAATATAATAAATTTGAAAACAAGACCTTACACCCCCTTAATTTTCAAAAAATGAGATATTGTATTTTTTCTGATATCCTAGAACGAGATTTGATGCCTCTGAAAATAGGTCATTGCGTAATCTGATAAAACACTTCCTCCTCTGTGATGTCCGTTAGCCACAAAACCGTCACCGAGGAACACATTTGTCCAGCAGCAGTATAATAGATCCCTCGCTCACACTCACTCATTACCAGCTCTGGCCTGTAAGGGGACTCAATACGCGGTCGCTGTTTTGAGCCTGCCGGAAAATACAGTAGAAGAAGAAGGACAGGCTGGCTCTACCCCCGATAGAACTGACCAATCAGAACACAAAGGGCTGTGACGTTGCGAGGTAACTGTAGGTCAGCCTGAGATCCTCGTGTTTCAACGAGAGCTTCATAGTGGCTTAAAATGAAGATTTTGAGAACGCTATTGTGGGGCAATGAAGGAACTAAATGACTTGTACTGAGGGCAGAAATGCTTTACAGGCATCCTAGTCTGGCATAGTGAAAAGGAGAAACAAGCATGATATGTCCTCTTTAAACACAGGGTGTGGTATGTACTGACTCAGGTTGTCTGTGGTGCCTTAAATGAAGTAAGAATGGGGTTATGGTGCCTCTATTTTTTCAGTTCCAAAAATATAACACGGATAAATTCAGTGCCTTCTCGCTCATAAACCAGCTCCTGAATTACAAGTAAATGGCACAGTCATGGTAAGCAGTGGTTAACAGTTTAACATCTTTCACAGACTTTCCTTCTCTCCCTCTATGGCCAACAGCACATGTAAAACAAGAGTATTACAGTTCTGAAAATGACTTTGTTTGAATGGAATTTTTGTTTTAATGCTTTTCTAAAATATTTTACACATTAGAAATTATCTTCAAAATTCTACAAAAATAAAATCACTTTAGCAGATGAACAAGGGAGAGAAAAATAGTAAGCTAAACATTACTTCTCAGACTAATATTTATGACCCTCTTCATATATTTTGAGACCCTGTTGAAACGTCAGTTTCACAGCAGTAACACTTTCATCACTGACTGTAATGGCCCTTTTCCATTAGCCCTACTCTACTCTACTTGACTCTACCCGGCTCTACTCTACTCGCCTGGTGCTGTTTTTCCATTAGCCGTAGTCGCTTGCCCAACGGGGTGCAGTGTCGCTGTAAACAGCTGAGCAGCTCTGCGGTGACGTCATTTGAGCGCGACACAACAATTTGTGGCTTTTTGTCACAAACTGAGTAAAAAAGGAAAGCAGAAGACGGCTGCAGGTGGCAAGAAGAAATACCCCTAGAGAAGCACAGGAGAGTTTTGAAAGCTATACAACAGAATGAAGCCGAGGACGAGAGCAATTGAGCTGCAAAGAAAAGACGTATGAGAGTAAGCTAATGGTGGCTACCGCCAAAGATATCCATAGATATCTATGGCTACCACTAGCATGTTAGGTCGTCGCGCTCATGACTCATCAATGACATTGTCTGACCAATCAGTAGCCGGCAATCAGTGACGACATCTTTTAGTATCTACTCAGCTCGCTTGGAACGAGAGCGGAGTAGGTACTAAAACTAGCTTGTTTTAGGAGGTACCAGGCTAGTGGAAACGCGCTGCAAATCGAGTAGGGCCGAGTAGAGTAGGGCCAAGACGTGCTAGTGGAAAAGGGCCTTAAGTCAATGTAACTGAACAGTCTGTGATAACTTTGCTGTTAATTGCCAAAGCAAATAAGATGAGTAACTACCTTAATGCAAGGCGTAAGAGTTTCACATCAAGCAATAACTCTGATTTTTTAACATGATAATTTGTATCAAATCACTTTCTATAAACCAAAAAAAAAAACGGAAATGAGTAGAGGACAATATCAAAACTGAAACAAGCAATATGACCTAATAAAACTTTACATTTATGACTTCTTGGTGATTTCTACAGGTATCATATTAGCTGACTACATTTGACATCTTTCATTATTTTTAAGACCCCCCAATCCTTATTGAACAGTAATGTGACCATCTCTAAAGGCCATAAATCTTCCAGTGATAGAGATAATCTATTTTCCTCTCTCTTTTTCATGAATATCCAGCTGCTTTATGTGCAGAAACAGATTCGTAATTTTAGAATAGGTAACGCTCAATTAAAGCTTCCACTTAATAAATTACAAGCTTTCTTCGCTAAGGTTTGAGCTAATCTTTTGTCTCTGAACACCACAGAAGTGTTTTGAAACCTTTGTTTAACATACTGATTATTGGACTCTTCATTCTTACACAACTTTACCTTCCTTCTATCAGTGGGTTCTCTTCGCTGATTGTGGTACACTTAGTTTGATCAAAGTTCAGTCATAAAACTCAGCAGATGCGATCTTCTCACGACAGTTAATCATTGTGAAATAATTTAGAGAAACTGGGACAATGAAAAAATAAACTCAGACGATCACTGACCTATGTGCTGAGTTAAGGCCTGGTGTGTAGACTTAAAGGGTGTTCTCATCAAACTGGATTACTTTACAGCTTAAATGAAACAATAAAGATGTTTTTTCAGAGCAAACACGGCTGGAGTTTAGATCCTTGAGGTTATTACGTGATACGGGAGTGTAGAAGTTCAGGAGAAATGAGGATTTACTTTTAGAATTACTCTATGAACGACACTGCTCTCTACATGCCATGACTATACTGTATATATAATCACAGGCCACTTTATTAGGTACACTTGTTTACTTGCAAGTTTATGCAAAGAGCTAATCAGCCAATCACATGTCAGCAACTCTTTGAATTTAGGCATGAAGACATGGTCAAGCCGACCTGCTGAAGTACAAACCGAGCTTCAGAATGAAGGAGAAGGTATGAAGGAGATGATTCCTGAAGGCACAAGTCAAATCTTGAGGCAGATGGGCAACAGAAGACCACACCCAGTGCCAGTCTTGTTGGCTAAGAACAGACAAAGGCTACAGATCACACAGATGCTCAAGACTGGATAACAGAAGATTGGAAAAATGTCGCCTGGTCTGATGAGTCTTAATTAATGCTGCAACAGAAAGACGGTCGGGTCAGTATTTGGCATGAAAGCATGGATCCATTTTACCTAAAAACTGATGGACATTATGGACGACGCCAGCCACCCTCTGCACACAGAAGCCTGTTCAGATCAAAACTGATGCTTCAAAGTCCAGGACCAACAGATTAAGAAACTCTTCTTATCTGTACAACTCCTCACTCGGGGGGAGGGGCAGCAACAGGAAGACAGAGGACGGGTAGGAGCCATAGCCAGCATGTATTATTATTTTTTTATTTGTATTTTTATTTAATTCTATTTTTATTTATAGCAATCTTTATTTCTCTATCTTTCTATCTGCCACACAGGTGGACAAAACTGTTGGTATGCCTCGGTTAATTAAAGATAAACAGGCAATGGTCACAGAAATAACTGTAATCTGACAAAAGTAATAATAAATAAAAATTCAATAAAACTGAACCAATGGAAATCAGACATTGCTTTCAACTGTGGTTCAACAGAATTGTTTTAAAAATAATTAACTCATGAAACAGGCCTGGACAAAAATGATGGCCCTCCTAGAAAAGACTGAGAATAATGTGACCATGGGGACATGTTCAATCAAGGTGTGACCTCGAATAAGCACCACAGGTGTCTACAAACTGGAAATCAGTCAGGGGATTATTAAAGTCCTACCTTATCTAATCTACCCTATATTTTCTTGGCACACTTTGGGCACTCTAGTACTAACTGAGCATCATTTATACACCACAGCCTGAATACTGCGGCTGACTACGCCCATCCCTTTAGGACCACAGTGTACCATGTTCTCATGGTGTCTTCCAGCAGAATGGCGCTCTCTGTCACAGAGCTTAACTAGCCTTGAACAGCTATCTTGAGCATCACAATGAGCTTACTGTACTCTATTTTGCTTCTACATCACCAGATCTCAATCCAGCAGAGCACCTTTGGGATGTGGTGGAACGGGGCATTTACATCATGGATGTGCAGTCAACTAATCTGCAGCAACTGTGTGATGCTATCACGTCAATATGGACCAAAATCTGTGAGGAAAGTTTTTCAAACCGTGTTGAATCTTTTCTGCAAATACAAAGCAAAATATATAGCAAGGTATACCTAATAAAGTGGCCTTTGAGTGTATGCAGCTTAAGGTATTTATAGTACAGCTTTAAAAAGACCCTTGTACAGTACAGCAAGAATAAAAATAGCAGCAGAATTAATGAGAGACCTTACAGCTTGTCTTTGAAAAAGATTAATCGGAAAAGTCGTTCCTCACCAGTGATGGCCACTTTGTAAAGCTCCCTGAACCTCTGATTCACAGCCTCTCCAGGTACGTAGTCTCCCAGGCCGATGGTGCTGAGGGAGATGAAGCAGAAGTAGAAAGACTCCAGGAAGTTCCAGTTCTCTTCAAGAGCTGAGAAGATGGCGGCCGGGATGAGGAAGAAGCAGGACACGGCCAGCATAGCTAGCAGGGTGGCGTGAACGATGGCAACCAGGGGCTTTGAAATGCCCCACTGCTGGTGGAAGTACATGACGGGCCTCCGCGTGCTGTACACCATGATCCTCTGCACCACGGCAGTGAGGAAGAGGAGGGTGAAGGGGATACCGATCACTGAGTAGATGATGCAGAAGGCCTTCCCGCCGTCGGACAGAGGAGCCGTGTGACCGTATCCTGGAGAAAAAGAAGAAGCAACGAAAAAATTATAGAACATTTGAGAAGTTGTAGTTGGGGCAGTTCCTATGACTGCAGGTTTACTGTTATTTAAACAATTACAAAGTAGAGTTTGACTTTTTGGTACAGACCATTTTTGCATTTCTACTCAGTTTTCACATATTTCATAGGTGGAGCCTAAACAGTAGCACAAAGTTAGCTAGCAGTGACTTGTGGTCAGTTTACAACACTAAGTTCTGGAACAGCTGGACCTTCCCTCCAATGATTTCAACAGTTTGCCAGAAGAAGTCAAGCTGTCTTATGGTGACAAGCTAATCCTTAGCTAGGTGGATTAGCTTGACACTCTGAGAGCGCAAACCTCCACCAAGGTAGCTCACATATTGCTGTTACATCTATAAGCAATAGTTCCATGATAAAATTAGCATCATAGTAGGGCTGAACTTTTTCCCCAACATTTCAATTGCGATTTACTCTGCGATTGTTTTAATGTTCCTCATCTTATGTATTCTTCAACAAACAGTAGCAGTAGATCGTTTTATAGTATAACCAATATGACATTAAATCAATCTAAGGATAAAAGATTTGAGAAAAAGTGAAGAAGTGAAGAACAGAAGAAAAATAGGTATGAAATTGAAAAATGGAGGGGGGGGGGGGGATGGTACGAAAGCAGAAAAAAGGTTAATAGGTGCAAAACAGGTATGAAATTGCAAAAAGAAAATGGCAAAAAAAATTCAAAAGTTACTAAGGAAAATTGGTTATAGTAGCAAAATTGGGATTAAATTTAAAAAACCATGTAAAAATTCCAAACATGGTCTGACAGTGGCCCAAAAAAAAAAAGATGAATGGGAGCAAGAAAGGCATGAAGTTGTAAAAACTGGGTTAAAAAAGGTTAAAATAGGCATGAAACTGCAAGAAACTACATCACAATGCCAAAATGTTCAACACATTTTAGGTTAAAAATATTGCACTGTCTGCGATTTGAAAATTGCAACAAGCCATATTGCGATTTAATCTAATTTGCAATTAATTGTTCAGCCCTACATCTAGAGCTGAAACGATTCCTCGAATATTCGCGAGTACTCGATTACAAAATATCCTCGAATTAAATTTTGTGCCTCGAAGCCTCGTTTAATATATAATTATACATATAAATATATCTGGACTACTATACAGTGCATGGTGTTTGACACGGACGGTCATTTCTGTGGCACACCTCGCCTGCTACCTCCTTGTACAATCTACCTGCTTGTACAATCATGAAGGAAGAGAAAAGAGAGGGACAGAAAGGAGAGAGTCCACAGAAGAAACGGCAGAGAGTGTCCCAAGTGTGTGGTCACTACAAGAAGGGCGAAAAGAAAACACAGTGCAGTGTGTCTGATGTCAAACTGAGTGAGCTTAGCACGTAGCTTAGTATGATAGCACGTTGTTAGGGCTGCAACTATTACTATTACAGCATTTTAAATATGCTCATCACAGACATGCGTCCTCTTTCCATGGTGGAGGACACAGGATTTAAGAACATGATCAAGGATTTCAATCCAAACTACACAATGCCCTCCAGAACACACTTCACAAATATAATTGCAGAATTATATCACTGCTTTGTAAATCAGTATTGTCTTGGCTTTGTTTTAAGCCAGTATTGGTTGAAACTTTGAATGTTGTTAAAATAAAAACCCTTTTCTGAGGAATAAACGGCATTTGGTTGCTCAGTTTGAAAGCCCTAACATGTTGCATTGTATACAACTGATTTATTTGTTTAAAAACAAAAAAGTATATTTGGTTAGAGTACTCGAGTACTCGAAGAAATAATTGACAGAGTACTCGATTCCAAAAATACTCGATAGTTGCAGCTCTACCTACATCATAGCGTGCAGAGCTTGCCCACCACTCGTTAGCTTAGCTCAAACACTGGGAGTTAATGGGTACTGTTAGCCTGCCTCTGCCTACAGTCATCAGATAAGCTCTTCAGCGACTCTAAAGGGTCCTGTGTGCTTGTTGTGACTTGTTTTTGTCACAAGGTTTGTTATTTACATTGTAACTTGAAATGTATCAATTAAGAGCTTGAATTAAAAGTTAGTTGAAAGAAACAGCTTCAAGGAAACACACTGATGGGGAAACAACCTTTCATAGCTCGATGAACACAAACTCAATCATTCAACTCATTAAATAAATGTGACAACACTTTAAATCATTACAAACTCTGCTTCTGCTCACCATAAACTTGAGTTTTACCTTAAAAGCCCTGGTAACCCACACAGGTTCTAGTTAAAAAATCACTTGTTTAAATCTCTCCTCAGGATTGTTTAAGTGTGGTAGTTTGACCGACACCTCCCCAGCCCTGTGTACTTTGTAAGGCCTGTTTGTAGAGGACTTGTTGATCTGTTATCACGCCAACTGGTGCTCATAAACTGCGACACCAAAACTCTCATCATAGCCTCACCTGTTTTTAACCTCTACTTGGCCGAATCAACCAGAGCAATCTAAAACACCAGTGTGAGTGTCCAGGGCTTTTTAGAAGCATTTTCAATGATGGTATTTCCAAACTATGTTTTCTCTGGCTCCAACACTGACATCCTAAGGTACAGTTCAACATTTCCAAGTTTACCAGAAATCTGCACTACAATTCTGTAATAATCTCCATGTCAATACCATCTTTGTCTTAACAACATGCAAAACTGCTGTGACATTATTATGAAATCTAGTCTATAAACCAGCTTGTTGGCTCCAAAAAATGGTTGAATCGAACTCTATGCTGATGATACCAGTCTGTTTTCCTTTAACGTAAAATTACTGTTAGGAAAAAAATCCTTTTCTTTAAATGTTTTTTAGAAGGTACTGATCATTGCTATAATCAGCCTCTGCAGGCGTTGATCTGTGGTAAGATTTTTTTTGTCTGTTTTGTTCATTGTATTGTACACATGCAAAATACAACCTAGGTCACTTAAAATTCACTTATTATTAAGTCCCTGCTTGAGTATTTTTTTTCAGAAACAGAATGCTGTTTACTGTGTTTATTTGCAGACAAAAAAAGCTGTGTGTTGGTTTCTCCGTGTGAAGTCGCTGCAATGTTGTCATTCTGTCAACATAAGAGTCGAGCTGTGGTGGATGTTGCTAAGCTTCTGCTGGTTTCAGCATTGCTAAACATGGACTTTTTGCATGTTTACACAAACTTACACGGTTGCTGTCCTTCTTTAGTTCAGCTTCATACAGAGACATGATATACAACTTGCTTTGGTCAAGAGTAGGTGTTGTGGTTGTAAAAGTGACTGTTAATTTCGGACGTTTGTCTGCACACCCAACACAACATTGGGTCGGATTTGCTGTTCATGAGACTGGGGTCCACATTCAAGATTTCCTGCTGCTTAACAGAAGGCTTTTTCTTGCCGCCATGATGGAGGGATTCATGATTGGCTATATGGAGTCATGTTGGGTGTATATATTTGTATATATATGTATATGTGTATTCTATGCATATATGTGTATCCATAAAATGAAGAGTTTCAACTATCTTGAGATAAGACTTATTATGAATTGGCGCTATACAAATAAAGACTGTTTGATTAATTGACCTTTAGCTGCATGTTTCAGTAGTTTCTGAAGTTGAAACAGTTGTTGAAACCAACCCTGGTCCACACATGAAGCTTAAAAAAATCTTCAGCCACTTGGGGTGCTGGTTTGGCATAGTGGTTAGCACCCCATGTACATGCTTCTGCTGGTCCAGGTTTGAATCCCGCCAGTGACCAGTTTGCAGAGTGTCTTCCCCTGCTCTCTCTCCCCCTTTCACAAGCCTATCCACTGTCTCTCTATCAATAAAGGCACAAAATGCTCAAAAATATACATTTAAAAAAAAAATCTTCAGCCACTTGAAAATACATGGTCGCAAAACTGGATACTCTCATTTGTGCACAATGACGTCCCAGACTTAAAACATTTTCTTGCCCTTCTTGTTCAGTGACAGACAAAAATGCACAAAAGTTTTCAGCCTGAGGCACATCCGAAGGGCTAGAGCTGATTCTATAATGAAAAAGTAAAGAGCCATTGAGAACTCTGCTGGGAGATATATCCAGTTGTTGTGATAATTTGTTTGGTCTTATTTTGCTATGACTATAGAGATTAATTATTGATTTATTCAATAAACATTCGAACGGGGCACCATCCTATTTATACAAAATAGGCAAAATTTTACTCCTTGATTAATTTATTAATCAGGTTAAGTTTAATTTTAGTGTACTGGAGTTTAGTAATTCACACTCTATTCTCATCAACCTTAAATCTGAAGGGTAGAGCTTTCGTTACAGGGATGTCTGACTTTCAAAACACACTCCCAAAACAATACTTTAAATCTATGAAGAATTTATTTAAAACGATATGAAATAATAAACAGAACAATACACTTCCAAGGCAGAAAAGGGCTTTAAAAGTACATTTGCATGATATTAGGTGAGAAAATAACACCTCTTTGGTGAGGATTAGAATAACGTATAACTGTATTCGACCTGGTTATATTGAATGATGAATTGAGGTAGGAATTTGATGGACTATTTCGTAAGCGTTTGAAGGGGAAAAAGGGGTTTTATCTGATTGAGCGAGCGAGACTAATTACACCAACCCGTCTGGTACTGAACGTCCAGGAGAGGTCTTACTTTGAGTAGCGCTGGTCTGTCGCGAGTCCGAAGTCACCAGGGGTTGGTGGATACAGCGGCCTGCTGGAGTGAAGGCAGTCTGGATCCGTCTGGTGCTTCTAAGGATCTCGGGGCAAGGATTGCGCTGGAAGGCAGATGGAGTTGGAGCCTTGGTGCTCTCGTCTGTTCAGCTGGGTACACGGCGTCGGCAGAAGTCTCGTCTCGTTCAGAAGTTTACTTTTATTAATTCAAAAAGAAATGTTCGCTGGCCACACGAAATTACTTCTTAAATTAAATAAAGTGATGGTGGCAGAGTGTTCATAAAAAGAAGGGAACACTTTAAGAAAAACTGAGTCAAGGCTAGAAAACGGCAAAAATTGCGGACTTTGCAAAATAAGGAAAAAGTCTTGTCAGCGGAAAATCTTGTCAGCGGAAAATCTTGTCAGCGGAAAATCTTGTCAGCGGAAAAATCTTGTCAGCGGAAAATCTTGTCAGCGGAAAATCTTGTCAGCGGAAAAATCTTGTCAGCGGAAAAATCTTTCACAAACTTGATAAGCTTAAGTTTTACCAATAGGGAGTTATAATTTGGGAATCACTCAATATAACCGACACCAACAATAAGATAATCACATCCTGAATATTTTGATACCAAACACTTACTATCAAAATAAAAGGAAGATTGAAAGGTTATATATTTATATATGTATACTAATGTAACAATACTACTAATAACTAGATTATTCAAGCTATATTGCCTAGACTTCCCTGATACTGATTAATTTTGTCGGGAAGCTTATAACACACAAACTTTACACAAGCATTGTCAAAACAGTTCATTACATGCAAAGTAACTTCAGTTACTTTTGCGAATGTTCGTTGCCAGTGCTTCCACAAGGGGGCACTGTTGGTTCGTCGTAGTTTTCCTGCTGTGGGAAGATGGAGCTTAGGTTTGAAGAAAGGAATTTCAGTTTAGTTTATCTTGGGGCTAGAATCACAGGGATTGGACTCAGATAGCATACATTTCACAACACATCAGGTTATCATATAGTGCAGACATGTATACAAGGTTTTAGAGGAGTTTGGGGATGCTTGTAGAGAACTGGCTGAAGGAATGTCTTTAAAAATGCAAATGTCTCAGGCTGATAAAGGGGTTAATAGGTCACCTCTGGCCAGTTTGGTTAAAGTCATTAAACAGAGGGGGGGTCTTGTCCTCCATCCTGTGAGTGTCCTTCTCCCCCGCTTTCAGACAAAGGAGACAGTCTTTTACGATCGTCCGTTAAGGCAGTGAGTCTTATGTCCTCCTGGTCAATGTCTTGTATTAAGCCCTATGTTTGACGTGTCCATCCTGTGTCCCGCACCAAATGGGTTTTTGATTGCGGATGCTGTAAACAGTGTCAGGAAGGCCGAGAGAGAGCACGGTGACCTTAAGCCCAGGGTTGCATTTCCTGGGAGAACTCCTGAGTTCTTGAGTTCATCAAGATCATCTCACAACACAGTTTTTAAAAGTAACAACATATTTTCATAAAACAAATGAATTTAGACAGTACTGTTTCTTGCTATTTTGCTAGTGTGCTCTAGCAGCACTCTATAACCAAGACAGATGCTGAGAACTCTACAACAAGTAGCAAAATAAGCTTGAGCATGATGAATGTTTCTAAATTTCACACAAGTGCCACAAAGTGCAGCATGGTAACTATGTGAATTGTGGGCTGCAGTCCCAAAACGTTACAATTTTTTAGCCGTCTGCATTAAAACAATCCCACTTTAAGATTCATAAGCCTGTTTTGAAAGTATTCACAGGGGAAACACTGAATACCACCATAACGCTAATAGACACTGACACACAATTTGGCCCATCCCTAGTTGGTAATCAGCACCTTCCACCAATCAGCTGCAGCGTTTTCTTTCCTTCAGTGTCTGGTGAATTTGCTTGAACTGTGGCAACAGTGATAAATGGTAATTCATAAATCATTGCCAGGTTACACACTCCATTTACAGCTCTGCTAATTTGTATGTCTGTAGATAAATCCTGCTACGGAGATTCCTCCTCTAAATCACAGCTCAAGCTTATAGAAAGCATAAAACCAGGAGGAATCTGCATTTATGAAGAACATCAGAGGGATATGTTGATGAGTCTTCTGGCATCAAAGCAGGATAAAAACACAGATCTTTTAATTGTTTAAAATTTTAACGTTAAAGTTTGTCTGGACCACAACACCAATCTACTAACTTTAACAACATCTGGTTTACTTTTAACTTGTAAGTCAACTTTTAGGTCGTGCAAAAATATACAATGTTTCAGAATATTTCAAGATGAAGACTAGAGTTGCATAATATTAGATTTTTGCCAACAACTTATAAGCCAATATTTTCAAACTCATAATCACCAAAACAGATAGAAAGATACTTTATTTATCCAGAGGGAAATTCAAAAAACAGATACCAATACCAAAAAAAAAGACTATTCTTCTCATGGTGATGGTCCCATCTGTGTAACAAACAGATGTGGAGCAAGAAAAAAGTTATTCCTTGATAAATTATGATTTTGATAATATAAAAGTGAACTCTGAGTTATGAGGAGCTAAAGCATTAGTGCACATTCAATATTACAGCAAATGTTTCAGATACTGTACTTAAGGTCAACTTGTAAGTCCAATTTTTAGCTGTAAATATGTGCAAAGATTTTATCTGCTGTTACTGATAATCAGCTTTTTAGGCTTTATCTGCCAATAACAATATTGGTCAGATAATATTTTGTATTGCTCTGAATTCCTAATTTCCTACTGAAAGACTTAGACAGTTTAATTAAAAGAAATTCCTTTAGCTTGCACCTATTGAATGATTTTTATGTCCTCCTTAAACTCAGGACAACTCTTCATCTATCTGAACGCCACTACGAGGAAGAGGGGCTTCTTTATCTGGGGGTTAAAATAAAATTCCCTGTACTGACATTTAAAGATCCCTTCTTACTGTTCTTCATATTTTGCACTTACATGTCATGTCTGAAACCACATGCAGGTGGAACATGACTTTCAAATCAAACCTGATTCTGTTTTTTTAGAGGAAGTATTACCTTAAAGTTACCGTGGCCTTGTGAAGTGAACCTAACAAGGGGGCTGAAAATACCACAGTTCAGTTGCAAGAGTGTGTGAATGAGGAAATAAGAGCAGGTTTGCATGTGATATGTTTGAAAAAATCCCCCCACAGTGCACGCTTAACTTCTGCTTTGTATTAATAACTGTCAAGAAACTACTTAAATTTGGATTAACGTAAGGCTGCACACTGGTACTCGCCCTGCTTTTCTTTATTGTAGAGTTAGAGTTAATGCCTTAATGGTGTTTGGTGATGTGTTTTGTAACCAGTCTTTGTGCTGTAAGTGCTGAGTCACAGAAATAAAAATAAATAGAGAAGATTCAGAAAGGCTGGTAAGGAGGGAAGAAGATTAAACTGAGTAAACGGTCTCTCTATGATCCATAATGAGGTAAAAAAAAAAAGGGCAAGAGCTTGCAATATTTGAGCTGTAATGTAGCTGTGCAGCTGTGGTTGAACTGAGTTGATAATGTGTGTCGCAACATCAGATAAGCAATAATCGTGGTCAGGCTAAAGTTCTCCTCATATCCTGGCAGACACACATCTACAACCACGTTCAGAGGAACCATTAATATCACAGAACGAGTCGATGCCGTGTGTCCAACTGTTCAAATGCTGTGAGACAAAACAAACACAACAACCATTTGTTTAAAGGGTTTGTCTCTTTTGAATATGTTTCTGCCTTCAGGGCGGAGAGATGATATTTACATAGCTGTCTCAGGTTTGTTTTATTCTGTCCCAGATGAAAAGAAAAAACATACTGTACACTTCAGGAATGTGATAGCAGTGTTAATAACGGGCTGTGAAGCCAGTGAACGCAAATAAACCTCATAAATTATTTAACCGCATTTTAATTTGATATGATATCACAACAGCTGTTTTTATTGGGGTTGTTTGGAATAGACCATAATGTCATTAATGCCTCTGATACAAATAAGAATATTATAGTGCTACTTTGACCTACAGCATTGTGCATAAAAGAAAAGTAGAACATCAAATTACAACAGTAGAATTGTCAAAGTGTACACATATTCAATTATAACATGCACCTCATATATCACAATTTTTTTCCTGGAACAAACTCTATCCTCAAATATAACACATACCCAAATTGTGTCCACACCTAACTCTCTCAGAATACTCAAAAACGACCTTTATTCAAAGTTTTAATCAATTCAATTTAAGTATTTTCATAACAAATACCATAAACCATTTTTCTCTTTAACAGATATACCTTTGCTTCACGTATGCGCAAATACTTGATTTCTGCCCAACTTTGCTCAGCCGTACTGTATTGACCAATCAGAGGGCAGCTATCAACATGCAGATGTCTGCTACCAATCACAGCAAAGCTAGTTTGCATCCCTTTGCTCACAAGATGGCAGCGCCCTGTGTCTTAGGGCTGGGTATTTCCAGCAACTTCACGATACGATACGTATCCCGATACGAAGGCCACGATACGATACGTATCCCGATACACATAAATTGTGAACATTGACTATGCTTTAAACGAAATTCTTGACAAGTTTAGTTTTTTTCTTATTAGAAGAAAAAGAACAAGGATGAGTGTTAAGTGGTTCTACAACTTGAGAGCCATAAATTCAGATCCTCAAAGATGGTAGACCTAAGTTCAAATTTAGAACATATGCTTCATTATGTAGCTCGTCTTCTACCTTGAACTGTGCCACTGTTAACATTACCCAAAGTGTATTTACAACAACTGTCAAAATATTTAGGCCGTATCGATTCTGTAGAATCTGTATCGATACACGTATCCCAAAGGAGTGCGATACGATATTTTGCCGTATCGATATTTTGAGCACAGGCCTACTGTGTCTACCTGTGTTTTCGCAGAGAAAAGAAAGAGAACAGTTTGGCTTTCTATATCAGATGTCTTGCAGTAGCAATGTTGGTGAGACAAAATATGGCAAGTATAGGTCTGTCACGATAATCAATAAATCAATTAACTGCGCCTTAAATAAAAACGTCCTTGGTAAGTTTGCCGGCCTCGATAAATTGACACGTGCATACATGTTTGTTTTCCTCCTCTCTTTCTACCAAACATGCTGGATGAGAAGATGGTTCACTCTGTCCATCCTTCTCAACACCAGGGCCAAGAAATTAAAGTTTATTGCTTTTGGCACAGTGTATTCACTTTATTATAAAATATATTATAATTACATTCATGAAATAATGTTTCAAAACAATATTGACAATACTATTGTTTATACTCCATAATATTTTTGACAATTATCGACCGTCCAGCAAAATTTGTTATCTTAACAGGCCTAGGTAAGTATTTTGCTTGTACTCACACCCAAAAAATGAGAGTTCATTTAAAAGCAAAAAATGCATGTTATCTTTGAGAAATTCCAGTACAAAGCAGTTATCTCATCACTAGCTCTAGCAAAAATATTAACAATGCATATAAATGCATATTAACAGTAAAAAATGCAGACATATGGATATAATTAATCCATATAGCAATCTTTAAATTATTTCCCTGGGGTAAGTATTGTAATAAATCTGAATTTTAATGTAAGAGTAGGGCTGAGCGATATGAACAAAATTTCATATCTCAAATATTTTGTAGCTGAATAGTGATATTTGACATATCTCAATTTTTTCCCAGATTAATATTTTTTAAAAACACATCTTATTTAAGTTTTAAGTTTGCATCTTTACACACAGTAATTATTCAGGTTGAAAATTCCAGGAACTTGGAAACTTTCCATGGCAATAAACCTGAATAAGCCTAGAATTAGCTAAATTAAAGGTTGACCCTAAATAGGGGTTTGAAATAAGGTATGAGAAAATATTTTGGCATATCTTTGACTAATATTACTAAAGCAAAGTAAGCTTGAGAAAATTTATGCTGTTCCTCCATTATGTGTACATTGCAACTCGTCCAAAGAGGATCATTTGAAATTGTCTATATTACAGGTCATTGAAATAACAGACAGAACGAATCTTCTGGAAGTGTAAAAAAACAATGACAGTCTTTGTATGTGGGTCATGTGTCTCAACTGGGTAAAAGGTTGTAAATATGCTTCTTTAAAAGCCAAAATAAAATGTCTCAAATCATATTAACTTCCTGTCTCTTTGGAGTCAGTGGCCTTCTGGTCTGCTTTAATCATTTTTATGTTCTTCTTTGAGTTTGTCTCTTTGTAATCAATCCTGTTGGCATGGAGAAGGTTAGGTCTCTTCAAATTAAGACTTAATAATAATAAATAGATAAATAAATAAATAATGATTAAAATAATAATAAATATAAGTGACCACCATAGTATGAGCTCTTTTTCATACCAGAAGAGGGGAATCATATCTCTATTTTTTTTTTTGGCAAAATAGTTCAAATATATAATTTAATGCAATTCTACAAATGGTTGTCTTCTTATCTGGTTTGAAAACTGAAATATGTTTTTATAAATATTAAGCTATGTTGATATCTGTTTGCTACCATGGTAACAATAGTTTTGGACTTACGAACCAAACACTGGGTCTTTTTTTTGTTCCAATAATTACAAATAAGAAAGCATAACAGTGGATTTTGGTAATATTTGATGTACCAATAATTCTGAAGTAATTATTGCTGCTACAGATATTATTTTGTCAAGGGTCCAAAGTTTCTGCTTAACTACGTTTGACCTGTTCTTCTTATTATGACAGTGTACTTGTGTTCATAACAGAAGTAAATGTGAAAAACAAATATTTCATCCACTTATAGATGACACTGAATGTCATTTAGCATTATTACGAAGCACTGATATCGAAGTTTATTTGCACATGCTTTCTCCTGCTTGTTCTCTGTTTATATAAAGCACTTAGTGAAACATATGTTGTATGAAAAGTACTTTACCAACAAAAGTTGCCTGATTGATTGATAGAAAAAGATACCTGCTGAATATCAGAACAACAAAAATAAAGGTCATAACACCCATGATTGTGGACAACGTGTACTTATCTAAATGATGTAAAACATGAGCAACATTTTCATGTACTGTATGTATGCCTAATATGTACTGCCATAGTACTGGCTAATGATTATTAGGTATATTTTCAATAACTGTTACTGTAAAGGTCTTTTATGAAGCATTCTTAATATTTTTGGGGGGACAAATGAACTGAACTTACCACCAAAAACTAAGATTTTTTTGTAACAACCCTAGTAAGGTTATTTTTTACAGGACTTTGTCTCTTAGTTGACTTACTAGTAAAATAAAATTGAGATAACTAATCACGAGAAAGCATCTTACTTTGCTTATGAAATCTAGCTGTACTGTTTATTTTGGATCTTAAATATAAATATTAACGTTGATGAAAGCCATGTATTCATCTTTTTTGTGGGTTAAAGGTAGTTTTAGTCGCTTTGATAATAATATTCATTTATTTGTTACCATGTGGCCTCTAAAAACTGAAAGTAACTGATGTGGCCCTTGTTGCAGCCCATCCCTGCCGTCAGATATGCGGGTTATTGTGTCTTCTGTGCGCACCTGATCAGCAGCAGCACCCCCCTCTCTGTAGCCCCCATGGGTGCCCCTCTCTCACCTGTGGTGGACAGCACCGTGCTGGCGAAGAACAGCGCCGAGGTGAAGTCCCAGTTCCAGTTGGCCGAGGCGTTGTTGAGGATGGAGACCCCATAGTTGCTGGCCTCCAGGGCTCTCTTCAGGAACCTCTCCAGCCGCTCCTCGGACAGACACTCATTCTCCTGCAGGAACTGCTTCTTGATGGCCCTCAGCTCCTGCCGCAGCTGGTCCTCGTACGGCAGCTCCACCGACGAGAAGACGACGGCGCCGAAAATGAGATAAAGGATGTACCCCAAGACGAGAGATGCGAAATACCACGTCGATTTGTGACTCTGGATCAGGCGCACACACGAGTTACTGGCTAAAGACTGGAGCATTATCACTCGACTGACACGTTACCGTCCGAAGCGACAACAATAATACGGCAAGCGTATTTATTTATCAGCCAAATGTTTTATAAGACCGTGGAGCTGCGGATCCTTCCGAGAGATGTTCACGTCTGCAGCTCTGCCCCTCCACCAAACCTGCTGTGGCAGTTGGTGCGTTCAAGTACGGTAGGAAATGTCACAATCAGTCAACGAGCAGACCTTAAATCCTCTGTAAGAGCACGAAAACCTGATATTCCAACAGTTTGAAATGCAAAACCAGGGGTGCACAACTTTAATCACGAAAAGGGCCACCAAAAACTATTCGACCAGCCTGAGGTCCTCATCATAACAAATTTTCAGATAAGTGGGAAAATACAGAATTATTAAATGAAAGTTAAGTGTTACAACAGCAAATGGCAGATTAGAGGGTAAGAGATAACTGGAAATAATTTGAGAAGAATACATAAATCATCAGCATTATTATTTTTATTATTACTATTACTATTGTAATTGTTTTTGCTGGTATTTTTATTATTATTATTATTATTGTTATTATTATTATTATTATTATTATTATTATTATTAGTAGTAGTAGTAGTAGTAGTAGTAGTATATTTTTTTCAAATGAGCTTTTGGTTTTAGTTTCAGAAAAAATAAAATTATCTTTATTTTTCGATTTTTTTGTCCTTGCCTATGATTTTTATGACTTGCCTGTTTTATTTTATGTTGTGCTGTATTGCATGTTTTGTTTTAATTATCAGGTTCCCACTCGTCCTGGAAAACCTGGAAAAACTGGAAAATGATTGCCCAATTTTCCAGTCATGGAAAACAAATGGAAAATGAGGAAAAAGGTGAAATGTCCTGGAAAAGCTTAAATTGTCCTGGAAAATTATTTGTCTTCATTCTAGCTTGAAACATAGGAAATGAAGTAAAAATGTACTTGGTCACACGTAGCCAGAAAATGTAGGTTAAATAATTCAAGTTAAGGCATAAAATATAAAAACTCAAAATAATGGGGACAAAAAGAAATAATAAAAAAATGACAAAATAAAATTTAGGCTAAATTAACAAAATCTTTTCATAAAAAGCAGAGTAAATAAAGATTTTAAAATACGTATCGTGTTGGAGAGTTAGAAACAAAGAAATTCTAAGATCAATATGATCAATAACTAGAGATACTGTTCATCAACCTCTAATGTTGTTTTTTAGAAGGCTAACTAGAATGGAAAACTGCCCACAGCAACAATGTAACTTCAGTTGGTTATATGACACTGGAAAATGTCCTGGAAAAGTCCTGGAAAATGATTTCTAAAAAAGAGTGGGAACCCTGATTATTGCTGTCATACTTAACATTGAATTGCAAGCAAGTTTTTACATCCAGTTTGATGAAATGAGGCCATTTTTTGCAGCAGTGGAAGTGAACAGGTGTCATGTAAATGAATGGAGTAACTATTTAGCAACAAAAGCTAATTTAGATTTAATGACATATAAGACAAGTATGTCTAAATGAATAAACGAAGCAAGTTTAAAGCTGTCAGAACAATGAAATCTATATAAGACATGCTCAGTATTATTAGATATGTAGAGAAGACTAAGTGCCTTGTATTTTTACAGTTAGCAAAACATATCAGAGCAATCTGTATTATTGTTCTATTTCCATTACATATGCCAATTTAAATTAATTTTGGGTTTTTTTTAACTGCTCAGTTTATTTGTTGTTCTCATTTCAGATTATTTTACATAATTTATACATATTTAAGTATTTATTAAATTCTGACATGTAATTGATACAAATGTTTATTTTTGACATACTGAAACTTTGTGTGTGTCTAATCTTCAAATAGTTTTTAAAAGAGATTTTTGTAGTGAGGCAGCAGAAAAAGGCGAATGAAAGAATAACCATGTATTTTTTATTATAATACATAACTCCAATAAAAATGTTGAATTACAAATTTTAAGGTTATTTTAGTATTATTTTCTTGAAAGAGTTAAAAAAAATCCTCAAAATTTCTGGATTTATTTGTAAAATTTCAGGGCTCTTTCAATTTGGACTGGTGTGTATTTGGTTTATATTTGGTCTGGACTTCCCAAAGTCCAGACCAAGACCACAACTGGTTCTGATCGAGGGAGCGGAGGTGGAGGTGGTGGACTCATATAAGTACCTCGGCCTGTGGCTGGACAGCAAACTGGACTGGTGGATCCACACTGACCACCTGTATAGGAAGGGACAGAGCAGGCTGTACTTCCTGAGGAGGCTGCGTTCCTTTAACATCTGCAAGAAACTCCTGTTGATGTTTTATCAGTCCGTGGTAGCAAGTGTCCTTTTTTACTCTGTGGTGTGCTGGGGGGGGCAACACAAGAAGGACACATCCAGGATTGAAAAGCTGATCAGAAGGGCTGGCTCTGTAGTTGGCATGAAGCTGGACTCTTTGGTGAGGGTGGCAGAGAAGAGGACACTGGACAAACTGCTGGACATTCTGGATGATGCCAGTCACCCTCTACACATGGTCATCAACAGCCGGATGATCCTGTTCAGCGCAAGACTGCTCCTCCCCAGGTGCAGGACCAACAGACTGAGAAACTCCTTTGTCCCTCAGGCCATCAGACTGTATAACCCCTTAAATGGGGGGATGAGGAGTGACAGGAAGACAGAGGATGGGAAGGAGCAGCAGCAGTAGCCTACAACTATTATCTTTTATTTATAATATAATGCAACTGGAATCATAATTTCCCTGAGGGAGTCTTCCCTAGGGGATTAATAAAGTAAAATATAATATAATATAATATAATATAATATAACATAATATAATATAATATAATATAATATAATTTATTTCTTAAATTTATATTTTTTCAAATTATTTTGCGATTTCTTATTGATCTCTTAATTGACTTGTTTTTCTAAGTAAACTAAGGAAGAAATATACTATCCTACTGTAATTTTATCTCTCCATGTTATAACCCTGATGTATTTGGGAGACTGAACAAAGCCTATTTTATTTTATTTTAGGCAGACATGTATTTCTGAATTCGTTGGGTAAAAATAAATGTTTAAGCTAGAATTGTTAAGGACAGTATTCCTTTTTCAAGAACCCAAAGCAACAGAGAAAACACGAAGATCTGACAAATCTTTAGTTGTCGAAGTTCCGAGCTTTGAATGTCTCATGAAGGCATCGGGTGATGTGGAGGCGACAAAGGCCGTGTGACGTCAGAACTTCCTCTTCTGTCCTGCAGGTAGGCAGTCTGGTGCGGAGCAGCTTCAAATGTTTCAGTTTCTATTTACAGCGATCGAGAAAGCGTCAGAGAGACATTGTCTTCTTGTCAACGCCTGCTATTTATTTTGTTAATCAGATGGTCACACGATGAGAAAATGTGGGTATGAAAGCAGGCTGAGTCAAAGGTAATCCATGGGCGTGGAAAGCTGGGTAACTGAACACGAAAGATGCAGACAGGAGAAAATATTATTTAATTGCATAAAGATTTAACGTAACTACATAGAAGTGCTCTTGGTGTTCACGGGCACACAGTCAGCTGCTTAAACATTTGTACTCTCTGCATCAACAGACTTACAAATGTGATGCTGACATAAAGTCAGAGTTTGTTTATTTTGCATTTCCCATACAAATTAGCACAGTGATTTTACATTGAAGAACACAGACTTAAACAGAGAGAATAAACAGAACATGATCATCTTTCAACTTTTTCCAGTTGTTCTTCTTTAATGTCGGTGTTATTTTCTTGATGGTTTGAAATGTGGTAGTGCCCATGGGATGGGTGACTTGCTCATCTCTGAAGTCACCATTAATGCTGAAAAGTACATACAGGTTTTGTAGCAACATGCTGCCATTCACTCCCTGTTTATTTCAGCAAGGCAATGCCAGGACACATTCTGTTTTTTTTAGAACAGTGTGGCTCATAGATAAAGTGTGATGGTACCAGACTGGCCTACCTAAAATCCAGACCTGACTCCTGTCGAAAATGCATGAAGCATACATACACCAAACATGAATGGGGAAGAAATTAGTCCCCGAAACGTCAGTATTTAAAGTCCTCCATTCCAAAACCATTATTGAGTGTTGTTAAAAAGGAAAGGTGATGTAGCACAGTGGTGGACATGCTCCTGTCCCAGCTTTTTTGGAATGTGTTGAAGGCATCAAATTCAAAGTTTGTGAGTATTTGCAAAAACAATGTAGTTTATCAGATTGAAGATTAAACACCTTGTCCTTACTGTGTATCTAATTGTGTACCCTGGAAAATGATTGCCCAATTTTCTAGTTATGGAAAACATATGGGAAATGAGGAATAAAGTAAAATGTTCTGAAAAAGCTTGAATTTTCCTGAAATTATTCATCTTCCTTTTGCCTTGTTAGAAGGAAAATCAAACATAGGAAATTATATAAAAATGTACTTGGCAACTAATGCACACTTAGCCATAAAATATGAGTAGAGAACACAATACAAGTCATGGAATAAAATATGAAAACTCAGAACAGTGGTGACAGAAAGAAATGATAAACATGGCTGTGATGAACAATTTGACTCTTGTATATATTGTATATAGTTTTTTCTCATGAATTTGAACTATCCTGAATTTCTGTAAAATCATTGCTTAGTGACATGACCTTACATAGCCCTCTCCTTGCTAGAGACTGCCTTTCCACACATGCACACACACTACATGACTGTGCATAGCCCTCTTAGCCTTTTCTTCCCAGGAACTCGAGTTATTCCCATGAACTTGCTGAACTTACTGCACCTGCAAGGCCATCTGCCTCACCAAAGACAACCTTGTGACCACATACAATGTTATAAAAAGGAGATGAAACTGTACTAGTTTTCAGTTCAACTCTGACTGCTTGTTACTCTGAAGTTGTAACTCCTTGTCCGGGCAAGAAGAAGTAAAGCTCCATTTGATTGCATCCAGCTGCTTTTCGTCATCTTCATTCTGAACAAATGTCAGGTGTCGGTACGAACCTGAAACTGAGCTATCTTAGGACTGTAAAGGGAAAAATCCTGACAATGGCAAAAAAAAAAAAAATTTAGGCCACTTAAACATTACATCAACAAGATACATCTATAAAAAATTAGAGTAAATGAAGATAAAAAAATATGTATAAAGCGTAAATTTATAATAGTAAGACACAAAATAATAAAAGTAGAACCCAAATCAATAGCTAGTAGACAATGACTATGCCTGAGAGTTATAAATAAATACATTTTAAGTTCAATACAGTGGAGCTTGCTAGAGATATCAGTCATTAACCTTTAATCTTGTTTTTTAGAAAACTGGATTATCCTGAGAATTACCCACACCAATACTTTAACTACAGTTGGTTATGCAACACTGGAATCTGTGGCTGCCATTGCGCTTTTCTATGATACATTTGTCACAATTTCTAAGAATTTCAGAGAATGTATGATATGTCATAGATTCGTTACTGATAAAGGAAATCATTTCTCCAAAAAGAGTTGGAACCCTGCAGCTTCATTGGAACTGAGAATTGTCTATATTTTCAAAGTGAGATATAAAGACCTTAACAGTAAGCGTTAGTAGTAAATATGAAAATAGCAGATAAAAATGTGTTGATGTCCACTGCAGAAAGAATTGTTGAGATTTTTCACAAATGAAAAGATTAATAAATTAAAAAGAAAAATCCCATGAAAACTTGGAGAACAAAGAAATAAATCTTTAAAGGTCCCAAATTAAGCAAAAATAACCTCATCATGTATTTTATAAAATAATATGTACCCATGGCAGTCTGTTTTAAAAACGTCCATCTAATGATGTCAAAAGGGGATATACTGTATCACTATACCTAGTTTGAAGACATTCTCCAAGCCATGTGTTTGGTCAGGCCTCAGCGAGCTCCATAGGAATAAACATACCTTTCTGTGAAGACAGTAAATAGCAGAGCACAGTGCTGAAAGGCTGAAGCCACATCAACAAGATTTATACTATAGCACTTTTCACAGTGGCTTTACCACAGTAAGCCTCTGTTATACTTACACCATGAGACATTCACATTAATACTTTGGATATAATATTTCCATCAATTCATGCTGCAGTATGAATGTGGACGTATGTGACACGACAGGTGCCCCACAATATAAAGGCAGAGACATGCACTTGCAGCGCTCCTGTCTCCCGCTGAATGTGTGTGCTTCCCTCTCTCATATCATGCTTCTGATCTGGAGACGGAGCAAAGAGGGTCAACTCGTTCCTCTCCTGTTTCGTCTCTGTGACGTCCTAAGTGACGTAAATGTTTTTTCTTGAAACAGCAGCATGAATTGAGCTTAAGATGGCCAGTTCTGGGGTGCTGGTTTGGTGGAGTGGTTGGCAACCAGGCGCCCAATGTATTTGCTTCTGCCGGTGCAGGTTCGAGTCCAGCCTGTGGCCGGTTTGCAGAGTGTCTCTCTCAACCCCTTTCACGGGCCTGTCCACTGTCTCTCTCCTATCAATGAAGGCACAAAATGACCAAAAACATACATTAAAAAAAAAAGATGGCCAGTTCTGAAAAAGGGGGTTATAGGTCACGCCAAAATACAATATCTGAGTGGATTTTTATATCCACTAAGGATGTTACGTTTTTGCCTGCATATGTTTTTTGCTTGTTGGCAAGATTACGCAAAAACTGATCGAAGGATTTTGCTGAAATTTCCAGGAGATGTTGGTAATGACCAAACTTAAAAATGATTAGATTTTGGTGGTGATCCAGATAACATTCGCGAACAAATGTTTTTGCCCAATAACTGTCTAATTATAATGATATCAACATGATTCTTAGTGCAAGGTGTGGGTTTTCAGGGTCAAGGAATCAGGGTATGATGGTAACTTTATCATGGAAGTATTGTCTATAGATGTAACACCAGTATGTGAGCTAAGATCAATGTAATCTATTTTTATATAGCATAATATGATCTGTTATTGGAGTGTGTTTATGTGTTTATCATTTTTATCCATCATTTAACAAGAAAGGTCTATTTAATCTAAATTCATAAATAAATTGACTCAAGCAAACATTGATAATACATATTCATTTCCAAAAAATTAAACACAAATGAAAACCAAAAGGCCAGAATGACGTGAAGAAAAAGGGAGAGAAAAATAGAAACAAAAGGCGTTACAACATCACAAGAATGTAAAAAGGTTTGGTGTGTGTCACCAGAGGCTGAAATTGACGTCCTTTCTCCCTGAACTGGTTTAGCTCTCAGTCCACGTTAACACCTCTGTGACATCAGCAGTTATGTAAAAAATAACAATGTTCTTTAAAAAAGTGGGATGTCACCTGCTCGTAGGCAGCAGGTGTTTTAAATGTGGTTTTGATCTCGAGCCCAAAAGGCTTGTTGGTTTAATCACATTTCATTCACTTTATTGTGGCGCTTTTTTAAATTTCAGCAACTATATAATTGTAGTTCAGAAAACTGATATTATTTCGTATAATGATTAAAGTGATTTACACCCTAAAAATTAGGGTTTGCTGGTATGATTAGAATCAGAGTTTGTACACCTTGCCCAAAGTAAGTTCAAGCACTTTTAAGATGCTTCTAAAAAATGTCATGCACCCTACAGTGCTGGTGAATATAATAAATGTTTACAAATCCCCCCAACAATCAGAATGGTTATATAATTACCTGATCATAGAGAGGGAGACAACCGCAAGCTTATTACATAATAATTAATGTTCTTTAATAACAGTCCACCGAAGGATGGTAAGTTTCAAGAAAAAACGAAACACTGTTGAAATTCAAGCAACTTTAAGCAGCCTGCTCCAAATTCAAGCACTTTCCAAACCTTGAAAAGAGAGTATTATAACTCAAGCACTTTCAGGGATTTCACACACCTGTACAAACCCTGTGAAGAACAAGAATGTGATATATTTTAAGCAAAGACAAGAGTGTTACCAGATAATCTGCATAAAATTGCTGATATGTTAGCTAATTATAGGCTAGGGGAACGAGTGTCAGTATGCCACTACCTAGAGTTTACATGTACAGAGCCTGAGTCTGTAGAAGGTGTCAATGCTGTTTGCGCTCTTATGGCTATGTGACAAAAAAACTGCAAGAATTTACATTTCGCACTGTTGGATCTTAAGAAGGTTCTGATTAGAGCTACAAAATGCAAAAGAAGAAATGGGAGTGAAACAAAAAAAAAGTAATTTATTGTAAACAACCATTAAACTGAAATAGGCTGTTCATCAGCTGATCAAAACTTTAAGGACACTGCCTTTAAAAAGCACAACCTTAGAAAAAAATGTGGATTCAATATCATTTTCTGTCAGGTATGCACACTGTCTAGACCTTATGATGCCAAAAGCTTTCTCTCTTTGAACATGGCCGGGTTGTTGAGCTGCAAAAGCAAGAAGCAGAATAACATCATTCTTTAATTGCTGTTGATGTTCTGAATCTTGCTGCTCATCAGTGTCTATGCAAAGGAGTTTGAGAGCTAAGTGGCCGTGTGGTAGAGTAGACTGTATTGATGTTGCCACTACCTGGAGCTTGCATGTACGGAGCCTGGGTCAGTTGAAGGTGGTATCGCATGCATTCTGAGGAGGGACCTGCAGGAGTTTATGTTCATCCTCAGAATGCATGTGAATACCAGTGGAGTGCATTTAAAGGGAGTTTTATCAGCCCGATTCTAACTCAAATCACTGTAAATCACACTCAAAGCTTTAATAAATTGAGTTAAAATGATGAAACTATACCTTGTATGAATTATGTCCATCAGAATGTCCCCCACTGTACTTACTGCTAATTAAAACTTGATTTTACTTGTTGGCTCTTAGTTCAGCTTTTTGAGCTTTGTACATTTGTATAATCTTTACTGTATTATCATTTGGTTTTGAATTTTTATTTTATTTATTTTACCTAATCTTTATTTTATTTTATATTATTTCTACCTTGTAGTTACTGTGCAGTATTTTGGTAAACTTGATTGTTTTTTTAAATGTGCTGTTTAAAGAAGTGGATTGATCGGAAGTGGATGAAAGACTTAAATGTAGAGGAGTATTTTAGTTTTTATTGTGAATTTAAACCCTTATCGATAACTCTGAACAGAAAATTTTGTTTTAGTGGTTGAATGTTATGCTTGTGACTCAAATTTGTAGATTAAAAAGATGAATTCAGTTTTTATATTCCTCATTGCTGTTCAAAATGTATGTCCAATAAAATCATTCTCAGTTTTTATGTCTTTTTTGGGGTTTCTAAATGATTTATATTGGTTGTTTTTTATGACAGGTGGTGTAATAAATTTGATAAGCATATAAGTGGATTTTTTTTTAACTAATACTTTTATATTAAGATTTTATTTTTATTTTCATAGTCATATTTTGCAATTTGTCCTTTCATATTTACAGTAAGCAAACATAAAAAATATCTTTCTTACATATTAACATATTTAAGTAAGTGGAGACAACCATCCCCTGTTAAGCCACTTCTTCTTTAAAAACGTATCCGTTTCCATTCTATATATGTCCTCTGCTGTTTCTAACCTCTTTATTACTTTTGCTTTTCACTGGAGGGGATTCTGTTTTCTTTCTGCTCTTGTTATTAGATGTGATTCTGCTTTTCTCAGATCAATTATATTACCAAAGGAAAACAAGAAGCAGCTGTGGCCCTGTGAAAAAGCCACAAGTCTTGTGTATCATGTGGGGTCAAAGCTGTGACAGAAGTCTTTATTTATAGTTCAAATATTTCTGTTTGGAGACATTTTCCTTATTTAAAGATCCTGTAATGTTGGAAAAGTGTCTGCTTTAACTTTCATTTGTGTATTTTTGAAGGGTCGCATAGACATCAGCTGTTCAGTATGTAATTAAGCATGAACTATAACCACTGTCATGGATGTCATTTGTGCAGACTTGCAGTAGATTTACTCGAGTATATTTTGGTGATACAACATGAGCGTGATTTGGACTAGTCTATGTTCATGACCTACATGTAAATGATTTTTTCATGTCATTTCTGTAGGGTTTGAGTTACTATATTTACCAAATACTCCAACAGTTTAGACCACCAGGGGCCTCCAGATCCCCTGTAATGCCTGTCCTCAAGTGCAGGAGGTTTGGGAACAGGAGCATTCATCACAGAGACATAATCATGGGTGTCATTCAGTATCAGCCAATCTATGAGCTGAGTGCATGCATGTCCGTTAACAATGGTTTCTGACCTGGGATCTGGGCCCCATGGAGAGGGCACAAGAGGGTCTTAAGAGGTGTGTTAAATCAAATTTGTTTCACATATAATCTCCTCAAACAACGATAATACACAGCAAGTATTTCTTTAAGGGCTTTGCTTGGTAACGTTTGCATAACACTGTTTGAACTTAATTTGATCCATATAAACAATTAAGATTTCAACTTTATTTTTATGCAAGTTGGACACATTAATTGACTACAAATTAATTTTTATGAAAGATTGAGTCAAAATGAGAAGTTATCATTTTTCATGTAATGGAAATGTCTTACAATGTGTAGCTTTTTATTTAATTACCAGAAATTACAGCCATTCTCCTGAGTGTGTCTAAAAGTACAAATACATCTGCACTATTTGAGGGTCTGTGTGTGCCTGTAAGACAGTGGCCAGTTATGAATTCTTTCAATACTGCCCAAAAACACACATAAGCATTATGTAAATTTAAAAACAGAAAATGACCTTAAATTGGGGTTGATACCGTCTCTTTTTCTTGTCATGGTTTCATACTAGAGTGATATTGCGTCATTGTTGCTGATGTCATATCAACATTTAAAGATCCTGACATATTTGATGATCTACACCATGTCTCTGGTGTCTGTTGAACAAGGATTTGATTTAAGCTGAATTTTAAAAGTGCAAAGTGCATCAAATGCAGCTCTTTTCCCCTCCCCTTTGGGAACACTTGAATCTAATCTAATCCTAAATATTCTGCTAGACCAAATTGTCCCTGAGAAATGCCTTCAGCTGAAAGTCTTGGGGTTCACTCAAAAAATCAATTTAGACTTAAAATGGCAGGAATAGCCTGAAATTATAAGTGTTTAACACGTAGGTTTAAGGTAATTTATTTATCTTTTAGCAAATACAATCTGGGTGAGAAACTGTGTGCCTATCAAAGCTTTGCTTTATTTTCCTCTTTAATTTTTTTCCTTTTTTAAAAAGTATTTCCTCTTTTTCTTGGTAGTAGCATCCAATCAGGAGCGGCCAATGTCAACAAGGACAATTTAATGACTTGTCTGCTCTTGAAATAATTAAGAAATTAATTTGAGTCAGAAAAAATGTCTTGTGCCACATTCAAAAGTGTCACAAAAAATGTATGGAGCAAAATGCATCTAGATGAATAGACATTCATATGGATACATGTTGCTATGGGATTCTTATTATATTTGTATTTGCTCTCCTAAAAGCCAATAACCTTAGCAAAACCATGTTCAGATGTGAAAAGTGCTGTTCATCATTGATGTAATTATTATTTCCATTAAGTTCTGTTAGATTTCAATCAAGTTTATTTGTATGTCTTATCTTTATGGTCATACAACATTTAATACACTAATTTGGCAACATCACAGCATAAATATTCGGATACAAAGGTTGTTTAATACTGCAGCTTTGTGCATATTTAATGTGTAAATGTTTTATGTTAAGGCGATAAAGACAAAGAGTAGATGTGTGCCAAGACTGAATAGATCTGACAGAAAAGGGGTCTTTCAGTAGGGTTAAAAGTGGAGCAATACGAAGCCACTTTTCGTGGAACTGCACAGCTCTGATGGGAAATGACCCATCCGGCTCGCCGTAGTCATTTGTGGCACTTCGCCTCAATGAGTGTTGGAAAGATGGCGACGGCATACGCACAAGCGAGAGTTAGCAGTGCCGGCGGATAGAAAGTGCTCCAGAAAGACACCCATCCGGGATTTTTTGCAGGGATTGAACGGTGCAAAGTGCGTCCAACATCCTTCAGACATGCTTTAGCCCATGCACGGGTAGAAACGAACCACCTCTGCTTTGCTATGGAGCCTCCGGATCGCAACAAGCCCAGCAGGTATGTGGATCCGATGAGCAGACACTACACCATTAGGACCTCGGACTTGCCAAATACAGACTTGGACGTTTTTCCTCATCAACTTTATTAGACCAAACGATAGGTACAGGGTTATGGGTGTGAAATAAATAGATTAGCAGACTTGATCAGTAATTTCTGTTATGTAAAACGGTTTTTGGTGAGTAAAACAAGTGTGTAAGGCAGACATTGTAAAAATATTGAAAGCTTTAGTGTTGCGAATAACTATGCGAACCAAAGTACAACAAGGAGGGGCTGTTCACTGTCTGGGTGGACTAAAAATGTCTGGTTAAGTGACTGTTTCTGGCTCTTTTTGTAGGCGTTAAAGAAGGGATACGTTTAAGATCTGAAGATTTAAATTGATGTTGGTATGCAGTTTTGTGCCAGCAATTATTACCTCGAATAATTTTTTGTATAGTTGTTTTGCAGAACCATTTGGAGTGCATGCAGGGAATCAGTTGTGTGGTTTTTTTTTTTCAAGTTTATGTTTCGATGAGCTATTTCTCCAAATTAAACCAAAACACAGCTGCATAAAATACTTTACATGAAGGTATTTAATTGTCATTTTCTTTAAGAAATGCACCAGTGCATGTGCCTACAATAGTTAAGGACATATTACTTAGAAAAGAAGAGCTGAACGTGACACTGCAGTGAGGTCTATGGAGGCGCATGCGCATCCCGAGAATCACACTTCCTGTCAAATAGTGGTGCTCGTGCAGTAGCTGCATTTGCAACACTGAAGTTGCAAACTTTTTCGAGCAACATCCAAAAGCCAATTCAACTGCAAGGGTTTCCCTCTCGTCTGATTTTCAGTTGCTCGGAAGAGAAGCAGAATGCTCGCCTAATGCTAAGGTAACGCGTTGTTTTGTTTTAGCCGATGTCGGTATTGCAACATGACAGAGAACAAGCTAGCTGTTAGCATAGATGTGGACTCGTAGATTTGGCCTTTGTTGCTGTTGGTAATGGGGAGCGATGCGTCAACGCAGGCGCCATTTTGGAGAGGGGTTGTCTGAGCTTTTAATGGATAATGAAATATAAAAGTGAAAAGGAAGTAGACATTAAAATGTAGCTTTTTGTTTTATTTAAAAGTCGTATATATATTACAATAGATATTTTTCCAATTGGTGAGGTAAGTGCATAGTTTTACGATCAAAATTTTGCTCACACAAATTCGACAGTTAGTTAAATAAATGTTTTACCTCTTAAAAACTACAAAAAAATATCTTAAAACATTTTTGCATTTATTTGGTCACAAGAATGTACATTTCAAATGCAAACTGAGCTGCTCATTGGTGTTTAAGTGCATGCTGTAAATTAGTTATGTTGAGGTGTGCATGTATATTGTGGAGTCTAGGAACGGGGGGCATGTCTACCATTGGAAGTGTTGCACTGTAGAAACATATTACTAAGGATGATCTCTCTCTCACAATATTTTAATTTCTGAAGGGGAATCTGGGGGATTGTGTTAACTTCAAGTGTCAAGGGGGGACTAAATGGGGGGAGGAGTAAGTTACCCAAAAATGCTTCAAAAATTCTAAGTAATAATAACTCATAAGTCGCCCAGACCTAGAAGTTAGCGGTGATGGGGCTGCACCCCTCTCCAAAATGGCGGACGCGTAAACGTTCCTCAGACGCACTACAGTGGCATCTGCATGGCCTTATCTATGTACTGTTAGCAGTTGATTGTCACTTTATTGTTCACTCGCAAGTTCAACAACTAGAACTAACCGTGGTGAAACATGAGATAGTTTACAGTTTGGGCTCTAAAGTTAAACTTGATGAGATATTTTTGTATTTTTGATGATGGCAGACAATGCATTTCATCATAACTCCACTGGCATTAGCTAGCATGTTTTTCCACTGTTGTTAATCCTCCGGCTGTGGTGTTGTTGTCTCTCTTTGCACTGCTGAATCATTATATAACCAAATTTATTATCAATATCTGTGCATTTTTACTCCAAGTGTCGATGTGGTTGCAAGCACAGGCCTGTAGCAGGAACGACAGTTTGTTCTAAATATATGCAAATCTTCACTTTGACCAGGGGTGCTGTTTTTGCGGTCCCGATGTCAAACGTGGGTTGCGCAGGCATTTAAAGGTTTACGGTAGTATAACTTGCAGAAAAAAACTTGTGACAGGAATAGTTTCCGACTGATCAGATTAAGACAGCATATAATGCGTTCAACAGCTGTGTCATAAAAAGTAAAACCCGAGGGCCAATAAAATATTAATTAAAAGTAAATGGAGAGGACAGTCATAAAGAAAATAATATCACTGTGTCATAACTGCTGTTAAGATAATTTAGAGTACCCCCCTAAAAGCTCCCATGCAGGTATGCAGCACCTCAAGCTCTAATATAATTCTCAGTTTCCATGCATCTTGATATTGACTGATCCAGACAGTGAAGCACAAAAGATTGTCTTGTTTGGTCAAAAGCAAGTTTTCTTAAATAGGTGGTATGTGCCCACAGTCTCAGATATGTAGAAGTGGAAACACTGTCCAATTCTTCCAAAACAGATAATACTTTCACTAGGGATTTTGATTTTTTTCTGATATCCGACATGCTGATGTTTCTGAACTCATCATTGCTGAAACTGATACCAATGTTTTATGTCAAGAGCACAAAGCCTGTACTGACCTAAAGTTGACCTGTTCCTTTCATAATGAAAGTCTGTTTATTTTTGAATGAGATGTGGAGCAAGAAAATCAACATATTAGTCTGTTGTAAGTTGTACTTATTAGACTGCACGATATTGGAAAAAGCTGACATTGCGATTTTTTGGGGGTTTGGGATATATTGCGAGATATCTTGCGATATTAAAAATAGAAGAATTTTCACCAGATGACTTGAATAGCTCTGTTTGGGAAGAATTTGGTTGACTCACAATTAGGGCTGTAAAGTCCTAGTCGACTGGTCGACTAATTGGTCGATGCGTGCTCAGTCGACCAAAATTCTGATTGGTCCGCCAAATGTGTCAATTTTTTTTTTCCCCTGCAGTTCATTTCATCAGGAGAAACGTATCAAGTGAAATGGGGGTGTTTTCTGAGCACTCCCATCATGTCTTAGAACACCATTTTAATGTATTTCTTTCATTTCAGTATTTTTATTCAAGAACATTTCAATATTCTAGTCTAATAATCGTTTATTTGTTTTATAAATGCATGCGCACCTGCCCGCTGCCCGCGCTGCAGCGGCATAGGTTTCAATTTCAGTTTCTTTTTTTCATTTCCCCAATAAATGGGGGAAATGCGATAGTCACATCCCATGCGCGATGTGACTATTGCGCATGCGCACATTGCGATGTTGATGTTCAAATGATATATTGTGCAGGATAAAGTGGACAGTATGTGATGTGATGTTAACTATTGTTAGCTTTTTTTTCTATATGCTAATATCCCGTAGGCTCATTGTAACATGTACAAAAATCTTTAATTTCCCCTGCGATAACTACCCTGAACAAAATCAAATAGCTAACACACTGCACTTGATTTCATCTGTTGCTGTTCCCTTAATATTCTCTGGACTTAGGCCCTCCTCACACGAGGACGGCCCTGTATTGTCTTGGCGTCGGCATCAAAACATGTATCGCTGTTTACACATCGTATTGTACATAGGCTTGTGCATTTACATGACAACGCAAAATCCACGCTCGTTCTCCCAGGTTCCACCCAAAACTGTTGTCGGGTTGCCCATCTGGTTCTGCTCCGAGGTGGATTCCACGTCAACAAGTGCTCATGCATGCGGAACATGCAGCGTCTCTGCATGAGCACTTGTTGCTGTTGTAGCCGTAGCTGGTGTTGTCGGTGTTCTGTGAGCAAATGTCGGTATAAAAGTCGTAGCAATATTTATAGCTGCTGGAACAAGATCAGAATCAGCCCGGCTGCTGCCGTTGTTGTTGTTGGTGTGTGACAACGTGGGTTGGGGGGCAGGGAGGAGGAGGGGTGCTATGAGGTCACCGTCTTTTCCGGACTTATCTGTTTATACCAACTACTGCATGAAGACAAGTACGCAGATATCCACTTGCATACCCGTTTTCAAAAAAGATGCGAAGTCCGTGTGCCAATATCACCAGATCGATAGTTTATTTTACCGGAGTCTTACAAATCCGTACTCGTGTAAAGCCCACCTTAGTATGCTTAAAAGTACAGTTTCCAATAGGGCTGAAAGATTAATCGTTTTAGGATTGAAATCGGAATTTCAGACACTATCATGTGATCGCCAAAGGTGCAATTTTTTGCAGAGCTCTTGATTTACCCAGGATCTGTTGTACCAGCTGTTTTTCAAATTTGCCGGAAATGTGCATTTACGGAAGCGCTGGTGAGCAAGTCAACCACACAAAGCCTCTGTTTAGGGGGAAAAGTTGGACTATCCCTTAAATAATGAAAACAGATTATTTATCATCAATATAAGATGATGATAATGTGTTATGTTCTTTAAATCATTGATTTCCTTGCTTTTGTCTATACTGTAAACATAGTGAATATTGCATTGAAGCTTGATTTGAAGAAAATCGATAATGGAATTGAAATTGCAATATCTGCCAGAGAAATCACAATTACATCTTATCCTAAAAATGTTCATCCCTACTTTCCAATCAGTGTTGTTTATAGAGAACGTGACCACAGCAACACAGACAAACTTAGTTTGTGGTGGAGAGGTGAAGAGTCAAATGGTTAAATGCATGCTCTCAAGTAGCATCTTGAAGCTGAGCATCATCCCAAAATCCAGAATTTGTATCATTGTTGAATAATCGATATTGATATTTTGCTTAACAATATCATCACAGTATCACGCCCCAAAATATCACAGTATCTTGTTGAATAGATCTTTTGTTGCACCCCTACTAATGACAACAAATGGTTAACCCAAATATTATCTACCCAGACTCTCTTATTTTTTCATTGCTGTATTAAACAAGAGACACTTTATTTTTATTTTTCTAGTATCACATTGAAGTTTAAGATTCTGATAGCAGGCCTTTTCTTCTTAACATTAACAAACACCAAGAAGTTTCTTTATCCTGTACTTGTTGGTTAATCTAATGTCAAAGTCCCAACAGAGAGCAAAAAAAAAGTCATTATCTATGAATCAATGTTGGATTATGTGTCAAACAGACTGTTTTCACACCGATGCAGGGTCAGGGAGTGATGCACTTCTTTTTATCTTGCAGGGGAATGCATACACAGAGACACTTAAAAATTGTTTGTCCTCACATGGTTGCGCCTCCTAATCGTGATTCGTTAATGTTTGCCCCTGACCGCTGACAGACGGGACCTTAGGAATCTGCTGTTGTGTCTTCCACCTTCTCCTCCTCCCTTGGTCCTCTACACATACAGACGTGTGTCTGCAGAGCTGCTGACTGTGAGGGCATTTATCACGTTGGATCAGCTTTGTCATCGTCGTTAATCCTGGTTTTGAGCAAAGAGCTTGTTTCTTTGTGGGTAATGATTGAGTGCCAGCCAGTTGTTATTCCCCTGCACCCTTGAGGCCAGTCAGCGCAGGGTGGACACACACAAACAGCTCGGGTGGTTGTGCAATCCATGGCCTGTTACTGTAATCGCTGTCCTGTGTTGTACAGAGGAACTTACTAAGACATCTGCCTCACTGTTCCTGGAAGCCTGATCGTGTCCTTGACTTCATTCTTGTACAGTTTATTTCAGTTTCACTTTAATGTTCAGTTTGCTTGCAAGTTTGGGTGAAAGGTCAGACATCCTCCTAACTGCTTATTGTCTGCATTAGTTTTATTTAGAAAGAATGCGCCTCAATACTTCCTGGTTCTGCAAGAGTGTGGTTACAAAATTCATCAAAAATAAAAGTCTCATGGCTCAACCTTCACAATGGTGTGTTGAAACTTAATAGATGTGCTGCAAAGTGCATCCATCGAGCCATCATCCATACAGCTTATCCTTTTTCGGGTTCATGGGGGTTGGAGCCTATTCCAGCTGACAACTGGTGAGAAGAAAGGTACGACCCAAACCGGTTGCAAGCTGATTGCAATAGCCACATAGAAAGGCGGACAACCATTCATGCACACACTCGTATCTGAGGGCAATTCAGAGTCACCAATTTACCAAACAAACTCAACAAACAAACTCACTCATGCACTGGGTAGAGATGCTCCGATACCATTTTCTCCCTCTTGATACTGATACTTGTGCAGTGATGCAGCATGATTGTGCCAGTTAGCTTAGCTACAAGCCTCACGTCAACTGGCTCTGACACACGTAAGTTTGTGTCACATGATCAGTTCCTCCAGGTCCCTGCAGGTTGCATCATAGCGCTACTGTGTTAAAGAGACTGTGAGGAGTTTTTAAGTAATTACAAAAAAGTCTCACTTTTAGATGTATGCCTGATCGAAATACACACTTATCGATGAGTTTTATAGCATCTAAATAGGTTATCTATAAATGCTATTCTTTAGCCTCCTGGTCGGGTCGTACAGGGCTGGACTGGCCTGGATACTCCACTTCAGGGACAAGACAGTTAAAACTAGAGCAAATTTATATTATTTTATAATTTATATTACACGTCTGAGAGCGCCCGGGCTGTAAGTAGCGATATATAGCCGTCTACAACTACGATAACAACTTTTCCCCGCATTGCTTGTCGTCACACATCAAAAACTACCGCTACGTAACTAGAAAGAGATACATTACCTCGTGGCTTTGCATCCTGTGAGTTGTTGAAAAAAGAAGTTGTAAAGCAATGCAGAATTCCGACGAAGATCCATGCTGCATTTACCACAACAAACAAACACATTGGGCTTCACGTCTCCGGTGCGTTCAAGTTGTAGTCAGAAGTAGGAATGTTGAGCTCTGAGTGGGAAACTAAAACTGGAACGTCCCCCGAAGTCTGAATTTCCTACTGGGAACTCGGTGAAACCTCGCCACCCCGAGGTGTCAATCGAAGATGGATGCCCCCAATGTGAACAGTTATTTAGCTCCTGTAATAATCAATTTATTTGCTCTTCTGACTGGGGTGTGTCGCTCTAGATCAGCTGTATACATCGTATTGTTAGATTTATATTTACAAAAATGCTGCCATAGTAATAATCACATTCTTTATACAACAACGCAGGGCGTGCTCACAACAGCTAACAATAGCCTGGTAGTTAGGCATGTTTTTTTCTGACTTCAACTGGAACACCGATAAGTCGGAGATGATGTCACTCCCATTTCTGAGGTTGCAGGAACGCAGCATTACGCCGGCGATAAATTCTCCTCATAGCACCTTTAAGAGCGGTGAAAAAGACTTGAGTACTCGCTACTGATGCCAGCATTTTCGGCAGTATTGGAACAAATTCCAACACTGGTGTTGGAATCGGAACAACACTAGTACTGGGAAAACATGCAAACTCTGCAAAAAGACCCTGACTTACACGAGTAGTGAACCAACAGTCTTCTTGCTGTGAGGCACATGCACTACATGCTGCACCTCTGTGCTACCCAGTGAAGTTTAATATGAATTAAATGCATGTGCCCACAGAATGCAAAAATATTGATTTTTTTAAGAAATAATGCTAACAAAATAAGAGGATTTTTACTTATTTTACTTATTTTTAAAGACCCCCCCCCCCCGTTGTATTTTTCACAAAACCATAGTGTTAGTAGTATCTGTGTGATGTTTAGAGTGGAGATGAAGCTTTGAGGCTTCACAATGGCAGCTTTAAATGATAGCTTGAAAGGGGCTACGAATGGCGTAAAACAAAGTGATCTGACTCATCCTGTTAAGGGAACAGTTTCTGGTCAACAGCTGCCAAGCCAGGATTTCTGTACTATTCCATCATGTTTTCAGGATGATATTGGCAACAAAGGAAGCGCACAGTGCTTTTTAAAATGACCTCACCACTGAAGGGAGCAGAAGTCAATTTTCATGAAGTAGTAGGATCATTTTGTGCTGCTGAGAAGCACTCAGAAACCAAATTGTAAATGTTGCATGTGCCAAAAATAAAGGTGACCGCTGACACAATTTTGTATACAAACAGTGTGTGCTGATGGAGTCACTGGTAGAAAAAAGGATGGGAGAAACTGTTGTGGAAACTGAGGAGCAGGGCAGATCACTTGCTACCTAATGGTGTGGCTCCATGTCCACTAACTCAGAGGCCTATTGCAGTCATGAGTAGGACTTCTTCTGGATCTTTCATCAGAGCTCTTTAGTCATAGTAAGCCTTTAAAGTTTCTGTAGTGTGTCAAAGTCCTGATCGGTAAAACAGGCAATGCAAACTAGGGCTGGACAATTAATCGGATTTTGATCGTGATTTCAATTTTGCCATCTGACAATCATAAAAACATTATCATCGAAGAAAAAAGATTAATATGCCACACAGTGTGGAGTGCTGTGTATGCAAGTTCCTGCGCTTCATAGTGCTTCTGTGTTCCACGTGCAGCCACAGCGAGTGTGTGTGACTTATGTTGAAGTAATACTGTACATGCTGCTCGCCGGTTCTTTAAAGTTGTGTTTAAATCAATACTGCAGTTTTTAAATAAATGAATAATTGTGTATATTAATCGTGATTTCAATATCACTTCAAATAATCGAGTTTCTTATTTTTACCATAATCGTCCAGCTCTAATGCAAACACAATGCTCTGCCATTGCAGAGGTGTAAGCCCTGATGTCCATATTCAAAACAAGCTAAAGTTGGCGAGGGCCCATATCAAGCGGAGAAATACAATGTAATCAGAATTTTGACAGTTTTCTCTTACCTGTTTCAACATCCGGGAAAAAGCTGGAGTGACCCATCTTCACAAATATCCAGGGAGTTAAATTTGTAAAAGTTTCTGCCTGATCTCACTGCAGCACTCAGACAGCAGTGAGTTGTTGGTGGAAGGATACGTAGCCCATACATTGCATCACGAAATAGATCTCAACAGGGGGTTGGTCCAGGAAAAGTGAAACACTGTGAGGAATCTTACTGTAGCATCTAGTTGAGCCAATGCTGTTTTTGGATTAGCTATAACCCAACATTTGGGTAACAATGAGGCTCTTTGATGCACTCTGCTGCTAAATATTGGCTAGCATCTACCTGTGGCTGTCTCACCTGAGGGACAAAGCTTGCAAGTTGCTTTAGTGGCAGCAATGATGACTTGTTCCACGGGCCTAGAGCAAAGCCACCGAAACCAACTCAAATCATCCTTTTTGAGAAAAGACTTACTCACTGTGATAAATGAATACTTTTAGAATGTTCTGTTGCAAAAATATATTTGCTGTATTTTTACAGCACTAATTGTTACCAAAACACAATTTTAGCTTTTGGCCTGTAAGTGGATATAAAGGGACGATCTTTTGCTACTTCAAGGTGGCAAAACTCAAGTACAGGAAAAATCACATTCCATCACTTGTAAAATAGTGCTTATTTAAAGTGAATAAAAGCTGGGTTTTATAATTTAATCTAGACTCAAATTAGACTGACTAAAAGATAATTTCATTTACTGCAGCGTATGCACACAGTTAAACACTAAATGTAAGCAGAGTTCAAACTGACGTCTACCCTGAGAAAGATGAGTTACATGATTGCTCTGTAATTGAGGACCGTCTCTATCGCTGAAAGTACAGAGGTCCTTTGTCAATAACGCCTCGTCCTTTAATTCAGTCTGAAGACATTGTGTCTCTAGCATTCCAGAGATTTCAGGATGTGGTGTAGTGTGTGCCGTAGATAGCAGCCTGGAGCCCTGGAGACGCTCATGGACAGAACTCATTAATGTCTGCGTTTGTCAGAGGCACAGGCGGTGGAATACAGATGGACCATCCGCTACCATTTCCTATCTGCATCCTGTCTCTGCCCACACCTGCTTTAGAGGGAGCAGAGCTGCTCGCACATTCTGTCACTCTCATCTGTTATTTCCTTTGAAACAAAAGGATCTTTGTCACTGTTAAACTTTAGCAATTGATGTTGCAAACATGCTGCAGGAGTACGATTGTGTAAGACATCAAGTTTTGAAGAAAAAGGACTGACTATTCATTTTCTGCTGAATAACGTCATTGCTGATGTTAGTCGTGCAACAACAAGCTGATGATCTTAAAGCTACATGGCATGACATTGTTTTTATCCATGTAGGGCTGTATTGATATTTCAGGAAATGATCACTTGCATAATTTTGCAATGGAGGTTCTATTTTGTATTCAAGCCTCCAACTGCAAGTTGAAAGCACGAATTCAGATTCTGCCCTCTTTATACTCCACTTCCACAGGAGGAAGTTATGGAGCCAGCACGGCGCTCTCCTCCCGTCTCACATCCCCACCCTGAAGGGAAGGTACAGCAAACAGTGACAGACTTTACTGCCCCAAACTGTACCGAACTGCACAGAACCAAACCAGACCAAGTGGTGGCAATGAGACATTAATGTAAGAGCAGTGTCCCTGAACTGAGTCCTGATTGGCTGAAAAATGTGGGTGTCCATTGCTAGATATTTTTAAGGCTTAATACAGAGGAAGGGGGGACATATGTCTAATGATCTTTCATGTGGCTTCTTTTGTAGTAAAGATTTCCAAGTTCTAAAATAGAAATGTCAACAGAAACGCCCCCTGAACTCTGAATTCTGAGTTGGAAAGTAAGAGTATCCTCACCACCCTGAGTTGATAATCAAAGATGGCTGCCCTTGGGGTAATGATGCCAACCAGTTTATCTCTGACTTTGGAGTCCTAGTTGCAAATTACATTAAATTTAGGCCCCATCCACACAAAGACAAACTGAGGTCTAAACGCATACGTTTTTTGCCGAATCTGCATATCATCCATACGAAGACGGCGTTTTGGGGGTCTGTAAACGAACATTTTTGAAACCAGGTTCCAAAGTGGAAAGATTTTGAAATGCTGTATATGCAGCTCCGTGATTACTGGCTCTCCGCAAGTTTTCAGATACGCTTACGTTATAGTTTCATATCTTCATTGACATGCATGCGCCATGCGCGGCAACGACAATGGCGGCGTACGGTGTAGCATATGTGCTGATGAAGCTAGTGACCCTACTATCCCTGTTGCAGCAAAATCTCCTTCTTCTCAATCACCACCGAGTTGAACAAACAATTATCGAGGACACATTACGGCACTTTATGATCACTTTATCACAATCTCTGTTTACAACTTTTGCTGCAAGTGTGCATGCCCACTGTTTTTTCGTCTGTTTCCGCTTGTTTCTGTCATATCGTTACAGCGGCCCTAGAGGTCTGGCATGTGTTTTACAGCGTTTTGATGCGTATCGAGTGCATTCATATAGACGCACACATTTTCTGAGACGCCTTCGTCTTTATGACGATCGTTTTGGAAACTGTTGAGCGTTTTGTCTTCGTGTGGATGGGGCCTTAGTCGCTGAGAATGCCCCCTTTGGTTAGACTTTATCTCCAGCCAGCCCAACTTCAACAGCTTCTAACTTGAATGCGTCTAGCTGAGATTTGACGCAATCCTATTCCCCTCTTCCCAGTTCTGATGTAAATGGAAAGCACCATAAGATGTTGACAGGTGATCAAATATTTCTGGGCCTGTGACACAAGAAATAAACTGCTTACTGCAGCTTTTGAGAAATTAAGTCTTTAATCTGTTGTAGTCCTCGCAAGTTTCAAAACTTTTTTCAGTGACAGGAATAATGGAAATAAATGTAACTGAGAGAGGGAGAGTCTAATGGCTGAATGTATGCTGCCATATGTCCTGCATTTCTCTGAAGAATTGAATAACAGAATTGATCAATATTCCACTAAATTATCAGTTCAGTTTTGCACCACAAAATAAAGTAATATATTGTTGTATTGATACTTTTCGCACCCCTACCATCTCTTTTTTTATTAGTACCATTCAGGATCTTTGTCAGAGCCACCATTTCAGCCCACTCTACTGTGTGTGCTGTTAAGTTTTTCCCATTGACTGAAGAAATGTATGTTACAGGCAACAGTGTGGCTGTTTTGTGTTAGCTTACCTCAGTGTAAGGAATGATGGCTTACACTATACTATAAAAACATTTAGGGCCCTGAAACAACATACCTTACAGACTACACAGCTGGGATATTTCTTTTCTCAAGTTACTCTGCTGGAGTGCAAGTAAGGACGCTGAGCTATCTAAGTAGCTAAGGTTGCATGAAAATGATATATTGGATGTTGCAGGGACAACTTTAATATTGAAAACGCTGATCATGAACTGTATTTGTTTTTGCATGTAGTACTATGTTATAAAACCTGTAAAGTATTTCCTGCAAACTAGATTATGTCAATGCAGCAAAAGGAAAAGAAAAAAAAACTGCTGTTGCTAGCAGTGCAAAATTAGGGCTGCAAGATGAATTGGGAGTTTACCTTAATTGTTGTTATCCCAGCAGACTAGATTTATTGCAGTAAATTAAAAGCAGATTTTTTTAATGTGGTGAAGCAAAGTTTTGTTGTATAGTATCCTTGCTCTTACACGTTTGATGCAATCAGAGATTGTTAAATGCACAATATTGGATTTTATGCTGATATTTCTTAACTCAGTACTGCTGATACTGATTTATTTCCTCAAGAACAGAAAGTCTATAACTTTTACAATTTTGACTTGATGCTTTTAATGTGACATGCATTTGTCTAAAGAAAAGTAAAACAACATTTAAATCATGAAACGTAAAACTCTTGATATTAAACCATGCAGTGATGAAAAGGTGAACCAATTATTTTGCATTTTTGTATACAGTGTATATATGAGCACTATTTATTGACCTATACTGATATTTAACTTCTTATGCCATCATCTACCAGTACTAATATTGCACTGATAATATTATGCATCCCTAGCTATAAGTTACCTTTGGATAGATTTTTTCCAAGAAACAGGTGTTTTTGGTTTTCTTTTAATTTCAGAAAAAAATATGTTGCAGGGGAAAGTGTTCAAAACAGGGTGAACAGCACAAGTATTGATTTGAATGCACTCTGCATCTTTTGTATAAGTTTTTCAGTCCATTTAGCTTTTGCAATATTGAACATTGTCATTGCACATCACATTTTCTTATGTCATGCAGACGTAGTCCCAATGCATCACATGGTTACCCTTTAACAGGAAATGTATCATAAAATCAGATTCTTGTAGTACAAAGCCTGAGCTGACATGCACTACTGATGGACATACAAGCTGAAACTAACAAGCTTTTGCTTTTGATTGTAAGACCAGGTCATATTTTAGAGGTGGAGCCGACTGCTGCCTGCAGTGTGTTTATGATGCAAGTCCCATAAGGTGAAACCATGTAATTACACCTTTTACCTCATGCTGCTGCCAGCAGTCTGCAAGCAGCATTTACAATCAGATGCATTCAGATCTTGTGAATCGTTGTGGTTTTATGAGCTTTAGCTGGCACAGAAAGATCTGTTTTTCTTCCTCTTAGGATGTTCAAGTGAAGTATGAAAGTCTGTAAGTATGCACAGCCGTGTTCGACTCTCTGATTAAAAAGATGGAGCTGTTTGCATATACAAGCCTGTCCTGCAGAAACAAACTCCTCTGCTGGGCTGTGCTGTGTCGTGCAGACAGTTTGCATTGCTGTCGTGTGTAGGAGAGGTTGGGAGGTCCACTCCTGGCAGTGTCACACTGTTCCAGAGAAGGGTGGGGTCAAGTATGTTGTGTTCATTGTTCCTGGATTCTGTCAGGCTGTGAAGCAAATTCTCATCACAGCAGCTCTGCTTGTTCGCAGCACATCAGAGATGCATACTTTTGCATGCCTGAGTAGCACAAATATTCTGCACAAATAGGTTTCATGCTTTCTTTGCTTCATAAGTTTGCCCAGGGCTGAAATTAGAACACTCATCCATTTTACGATGGGAGGTAAGGCGTGATGATAGATGTAGTTATGCACGATGTACCATAATGTTTAAAAGAGACATGTGGTAAGACTGTATCATTTATATCAATGTGTACTGGCCACTTTGTAAGGAACACCCTGCCAGTTCCATGTTGGTCCCCCTTGTGGTCTCAGAGCTCCCCTGACTCTTAATGGCATAGATACAATGAGGTGCTTGAAACATTTCGCAGAGATTTGGTCCATATTGATATCATCTTGCAGTTGCTGCAGATTTATTGGCTGCACATTGTTGATGCCAGTTTCTTGTTCCACCAGATCCCAAAGGTGCTCTTTTGGATTGAGATCTGGTGACTATATAGGCCAACACCGCACAGTGAACTCAGTCATGTTTAAGAAACCAGTTTGAGATGATTTGAGCTTTGTGATGGGGCACGTGGTCCTACTGGGAGGAGTCTTTGGGGTCATTCCAGATGAACTCAACCAGAGGTCCCATGGTGACCGACAGTGATGGTGCCTCTACATGTATAATAAGCATGTGCATGAGATGGTTTCTGAACTGTGGGCTTTTAAAGAAGGGGTGTTACTCCTAATTTTGACACTTGTGATTTGCATATGTTCCTACATATGAGTTATTGGTCTCCAAAGTGGTGATGTTTTTATATGGAAAAATCAGTTTTCAGGGGGCCAGTGTCAGCTTACAGTCATTTATGATCCGCTATTAATGCTGGATTCCTTAAATTGAAAGACAGGACTGTCTACAGGAGGAGTGTGACTCTGCAATGTTTTATTTAGAACTTAAGGGAGTCTAAAAAAATCCAGCATAAAACGTACACTTTAAGACCAATTTTTTACTGGCAAATTCATCAAGTGGGAGTCTACTCATTAGGGATGCACAATATTGGATTTTTGCCAATATCCGGTATGCCAATATATTTTTTTATTCAGTATTGCTGATACTGATATTTCAGGTCAAAAGCAAAAGCTCTGTGCTGATAAAAATGGATTTGTCTGCTACAGTGTTACAGTCTATTATTTTATGAACAGCTGTAAAACAAGAAAAACAGTTTTTAACTCTTACAAAAATGAACCTTTTTAAATGTACCCAAGCAGTGATGACAGGACATCAATTTTTAACATTTATATAATTTGCTGATATTTCAGTTGATATATGACCGATATGTGTGGCCGATATATCGACTGTAAATATCTGCAAAAATTTAATTTCGGCCGACATGATACTTAACTTTTTAGGCTGATAATGGCCGATACCAATATCAAACCGTTAATATTGTGCATCCCTAGTACTCGTAGTCCGAAAAATTTTCTTCTTATTCTACATATCTTAAAATAATTTTCTCAATGAATCAGCCTGTTTTTTACCACCTTCATATTTGAATACTTTCTTTTAATGTCAGCCTTTTTCGTCCTGTGACCTCTCATGTCAAACATGGAGTGTCAATGTGTTTCTGCATTCATCTCCAACTCAGAAAAGTGAGCATTACCTGCTCTCTAAATAGACCTGAACTGGTGATAGTGTGGAGGCCCGGGACACATACTGGTAAAACATTTGAATTCATAGTCTGAATGATGGCAGTTTTTTTCTGCATTAATGTTGTGTCATGATGAGCAAGATTATAAAACCTTGCACTTTGTCCTTGGAGCTCAGGTGCAGCCACAACACATTATGTTCTGGTGATCAGAAGCAGGCCATTAGAGAAGTCCTTCCACTGCTTCATTAAGTTAATGAATACCCACTATTTTAATCAGGGCACTCAGCAATGCAACTTCCTAACCATTCCTCATCATAAATGCATGCAACATATTTTCCTGGCTGTAGTTCAGCATTATCTACGTCAGATGCTGACTGCTCTGTGTCAACAACGGTAAATTTTATCAGCTGATATCCTTTTCATATTTAGTGATGCAATACCTGTTTGTGTAAATAAAACTGATGAAATACAAGTAAGAAAGATGATCACACGCCTTGGAAATCAAGAAAATGAAAACACTCATCAGATTGTCCCTAAAATATTGTAACTCCCTGTAGTATGACAGCAGTCACAGAATGAAAGAGGTCAACAATAGTGTACAATTATTTGGAAAAAGTTTTATGAGCATGGGTAGTTACCCACATGATAACTTTGTCAGCAAAAAATTGGTCAGGTTCTGTCTTGCAGACACTTCTGTCTTTAAATTGAAGGAATCAAGCATCATTGACCTGTTGCAAGTGATTGAAGGTTTTACACTGGCCCCCTTGAAATTGATTTTTCCAATTTTGTGCATAACAACATCACCACTTTGGAGAGCAACAATTCAGAAAATAGAAGAAATAGAGCTTTTCTGAAGACAGAATCTGAAAGCCTAGGTCCAAATGATCAGGATGATGGTTAGAAATTGTAGCTTGTTTGAGAGATATTCACATCCAAAATTGGCTACTTGGGAGCATATGCAATTTGATGAGTGTCACAACCCCTCTTTTTTACAGGCTCATAGTTCAGAAACCCTGAAGATTTTACTGCTAAATCTTTGCATGTGCACATAATACATGGAGTTATTTTAGACCAAATCTCTGTCGATGCTTGTGGGTGATTTCTGAACTTTGGGGTTCATATAGAATTACTCTGTGGTCATTAAGGGATGGATCTGAAAAGAAAAGATAAGTTTTAGTGTTTAAACAATGCTACATTGCTACAAAGGAGCTAAACACATGCCAAGAAAATATCCCCCACACCAGTACACCACCATCACCCTGAAACTCTGATAAGATTAAAGATGGATTGTGCTTTTATATTTTTACCGCCACAGGGTTCCAGACTAACTTTTTGCATTGGTTGCAACAGTGCACCTAAAAAAAATTTTAGGGTAGACCAGCACAAAAATTTGGTGCACCCAAATCTTTCATAATGTCACCTTTAACACCATAAGTCACCATTTTAGCACTCTCCATAAGTTTTATATAATGTAAATGAGTAAAGAAATACTTGTCTTTATTTACTTTGTTTCACTTGTTTTTGTTGGTGTTTATTAATTATCTGACTGTCACTAAGACAAATTTGGCAGAGTTTCACTGCTTCTTCAGAGTCACCGTTCCCTGCTGAAACCTGACACCACAGTCAGACTCCATTTGGGCTCATTTGCCTACTAACAGCTGATTGGATGATTACTGAGGGCTGTGTGTGTGTGTGCGTACGTGCATGTGTGTGCATTGGTTTGGGTGGGTCCGCAGCCTGCAGCCTGTGAAGATGCAACGCAGGGACAGAGAAAAGAGAGGAAGCAGGTGCTTTGTCTTTGTCTTGTCCATTTTTGGCAGATTTTTCCGTTACCCCAGTTACTTCTGTCAAATTAAATTTTAAGGGTGGGCCTAACATCTTTTTTGGTGCACCAGTGCACCCAAGAAAAATGTTAGGTGCACTCTCACAAATTTTGGGTGCATGTGCGCCCAAAATTGTTGCAGTCTGGAGCCCTGCACCAACTTCTGACCCAATCATCTGAAGTTTCAGCAGAAATCAAGACCAGGCAACATTTTATCTTCAAAATTGTATATACTGTTTTATTTTTGTTTTGCCTTTGTGGTTGTAGCCTCAGTTTCCTGTTCTCATCTGACAAGAGTGGCACCCAGTGTGCCTTCCTGTATTTGAAGCCCATCTGCTCCATGATATAACATGCTGAACCTTCAGAAATATTCTCCCACCAAGTTGGTGGTATCTTTGAATGCACAATATTATCCTAACAATATCAGTAATGGCAGGTGTGAACAATTTTGCTGATACGTGTTTTTAGTGTTCTTTTTTTAAAGACAAAAGAACACTAAAAACACGTATGTTCTAAGAGGACAAGATGAACTTAATCAGTAATTTTGCTGATATATAACTGATATTTTGGCCCCACAGATTAGCTATATATGTTTCTTATGTTGTCAGAATGTACAAATATTCCATGATGGTTTACCTCATCATCACTGATTGTCAGGTTTTCTAAACCCATAGTGTCATTTATTGAAGACTAAAAAGTAGTTTTCTTTGCTTCACTTCTGTTTCTGACACAAATAGACAGGCCAAAGGAAAGTGCAGACAAAAAAAAATACCGGTATTGATTTCAGCAAAAATGAGTTGAGAATGTCGGCATCCAGAATATCTGCAAAAATACAATATTGTTTATTCCTTATTGTAACAGGTGGCGATACGAGTGCCTGCTCTATCATTTGAACCGCTCTAACCATTCTTCTCCAACCTCTGGCACTGGCAGTTTTGTTGTTGCATTTGATATTGTCTTTTTTTTGGGTCACTCTTTCTAAACCCTTGTGTATAAAAATCCCATCAGGAACAGATCAGCAAGTTTGGCACCAACAAGCATGCCGCGTTCAGTCACTTGAATCACATTTCTTTAACATTTTGATACTTGATTTGAACTTAAGCAGGTCTTTTTGACCAGCTATGCTTGCTTAAATGTATTGAATTTAGGGCTGAACAAGTAATTGCAAATTAGATTAAATCGCAGTATGGCTTGTTGCAATTTTCAAATTTCAGACAGTGCAATATTTTTAACCCAAAATGTGTTGAACATTTTGGCATTGTGATGTAGTTTCTTGCAATTTCATGCCTATTTTAACCTTTTTTAACCCAGTTTTTACAGCTTTACGCCTATCTTGCTCCCATTCATGTTTTTTTTTTTTTTTTTGGCCACTGTCAGACCATGTTTGGAATTTTTACATGGTTTCTGAAATTTAATCCCAATTTTGTTGCTACAATCAATTTTCCTTAGTCACTTTTGAATTTTTTTGCCTTTTTTTTTTTTTTTTTGCAAGTTCATACCTATTTTGCATCTATTAACTTTTTTTCTGCTTTCGTACCATTTTCTTTTACCCAGTTTTTACAATTTCACACCAATTTTTCTTCTGTTCTTCACTTCTCCACTTTTTCTCAAATCTTTTACCCTTTGATTGATTTTATGTCATATTGGTTTTACTATAAAACAATCTCCTGCTTATGTTTGTTTAAGAATATACGATGAGGAACATTAAAACATTGCAGAGTAAATCGCAGTTGCACCATTGGGGAAAAATATCGCAATTAGATTATTTTCTCAAATCGTTCAGCCCTAATTAAATGAATGCCATACGGTCGGATGATTAGCTGTTAGTGTAAATGAGAAGCTGGATCAGCGAAACTTACGAAGTAACAAAGGTCTCTGAGTAGTTTTTTTCGGAGTTGATGAACAAGCTAAACATGAAAATCATAAATAAAAATTAAAATATCTTGAGCACAAGATAATATGTTTAAGTGTCAAAAATAGTTGGAGAATCATAAGTTTATTTATTTGTTTGATTTGTACTAGTGTTGCGTCAAGCTACTTAACTAATATTTTGGCAACTGTTTGTTTCTTCTATACACATGTAGTAGAGAAACAAACATTTCATTTTTGCTATCTAGCTGAAATATTGTAAAATTATTTATTAGGTCCATATTTCCCAGCCCCATTGGGCTTACTTAGAAACTGGATTTAGCCTCCCTTGCATCAGTCATACCAGCATGACCCAATTTGGGGAGAGTGTGCTCTTGCAAAACCTTTCTCCTCCTTTCCCCTCCCTGAAAAAAATCCCCTTTAGTTTGGGCATTGTGAGCAAGTGTGCTCACCAGCCAGCTGTGTGCTATTCAACAGTGGGCCTCACGGGCCACGTGTCACAAACATACAATAGCGTGCCCCCTCCTGGTACAATAGTGTGGATGGGTGGTGTCAGAGGTCAGGCCCCCCTGACTCTGGCAGCCCTTGGTATCACTGCTTCAGTCACTATTCAGAAAAGACTCTCGATTTTGTGCTGTTTATTATGCACTCAGTGTTTCTGCCCAGGGGCTGGAGCATTCCACTGGCCTTTATTGGAGGCCCAATGAGCCATCAGATGAGCCATTGAGAGCAGCCAGACACCATCTGCAGTGATAATTCACCAGTGGCAGCCAGGCAGGGACAGCTTGAGGAGCACAGTGCAGTGATGGTTAACTGCAGGGCATGCAGGCCTCTCTCTCTGTGCAGCATGCACGTAGGTTCAGGGAAAAGGCAAAGAATTCACAAGAGGAATTTGCACAGTCTTTGCTGCAGCACAATCTGTGCTTGAAGTGCGTCATGGCAACCAAACAAACAACCGGCAGTGATGGCGTCATTGGTTCCGCTGTCATTCCTTGGCGATTAAATCATGCATTCTGCGTAGAGAAGAGTCTTTTTTTAAACTTGGTCTCTTCCCTTTCACATGCATGTTCTATTTCTGTCCTAGGACACCTCACACTGGCACACGTTTTGGATTGTTTACAAATCTGCAAAGAATCTGATCTTGCGTGCAATGGACGCAGTGGGAGGTTCTTCTCTCCTCAGAGAGTTCTGATACCTGTTACTATTTTTCCATTACAAATGCACAGCGATTCGGCTGTTGTCGTGCAAAAGCCTTATTGTAATCAACAAGATTGCTGTCCGTGCCTTCTCGTGCTTGCATACTGAAAAGATCACTGTTGTGCAGTGCTGCTGCAGAACAAGCCCCCTCACTATTTCTTATGGAATACTCATAAAGGCTTCAGTGTTCGCTCATGCAAAAGTTTTTCTGTAATTTCCGCTCTGCAGTCACTATTATGATGACATTACTTCTGTTATACTTGCACTATGATATGTTTATGAATTCTTGCATGCATCCTAAGTTTCAGGGTTTGCAGCAGGTGTCTGTTTCCCTCACATGGAGTTTCACAGCTGCTCCCCAGGGACTCTCTGCAAGCGTGTGTCTATAGAGACAGAGGGGCAGATGGGCAATAGAAGTCTGGACTCTCACTCCTTGTGATTCTTAGCAAAGCTTAAGCAAGTGATTTCCTGATTATTCCCCCACCCTTAACACACACACACACACACCCCACCCCAAGTGTGTCTGCCCCCTTTCAACTCTGTCTCTGCAGAAGCTAACGGGCGCGTGTTGGGGAATGTCTTTCATTGAGATGATCGATGGGGGGACACATGGTGACCAGCATACAGACCGCCAGTTTCATGGTCCTCCTCTTCTTCTTCTTTTTGTTTTTGTTGGCGGGGTCAGACTCGCCAACCTTTGACTCTAATCCTATTAAAAACCCCTTAGAAAGGCATTAGGGGAAAAAGCTTTGACATTGTAATCTGGAAAGGCGTGCTGCTTGCACTTTCTCTTCTTTTCTTTTCTCTCTTTCACCTCAAGGAAGTTTTGCAAGTAATTACCATGTGTGCTGTCTGCCAAACTTGACGCTGCATATTCTACTTTGGTGTCTTATTGTCACCAGTTTGCAGCTAGCATTTTTGTAGAGCTCAGTGTTAAGGATGCCTTGGTCAGGTTTTGTTGCAGATGCTGATCATCTTATAAGCATACAATGTTTGTGCATAATAATTCAAGTTGGTAAGAGATTGGTCAGTCTACTTATGGTGGCTGGTGGGAGCTTGGTCCTTCAAAAATGCTCCGTAATATCATAATTAAAGAGTATTCAGATCTGAATAAATAGTGAGCACTGAATTTTGTTCACTTTTTGGCAATGAAGCACTTTTTCATACAGCTGCAGCGTTCTCAAAAAAAATAAAAAAAATACACTGCATAAAGTATGAAAAGTATTAAAAAAACAGGAATAATGTAACCATGTAAGCTAAGCAGGTGGAGAGAAGATGAGTCATGCTTAAATAAGTTATTGCAAGTGACTGACAATAAGGAGAAACTACATGCTGAAAGTTTCCTACACTGCTAGCTGTGCTTCCCTTCTTGGTAGGTGCCATCAAGTACTACAATCAAGGAGCAAAGTGTGGAGTACTAAAAGCGAGGAGAGTTGATTTTTGTTGAGGTGTTTTTCACATATATAGAAGCACTATTAGATGTTATACAGTTCAAGGACCTCCTTCAGTTTTCATCATTACCTGATGCATAAACCTCATTCTGTCAACAACATACTTTTACTGTCTCTGCCAAACAGGAAGTGCAAAAGCAGCACTGCAGGAAAGGCAATGCAGCAGGCATCCTACAGTAAGGACAACAGAATGACATGATATGATTGATCATATTGAATTGAATTGAAACATGTTTTCTCTGAAGGGTTTGACCCAAAACTTAAAGTAATGAAGTTCATCATTAAAAGGACGGGAAGGAACAGTTGCTAGCCAGTAGTCGCATTATTATTTAGTTTTATTTATATGTATTTATCTTTTTATTTAAATCTGCAATTTGTTTTGGCTTTTATGCTTTCTTTGTCTTGCAATAAAATGCTGTTGGAATTTCAATTTCCCTGAAGGGATCTTCCCAAGGGATTAATAAAGTTCTGTCTAATCCGAATGACTCAACACATTCAGAGTCATTATATTAAATTAAATTAAATTAATTAACAAAAATCTGTCACAAAATGTAGATGAAGGCTTGTTGTTTATTGCTTGAGAGGAAGGAAAACAACATGAAAATGGTGATGTTGTTCAGTTTTAGGAGTGTTTGCATGTGATTCACCAACTTTTACACTCTTTTGTTTCCAAGTCAGGGTGCTTAATCAGACTTGACTTTTACAGTTGCCTTGATGACTTAGCAGCCAGAGTTGATGAGGTTTACTACTTCTCCCTCTCTGGTTGAGCCATTATGTTTACCTAGCCTGAGAGAGGGTGCCAGCCCAGAGCCCACAGCTTATTATCCTGCGTCTGTGGTCATGCACAGACTTCTGCTGCCGTACATTCAGGAGGCAGCCAGTCAGGCTCCAGAGGACAGACGACTTGTCAATCTGCAGTTGGTTGAAGCAGCAGACATGCAGTCTAGTTGTAGTTTAGCAACTTGTTTGCTGTGGCATTTGTGGATATTTGCTGCAGACTCTGTTATGGGTACAAACAACATAGCACTGTTTGACCTTGTGCACAAATTTCTTTGGTGTCCTTGGGTTGTGACTGACATAGTTTCATAATGTCAAGGCCAGGCTTTGCTTTCTGTTAATATCACCAACAGGCAGCAGGCAGAGTTGTAAAAGCACTAATCTATCTTTCCTCAGTTAAATGACCAGCACAAAATGTTTCACGCAACAAGTTATGCAACTGTTGGCTAATTGATCCCAGCAAGAAAGCACAAAGTCTGGGCAGAGTTGGAAGTCAGCACTCTATGGATTCTTCCTGATACTGATAGTATTTATAGGCTGTTATTTGCTTTGTTTTTCACTCTTGTTTTCAGAACCAGCTGTGCTGCTGCTGTTTTAAGCATGCAATTCAATATTCAGACTTCCTGTGCAAACCATAAATAGGAAACAACCTTTATCATGATTGTGTTTGATGCAGCAGCTATCAATTGCATTAGAATTTGTAGTATTGGATAACAGGTTTTGTCAAACACTTGTGTATTTATATTAAGTGTATAATAGTTCAATACTAACTATATCTGTAGCATAGTAACTGTTTTGCAGGACTTTCATCTTTTTGAGTAAAGGATTTCCATGAGTCGATAAGAGCGTATTTCAAAAGCCAATACAGATATGTTTATGTGGAAATAATGTAAAGTGTTGTTTGGATCGCACCTACATCATATGCATTACAACAGTAACAGTGAAAGCAGCTTTAAGGTTTCATTTTAAGAGCTACAACAATTTAACAATTAAGTAACATGTTTACAGAAAATCTGCCTTGTTTTTTGGATCTTTTCCTTTAGAATTGAACAGTAACTCTACTAATTTAACTACAGGTTTGGAAGAACTTCCCAGACTTAATGTTGATATATAACCAGAAATTCCATATCTACTGATAAAGATAATGACCTTACGAGGCTATTATCTGCCAATTCTGATATCACACTGATAACATCAAGAATCACCTTTTAGAGTCAGTTAAAAAAGCCTACAGCACCCCTTGCGGTTCACTGAAACACCCAGAAAGTCTATACCATCCCAATTTTGACAAACAGGTCCAGCCAACGCTGATAATTCTGACCATTATTACATTATATGTTTTCTTGCACATTAGTAAGGATGGGGTATTAAAAAACAAGTCCCTGTTTGAATCAATAACATCTCTCAAGGAATCAATATCATTTGTCTCTTTGCTTGATGGTTATCTCCACTTTTTCTGCATGCCTGCAAATGACTGACTTTATCTAAGGCTGTTCAACAGAAATGATAATAAAGAAGACAAAAATGTAATCTTAACTGAAAAATTGGTCAGAATCATGGCTTAATGGATCTGACACTGGTAGGTCTATTTTGTCTAGTTATGAGAAGTGCTCCTTCTTGTGGAGGGGACATTTCAAACACAAGAAAGGTCATGCATAACTTCTGAAGACATCTTTACAGCTTTCTTTCTCATTTTTATGAACTTGCTTTTAAAGAAAATGATAGTACACTAATTAGTGTTTAACCTGCATAATTGCCAACTCATTTCAGAGCAAATTGTGACCCTGCTGGGTTGCAGGTTTTTTTTAATTATCTTGTGGTTAATCTTTGTCAGTGGGTTCACTTCATGTAGCATTTTATTATAACTAGCTTTGAGCTAAGAGGCTAGCTGGGATAGTTTGATGGTTTTTGAAGGAAGCAAGGAAGGGAGTTGTCTACGCTACAATCAAGTCTTGATAAAGACGTCCCACATTTCTGCACACAGTCCTATATTTTTGATCTCAAATTGAACTCAGTGTGCATTGGAAAGATAGGATGGACAGATGAGTCTTATTGATCCCAAACTGGGAACTTGGTCGTGTTAGAGTAGCTGGTTATAGACTGGGCAATATCAATTAAGTCAGTTGTTTCAAATTATTTTCCGCAGAAGATCTGAAAATCCAGATTTTTGTTCTTGACTTACTCCAATTGAAAGTTGATGCAATGTTTGAAAAAAAAACAACTAAATGTGTACCGTTTTCATGATGGTAGGCCCTACCAGGTATTTTATGTTATATAAATGAAATTAAATTTCAATCAGAGTCTCATGGTAATTTACGCTGAAAATACCTCAGCCTTCAATGTTCATGGAGAACAACATCATCAACATTTTATGACACAAGCTTTAACTTAAGAGAGAAATTCTTTATGATTTGGGAAAATGTCTGACACCATGCCGACAAAATGTGATTCATGTTATATTTGTGTCAGTTCAAGTTTTTTTTTTTTTAAGGGAGAAAAAAATTATTAAATCATAAATTGAGTGTTGTAGATATAAATCTGGGATTTTATTTTTAGGCCATTATTCCCAGCCTTAGCTTGTTGTATGAAAGGTAAACAACATGACAGTAATATGAATAAATAAAGCTGTGCATTATGGGTCATCACTTGGAATTTTATAGCCCAGGTGCTAAGGCAAGACGTAAATAGGATATTTTTAAGGTTGTATCAAAATTAGTTTTCTTTTCTTTTTCTTGCAGGCAGACCAAGCCGGTGGAAGATGCATCCCAACAGAACTCAATGGCGGATGAATCCTGGGACTCCCCCAGCGAAGAAGAGGAAGCGCTGTATGGGACATCTCCTCCGTATAACCCCCGTCAGATGAAACGCATGTCCGGCAAGCATCAGAGGAACAGCCAGGGGAGGAGTTCGGGGAGGTCCCCAAACAAAGACAGATGTATGTGACTTCAACTTTTATGCAAACACATCTTAAATTATGTTTTCACGCTGTTCCCCGACTGGGCTGATGTATCATGTCATTTTGTGTGTGTTTGTTTTTGTTGTTTTTTTTATTCAGCTGATGTGAGCCCCGTGTTAAGAGAGGGTCCCAGGCTAGCAGACACCCCTGAGGAGCACAGCTATAAGCAGGGCAAGAAGCAGAGGGCCGCACTGCGCTCCACAGAGAGAGACCACAAGAAGACGTTTGAAGGCTCCTTCATGCTGGATCCGCTCTCAAAGTCTGGTCCTTTCAGCGCCCTCACCATGGACCCCAGGAAGCACTACCTGAGCTTGGGCTGCAGCAGCGGCAAACAGCCCGTGTCGATGCACTACATGGTGCGGACACACCGTCAGACTTCAAGGACTGACTGTCCCGCTGATCGCCTTAAGTTCTTTGAAACTCTCCGACTGCTGCTCAAGCTCACGTCTATGTCCTCTAAGAGGAAGGAGAAGGAGCAGCGAGGCCTGGAGAACATGGCCTTCATGGGTCACAACAACGAGGTCATCTGGTTGGAGCTTCAGGCGTGGCATGCACGACGCTCCACCGGAGACCAGGACTTTTTTCTTTTCACTGCACGTCAAGCCATCCCCGACATCATCAACGAAGTGCTGCACTTTAAGGTCAACTATGCCAGCCTGCGAGGGGCTCAGAGTCAGGACTCTCAAATATTTGAAAGGGGCTATCAGAGCGTCCCAGAACCTGTCAGCGGGGAGGAGAAGGCACCCGCTGTAGCAGAAACCAACCACTGTGGAGTCGATCCCTGGGGCTTTAGCGCCTTCCACTCATCAACGGTGAATGTGGCGGAGCCCCTGGGCTCTGGCGCCGACTGCAGGGAGCACTTACAACGCCAGCGGCTGGCGTTTGAGCAGGTAAAGCGCGTTATGGAGTTACTGGAGTCTGTTGAAGCTTTGTACCCCTCTTTGCAGGCTCTGCAGAAGGACTATGAAAAGTACGCAGCACGGGACTTTCAGGGCAGACTGCAGGCACTCTGTCTGTGGCTCAATATTACCCAGGACCTCAATCAGAAACTGCGTGTCATGGCCACAGTGCTGGGCCTCCACGACCTCTCCCGTATCGGCTGGCCCATCTTTGAGATCCCCTCACCTCGCTGCTCCCGTGGAAATGAAGAAGAGGATAACGAGGAAGATGAGGAGAATGACTCTACAGCCACTTTTACAGCTGAAAGTGATACGGAGGACAGGGAGGTCGAGGAGGAGGAGGTGGGTTTGGGACATGTAGCAGACAGAGAGTTGTCTCCATCCTTGACTCCTAAATTTGCTCGGTTGTTGTCAGAGGAAGAGTTCCTTCCCGCTGCCTCTGCAGGAAGTGCAGAAGCAGCAGCGGGTGGGGGAGTCTTCTGCCCCACAGCCATCTACAGGCCATTTGTGGATAAAGCTCTGAAACAGATGGGACTACGTAAACTGATCCTCAGACTGCACAAACTGATGGACCGCTCGCTGCAGAGGTCCAGAGCAGCGCTGCTCAGAAACACTCCTGCACTGGAGGTGAGCCAATCATTTTACAGTTACAGCACATTTAAAGATTCTCATTTTTAATATCTGCAGTGTTAAATGATTACAAAGTGCTGTTATAGCTATATCCTGGTGTATTGTGATATTATTTTGCCCTGATGAGGGAAACATGTATTAATCAGTGAGGGATGTCAAACTCTATGTAGTGTTCTGTTGTAACAGCGCATACACAAACTCACAAGAGAAACAGATGAGCAAGTTTTTATCTCCATTGATTTCGTGACAATGTTGGCACAAATATAATACAGCAATTAGCATAATATCTATTTGATATATTTTTATAGCGCCTCCTACATTTCGATTAATCATGAAAAACTACAAAGGACAAAAAATCATGCAGCACAAAAGGAGATATGCTGTCTAAAACAATAATTATTGCATTTTTGCATAACAGAAATGTAAAGAAAGCTTAAAAGACATCTGCACTTACCAAAAATTACATTAGCTTAATTGCTGTCATAATTTGCCATATGCTTAAGTTTCTTTCCCTTCCTTTAAACAAGCTTCTTATTTAAATTAGAAATGCTTATAATTTGCACCTAAATTGTAATATCTGCATCACAAATTGCTTTTTAAGGAGTAGCAGGAATTCCAACATTAGCTATTGAAGATATTTTAATAAAGCACTTCAACTTAGAGAAATTTGAATCTAAGTTAAAGAAAAGACCCTGTCATTTGGTTCTTTAAAATGGATGACCAACTTATGAGAGTGACAACAAAATGACCTTCAGCCCTTCACTTGGGCCTTTTTAAAGAGGTTACACACGCATTCAGGCTGCAAAGGAAGGCACACATAATGGGATCACTTCTTGAATAATTAAATATTCCTCTGATTTTCAGAGGCTGTTCATATGGACTGAGAAGAAGACACAAGCTGTAGCTGTACGGTGTTTTAACAGGGATCTATCTTAGCCTAATTAGTAGTATGTAATTATGTTGTCCAATCCAAAGAAAATGCATGCTGATTAAAAGTCTGGATCACAGGGTGACTCAAAATAGGCCTGTCAAGAAGCCAATGACAATAAAAAAACACATGGTGCTATAACTTTAGGTTTAAATGAATCCAAGTTAAATAGACATCAAATAGTGGTTTCCCCCAAGCTTATCTGTATGGACAGAGGTCCCTGGCCTTTTTCTTTGCACCGTGGAGCAGTTTCATGTAAAGCAGTTGTTAAACTGACCTGCTGTTTGCAGGTGCTGGTAATCCAGAAATGTTTTTTAGTGAGTGCAATACAAATGATGAAAGCACTTATATGGTTTCCATAAAGATTGTTTTGTGAACCATTTAGGGTAGTGGACCATCCAAAAGGAGTGGGGAATATAAGGAGAAACGCAGACATGTTATTTACTGTTTTCATGTAACATGGCTCACTTTTGACAAACTCAGCTGGGGGCAAGAAACGCTTCCTTCTGCTTTACATGATGGAGAAGTTAACCGTCTCAGTTGCCAGCTATCTATTTGAACAAGGCTTATTTTTATTTTGTGAGTGATAGAAATTATTTTTCAATGGGTGTCAAAACAGGCTTGCTTTTCCACAGAGCTCCATCTCAGATTACAAAACCCAGAAATGTCAAATAGAGGATAAATGCTGCCAGATGCTCCACTATGTTTGACAAGTTAAAGACAGTATCATTGAACAGACTTTATTTAACCAAGACATACATTTTTTGCAGGGCGTGCTAACGTCGGCTAACATTAGCTTGGTAGTTTTTCCGACTTTGTGACTGGAATGCTGATAACTCGGGTATGGCGTCATTCCCTCTTCCCAGTTCTGATGTAAATGGAACACAGCATTACCCTGACAATTTACTGTTGCATTCACACTTCAGCTCTCCCAGACTTTACGTATAGCAAACACAAGGGGAGCACAGGAAATTACACAGGGGAAGTCAGGTGCAAAACTCTGCTGTTTGTGCTCACACGTACGACTCAGGTGGGTAAACTGGATAATTTCAGGGATTTTTGCAAGTGTGAAAGGGGTTATATTTAGATGAATATCAAAAAAGCCTGAGCGACAGCTCTGCACATTGGTAATTGCTAGTTGTGCCTGTCATGAGACAGAAGCTGTCATTACCACCGTTGAACCATGATGTACTACAGACATTCTGAATTCACTTAATTTTCTTCCACCTGCAGTTTGCAGAGTTCTCCGACCCCATGCTCTACAGCGATTACCTGCCAGAGCTTTCCCGCCATCTGTCCTCTTGTGGCTCTGCTCATCCGGAGCTCGGCGCAGACATGGTTTCTTGGGAGGATATGCTGGACATGGACCTCCCATCCTTCCAGCCAGCGTTCCTTGTGCTGTGCAGAGTCCTCCTCAATGTCATTCACGAATGCCTTAAATTGCGACTTGAACAGAGGCCCGCTGGAGAGCCTTCACTGCTCAGCATCAAACAGGCAAGCCACCTCAGAAACTATTAAGCTCAAGCATTAATTTCTGCAGGATGTGTTCAGGTAGAGATGATAGTCTCTGTTTTTATGTTTGTGCTCTGCAGTTGGTGCGCGAGTGTAAAGAGGTTCTTAAGGGTGGTCTCCTCATGAAGCAGTATTATCAGTTCATGCTGCGCGGCGTGGTCACTGATGCTCAGGGCTTGCAGACAAATGCCAATATTGACGAGTTTGAAGAGGACCTTCACAAAATGCTAGTGGTAAGATGAAGATGAAACATTCACTTTTGCTTCGAGTGATGATGATTGCAGAGAGAGTAAAGTCATACATTGTTAATACACAAGTTATGCATAACAGATCCTGTTGTCGTCTGTCATCTGGCCCGATAGGTCTACTTTGACTACATGCACAGTTGGATCCAGATGTTGCAGCAGCTGCCTCAGGCCTCCCACAGCCTAAAGAACTTGTTAGAGGAGGAGTGGAACTTCACAAAAGTCATCACCCCTTATATCCGTGGAGGAGAAGCGCAGTCTGGGAAGCTTTTCTGGTCAGTTATAAATCTGCAAACAGTACTGTAAAAATCTTTATGTTGTTCACAAAATTAAAATGTGCCCCTTTAAATGGAGAAATTATACCTTTTCCCTTAAGTAAATCAATCAACAAGTCAACCTCCTGATTGACTACAGACTTGCCGTATATATAGAATTGAAGCACATCAGTGTTATTCCTCTTAGCTAGGTCATACTTCTTAGAACTTAGAGTTCAGCTGAACGTGTCACAGTTTCCTTGGTCAAATTGAGTTACCACAGCCTTGACTTTCTCATGTTTACGTTTGCAGCTGACAGCATCATTTGCTCTGTTTACCTGTTGAGTAGAGATGACAGATGGATGTCTACAGGGTTGACTGTGCAAGTCCAGTCTTTAAAAAGAAGAGTATGCCATCGTTTCCAGAGTCTAGACAATGCTTGTATCCAATAAAAAAGCGCTCTCAACCCTTTGACTTCCAAACTAAAAAATAAATTTCCTTAGCACCATTACAGATTACCCAAACAGGAAGCAGACATGCAGGTCAACCAGCGAGTTGGCTTGCCTGTTAAAGTGATATTCCGGGATTGAACAAGTTGGGTCCTATCACAAGGTTTAGGGCAGAAATTACCTCTACAGCAGTGTTTCTGTGGAGCAGAAACCCAGGCCGCTAGGACCAAGCACCCTCTTCCTGCTTCGGTTCTGCTCGTCTGCTGATTCTGCTGCACAGCCAGAGCTGTGGCTGCAGAGCCTCTGCTGCAGCGGAGGCTCTTCAGCGGAGGCAGTTTCACATCGCTATGAGAAATAGGGCCTTATTTAGCCGTGCTTTTGTGTGAAAGTAACGCACTGAAAATTCTCTACATAAAGCGTGAATGCAGACCGATATCAGATTTTTTCGGTGAGAGTCCGTTTATTTGTGTTTTTGGTCAAGTAAAATATGGCCCCGTCTGACTGCAGCGGAATCAGCAGACGAGCAGAACTGAAGCAGGAAGAGGGTGCTTGGTCCTAGCGCCCTGGGTTTCTGTTACACAGAAAGACTGCTGTAGAGGTAATTTCTGCCCTAAACTTTGTGATAGGACCCAACTTGTTCAATCCCGGAATATCACTTTAAGGGTTATCCTTGGTGTGAATGGATTTCTATTATTTCTGCAACAATTTTTATTTTATTTTTTTGGTATAGAAACATCACAGATTGTAAAATCTAGATATGTAGCTGTTAATCAGTTTTCTGAGGAATGCATTTTTTATTCCCAAATGTATTTTCTTTGACTAAATAATGATTGCTAGATGATCTGTAAATGTTAAAACATTTTTTCTTACTCCAATGTATGAGGAGTGATGCAGCAAAAATTGACTCTACTTATTCTGCTTTTTAAAAACAATTATATTCATGTACAGCTGCACCATCCTGTGGATACATATTGGTGTCACAACCACTATTCAGAGAGGTTAATAAGTATAAAAAACAGACAGAGATGGGCTTTCAAAATTTTTATTTTTATTTTGGCAAAAAGTCAGCCATATGGTTACAATGCCAGTCAAAGGGTTAAAAACAATATTTTACAGCAAAGTGTTTCAAAAATGAAACTCTTGCCTTGTTTAAAAAATGTTTACCCTCCTGCTTTGAGGTCACCAATAATGAGTAAAGTCCACACATTGCCATTGACCTGTCTTTATACATTGTTGTCTGCCCTGGGAAATTTGACGCCCAATTCACACTGCCGTTTCCAGTCGTAATATTTACGCATTCTGAAAGTTGCGCAGGTGGAAAGGAGAGAATGAGCTGACCCCTTATTCTTTCCACCCTCAGAGCTAATGTCAGAGGTGTAATACTGAAGGGCAGAAGGTTCTAGAGTCAAGTGACTTTGCTTTTGCGTCCAAACTGTATTTGCAGTGTGAATTAATAGATATTACAACATCACGGCATTAATGTGAACGTCTCGATGTGCAAAGCTGACATAGCTTTGTTGCTTTGCTTTCGTGTAAAGACGATATGAAAAGGACAAAGGACATCCCTGACTTGAGTGAGGGCAGAAGGATTGTGTGGTGCTGCTTACTATTTTGTGTGAAACACCAAGTTGAAGAACAGTTCTGCACACATGTACTTTTGCTTGTGTTTGCATATTTTGATCAGTAGGGAATCAATTGTCCCGTACTGATACAGTTCTGAAGTTATACTGTTGCACACCTTACTGGAACACTCTTTCAGATGGAGGAATGAGGATAAGAAAAGAAGTAAAAAGTGATTTCAGATAGGGTTTTAAACTTTACTTTAAACCAGGTAATCTTATACATAATGCTGATATAAATGATCAATTTGTGGCAGAAACATTCACATCTTCAGATCCTTATTATCACCTCTTTAAGCCATTTTCTACTAATACTAAAATCATACTGTTACTATCTCACATAGCTCCACCTTTGAACAGAACAAGGACTATTGGATTTGTTGTATTGATTTTGTATTGGATCTCCTAATGTAACAAAAGAAAAAGATACTTCAGAAGTTCAAGTGGGCCACAAGCTGTCGATGTATAATAGACTCTGAAAAGTGTGAGCCTGTCCTCTTAAGCTGTTACTTCATGGTTTAAAAGAAACTGAGGACCTCTCTGCTCTTTGCAGTGATATTGCTGGGATGTTGCTGAAATCCACCGGAGAGTTTCTCGACGCTGGCCTCCAAAGAAGTGGTAATGAATTCTGGGAAAGTGCAGATGACAGTACAGCCTCAGATGAGATCAGGTACTTAATATTTCCCCAGGCTTCTACTAAATATACTTTTTTTTTTTATCTCTGTGGAGTGATTCATTTTGACCCCGTGTTTACGCTGATTCCTCCAGACGGTCGGTAATCGAGACCAGTCGATCACTCAAAGAGCTGTTCCACGAAGCCAGGGAGCGAGCGTCCAAGGCTCTGGGCTTTGCCAAAATGCTTCGCAAGGTGAGAGAAAGCTTGGAAGAATGTTCTGTCATCTTTAAACAAAGACCCATAACAGCACTGACTTTGCACTTTTTAATGTCTGTGACCCTTTTTTTTTTTAACCAAACTGGGACTGTTTGTTCTGACACACTTCTTTTTTTGCATTCTTCTCCACAGGACTTGGAAATTGCTGCAGATTTTAGTATTACGAATGGGGTGACTTCTCTGCTGGAGGCATTAAAGAAGAGAAACCATGTCAAAGTAAATGAACTTAATACATTTCCAAATGTTGTCTCCTGATACCTCTCTCCTGACCTTACACCAGGGTTAAGCAACTTTGCCAAGAGGGCCACGTTAACCCTGCATGCATTGCCAGAGTGCCAAATTGTTGCAATATGACAATCAAACTAACTCATGTTTTTACAAAATTTACATTATATGTAGTTCTCAGAAGATATTCATCAGTATTTATAAGCATACATGTTTAAACTAAAAATGAAAAACTATATGTTCTCTAATAAGCCAAACACTGAAATCAAGCCAGTTTCAGCTACATATGAGTGTTAGTTACAAAATATTTCCAGGTTACTTAATTATTTTTAAATTTTTTTGATGTAACAGCAGCAATAACAGCTAATTATAGCTCTAGTTTTACCTCTGCCAAGGAGGTTGTGTTTTTGCCGAAGTATGTTTGTTTGTCTGTCTGTTTGTTAGCAAGATTATGCAAAAAAAAACAAAAAAACAACTGGACCAATTTTGTTGAAATTTCCAGGAATAGTTGGTCATGGCCCAGCTTAAAAAATGATTAGATTTTAGTGGTGATCCAGATAACCGCCATTAGCACACAATCATTTTGCCCAATACCTGTCTAACTAATTATAAGTCAGCATGTTTCTGAATGTTAGTTGTGGGTTTTCGGGGTCAAGTAATCTTTATGATAGTACCTTTATCATGGAACTACTGCTTATAGGGTATTTTTACACCAACCATATTTAGTGCGCACCAAAGAAGTTTTGGCCCAGGGTTTGGTATGTTAGTATCAATTTGAATGCAACCACCGCACTTTGGTGCGCACCAAATCAGCCGGTCCGAGACCTCCATGAAGGGGTGGTCTCGATCCGCTCCATCTCCCGACATTTGGTGCGGTTTCACTGGTGTGAAACAAAGTGGTCCAAACCGATCTACTTTTGATGCATTACTTCCTGTTAATCCCGCGGTTGAATCTTTTGCTTACTCAATTTGTCGATTTGTTTATTCTGGTTGAGGATTGCAATGATTTACGAGGGTGCAGAAGGTCACTGATGCCGTCTCAAACACGATTAAAAGAACACATTTGAAGGAAAATGTAGAAGAGAGCGAAACGTTAACATTGGTTGTTTGGTGTAGGAAATTGTTACCATGGTAGCCTCTTCTTTGTTCTCCTCCGTAGCAGGTTTGGCAACCAGTTATGTGCATATCGCCCCCTGCTGTTTCAAACTGAGTAAATACACAAGTGGGCCCGGGCATGGTTCGATGTTGCAAGTGTGAATGCAAGCCGGAGGGGGTGGGGAGGGGGCGAACCACACCGCAGCACGGATTCGAAACAAGTGGGCCTAATGTGAAAACGCCCATAGATGTAACAGCAGTATATGAGCTACCTTTGCAGAGATTTGTGCTCCCCGAGTGCTTTTAGTCTTGAATGTATTGCTATGTTTAATGCCATCATGGCAGATTTTGTCAGACGCATGCATTTTTTATATGCTGAATTGGCTTGCATGCTGTATCAGGGGAGTAGTGACAGCAAGGTTGACAAGTTTGTAGATGCCTGTTTGAAAGCATGTTCTTGAAGCATCACTAAATCTGTTGATCTTTTCAAAAGTATGAAAAGGTTTTGAAATATTTTCATATTTTTAACCCAAAGCTACCTCTTGTAAAGAGGGTGAATGGTGCACAGAGATGGAGGAACAAAATGAATTAAAGAGGAAGTGTTGTAAGCTGCAAATAGGCCCTATAGAGAAATAGGGCCCTTTATTTATCATGATTGGTTTATTCCATTTTATGTTTGAAATCATTTTGAAATAAACCAACATTTTTGCATGAATTTTAGCTTTAGATTTAAATGAAAGCTGCAGAAATCTCATTCGTCTTGTTTTGAATGAATGAATCTAAATGTTTGAAAAGCTTTGCGTTTCTTCAAGTTTGATTTGAATTCCACGGTCTTTTTTGTGACATGTTTAGCAGATCTTTTTGGTTATTCAGCTTCTTTCTGTTCCCCTCTCAGGTTCAGATCCCAGGCCTGGAGGAGCTGCAGATTTTTGTCCCCTGTGCTCTGATGTATCAGCGGCCTCTCATCCTGCAGCTCCTAAACGCTGCTGCAGGCAAAGACTGCTCCAAAGAGCCTGATGAGATGACAGAGGACGAGGCCTACCTGCTCATGAGTAAACACAGAGCAGGGGACTCTACCACCGATTCAGACTGGGCTCAGTGGGACGGAGAACTGCAAAAACTGGTTCCTCAGATGGAAACCGTCGACACTTTAAGAGCCATGAAGGTTAGTGGAGTCTTCTCTTCAGAGCTCTGTGTGTGGGTGTGGAGATTACAAGCCTCTCACTGGACTAATCTTTCTACAGGTGGAGAACATGCTCTTAATAGTGATGCACTCGGCTCACCTGGTCACTCAGCGGAAGGCCTTCCAGCAGTCGATGGAGGACGTGCTCTCCCTGAGTCGGGAGCAAACATCCAGCCAGCCCCTGATCGCGGGTGCTCTGGAAGAACTCAAGGTACTTACATAATCACTCTGATTTTTCTAAACCAGGCAACAAGTGTTCATCTCTAACATCTAAAACATACAGGTGCTTTCTGGTGTCCTACTTAACACTCTGCAGCTGCTTTCAGTCACCCCGCGTGTGTGCTCCAGTGACATTAAACTGGAAACGCCCTGACATCATCAGAGCATATTTACTTTCATATCTGTACCATTCAAAGCCTCAATACCACATCAAATTTCTCACATCGACGCTATCTATTTTCTGCTTTGAAGGCTTTCACTGCACTCCCTGCTAATTGAAAACAAGGTTTGAAAACGTTGAACATTGAACAGTACATTTAATAAACAGATCCAACACAGCTTTTATTTAATTATTTATTTAGTCTAATAAGTTAAACATATTATCTAGGAAAAAAATGTTTTAAAAAGTCAGTGGAAGTTCAGGTAAATCACAAATGCCCAAAACATTTGACAGACAAATTGTGAATTATTGACATAAAAATTGGTGCATGGGATTTTCCATCACAGCAATTATGCAAGAAGTTCTTAGGACAGCCTGGTGCTGTGTTTGACAAAGAAAGCTGTGATCCTAAATCATCAGATTATCATTTCTGTGGTGATTTGTCAAACAGTGTTTTTTAGCTTTTGCCAAACTATGTTTCCCTGTACAAATTATTTTGGCCAACAAGTGTTTGATAGTGACAATAAAGAACCATTCTTTTGTATTCTTATAACTAGGCAGGGCTAACAGGTGTCAAACAGGAAAGATTACCCCCTTTCACTCGTGCACATCGTAAACTTTTTGGAAATTTTTCCCTTCTGCTACTTCCAGGCAGGGATCATAAACTACATTTGTACACGGGATCGACTTTTTCTTGACATATGCTTAGAAGCTGAATTTCATAATAAAATGAAATACTGCAAATTCTTACTATTTTGGTATAACTAGCTTACTTTTAGATTTTATTTTTTATTTTAATGTGTCTGAGCCTTTAAAAGTGAAATCAGTCCCTATCACTCAAACATCTTCCAGCAAGGTGGGGCCAACTTAGACATCCTGGCTACTTCATTTTGTGGATTAATATTTTCAGTCACTGGGTTTGACTCTAAAGTAGGGGTGTGTATTGGCAAGAGCCTCACGATTCGATACATATCGCGATACTTTGGTCACGATACGATAATATCACAATATCACAATATTGTGATATATTGCGATATTCTACAGTAAACTAGGAAAAACCTGGAAACAGTGAATATGTAACTTTTCCATTTTATTGTTATTGAAATAGTCAAATGCAGCGTTACATACATACAATTAACACAGAGTGCATCAAGTCAATTAAACTAATGATGCAAAGAAAATATTGTTGTTTTCCCCTTAGCAAAGTATTGAAATCATCCTAACCTGTAGTGCAGCTCAAACTGTAATTAAACACATGAGGAACAAAGTGCTTTGAGTTACTGACAGAACAACAGTAAGTAAAAATAGTCACATGTTTCTCTTGTCACTGTCTGAACTGAATAGTGCATTAAAAAGAAAACTGTGCATACATCTTTATAAGTTGTATTTTATTTCCAACTCTGATAAAATATGAGTTTTTATTTTTACAAAAATGTCAGCACTAAGATTTGAAATATTTTATATCGGGAGTCAAAATATCACGATATATTGCGATACCGATATTTTTCCACACCTCTACTCTAAAGTACTCGTATCCCTGAGTGCATATTGAAAAATAATGTCTGGCAGGTGTATTTCTGTTAAACAGATGCAACATAAAGTCATTCCTGATTATACTGTCTTAATTTCCAATTCTTTGGAGTGGGTAAATAAATAGTTGTCGGGACAAGACAACAAAAAGATGCACTCAAAACCACAATAATCATCAGAATAGAGATGGAAATTAGCCACATGGCTATAATCTCACATGTTTACATTTATATGTTCATTAACATGTACTGTCCCATTTCCTTCTTTTAAAAATAAACAAATCTACAAATCTACAATTTGATCATACCCTGGGAGCCAGATAGGAGGCTGCAGTTGATGATCACTGCTGTAGGGATTGCAAGAAAAAAATCATTAGAGTCCTGAATTAAAAACTGATGTTTCTGTTTCTGACACAAATGAATGAAAACCATGGAGGACACAGGGCAGCTATAGTTCAGTTGAGACTTTGTGCTCTTGACACAAAATTTTGGTGTTGTTCTTGGTATCAGCTATGATGAGTTTAGAAATATCAGCATATCCATTAAAGTCCAATACTGTGCATCCCTTCCTAAAATAATTAAAGACATTTTCAGTGGTTTCATGCATGTGAGCAGGGCCTGAGAGACTCTGTAGTGAGGGACATTAGAGCACTTTCTCACAGTTATCAGAGCAGATATTCTGCTTGGGGATATTTATATGCCTATTGATGATTGTTATTTCTTTATATATCTATATCCTGCCTTCAATTATTGATGTCTCTTTCCTTTTTTGTCTTATTTTGTTACTAATTTTCTGTTTTTAACTCGGTAAAGATGTTTGAAATGCTTTAGGAAATGGGAATGCAGCTTTATTCATCGAGTATTAGTCATAGGTACAGCAAAGTGAAGTGCTTTAGGTTGTTAAATTAAGCATTTGTAACATTAAGATCATTGGTACACATGGCTCAACAAAAATAAACATTGGAATGAAAAACATTTTCAAAAAGAAATTACAGAATGTGTTGAAAAGTGTTCAGTATCTTATGAAACTTGCCTTGCTTAATGATTTCTTGGGTGTAAATGATTATTTCCCTCTCCTCTGTCACAGGATGAGGCACTCCAGCTATGCATCAAGATCAGCAGAGCCATCGACCGGGTGGAGTTCATGTTCACCACAGAGTTTGAGGCTGAGGTGGAGGAGTCGGAGTCAGCCACTCTGCACCAGTACTACAGGGAGGCAATGATTCAGGGCTACAACTTTGCCTTTGAGGTAACCATGACGCATCCAATCAGCTCTGTTTCTGTAATATATTTAGATGCATGTTTTTTCAGAACTTGATCCTGGTGGTTGTGTTTTGCTGAAAGATTTTATAATTTCTGGAAGCACAGGAGTGGATGAATTTCTTTAGTGACATGGGTGCATGTTTTTTTGATAAACTTTAAATTACAAAGCTGTGAGGCTGAATAGGTGTTAACTTTGACCTTAAATCTTGCCATGTCTTGTTAATGACTCCACAAAGCACTGAATTCCTGTATGAATGAGTGTTACTCTATAAATGAAGTTGCATGGCTTTGCCTCTAGAGCAGGTAGAGTCATGCCAAAGTTCACAGAAGTCCCTCAAGTGCCTTTTTGAAATATTATGGATACAAAACCTTTGGTCTCAGATTGTGACCGTGGTACATCAGTTCATCTCTGAATCAGTTTAAAGAAAATCCCTCAAAATGCTTTTGAGATGAAGCATGAGGCATGGGAAAGGCACAGAAGTATCAGAGACACAGCAGGAGAACCAAAAAAGAGAGGACAAACAGATGCTTGGAGTTGAAAAGGCAGCTGAATTCTTTCATTTATTCAAACTTTATTTATACTGGCGGGACCACTGAGGGGCAAGCCTCATTATAGCGACATCAAGTCATTACAAAGATCATCAGAAGACAGACGGCAGAGGAATGCGTTACAATCAAACCCCAAATGAATAATAAATAAACTGAGATGGTTTAGGACCACCAAAAGGAGTGTGTAATTGAAAAATGATGGACGTGTTTGTGTTTATTTCCACATCAGCAGTGCAAATCAGGACACTCTGTATGTTTTGAAACACTCCTGTTAAATTCAGTCATGCAAGAAAAAACATGTCTTTACAGGAGTTACACTGACTTGAATCTTTCCTGGGATGCTGACAGATTAAAACATGGAGAGCACAGTATGGTTAATTCATTGATAAGTCTAAATGATTTATTGACCAACAACAATCCAACAAAGATTATCCCAGCCTCAAATCTGAAATCAACATTCAATCTCAGGTGACTTGGGTGTTTCTCCTGAGCTCAGATTAAAAATCACGACAAGTCAACGTCTCATTTCTCTGATTATAGAAGAGAAAGAAAAGACTGAGAGAAGAAGAATCAGCTGTTAAAGCTGTTCAGTTTGTATCATGAGCTAATATTGTTAATATTTATATGTTTTAATTTGATTTCTGGGAGGGTAATCTTAGACTGCATGTATTATATTTGTAAACTCACACCTTTTTTACTTTGGCCTCTTCAAGATCTGTATTTTTTTTCACTACAAACCTTCACCTGTGCTGAACATTTATTTACTTATACCTAGGGCTGGGCGATATGACCTAGAAATAAAATCCCCGATTTTTTTCCACAACACTCGATTTACGATTTTAATCAATTTTTCCATCCCTAAAAGAAACAAAACTCCCAGTGACATAAAAATGAAACAAATCAAGTTTTGCTGTTATGTTGTCTAAATTTTTCCCTCTTAAAGTCAAAGTCTGGGTCATAAAAGGTTGATTATGTAGTACAAACGTAGGCAGGTCTGTCTACATTAACACCAAAAGGCTGAGGTATTTTTATAGTATTAGCATGAAACTCTTTGATCAATATTTAATCTACTTAAATAACAAATACAAGCCTATAAAAGTGCTTGTGCAAACCCTGTAAGGCCGACCATCATGAAAATTGTAATTTTTTTCAAAAATTGCAACTACTTACAATCAGACTAAGGCAAAAAAAAAAATCTTGATTTTGATTTATGCAGATATCTTCTGCATAAAATAATTCGATTTAATCGATTTAATCAATTTTTGGCCCAGCTGTACTTATACCTTTAAGTTACTGTATTAATCAGCCTCTAACTTGTAATGAAAATTGTAATTCGTATCTTTATAATGTCTACTCAGTAAATGCACAGTTAGTGTTAGGATTAGATTAGAGATTAGAAAAGATTGAACTTTATTAATCCCTTTTGGGAAACTTCCTCAGGGAAATTAAGGTACCACTAGCATTTAGAAAAGTACATCGAAAGATGGAAAAAAAGACAGACAAGGACAAAAAGTATAAATAAATACAGAATAAATATAAATGAATAAGTAAATAAAAATATGTCTACAGGCTGGCTATTCTCCTTCCCATCTTCTGTCTTCCTGTTACTCCTCCTACCCCCCAGTGAGGAGTTGTGTAGTCTGATGGCATAAGGGGAAAAGGAGTGCTATAGACATATATAACATATAATAAATGCATGTTTGTTATCTACAGTACTTAACATATTCATAGGGCCATCCACCTACAAAAACAAGAAATTATAACTGAATATGTTTTGCTATTTGACATACATTTTGATCAGTAATGAGGAATTTTTAACTTAATTCACGTTTATTCACCCAAATTTATGCCACATCAATGGGCTTCTCTAAAAAGTAAGAAATTAGGCATAACACTTAGTCACTTAAAATATTGTTCTGTTTAGGAATTACAGTAAATTAACAATTTGACATTTAATCCTAATGTGTTGTTATTATTTGTTGCTTTGTGTTGCAGTACCACAAAGAGGTGGTGCGTCTGATGTCGGGAGAGTTCAGGCAGAGGATTGGAGAACGTTACATAGCTTTTGCCAGAAAGTGGATGACCTATGTGCTGACCAAATGTGAGAGTGGCAGGGGTACCAAGCCCAGGTAAGTTCTGAGGGTTGATGGGCTCTTTTACCCTCATATGTCTGCAGGATGCTTTGTGTTGCATTTTACTTGCTTTGAGAAAAAGTTTAACCCAAGTCAAAGTGAACATCTGCATTAGACAGTAAACATACTGAAAAATAACATTTACGAATCTTGATCACCTTTAAAGTTTTGTCATATAAAATCTTGCTCATGATCAGTGATGCTGTCTTTTGGCTTGCCTTTTCATGTTTTAGAAAGAACTATTCTTGTGTGTAAAACTAGATATATTAATGGAAACCGCTTAAGTTTTGAAGACCTTCGTCAATCTTATGGGTTAGACAAAGAGGATTTCTACCGCTATTTACAGATCCACCATTTTTTTAAAAACAGTATACAGACTCCTGATTTACTTGAACCCCCCAGAATTATACAGATATTTATTGATAGTTATAATTCAAAAACCTCTAAAGGTATGATTGGCAAACTTTACAAAAGCTTTATTTTGATAAACAAGAATTCAACAGATTATATTAGGCAACGCTGGGAAAAAGAAGCCAATGCGTGGTTTCAAATCTGGGAAATACAGTTCACTTCCACAAGTTCCTTTTTCTGGAGAGATTTTTGCTGGAAGAATATAATTAGATTTTTTCTTACCCCAAATCAAAAATCAAAACTAAGTGTTACCCAGTCTGTTTGCTGGAGGGAGTGTGGAGCAGACCCTGCAGACCACATACATATTTTTTGGTCTTGTCCGTACCTAAAAACATTCTGGAAAGGAGTAGAACAGCTTATAACAGAGACTCTGGACAGGTCTATTGACTTCTCATTCTCATCTTTATATCTTGGAAACATATCTGGGGACCTCAGCAGAGGAGATAAATATCTTCTGAAGATATTTTTGGCTGCAAGTAAAAAAGCAATCACTAAATGCTGGCTCCAGAAGAACCCTCCCTCCATGAAACTCCTTATAAACATAATAAATTCCATTCACAATATGGAGAAAATGACTTTTTTTTTACGACTCCAAAAGCAGAAAGGAGAGGAATATTGGAGAAAGTGGGACTCACTCGACCTTGAAAAAAGGAAAAGACTCCAAATCACTTGATACCAAAAATGTACCGGTTGTCCCTATGTGCTGTGTATATGGAAATGGTCCTGTGTCCTTGTTGTTGTTCTGTTCTTTAAAAAATGAAAACAATAAAGTATAAAAAAAAAAAAAAAAAAACTAGATATATTTATCCTTTGAATAAGAGCCACCACACTAGACTACTTTTATATTAGTCCTCCATGTCAAGAGCTTTTTATTTTTGAGTCACAACAAGCTGCCATGGCAACGTTGTACTCTGATGAAAGAGTGATGCCTCTGGGTCATGTCACAGCACACAGCTGCAGTACAACACCTTCATGTGACTTTTTAAAGGTGAAATGACTAACATGCGGATAAAGATATTCCATTTTTATACTTATGTAACTGAAGAATCCTGCCCTTACATTATCTAAGATGAAATCTACAAATAGATAACTAGTAAGTCCCAAAATAAAGCTCTTTATCGTCTCAGACTGAATCATGAGTCAATGATTATCTCTGAGTGTTGCCTATGAAAACTGGACTTTAAATCAGGCCACTTGTGAGATCTTAAAAAGTTTTTCAGAAAAGGCAAACATTTAAGAACAGGTGCTTGAAGTCCTTGAGACTGCTTGAACTTTATGTTCTGTTTTTAAGGGCTCTAAAGTGCTCATGTTTCTTACAAAGTGTTTGATGTTAATACTGTGGCTGAATCATTGCTCCAGTCTGGGCAGGACTGTTAGTGCTCGAAGTGGATCAGGTAGTATAAAGAAAAATATTTGTCTTTGTGAAGGTCTAACAGACAGCAGTTAAATACACGCAAGCTAATTAACATCTTTTTAAGGGTCATCACATTCACAGTAGAGTAATGGAAGTTATGTGCAGCTGTTTTATTTATTTTGATTTGCCTTCCTTTTATAAACTGCAGTTATTTTGTTGCCCATATCTGTTTTAATTCAAGCAGGTAAAAGTATTCTTTTAAATGTGTTTGCTTAAATGGACTTAAGCTTACATAGTGCTTTACAAGTCTCTACTCGAACCTGCTTTACACCACCAGTCATGTCTATCCAGTCATTCACTGATGGTTCAGAGTTTCCATGCAAGTTACCCATCAGTATTAGCTAACACATTCTTGCCTTTCATACCCATTTACATGCCACTGATGCTGCAGTGAGCGCAACTTGGGGAGGAGGGGAAGTATGTCGCCCAAGGACACATTGACATGTGACAGCAGAAAAATGACCGGTACTGTGCAGTGTTAGAAAGCTTGAAAAGGCAACCTAAAATGCCTGACAGTGCTTGAACATAACTTTTTGGAAAGGCGTACCAACCTGATATATTATTGTATATCTATATGTTCATAATTCATTTTTAAATTTTCATTCATTTTTTGTTGTATTCATTTAATTTTACTTTATTTCATTTAAATTAATGCTCCTATCTATTCTAATGTCTTCATCTGATATTTCTGACTGCTATACTGTAGGGCTGCCACGATTAGTCGACTAATCGTTGACTAGTCGACTATCAAAATAGTCGACGACTAATTCAGTAGTCGACTAGTCGTTTGTTTTTTTTAGGTGTGTTTTCTCACAAAACTGCCGCTGTACCTCTGCTGTCTTGTCTGCCTATCTGTCCTGTTTTCTGGTTATCACACCTGCAGGAATCAACCCAACACACCCCGAAACACACTCATGCATGTGGCGCATGAACAACTACACAGGCACCAAAGTTGCCAGGTCTGCTCATAATAAGCGATTTGGGCCACCAGCTGCATACTGGTGCAGTACGCTGCAGTTCATGCATGAAGTGACTAGTCGACTAATCGCAAAAGTAGTCGTTGACTAGTCGACTATCAAAATAGTCGTTTGTGGCAGCCCTACTATACTGTGTGTAAGAGCAAATGAAACAACCAAATTTCCCCATGCACTGTAAAGAACATTTGTGGATGAGGATGCAAGCAAGCACTTTTTTGTGGCAAATGTATCTTGAATCTGTTCAGAGCTGTTTTGCTATCCACATTGAACATATGATACAGAAGTTGTTTTGGTTTGTCTGGCAATAATACCCTTTAAATACTAGACCTTTTTTCTGCTTTTAAGATTGTTTTTCTTAAAGCAAATATTACCTTTATTTTATAAACTTGTGTCAAAGCAGAACAAAATGAGTAAAAGTTAAAGAGAAATATTAAGTTCAATCCAAATGCAGTAAGTCAATGTAGCTCAAGATCATCAGTGAGCTGAACTTCAGATCAAGTTGTTTTACCTTTAAACTGCAGTTTAAAGAAGTTTAATTACTGTGTTGGCATAAAAATACTATTGGAATTGGATTTCTTTTAGAAGTTTGTTAAACTAAACAATTCAAGTAGAGCTGAATTAATAGCAAGTTTATTGAACTTACGAAGTTCACTTGATCTGAATCGTTCTTAATTCAACTGGACTTAAATTTCTAAATTCAGAAAACTTAAAATTTTAAGGCAGCCCTGACACTAACTTTTTTAAGTTAAAACAACTAGCCTTTTTTACAGTGTGGAGATTAATAAAGTATTTCTGATTTTGATTCTGATAAGGCAAATGTGATTGTTGATAAGTTTGTATGACGTTTTTAATTGAATTCATATCGATCAGGAAATGGAATAATTGACTTTTGATAAGGAGTGGGTTTTAATAAGTTTGTACTTCTGTCGCTCCCTTTTTTTTTTTTTTTTAATGTATTTTTTGGGCATTTTGTGCCTTTATTGATAGGAGAGAGCTAGCAGATAGGCTGTCTCAGGGGGTGAGAAAGTAGGGGAAGACACTCTGCAAACTGGTCACAGGCTGGATTTGAACCTGGACCGGCAGAAGTATGTAAATGGGACGTGCATGGTTGCTAACCACTCCGCCAAACCAGCACCCCTTCTTTTCACTCCTTTGCCAATCAATTTGTGTTGTTTTCTTTTAAGGGAATCTTTGTTGGCTTACATTATTATTATTATTTTGCCAAATTTGTATAAAGGTACATAATATATAGGCTTTATTTCTTACATGTTTAAAAAAAACTCCTACTGACTAAAGTAAGGACTTTGAAGTCTTGTAGTTGGTTTTATATAAACTCTGATTTTCCTGTCCCTTCAAAAACACATTTTTAAACAAGCCGGCATACTTTTTCAGTCCTATATAATAAATGTAGAGGAAATATTCTGATAAGTTAGGGATGATATCTTTACTAATGGTCTGTTTTGTTCTCCCTACAGGTGGGCGACTCAGGGTTTTGATTTTCTTCAAGCCATCGAACCTGCCTTCATTTCAGCATTACCAGAGGACGACTTCCTGGTAATGTGCCGTTTCCTCCCTTTTTTATAACTTACCCATCTTCTGTTATGATTTCCTTTTGTTAATCATCATAACTTTGATTTTATGTCTTTCTGTAGAATCTACAAGCTCTGATGAATGAATGTATCGGACATGTGATTGGAAAACCTCACAGCCCGGTCACCGGCCTTTACATCGGTGAGACGCTCCACTGTGATTCAAACTGTCAAAAGCTTCAGTATCTAGAGTTTCAGATTTATTGTGGTGTAAACCCTCAGTTATATGGTCACAATACTAGTGTCCCGTAAAGAAGTGAGCAGTATAATAACAGAATATTAATGCAGTATTTCTAGGGCAAACAATACATAAACAGAGCTGATAAACATTTACATCACATGGAGTTTTGTCCGTTCTGACTCTTTGCTGCTGCTCAGTGGCCAAATGGAGCAAAATAATGATGCCCTACCCTTAAGTGAAAGTGAAGTACTGGAACTGTGCAGCAGGGAGTTACTGGAAAATAGTGTTTACACAGCAAACATTTCCTGATCACATAAGGACGGAGACGAAAACAAAAACAAAGAAAATACCTAGGTCTGCTGCAGAATGTCTAAGACTTGTTGCTGCGATTCAGAGGCGGAAAGTAAAAGACACACTTTGTACTGCTAAGTCTGGGCTTAATTGGAGAATATATTGTCCAGGTAACCTTTTATTTTCAATAAACCATGATTTAACATATGTAAGTCCATATACAGTGCTTAACAAATGTTTTAGACCACCTGTCATAAAAAACGAGGAAACACATATTTAAGAAATCTTTTAAAAACTTGCTTAAAACTGAAAATTTTGACTCATTTACATTTTAAACAGCATTAAGGAACTTAAAACTGAATTAACTTTTTATATTGAAATATGAGACAACTTACAAGTCGGAAATAAATCAAATTAAATATCCAACAAAATTTTCTGTTCAGGAATGCAAGTAAATAACAATAACGTGACATTGCAATGGAGAAATAATAGTGTACTTTACAATTGTTTGTTTTTTGGGGAGCAGTAAGTTAGAAAATTCATGGTTTAAGGTAGTTATTATATTTTAAAAATATATTGGTTAAAGAGCTTCTGAGTAGGGCAGCTGTGGCACAAACCTTATCTTAGATTTTTAGGCACTGTTTGGTCTTTACTAGAGCTGCAACTATCAAGTATTTTTGGAATCGAGTACTCTGACAATTATTTCTTCGAGTACTCTAACAAAATATACTTTATTGTTTTTAAACAAATCAATTGTATGCAATGCAACATGTTAGGGCTTTCAAAATGAGCAACCAAATGCCGTTTATTCTTCAGAAAGGGGTTTTTATTTTCACAACTTTCAAAGTTTAAACCAGTACTGGCTTAAAACAAAGCCAATACAATACTAATTTACAAAGCAGTGATATAATTCTGCAATTATATTTGTGAAGTGTGTTCTGGAGGGCATTGTGTAGTTTGGATTGAAATCCTTGATCATGCTCTTAAATCCTGTGTCCTCCACCATGGAAAGAGGACGCATGTCTGTGATGAGCATATTTAAAATGCTGTAATAGTAATAGTTGCAGCCCTAACGACGTGCTATCATGCTAGGCTACGTGCTAAGCTAAATCCGTTTGACATCAGACACACTGCACTGTGTTTTCTTTTCATCCCTTCTTGTAGTGACCACACACTTGGGACACTCTCTGCCATTTCTTCTGTGGACTCTCTCCTTTCTGTCCCTCTCTTTTCTCTTCCTTCATGATTTTACAAGCCGCGCAGTAGCAGAGGTAGCAGGCGCGTTGTGCCACAGAAATGACCGTCCGTGTCAAACACTGTGCACTGTATAGTAGTCCAGATATATATTTATATGTATAATCATATATTAAACAAGGCTTTGAGGCACAAAATTTAATTGGAGGATATTTTGTACTCGCGAATATTCGAGGAATCTTTTCAGCTCTAGTCTTTACTTTCAACCATTTTGTTGAATTATAATTTATGTAACTAACATTTAAAAGCTGAAACAATAATGGCACACTTAAAACATACTTTATTCAAATGGTTTTAATGGATCCTTAAAGTCTATAGATGTCTGAAATTATATGTTCATTAAATGTCTTATTGAACTTTTTAAAGTCTTCAGTTCATGTCGGCCAAACTATGCAGCCGCCTGTGGTCATTTATTGATTGACCCAAAACAGTAAATTTAAATTTGACACAGATCAGAGCAGAAAGTTTAGTAAATATAGCAAACTTTTCTGTGTGACAGTTACCTTAGTGGGCTCTAAATGTGTGCTTTTGTCTTACTATTAACAGTAAGAAAACAGCATTCGAGTCAAAGCCAGTGTAGGTGCTTGTGTCAGGCAATATATTTTCCATGTGTTTCAGCAGAATATTGATGTTTGAACTTTAAAGCTTTTGACAGTATCTCCTGTGTTTTGGTGCATTTTGATTCAGCTTGATAGAAGACTGCAAATTACATTGTGCTCTGCTACTGTTGTGATAGCATAATAAAATAATAAAATGATTTAATGGAAAATCCTTGTGTCTGGGTTGCAGCTGGCCGGATACACGATACAAACTGTTAAAAATATTATATTACTATTACTTCAGTTGGGTTTTAAATCAATCGTAGTGTCTTGTTTAACAAGGACCATTGTGTTGGCTTATCATGTCTTAATTATTTTTAATATAAACAAGTAAACATGTTGGTTTTTATTGGCAGCAGTGTATTACTTTTTCTCATTTGGGTCTTGAAGAGGCTTGAGTTATCTTCAGTACAACTATGTGGGGCTTCAAAGTCTAAAGGTTGGAGATCTCTATGTTAGCTTTTCCTGTATATTTTATTAATTTATCATCTCATATCAGCATTTCCTAAAGAAAGAGATCAATCAATCATCTTATGCATTAGCCTTGTATGCATGTAAGCAAAGGACTATGATTAGCACTTTTCACACTTTACATCAGAGGATGTTTATTTCTGCCACACCAGAAACATTGTTTTACTTTGGATGATGTCCTGACTAATCCAGATGCTTATTGTTTTTCTTCTCAGCCCCTAGGAACAGTCCTCGTCCTGTCAAAGTCCCTCGCTGCCATAGCGACCCACCAAACCCCAATCTGTTTATCCCCAACGCTGAAGGTTTCAGGTCGGTGATATTAGATTAACGATGACCTGTGTTTGTGTGTGTGTGTAAATCCTTCCTGCATGGCCCTCTTTATCTTTGCTTTTTATGCCCACTGATGTTTTTGCCTTGTAGTTGTTGAGCTTGTGTTTGTTGTGTGCTGTGAGTCCTTCTATGGTCATGATGATGATATACATTTTTACACAATCTTGACTGAATGAGTATGTGTGTGTTTGTGTCCCTCAACCAGCCGCCCAGCTTCCCCCTTTGATTCAGATCCCAAGATAAGTCCTTTCTCCTCCCATAGCATAGCTCCTCAGTTTATTTGTTTTTAACCACACAGCTCCCGAAGTCTCCCCTGTGACCTCCGGAACCAGCTTTTCCCCAACGGCCCTCGCCCCGTCCCCGTCCCTCAGGGCCCGGGGGAACAACACAGCCACACCAAAGCAGCCAGCAGCAGCCCCAATGATGTCAGGTAGCCTTGTCCCCGAGACGCCTGCTAGAAAATGTTGTCAAAACACGAGAGAGGGAAGACGGAGAGAGGGCCTGAGGGAGGAAGTGCTTCTTTAATCTAATTCACCGTCCCTGACTTTCAGGCTCTCTCTCCAAAAGATTCATCACTCGCCTTTTGACGATAAGAGAATAAGCACAGGGTTTGAACTCAAATCATGCATCATTACTTGAGGTTGTGATGTGCTCATGTACAACTTAAACAGAAAACTTCAAATTAACATTAAAAAATCATCCAGTGTCAATGATAGTTTCAGTTTTGTAGCCTAATTCCTCACTTCATTTGTAAGTAGCAGATTTCCTACATTTATCTCTTAATTTCACCTATGAGGAATCATGAATTTTTATTTTGACTTCTTTGCATTCAAACAAAAGAAATGCTCATGTTGTAGTCTACAACAACATAAAAGAAAAAGAAGCACTCAAAACCAGATTAAAACATTAATTAAAAACACTGCAGGATAAAACAAGACAAAATATCCATCCCACACAAGTCTGTTGACAAGATCATTGTTTAGAGGGCTGAGAACGGCACTAAGGTTGTGTAGTTTATCACAACTTTATTGTAATTGTGATTTGAGCCTTTGCAATAAAGACTTTGTAGCTGTCTGTACTTTACAAGTGGATTTCTTAATGTGGTTGATCAAAGTTTTGTGGTCTAACAATCCTGCTTACAACCTTTAAATGCTGTCGGATAAGGCTAAAGCTGGCTACAAGAGACCTTTCATTTATTTGTGCCACATAAAAGGAGAAAAGTTTCTTGAATCCCTTGTAAAACAGGGTGAACTGCATAGGTAAGGACTTCAAGTTATAGCTAAATGTCCTATAATTTAAGTTATATCTTGTGTGTACTCTGTATCTTTAATTAAATTATCATAATCCATATTATTACAATATTGAACAGTAATATCACACATTGCTTATTAATTAATATCATGTGTCCTGCATTATTTTTCTCTCCATTTAGCAGTTAATAAGTAAAATTTCAGTTGTATTGTTAACAGTCCAACATATTTAATTCATGTTCTCATGATAATTATACATTTGTTTTGAGAAATTAACTGTATCACAGGAAAAACAAAGTAGTGCTGAAACATGTCAAGAAAACTTGCCATCATAGACAATAGAATTTATAAGTCAAGATGCTTGTATATTAAATATGAAATAGATCTACTGTAAAATCCATAGTGTTTATTTAATGATTATCATTGAGACAGTATGAATGGAGGGAGCATTGCTGCACACTGCAGCATTTGTAGCCCGAGCCAATTTGCATTGCCCGTCCCTCGCTAGGACTTTAAACGCATAAAAAACAACAATAAATACTGTTTTAAAAAAACAATTTCTGTAACAAACTCAACGGAACAAATCAAACATATACACATCAATACAAAAAACAGGAAGAACAGGAAGCACTTGATCATTAATGACTACAAATCTGAGTCCTCTTTAAAAATAGTTTCAGGTTCAGTTTAACTTGATCCCAATGTGGATCCAGTTTAAGTTCTGAATCTTCCACGTGTTGATGCCTTGAACAGAGAAAGCAGTTTGTCCCAGTGAAGTTTTTCAACAAAGAACATTAAAGTCTCAATAAGCTGCTCTACATGATGTAGACCCCGATACGCTAAGTGGAAGCACAAGGTCACTTATCACCTGAAGAGCCTGATGACTCCAGACGATATGTTTCAGCCTATTTTCTGTGGTCTGTCACAGGGAGAAACAGGTTTGAAAAGTCCCCCTATATGACTGTTTCTATCGAGCAGTCCAGGAGTAGCTGGGTTTCACGTGACGTCACATTGTCGCATAGCGACAGCGTGCAATTCAGATGGAGGGCAGGAGGTAAAGTAACGTTAGAACTTGCGGTGATAAGCAATCAAGATGCCAATGGTTTGTGTTGTTTACGGGTGCTTTAAGTATATCACAAATTAACGTCCTTGTGTTCTTTGACTGTTGGGCTAACGTCGCCGTTCAGATTTGTTGCGTGTTTGTTTCCATGGTTTGTCTACATCATAGCCGCGACTGCTAGCTGCTGGCACCTTAACACATAAAAAAGAAGAAAGACTCACCCTTGCGAAGACCAAACAATAACCATCCTGTAGTAGTTTGGTACCGAGGTTGTGTACCCACCCGCTGATGAAAAAGTTGTATGCCTCCATACTTTTGTAGGCATTCATCTGCTGTTTGGTGTGGTACGACGTTTGAAGAACCAGATAGTTTGCGATGTCGATAGCCTCAATTGCCGGTAAATCTTTTGTCTCTGCAAAACTCGCTCATCTTCATGAGATATGGATCACGCCCACCGTATCTGTTGATTAACTGCTTATATCTATTTCTTGAAACTGGATCTAGATCAGCACAATACGAACTTTCGCCGGTCTTCTTCATAGACTCCATGTTTACCTCCTGCCCTCCATCTGAAACCACGCCCTCTTCATACATCATAATAATCACGTGACTGAAACCCTCCTATTGGACCAAAAAAAACAAAGGATTTAAGAATAGCTTTTGGGTTTAATACTTGAAAAAGGGTTTGTGATGAACACATAAGATTTAAACGCTTCCTTTTTCAACATACAATGGTTTAATGTTTCCCCAGACTTTGAATTATAAAGTGTTAATTTGTTTTTTAAAAGAAGCTAATTAAATGCTAATAAGAACCCCCAAATGGCTGGGGACACTGCAGTTGTTTCTGGTTGTTTTTCTAAAAGTGACAGTACATCACAGTAAGATAAAGCTCATTTGTCACAGCCATGAGCATCAACATGATCAGATCTTTGGACAAGTGGACAAGCAATATACAATGTAACAAAAAACAATGCTGCATTTTAAAGATAGCTTGGTATTAGCTTTATACCTTCTCCAAAACATTTAAGTTTAAAGAATCAAGAAAGTTCTGTTTGTTGAAAGTTTGTCATAAAGAAGAAGTAAAAACTTGCTAAATTGTTTGCCACAGACCTCATTGTCAGCAATTATCCAAGAGCTCAATGAAAAATCCTGCAGACTTTTATGTGGAGGTGACCAGCACTATAATAACCTACTCGATGACATCCCTGCACCAATCATTGCATTCAGCAAGTCCACAACAAGCTGGTCTGCCAAAGGAAGTTCTGTTAGCTATGATGTGGTAGTTGAGCACTGGGCCAGCAGCTGTTTAGTACAAACCTTAAACATGCACACAGCTCTGCCCACCTCTTCTGGTTACTTCTTTAACATCAACTCAATCAGCTCTGCAAATTTAATTTACTAAAAAGTAAACAACTGTTTTCTTTTTAGGCAGGATTATTACCCTGTCAGGGAGAAAAGATGGTAAAAATCACACCAACCCTCTTCTGCCTGGTTTGCATTAGCATGTTGTGAGCCATTATCTGCTACAGATATGGGGGTGAATTTGGAGCAACTCCAGGTCTTGTGCTGAGTTTGAGGTTGGCAGTGCATGTCTCTGCACCTGTATTTTTTATACCAGTATGTTGGTAACACCATTACATAGAAAGCAGGCATCTTATTTGACTGGAAAAGTAAATATTAAAATTGCACCTCAATGCCATGTAATAGAGTAGAGCTGGGAAATTCATCAAATTTTAATCCAGATTACAATTACTGCCTTAAGTTTTTACTCATTTGAGTAACATAGATTAAAAGATTACTGTGCCACATGACATGTTGAACCTTTTTCTTTTTCTATTAATTTTTTGTCAGCAAGATAGTGAGGTATTATCATTTTTACTAATTTATATATTTTGCCCGTTCTTAGTTCAATATGTGAGGGTCAAATTCTCTTTTAAAACAAATGCAATCATGATCTTTGCCTTAATTGAGCAGCCCTATAATATGGTATGTCTGTTTAGGACTGGAGTAGCTTGTAACCACAGAGCATTATCCTTATTTTTTTATATTTCCAGTGTTCAAATTGGTACATCAGTTATTTTAATCAATCAATCAAACTTTATTTATAAAGCACTTTTCATACATAGAATGTAACTCAAAGTGCTTTACATAGAAGAATAAAAACATTCCCTCAAAACCCACCTTCCCACCCCTGTTTTACATAAACACCTACCCACATGCATGGATGCAACTTTACACTCATGCACGAGCATGCACACACTATCAGACACACACACAGACTTAAATGGTGGCAAGAAGGCTAAAGAAGAACAAGAGGCTGAGTACAGACAAACCAATCTAATCTAAACTAATCAAGTCTCAGTCTGTTGTATTTCAGGATATGAATTATTATATATATACTTTTTATCTGAAATGTTTACTATTAAGACAACTCTGCTCATGTAAGAGCTCAAATGGAATTCTTATTCAAAGAAAAATCCTGTTGGTGTGTTGACAGAGGACTCGATGCATTGTGGAATTTTTTTTTGGGATTATATTTTTGGGCATTTTTTGCGTTAGTTGATAGTAGAGAGAGAGAGGACAGGCTTGTAAAAGGGGGCAATAGAGAGGAGGGGAGGACACTGCAAACTGGCCACAGGCTGGATTCAAGCCTGGGGCAGCAGAAGCATATATATCTGGGTCGTGCCTGGTTGCTTGCCACTCAAAACCAGCACTACAAAGCTTTAATTATCGTGAAAGGAAGAGTCTCAATACTCATTAGCATTCATGCAGGCCTGCAGTAGGATTCAAGAAAAACCTCAATATGTGTCCATCAAACACAAGCTACAGTGTAGCCTTAACAAGCTGCAAAATGTCCCCAAATCATGAAAATGGCCTCATACAAGTCTTATCACTGGTCAAGAGAAGAGTCTGTGACTGTTGTGCATGGTGTGAACATGAAAACAAAACCCTTCATCTCATTGAAAGAGTGGGCTATGATGTTTGGTTCATTAGTGCTTCTCATGTCAGTCTTGCTTTGACGCTGGTGATTCACCGCTCGTAGAGTTTGGGCTTTTTTTCTGTTTGCTTTTGAAGTCAGAAAATGCACTCAAGACATCTAACCTTCAGGTGTTTATGAGCTGAATAATGACTGCATGCTGACCTTGCCATGGCTTTTTAGAGGCGAACTGGGAATTAGTTTAATCTCTGCTTTTCTTTAAAGGTCTAGCATGTTTGTTTTATTGATCACTTTTTGTCTTAATCCTAGAAACAAAGTCCAACATTCCCTCATGAGAATTGGGTATTATTTTTGACATTTTAGTTGAAGCACAAGATTTGGAATATTTCCCAACCAGTGTCACCAGAAAAAGGCGTCCCTTTTCATTGAAATACTGCTGTGCACAGTTTTGCTAATTTCCCGTTTCATGACATCTTAAAGAACTGAAATTACCCATGAGCTTATGCGGTTAAAGATCATTAAAACTTAAGTGCAATCTTGGCAGAAGAGACAGCCCTGTTTGTTGATTTTAATTTGTCCTTCAGCAGATCTTCTTGACATACTCTTTTAATCAATAGTTTTCCAATGAAGCAGAGTGTTGCATCACTTTCTTTTGTCCTTGCAGGGGATCCAGTTTCCACGAAAACGACCGCCTGTCCACAGTCGCAGCAGAGATGCAGTTCAAATCTCTGAGCCGTCACTCCAGCCCCACAGAGGACAGGGAAGGTGGGTGCATTCAATAATTTACACTTCGATTACAATCTGCTTGTTTATCTTGCCTGCCTCACTCCTGTGATCTCTATCCTCAGAGCCCACCTACCCTAAAGGAGACCCCAACAGTGCTGCACGCAGAAGCTGGGAGCTCCGCACCTTCATCAGCCAGTCCAAGGGTGAGATGATCTGCAGATAAAACCAAACTGGATTGAGTGAAATTGTGTTTATACTTGACATTAAGAGCCACAATAGTTTATGGGTGGGGTGTTAAAACACTTTTAATCTGGCTGTGTTGCCAGATTTTGCAATTGAAATAAGTATTTTTTAAAGAGAGAAACCTAAATAAAGCATGTTTTAATTTTTACCCACATTGCATTTCAATTTCAAAGCCATATTTCTTCTTTTCTGTCCTTTAATTTACTCTTTCAACATCCTTTTGTTAGGCAGTGGAACATTCTTTTCTGTAGACAGAAGTGAAGGGAGGGGCTATTATCATTTGTAACTCAGTTATTACTAAACAGTCTGTCTAACCTTGACTTTTGTAACCCAAAAGACATGTTAGGTTTTTATCTAAGTTTTATCTTAATCCTCTATAGCTTTATTATTGTGAAAACAGTCGTAACTACATTAGAAATAAATGTAATTCTAGCTATAAGGATTTATTTTTGGTGAAAACATCATCTTTACAGTAAACTTTTAATTGTATTTAGAGAGTGATGAAATTATTTTAATTATTTCTGAATTGAGTTTAACATTGATGGTAGATGATGCGCCAGATTCCTCCTGAGTTTGGGGGCACAACAAGTCCAAGTGGGTAACTGCACTATTGGAACAAGCCCAAAAAACTGCAACCCACAACTCCAAATATACACATGCAAGTCAGAAAAAGAAGCGGAAAGTTGCTTATAATAAGTCTGTTAGCAGCACAGCTACTGCTCAGTGTCTGGCTGAGTGAGGCAGGTCGGATAACAGCTGCTTGACATCAGTGCAAAGTAACGCGCCACATTTTACTGTAGGTGATAGTAACGGTGTTCAAAAGTTTGAAATAGTAATTAATTAGATTACCCGTTACTGGGAAAAGTAATTGCGTTAGGTATGCCGTTATTTTTAACGCTGTTACTCCCAACACTGACATTAGCTTACTAACATTTAGTGATTGAGTGTATGTATAGATGATCCAGTGTGCAGGAAGATATCCATAATTATTAAAATACTTAAAGATAAAATAGCCAACATCATTGTTTCCTTTATGGCTTGGCAAGGCAAACAGTCACTCACTGTAAAGGATTATGGGGTGGCCAATCAAATTTTAGGCCCCTGATTGGCCCAGGCTACCACTGGATGGGCTCCTGGTCTGGATGAAAATAACCTACAAAGCAGTAGAGAGGAGGTGCTGAGGCTTTATTTCCATTTTCAGACTCAAAACAAGAGCAAACTGCACAAAGCTGGCATGCTTTTAGGAGCTTGGCTGTTGCTTGAGAATGATCAGGATACTATTTTGAAAATTAGACCCTGGGTTGGAGAAGACAAAAACAAATAAGGACAGTCCTTTAAGCTCCTAAATGATTCAATCAGTTAAACTTTACTCTTCAGCCAAACACAAACTCTGTACTGCAGTGTGGGACCTTTTTTAAACTTGCTAGGGGTCGTAGTTGAGACACTAATGCTAAATGCATTCAAAAAGTTTCTGATCAGTGTGATTTACATAAAGCATGGTCCCTATGATTTGGATAAACTTCACTATCAGTTCTAGCGACAGAATATGCGCAATAATATTTGCAAATATTAAATATTGACACCTTTATAAAACTGCAAAATATCGCAATATAGTGGTGTATTGATATTTTCTTACAGCCCTCATATTCAGGACATAAAGATCAATATTAAAAGGCTTGTTCCTGTTAGTGGTGTGTCCTCAATTTGTTTTTCTTCCTTAATATGGTGATGGTCTGCTTCTTAATCTGTTCATCTGATATGCTACAAAGAAAAAAGAGAGTGTGTGTTTGTGTTTTTCTTTAAATGAGGAACAAAAATGTCCTTAGAGAATATTCGTAAATCAAAATGACAAAACTAAACTGCTGATTTCAAGTTGAATGCCTTAAAGCAAGAACTGTTCCAGACCAGGTTCTGAGTTTAGAGTGTTTGCTGTGGTGATCCAGCTGAGTGTAAACAGTTTGATTGTGTTTTAACCTCCTGATTAAAACAAGTGGTTAATTATTGATTCTCTAAATATCTACTTTCTCCTCTTTCAGACACAGCAGCAAGGCAAAGCCCCATGGAGGCCGTCCGTCGCTCCATCCGCAAGTTTGAGGACAAACGCTACGCTGTTATGAAACAGCGTAACATCATTGGCCAAGTTTGTCACACGCCAAAATCCTACGATAATGTCATGCACGTCGGACTCAGGAAGGTGACCTTCAAGTGGCAGAGAGGCAACAAGATTGGTATGACTACTTTCCGACTGCCTTTGTTGTGACGTATGTAATTCATAGCAGACGGAAAAGATGATGAATGATCTGTGTGTCACTAACAGGAGAGGGCCAGTATGGGAAGGTGTACACCTGCATCAATGTTGACACTGGAGAGCTAATGGCCATGAAGGAGGTAACCAGCCCAACAAGATCACTTCAAGAACTTTCAAAGAGACGTTTGGCATGCATAGAGTTGTAACACATGATTTACTTCTCGTTTTAAAACAGATTCGGTTCCAGCCTAATGATCACAAAACAATCAAAGAGACTGCAGATGAGCTGAAAATATTTGAAGGGATTAAACATCCAAACCTGGTGCGATACTTTGGAGTTGAGCTCCATCGGGTAAGAGACTTCACTAAATAAACAAACTTGAACAAGTTGTTCTCTCTTTTGTGGTGATGTTACATCTGCAGAGTAAAACACATAACAAGGGTTAAATGAAATGAACCTGGACAATACGCTCTAATTTTTTATGACAAAGGCAGAGAATCAAAATCCTTGACTGTTTTGCTAAAGCAGGCTACGCACATAAGGATTTCTGAATCCGGAGAGGTTTTTTATCTATTAGAGACCCCAAATATGATGATAAAAATTAAGGCATGGAACAGTTTTGATCATACTGTGTGTGGTGTGGTCTGATAATCTCAACAGAGCACACCATACACAATGATTCTGTCTGAACCACTGATCTAGAATCTAGTCCTCCAAGCTAGAACTTCCACATGATCAAACGTGAACTAACAAAAACAAGGAAGAAGAAACAAAGCAACATCCATAGACCTATACATGGCAACAACTGGAAAACACAAAGAACACACTAGAATAGGAAATGATTTTGGTTTTGGGACTATTTTTGATGGAAAAATCTTGAACTAAACAGAAGGAAAGACAGTGGAAACATTCCTGGAGACAGTGTGAACACATGAACTGCTCCATTTCTGAGATCCACTGAACTTTTTAGTTTCAGGCAGGCCGTGCCTGTTTTTATTTTCGCCTGCTTCCTTGTTCCTGAGTCAGCTCGTGTCTTGATTGGCTGCATTTCAAGTCACAATTCACAGAGTCATGACTCCAGATTGGTCAGTTTTTCCCACACACATGAAGATGTTTGGTCATAAATATTGGACAAGTTCAATATATATGATTGTCATCCCTGAACCGGTTTTCGGGACAGATTCACTCTTTTCAAACCTCAGACCACAGGATAATCTTACAAGAATAAAATAATCTGGTGTTTGCCATCTTTGGTCAAAAACAGCGGGATAATCTTTATGTGTGTACCTTACATAGCAGCATATTTTGTTAATTACAATTCTCTTGACTGCAGGAGGAGATGTACATCTTCATGGAGTACTGTGATGAGGGAACACTGGAGGAAGTTTCTAGACTCGGGCTTCAAGAACACGTCATCAGACTCTACAGCAAACAGATCACTACAGCCATCAACGTGCTGCATGAGCACGGCATCGTCCACCGGGACATCAAGGGTCAGTGCCTCACCATCCCTTTTTTTTGTCATGAAATTTTTTATTTATTTCTTCAAACATATTTAAAAAACAGACTGTTATTTTGAATTACTCAGCATTTAAAGGCCTGTGATAAATACCTATATACAAAACGACCAAGGTCGATTTTAAACAGTTGTACTGATATGCATGCAGCCAGTTACATCATCACATTGGTACAGCAGTGTTACAGGGAAGAAAGCAGTTCCATGACCTCTTAAGGTTCTCAACATCATCATTGATCTAAGCCAGCATGTGTTTATATGATCCAGTCTAACATTAATTCCATCCATTTTTTTAATATCTGGAGAGGATGTACTTTTCCATAGTCTGAGGATCTCTCGGGCAGCCGTGACAACTCCCACTTTTGTCACTACAAACTCATACAATCTTGGTGACATGGGTATCGCTGCGCCCACATGTTTTTCTTTGCATTTTATTACCATTTTCCAGAATGGATTAACCAGTTTACATTCCCAAATTGTATGCATAAATGTTCCCTTTTCTGTTTTACATTTCCAGCATAGATTATTAGTTATCAAACTCATTCTGTAAAACTTTGAAGGGGTAAAATAAAACCTATGTATTATCTTATACTGTGTACATTTCCCTTTAGCCTCCTTAATAAATTTCCAGTATTTGACAATATTTTCAGCCAAATCTCATCACTCAAGTCACACCGCAGGTCCCTTTGCACAGTGACCTTCAGATTTTCACAAATATCTTTTCATAACCCGTTAAATATTTTATAAAACACAGCTGCCTTTTGTGCTATGCAAGATATTTCCAGAAATTCCAACACTGGGTTCTTGTCCCGTATGAATTGGCCATCCCTGTTTTTAATCATTTAAAATGCAGTCATTCAGCCTTTTTAACCACCAGTCTGATATCTGTCCATCAGGAGCCAACATCTTCTTGACTTCGTCCGGCCTTATTAAGCTGGGAGACTTTGGCTGTTCGGTCAAGCTGAGGAACAACACTCACACCATGCCAGGAGAGGTGAACAGCACGCTGGGAACTGCAGGTGACTGATCGTCTCATGTCCTCTTTGTGAACAACCACTGAGGGGCACTGTTGCCTCATCTTTTATTTTTGCATCTCAGAGGAATTAGTTTTCTTTTCAGGTCATTTAGAAGATAATTCAAACGTTGGATCTGAGTTTTGACATTTTGCCTTTTTGATAGTCAAAAAGCATGTTCTCCAAATATGCATCCCTGCTGTAGTATGTCATATCTCTGTTATAACATCACTGCATGACAAAGTATGTGTTGTAACGGTCGATTTCCTTTACTCAGCATACATGGCACCAGAGGTCATCACCAGAGCAAAGGGTGAAGGTCATGGAAGAGCAGCAGACATCTGGAGTTTGGGCTGTGTTCTCATTGAGATGGTGACTGGGAAGGTGAGGAAGGATGAAAAAGATTCTCTGTAGCACAACATTCATATATTTTTAAGTAACAGATCATAACAAGGATTCTTGTTGGTGTGAAAGGGACTTAATTCTATTTTCATTTCAAACAATGTAATAATCCATAACTCAGTTTACAATAACAACAGGATGATACTTAAATACTTGGCTTTTTTTCATCATCTTAGATTAGTCTTGCTGTCACAATTAGTATGTCAGGTAATATTAACCTCTGTATTAAATGATGCATAAGCCCAGTTCAGATAATTGTTCAAAGTGAAGATTCTGTTTAGATTCAAAGATGCCAGTTTTGAGAATTTCATTTTAGCATTAGGCAAACTTAAGCTTTGCAGACAAGATCTACCTGAGCATAATCAAATCTGTAGAGCCGATCGATTTTTCACAAAAGCACTTTATATTCCATAAATGTTACATGTTGATTGTCATTTATGCTCTATGATGTTCTGAGTTTTCTGTGGCCACAGTTTTATTCCTCCCTGTGTAACACTTAAAAACTGTTCACTTTGCAACGAGAAAAACAAACTAACAAACACATATTTCCCGTCTCTTCTGCAAACCTCCAGCGGCCTTGGCATGAATACGAGCACAACTTCCAGATCATGTACAAAGTGGGGATGGGACACAAGCCCCCCATCCCAGAAAAGCTGAGCACAGAGGGCAAAGACTTCCTGGGTCACTGCCTGGAGAGCGAACCGAAGCGTCGCTGGACAGCAAGCATGCTGCTGGATCACCCGTTTGTTAAGGTAAGACACTGACATGGTGTTTGTCCAACTGTACAAGGAAGTTTAAAAGCTACTCCCCTAAAGTCCTTGTGGCAGTGATCATGAGCTCTACACTGATTTGCTGCTCAAGTGATGTCTAATGGGAGAGGCAGGAAGGGTCACAGGCTGAGGGGAGGAGTCTGCCTGTGATGAGCAGAACACCCACATGTAGGTGGAGGCTGTATAGCTATGACGTCATAAAACCCAGAAGAAAAAACAGCCTTTTAATGGGCATTTTCTTTAAAGAGGCATAGCTCATTCATCTGAACTAAGAGTTTAATAAAAGGTATCACATTCTACTGCTCCTCAAGCCTCCTCTAACAACATGAAAAATCACTGAAATTTGATTTTCTGGGCCATATGACCTTTATCTTTTTAATAAATCAAGTCAGACTTATTTCAAGACCACATTTTAAAGCAAAAAAATTTGAGCAAATAACAAAAGGATAATAAAAAGGAGATTAAAGGGGGTAAAGATAAACAAAAATGACTTAAACATGAATTTAAACAAGACATGAGGCTAAAATAGCTAAAGGTGTATAAAATCATTCAATACCATTGTCAAAAATAAATCATAAAAATATTATTTAGCCTTTTAGCGAAGTTGGCATGAACAAATGTGGGAAAACTGCCCTTTGTGCTATTGTTAACAAATCTTCTGAAAAATTCCTGGACCCCCAACTGGATTTAACTCATCAGTAAATGTTAGCACTTCTCTCTTGTGCCATGTTTAATTGATAGAGTGCTCCAGAAGTTTTCCTTTTGCTGTGCCAAGCTTTTCCAGTCTGCATTGTTTGCCAGCTGAAGCACAGATAAGCCTTCTTTGTCTGTGTGGAAGTTTTTGAGCTATTAGCAAAAATGTTTAAACTGCTGTTTGGAAAGAAATCATTAAACCTTTATATTTCTATCTGGATCACAACCAAAATCTAAAATGCTCCTCTCTCATGCCATGACCAAAATTCCGTGCAGATTTAACCAGTATCAGCCAGTTTTTGCGTTATCTTGCTCTCAGATGAACGGATAGACAAACAGAGACAGACATAACCTCTTTGGTGAAGGTAATAACAGGCAGAAGTTTGAATTTGATCATATCTCATAACAGGGCTTGAAGACCTCCGGCAGGGTGCCGGAAATCCTGCATATGAATATTTTGGTGATTTAATATATATTGTTTAATCTTTAACCAGTCGTTTAATGTGATAGTTCCAACTACCAGTGATACTCAAGGTAACCAAGGCATTCTAGCCAATCAGGGGCAGAGTAGGGCGGGCCTTAAGTTTTCAACATTTGGACAGCGTCAGCCGTGAGGAGCTGATTTAGCGTATACTGCTAACATGTATAACCAGCTTGTTAAATTGGCGAAAAGACCTCAAGATGGGAAGCAGGAGTTAAAAAATAAGTGGCGCTGGGGTTGGATAGAGGAGGCCGGAACAGGAGCCAGGAGCTTGTTTTTGTGTGCCATTTTTCAGAAAACTATTGTATGGCTGCAGCGGAAAAAAAAAATTAGCTCGTCGTGACCCTGGTCACATAGCGTCCATGCGTGCTCTCTCCCACACATCGACCTCACCAGGAGCGACAGCTACAGGTACCACTCAGCAACATCGATGACCAGGGGTTAAAGCTGGCCAGAGCCCTCCGGCTTAGTCAAATAAATTAATTAACCAATTCAAGTAGCGCCACGGACGACAGACCATTTTATCATGAACAGCTTTCATGGCTCTCTCATAAGCGCCGGGATGCTCAGTAAATCAGAGCGCATCATAAACATAGACGGGGTGGAGGGTATGAACTGGAAATAATGCCAAAGATTATCCGTGAACTGCCAATATGTGCACGCGCCTGAAGGAGCCTTGACGTCAATAAAAACTACTCTACTCTACAAGTGCGAGAGCATGGAGATATGAGCGCGTAGAGCTCCTCACGGGGCAGCGGTCCTGAATCACTGTGTGTATATACCGTAAAACTCAAATTTCCTGAGCAGTCCAGCTCTCTTTTCACCTTTTTTAAATAATAAACTAATCCTGCGGGTCCCTGCGTTGCTTATTCTCCATGATATCAGAGCAATCTGAAGGATCAAGCTCCAAATGCAGTCTGTTAGTGCAGTGGCTCTCAACCTGTGGGTCGAGGCCCTAAAGTGGGTCTCAGAGCTGTTTTCAGTGGACGGTGTATAAATCAGATAAAAATGTGGCAAAAATGTCTTCAGTGTTCAAAGGCCTGAGCAGACAAACTCCCGTACAGTTTATCTTACTCTGTTGTGCTGTATAAAGTAAATATTAGCTGTTCTCTCAGGATCTTGACACGTCTTGTTATCTTAGCAGATAAATTGGGGGTTGTCCTATGATGGACGTTTGACTTGAGTTATCTAGAAAAACAACTTACATGTTATAATGGGAAATAGTGGGTTAAGATTTATGGATGTGTGATCTTCCAGTACTTACTATTATTATTTGATGTTTAAAACATTTTTTCGCCAGTCTCTCTTTGCACAAAAAATTTATTTTCTGTTTTTTTACTCAGCAAATTGAAGTGGTTAATATTTCTGAGATCTTGATCATGATGACTTAACATGATGAATGTTACTCAGGACAGAGCTGTAGAGATCCACCACTTTACTGTAAGTTTTATCTAAAAAGTGAAAATATAAACATTGTGAAGGGCCCTTTCCTTCCAATTCCCAAAGTCATTATGTGACCAGAATGGGACCATACATAGATACTTTATTATACAGTCATGCTGCCCTGTAATTCCGCTTCATGTTTCTCTCAAAATGCATCAGATTGATGCTTTTAAAAATGAAATATTCCAAATTTTCTTACGGGGGAGCATGCCCCCGTACCCCCCTAGAGGGGTCATAGCCTCCTAACATTTTTAACCCTGACCTGTTTTCATGCCAGATATTTTCTCCTTGTGTAGCCTCTGTAGTTAGTTTAACTTTCTGTGTTTCCTCTGCCTTACTTGATCTCATGTCTTCACTCACCTGTGTGTCTGCATAGGTGTGGTTTTCAGCTAAGGCTGTGTCTGAGTCTGTTTTCGGGCTCAGGACTTTTTTCTGCTTGAAGCCCTGTCATAAGAACCAATGCCACTCAAGAGCCCAGCACACTAAACTGAAAACACCTGTTGTTTTGTTTCAGGTCTGTACAGATGAAGAGTGAGCGGACCCCCCCGCCGGGCTGTAACGTTTACAAACTGAAGCACTACTGTACACGCTGTGGATAAAAAGAAAACAGAACTGGACTCTGAGAAGAGGAACAGCTGAAGGCACATGGAGTTAAACTGAGGAACTAAAAATCATTTCAGAGGACAACTGGACCTATGGGAGTGTAGGGGGGTTGTGTCTTTATGTACTCATGGACTTGGGGGGGAGCGGAGGTAAATAGTCTGGGAGGGGTGGGACTGTACATACTGTAAGAATAGGAGTGGCTTTAATTCTTGTATAAACAATATTGTAAAGTTAAAGTAACTATTGCCACATGTTGTTGTTCTCACTGGTGAAGAGGCTCCGAAAAGGCATCGAGGAATACTTTTTTAACAAATGTGGGGGGCGGGCGGGCGGGATGGGGGAGCAAATCTATGGCACTTTTAACTGTTTACCCACGGGGCAGTCGAGTCGAGGCTCTGACCTCAGTCGCTCTCTGTGACTGAAGAATCCTCAAACAGAAGGAGACGCTGGTTATGAAATGAACACCATCCAAATATTCAAATTAATTTATCTCTTGTCGTTGTTTTTGGCAAGCGTGGGCACTAGGAAGGATTTTTTTTTTAAATGTGTTTTTCTTTGCCTTTGCTGAGGAGTAATTGTCAAGTTGGAGCGATGTTCAAGTGCACCGGTGAGGAGCCGTTTGTTTGACTGGATTGAAGCTGACTGAGAGGAGGACAGGGCCTGAACTCCCTCCCTGCTGCTGAACATTAAACATCCACAAATACACACACACACACAGACACGCAACACAACTTCTGGTCCTCTGCTGCTCTTACAGTGTTTGCTATGTACAAACAATATTAATAAACCAATCGTTTTTTATAACAGATGTCTGTTTTATTCTGTCATGCAGTGTTTGGTATCACCGTTAGATCATCAAAATGGAAGTCGTGTGTTCAGATACTATAAATTATGATGAAAAGCTGAAAGTACAAACCCCAAGTCCAATGAAGTTAGGACGCTTTGTAAAATGTAAGTAAAGCAGTACAACAAACTGATAAACATATTTCAAGCTAAAAAGGCACTCAGACAGCACAAACCTTTGCCAAAGTAGCTCACATATTGCTGCTACATCTACAAAACCCAAAACCAGTGAAGATGGCACGTTGTGTAAATCGTAAATAAAAACAGAATACAATGATTTGCAAATCCCTTTCAACCCATATTCAATTGAATACACAACAAAGCCAAGAAACTTAACATTCGAACTGGTAAACTTTGTTATTTTTTGCAAATATTAGCTCGTGGAATTTGATGCCTGCAACATGTTTCAAAAAAGCTGGCACAAGTGGTAAAAAAGACTGATAAAGTTGAGGAATGCTCATCAAACACTTATTTGGAACATCCCACAGGTGAACAGGTGGGTGCCATGATTGGGTATAAAAGCAGCTTCCCTGAAATGCTCAGTCATTCACAAACAAGGATGGGGCGAGGGTCACCACTTTGTGAACAAATGCGTGAGCAAATTGTCCAACAGTTTAAGAACAACATTTCTCAACAAGGAATTTAGGGTTGTCATCATCTACAATCTGTAATATCATCAAAAGGTTCAGAGAATGTGGAGAAATTACTGCACGTAAGCGGCAAGGCCGAAAACCAACATTGAATGCCCGTGATCTTCGATCCCTCAGGCGGTACTGCATCAAAAACCGGCATCACTGTGTAAAGGATATCACCACATGGGCTCAGGAACACTTCAGAAAACCACTGTCAGTAACTACAGTTCGTCGCTACATCTGTAAGTGCAAGTTAAAACTCTACTATGCAAAGCCAAAGCCATTTATCAACAACACCCAGAAACACCACCGGCTTCGCTGGGCCCGAGCTCATCTAAGATGGACTGATGCAAAGTGGAACAGTGTTCTGTGGTCTGGCGAGTCCACATTTCAAATTGTTTTTGGAAACCGTGGTCGTCATGTCCTCCAGAACAAAGAGGAAAAGAACCAGCCGGACTGTTAAAGGCGTAAAGTTCAAAAGCCAGCATCTGTGATGGTTTGGGGGTGTATTAGTGCCCAAGGCATGGGTAACTTACACATCTGTGAAGGCACCATTAATGCTGAAAGGTACATACAGGTTTTGGAGCAACATATGTTGCCATCCAAGCAACGTCTTTTTCATGGACGCCCCTGCTTATTTCAGCAAGACAATGCCAAGCCACATTCTGCACGTGTTACAACAGTGTGGCTTCGTAGTAAAACAGTGCGGGTACTAGACTGGCCTGCCTGTAGTCCAGACCTGTCCCCCATTGAAAATGTGTGGCTCATTATGAAGCCAAAAATACAACAAGGCAGACCCCAGACTGTTGAACAACTTAAGCTGTACATCAAGCAAGAATGGAAAAGAATTCCACCTGAAAAGTTTCAAAAATTGGTCTCCTCAGTTCCCAAACGTTTACTGAGTGTTGTTAAAAGGAAAGGCGATGTAACACAGTGGTAAAAATGCCCCTGTGACAACTTTTTTGCAGCGTGTTGCTGCCATTAAATTCTAAGTTGATGGTTATTTGCAAAAGAAAAAGTTTCTCAGTTTGAGCATTAAATATCTCGTCTTTGCTGTGTATTCAATTGAATATAAGTTGAAAAAGATTTGCAAATCATCATATTCTGTTTTTATTTACGATTTACACAGCGTGCCAACTTCACTGGTTTTGGGTTTTGTATAAGCAATAGTTCCATGATAAAGTTAGCATCATAATATGATTCCTTGCCTCTGAAAACCCTCACCTAGCACCCAGAATCTTGTTGATCCACTTATTAGACTTTTATTGAGCAAAAATGATCCTTCTCTATTGGCAGTTATCTTGATCACCACCAAAACCTAAACATTTCTAAGCTTGGTCATTCCCAACATATGCAAATTTCAGCAAAATCTGTCAAGCAGTTTTTATGTAATCTTGCTAACAAAGAGACACACGCAGAAAATACATAACATCCTTGGCAGAGGTGAAAATCTGGGGCAGGAGCAATAAAAGACTACAATAGTTGAGGTCAGTGTATTAGTGCTTATGACACACATAATTTCAAGGCACACCTAATCCATTTTTTAAAAAAATGGCCTCATCGTCTGTTTCACATTTATTTTCATTAGGGTTGCTGAATAAAATGAAAACAACTGTTGACAAAGATGTACCACCTTAGTAATGAAGCATTTATTTTCAGACATTTGAAACTAATTTGTAGTTTCATTTAAATGTTTTCATAACTTTGTGGTTTCATAAATATTCTCAACATGCCCCAAGGCAAACCAGTGCAACCCACCACACCCATTGAGAAGAAGCCCAATTTCAAGCCACTGCAAAGTAATATGAGCATTTTGGTCTCTTAGCAGATTCTGAATTACTCTGTTTGGTACTGACAACCATGCAACATCGTTCAAGGTCACATAAATCATATTTCTTCCACATATTGATGCTTTGAACATAAGCAGGTCATCTTGAACGTTTACAAGGTCAAATGCATTGAGTTACAGAGATAAAATTGGCTGGTTCACTTGATTTAACTATGTTTTAACAAGCAGTTCAAGACACACAATACTTGATGTATGTGCATTTAAAAAAATGATTAACCACTTACACTAGGGGGTCCAGGCTAAACCTTTGAATAAGACTGAAACCACTGTTGGAGTTCACTGAAATAACGAGCAAATAGAAACAATCTTTAGATCATAAAATTTTTATGAAATGTCTTGTTAAACTTTATTTGTTGGGTTTAAGCTTCCAAGACTTTTGCCATCCAGAAGAAAAACAACTGCAAGCAACTATTTTGCAATTAAGAGAGAAAAGAGAAGTGCCAAGGCTCTTGGTACAACAGACAAGTCAGTTCTTGATCCTGCAGAGCTAGACTTTTAAGATCTGAAACCTTGGCAGTGATGCTCTGAGCATGCACACTAATGATTTACCAGGATGTTCAGGAATTGGACTAAAGCACCAATCATCTGGACCCAGACATTGAACATCTTTATCTAGACACAGTTGTATGGGTCTCAACATGGTACTTCAAACTTAGTATCTAATTTTCTTGATGCAAAAGTTGATCACTTGTATGTGGACATATGAAAGAGATCCAAACATTAATGATCTGGATCTGGATCTCTAATGAGCATCAGCGCTTTGGATTGGACAACTGATGATCTGGACCTGGCTTCTGAAAATGGTAAAAAGCATGCTCTGAACATCAGTGCTTCAGATTAGACAACTGATGATCTGAGCCTAGACACTGGTGCTCTGGCCCCTGACACTTATGTCTTAATGATCTGGACATGGACAGTAATGATTTCTAACCAGACTTAGATGATTTGGATCTAGATGCTGATAATCTGGGCATGTGTACTGATTTTAACCAGGACATTGATAAACAGGACTTAAGCACCAATCATCTGGACCCAGAAACTGATGATCTGTCTATGGCTCATAAAAGTATGAAAAGGTTTAGATCAAATCTTTAGGGAATGTAGGTCATGGCACAAGGAAGAAGTGATACCATTTTGGTGGTGATCTAAATCCAGATCCAAGAATTTTGTAAAGGGTTTGTAAACATTGTGAGACAGGGCAGCTTGTGTCAGAAATGGTGGAGCAATGTGCCCTTGGAGCATTTCCAGTTTATCATTATTATTAATATCATTGGGGCGTCACTGGCAAAGTCTAGTCGTGCACTCCAACAGTAACTGAAAAGCTGTGTGTTCAAGCCCAGCTCTTGCTGTCACATCAGTGTGTCCCTGGGCGGGACATTAAACCTGAGCTGCTTTCACTGCTGCATCAGTGGCATGTAGAGTGGTATGAAAGACTGAAGATATGTTAGCTAATCTTGATGGACAACTATGAAAGTAAACTGATGTGACCTGCGGAGATAAAGTGCTTTGAGTCGTCAGAAAGACTAGAAAGTGTTCTGTAAGTTCGAGTCCATTTACTTTTATTGTAAAAAGCAGAAGTAGCCTGTGCTCGGTGCTCATTTAGCTCAATCTGTTGGGGTACAAGTATAGTACCATTTTTTAAACAGCATTTTCCATGATGAAAATAACAAACCAATATGTGTTTAAAATTGAAATGTTTATTCATCCTTTTATTTAAAAAACAATTATTCTTTGTATTAAAGTCAAAGAGGTAGTCCATTTGTCACTTTGTTGGAAATTTTAAGTTACCAGTGAAAATGCTTGTCTTGACTGTGTGCAGTTAGAAAGTAGTGAAGCAATATTCAGTCTTGACTACAATCAGTTATCCAGGTTTTCTAAACCACGGTGCCCACCATGGAGCACTTCCCTGATCTCAAACCTTGAGCTTCATTGCATAAGATTATTACTCCGGTATCTGCCCTGAGCCCTGAAGCAGGTTTGCACATGCCGGACCAGCAGATCCTGTCAGACCGGTGTTTAGACGTTAGGCTGCCAACACCTCACAGGTTTGGAGCTGCTGCAGAGGTTTCAATTGTTGTTCATGGGAGGCTCCTTGTTCCCATAGCTTGAAGATTTCTCGATCTCAGTCTGGCCAATCATCCAGCGGACTCCAAATGAAGCTGTGAACAAATGTTTCAACAAAGAAGATCAGGAGAAATTAAAGAGGAAGCTGCAAAGATTTGATGATGGATTTTTCTGTTAGGAATATTGTCTAACAGCAAATTCATTTTTATTATTCAACTTTTCATGTTGATAAATAACTTCTTGGGCTACAGATCAACAATTTTTGATTTGCCACTGAGAGACTGAAAGTCAAATGTTCTGCAAAGTGACCTATCAGTCAGTTTACAATATTAACCCTTTAAAGCCCAACACCATAGATTATAGCCAGAAAATTCTATTTTTTGGAGCTGAAATGTTTCACTTCCTGCTAAAATATTAAAAATATCAAAATGTTCATAAAATTCAACATATTGATTTTTCGTATCTCATTTGATACATTAGGAGTTTTTATTATTTATTTATTTTATTTATTTATTTTAAAGAGGGAACAACACATATTAATGAACATTTTTACAAATGGAAATATGCCAGATTATAGCCATTGGGCTAATTTCCATCTGCAGACCCCCTGGCAGGTTGATGGTAACATATACATACAAGACACTATGCAGACTAAATACAGTAGGACAAAGCCAAGGACAGTAAACAAGTAAAAAAGAAACAGAAACATACATATTGCACATCCTCACATCACACAGAGTCCATCAAGCATTTAGCAAATGCAACTTCTATTGCACCAATCCCTATTGCACTGCATGTTATTGCACAGATTTATATTATGCAGACCCAGTTGATATTGCACAAATCCCTATTGCACTGAATATTATTGCACCTGTTTATATTGCACAAATCCCTATTGCACTGAATATTATTGCACCAGTTTATATTACACAAATCGAAAAGGACAGTAGTTCATAATAAGAGCAACTGATAATCCATTCGAGGACATGTTTATCATTTTTTTTTTGTAATTTGTTAATCATATTGAGTAGATAGGGGTATTATAAAAGTATGTATCAAATATGATACAATTGGCTTTATAGGGTTAAAGCCTGATGAAATCTGTGATGACAGCATTAGAAGTAGCAATATTTCTTTTAAAAAAGCCGTAACTGTTCCTGTATTACTTACTCAAGTGCATTTGTCAAAACAAATGTACTTGAGTAAGTAAGTAAAAATGCTACGTGCATCATAAAAGTAACTGAAACTGTCTGTAATCCCCTGTTTAGCTCTTTAGATTTGTCATGGTGATTGAAATTAAGTTAAAATATGTGTAAATGTAAATTTGGTAACTTATTATTTTGGCTATATGTAGTTGTTCCTTTTTGTAAAATTCAAATTGTTCAGGCAATTTGTGTAATTTTATGCCACCTTCTTGATACCAAAGTTTCCCAACCCCTGACCTGAACTTGAACTGATTTATTTTAACATCGTCTGGGAAATAAAGTAAAATACAAATATATCTTTCAAACAAGATATAAAGGCAGAATGGTTCATAATTTATGTTGCCACAAAGTAATTTTCCCTCTGACTGTACTCAGCCATTGTGTGTGTGAGTACAATATTTAACAAATAGACTTGAAAAATATAAAAGATGGATGTTAATGCATGTACTGCTGCAATACCTGAATTTCCCCTCTGGGGGATCAATAAAGGATTATCTTATCTTATCTTATCTTATCTTATCTTAATATGCTTGTTGCCTCAAGACAGCTTGTTTGAAGCATTTTGTCTCTTTATGTAAAAATAATTTAGCATCTCCACCAAGGACGTTATTTTTTGCAGACATTTATTTATTTTTGATGTATACCCAAGTCAATTGTGCACTACTTTCTACCTTTTTTATGATTTATTCTAATCCTCCTGACAATTAATTTCCTAATCATATGCTAACTGTTTATGCACCAGTTCACCAAGTCAAATTCTTTGTCCACGCAAATTAGCTTGGCTGACTGTTCACATTCAATGAGACTTTATTTCTTTGTAAAAAAGGAAGTCAAACGGGAAAGAAACTTGGATTTTTTTCCTATAAGACTGTCTTTTTCTAAACACAGAACTGCTCTCACTAAATCTGGACAGTCCTCTGCCTGTTTTTAAAATTGATCTCTGTCCTTCATCCTTGAAAAGCATCCAATCCTGGATATTTTTATTAGAAAATTTTGAAAAATTTGAGTCTTTTACATTGTACTGTGCATTTATTGGTGTTTAATAGAATATATTGAAAAAAAAAGAGTGCCACCTATTGCAGTTTTCTACATTTTTTTATATTAACTCACTCTACTATATGGGAAATGCTTTGATGGAGGTTTGTGATCTTGGATATGAATGATATGAATGATACTGATACCTGATTGATACCACAGTAACAGGAACAGATCTCTAAAATGAGATTTCATCATTAACAGGAAAACTCCTCCCCAAAGTCCAATGCACAGATCAGACCATCATATCTTTATCAGTTATGGTGGTCAATATTTCCGATTAAGCAATCACAGAGTCATAAAACTGTGTTGTGACTTGGCCAGCAGACAAAACCATGACGACAGGTTTAATAAAGCTAGAAGAAAGAGGGGCGACACTGAAGACATAAAACAGACATGCTTTAGCTAAAGTAACACTTTAGTACAGGACTGTTTGGTCCTAAGATTTGCTGAAATTTTTCCTCTGTCCCATGATTCCATCATAAAGCAACAGCTTCTTCCTTTTGCTTTGCTGTTCTGTACTTTACGTCCTATACTGTTGCAAGTGAAGAGTGTTCTGGGATATCACTTATTGACACCTCTGGCGTGATATGCAAATTTGAGAAGGCAGGACAAAATCAAAACTAGAAGCCCAGAGGCGTCCTACAAGGGACTTTGACTGTCAATCACGTCACAAGATAAAACTGATAGTTGTAGCCTATGGGTAATACATCCATACAACTGCAGGGTTGGGCTACAATCTGCTTGTGTTGTGTAGTTTGACCTCAGCAAGCTGCACAAATATGTCAGAAACTCTTCATTTTGATGAAAAACATACAAAAAATAGCACTGATGTCTAGGACTTCTTTTTTGTTTTGGTATCAAACAAGAATCAACATCCTTCAGTTTTCATTTTATTACCTCTGCCGAGGAGGTTATGTTTTTGGGAGAGTTTGTTTGTCTGTCCGTCTGACTGTCCGTCTGTGAACAAAATAACTAGAAAAGTAATGGATGGATTTTGATGAAATTTTCAGGAAATGTTCAGCATGGGAAAAGAAAGAACTGATTTGATTTTGGTGTTGATCTGGATCAGCGTCTGGCCGCCATGGCGAAAAATGTGATTTCTGTGAATAACTACTGAACTAAAAGAGATGTCATTATGAATCCAATTGTTAATGGTATGTTTTCATGGTCAAGGAATCTAAATATTTCGCTGAAATAAAGGTAGGACTAATATTTATGGTCAAAATCACAATATGGCTAAGGACTGTGGCGCTGGTGGAGGTCTGTGCTCTCCGAATGCTTTTCTAGTTAGAATCATGTCAACATTGCTCTCTCTGCTGTGTGACAACCACAAAATAATTCTTTCCAAATAAAAATTACAAATGTATACAGTGCACTGACACCCAATAGTAAATTATTGGGGTATGGCTTTTAGATCTTTAGCCCATATTTCCCAGCCACTACCCCCCACTCTGTCAGATTCTCCATTTTGGTCACAGTGAACTTTTGATGGATGAGCTTTAGGTCTATGAATAGAGAACATGCCTGAATGATGAAATGAGCATGCTCCTTAGACTGATAAATCATTTGTTCTACAAAAGAGGAAACTTACGTTTCAGTTGTCAAATCTGCTGCTTTATGGAACAAAAAGAAGAAATTATAGAAAGACAGTTAAATCAGTTTAGTATGATGGGACATAAAAACTTGAAACCAACCTGCAGTGCAGAGAGCCACAGAGGCTAAAATGGTCACTATCGATCCAGAGCTGAGCAGCTGACAGAACAGCAGGACCAGCGGGTACAGCAGCACAGACAACCAGAAGATCCAGTTGATCAGGTTCCAGGGGCGACGGGGAGGGGTCACACTGGGGCCCGGGTATCGCCCTGTCTCAGCGTAATAGTCCTGAAAGGTGTCCTGTTAACATAATAATGCAATCAACCAACAGGAAACACTTTGGAGAGGTGAGGCAGGTTCTTAGACACATAGAGCCAAAATTCAGCTACCTCGTATAACGTTTAACGAAAGTTTGTTTGTTTTAATGGGTCACTTTCAGGCCGTGAAATGTGAACAGAAAAGTCTTCAAGAATGTTTAACAATCAAGGGTCAAACAGTGTTTTATGGTGGAGGAACATTATTCTGCCAACTGTAAATCACTCTTTGGCAATCAACATTTAGTCAGATTTGTTCAACTTCCTCTTTTATGAACACAAACGCCTGCTAAACTGATCGAATTCTGATATCTAACCAGCAAATCACATGGCAGCAATTTATTAATTTTATTCTCTATTTTTAAATTTATTCATTTTTTTACTTCTTGTGTAAAAGAGAAAACAACTGCTTGAGTCAAATTTCTTGTATGTGCCACATACTTGGCAATAAACACCGATACTGACTCTGATACCAGAGAACAGGCCTCAGAGTGTAGATCAGGTTTGTGGTGGTTTAAAGCACAGTCACTTTCTTCATCCTTGAGACGGGAGCACACAAACTCTGCACCTAACCACTCCTCATTTCTGACAAAGACACCCCTCTGCTCTGTTACTGCCATGTTGTCAACAACTCTGCATCCATTCTAATGTCTGCACCAGTGATCACCAACTGGCGGCCCCTCGGAGCTCTCCATTCGGCCCTCTGACTATAATTTTACAGAAGAGGATTTGGGCCACTGCAAAGGAAGTTTCTGAGGAGATTTAGCTTTGTCTTTGACTGTGAAAAATTAACAATATATGCTGTGTTATGCATGGATTAATTGTCAAAATACTTGCTTTTCTCCTCATAATTTCTGCCTAAATTTCAAAGTTATGATTTTTTTTCCAGCATAATTCTAAATTGAATCTCAGAATTCTGAGTTTTCCCCCCACAATACTAAAACTTATCTCAGAACTTAAAAAAAAATCCTTTCTGAATTCTGACTTTTTACAGACTTGAAAACAACTTCAACCTTAGACATTCTTTCTTTTTTAAGTCTTTGTTTGCCCTTTTGCTCTCTCGTATTACTGAACATGAGGAAATGTGCAGAGTAAAAAATGTTTTGGTTTCAAGGACAGCTTTTTCGTCAATTTATACCCTCAACTATCAATGAAACCCCTTGCGGCTGCTTCAGTGACTGGTGGACCAAAACACTTCATTATAATTGTTTTTAATTATTATTAGTGTTTTCTTAAATCTGGCCATCAGAGCATATGTCAAGAAAAAAAACTGGCCCTTGTATAAATGTAGTTGATGATCCCTGGTCTACACTCTGCATGCCACCACCAGCCGATGGGCATACACTGACTTCACTACACTGACAAAATTGTGGTAAATGTCACACTGTAAGGTCTATTTTTTTTCTGTGTGTGTGTGTGGGGGGGGCAGAGGACGGGAAGTAGCCTGCTAGTACTGATATTTGTTTACATATACAGTATGTTTGTATTTTCTCATGTATTTTTAGGCATTTTGTGCCTTTATTGACAGGACACAGTGGATAGGCTTGTGAAAGGGGGCAAGGGGCAAGAGAGTAGGGGAAGACACTCCACAAACTGGACACAGGCTGGATTCAAACTCGGGTCAGCAGCAGTATGTATATGAAGTACCTGGTTGCTAACCACTCCGCCAAACCAGCACCCAATATTTACATTTTTTTTATATCTGCAAATAGCTTTTGCTTTTTGATACCCTGTGTGCTTTTCAACTGTGTACTGCCACACAATGTGGCTGGATTCTTAACTTCCCTGAGGGAGTATTCCCAAGGGATTAATAAAGTTCTATCTAATCTAATCTAAAACTGTGCTGCTCACCAGGCTGCTTTAAGGCCCAGTATGTGGAAGCAAACACTGTACGATCTCATCTTACAACTTCCATTAGGCAGCTCCCTCTGGAGACCCTGTATCCACCAAACACCCCCACCATCATCAGCACACTCTAACCTTCTCCTGGTAGAGTTTGTGGAGCCAGGCAGCACACTCCTCCTCGTCCTCCGGGACCTGCTCTATAGGGATTCTCCTGCAGGACACAACAAAGCCCCTCAGACAAACAGTCCTCACACCTTTTAATGTTTTAATATCATGGAAAGAAAAACTTTACCTGACGTATAAATCTGCGTGGTACTTCTTCCCATTCAGAATATCGAGCAGTGTTGGAATTCTTTTGTCCCTGAAGTTCAGCGTTGAGTCGTAGACGGCAGCAGCTGCAGGAGGGAATAAAAAGGGACAGTTACATGTGCTGCTCATTTGATTTGCAAACTCTCCTCTCTCTTCCCCTCCAAGCCACAGAATCTGATATCTGCTGGTGGCCATATTTAGAAACTTCATCATTAATGGGTACTCACCGGTCCCTCTGAGATTTTGCACAGTTAGCCAGAATCCTTTGGTCCTGGGCAGAAGATGATGCTTTAGCTTGGGTAGGCCTTTGCTCTCGGCCACCTGCATGCTGATCTGGTATTTCTTCTGTGTGAAGCGAGTGCCTTCACAGTACAGCAGGAACTACACAACAAAATATGGAGACTAATTTAGTGATGATGTAAAGTTTGCTGATTTATGGAGCAGCATTAGAGTCAGGAATGAGGAAGAAACAAGGAGGAAAGAAAGAAGTCTTTATATGAGTTTAAAGAAAAAAGAGGGCAGAATAAAGTTAAAATACAGATTGAAATAAAGTGTTACAACAGATTTTTTAATCTTTATCATACTTAGTTTTTCCATCCTTTCTTGCCTCTGTTTACTGGCACAAATGAAAACATAATTTTTGGAGGGAATGTCTTATTGTATACAGTATCCGTAGAAGTGTGCAGATGCATAAGACATACTTTATATGTGACATTGTATTGTGTTGTATACAGGGGCACGACGGCAAAAAGGAGATTTGGGGCAAAGCCATCCACAACCTCGCCCCCCCGTACCTTTCCAACCTTATTCACATCTCTGTACCTGCCGTACCCTTCGTTCCTCTTCTTCTATCCACCTCTCTGTCCCCTCTGCATGCCTCAGCACCATGGGGGGCCGAGCATTCAGCTGTTCGGCTCCCCAGTTATGGAACTCACTCCCCCCTGACCTCCGCAAGACTGACTCCTTACCGCTCTTTAAAACAAGACTTAAAACTCATCTGTTCAGACTCATACTCCCTCTGCTAATTTGCACTGTCTTTGTTTTGTATGTTTCTTTTTATACTGTTTTTTTATGACTACTTTTAATGCACTTTTTATTTATACTTCATGTGCTCCTCGTTTGTGACTCATGTAAGGTGACCTTTAGTGTTGTGAAAGGCGCCCTGAAATAAAATGTACAAACGTATTATTATTATTATTTAATTCCTGCATGGAATCAGTTTCTGATGTCTTCACTTCCTGTATGGATGCTGGTCAGTGAAGTTTATTCAATAACAGGGAGGTAAATGAGAGACTACTCCTTATTTGGCCTGAACCTCGTAGACATTTACCTCTGATCTCACCATGGCCAAAAAGGAAAGCATTTGCAGTTGAGAAACTTTGCAAAAATGGAGAAGCCAGAGAAAATGGGTGGTGCAGAGAGTTGAGGACACAAAAAAGAGAGAAGTCACAGTGCAGGATGTCATATTGACTGATCTGTTTTCCGTGTTAGAGAGGCCGTGGCGTCTGCGGTCATGAGTGAGGACTGGTCCTGGTGTTAAATGAAGCTGAATACAATTTTAAGAAATTATGAGGGGATCTCCATCTCAAAAGCCAAGGTTGTTGAAATTCTGTGTTTTTTTTGTCTATTATCAGACATATTAAAATGTTAAACAAACTAGTTTGGAAGTGATGCTTTGACAAGAATTTAAATTATCATTTCAGATGGCAAAAACATATAAATATAAATGTATCCTTTATATTTGGCATGTGTGTACTGTATATACAGTACATACATATAAACTTGTATGCAGTGATTATTTTTCATTTAGGTTTAATTTAATGACTGACAAATTGGATATGCTAAACAAGCTGAAGATTTTCTTTTGTAAAGGTTAACTCAAGAATCTCAGTCCGAGGACACTTTAAAAAGAAATCTGAAGGCATTTCTCCTTTAAAAAAAAATCCTATTCTATCCCTGATTCTGATGTCCCAACACAAATTTTTCTAAGTTATGGCTTATTTTTTTTACTTGCTTTTAAAGTATTTTAATTATGAGTTTTGAATTGATGTTTTTATTAATATATCTATTTACTGTTGCATTTTAAGCCTTTCATGCATGGTGACCACTACAGTAGACAGATATTTGGAATAAATTTTATAACCTTTAGGATTCAATACCAAGTCAAAGTACCAGGTGGCAGATTTCTATAGCCTTGTCTTAAGTTTCATAAAAATATTATCTTTGCACGTTTTTGTCATATTCAGATATTGCATCAAAAATCCAACAAATCCATCCAACAAAGGGCAAATTGGGTATTGTTCCTGTATTCTGATTTCACATAACTGTGTTTTTTATTTTAAATTTTGGTGTAATTCACAAGTCAATAGTTTGATTAAACTACAATAATACATATACTTCAGAATTCACTTTTTCTTTTATTTGCTCTTAATAAATGTTTGTCAAAGACATGTTTGTGGATCCCCATTAAGTTCCACTAAATTACTATTTATAATGCTGACTCATGGAGTCGACTGTAGTGGACAGGTTCATAACTCCCTCAAGATATAACACTGAAAAAATGACCCAGATTTTTAACTTGTCTGAAAGTAAAAACAAACATTTTAAAAAAGTTTTCCTTTTTGATTTAATAATTCATGCATGAAAGGGTTAAGTTCATCTGTTGTCTGTTTCTTTCTAAAAAAAGCACAATAAAAAATCCCCTTTTACTTAATATATTCATACCTTCCTCCTCTCGTTACACGTTAAACTTACCCAGAAGTTCTCGGGGTAATCCCGCAGGTTCTGTAGACTCTGAGCCACCGTCTTGCGGTCCTCCTCCCACTTTCTCTTACAGAAAACAATCTCAAGGAAGTACCACATCCAACCAATCACAGGCACATACCTCAGCTCCTTCTTAGCTAACACTTTGGCACTCTGGAAAAAAAAGATAAAAATTTAAATCAAACACAAAGTACAAGATAAGAGAAGGAGCATTCAAAAGGGAAAAATGTTAACTTCTTGGACACTCTGTCTTACCCCGAGCACACCAAATCTCTCACAAAATGTCCAACCACACAGGAAGTCAAGCTCAAAGCTGTGGTTAAGAACAACTACTGCATTCTCCTTTCCATACAGCTGGTAGCTCTTCGGGTCGGTGTATAGCGTGCATTCAGTCCCAGACCACCACTCAAAAGCTGCTACCAACTCTGAGGATCAACACAACATTACAGTAAAATAAATCAAATACATTCAGTTTAAATTGTTTAAATCTATTTTATTTATTCTTGGACATAGGGGGACACTTTCCTTACTTTGCCTAAATGACTCTGTCACGATAAAACTTTTCAGATTTTCATTGCATGTGCTCAAAGGTCTATTAATCTCTTAAGAGAGTTCAGTAAATATGCAATATTATGGAACAAATAATGCAAACCCCACCCTTCTAATCCTTTTGACCCATATTCATTTGAATAAACTACAAAGACAATATTTGCAATAATTTTTGCAAATATTTGCTTGTCACATGTCCCCATTAAAGCTGAGATGGGGCATGTTCACCACTGTGTTACATCTGCTGTATAACTATAAGCGTTCAGGAACTGAGGATACTAGAACTGAGGACACTAGATGTTGAAGTTTTGCAGAGCAAATCTTTCTCCTTCTTGCATGATGTTCAACTTCAGCTGCTTAACATCTCTATTGTCATATTTTGGACTTCATACTGTGCCACACATTTTCATTGAGACAGATCTAGACTGAAGGCAGGTTAGTCCACTACCCGCACTCTTTAACTACAATTCCACACCGTTGTAATGTGGAGAATGTGGTTTGGCATCGTCTTGCTCAAATAAGCAGAGACGTAAGTGCTTAGATGGCAGCTTATGTCGCTCCAAAACCTATATGGACCTTGCAGCATTAATGGTGCCTTGAGAGATATACCCATGCCACGGGCAGTGACACACCCCCATCCCATCCCATCACAACTGCTAGCTTTTGAACTTGGCGCTGATAACAGTCTGGATGGTCCTTTTCCCCTTTAGCCCAGAGGACATGACGTCTGTGATTACAAAAGAAAATTGAAATGTGGACTCATCAGACCACGGCACACTTTTTCACTTTGGGTGTCAGAGTTTCTGAGTGTTGTTGATATTTGGCTCTGGCTTTGCATGGTAGAGTTTCAACCTTCACTTGTGGATGTACATAAAAACTGTGCAAACTGACAATGGTTTTTCTAAGTGTTCCTGAGCCCATGAGGTAATATTTTTTTACAGAATGATGTCAGCTTTAATGCAGTGCTGTCGAAGGGATCAAAAGTCACAGGCATGGCTGTTTACGTAGATTTCTCTGAGGTCTCTACATCTTTTCCTTGGATGATATTATGGACTGTAGATGATGAAATCCCTCAATTCCTTGTTTTTGTGCATTGGGAAGTTCTTAAACTGTTTGACTGTTTTTCCACAAAGTTTCTCCCGGATTGGTTTAATCTGTTTAACTGTTCACCCCCAAAACAGGTGTTTTTTCAGCATCCTTCAACTTTCCCAGTATTTTGTTACCTTGTCTCAGCTTTTTGAGAAAATGCTGCAGGTACCATTTCAACAGGTGTGAATAAATGCAAAAAAACAAATTTGTCAGCTTGAAAATTAAGTATCCTGTCGATGTATAAGGTTAAAAGGGATTTGTAAATCATTCTTTTTTTATTTACATGTATGAAATGTCCAAACTTGATTCAAATTGGGGTTTGTGAGTGTGATGACTCTGACAGATATTAAAGTCACAGAATATTTACTTACTTGTTTAATACCAAATGCAATCAAGAAACTGAAAAGCTCCTAATACAATAATTCGGAACATTTGATTTTCATATTAACATTTCTTCATTGCTCACATTTTTTGAGACCACTTTGGAAACAAACTTGTAAAATAACTTTAACAATAAGTTATTGTTTGTATCTCTTATTTTTTCTCTACCTATCTGGCCCACACTTCCTTCAGGCTTGATAAAGTTCTATCTTATCTCAGATTATCTTTTCTTTCTTATCTGAGACTCTGTAGTCGACGTGTCTTAGCGTGCTCTATCAGACAACAGCTAGTATTCCTGGTGTGAATCTGGCTCCACTTCAGAAATGTTCTAGTGCCTCATAAGCTCAGCCTTGAGTATTATGTATGTGTCAGCGTGTTGTGACCAGTACTTACGGCTGCTGATGGAGTATGCCAGCCTGACGTTGACCCTGCGGGCCAGCTGCTTGCTGACCAGCCACAGAGGTAAAGTACAGAGCTGCAGCAGGTTGATGATGAGCCCGCTGACCAGAAACACGTAGCAGATGATCAGGTGACACACAAACTGGGATTTCAGCATCTGCAGGAGCCCCATTGTTCTGAGAAAAGTTGCCCAAGAGAGTGTATTAAAACACAACACCTCCTCCCATCCCACACTGAGCTGAGAACATATTTCATCATGCAGAGGTGTCAGCCCGCGTTGCTCCGTCTATGACAGCAATCCAGCAGCTCGTCCTCGCATAAAGACTTTCTTTGACCAGCTGAATGGAGCCTTTCAGACGGACTGTGCAGAAACAGCCAATCACAAATGTTTACTACTTGCTGTGCACATGACTTTTTCAGGGTTAAAGATGCTTAACTTTAACTTTTTACAGCTCATCTCGTAGTTGTGTTTTATTTCTGAAGGACTATCGACCACTGCGGATGTATAAAAATCATTTTTAACAGATTGGCAGATATTTTCAAACTCATTATTCGGGTTCATACAGTTTGGCAAAGGACTAATGAAGCACCCTCATGTGTGTTATAAAGCTTCTCTAGCATCTCCAGAAATCTGCGTGTACAAACCCCAATCCCAGTGAAGTTTGGATGTAGTGTGAAATTTAAATAGAAACAAATTACAATGATTTCCAGGGGTGCTGGTTTGGTGGAGTGGTTAGCAACCAGGCACCCATGTAATTGCTTCTGCCGGTCTAGGTTCGAATCCCGCCTGTGACCAGTTTGCAGAGTGTCTTCCCCTACTCTATCACCCCCTTTCACAAGCCTATCCACTGTCTCTCTCCTATCAATAAAGGCACAAAATGCCCCAAAAAATACATTTAAAAAAAAAAAGAACACAATGATTTCCAAATGTTTCTCAACCTATATCCAATTGAAAACACTGCAACTTCCATGCTAAAGAGGAAAAGGACCATCAAGTGCAAAGATCAGATGGTGATGTCATTGTATGGGGTGTGTTAGTACCCATGGCATGGGCAACTTGCACATCTATGAAGGCCCCATTAATACTGAAAGGTACAGGATACAACACTGGCTTGCCTATAGTCCAGACCTGTCTCCCATTAAATGTGTGCTGTATTATAATAATTGAGACCCCAGACTGTTGAGCAACCAAAGTCGAGCTTAGTAGATCGAAAACATTTAACCTACAGTGCCTATCATAAGTATTCACCCCCTTGGACGTTTTACCCTTTTAGTGCTTTCATAAATCAATCATGGTCAATAAAATTTGGCTTTTTTAACAAAAATATTTATTGGAAAAAACTCTTAAATGTCAAAGTGAAAACGGATTTCAACAAAGTAATGTCAATGAAATAAAAATATATAAAGAAATATAATTGTTTGCATAATTATTCACCCCCTTCAAGTCAGTATTTTGTAGATGCACCTTTGGATGCAATCACAGCAGTGAGTCTGTGTGGATAAGTCTCAATCTGCCCACAGCAGTTTTGCTCCATTCTTCTTTGCAAAACTGCTCAAGCTCTGTCGGGTTGCACGGGTATCGGGCATGAACAGCCCTTTTCAAGTCCAGCCACAAATTCTCTATAGGATTGAGGTCTGGGCTTTGACTCGGCCACTCCAGAACATTTACCTGGTACTTTTTTAACCATTCCTGTGTAGCTTTTGCAGTATGATTTGGATCATTGCCTTGCTGGAAAATAAATCTTCTCCCAAGCCGTTGTTCTCTTGTAGACTGAATAAGATTGTCCCCAGGATTTCGGTGTATTTTGCAGCATTCATTCTGCCCTCTATCTTTACAAGCCTTCCAGGTCCGGCTGCTGAGAAACATCCCCACAGCATGATGCTACCACCACCATACTTCACAGTGGGGATGGTGGGTTTTTGGTGATGTGCAGTGTTTGGTTTCCACCAAACATAACGTCTTGTCTGATAGCCAAAAATCTCAATTTTGGTCTCATCAGACCAAAGAATCTTCTTCCACTTGACCATGGAGTCTTCCACGTGCTTTATGGCAAACTCTAGTTGAGATCTAATATGAATTTTCTTCAACAATGGCTTTCTCATTGCCACTCTCCCATAAAGCCTTGACCAGTGAAGAACCCGGGCAGCAGTTGCTATATGCACAGTCTCTCCCACCTCAGCAGCTGAAGCTTGTAACTCCCTCAGAGTAGTTGTAGGGGTCTTGGTTGCTTCTCTCACCAGTCTCCTACTTGCATGGTCACTCAGTTTACGAGGGCGGCCTGATCTAGGCAGATTCACACAAGTGCCGTATTCCTTCCATTTCTTGATAATTGATTTCACTGAACTCAGGGGGATGCTCAATGCCTTGGAATTTTTTTTTGTATCCATTCCCTGAATTGTACTTCTCAATAACCCTTTCCCTGAGTTGCTTGGAGTGTTCTTCTGTCTTCATGGTAGCCAGGAATACTGATCCAACAGTCTGGACCCTTCAGACACAGGTGTTTTATACCTCAATCACTTGAAACACACCCACACCACTCAGGTGATCTTCATTTCACTAATTGTCAGACTATTGGCAACAATTTGATGGACCTCTATTGAATTAGACCATTTAATTAAAAAGGGGGTGAATAATTATGCAAACAATTATATTTCTTTATATATTTTTATTTCATTGACATTACTTTGTAGAAATCTGCTTTCACTTTGACGTTAAAGAGTTTTTTCCAATAAATATTTGTGTTAAAAAAGCCAAATTTTATTGACCATGATTGATTTATGAAAGCACTAAAAGGGTAAAACATCCAAGGGGGTGAATACTTATGATAGGCACTGTAGTTAGCTCCAACAATTGGTGTCCTCAGTTCCCAAATGCTTATTTAGTGTTGTTAATAAGGAAACAAAGTGGTAAACATAACCCCGTCCCATCTTTTTTGGAATGTGTTTGAGGCATCAAATTCAACAATGACTGAACATTTGCAACACTAAATTTATTTACGCTGTACTGAATCTAACTGAATATAGGTCAAAACGGATTCGCAAAACATTGCATTCTGTTTTTATCTACGTTTTACACAACATCCAAACTTCATTGGAAAGGTAAACTGACGTTTCGCCTCTGTGTTGAGTTTAAAAGAGTTTATTGACCTTTAAACCAACAGTTGGGTCAGGACTTAACAGTGGATTATTTTTTCTGTGAGTCACAAAAGGTGTGCCCGGAAAAACAAAGAGTCAAGAGTTTACTTTGTCTCACAACCCTTGGAAGTTGAACATTTCTTTTACACTATTTTCTCTTACGTGTTCTTTTTTTCTCCGTTTTTTCTGCGACTGAGTAAATTGTAATTTTCTCAAGACTTTAACTTATTAATCTTTCTTAAATCTGGATTAAAAAATCTGGATAAAGCTGATAATCAGACTCAGTCCATTACACTGGATAACCTTGGTATTTCGAGTTTGTCTAACAGTAGAATATGATAAATCAGTAGATGTAAAAAAAAGGTGGACACAAAGGTTAAGATATTTTCTACGACAGTTACAAAGGTTTTGGATCGACAATTTGGGAGCTACCTCACATATGATGATATTCAGAAAATGACAGGATCATTTCTGCTGCTCTGCTTATCTGTTGTTATATTTTCAGCAGTTTAGAAGCAATTTTGTCTGCTGCCATAATGCCTTAATTTATCAACATTTCTAGAAAATAAAAATAATATATGTTATAACATTAAATGTTAGATGAACAATGTCAGGTAAGTGCTGCTGTAGTAGTGGTGTGCTTGTCAAACATGTTGTTTTAGTCCTGTCTATTGGTTCAATCATACAGTTTGTTTAATATCAACATTTCACATGAAATAAATTTCAGTTTGACACAAAAAATCTTTATCATGTTTAATATTAAACACAGTTAAGTGTTGGTACAGTACTTTGAAGATCCTGGTAATTATATGGCTTTCATCAAGTCATGTGATGCTTTAATAATGTATTTTACTAACTATTTTATGATCATAATCTCAATTCTTCTAATCTTGGCTAACTGTTTCGTGTTATTATGTTCTGTCCTGTGCGGCTGTTGATGTCCTTTGTACTTTGTGTTTTTATGCTCTCTGTACAAGACAAATTCCCTCAGGGGCAATCAGTCATTCACTCATCCATACAGGGATGGAAGCTAGAAAAAAAGTCAGCTGAATTGGTTTTCTGGTTCTGGTTAAACAAAAAATAAAATAAAATGAAAAAAAAAACCTCTTTACTTCACTTAATGAGGTCAAACATGTTGGTGCTTTCCTACATTCTTCTAGAATGTACTTAATATCAGCAGGAATGCTCAGATCAATTTACTTTTTAGCCACTATCTGCTGATTTAATAGACTTTATTCATTTAATGTCAGTACTTAGAACATTTATGCTACGTGCTGTTATTTCTTTGATTGCTGGAGGATCAGGAGAGCAGCATCTGTATCACTCATGATCATTTTTTTTCTGATGGCAAAACATAAACCTGCGAACCTTTGCTTTAGAAAGCAACATTCATCCACTAACAGCAGGGATGCATCATATAGCAGATATTAACATTTATGCAGATACGTGCAGCTCATATCAGCCTTACATATTGGTCACATATCCCTTGCGTATCTTTCAGAATATCAGCACGATGTTCACGTCCCACAATGCCGTGCTGTGTCATGACTGAATGTTTACTTTTAACAATCAATCTGGTTTTATTAATTGTAGAGTCGACCCAAACATTATTCTTCTTGCATCAAACCTGTTGGGAACAGGATCATTCTGATGTGTTCACAGAATAATTTCAACATACATCAGTTTGAAATAAGTTGTAAATATCAACATGTCGGCCATCCGATTATCAAAACTCAATATTACATTTCCCTGGTTAAATTTATGTTTCTTTTTAATGTAAAACTCAGTTCCCATGACAGAAGTTTTAGGTCAGAGCTGCATCTGGTTCAGTTCTTTAGATGAATGTGTTTTTGTGTCATCTCCAGCACCGAGTCAGGACTGTTCCAAGAAACCACTGTGTAAACCTGTTTTTTAATTGTGAGAGTTCATTCTGATGTGAAAGTACAAACCCCAAGGACATATTTGTATTCGGTACATAACAGAGTTTGTCAGTCTGTCAGCTGGTTGTTCCAGTGGTGTTTATTTTCAGAAAGGCTGATTTAACTTGGTGTTGCTGTCACAGTTAAAAACGTTCTGTTCACACGCTGTACATATTATCAAAAGAAAAAAGCCCCACTTTATCATCTCTGTATGTTGATATTTCAAAAAATATTTCAGACTAAAATTTACTTGTTATGTCTATGGTTGGTTTCAAAGACAAGAAAACTTTTAAATTATTAGTGAGGCATATTATTTTGGTCTATACAGTATGTTGTAGTTTATTAAAGCGACACATGTGGTCAGTAGAGGTGTGTGTTGACAGGAATCTAGTGATACACATCACAACACTGAGGTAATGATACAGTATCTATCACAACCTGAACTGGTCAACAGCTGATAGCAGGGCCACATAGAGAAACAGACAACCATTCATGCTCACCTAAGTGACTTGGACTATGCAATTAACCTAATGAGCATGTTGGGAGGAAGTCAGAGTGCTCGAAGAGAACCCATGCATGCACAGGAGAACATGCAAACTCCACACAGAAAGGCATTGACTGGCACAGGGACTGAACCAGCAACCTTCCTGCTGCGAGGTACAAGCGCTATATGTACAGCACAACACACACACAAAGTGCCTTCTGCTTGTCATATAATTTAAACTTAATTACATATACAGTTACATATATTTAACAAATATTTGAATACAACAATAATAATACAATTGGCCAGTAAATACCTCTTTTTCGTTTTGAACTAAAAAGGATATTCAGCCATTTTTGCAATGATTAACTTCCATAAAATATCATTCATATAATGAAGATACCTTTTTCATCTTTTATTAGAGGATTTTAGTTTTGTTTATGCTTTTGTTGCACCAAATAGCATGTTAAAATATTTGGGGGTTTGGAAAAGAAAACAGTTTACCGCATAAGAAAAACATATAATTGATAAAAGTTTGAATCTTTACAAGATTACAAGACCAGGCATTCATTAGCACTGGTTATATGATAAATAAAAAAACATTTTAATGACTTAAAATGGTTTAAATTCCAGAAAGTTCTGTACAGTCAAAAGTTCAACTCACCATTTAATCAATGATTTCAGCTGAAGTGTTTTTTGAGCTGTTTGAAGCTTCTTCATGTCTATAAACACATTAACTTGACTCTAAGAATTATAACTAGTCCGTTAAAATATGTTTTGTCAAATTCAATTATCAACATGCTTTGCAGATGCTTGGTTTGTACTGAGCTGGTTAGGGATTCAGCCAAGCTTGATATCTTTTCATGGGGTCCTGTACATATTTTTATTTATATGTTTTGTGTTGCCATTGAGGGAGAACATTTTAAGACATGATTTCGGTCCAAACACCACCATGCAGGGTCTTTGTAAAGTTGGAGAAACGTACTTGAGGTTAATCACAAAAATGCAAATAAAAAATGCAAATCTGTTCTCAAACAACTTAGTTAAATGGAAATTTTTAAAGGGCACAGGGAGATAAAGGTCAGAAGTATTAAAGTTCAGTTCAACAGGTTTCAGCAGAAACTAGTGCTGGAGGTAAAGGTAGTGTCAGTAAATTATCTTCAAATTGTCTCTGATGGTCCCAAAGAATACATAAAGTGTCAATAGGAGTAAGATAAACTTCAAAAATAAGAAAAACACTAAAGAAAGAGCAGCCACACATAAGGCAGAGTCAGTGATCAAACCAGTATGGCTACAGCAAATCTGTCAGTGAATTTGAATATGGGTTAAAGGTTAAATGACAGTCCCATGAAACAACCCTAATTCACCAAACACACGTGACACTCACCTTGATCAGTCAATGGGCTCCAGCAGAGGTATGTCCTGCTCCAGCTTCTGAGTGTAGACCAGTATGGAGAGGTCTGACCATGCTACTCTAGGCTCCTCTGCTTCAGATTTTACTCACGGTTCATTCAAAGTTAAAATTTACCAGAGGACTCACTGGATGAGGAAAACTCCCCTTCTTCAGGAGCCACACCCATCTGAAAGCCGCGCCTGTGCACCGAGGAAGACGTTTGTCAGCTGCGCTTCCTTCTAGAAAAGCTGCCCTCAGAGATCGTCTATTCTGGGCAAGATAAATCAAACCGAGCCACGCAGGAAAATCACAACATTGTGTGCCTCTGCTGACCGACAGGACTCCTCCATGTGTTCAGCTTTGGTGCCAAGTCTTTTATTAAACACCAGAAATTGTATGCCCCATAAAAAATATATCAGGTTGGATCCATTCCCTTCAAAATGCACAGTTTCTCAAACCAAGCATCTGCAATGCAAATATGATAAAAAAAAAAAACAAAAACGTATTTTTCTGAAAGATAATTCTTTATTATTGAAATCAAATCAGCATGTTAAAAGACAGATAACTCTCAAAACATAAATTATAACATAAATGGTGACCTAAACAAAGCACCATCTAGAATTTTCTGACATTTGGACCATTTTTAACATTTGAAGTGTTTATATTTATTTTAACATCTGCCTAAACAACGTCTAGTCCCCTAAACCATCTTAAAGATATAAATGTGTGCATATCATACATTTGTCTTCCTCAACAAAATGTTTTTTAAAAGAACTTAGAAGAGCAACATACCAATTGGGACAACTAAATGCCCAAACAAAACTAATAAGTGTTCAAAAGAGACTCTTTTTTGAAAAATAAATAGCCTATTATGAGGGTTAACCCGTGTAAAAAAAAAAAGCCTGAATGACATTTTCTTGCAATTAAAAAGAAGAAGACATGGTGCTGATGGTGCCAGAAGGGGAAAGGCAAAAAGTAAATTACTGATAATAGTGATAAATTCATGGGCCATTAGGGTCTTTCTAACTTTTCACCTCCTTTACTCCCCCATTAATCACACTGACACTCACTGAGCACAAAAAATGTGCTATCATAACTACATATTATAAAAATGTTACACATAAATAGCATATCTTGCTTTCATTGAGGTTTTTTTTCCACTTACACCTAACCTGATTGTTTCGCTCAGGTTTTAACCCTTTGGATGCTGGTTTAAGCTTGGTTGCCACCATATCTTAACATGAAAAAAGCCCTACAATTAGTGTTTATCTGCTCAGTTTCACATACTAATCCTACTGAGTCCAAAATCTGCTCTCATATGGTAGCAAAAACTTGGAATTTGCTTGTTCTCCCCATGCTTGTGTGGGTTTTGGGTGATGGCCAAAACATTACTGTCTGATAAACTTTAAATTGCTAGTGGATAAGAGTGAGAGCCTGAATGGTTGCCTGTCTCTCTATGTGGCCCTGTGATTGGCTGGTGGGTGGTTCAGGGTGTACTCGTGCTCTTGCCCTATGTCAGCAATCCCAATGGTTAATGGCGCAGTGTCAATCACTCACATTCATTTTCATTTGATTAAAATGACACCACCTGGGGTGCTGGTTTGGTGGAGTGGTTGGCAACCAGGCACCCCATGTAATTGCTTCTGCCGGTCCAGGTTCGAATCCCACCTGTGACCAGTTTGCAGAGTGTCTTCCCCTACTCTCTCACCCCCTTTCACAAGCCTATCCACTGTCTCTCTCCTATCAATAAAGGCACAAAATGCCCCCAAAAAATACATAAAAAACAAAAAATGACACCACCTGGTGGAGAGCAGAAAAAACAATTCATTCTGGGCAAAAACCTAATTTGACCCACAATAAAATGCATGAATAATGCTTAAATGAAAGTAAGATAACAATTTGTGTTATAGTTAATAGTATAGTTTAGACTTATTGCAGGAGCTGACATAGTCCGCTAAAAAATAAAAAATAAAATACACCACCTTGCCACAATTCATACCATATGCATAATCAGCCAAAATGATCAAACGTGGACGAAAAGCGAGTAAAATGTGCACAACAGTCCCTCGGGGTGAAGCAGTTTGGAGGATACCATCTTGCTTTTCGTCACAAATAGTAACCGAGTGAGGCCTCTGTCCTGACTTATCGATCTCTGCGCTGCCGAGTTTGGTCACCGGAAACGCACGAGGCAGTAAAACCAGCTGTGTGGCACATGCGTAGTAGTTTTGTCCCTGACAAACCGAAACGAGTCGGCAAAGTATCGGCATTTGATAAAACAGGACTGTTTTCAGTGCAGTAAAACAGGCAGCACGGTGATACGCTGGAAACACCCCCTCTCTTCTGTGAAGTCGTCTGAAAAAAGGACTTTTTAGAGAAGCTGGTAAGCTGTGTCGCTTCTTGGTGAACAGCTCTCTCTGTTGGTGATATGGTGCACGTGCAGATAATATTCACTCAGCTTTTAAGTGGGATATGGGTCACGCATTGGTTTGTCTTAACTACTTTAAAACAGTCCAGACATACACACACCGGCCACTACATAAGGCCCCACTGCTGCATGACAGCAACTCAATTCAGGCACGAGGACGCAGGCCCGCCCAGAGAAATGCCCCCTGAACGCACGAGGAGGGGACCCCTTATTTTACCTTATTATTAAGGCTCTTGAGCAAGCATGTTTGTGGGAGCACTTTCACCTCTGCTAGCTGCCACCACTCTTCCTCTGTTGTATATTGTGTCCTTGCTTTACATTGGTTCCAGTATGTTCCTCGGGGTTGACTGAAAACTTCTTCAGAAGGTTATTGTTAGGGTCAGAAGATTGTCTGCTCACTCTTTCCCCACTCTTTTAGAAAGGCTGTTGAACTTTTTGAATTCTAAGTCCTTCAGACAAACCAACAAATGGAAAAACCAATGTGGCAAACTAACAAACTAAAGAACCAACAAACTAAGTCACAAACCAGCAAACTAACATTGGTACAAATGAACAAACAAACCCAAAAAGAAAAACAAACAAAGGAGAAAACTGACAAATGAACTTACTAAAAAACTGACAAAACAACAAGCCAACAAAGGGCAGACTAACAAATCAATCAGATTAAGGAGGAAACTAACAAGTTAACCGAACCAACAAACAAACAAATTAAGGGGAGAATTAAGCTTTACAAACCAACAAACTGACAGAACAACAAAGTGCCAAACTGACAGACCAACAAACTGATAAACAGGCAAATCAACAATAACATAGGGGAAAACTAACAGATAAATCAACTGAGGAGAAAACGGTCATAAACAAACTAACAAATCAACAAACTAACAAATTATCAAACCAACAAATTAAACCAACAAATGAAGAACCAACAGAAAACACACTTGCTAAGGGAGATACTTAGAAAAAGACAAACCGATCAGCTAAAAAGCAAACCAAGAAACTAACAAATCAACAACAATGAAAATGTCAAACAAACTAACCTGTAAACCAACAAACCAAGACACTAACAAATTAACAAACTATCAAACAAACCAGCAAATCACAGCAAAACATAACATCCTTGGCAAAGGTCACAATGTGTCAATAGGTGTCATTTATGCTAAAACTAAAGTAATATGAGAAAAAAAATCTCGATTTACTTGTTTACATTTACAGAATGAATGTCAAGGTCAGCTATCTTATTTAAGATATCCAAGTACCGTTTCATTAAAATGACTTATTTCATCATTTCACCTGCATGAGTTCGACGAAGGAAACAAAATAGCCCTCTCTCTGAAACAAACCTAAAATAAATCTGTAACATAAACATTAAATCTCACACTCTAAGCAAAACAAGAGTAGATTCAGGCCAGAGTTGCCAGGTCCAGATATTATAAGCAACTTTGGGCCTCTTTTTTTGTAAAGTTGCTCGTAAGTATTGGCAGTTGCTTTTTTATGGGCTTGTTCCAAAGGAAAGTCTGGTCTTCTCTGCTTAGGCTGCAGTCCCCACGACCCAACCACAGATAAGCGTAAGAAGATGAATGGATGGATGTTCCAAAAGTGCAGTGTTTCATTTTGGCTTGTTGTACCCCCCAAACCAGGAGGAATCTGATGCTCACTCTACTCTCAATATAATGCAGTTCAGAAGTTACACAAACTATTTTGTCCCAATCCAAACACAAGTGTAAAATGTATTGTAAAAAGAGGGACAAAAATGATGTTTCCACCAGAAAGAAATCCTTAAAGACAGAATTTAACTTATTTATAATGTAAGTTTTGCTGTTTTCACCATAATAAAGCTGTAGAGGATCAACTTAAAACTTAGATAAAAGCCTGACTATGTACATTTGGTTACAGAAATCAAGTTAAACAGTGTTCTGCAATGGCAGAGTTATCAATAACATTAGTCCCTCCCTTCACTTCTGTATTAAGAAAAGGAAGTTGAATAAGTAAATTAAAGACTAATAAAAAGACAATGATTTGAAATATAATGTGGATGAAAATCAAAGCAAACTTTATGTAGATTACTCTTTAAAAAATAGTAACATATCTTATAAAATAGCTGGAGGTCACTTGTTTTGGGCTTGTGTTTATCAACCTGGATGCTTATTTCAGTAGAAAACCTGGCAACACTGATTCAGACTTAACTTTCTCCCAACCTCTTCTTCACAGCCACCAGATAAAGTTAGTGCTGCTTTTGGTTTCCAGGTCTTCCTCCTGTCTGCACTAGAGGGCAGTAAAGAGCCATTGACCACAGCTCCCTCAGATGGAAAAACTTTCTCAGAATCCATTTTCCTCTTCCACATAACAAATCTGTTTGACTTTTAATGTGCACAAACATCTCTTCTGTTTTGTCTGCTAAAACCATCATGTGTTATCTTTATGGTCCCTATGTGCCAAACAAAGCAGAATTGGATTATTTTTCTTTGCAACCCAGAAACCCCTAAAATGAGGTCAATGGGGTCCTGTGGCCTTCCCACCTTGGGGGCTGCTGAAAAGTGTTTCTTATAGCTCTCTTTTTACAGGCCCCATATTGCTCCAGCTCTCATGTCCTTTACGACCACAGTAACCTTGAAGAGAGGGCATGCCTGTCTGTGAAGAGGTCCAAACATACAGTAAAGGAGCTCAGGCAGACTTTTATGTTCAAATACCAAAGACAAAGAGTGTGAGGGGGCTCAGGGGAGAAGTTTTCAGTCAGTAGAGAAGGTGTAAGTCAGTTTGTAGCTGCAGAAGTGGAACAGAGCACAGCACCGGATCAGTAATAGTCTGAATACATATGTCAGATATTTTCTTCTTTTAAAAGTCGCCAACTTCAACTTCCTCAACTTCTTTATGAGGCAAATATCTGCTCCAACCTGTCCTCAGGCCTCAGTTGAGGGGGCGGGTACACTCTGGAAACAATCACATGGCTGACAGAGACAGACAACAATCCACACACACACTCACACTGATGGGCAATTTAATGTACCTGCAGAAAACCCTTGCATGCACAGGAGAATATATAAATTCCACCTCAAAAGGCCTTGATCCACTCAGGGAGTTGAACCAGCGACCCTCTTAATGTGAGGCACCCGCTGCACCACCATGTTGTCACCACCGTGGAAAGTGTTTGGGAATAGGCTGATTCTTCACAAGCAGATCTGGCAGTTGATTGGACGATCGTTCCATCAGTCACGTTCATTACAGGCCAATTAGTTACATAAGCAAGCAGGCGTTACTGCTGCGGTGTAAAAAACAAAACATGAGCCAGTTCATAGAACCAAGACCGTAGGTCTGATTTTGACATTGGTGGGGACATAAAAGTGCACCAAGATGGCACCCTGCAAGTTGATGTGTTTTGCATTTATGACTGTTTTTTAATGTCATGTAGAGCTAATCAAACAAACAAACAAGCAAACTATCATATTCAGAAAAAAAATATTCTAATCCCTTCAGGAGCAGTCACGTTCTGCTGTTGTCACCCTCATTGCTCTCACTGTTGCTCTACAGGGCGCTGGACTGGACTGTTCCGCTGTGAACTGAACACAATCATAGCTTGGAGCATGGCAAGATGGATCAGTCTGATTACTGACATTGAATTAGGCTTATCTCAAAAACCTTTCAATAGATTTTGATTAAATTGTCAGGAAATGTTGGTCATGGAACAAGAGAGATCTGATTGCATTTTGGTGGTGATCCCAATCTGGTTTTACTTTTTTAAACCAGATTGGTTTAAAAAAAGGCACAAAACATTGTGCCAGTTTTCTACATTTTCAATTATAACTTGACGAAGAACTTCCGAGATGATTAAAGGGTAAGTTCGGTTTCTGCAGCTTTCACATTGTTTATAGAATGAAGTAGAACAATATACTCACCCAGAAGGCTTTCCTGATGCAAACAGTGCTTCGTAAGATATTTAGATCCAAAATTGAGCGGTGGACATCCATATAATGGTAGCACATAGGGCATACAGCGCCGCTCCTAAAACTGCATTAATCGTTCAAAAACTCATTAATTTCACCAATATTTCATCATGGTCCACTCATGCTACTCCTCCAAGACAGTCTGTGTCACTCCAGACATGTTTTTGTGACTGTGCTGACCTCTGAACTGAAGAAGAAGAATGTTTGGCTCCGCACATGGGCAGTGCGGCTCATTGTTTCAGGGGAAGACAGCCGGCTACACAACGACTTTCTTCTTCCAGTTTTGTGCAAAATGGACGAATATCTATCGGATGAAGATGTTGTGGAGGAGAACTTTGAGTATGATGGGTGTCCTTACAGTTTCGAGCCAGAGTTTACAGATGAGGAGCTCATCGAAAGGAGGACGCGGAGGCAAAGAGAAGAACAGCTCTCCAGAGAGTACTGCGCATGTGCGGAGGCAAGCGCTCTTCTTCTTCAGTTCAGAGGTCGGCACAGTTACAAAAACATGTCTGGGGCGGCACAGACTGTAATGGAGGAGTAGCGTGAGCGGACCATGATGAAATATTGGTGAAACTAAAGAGTTTTTGGACGATTAATGCAGTTTTAGGAGCGGCGCTGTATGCCCCGTGTGCTACCATTATACGGATGTCCGCCGCTTGATTTTGGATCTAAATATCTCCCGAAGCACTGTTTGGATCAGGAAAGGTGGCAAACTTTGGGGCTGCAACTGGAGGCTCATGTGGAAGTGCCAAAAGCTGTTGTTCCCTGATTGTCCACCAGAGGCTGGCTGCAGAAACCTGACACCTAAATGACTGTGTTTGGGAAAAGACGTTTTTATGTCAAAAATAAACATATTTGCAGCCTGGTTTAAAAAACGTCTTCAGTCTAAATATATTATGTATCTATGTGCTCTTGCTGTAGTGTCTGATTTTTACCTCCACCAAATAGATTTGGTTTTTATTGTTGTATGTTTGTTTGGCTGTTTGTTTGTCAGCAAGATTATGCAATAACTACTGAACCAATTTTCCTGAAATTTCAGGAGATGTTGGTAATGACACAACTTAAAATTGACAAGATTTTGGTTTGTGATCCAGACAACCACCATCACCGAATGATTGTTTTTTCTCAAAAATTGCCTAATTAATAAAGATATCAACATAATTTCGAGCGCTCGGTGTGAATTTTCAGTGTCAAGGAATCTTGTTGTGATGCTAACTTTATCAGGGAACTATTGCTTATAGATGTAACAGCAACATGTGAGCTACCTTGGCAGAGGTTTATGATCTCTAAGTGCTTTCTAGTTTTCATATTGCAGCCGTTTTTATTTTATTCAGAATTTATTAAGGATTTAGGGTTTGAAAGAGCAAAGCCACTATTTATTAGACGACCTAAAGTCCCACCTCTACACAGCCTCTCAGTCTGTGTGTTTGCCAAGCTCAAGTTTGGTTGAGATGTAGTATGGCAGCATCTATTACTGGGCATTGGCCATTTTTTTAATGTCTATGGGTGCTTACTTCTCACTTAATGGCTCACTTAAGGTAAGTGAGAAGTAAACTTAAGTGCCCACTTGTGGTATCCTCCCATAATACGTAATAAATATAAGCAGTCTGAGCTTTCAGTGCTGTTTTAAATAGTTGTTTTATAAGAAGATATGTTATTACAGATCCCCAACTGCCAAGCCTGAAGGTCAAAAAATAAAGCTCCATCCAATAAAGTGAAGTAACAGCCTCACATCTTTTGGTCTTAATGATGCGCACTAGGAGTTGCATCAGCCTAAAAACTGCAGCCAAAGCAAAGTATACCATGAAACATAAATCGCAATGGAAACATGCATCCTCAAATTGGTTGTTAAGCTGAAAACGGCAACCATCTGTATGTTTATCTAGCGAGAAGATGGTCTCATTCACTACATGGACTCTTCTGTGGAAAAGTGCAGTTGATTTGAGGTGACTGAATTTTAAAGATGTGATTCAGAAGAACTGCACCTCAAGAAGTTACTCACTTTCGAGGAAATGTCAGCTTTTATTATGTGGATTACCGTAAAAATCGCCCTTCTATGGCCTTTCTTTAGTTAAACAGAATATTGGACATTGTATAACAATAATGTGGTGACTCTTGAGTGCAGCTTTTGACATTAGTTGCATAACATCCCGCTATTCTTATTTATTGTCCACTATTAAATCATGCAGAGAGGCCGTAAAAATAATTTGAAAAAGCTTCCTTGGGAGATCAAACTAAGAGGCCAGATGTAATGAACATGCCTCTTTGACATTTGGGGAAAGTTGGACAACTCAGAGCCAAAGCATCCACTCTAATCTTAAAATGTCGTGTCCCTCTAACCCTTTTAGCAGCACTGAACAGTTTTCTAATAGCTTTATTTATTTATTGTTGTTGTTATTAATTAGATGTTCTTGTTAAGCGAGTGTCTGCAGCTGACATTCTTCAGCAATGTTGATGCGGTGGAGATCACGCCAACAGCTTTTATCTAGGAAGAATTTTGACTTTTGGCTCAGCAACACAGGAGTGATTTGGATGAGTGTGCAGTTTAAAGAATGCAGAGAGGATTAAGTGAAATCACTGCATAAGTGTGATTTATGAGCCATCCTGCGTCAATAGCCTGTGACCAGCATAATGCTGATCCAACCCTTCTGAATAACTCTTTTAGATAATCATTTTGTTACCTTAGAGATTTTGGACCTCACTGTGAGAAAGAACATATAAGCAACAATGTTAGGAGATTTGTTATAAAACATAGTTTGAGGCTATTAGAGATGAGCTGCTTTTTAAGTAGACTCAGCTTGCCATGCAGCTGCACTCATCTGATGCACGACAAAAAGTCTAAAGTAGTGTTCAGTCTCTAAATCTGTGACAGACAGTGTTTGTGCACTGGGGTGTCATTCCAGGCAAATGAATGGTGGACTAGATTAGATCAAGGTGTAAGGCAGGGATGGGCAAAGTTACCTCACTTAGTGTGGCCCTCCAATCATTTCCAGAAAATTGTTAAAATGAGGAAAACATGACAGAGTCCACCAGATGTAATTCAACCAAGATCACCCATTCAACAAGATGCTCAAATAGGGACATATTTCTATCTAATTGCTGGTATATATTTTGCTTTTGCAAAGTATTAGGGGACCTACTTTGCTATTGTTTCTCTAAATCGTTTAAGTGGAATTTAACAATATAAAATATTAAGTGTTAGTTAATATATTTTAAAATTTTTAAATATTTCTTTTTCAAAAATCACTCATTGCTTTTAAAAAATATTTTTTGGTCATTTTAAACCTTTATTGATTGGGGAGAGACAGTGGATGGACTTAGAAAAGGGAAAGAGAGTCTGGGAAGACGAACGGCAAACGGATCTTAGGTTGCAACCCACCCTGTCAAACTAGCATCCTCAGCACTCATTGTTTTGTTTCATTTGTGAAGCTTAGATTGGTTTCAATTCTGCCTCCCAATTATTTACTCATGCATTGTTATTTGTGTTTGAGTTTAAATATTTGAGTATTGTTTTATGATAGCTTTGTATTTTCTATCTTTAGATTTTATGTATTAAAGGTGTAGTCAGCGATGTGGGAGAAAACGAGTGGAGAGGTTGTTGATAAACGAATTTAGACCTGCCTCTCCCTTCATACCTCACCCCTGGCTCCACCCTGAAAGCTGATGGACGTGCATCGTCATAGAAACGGCCGTAGAAACTGTGTCGCTGACCAATGTAGCGAAGGTAACCCCGACTCGTCAGACAACTCGACTGCCATTATTGATAACATCACAACAACAGTACATTCTGGCAGATTAGACAATAAGATGAATGCCTGACGGCTGTTACTGTTATGTGAAGCACCACAAAGCTAATGTTGCTAACCTATCCAGCAGAAAGACAGCGACATCAGCGTCTGTTTTCAGGTCTTTCAGTTCGCGGAGTTCCCTCCAACGTCGAAACACCAATGTTGACCCGGGTCTTCGCTCTTTCATGGCCATAGTCCTTCTTTTTCACTTTTTACTCCTCTGACCTTTTTCTTTTGGGCTGTTTTTCAGCCATTGCTACTGCACATATTGTATCTCTCTCTTACGTTAACTGCGCACGCTACGCAACCTACTACTCCCCCTCCCCCCTCTGTCTGATCTGTGCATGAGTATGATCGCCCCCTGGATGTGGGGGGGTGTACCCTGTTTTGGTAACTCGGCCCGAGCCACAGTATTTACCTGCTGAAATTCAGAGCCATGGCTGTGTATTGAAACCAGACTTTTTTTTCAACATGCTGTCAGTGGTGACATCTTGTGGATGGAGAGGAGAAATGCGGTAATTTTGACAAATAGTGCATTAGATTAGAAGATTAGAAGATTGCTGACTACACCTTTAATATTTTTCCATTGAAATTATCTGAGACTCTGTGACAATATGACCTCCTGTGGGGAAATAAGGTTCATTTGTTCCTCCTGGTAATCAAAATTACATATCCCCGGTGTAAGGGATCTGTCTTAGAAACAAAATAACAATATTTATGCTATTTCTGGCATTTTGAAACAATTAAAGTCATACACATCGGAAGTAGAAATACAGTTTATAGTCAAAGTATTTCCAACAGTATGAGAGTAGTAGATAGACTGTTCTATATATACAGGATATTTTTCACTAACCCATCAGGGTAACAGTCAATTAATGTGTTTCTGGAGGGCAGAAACATTTAAAAACATGTCCAGATGGAAAATGGAGGTTAATTCTTTTTATCACATTTTTTATGGGTAGAGATGATGTTGTACTGATGTTGCTGTAGTGGAATAAAGTACATAAAGTGAGGTGGGATTTAATAATCAGTGGAGCTGTGTAACAACAGACATCTGCTGACTTCTAACTTGTAAGAACCTGCAATTGTGATTCGGAACCTAAACACTTTTCTCGAGACATTTAAGAAATAGATTTGAGCAAGAGGGCAGAGCAGAAAGTATTTCAGAACTACTGATATATAGTTGAAGGGGGTTCACAGTATTCTTATGTCCACAGATTAGCTTCAGAGGTGTTTCAAATGAGACATTAATAATCAAATGACTGACATTGCATGGTTTCACCCACTTCTTCCTAGGGTTACTGCTTCTGATCCACCTACTACCAACTACTTTCACTGTTCAGCAGCACAGAGACTGATTTACCCTGTCATGACTAGAACTACAGTGTGGTTGGAGCCTGGAGGGATGGCAAAGATGCAGCCAAGCCAACAGATGGCTCATCTCCACGTTCAGACACAAAACAGGAACAAACTGCAGAAAGCTTGCAGACTTAAAGGAGTGTTGGTGCTTTAAGATGATGAAATATAATTTGCACAATATGATCTCTTAATATGGAAGCAGATAATGCAGAAAATTAGCATGACTGGTGGGATAATCCATTTGATTTTTATCAATTAGATAAGCAAAAGCTTCATGTTCTCGCGCTGCCTATCAATTGCACCTTTTTAGAGTTAGCTGAGGGCCAGTTGAAAATGGTCGCCACGACCCAAATGCACAACTAGACACAGTCCAAGATCTCTAAAAAGCCTTTAATCAGACAGGTTCGGTTCACGAACAGAGCAGTCAAAATCAGGCAGAGGTATCAGAATTGGTAGGAAAAAAGGGAGGTAAAAAAATTGCTTGACAAGATCAGAAACACGGAGGGACACACAAGGAATGCTAGAAAGGGATGACACAAGGTACAATCTGGTTTAGAACCAGATGGGAAGTGGGGTTTAAATCAATCAATTAACTTTTTTTTGTATAGCGCCAATTCATAGCAGGTGTTATCTGAAGACACTTTACAATAGAGCAGGCTGAAGACAAACTCTTCAATTTATTGATACACATTGCATATGCACATATTTACATATATAGAATACATAAATACATCCAAAACCCAACATGACTCCATCATGGCCCCAAGAAAAAAACTGTTTAACAGTAGGAAGTGTAGAATGTGGATCCCAGTCTCATTGGGAACAGCCATCCACACTAGGCGGTATTGGGTGTGTGGGCCAAGGAAGGGAGGTTGGCAGAAACAAGTGGACATAAAAAAGAACTGAAGCTAGTGACATATCCATGGGCCAATCATGGAGCTGTCTTTGTCAAATTTGTCTCTGCTTAATCTAATTTTATTGGAGGTTAGCCTCTTGAGATGCAGCATCTCGTCTTCAGGAGGCCACTCATGTCTGTATGAATGTACTGGTAGTTTTTATTGAAGTATGATCAGATCATAAAAAGAGTAATTAGCTATTTAATACACTAACATCTATAATATAAATACGCACGCAAGGTAATCAGACACAGGAGGGAACACTGGTGCAGGGAATCAACAACCAGGGAGACAGAGAAAGGGGCAAGACACAAAACCTGAAACTAGAATCAAGGGGGAGTACTTTCAGAATAAAACAGGAATAACAAGATGTGACACATGAGGAAGAAATAAATTGGAAAGTTTTGAAAGATTTTTTTTGGGCCTTTTTTGACAGGAGAGTGAGACAGTGGACATGCTTGGAAAGAGTGGCGAGAGAGAGTAGGGGGAGGGCACTCTGCTTGCTGGCCACAGGCTGGAATCAAAACCGGGCCGGCAGAGGCATGGACATCGGTTGTGCCTGGTTGCTTACCACTTCACCAAACTAGCACCCCCATAAAAGGGAAACTTAAAGATGTTATGAGTTTCTAAGTAATTACAAAAAAGTCTCACTTTTAGATATATGCCTGATCGAAATACACACTTTAAGATAAGTTTTATAGCATCAAAATAGATTATCTATAAATGCTATCCCTTAGCTTCGCGGCCGTGTTGGACAGAGCTGGATTGGCCTGGATACTCAACTTTGGGAACAAGACAATTAAACCAAGAGCAAATTTATATTATTCGGACACGTCTTAGAACATCGGGTTGTAAGTAGCGATATATAACCGGCTACAAAACTACGATGCTAAGTTTTCCAAAAATTGCTTGTTTGTCACACATCAAAAACTACCACTTCGTAACTAGAAAGAGATACATTACCTTGTCGCTTTGCATCCTGTAAGTTGTTGAAAAAAGAAGTTGTAAAGCAATGCAGAGTTCTGAGGAAGGTCTGAGCTGCATTCATTAGCATCACAACAACGCACGCTTTGGCGTGGGTCGCATCTTTATGACAGTTGCCACGCGTGCTCATGGGTAGCAGAGTCTTTATGTCGCCGGAAATAGATTCTCCTCATAGCACCTTTAATTGGGCAATTGACACCCCACGTTGGGCCATAGTTTTGACACCCATTGTGTACAAAAATACATATGACTGAAAATATGATTCATCATAAGACATAATTCAGATTTTTTTCAAGTAAATGAGCCTGATGCATCTGCTCGTGTGACAGGTCTGCACAAAGTGTTCTGGGAAAAAGCAGCGTTGACTTTTCTGCTGTCTTCTGTAAATAAGGCGCTTAATCAGATTACACTGTTCTGGATGCCTGAGCGTTGGAGTGTCATGAAAGATGATAACGAACTCTGATTGTCTGAATGCGTTCATGAGACTTTTAGACATGAAGGAAAAAGCTCTAATCAGAAAAAATGACACACAACTCGGGGCCTAAACTTTTTTTATGACAGTGTGTATATATATGCAGAAAGCCCATAATGAGATCCTGATGTATGCACTGTCTTTTCCTCTCAGGCCTCAACTCTGCAGCCTCGTCCATCAGACAACGTGGGCCTCATCCGACCGTCGGGGAAACTCTGGGAGGTTTTCAGGAGACACCTGCTCTGCTGCTCTCCAGAGGCCCACGCATGAGGCCAGATCGAAGAGCCAAAAATCACTGGGCTGAGTGAACTTATTTGATGTAATGCCATCTCCAAGGTGAGGAAGACTCAAATACTGCGTGGTTATGCAATTACACGTCCTCTTCTTCAACTTTTCCTCCTGCGAGCGCTGACAGATGTCAGAACGGGGATTTGAATGAGAAAGTGATTCAACACGAGGCCACATGTGCACAGCTCTGGATGGTGGTCAAGGCACATGTGAGAGAGCAACAGTTGATGTCAGGGTTATGTAATGGAAACAGCAGGACATTTTATTGTCTTAGCTTTCATTGTCTCTGTGCAGAATGCGATATTTGCTGCAGATGTTAAAGCAAATATGATCAGAACAGGGGAACACATAAAAGATGGTTAAGTGATATTTTGCACATGAAAACAAAACACTGGCACCATTCATCAGTTTTATTTGACCAGTTATTATGGTATTGTTACAAACACAACAAACTTAATAGAGAACGATGAAAACCATTACTTCAGAGCAATTATCTGTGATAGTTTCTTTTATTCTACTGAGGTCATCAAAATTCGTGGTCACATTTTGGGACCAGTGTTTTTCTTAACAAAAAAAGATATAGACATCATTTAATTTCAAAAGGAAAACAGTCAAGCATGTGTGTCCAATTGGATAAGCAGATGGGAAGACGGTACAAACCTCAGTTCTGATAAGTTGGGACACAAAAGTAAATTAAAACAGAATGCAATGATTTGGAAATGCTTCATTCAATTGATTACACTAAAAAGATAAAAAATGTAACATTCAGACTGATAAACTTCATTGTTTTGGCTAATATTTACTCATTTTGAATTCTAATGCCTGCAACATGTTTTAAATAAGCTGGGGCAGGGGCAACAACAGACTGGGAAAGTTGGGAAATGCTCAAAACACCTGTTTCTAACACTTCACAGCTGAGCATGTAAATTAAAAAAGGATAAGAGTCATGAGTAAGGACAAAAGTAGCAATCGAGAAGGGCTCAGTCATTCTCAAGCAAGGATGAGGTAAGCACCCAGGCATGATTAATACGCGTGCTTCTGCCGGTCCAGGTTCAAATCCAACCTGTGGCCAGTTCCTGAGTGTATTCTCCTACTCTCTCCTCCCTTCTCTCTTACTCTCTTGTCAATAAAAAAGGCCTAATATGCCCCCCCAAAAAAACAAAACAAAAAAAAAACCATTGAATGCCTGTGACCTTCCAGCATATAACTAAAAAACATGTAAGAAATTTGTTGACGGTTTTATGACATGTCAGAAAAGGACAAAGGACTAACTGGTTAGATTTTGGTGGTGGTCCACTTCTGGTAAGCTGACACTCCAGAAGGATAGTTCCATATATTTGCCACAGAAATATTGCACCACTCCATCTGGGAAAGAGATGTTTAAAAATATTTCCAGAGACAAAACCTTCAAAAAACAACAGCAGCTGGTGATTGGACGATCGTTCTGCTCGTCACACTCTTCACAGACCAATCATATCAAGCCATAATGTGACAAAGCAGCTCGGCCCTGTTGTCAGCCCTCAGCTAAAACTACGTTCAGTCCTTAGTCTATCATCTTACATTGAATTACAGCACACAGATGTATCATTTACTTTTTATATATGATATGAATCTGATAAAAGACGATGACCACCGAGTTCTCCCGGTAAACTTCAGAGGACAGCATATTACGCCAAGCATCACTGAGTAACCATGACTACCATAAACTAACCAGCATCATCTGTGGAGGATTTTTGCTTTCTCTCCCAGTTTCTCTGCAGTGATCCCCGGTCGAGAGAAGAGCAAACACATGATTTCCTGTAAGAAAAGCTTTTAAGTGCTCCTCTTTTAAAGAGGAGATAGAGTTCATTTCTGATTAAAACCGCAGATATTGCCACATCCACAGACCACTTCAGAAGGCGCCATTGTTTTCAAACGTGCAGTCATCACGTCCGAGCTCCTGCTTCTCTTCCCTGATTGGGCTGTTAAGCATTTAGCCGGTGAAGCCATTAAACAATGAATCAGGCAGCTCTGTCTGCTCTGAAAGGCTACGAATCAGGATGTGGGTCTAGGATTTATTTAAAGGATTTGTAAACATTGCAAGATAGAGCAGTTTTCCACATTTTAGCCAATAACTTAATAACTTCTGTATGGATTTTGATGACGTATTTAGGGACTGCTGATCATAGTGTAAAGGAGAAGCAATTACATTTTGGTGTTGATCTGAGTCCAGATGTTGATCCAGGAAATTCTAGAATTTGTTTACTGATAAAACACTTACCCAAATTTTGACAGCAACTTGCCCACACTGTTGAAAAGATGTTTGTATTCCTGGAACACTTCTAGTCTATTCAGTTCAATCCCACTTCTCTCCAAGATTCCACGTCTCTCCTCGTGCTTCTTGGTGACCTCCAGGGGTGCAAGAGCCCACGTGCGCAATGAAAAAACATTGACACGTAGCATCTGTTCCCAAACCCTTGACAAAGAAATTTATGGTGCAAAAAATGTAATAAACTTGAAAAGTAAATACTTTAAAACCAAACAAATATATGAAGTGTTATAAAAGACAAAGATGTGATTGTCCAAAAAGAAAGAACATCTCTTATTCCAAACTGAGGAGGACAAACCTCTGACATCACTGGCTTTTTAAGTCTGCTTTTGCATGCAGTTGCAGAAACTAATCCTCGGTGTGCATGGGCAAATAAAGTAAACAAAAGAACAAAAAACAGTACTTTCCTGTTTGTCCTCATGTTACTGCAGACCCTGAAGTTTGATGATACATTTATTTATAAGGTGAAGATTTACCAGAAGTCAACTTAAGTAACTACAGACAGAAAGATAAATGCTGTGAGGTTTTCATCACCACTCTCGGCTCTGACAGCCTTAAAAAGGTTCTTGAGCTTTTTTTAAACAGTCTGTAAAGGATTCCTCAGACTTTCTCATACTGAGGGGAATGCCTAGAAAGATTTTCATCACACACTTTCTCACATTTCGTTTTTGCAGACGATGCCAACAGCTGTGTGTTTGAACATGTGTGCGGCCAACTTCTCTCTCACAGAAGTCGGACCATATAAAACCTTCGCAACCACCAGACTCCATACATACAGATATATCATTAGATGTTGAGGCAGCACAAGCTGGCACATCTGCAAATTCAGTTAAAGAATCCTCAACGTATATTTCCAGATGAGATGCTCATGTTCAAAGCTGCTACAATTTCTCATTTTCTCACCTTTACGATGAGTCTGCTTCAATCTTTTCAGAGCTGACAGGCTGGCACAGAGGGTAGCAGTCTTTTAAGGACACATGGGAAATGTTGTGCACTCTTGTAAAACAAAGGCTAGACTGATTAATTTTCCAGAAGATGTAATGGCTAAAGAAAGATGCTATGGAATCTTAAACATCTGCAAGACCATTATTACTGCCTTATCTTTTGAAGGGCATCATTTTAATTCAATCTTGTGACTTAGAGACATCCTTGCAGACTCCCCAAGCGCACCTTCAACCATGTTATAGAGTCAAAATTAAGCTGTAATGCAAGACTTGGCCGATCAGAAAGTCTGTCTGGCAAAACAGAGCTCAGCAAAGGTTTCTACAAGACGGGGCTCTGCTTGGTGGGTCAGTAAAACATTTAGAGAGCCAGCAAAGGGTCTATTAGTGGATAGTAAAAGTACTTCAATGTGCTTTCTGGGAGAGTTAAATCTGTATATCTTTGATTTGGGTGAGTGTTATAACGCATGTTCTGGTCACAGGGACTTTTACCTTGTACCTTTAAAATGTATACTGTTTATTAATCGGTCGGATGGATATTTGTGTAAAGTTAGGAGGAAATTTCTCATAGCTTTCTTGAAATATCAGGGGTCCATAAGACTGACCTTGACAGAAGGATGACTGGCTTAATGTGTGGATAGATGGATAGATGGATAGACAGATGGACATACCAGTGGATGGATGGTCAACAAGAAAACATAGACCCTCCTTCCCTGACTTAAACTGGCACTGCAAGAATGAGATGTAGCCATGTAGCCTGGTAATGACTGACAGATTGAGATCATGACGTCTAGTGGTCAAACTGATATTCCCTTAGAATAGCCCAGCCTTAGACACTGGATAAAGAAATCGGACTCCAATAGCAAGTCCAGGGTTGTGCCTCAGCACTTCCATTTGATGTGGTCCAGGTAACTAAGCATGCCACCTAATCGCCTCCCTTTGGACGTCTCCTTGTTTTCTACTTTTTTTTAAATCTAACCTTCCAGGATAGTCCCGTTGGGATCTGAGGTCTCTTTTCAAGAGAGAACTGGCCAAGAATGGCAGTCACACAGTGTCAACAATTGAACAAACTCATTCAGTAGACAACTAGAAAGCACTTGGAGAACACAAACCTCCACCAAGGTAGCTCACATCTTGCTGTTACATCTATAAGCGATAGTCTCGTGATGAAGTCACCATCATAATATCATTCATGACCCTAAAACCCCACACATGCACTCAGAATCATGTTGATATCATTATTAGTTAGAAAGTTATTGAGCAAAAACAATTGTTTGCTAATGCCAGTTGTCTGGATCACCATTAAAATCTAATCATTTTTCAGTCGGGCCGTTGCTAATACCTCCTGAAAAATTCAGCATAATCTTTCAAATAGTGTAGTAGTTGTGTAATCTTGCTAACAAACAATGAGGCAGTCAAACGAATGCTTGTAAAAACATAACCTCCTTGGTTGAGGTAATACATAGTAACATTGATAAATCATCAGTTGAAGCAGTTGCCTACTGAAAGACTTAATTTAAGACTTTCATCACAGGTATTTTCTGGGAGGGGACCCTGGGCAACCCTAGAATTACACGAAGATACTATGGAGTGTTCCAGTTCATTTTGGAACTGGGATGGTTGGAGTTGCAGATTTGAAAAGGAAATTCCCTCTTTGGTCAGAATTTTCCACTTCAAAGTCAACAGTCCTTCAGCAAACCCAACTTCACCAGCACGTAACTGGAAGTCGTTTAGCTGGAATGTGATGTAATTGTCACGCCCCTCTCCCCAGTTATGATGTTACTTTTGATGTTACCAAACCAAAAGGAACACACCAATATATAAAGTGTCCCTTTGGGTTTGAAATCTCTTCGAGAGCAGGTGAAAAACATTGCTGGGGAGAGTGATGTCTTGAGCAACTTGTTTAGACAGCTGCCACCACAGTCTGGCCCTCGAAAAGAGGACGAAAGTTTATTGATCAATGGGAGAATAGGTTAATTCACTTGGGCAATTTTTTAAATTGATATCATGTATTAAATAATAAAAATTCAATGATTTGTTCAACATTGTGATAACAGTATGGAAACAATAGTTTATCAAAAGATATGAAGTGAACAAAAGCCATTACTTAACATCCTAGCCTATGCTATTGCCCCTGTTTCTAAATACATTTGCAACTGCAAAATGATTTCTGAGTCTAAAAGAAATACAAGAATCTTTTTCTTAATTGGTAGCTTAAAGCCAGCTTTAGCCCCATCTGACTATGTTAAAAGTGTGGAAGTAATGTGTATGGAAGAAATAATGTGTTTATTGCTAAGGTTCATAATGTAATTAACATCAAATTGTGATTAATTGCACAGCCCAACTGTCAGGACATGCTAAAACTCAGGAAATACTGTTTAAAATATTAATTCTTTTCATATTGTGGTTGTTGCTCTAATGCAAACTTTCAGTGACATGAATTTATTTAACTTGATGCAATGCATTTAGAAAGCATCAACAGGCTCAGATTAGACACACATTTGTAGGGGTGTCCCGATACAACTATTTCCCCTCCGATACGATACCGATATTGCAGCCTTGAGTATTGGCCGATACCGATATCAATCCGATACAATATCAGCAGGAATCATACAGACTTTTATTACCTATCTTGTAGTATGGACTGTAAGAAAAGGCTTGATCAGGTCAGAATACTCAAACAGAGAACAGTAGTCAGCAATAGTAGGTATGAGAAAAACTGACCCATTTGTTATTAACCAATAGGTTAAATACATTTTAACCTTAAACATAAGAATATACTACAATTAAAACAACATGAATCAAAAATATTAGAAGACCCTGAAAAGTGACTTCAATAAATCAAACAAAAACATATTTCACCAAAGTAACCACTGTGTTGAACTTAAACACAAGCATATTCTACAACTTAATAAAATAAAAAATAAATATATTAGAATGGACTGCTTGTATCGGAGTGCTGATATCAGAGATTTAGGATGCAGGCCGATATAATCCGATATTTGTTTTTTTTTACCGATATCCGATATCAGTATCGGATCGGGACATCCCTACACATTTGTACTAAAACAATATCAAATTTATGTTAATAGTGATTTGCAAGTGTTAGAATTTGTTAAATATGTTGCTGTATACATATTTTAAAAAACATATCTCAAAGTCTTTCTTTTGTTGCCTTTATTAATGTAAATTACAACATACCAAAACTTTGCTGCAGAAACTCTTTCTAAAACTGATAGTCGGTGAGACTTATCAAATGTGTATTTTGACAAGATTTACTTAATCATCATATCAATAAATAATCCACTTTGGCATGATAAATAGAAGACACTGACAGTTTCCATCAGTTCTGGAATGGGGAAATGTTTTTTTAAAAAAAGGAAAAAGGAAAGGGAGGAGTGAATGGCTGATATCGTCAAACAGCTGCCCATATGTATTTTCATGAGAATATGTTCCATTACAGCAGAGAGTAACATGGCTGAAAAAGCCATCAGAGATGTAAAGGGATATGGTGTGATCACTTGTTTCCACTGCTGAAGAGGGAGGGGAGTGTGTAGCTTTGTGTTCTGCCTATGAAGAGAAAATATGGCACTGCCCTCTTTTTCCTGTCCTGTCAACCCAGTCAGAGGTCTCCATAAGGCCTCAAACATACAGTTAAGGTACCTCATCATGCACAAAGCGACATTTGGAGCCTTGGAAATGTGGCTTGTAATGATGAAAATGCTGGGTTTCAACTAACAAGAATAGAAGTCTTACTTACAGTTTTGTATTACTGTCAGGATTGTTTCCCTTAATACTGTGTGGGGTTTGACATGATTTTGATTAATGTCATGCACGCAGGAAAGGTGCACGTGAGAATCAAAGAAGAGCAGCTGCAGCTTAACATTTTGTGTGAATCACTTTGGCCAAACTGAAGAAAATGAGGGCAAGGTGGTTAAATTTAGCTCTACAAATACAAGCATGCAATAATTATGGACATGACAGTATATCACTTATAATCCAGTCATTTCACATCTAAAATTACACCTACCGCTAAGTGGTTTTAGGGCTCTTCAACTTTTAGAAAGCTTGATACAAGGCTTTTTGAGACATCATATTGGAAGGATCCACGTGATGCTCTAGGACCTTGACCATTGACTTGTGCTCTTAAAAATGAAATCAGTTCACCACTGAGACAAAGAGGATATTTTTGCAAGTATAAATAAGATTTGTCCAATTGAGATCTGATTCCTTTTTTTAAGGAAGAGCTGACCAAGGCTGGCAAAAATATACTGTAGTTACAACAACGCTCACACTCATACAGAGCACATTTAACATTTTGATCAACTGTAGTATGCCATCAGTTAAAAAAGTTGCACACTGAATGCTTTGGTTTAAGACCAAGGATTTGAAAAAGGTTAAAGGAAACTTAGCTTTGTGAGTTAAAATCTTTCTGGAGAATTTCCTTTTCCATGCAAGGGAAGCAAAAATCCTCAAAGCTTTTTGTCCTCAGTTTGGACCTTCAGAACAACACATTTGATTAGTTCTGATTAGCAAAAGCTGTGCATTCAACCCTTTAACGTTAAAAGAGATGCTGGAATTTTTCCCAGAATTGCTTTGCAATTTAAAATATGCCAACAAGTTTGCCGTGTTCAATGCAGATCGACGTAGTGGATGACGTGGGGTATGACATTCCCCAACAGCCTCTTGACTAATTGTAGACATACTTGAAACATCCCAAATGTAGATGGAGGAACTTTGGCCTAAAACTGCTTGGTGCTGCTGAACGTTCTACAAACGTTTTGTGAAGTCACTTAACAAATGCCAGATTAAGTGGAAATATACTGTATGCCAATTCACCATGATGCATTTGGAGATGGTCTCAGTATTCTGACACCATGCCTGGAGGACGAAACGCAACTGTCCATCCTATAATGCTGCGTTCACACCGCAAGCGAGTGAAGAGATGAGAGGAGAGATGCATTCGCTATACTATGTAACCGCATGCCCTCGTTACGCAGAGGAATACGGTGAAAGCTGAGTTCTCCATGATGCACATCTGTTTCTGCATCAAGGGAAGCATCACAAAAACCCATCTCAGAAATAATGTGCTTTCAATTAGTGTAAAACAGTCTCTGAGGCCGCTAGCTAACTACAGCAGAGTGATTTAGCGGAGGGACACACGACGTGAGTTGGCTTAGGTCCGGTTAAACTTTATATTTCTGAAATGTTAATGCACTTAAAAATAATCATATGTAGCGTACTCTTAAACAGTGGTATTATTTTTTGATTTGAGTTCTTGTAGATGGAGAAAATACCCTTTGTTCTTGGTATGGTACTTTCCACTTAGCGTCTTTTTCTCATCTCCGACGGTTACAGTCTGTGTCTTACTGAGGGAGAGGAGAGAACTTTCTACTGTATCTAATGTACTTAGTGGCCATATGGAGCTCATACAACCCCACTTCAAAAAAACTGAACTATCCCTTTAATAGGAAGCGAAGTCACTTCCTGTTATACAAATAATGGAGGCTAATGTCAGTTAGCTATATGGATTGGTCCGCGATGAGTGTTTTGAGCCAAAAGATCAGCCAATCAAAAGCTACTGTTGTATTTGAAGGTTCTGCCCCTGAAAACATTCTCGCAGGGCTCCTCCCCAGATGGACTTGTGAAATATTTTCATTATGAAACTGTCCATCTGGCATGTCAGGTTTATCTTGCCAAGCTCCAGTTTCCAACGATAGTGAGTGTTCCAAAGCAGGATCGCCCGATCGGAGTCTTTTAGAGCAGGAAGAGATGTGAGCTATAAGCGAGGCCATGGCAGAAAGTGGCTGCTCATACCGAGATAAGCATGGTTGCTAAGAGCTTTGTCAGATCTGGACCACATTTCTTTACTTGAAAAGCAAATTACAACACTACAAACTTCTCAACAGTAAAGATATGTTTGCTCCACTTCTGACATGTTCTGCTGAGACTTTGTTTTACAGAGTGTTACGTTCTGTTCTTTACACCACATAAGTAGCACCATTATCTGATTGGCCCGTAACGCATGTGACAGAACAGTTGTCCAATCAGCTGGAGAATGTGCTTTTAAGAGATTCTCAAACATTTTCTTTGAGCTTTTTCCCAGATGGACTAGAGAAATCTCTGGCTGGTCCATCTGGTGTATCAGGTAAGAGTTACTTACCCTCCTGACCAGAAAGAAGCAAATGTGGCCGTGACTCATGGTCAAAGAAGCAGCTGTAAATAATGAAACAGCTGCTGACTGCTCTGTTAAAACTGTCTCAGTCACATGACAAATGTACCAACACGTTCCAACATTTACAAACCAACTTTTAAATAGCTGACTAAAATGTTACCAATTAATTTGAGTGATTAGCATTGGTTGATTTTTTCTCTTTCTTTTGGTTTGGCAAACAGATGCAAATTTGCAACAAATCAGCAACGCACAGATTGGACTTACTGTTATTCCAGGTGCAGCAGGAGTGTGTATCCTGATGTCTGGACTGTGTAAAAGGGCGTATGTGTGCCAAAAGCTCTGACACTCCTCCACATGCCTTCTGTGGACTGAGCACACTTCAGCACCATCACTGAGCAGAGTACAGCTCCGTTTCCCAGCTGGAACTCATGAGTCTGTCACTACCTCTTACCGTTCAGCTCTTATGTGGACAGATTGTTTAGTCCAGAATCAAGCAAACTGAATGATTAGTGTGTTTGCAACAAGGGGGAAATTATGTTTCCTTTCAGACCAGCTCAGTTTGTTTTTTGACCTTTCTGTTCCATGACTACAGTGGTAGCTTCATCCCGTATTCAAACCTCACAGGTGACACAACGCAGGAACTTCGGTTGTGTTTATTTGGCTCCAGTGTCAGAACGCAATTCAAGTCTTAAAAATATGCAAACAACTGACGCTTTACCTACGTCAGCTACTGTAAAGAGGGCAAACAAAATCTCCATTCGAAGAAATGAAATATTCACTGTCATTTATTTTTAGTAATACTCTGTTGATCCAGTAATTAAATACTTGAAACTTGTTTCATTAAAATAATAAAGGCAAAGGTCCAGAAGGGTGTATGAATGAGGATAATTTGAAGTTGCTGATGACTTTTTTAAATAACTGATGCTCAATACTTGTGGTGTTTGCTAACAACAATAACAACATACTTGTTTTGAAAAAAAAAAAAGCGATAACCAGACTGTTGTATATGTTTTAATCTAGTTTATTCAACCAGTATTAAAAAAAAGTTCTACATTGATGTGAACACTAGTTGGCTTTTGTCATTGATATTGAAAGTAGATACTGCATTATTGTAATATCATTGACTGAAAAGAATAAGTAATTTAAAACTTGTCTGTTCTTTGTATTTGTCAGTGGGTAAACTCACCAGTGTTGTCGCCCACTCAGTTATGAGAGTTTAGCATTATTTGCAGTTACTAATCAGGGTATTTGATGTATTTGAAGAGATACGCCAACAATTTTTTGATTTTCATGTCTTTCTTCACTCCATGACAAGCAGATAGACACCATTCTTTTGACTGTGGGACCCAGAAGAGATGGGCAAAGTTCGCCCACTGCAAGCTAGCTTAGCTCAAACACTGGGAGTCAATGGGTAGTGTTAGCTTGCCTCTGTCTACAGTCATCAGATAAACTCATCAATAACTCTAAACAATCCTATTTGCTTGTTGTGACTTGTTTTGTTGACGGTGTTATGTTATTTTGTCTATTTTTAGGTGGAGATCAGCACAAAAGAAATATATAAAATTAAACCATAGGGCACATGCTCAAATTACAGCAGACATGCTTTGCTTTCTTGACTGACTTAATGAAAATAAAGTGATGGCTTTCCCTTTATGAGCTTTCACTGTATTGATTTATTCTTAGAACATGCACTTTTTAGTACAAGGCTGTGCTGTGTTGCTATTGGTCAAGCAACCTTGAGTTGCACCTCAACTCGACCTGTTTGTCTGATGGTTGATCTTAAGTTTGATTGAAACAGTCAGTAGTTTAACCATAGAAATGGCAAACTGGGCTTATACTTTAAAAGCGCATACAGGAAGTGCAACCAATTGTATCTTTTATGTCGGTGATCTAGTCTCTCGATGTGGACATACAGCACTCAAAAAATTGCTGAGTCTCCAGCTGTCTGGGTTTTGAAGTGAGAATAGTCTCTGACACTGGCAGAGGTATTATCTTACACTGCTTTCACACTAAAATTAGCTGGTCAGCATGGGTTTTTCAATGTGGGTTAACCCGCGAGCAATTGGTAAGTTACTCCTCTCCCACTGCCTGCTGCCCCGGATCTGATCAGCAGCAACAAGCTGCATGGCTGTTTTTTTTTCCTCTGGTGCGTCAAACTGATGTTATCACGCTGATGACATCATCACCATCAACAACACCGAAGCACGACCATGTAAACAATGGAAAGGAACATAGAGGCCATGGACACACTGGTCTGTGGTTTTCTGTGCTTGGTACTTTTGTCCCTCTTTAAAAATGTACAAACTCGGGGCAGACTGTACAACATTCAGATAATACAAAAGTGGATGGAATTTGCTGCTGAGACGGCAAAGAGTCATGTAAGTTACAGACAGAAGGGACGGGTGCCATATTATGTCGTGGGCATGTTACGCCAACATCATAACATAAAGTAGCAAGTTGGCCCAGATGTGATGTTCCCACTGAAGTAGATTGGAGGCAAGCCGATAAAACCCTGTGTTGCTTGCAGGGTTAGTCAACCTGGATCAAAATGCCGATTAGACCCTTTCAAACTGCCGACAGGAGCTGATTGTTACCGGCTTTTTGGCCAGTCTGAAAGGGGTATTATTACTATGCTTGAGTGGCTAATTAAACCCATCACATTACACAGCCATCAACTGCTAAAATGCATCCAGTGTGAAACAGAAGCAAGAAAAGAAGAGCTCTTGGTATCACTTTCTAACAGAACCATCAAAAAAAAATTAGCCAATACCAAAAGAAGCCCTGTAACCATAACCATGAGTGTGGGCTCTCTGATTGGTGTATGAGCGAAAGGTCAGTTTTCACTGATGGTTGTATTCTTTTAAAGCATCATTTAGACAAATGAGAGTTGATTAATCATGAAGCAAAAGGAAGTTAGCGATATCTTATCTTGATCATGTCTGCGTTTCAGCCCAGCAGGTATGAGAGCTGTATTTGATGTGAGTTGATTTAGTGAGTCAGATAAATCAGTTTTTCTAAAGCCTGCGGTGACCTGCTCTGTCTGGCTTTGTTTTGTATAAGGTGACTGCGAGGCCAAATATTCACGACCAGATTTAATGAGACCCGATGCAGCTGTTCCTGCTTTCACACCAGTGCCATCAAGACCTAAGTGGAAACAAGCCTCGCTTTGACACCTTTGATATTTTTGGGGGGAATCACACTCTCTTTCTCCCTGTGAAAACAGCATTTCCATTTCCTCTTCATGAACAAACTTCCCCTGAGAGAAGAGCTGTTTTTACCGAATATGAAAAAATGTCGAAACATATAATCACCTCTGCGTGGGAAAACGTTGTATTCTCCATTCCTCTAGAAATTTCCTTTTTTGTACCTCTTGTCTGTCGCTGACTTCTGGCCGTAAAGCTCCTTAAGTGATGCATCTTTAACTCATGAGTAATATCGCAAAGCTCGGTTCTTGCAGACAGCCTGGAGCCCAGTGATGCAGGACTTCAGCTTACAGGCCCAACACAGTTTAACTTCTTTGGGAGCAATGAGTGTGCACCCTAAGGTTGGCACAGGGAAGGAGAAAGGATTTTTTCCCAATGACTAGAAGAACTCATGCCTCAAAATAAACTACTTATTTTATTTTAAATGACAAACCCAGTATTTCCCAGCACACTTGGCCTTGGCAGCTCTTTGCTCAGCAATAACATGGGGTCACTCATTAAAGGCACCAGTGGGAAAGCTAAACAGCTATTTTAGTTTGAGCTTTAAAAATTGTAAACCTCAGATCAAAATGTTTTTTGTTGTTGCTCAGAGTGGGTCTCAGTATACATGGACATTTACACTTTATGTTTACAATATACATGATGTATTTAATTACTGTTTAATATAGACATTATCCTGTTATTCACTTATAAAAGTCCCTCTTGCAACTTTGATGAATCCATATTTATTTGCAATGTTTTGATTTCCTTATTAACAACACATCTTTTAGTTTTTTGATCTTGTGTCTTCAGAAAATCAAGTTTTTTTGCAGAGATATTTCAGCATTTATAATGATTTGTTGACATATATTATCAATTTGATTAGATGGCTGTGGAACCAATTTTTTGATTCTGTCAAGGAAGTTATGTTTTACTGGCATTTTTCATTTTGTTATTTTATCTGTGAGAAAGTGCAGTTCAGAATCAGAATCAACCTTATTGGCTGGATGTATTAGACAAACAACAAAGCAGAAAATAAGAAAAAATTGAAATTAAAAGTTTTTGATAAAACGTAAATATAAGAAATAGAATATATACAAGATACCAATAAATGAAAAGTTAAAGCCAACAAACACAAGCCTGAATAAACAGTAGTGCAAATTATGCAGTACACATTCTACTAGGTACAGTTAAGCATTTTTTTTTTGCTGCTTCTGCCATGAAAACAATGATATATTTAGCTTTCTTCTTCTTCTTTAAGACGGGTTGTATGCATTGGCAGAGGAGCATTACCGCCACCAGGAGTGTGAGCCAGAGGTCCCATTTTCATTAGGAAAATAAATGCATATGTACTTTCAAATTATGTTAATTAAATCTGTTAAATAGATCAAAAACTGCTTTATGTTCTCCTTTTCCCAAAGTTTAGCTTTTATCTTCACAGGGAAGTGACATGCCGTAAAGCAGTCAAAGCAGTAAAAATTTGGAGTGATTTAGTGTGGAACTGTTCCTAACATCCACATCGAGGTTACATAGTGCCAGTGAAGGTGATACAGACCCCCTCAGACCATGGCAGAGGTGTCATCCAACCTGTTGTAAGGTGATGTACCATCACAATGACTCTAGAGATATTATACTAGGATGGAAAACTACTTATTCTTGGTCTAATATGATTTTGATGGTAATCTGAATCCATATGCAGATTCAGGAGTTTGTAAAATATTTGTTTTAATTGCACGACAGGACAGTTTTTCACATTTTTCCTATTATAACCCTTTTAAAATTGTCGTAACAGAGGTGTGTGCTCCTGGAGCACTTCTAAATGACATCATATTTCCAAAAGTATTCGTTCACCTGCCTCAACTCGCATATGAACTTGAGTGACCTCACATTCCTAATCCATGGGGTTCAATATAACGTTGGTCCACCCTTTACAGCTATAACAGCTTCAACTCTTCAGGAAAGGCTGTCCACAAGGTTTAGGAGTGTGTTTCTGGGAATTTTTGACCATTCTTCAAGAAGTGCATTTGTGAGGTTGCACACTGATGTTGGACAAGAAGGCCTGGCTCTCAGTCTCCACTCCAATTCATGTTCTCTTGGGTTGAGGTCAGGACTCTGTGCAGGCCAGTCAAGTTCATTCACACCAGACTCTTTCATCCATGTTTTTATGGACCTGCTTTGTGCACTGGTGCACAGTCATGTTGGAAGAGGAAGGGGCCCGCTCCAAACTGTTCCCACAAAGTTGGGAACATGGAATTGTCCAAAATGTTTTGGTATGCTGAAGCATTCAGAGTTCCTTTGACTGGAACTAAGGGGCCAAGCCCAGCTTCTGAAAAACACCCTCACACCATAATCCCTCCTCCACCAAACTTTACACTTGGCACAATGCAGTCGTTCTCCTGGCAACCGCCAAACCCAGACTTGTCCATCAGATTGTCAGATGGAGAAGCGTGATTGGTCACTCCAGAGACGCGTCTCCACACCTCTAGAGTCCAGTGGCGGCGTGCTTTACACCACTGCATCCGACGCTTTACATTGCACTTGGTGATGTGAGGCTTTGATGCAGCTGCTTGGCCATGGAAACCCATCCATGAAGCTCTCTGCACTGTTCTTGAGCTATTCTGAAGGCCACATGAAGTTTGGAGGTCTGTAACAATTGACTCTGCAGAAAGTTGGCGACCTCTTCGCACTATGCGCCTCTGCATCCGCTGACCCCGCTCTGTCAGTTTACGTGGCCTACCTCTTGGTGGCTGAGTTGCTGTCGTTCCCAAACACTTCCACATTCTTATAATACAGCTGACAGTTGACTGTGGAATATTTAGGAGCGAGGAAATTTCATGACTGGATTTGTTGCACAGGTGGCATCTTATCACAGTTCCACGCTGGAGTTCACTGAGCTCCTGAGAGTGACCTATTCTTTCACAAATGTTTGTAAAAGCAGTCTGAATGCCTAGGTGCTTGATTTTATACACCTGTGGACATGGAAGTGACTGGAACACCTGATTCTGATTAGTTGGATGGGTGTCTAGTATACTGGGACTTCCTGTAGGTTGCTCTATAACCTGATAACCAGACACCAAAAGTTATTTATTGTCAGTCAACAACTCACTTCTTCTTACGTAATTCTGGTGATGCACAATATCAGTATTGCAGATATTAGCATGAAAAGTTGAATATTGGATTTCGAAATTTCAAAAGTTTTAGGGAAGGAAATACCTCCTACTCTTGCCAAGGCTACCAGGATCAGTATTGTCAATAATGAAATTGAAAATATCACCATGTGCAATATTGTCAAAAATCCAATATCGAGTATCCCACCTTAATTCAACAGAGGGGGACAAAGACCTCCTGAGAAGCAATTCTTCAGGCAGTGCAAATGAGCTATGGCTGCCATCTAGTATTTTCATGATTTTCTTTTCACATGAAAAATCTGTGTGCTATCAAAATTGCTAAAATTTTATAAAATACTTGATGTGGAAGGAGAATGTTGTAACATTTATATACAAATATTCTTTATTTTCTAATGTGTCCTCTGCTGAGAAGAAAGTAAGTGGACTTTTTAGGATGAATATTGGTTTACTGATCACATTTTTATTGAAAATCGATTGATAAAGAACTTCAGAGGAGATGTATCCTTACTTTTTGTTCTCTCCAATGCCCTCCATCTGTAATTCATGTAAATTAGACATATCAATGCTCATTAACTAAAAATACTCCAGTTTCCAAGTTGTTTAATTAGCTTCTTTGTTGTAGCTAGCTTTTATTGGTCTGCTCTGACTGAATGTTGTTCTGAACATTGGCACATGTTGTGAAAAAAGACTGGAAAATGTAAGGAGAAAGTGGTATTGTGGAGTGGAAAAATCACACTCTGAGTAGATTTCTTTTGAATAAGAAGCTTCCCTTTCTATCCATGTGTCTATCTGGACTGCTAAAAGTGACAATCTGGTGCTGAGCTCCACATCCAAGCTTCCAACATGTTGACAAAAGGCTGTCTGAGCTTTCGCTCGCTCATCGTCATGATCTCATCCTTGAACTCAGTCCAAATTGCATCCCGAGTGATCTTTCCTCTGTTCGTAAAAGTGCATTTTTCTTGATTTTCTCCCACTTTGCAGCCAGTTTTCTTGAAGTCATAAATCCTTTATAATTGCTCGACAGTTCTTTAATACTTGTCTCAGCAGAAAATACTGGTTTACTGTGTCACACATTGACATCCTCTGGCAGAACGTCATGAACCACCCTGGAACGTGCTCCGGGCTTTGAACCAGCCAGCGGTGCCAGCTCCATACAGCAGCTCCCTGGTGTTTGCCACGTGGATTTTTCCCAGAGCCTCAACCCAAATATCTACACCACAGGGCCACTAGAGCTCGGCTTCCACTTCCCCCATTTTCCCTAATAGAGCATTTTTTTCCTGGCCTCAACATCGTTTACTTAACCCTTTCACTGCTGGGTTTCAGAACAGGGAGACGGATGGTCTTTGGAAAATAACCTGCAGATGAAACCTTAATGTTACCTTTAGGATATACATCATGACAAGGACTGTGCTCTGAAAACACAAACTCTTTCCATTGGGAGTATTTTTGCAACTTGGCTGGCTGTAGCTGGAGTTTCAGCTTTTTTCTGTTGGCAAAACTACAACAAATAAGTAAAATATAGTCTTTGTTGTTGCTTGAGAAAATAGATAAAATGGATACAATTACAAGTTTTAATTGTGTTAAAGCTGCGTGAAAACAAAAGTTTCTGTTTTTGATAGACAACAAGAGCAAGGGGCATGCCAATATTTACTATAAAGATTTATAGAACATTGTTCATTGATATTTAATCATGAATTTGTTTTTATTTTTCTGTGCTGCAAGGCGAGGTGGTGGTTTGCACTTTAACTTGTGAGTAACTTGTGGGCTTTGTGGGTCTTAATCCCCCTTTGGTCTCACTCCCTGTGGGGTTTAGATTTGCTCATTGGGGTTTCAAAGGGGTGAAAAATGACCTAAAAGTTTATGAAAACTCCCACAAACTTTTAATTGGAAGTTTTGCTGGGAAATTCTGGAAATATTCCCAATTGGAAACTTTCCATGGGAATTATTATGGGAATTAAGTGGAATTGTCCATATTTTCCTTTATCGTATCCTAACATAAGTATATTTTGTTTTGTCATAGGCAGAGATGTATGCAAAATACTACAATTTAATAAACATTGCTTTTCAGCAGATGGATTTGTAAGTACAACTTTATCAAGTTTAAATTATGTTATTGAACTATCAGTTTCGACTTCAATTTATGTTTTTGGGCTTGAATCTGTACCTTTAACAGTCCAGGGTTTTAGACTCATCTGTTCATGTGATTTCCATCAGTATCAACTAACACATTCATGACCATTTAATGCACCACTGGCGCACCTTGGGATTAAATGTCTTGCCCAAGGACACACTGTCATGTGACAGCAGATGCCAACCTTCCAATAACTGACCAAGCGCACAATAATACTGCACCACTAAAGTCCACATGGAGTAGAAGTCATTTATTTATGAAATAGAACAATCTTACACTGTAGAAAATGTATATCTAACAAAACAAGTATACAAAAACATTTACATTTTGTGCATTGCAAACTCTCAAGGTAAACAAGATGAAAAAGAACAATAAAGCTATACAGACTTATAACACGAGATCATCCACAGCACACACACAGTCACTCAGAAACCTTTATCTGGTTTCTTTTTCCATCAACACTGTAAAATTCACAACATTCATAAGTGATATTTATGACTAAAATATGCATGACAAAGTTATCTGTATAAAATGTTTCTGAAATTCATGACTTAATCACACATGACAACTGATCTTTCAACCTCAAAGCATCTGCAGGTGATGCAATATGTCTCTTGGTGCATGGTGTATTCAGTTACAGTTTAATAAGGTACATAAGTTCTTGCACGTTGGTCTATGCACTTTGTTTGATAGATTTTTGCAGTGCCGTATTAGAAAAGGCTGCAGTGTCAGCAGCCCGGTATGAGGGATTTGACTGCTAAGATAAAAAAAAAAACATCACTGAAAAATGTTCCACATGCACCAAAATGACATATTAGACCACTTTGAGGACAATGAAGCTGTCTGGAAAGCTAAAAGAAAAATAAACACAGTGGCTTTTTAAATATGCACACAAAACCAGACAGAAATCCTTTGGCAGCTTTTCCATCACATTGCATTTATCTCTCTGACTGCTTAAAACCAGATGATACTTTTCCTCTTGGAAGTTTATCTGAAGTAAAAACTAAGAAGTTTAGTAGATCATAAAAAAGAAAGAAGACTGGAGCACTGGAAATGTTCTTTTTTTAGATTTTCATTAGGTTTTCAACTCTTTGTCCTTAAAAATTACTCAGCTCTCTTAAAAATTCTGCAGTTCTGATTTCTTCTTTTAAGATTCAGAGGCTGTATCCAAAATCATGGGCTACATACGTCCATTTTATGTTGCATGAACTATGTACCATACACTTTATCTAAATTTATCCTTTGGTAACACCGTGTCAATTATTGATTATTAAAAAAACAATGAAAAATGCATGTAATTAGGGTCATCTGCCATTATTTTAGTTCTTATTAACATTTAATTGCAGCCACCCTTTCAAAAACACAATTCTTTAAATTGTGCGTTTCTGGCAGTATCATATGCATTTCATTATTCAGGTTAAATGTTAAATTCATGTGTACGTGTAATTATCAGAAACCTTATTACAGGCATTTATCTGAAACAATATAGCCCCAACTGTGAATATTAATGTCTTATTGTGACGAGTAAAGGGTGGTTGGTATGCCACAGAACTATATTTAGCAAAAAAATACAAAAAAACAGCATCGCTTTACCGATTGGAAAATTCTGCTCATGTCATTTGTAATTTGTATGCATTGCCTGGATATCCAAATACAGCCTTTGACATTTTTCACAGAGTTTGGAGGCAGAGAGTGTTTGATTACAGAAGTAAAAGTTATAAAAGGACATCTCAACCGTCTTTATTATTTCAGTGGCCCTAATCCTATTCTCTTTTAAAACACACAAAAAAAATCTTGCAATACTGAAATGTGTAATCTTGTCATTTGTGTTACTCAATTATACCTTTTGTCAGTGTAAACAAATAAATAATTATTTACAGACTTGACAAACAAACAAAGAAACAAACAAAAAAGCAGAGCATTAATAATTTACAAAAGGAATTATTATACAGACTTAGTATAAACATCTTTGGCACTGACTAAAATGGCTTACTGATATCGTTCACTCAAGTTCTCCCACAAAAATGGAAACTTTCAGAATAAAAACAATGAGGAGATATAGTTATGGAGTTGATTATGCTTTGGTTACAGTTACATTATGGTCAGTTTTTGGCATCAAAAAGCAACGAATATGCCCTTAGATAGAGAACAACTGAGTCACTTATAAGTAGGAAAGCTCATACAGCGTGTAAGTGGTTGTACAGCGGACCCTTTAAAATGTAAAAATAGGTAAACATGTCTCTAGACTTTTCCGTCTTATCAGTTTATCCTGCTCAGTTCAATGTATCAGACAGAAACTGAAGTCGGCCATGGTTTCCTCTGGTTCAAGGCGAAACATGGACGAGTGTAGAAACTCTCATGGACTCTGAATTGGATCTGATGTGATATTTGCTTTGAGAAGTTCTTGTGTTTTGGCTGTTACCGACTTGATTCAGTTATCTGTGGAAAGAAGAAGGAGAAACGCTTAGCTATAGCCATATTTATGCTAAAGACTAAGACATTCAACAGGATTCCCACAAAGTGCCAGACTAGCAACAACATGAACACTGTGTGTGTCAAAAAGCGTGTCTTCAATGACGTGGCTGCGACTGTGAAGTGGCTGCAGGCTTGTTTTCCACTGTTTAACACTCAACAGAAGATCCTTGGAGCAGTAATCAAGGTCTTTCACAATGCGTCACAGGCATTGTAGACGGGCAAGCTGACAAGCAGAAACATAGCGTGACTCTTTTTCGTGCTTTGGCCAAACAAACAACACATAATCCCGCTTATTGTTACCTGATGAACACTGTTGGCGACTCCAGCTCATCTGAGGTTTGAGAAAGATGTTGAAGATTTAGAATAATTGCTCATTTGTACATGTTTTTTCTTCCTCTATTCCCAAGACTTGCAGTATAATAATATTGATGTGGCATTTATGTGTGTCAAGATAACTTACAGATAAAATGAAATATATAGACGTACATAAATAATCTTTATAAAGGCACATGTACACTTACATGGTTAGTTTGAGAAAATACAAGGCAAGTAACATGTAAAACAAAGCTAGTTAATTTATATAAGCACAGATTTGCACTATTAGTAGTAAATTCTTTTCTGCATTGCATGGATCCCACATTGAATTTCATTTGATTCAAAAACTCATTATTGATGTTAACAGTTATGCTCGTGAAAAATTGCCAATACCTTTTATGCTGACAAAAACACTTTTAAAAATATCATTCTAGCTTTCCTGGCAAAATTTGTTCTGTAGTATCTCCTTCAATCATTTATCCTGCTTAAAGGGCTTTACACACAGAGCAATGCGAATAAACGCTACAAAAGTACCAACATTTCTGAGAGTGTTTTTGACCTGTCTCTCTACTCACATTAAAGCATTGTTTTTTTGATCATGTATGTTGTAAACATATTAAACAGCCAAAACAGACTCAACATCAAGTGACAGTTACCTGGGGCTGATTTTAATTCAATGGAAGCTAAATAGGCACATATTTGAGAAGCTTCTTAAAAACCTATGCTCAAGACAGTAGAAGCTTGAGTACACATCCACCATCATCCTACTGCAGCTCCAACAATATCTTCATTCACACATTATCATCGACTACATTGTCTTTGTCACATCGATGACTTCCATCAAATAAAAACTAGTCGGTCACCCTATTGAATGTTTTGACTGTGTCATATGTGCCAACAAGTGGTTTCATAGGTTAGATGATGGCTTACCAGATGTAAAACTTTAGAGAAATCAATCATGCTCTGAAAAAATATAAACTTCTTTCTGACTTCTGACATTAACTCACCAGTATGTAAGCTTGCATTGACTGCCTTCGGATTAAAAAATATTACAAGGAATTACTCATGGATAAAATGCATCTGGTTTACAAAGGCCTTAAGATCTGAGAAAGTTAATGAATTGCAAATCTTGTTCCCACATGAATAGCTGGGGGAACCACAATAAGCTTATTTAAAGCTTTTATAGGATAGTTTGGTATTAAATTTGGGTTGTGTGAGGCTCATGTCTATCATAAATATGTTACCACAGTGATAGCAATTAGTTCGTTTTCCTTTTCAAGAGAATAGATTAGGATACAAGGCTATGCACTGCTGCCACAGAGGCATATAGCTTTTGAGTAACGTCATAAATTTTAGGAGAAAACTACTAAAAAAGAGCTGTGAGGGTGTTTGACAGGGCTCATTACAATGACACCTACTTCACACTAGCTACTTGTTCAGTTCAGGATTTATTTAAAATTGAATTTATTACTGATTGTGTCCAAGTGTTAAATAGCTTCTTTTAATCACCTTGTCGGGGTATCAAGATGGTCTGATTAGGGGCTTCTGTCCATGCCAAGGCACAGGACAAGGTGTTTTGAGGATAGGGGATTTTTCTATAGCTGGTCCCAAACTGTGGAATTCTCTTCCTTCAAGAATCTGTTTCTTACCCACTTTTCCTCTTCTCAGTAGCCTTCAGTTTTTAAAAAAGCTTTCAAGTTATGAATTTACCAAAGCCCAGGCCTCAGTAGAACTGTAAGCCCTGTGTTACAGGAGGCTTTAATTTGACAGATTTTATTACTTATTTATGTTGTTGTTTTAGTTTTGCTATAACAGCAATGTTTATATGTAATTTTCTTTTCTAGCTAAGTGGGACAAAATCCAAGAGGTTTCCTGGTGGAAAACTGAAGGGTTATAAATGTGTCCAGTGCCATGTAGTTGACATGATGGTGTTAATGTTGTTTGCTTTCACCCAAAACTCACTAAATTATGTATAACTCTTAGCCCCTACAGCAGCAGTGTATAGCCCAGTGTCTTTGTGGGGTCTATCAGGAACAGAGCTGATCACCATCACCATGGCCTATGCCCCACTTTAAAAACACCCAACTGTCCCTTTAACTTTAATACTATTAAGGAAAATTGTTGTACTAACCTCTGCACTCATACTTGAGGTCGGAGAAGAACACCAGCTCTTGCGAGAAGACAAACAGACCTAACCTTCCTCCTGCAAACGTTTTGTCGTAAACTGGTCCAGAGTCGGCCATGATCTGTTTCCCTTCATAGACCACAACCCTAAAGAAATACAAGACAAACAACTTCACTTAAATTAATGTTGGACTTTTATGCTTTTGTAAGGAAAGGATGGTAAGCAGAGTCAGAATCCAAGAGGAGAGAGTAGGAAGTGACAAAGAGGAAAGGAGTCACAGGTTCTTTTCTAAAGCAGTCCGCCTAATTTTTAAGGGCAAAACAGGAAGTTAGCAGGATTCCTTCAACTAAAATTCGGTGGGATTTTTCACTGTGGTCTGAGGTCATTGCTGATAATAAGATCTGTGGTGAGAAATATTCATGAATATTACACATTTGCTCATCATGATAATCTCAACAAACAAGCCTTACTTTTAGGCTTAAACATAATCGGAGGGTGTAAAAAGCTACTATTAAGCTATTATGGAGCTACGACATGGCAGTTCGGATTAGAGGCAGCAGCCACACTTCCAATGTATAACGCCACCCTGTAACCCATTGATTGAGATTTCATAATTGAATGACCAGATCAGGTTGGTGACCATGATAGTGGATGAGTTGTATTTATTATTGTTGACTAATAATGATAATAAATAATTGTATTCGGATCCCTGACCAATTTTGTGGTCCTAGTTGGCAGTTTGTTCGCACCTTTTCTGAAAACACAAAGCTTTAAAATTCAAAATCAGGGTAACGTCAGATGCATTTTATAATGCAAAAGTAAAGGTTCTAATCTCATATGTATGTGTGGATCTTATTTTAGACCTCTTTTTAAAAGCTTTGTTTGCATCTCATACATTTTTTTTTGCTGTGTGAACCGTAAGTACTAAAATGCTAACTCATTAGCCTGTTTTGTATAGGTTACCAGCCCTTCAAAACAAACTAAAATAATGAAGAAAATATTGTGCTCACGAATACAGAGCATGCTATGTTGTGCTCATTGAGGGCAGTGGTAGCATGGCTTTATCAGACCAGTTTGGGACCTGTTGCTTATTTTTCCTAAATCTGAGACATCATCAAAGTAGGTCAGAGCCAAATGCCTCTGGGTTTTAAATGGAGTAACACACTTAGTTATTTTGCTGCTGAGACACAGAGCTATTTGCAGCTTGTGATTGTTTTCAGTTCTTCATAATACTCCTTGTTTTGAATAACAACATGAAATGATGCCAGAATCAAAGATAATGTGAACAGTGGTCCAGTTGGTTCCACATCAGCAGCAGCCATCTTGGTTTGTTTTTGGAAAATGTCTCAATAACATCTGACTCTGTCCAGCTCTAGATAAAGAGTTATGATTTGTTTGCCATGAATAAGGCCCGATAAATATCTGTCTGCTTGGCTGAGGGGCAAAACAGCCAGAGCAAATAAAAAATGGGCTTGAAGGTTTTCTGGTTCCCAGGCAAGGTTATCTGAACTTTCCAAGCTTGTTGTAGTTATTTTCCCATATTTTTATTGAGTCATGTCATCTGGATTATTTTTGTATGGCACTAAGAGCCCAAACATTAAAAAGAGCACCAAAAACAGCAAGTCGGTTGGGTTTTGCAATCAACTGGCTTATTCATATTTCAATTTCAAGGCCTGACTTTTTTCTAACAATGTGAATTTCTCAGAGGCATTTAGAGATGATGAAGTGATCCTCCCCCTTTTTCCAACTTCATTTGTAGTTACAGAGGTATTACATAAGTAAGGCTGAAATGTCTCCTACTGTGCCAAGCGCTCTGATGCTTCCAGGACTCTAAAAATGCATGAATCAATCAATAAGGACATTAATATAAAACCTTCTACAAAACCAACATAAAAGGTATAGTGTCAGCAACTTTGTAAGTAGCGCTGTTGCAGAGTTGCATTCATAAGGGATAAAAATGGACATCATTCATGCACAAATACAGTATTTATCTTCCCCCTCAGCTGCTTTATTACCTTATAAAACCAGTCTTTGGTCTGTGGATAAGATGCCACCTGTAAGCTGTGTAATCTTTCCAGCCAATGTTCTTGGGGTCATGCCACAGAGTTCGCACCTTAAGCAAGAAAAAATGATTTATGACAGTTAATACGGCTTCATCTTTTAAAACAGTACATAAAGCATTTGAACCGAGGCCCACCTGTCCGGGAGTGTTGCCCGTGTGCCACAAAGCATTCCTGAGGTTTTCTCCGGTGCCAGTGGTTGAGTTTACGACTTTGAGTGAAACCCCAGAGATGCCAAAAGCCTTCGAGGGTTTGTCCTCCCAGTACGTCTGTGTGATCTGCTTCCACATCACCACATAAAAGCGCCCACTCGACTGGTAGCCGAAAACAAAGCCTGCATAGTCGTCGTCTCTGTCTGTGTTCACATACATCGTCCCGCTGAAGTCCACTGCACTGAACTCATCAAAACCTAAAAGAAATGGTAGAAATTTGAGACTTGTGCAGAAGAATTAAGTTTCAAAAAGAGAGAAATTAACGTGAAAAGGTCAGGAAGTGAACATTTATGTGCCACTAACCAACAGCGATGCCTGGGTCAGAGTTGGCAGTCTGAACCAGCTCTTTGCCCTGATGTCTGACCACCCAGTTTGGATCGATTTGCGTGGTCCCCTTTGGATCCAAGTGGACCATCTGGAACTTCCTGAAGTCTGTGACACTAATGGCATTGTTTTCTGGACACACATCGAGAATATCTGGGATGTTGTCATTGTCAAAGTCATCTTTGCAGGCATCCCCTCTTCCATCACCTGTAGAAAGAAATCAGACAAAAAAACTTAAGACTCAAATTTCTTTAATCTTTTTTCTGTTTTTGTCTCCAACTGGAAAATCCCTGTGGCAGTTAATGTGAGGGCCACGAAACTCCCTCTACAGCCAAAATTTCATTAAAAACATACTGACTTCTCCAAGTTAACATTAGAAATTTGAACCACTACCTGATAGCTATATCCCTCAAAAAGGCAAACAATTTCTAGATGGAAAAAGTAAAATGGTTAGTCAGAAAATGGGTTGGTGGTGATTTTGTGATGAGTAAAAATCTAATGTATTTAATGATGTATGTGCATGTTTTAAAAAGGATTTTGGATAATAGAGCTCGTCCAGTATATGGACTTTAAATTGATCATAAAATAGCATTGTAAAAGTCAAATTTCCTGTAAGAAATTTTCCTAACTATTTTTAATGTTCTGCGGTTGGTCTTAAAGTGACTGAAATTGTTAGGATGCATCAACAAAAAGAAACATTTTGAAAAAAGACAAGAATTGAATAACCACTGTTTAAAGGGTCAGACTGAGCCATTAAGATTCTATTTGATTAAATTAGTGCTAGATCATAGCTTCTTGGTGTCAAGTTCATTTTGGCTTACCCTTTGTGATTTTCTCCAAAGTCAAAGTTCATTCATAAGTCACGATGGATAATTGAGCAAATTTTGATCAAGATCCCTTGAGGTATGACTATCCAAACACGGGGACAAACATAAAGCTCAATAACCTTGACTTTTGACCTCAAAAGTAGAAGCAGTTCATCCTTAAGTCAGAGTGGACAGTTGTTCAGAGTTTAAACAAAACTCAATCAAGCATTCTTGATATGTAACAGATAAACTTTAGGCCCGATGGCCTTACTTTTTCATCAATGGTTGCTAAATCACTTGGTTCTGCAACCATATCAGCAATTTGTGCAAAGTTTAAGAAAATCCCATGTAGTGTTCCTGAGATATTGCAATGATGTAGAATAAACTTGAGGCACAGTAAACTTGACCTCCAAAGTCAGTGTAGTCTTCCCTTGAGAGAGAGTTGACATCTTGAGTTTGAAGAAAGTCCCTTACAGTCTTCATGAGAAAGAACATTTACAAAAAAATGCCTGGACAGACAGATGGACATCACAGAAACGTGATAGCACTGGCTCTGGACATTACCTGCACCGAGTTATAAAAATGGATGGAGAAAAACTGCATCCCCTCAAGGGAAACTTGCTTAACCACCTCTACCAAGACTACTAAGGAAAATCAGCTGCCTTTGCATGCTGTGACCACTTCCACTGATTCTTGTAACTCTCCTGAAGCCTGACGTCTATTAGAGCCAGACTGCAGGCAGGAGCTCTCAGTGGAAAGGGGCGCCAGTGGCTAATGAAGGCCTCTGCGTGGGAGCGGCTAGCTGCTTTCTGTCATCATCCTTGTTATTCCACAAGGGGCTAAAATGATCCTATCAAATAAACACTATCTGACGAGCTGTAAAGAAAGCATCAGTGTCCGGGTCCCCTCCTCCTACACGGTCTGTTTCCAGTTACACACAGCTGTACAAACTTCAGGTAACCCGGCGCAAATTGGGCACTGTGGATTAATCACACGTGAGGGCTGAAAGGAATAAAAACTTCACAGCCTGCTGCGTGCCCTCCTGGTCAGCTCACTAAAGTCATGCAGAATGAGGTCACCTCTGCCAACCAGGTCGTTGACTCTTTCCACAGCCATTACACTTCACACCTGCTTCAGTTACGCTAATAGCTAACTGTGAAAACATCTGGGAGGAAGTCAATTGAAGCATAAAGTGGACAGTATCAGGGAAAAGAGTAAAATTTTACAGTGTGAAACATGTTGCGAGTCTATTGAAGAGATTATGTTAAGTAAAAAAATGGCTTTATGAGCCATTTCTTACATGTAACCCTGACATTTCCCACACAATACCTGGGTACCTACCCAGAGAATTCCCTGACCTTCTTGTTCAGATTTAGCCCTCACAGTAGGAGATTCCCCCAACTGCTTACACATGCTGCTCACCGGGCTAATTTTAGGATAACATCAGTATTTTTCTTCAGGTGTTAATGGAGTTATAGACAGCTAACACCATGGCTGAAAAATGTACCCATAGTCATCATGGGTCTCTAAAGCCAAGTCTAAAAGTATTTAACTAGTTTTCAAACATGTATCATGTGGGATTAATACCTGCTTTCCATTAAATGGCGGGCCGTCTGTCATAGTGTAGTATGTTTGCAAAGTATCATTTTAAAAATCAAACATGCCCAACAATCTCGAATTGTCGGACAAAAGGTTGAAGAGCAACTTTAATCCTCAGTAAAATGGGAAATTTAAATTCCTGGAGACAACCAATGATAACAATAAAGTTAGACAAATGTGCAAGGAAACTATTTTGTGTATTTCGAGGGTTATTTCATAAACTTTTGTATTGCTTATCATCTAGTTAGGTCATAACTCTGCATGTAGAGTTGCGCGTGGAGTTTTTGTCGAAATTGTATCATGTTGCTCATATGCTGAGGTGTTTTTATCCTGATCTCACACTGTGCTCTGTGGGGCATAGTGTGGGATCGGCCTTTTCTTCTCCTCCTCTTTCCCTGATGTCTCCCTTTTCCTATCTAAGAAAGTGGGGTGCTCCTCTGCTGGTGACCCGGCAGTCTTCCTGATCCTGTCTCCCCATGCATGTGACTGTCTTTGTATATTCTTGGACAGGCTGAACTGGAAATAAAAATGTTGTCACTCTGTACGTATGACATGTGCAATGGCAATAAAGTGTGATTGATTTATTGATGTATTCATATGCAGTGGTTACAGGACACTTGATTTGGTGCAGGCGTGTACTGAACAACCACAATGGGCTTGCTACCACTGAACCAATAGACTTAAACTGAAGAAGAAATAATAGAAAGGGCCCCACACTCATCACACAAATATGATAAGTAGAATACCCAGTGAAAGCAAAATGTATAGTAAAAGTTAAACTAAAGTAAAGTGTTGAGCATTAAAGCATTAAAATTGTACTAAACCACAGGACTTGTATACAAAACATCAATGTAAGTATTCCTACATGGCTGAAAAGTAGGCACTCAGCACACCAACCTTTTAAAGACAAATGCTTACCATCAGCGTCCAGCTGGTCTGGGTTGGGTGTCAGTCTACAGTTGTCCTTGTCATCAGGTACACCATCATTGTCATCATCATAGTCACATGCGTCTCCTTTGCCATCCTTGTCGTGGTCAGCCTGGTTGGCGTTGGCAATATAAGGACAGTTATCTAGGTTGTTCTGATGGCCGTCTTCGTCAATATCTTGGTTGTTGTCACACTGATCTCCAACATTGTCGTTGTCTGAGTCAGCCTGTTGTAAAACAGAAAAAAAGAGGTTTACACTGACAGTTTATGAGTTGGAATCATAACACATAATTGCAATTTGTAGACCTGTCAGCTATTGTTTGAGAAGTTCGATGGTATTGTAGGTGTCAGGGCTAAGATTTCCTATACTCTTGGCTGATCATTGTTTACAGCCCAACTATTTGACTTCTCAAGTAAGGAAACTAAAACAGGTTTGTTACCTGCACCTAATGTTAATGTATTTAAAAACAAACTCAAAACCTACCTTTTTAGTCGAGCTTTTACCTGAATTACCTTTTAGTGTTTTTATTTATTCTAATTACAGGCCACTTTGAGAATTACAGTAGTACATTGAGTAATCAAGTTTCAGTTAAAGTAAATGCCCAGGGTCAATTTTTACTGTATTGTATGCAGTTTGATTTATCTTAAGTGGAAAGAAATGCGCTGGTGGAGTATGATGTCTACCAACAGACCCCTGACCAGTCACAGGTATTTTAAACGTTCACCATCATAGATGTAAAAGCATGGATAGCATGCTCATCTTAGGGAACTTTGGCCGAATGAAGCTTTGTCCTGTTAAACAAATGCTCTGTGACATCACTCAGAAAATACCATAAAAAGTGGACGTATGCTTTTCACATCAGTATTCCCACACCATGCCTTGAGGATGATAGACAACTCTCCCCAAAAGGTTGCCTCAAGCTGTACAACAGGAGTCCAGTCCTAAGGAGGAATCAGCTGGACCCAACAGAACTGATGGCATTGGGCTATGGGTGTCCAGGCCCCAACATGTGACCACAGAGATTAACGCCCCTGTGACTGAGGTTAGCCAAGATAAAGGGAGGTAAAGTCTGGTAAGCATACCTGTCAGTGAGCCAGTCTTTTGAACGGCTCTTTGAAATGAACGGATCCCAAAGATCCGACTCCCTCCAAAGAGCCATAAGTCCCATCTCTAGTCTTTGACTACTCAAAGCTGCTCTACACCCCAGGTCACATCTACCCATTCACACCCATTTAATCCCACATCACTAACTGATGGTTGGAGTTTCTATGTCAGGTGTCCATCAGTATCAGCCAACACTTTTATGCTGTTTCATGCCCATTTACATGCCACTGATGCAGCAGTGGGAGTAACATGGGGTTAAGTTTCTTGCCCAAGGACCCTTTGTCATGTGACAACTGGACTGCAACCTTTCAATTGCAGACCAAGCGCACTATCAGACTGCGCCACTGTCGCCCCACCTGACAAAATACCCGTATGTTGGCAAAAGTTATCCAAAATAATGGTTTGTAAGTGTGGCTTTCGTGCTGCCACGTTTCTGCTGATGCGAAAGGGATAGACCCTGGATCTGGCTGTATAAAATGTATTGTTACTCAGGGGCATTTTGGCTTTGCAGCAAAAATCCACACCGACTAACAGAAACCCCATAGACTTTGAATCACACAGGTAAGCTGTTTAAATTTTACTCTCCATGCACATTTTTTAGATATGAACATTCAAAGTTTTCTTCTATTTACAAACACTTTTCCTCACTTAGATTCTGCTTTTGTATGCACATCTATTAACAGAGATTATCCACAGTGGGGTTTAGTACCTGGTCAGGGTTGTGCAGCATTGGACAGTTGTCACATTGGTCGCCGACACCATCCATGTCTGTGTCCTTCTGGTCAGTGTTGTACACGTAAGGGCAGTTGTCACTCTCATTCAGGATTTCTGATGAGAGAAGGCAGATAAATTTGATTCCATGATGAATTTAATGCAAAAAATATGGATCTTTGATACCCTTGCTTGAACACAACTGAGGCAGATGTCTGTTTTGCGTGAGTCTGATTTTGATTGGGTTTATTTTGTTTATTTTCTGACACTGTTTCTTTGCTGTATGTAGCCAACTGCTGTTCTCGCTGTGGTTAAATGTGGGTTTCTATAAATATGAATGTAAGTTTTTTTGAATAAAGAAATAAAATTTATATTTCATAGTCAGTAGCTGTGGCTGAAAGTTAATGACAGTTGATTCTAGTTTTATTCACATTAAAACTGTATCATTTGTATAACAACTAATTTAAAGCCCATCATGGTTTTTTACCAGTTTCTTTATTTAGAAATAAAAAAAATGTGACAGAATGAACTAAATGATCTTGACCCTTATGGTTCAGGAGTCAAACAGCAGTATCACTGCTAAACTTGTATATTCTACAACCATTGCTTAGAGGTAGGAGTCAACTTCAGAGTCTCGGCTTAACATTTTTTGTAACAGACTGAACATAAACAGAATGAGTGAATAATTAAGGAATTAGGGTTTACCATCTCCATCAATGTCTATTGCGCAGGCATCTCCTTCTCCATTGTTGTCAGTATCAATCTGCGCAGGGTTGTGTTCATAAGGACAGTTATCACAGCGGTCTCCAACATCATCCTTGTCAAAGTCAAACTGGCGAGGATTGAATAGGAGTGGGCAGTTGTCCTGTAAAAGAAAGTAGCTTGCTGTTTGAAAATTGTCGAAGTATCATAAACTTGGTCGGAGAAATGTGTCCATGATAACAAACCACCATACCCTCTCATCCAGGATTCCATCACTGTCATCGTCCTTGTCACAAGCATCTCCTTGACCGTCTTTATCGAAGTCCTCTTGTCCAGAGTTGGGAAGGTTAGGACAGTTATCCTGCAATGGGAAATTTGGAAGTTTTACCAATAAATCAGTTATGATTAAAGTAAGTTATGATGACATGATACAAAAAAGGGAGATAAAGAAGTGCAATAAATACCTTCTTGCAGTGGTAAGTGGCGTTGGCTCCACATACAAGGTTCTGATTGGGCCAACCATCCAAGTCTGAGTCCTCTCCACAAATGAATCCATCTCCAGCGTACCCGGTCCTGCACTCACACTTGTACATGGGGTCACTGAAGTGGCTGAGGTAGATGCATTCGGCAAATCTGTGACAGTTGTGGGTTCTGTCCTTGCATGGGTTTTCTGGCTCGCACACCTACAGAAAGAAAACTTTGAGTATTGATTGCATTAACATGGACTTGAGTATCCTGGATTCAATCACTTTTGTTATACCCTTTATATAAAAACAGCCCAGTTTTGATTAAAAGGACGGTGCTAACTAGGTAGCTCTGTTAGAAAATGCACTGAGGCCTTAAGCATCATTTACGGATATCGTAGACCGTATAAGACAAGACAATGCATGAGTGATGTCAGTGTTTTAGGGCATTAAGGTGGGCTTTTAAGTCAAGTCTATGGCAGCCTACATGGTGAAAATGCTCTCTCATTCTTCAAATCTGTCAAAGCATAAGAAAGAGCTGGAGCTGAGGCAGGTCCAAGCCTCCAGACCAATGCCAGCACAGCATGGGCTTGTAGTCATATCAGCCAAAATTCTTATTTATGCATGACTTGATCCTTCCTAAAGTCTAAAACCTTTAAACAGAAAATCCAACCCCTCTCATAAATTATTTTGACCTAAAATATGCTACAAACATGTTTATTTCTACATGAAGGAGAAAAAAAAGTACACATGACTTATGGTGCTTCTGCTTCAAGCCTCGAGAATCTTGTGAAACTGCAGTATTGCCTTGCAGATTGGCTTTACTTTTCAGCCCCTTGGGTTGCTGTTTGGCCTCCATCAAAAATACCTTTCCTGTGTCGATTTTTAAGACAAATGTCTCCAGTCTTTCCAGTTTCTGTCCTGTGACTGTTTGTTCTAACCCATGTACTGTCATTAGTCAACCCTTGTGGTCATTTAACTCTATTGTTTTCTCTACTACCTAACTACTCTGTCTTTGTTTGTCCTGGTGGGTTTTAGTTGTCCCATGTTATGATGTACTGCTATTGACTGCCTGTTTATTGTGCATTTGCCAGCTCTAACCAGATATGTTTGCTGTTTTGGTGTTTCTGGCATAGGCTTCTTTTCATTAAAAGCTTTGTGAAGGATTGATTTGTTCAATGTAATTTCAGGATAGGTTTGTTTTCCATTCTGTTGGAAGATTATGCAAAACTTGTACCACTTCTCCTTACATTGGCTTTGAATGCAGCTCAAGACTGAGGGTAGCTCTGAATCTAGAGCTGTGATTTTGAAGAGAGCAAAAGAGGAGGCTCTTTTAGGCAGTGTTTATTTTATGTATCCCTAAAAATACCTCATACATTTCACTTAAACACACTGCTTACGCTACTGCAAAATGAGGCACCCACAGCTGCCCCTTATTACCAAATGATGAGCATGAGTCCAGTTTGGATTTGAGATAAAGTTTTATCCAATATATTTCAAATCCATAAGTTGAAATTGGGCATCAACTCTTAGTCAGACAGCTGCAGTATTATAAAAGATGTTTTGCAAGTGCGTATCAGTATGGGATGGTGCATTTCTGAAGTTTTCCAGAATGAAAGGGAGGAGAAAATGAGTCTCAATCAAGTTATTAATTTGACATTTATACAGCATGATATGAGCACTGTTATCACAGGAGAGGAATGTGGGCAGACTGAGTGTTTTTAACAGTGAAAACTTGACTTAATCTTGCTGGTATAAAAGCAAAGATCCATTTAACATGAACAGTAAAAACAGTTCAAAGTAAGACTCAAGTCTGCCTCTGACCCTTCAATGAAAGAACCAGACATGTGTAACACATGTTTGATGTTAACTCACTCAGGTCTCCTCCTTTTCCTTTTCCTGCTGTTACTGGGTCAAGGTGAGCAAAATCCATAAACAGAGGCCCAAGTCTCTTGGAGGCCCATCCAACACTGTGTTATCACTCTCAGAGCAAGAATGAGGCCTATAAATCACAGAACTGCTGCTTCAATTATTCAAAAATTTGGATCTGACATACAAAAACCAGACAACTGATCTGAACAGCTGCCTGGGGCTGGAGAACCATTTTGTATCACATCCTTCATTTTGTTTTTTGTATTTTTAAAATATGGTCTTTAAGCCTTGAGGCTAAGAGGCAACTTCCAAGGCAAAAATAAAGCCAATGCAGATGTGTAAAAATCTGCCCCTCAAATGCCCACTAGATGATGGCTGTGTAAGCACAAGATGTCACATAAATTATCCAAGTTAAAAGACCATTTTACTTCTGCCATGAGGGTCATGTTTTTGCCAGCATATGTTTGTATGTTTGTTTGTTTGTTAGCAAGATGACGCAAAAACAACTGGACAGATTTTGCTGAAATTTTCAGGAGATGCTAGAAATGGTTCAACTTAAAATGATTAGATTTTAGTGGTGATCCAGATAACTGCCATTAGTGAACAATCGTTTTTACTCAATAACGGTCTAACTGATAATGATGTCAACATGATTATGAATGTTAGGTGTGGGCTTTGCGGGTTAAGGAATCATATTTTGATGGTTGCTTAATTATGGAACTATTGCTTACAGATGTAACAGCAAGATGTGAGCTACCTTGGCAGAGGTTTGTGCTCTCCGAGTGCTTTCTAGTTACATTTTATGGGAACATAATGTGCAATGGGTGGATCTTTTTTTATAGCTTGTCTGTTTTAGTTTTGGAAGGACACTAATTGTGCATATTTGAGGACATGTATCAGAAGAATGGAGACCAGTACGATACATATGTCTGTTAGGAAGATTAAGGCCCGCCTCAGCTTCCCCTCTTTGTCTGTTTTAGGTTGAAATCTGTTGAAGGTGAAAATGCTGTTTGGGGTCTTATGGCCATGTGGTAGGGTAGGTAAGATAAAGTAGAAGTTTGTACAGCATTCTAGGTGGTGAGAGTTAGCATGGAGCTGTTGGCTTTCGGAGTTCATGTGCCAGCCTCCTTGAGGTAACCTGCCACACCTGATGGACTATTAAACGTACCCTTTGAAATTGTTTCTCTGATTTATCCGGGCAACTTCTCATAGAAAGTGACTGGGGAGAGCAAAACGTTTCAAGAAAACTAAGAGTTGATTAACTTTTTGTTTTGTCTGTCATATTTATCATGGGCCAGCCAGAGGCTTGCAAGCACTTCTTGCTTTCAGAAAATGTAAAACAAACTCATACGTTCAGTGTCTTTGTCCTCAAAAAGAGGAAAATCTAGCAGGACGGATCTGCCTGATAACAGGCTAATATGGCTACTTTGCAAGGTTATCCTAGAAGTATTGTGGGGGCTAACTGGACCAAACCCTTATGATGGGAGCTCTACACCTAGTGATCCCAATGCTGCTCTAGCTCTTGCTTCCAGTCCATAGTTGAGTTTGAGGGTCTGTACAAAACCTTGCTGTCGAGGAGATAGCAATATTGTCTATACCTGGAGCTTGAATAAAAACAGCCTGGGTCAATTGACGGTGACAGTGCTGTGACACTGAATGGTCACATGGTAGCTTCTGTTACTCTTTAGTGGTGTATTGGGATGTATGGGTGGTTTAGGATTTCTTTACGTATTCTTTCATTATGGCACAAGCAACTTGGTTTCTTTCAAATACCAACAGATGCAGACAACTTTAACCACCAAATGGCTGATGTCACTCAGCCTTTGTCCAATACTTAATACAGTCTAAGCTTACATGAAGTCCAATCAAAATTCTGCTACTCAGACTCGCCTGTTTGTTCTTTTTAGCTGCCTCCACTCCCATACCAAAAGGCTGCGAGCCCTTGTAGCGTTTGGGACAGGGTAAGCAGTGGAAACCAGGATCTGTATTGACGCAGCGATGGGCTCCTCCCACTTTGAAGCAAACATCTGTCACCATGTCACACTAGATGGGGGACACAAAAGCATCAGTAAAAGTTTTAGTCATATTTTCTTAGATGAAGTTTTAAAAATGGTGGAAAATTAGGAGAAAATTTTACCTCATTGATGTCTTCACAGTGGGTACCATTTCCACGGAAACCAGCAGGGCATGGGCCACACTCCCATGATCCATCTGGGGCACTAATACAATCCACTCCACCAAAGCAAGGGTTAGATAGACAGCCATCTGTAAAGTATTTGGTGACAAGACTGAATATAAGCATTACATTTTACATAAACTATTGTGAATAATATTGGTTTCAGAATAAATGAAATAAGCATTTGTACTATTAGCATTCATTGTCAAGATGCTAGCTCCCTTGTATAGGAAGTAGAAAAGTATTAGGATGTTTTTGAGCTTCTCTTTCTATGAGGCATGTTCTCATTTTGAAATATCTCAAAATACTAATGTCAAGTTCTTAAAGTAACAAAAGAGCCTGTCAAGTATTCTACCTTAAGTTAACTTCAGCTAACAATGCTAAGTGTTGCTAGTGGGCATTGACAATACATTTACATTGGTGTTTCATCTATCTATGAAACACTAATACATAACCACTCAAAATGTCAAACTAATGCTCCATGATTGCAAAACTGACTTGTCTGTGCATGAGTCAACCCATGTCAGTGCATGGCTGTTGCTTAGTAAGGTGAGCTTATCAAACTAACAGGACCTGCAGTGTAATGTGCGCTTGTTTAATTGCTGAAAAGGAAGTTGGTGATATTAAAAAGCTCACAATCCTGTGAAATCATTTTAACTACAAAACAAGAAGTTTCAGAACAGGATGTTCTAAAACTTAGAGGATTTTTTTACTCTCTAATTTTCAAGGATGCTAAATTACACATTAAAGTTTGGTATCCTCTTATAATCTGAAAACTTTAAAGTCATGTTACCAGAGGCTTCAAGAGGTAAACCATGGATTAATTGATTATTTCATACATTAAACTTGTGACTTTGGTTACATGGTTAGTGACAGTAAGTACGATAACTGGAACCTACCAATTGGACAGTCGTTCGTGTTACAGCTGTCATCATCGTTTGCCTCTCCGACACACTTGTTGCCGCCGTACTGAGGTTTAGGACTGTTGCATTCACGCGTCCGACTTTTGATTCCACCTCCACACGTTGCTGAACATGTTGCCCATGGAGACCACGGACCCCAGCCACCGTCAACTACAAAGACAGATCGTTGCAATCAATCAACTTTTATGGCAACTCTATTTTTATAAACAACCTCATCATCCAAAAGCTGACTTCTGAGAGCAGCCAGAGAGTCAGCAGCCTGGAACTTAACACTGCAAGATGAAACATACTGAGCTGATTTGAGTCAACATTTCCTAAAAGACAGACAGGAGGCCAGTCCAAAACACATGGGGAATGTTGCCTCAGGGGAGCCATGAGACATGAGGCTGTCTGAAAGTTTGACAGATGCTGTGATGGAGACGCCTCTTACTTAAAAAAACCCACCTGGACATGGTTTGGCAGTGCAGCGCTGAGTCTCTCTCCCACTTCCCTCACAGTCTTTGCCCCCAAGCTGTGGCACAGGAGCATTGCAGTGTCGTATCCTGGTGATCTGACCTTCTCCACACGTAACAGAGCAGGATGACCATGGTGACCACAAACTCCAGCCTCCATCCTGCCGAACTGGGAAACAAACAACAAACACATCAAGCAAGAATCATCATTATTGTCCTTTGGATTCACTTTGAACTATTACAAGTTACAGACAAGTACAGAGTGAAAAGGAAAAACACAAAGTACTGAATTTTGCCATAAGGGGCTCTTAATCAAAACATATAGAAGGTGGAAACAAATCAAGATGGGGCTTAGGCAAGGTTTGGTACCAAGAAGGTATCCTCACTGCTAGAGAGTCAAGTATCACATGTTGTATGATACTTAAAATGTATTAAAAAAGACAAAACAGTAATTTACACTTTAATGTAAGGAAAAAACAGAATGAGTTCAGGTTAACTAATAACTAAATGTTTTTAATCTCAAATGAAAAAGTACTGTGTTGAAGAGCTGAACACATAATTAAGCCAAGCCATCATTTCAATACAAAACAATATTTTAAGTTATTTGATAAATATTAACCTATTTTTGTCTTTCTATAAATACAGGTATTAATGCATATATAGTTTTTACAGAATGAATCATATAATATCGACTAACTTCTTGCAAATGGCCAAGCATCTGCCTGTAGCCACTGGCTATTGAAAAAATGAATCTTTTTCATGTTTCCACCACAGATTTTGTCCATATTTTTAAGGAGTCCTGTGATCGTAAACTTGGTATCAGTAATGAAATAAAATTTTTGGTACTGAACCAACACTGGTTAATGGAAAACTTTGATTGGTTTAGCTTTCAATTTTACTATTTTACTCAAGTACTCAGATGCTCTGACAAATGTATCTATTCCTAAAGAAATATCCAAATAAAAATAATTACAGTGACTTAAGTAGTTGTAATTAGTTACTTTCCATTCTTGGCTATTGGATTGGTGGATGCTGTGAATGAGAAGGGTGACCAGTTGCCAGACTCTGGTCAAGACTGACAAAACAGCACATTAAAGGTTTGACATCGCAAATGAGATGCAGCTTTCAGCAGCAGAGCCACTATCCAGTGTTTCTACTATGGATTAGAATGAAAAGTCCCTGGCAGTCTTTTGATAAAAAGGAACTGGAAGTACATCTGAAGTTTTTAGCTTGACGCCAACATTACACAAAAAGACCATTGGTGGTTGTGCAGAATTATCTTTGCTTTCCTTCAGAATACTTAGTTAAATTGATTGTTTTACTTATTATTTACATAAGAATGTTCAACAATGTGTAACACAATCTCAGGAGAAAGAAAAGTTGGGTTCCCAGCTCTCTTGAGTTGCTTTCTTCTTTTGTTATTTAGTGGTGACCAGCAAACTCTCAGGTTTTGATTCAGCCACTGTTTAGTGTTAGTGCTGCATCACAAGCAGCTACCAGTAAAATGAATGGAGGATTATCATTCTAAATTTTGACGATATCCATGATTTTTTTGTTAATTCATTAGTGACAGTTAATCAAAATGGACTGTTTAAAAAATCATGCTATTTTACATTGTAACAACAGTCATATTATATATGCCATGATGGAGAGGACATCAGACCAAAATGAAAGATTTTTCAGGTTTCAAAGCGGTTTTTAACACCTAAAGTATTGTAATGTTCAAGCAAATAAAGGCTTGTAATTTAGTGATCAATAAATACATTTCAGAGTAGAACTGTCTCCATGATATACCTTAAAAATGGCAATCCCACTCTAACGGTGAACATTATGCTGACTCTGTGGCACCATTTCAGCATGTTCAAGCCAGTATTTAAGTCATTGTGGGAAGGCCATTACTGATTCTGTTACTCAACATGAGCAGTGAAAGCAATAACAAATGTTAATCCAACAATTTATCAAACACCCAATTCATCTGCCCCGACCACAAGCATAAATCTTACAAAAATCTCCAGACACTTTTTTAATCGTCCGTCTAATGGTCAAATTCATTAATTTGTTTTATATTTCGGCATGGCAGGCTGTTGAGTCACTGAGCTGAGAAACTCCCTCTCTGTGGTGATTTATGGTACAGTGACTTGGACAGGGTACACCCTGAAACCAACCGAGTGATCCAGCTCTGTGCTGGCATTCGGCCTCGCTCAGATGGATCCATCTCTAACAGATTTATGAAGGTGTTAATTCTGTTTTTGTGCTTTTGAAAGTTTCCATCACACATATCATTATGTGGTGCTTTTCCACAGCTGCATCATGTATCTCCCACCCTCCTGCTGTTTTTAGTATAAAATTATTACATATTTGTGGCACACCTTGATCAAGATTGTGTCTTTGTTTTAAGTTTAAAGCAGGATGCCCTATTTCTAAATAAAAACTGTCAGTTGAAAGATAAGCCATTAAAAAAAACATCCTCACCACGGCTGTCACATTTTCCCAGGCTGCATTTGCGGGTCTGAATTGAAGGTCCCGGGCAGGGGTTGCTCGTTGCATCACATGATCGGCCTCGCTGTTGAGTTCCTATCCCGCAGGTGACTGTGCACTCCGTCCACTCTGACCAAGGGGACCAGCCGTCATTACTGTCTTTAGCTGCAGGATTAAAAAAAAAAATAGAACTTAATAGTCCACTTAGACTGCCTAATCTCAAATCAGTTCACACATCCACCCCACCAGAGGGTGGTTCTTTGAACAAAATAGCAAGTTTAATATCTTGTATTTTTTAGCATAGTGGGAAAGGAGAGTCATTATATGATAATTTTATATTATATTTTAAATAAGAGAGTATGGTAACAGCTGGTTAAAATATATTGCTTGATAAATCCTAAAAACAGACTCACATGTGATGTGTATTTTTCCTGATATAGTCTGTAGGCATCATCATTGTTCATCTTTTTTGCTGGTGTTAAAAATGCTAACTAAAGTTGCAGAAATCGTCAATATTGTAGAATTGCAATTTAAATCGAATCAGCACCTAAAAAAATCGTAAAAAATCAAATTGGGAGAAAAGCGTATTGTCCCAGCCCTAATAAACTGTTGGCCAGGTCACCCTTGTGAAAGAGGTCTTGACCTCAATGGGTCTTTACCTGGTTAAATAAAGGTTAAATAAATAAACAATATGATGATGTTTTACAATCAGCAAGAAAAAAGGTTTTATAAACACCATAGAATTAAGAATATTATATCACATAATGACTCTCCTTTCCCACTATGCTAAAAAACACTATCACTTTTACTGTAAATTTTCTCTGGGTATGAAATAAGTGTAGTGTAATAATATATCAAAACACTTATTGCTGTATTCACCTCCCATGTCTCATGATACTTCTTACTTTAGCCTAAAATAAGGCTTGAATTGTTTTAGTGAGTAAAAAATATCTGTCCAGGCAAGTTAGTCTTAAAAATAAAAACCTGTCTAATTTCCATACTCGTTAATAAATCAGAGAGTTTTTTTTATGCCTCGTGCCAGGAATAGACAGGGTAGGAGCCTGGAGGCGTCATATTTTTGGTCTATCAGTACAGCAAGCCATTATTATGGACACAATATTTTATTTTTTCCTCGAAAGTAATAAGCAAAACTCCTTATTTTAAACCAGAGATTAGATAAATAAACTTTCTTGGATTTGAGTTCCTACTGTGTAGTTTTAAAACATATAAAAAAATGACAAGCAACAGATCAACACTGCACTGCTATAATTCTTTATGTCAGCCTGTTCACCACATTACCTCATCCAAAAAAGCCACATAAGCCTCTCTGAGTGTCTTATGTTTTCACAAATAAATATGTGGTTCACTCTGAAAGACAAACTGGCTGCAGCAGCCCTCTCAAATTACATTTAAATACATATGTGACACAGTTTTTCATGGCATTGAAAACACTGAGTTGAAATAGCACGCATTCATAAAACATGCTGTTTGTGTTTATAAGCTGGAAGCAGGGAGTGGAGCACTTACGCAGACACACAGGGCAGCACTCGCCGTCAATAAACGAAGGGCTGGCACAGGCCACAGGAGGGCATGTGATCTGATGACACACGATCTTTGACTCCTGTCATTAATGAAACAGAAGATAAATCAGTCTTGATATTTAGCAGTGAATCAGTTCATATTCTCTTTTGAGTTAGCACTACCTGGCAGGTACACTTGGTACAGCTGTCAACAACCCAGTCTTCTTTATCATCAAACAGGCGTCCGTCCTGCCAGCACATGTTCTTCTCTTTAGAGTTCTTCATCTTCCCGAGGGCCTCCTTCATGACTGTGTTTTCCTCCGTCTGAACATACAAACAACAGACAGAAATGCAGACAGAGAGGAAATTGGTCAGAAAAGGTTGAGGCATACTCACGAGCGCGTACTGGGACACATTAAGCATGTCAAGGTGTACACCTGCCGACAAGATGATTCTTTTATAAGAACACATATGAGGGTACCTCTGCGCAGGTGGGATGGGGAAGAGCACATCCTGCTTCAGGGAAAATTTATAGACTTAAAGCATCTATGTGGAACCTTCATCTTGGACTGATTTTACTGGCCTCTACGTAAGATCAAACTCGAAGTTCTCATGGACTTACGTAGTGGTTGATTTGTGGGAGCTGCCACCTTGTAGTTGCATTATGATGTTTGTTGCTGACTGTGACTGCGGCGGAAATATTTTAGCAGAAAGTGCCAGACATTTGCCAGTAAAGGCACTTTAAATACATTTGACGTCCTTGGCCAGGGGTTTTCTTTCTGCCACCGCCAATGAGGTTATGTTTTTGATTGTCTGTTTTTTTGTGAACAGTTTAATGCATTGAGTTTGTAACAGATTTTGATGACATTTTCAGGGAATGTTGGTCATAGCACAAGAAAAAAGTGGTAACATTCTGGTGGTGGCACGAGTCCGGTTACTTGACACGCGGACTGACAGTTCCATATATCCGCCACAGAAATATTTCACTAGTCCATCCGGGAAAGAGCTGTTCGAAAATGTTTACAGGGCAAGAACCTTCAGAAACAACAGCAGCTTGCGATTGGTACCACCATCACTCATCACAGACAAATCCACATCAAGCAACGCTGCTACGTATGACGTAGCTTATGCTGTTGTTAGCTGTTCGCTTAAACAACCTTAGACTATTGTCTTACGTTAAATCATACCACAAAAATGTAACATTTAACACTTATATGTGACATGAACCTCATCAAATACAATCCCTGCCAAGTTTCCTAGTAAACTTCTGAGGAGAGCAGATTTCACAGCGTAATCACTGAGTAACCATGACGACCATAGACTAACCTGGAGAATTTCCGCATTCACTCCCAGTTTCCTTGCAGTGATCCCTGGTCAGCAAAAGAGCAAAAACATGCCTTCTCATAGACAAGCTTCAAGTGACGTTCTTTGCTCCACTTTCAAAGAATAAATTGAGTCTGTTTCTGCGGTCTAAACACCGCAGATATTTAGACTGCTTCAGAAGCCGCCATTGTTTTCAAACATGCAGCTCCTGCCTCTCTTTCCGGATTGGGCCGTTAAGCATTTAGCCAAATAAAGTCGTTTAACAGTGGAAGTTAGCAAGACGGACATGCAAGACTTCAGACAATGAATCAGGCAGGTCCCTGTGCCGTGCAAGGCTACGAGTCTGGATATGACAGGAAATTTTTGTAAGAAATTGTAAAAATTGCAAGAACTGGCAAATTTCCACATTTTTGACAAGAGTTTGCTCGACAGAGGTGAAAATGCCTTTGCAGAGGTTTGTGGTCTTGGAGTACCTCTAGTTTTTTTTTTGTCGTGGCAACCCTTTGAAGGATTTTTTCATACCCCCCTTGCTCATCCACCAAATGTCACTGGTTGAAATTTATCAAACTAAAATCAAGATTGTGAGGATTTATTTCCCACCAAATTTAAATCTGTGAGCAAAAAAGGTGATGCATTTTCAACCCTTTTTATGTACTTTCTATATCTCCTTCAGATAGAACCACAAGTTAATGATTGTCCTTCCCTTACCCTTTCTTCAGGCTAAAAAAGAGTGGCTATACTTGAGTCCTTTGGGTTTATTTTCTTGATAACTCAGTGACAGAAATTGTTTTCAAGGTTACAAATTAAAGGAAATGTTCAACAATGAGGGCAGACTGTTGAACCATGGCCCTTACTGATGTTAGCATACATCCCTCCTCTTGAAGTAAAGATAACCAATCACAGAAGGGATTTTGATCTTGCACCTAATCAGACTTTAAGGGGATCCAGGGTCAACTTTTGACCATACCCCTGTGCAGGTCACTGGACTTTTTAGCCAAAAGGTCAATACACCCTGCTACCCACTCATGGCATTTGATCAGATATTTTCATTGTGATCCCATTGGCTTGACTGACTGATTGTGTACGTGAACACACCGGAATAGTTTGGTTAAGGACTGATTTACTGTACCATGTATACGTCTCAAATTAACCAGTCTGGTGTGTGGGCCATGGCCCTGAAGTCCAACAGTATACATTCAGCATAGCAGAAGCTGCATTGTCATGTTCCTCTTGATATCACCATAGAGGGGCACAAGGCAAAACACTTTTGTAAGCTGACACAGTTGCAGGCATTGCACTGGTTCTTTTGACAAAACCCCCTTTTTAAAAAATATTGCTCAATATATATACCTGTGGCCAAAAAAGACTTGTTCATCTAATACTTTGATATTTTTGAATCATTGATTATAATCAGTGAATAAAAAAAAAAAGCTGGTGTCAAGCTACGATGAAACCACACCATGGCAAACTGACTTCAGGATGCTGCCACCACTAAGCTCCAACTTTCTTTCCTCACTCGTACCTCTTCTATTAAAAAATATTCTTAGTGTGACCGAACACTGTTTTTATGTATCTAAACAAATGTTTTTAACAATACTCAAAAAGGTTGCAAACAAAATCTGCTAGTCTCGTAAGCAACTTTTAGAAACCATCCTTTACGGGATGTGATTTCTTTTAATATTTTTAAGTAAGGGCTTTTTTTAGTGTGTTATGTATAAAACAAATCAATTAAGCTTTTGTCCTCCATGGGCACAAAAAACATTCAGAAACCCTACAAACCTTTAGACCAGACATGCCAAAGTGTTAATTCACTTCTATGTTTTTTACCTATTACTGCATCACTCTGAGAGCTAAACAGATAGCATGTGTTGCATTTGTGCCAGGAGTAAACCACTGACTATGTGTGATATACACATACTTAAAGTTTCTCTACGTTTTAACCATTCAACACATCACCAGTTTGTTGCTTGCTAGTGAAGTCAACACGAAGATGGTCCAGCAGTAACCAGCTGAGAGAGGAACCCGTCGCCACCTAGTTGAGTTTAATTGAGTTGACACAACTCTATCAGTAAACCCATTCAGCCCCTGTGGTTGTACACTGAGACAAGGACCCTACTGTATTAAAACTGTGTAATTGAGCTCTAACCATAGTTTGACTGACCTGTGGTGTAAACATTCTGACTATGAAACAGTCAAGAACAAAAAAAGACTTTATGCTGGAGAAAAATAAGGCAGAATCCTGCAGGCTGAAACCTGATCAATAAACTTCTTCCCCCATTGTTGAGTTAGTTTTTGCTTATTTGTTTGAAATAATAATTCCTTACATTGCCTGACACAAGAGGAGAGGCCCTGGAAACTTAAATGAACTTTCATAAAAAATGCCTCTTCAAAAAGAAACTGCTCCATAACATTAACGATAATACCTGCAAAATGTATTTTTTGTGTCTTTCTCATTACAGCAGGATACAAAACCTGATTTTTTTTCAAGTTTTGAGAGAAATAGAGAGTTTTTTTTTAGTTTTGCACTTCATAACCTCAACCCCAACTGGAGTCCATTGGATCTCTGGCTGGACTCCGGGACACTTAGCAACTGTCAGGCGATAAACTACTGCCAGAAGTTTAAGTGTATTTCTTCCATGTATGTGTGTGTGTATCCATCCTCCCGTTTGGAGAAGGGAGTCAGCAGTCTTCAGCTCAAGAATCTGAGACACCACTCGATCTGGAAGAGCCTCAGGGACCCTTCTCATCCCAGCCGCTTTTTTTTTCCTCCCAAGGTTCATGCCCAGACTCTCTTATTGCTGGGAGGCTCCCAGAGGAAACACATGGGCTGTTTAAACACAGCCAGACATTAGACTGGACCCTGCTGCTGCCAGGGGAACACTTCCTATATCCACATGTAACATGTCATAAAAGCTGTCTGACTCACGCTGCCACAGATAGACAGAGTTAAATGGGTTCAGCCATCACGGGCCACTCTATAAACAGCCCGGCGGCTACTAAATGTTTGCTTTCAAAACCATTGTAGGTTACCTAGTAACCTAATTTAAACCTCTTAGCTCCTGGCAGTGGGCTGAGGGTTGTATCATTTGTTTTCTTAAATGTCTAATTTCTCTAAGATGTTGATTTTCTTCTCTTTCACAAAGACAGATTTCACAATTTCTAATTTATCACAGAAATTGGCCTTTAAAATACAGCAAATGCAGCAGAAGCTGTTCTTACACAAACACAAATCAAGTTTGTGTCCATTAACAGCACGTCACTGATACTTTTTCTGCTACTTACCACTTTTTGTAAGCCATCGATGAGGTTACTGACGACAACACGCAGGCCGTTGAGCTCCTGGAACATGGTGCTGAGTTCCTCACAGGAGCGTTCACACATATCCGCGCCCAAATCATCCGTCTTCTGACCGATGATGTTTGTCGTAATGGAGGGACTCACATCAATGATCTCTGTGCTCTCACTCACAGTATTCACGTCATCTGAGGGCAGAGAAAGGAGACATCAGAGACAGCTTCACGCTGCTGATGGAAAACATGTTTCAGAGATATGATGATTGAAAAACAAGGGGACCTAGTGATTTCCTGTTTTCCTGAAGAGGCCAAGAGATCACAACAATGTGGTGATTACAATGTTTATTGTGTTCTCAAAAACAGATGTTCAGACAGCGCTGTTTGGTTTGAGGGATGTGTTTGTGTTTGAAATAGTGATAGTAAATCTTTCCACAAAAGACGGCAGCAGTTCAGCGGTGTGAGGGCGACAGGGGGGCAAACGTGAGACTGAAAAAGCAGAAACCTGGGTGTTCCTGATGTCATTGTAAATCTCTGCCGTGTTTTAGGTAAGTGGACACTTTGAACATGAATTTAACAGATTGGAGTGACCACACATAGATTCCCAAGTGTCCTAAAAGCTAATGTTCTTTCACTTGTGGCTAATTTGTAGCACAGACCCCTCATGAAACCGTCAACTGCTGCATGACAAAACAGGAGACTCCAAAATTCCACAGTCTCTGAATTTATCATGTACTGATACTGTTGTGCATTTTACAGCTGGAAATGTTTATATCCAAACCAGTGGGTAGAGGTGAGCAATGACTTTTAGATATTCACACATTAATACCTTAATCAAAACTATTTTCCATTAAAAAGCACATGGTTGCAGTTTGGAATTGCTACAAAATGATTGCTGTAGCATATTTATGAGAACTGTTTTCTAATCAATAAAATTACAATATATAGAATTTTGTTATTAAAACATCTTTATTGATTGAGCCAGTCTAACCAGTGAAAACTTGCTGAAAAAGAGTTTAACCTGAGACCTACTCAGTTTACAGTTGTACTTGTTCTAATTATTTTATCAACTGAAATGACAGAGCAGAAATAACAAACAGTACATGTCTTTTATTGTCTTGTAAACACAGAAAGAAATGCCAAAGACTGCTGTGAGCTGATGATCTGTTTCTGCATTTCATCCATGTTTGTAACCTTGAAGAGCAGCTGGATACGCCAGATTTCATGTCTGTCATCAGGCAGATTCATCTTGCATAGCATCATGCTGAAACAATTGTTTCAGTCAGAAATGATCCCATTCTTTGTGCTTGAAGTCGACTTGTAGCAAATCACATAGTTGGGCAATATAAGCATGGACTTCTTACAGAGGACAGCAGGGGGTGATCATGCAGAGACGTGTTGCCAGTAAAACAGTCGTTTTCCCATCTAACAGCACGTTTAGCAGCGTCTTTCACTGCTGCAGTGTGACACAGTTTTCTGGTGTTTTTTCAGCGTGCATGAAACTTAAACAATTTGAACTTTTCAGCAGCAAATACACAAGTGTTGGTGGTCCTGATGCCGTCAGGAGCCAGCGAGTAGGTTTTTGACCACATTATGAATCATTCTGACAGTGAATAATGGTGAGAGAAAAGTGTTCTTCATTCAAACCAACTTTAAGCACACTGTGTGTTTAAGCAAATGCCATTTTTGTTTGCGCCTTGACGCATCTCTGTGTGATCTGCCATAGACGGTCAAATGCTATCTCATGACAAATGGCAAACCTTCATCCAGCTAATGCTGATGTCTACTTACATTTAAAACTGGATCATAACTCAACAGCACTGTGTAGATCAATATACTGCTGCTCACACTTTAGAGGGGCAAACGCTGTAAAAGCTGAGTTATATCCTCTTGTTGTTTGTACTTGCTGTTAAACAATAAAATGTTGTCTTCAATCATCAAATGCACTGTGCTCTATGTACATATTGTTGCTTGTCCCTTGGTTTTATTCACAACATCAACAGTGATTAGTTGAAGACTTAAAAAATCCTAAACTCATGCAACCCCTCCACTTCTATACCTACTGAGTGTATGTTGTAATGCTAATAGTGAGAAAAAACCCAAGTCTTTGACTGGACTGTTACAAAACATTCCTTCAATCACATAACAGTATTTTTTTTGAAAGGTTCTGCCATCCTGGTCACTTTCTACAGGACACTGTCTAGTAGGACCTAAATATATCTAACTGATAAATGAAACAGTCATCTGATCTGCCAGGTTGCATGTTCTTTCTGCTTACCCATAAGGTGAATCAGGATGGCGTGCAAACTAACTTGCTGAATTTACAGAAAGAACACATGACAGCCATCATGCTTCTACACCTGAATAGTTTAGAGCAAGTATGCCTCTTGCTAAAGTCTACTTTGAACAGCCTGTCTTATTAATGTTGTTGAACTAACCCATTAGATGAGAACAATGGCGCTATTTAAGTACATACACTGGCAGAGGGCAGTTCCTTTTTTGAAACTCGTCACTTCATAATGGAACAAAATGCAGCAAACTCAGGTCAGTCACTGAGTAAAGCAATAATATCTCTTGATTGGGGCTGTCAAACTATTAAATTTTTTACCAGATTAATCACAGGATTGCTGTGGATTACTGTCAATTAATCACAAACATAATTTATTTGCAATCTATATTAATCGCGTGAGGGTGGTTTGTTGTTATCTGGACTACGTGTTTGTCGAAGTGCTAGCAGTATCCCCAACTGATGCATGCTTCACGTTAAATGTGGTACTTTAAGCTGGAAGTGCTTCGGTGAAAAGAAAACCTCTTCCTGCAGAGTGTGCATATAACTTTAAGTCAGTCCACAGTCCCATCTTGTGTTTTTTGTATTGATATTTCACACTGAAAGCCAGGGCCACCATGCTGTTGAGCGTGTTCCAGTTCAAGTTTTTTGGTTCTGCCAGATCGACTGCCCATTTGCACACGTGTAGCAGCCTACGGTAAAGCAAGTCTATTTGGACAAAACGCATTGCCAGAGACGTTGAAGGGATTTGAGTCATTCTACACTGCAGATGGGGTAATTGTGTCACAATTTTTGATCAGATTTATCATTATGATGGATTAATCAGCGTCATTGCATTAATTTTGACAGCCCTTCTTTGATGCAACAAAACTTTACTCTTAACTCTGGGAACAATCATTTGAAAACAAAGTAATACTAAGTATCTAAGCCCATTAGAGCCAATTTAGCACCAAGCTAGCAAACTCCATGTGTATCCCAGTCCATAAAATCATCAGATATCCTTAGAAAGCTGCCTGTGTCTTTAGAAGAGAAAGCATCCTACAAATGCATATCCATACTACCGGGGCGATGAGGTTAACTGCTCTGTCATCTTTGTAATAAAAACTGGAGCTGGAACCCAGACGTAAGTAATGTGTCTGTCAGCTGTGATCTTTTCACAAGACAAGCAATCAAAAATCAAACCACATGGCAGGGCAGGGCATTTTTGTGTGGGCTGAATTCTGTGCTATTACCTCTTAAAATATGAGTATATGTCCTTTAACTTCCCTCCCTTTACCTTAAAATTTATTTCCTTTTTTTAACACCAAACCCATGACCTTCGGTTGTATCATGATGAGCTTTGTGAATGTTTAATGCAAAAAACACAAGCTGCATATCAAAGCTCCACGGGATGACTGTCAGTCAGCCAGAGCACAGCGCATTTCTGCAACTGGTTTGGCTCTCGCTGTGTAAATTGGCGAAGATTAACAGCAGGCCAGGGACTCTAAATCATAAAGTCGTCCAAATTGTCCGATGTTGTCCCCCCGTAGCCCGCCCTGTGTTTTCTTTCCCTCTCAGTCTGCTGGATTCATTTAAATCTCAGGAGACATGCACACTGGGAGTGCATGTGGACGTGCACTAGCTTGTCTGTGAAAGCATTTACACATTCTTCTCCCCCTGATAGGTATCCTCTGTTTTCTCAAAGGCAGAAAAAGGAAGGAATTAAGAAAGAGCAAAAGACGTGGGTAGGTGTAATGCTGCTGTTAATTGTCCCAACATGGCTGCTTTCATGAGCCAGAGTTTTACCAGTTTATGAGCAACTTTTGGCGAAAGTGAAAAAGAACACAATCAGGCACACATATGGTGGCAGTGTTTCTGGGAAACACACGAAAAGCTCATTGCTAGTGAACCAGTGAACACATTATTATATAACTATTAGTTGACCATACTAAATTGGCATAGCTACTTGGCAGCCAACAATTGATTCGTTGCCGGTTAACAGGAAATGAATATGTCCCTAGCAGCCAGGAAAACATACAATTAATTTGCATACCTACTGGGTAACAAATTGGTAACAGACTGATGATTAATCTACATAAAACTGGCAATATTAGGTGATTAATACGGTTAATTTAAACTGTAATTATTGATGGAACCAGACAACGAATGCGTGATTAACTCCCAGTTAATGAGGCGATAAATGCATAACTAACCAGAAATAAACCACATCCAAAATTGGTGTATATGATACAAGTAACAAATCAGAAATAAAATGCAAGTATATCCATGCTAATGCTAGCATAGGGCAAGTTACTCAATGTATATTTTACAATGTAAATCCTGGGATTTTTTTTTACAATTTTATTTCAAAATTATCAAATTGCTTCAATTATGACTTACTTTTTACCTTTCCCTCCTAAAAACTGACCTGTGGCAGGTTTAAAATTGAGCTTATTAAAGAAAAAAGCGGCTGTGTCTTCATTGATACAAATCAAAAGTAACGATAATTCTTTGAATTGATAAAAGTCTGCCTCTGCCTTTCCCTTTCATCCTCTAAGGTGTGTTTAACTTTTTAGTATGCTGTGACGGTACACATTGTCATGAAAGCAGCACCAAAATTAATGAAGTGACTTCAAGTTACTTTGATAAGTAACTTAAATATTGTTTCTCTTTTAGAAATTGCAATCCCTTCTTTTACCGGTTACTCCAAACGTAGAAGTGATAGAATGATATTTACAAGTAACAAATTAAAACCACTGACAAATTTTTACATAGTTATCAAGTAACTGATAAGTAACTTACTGCTAGTTGGGTTATATCATAACTGAAAGGGTAACAAGGTAGCTAGTGAGTTATTAGCTGCTAGAAGGACTGGAACTATCAGAGCAACTAAGTGCTGTTTAACCTGAATCAAGTGTTTTCCTTTTCTCAATCAATCGGTAACTTTTTTGTTAACAATGAGATGAGTTTTGTTCTGGAGAGGGTTGCAAGTAACCTGGCATGCCAGATGAACATTTCCACATTGGAAATATTTCACTAATCCATCTGGGAAGGAGCCATGCGAAAATGTTTTCAGGGGCAGAACCTTCTAAAAACAACAGCTGCTTGTGATTGGACAATCATCACAGACCAATCCATATCAAGCAGTGCTACTATGACGTTGCATATGTAACGGCTTAATGTAGCGGCTAATGGCTAACCATTAGCCGCTACAGCTAACGGCTTACAAGGGCAAACAACAGTGAATGGCCCTTAGCCGTAGTGACTAACTGTTGTTAGCGACTTACTGTTGTTTGCAGCTATGGCTGTTGTTTGTGCTTGTTAGCCATCAGCCGATAGCTCAACTACCTTAAGACCATTGTTTCACATTTAATTAAACTACACAAATATTTCATTTAACACTTATATGTGGCATGAACCTTGTCGAGAAGACAATTAGTACGAAGTAAACTTATGAGGAGAGCAAATTTCGCCAAGTATAACTGTGTAACCATGATGACCACAGGCTAACTGACATTAGCCGCCATTATTTGTACAACAGGAAGTGACTTAACTTTGTGTCAAGTCACTTCCTGTTGTTGTCACACCCACAACATATTGAAAATGCTCCATGCTCATTTATCTCCTAACAAACTGGCACTTGGTAACAATTGTTTACCTCGTTACTATGTCAGTTTTGTGTAACTTCTTGTGACGTGTGACCCTTTTGACTTGCAGCTGCTACAAGACCAAAGCTCTGACTGCTACCTGCTAGCATTTAGCGAACTTCTAAGCCTTAGTGACATTTGTTCAACACATAAATTGCTTCAGCTGGAATCCAGCTCTGTTTTTGGAAACAGAAATGTAGCAATAATTTTATCAAAAGCAAACACGTACACCACATATGGATATATTTTGTCACATTGGATCAAAGACACTGCAGCCAAATCCGCTGACCCTTCAGCTTTGTTGCATAGGATGATTATCTCCACATTCACCCAGATATCTGGTTCTTCTTAGCTGCTGTTGCTCCTCGCGTGAGCCTCGCGGAGGATCACAAGGTATTATTACTCATGTGAGTGGAGCTTCAGCTGAGAAAAGTAACCCAATCAGCCAATATATGACTTCATAGTGTGTGTGTGTGTGTGCGTTTGTGTGTGCAGCTGGAAGAGGAAGTTCTCCACTCTTCAGTGTAGCATTCACTTTCTCTTTTCTGTTTTCTTTCCCAGGGCATTATCCCGAGGCCACTGCCAATAGAAATAAATGTAAGCATCTGTATCTCCTTTTGTTCACCGCACGCTGCTCGACCTCGAGCCACCACAGCGACATGGCGGTTTCTGTGAGCATGAAGACATGGTGGGAGATCTCATAAATCAAACATTTTTTGACCCATATAAGGATCAAATAAGTCAAATCTACATGAGGAAGTCAGCTAAAAACGAGAGATCTGTGTTATAAGGAAAGTTCCTCTTCAAATTTCACTGGTATTTGTTCAAAGGAAATACACAGACTCTGCAGTCAGCTTTATAATTCTGAATAATTCTTTATATGCTATAGTGGCCCAAGCTGTCTTTTGCATTTGTACCTGTGCATTTGTGTGTCTGCATTGCTCCACAATAAAGTCTGCTCTTGTTAGTATATACTGAAACATGAAATCAGACACACTTATTGTTTGATTACAAAAGCTAATAAATAATAACTATCTATTTTAAAGCACTTTGGATCACCAAAAGGGTTGCTATAAAGGGATGTATATACAAAGAAAATTTTAAAGAACATAATGCACTGCATTTAAGGTTACTGCATTCTTTTAGAAAAGAAGAAAAGGAAGGGACATAAAAGTATATCAAATTTATGGCTATTGAATCAGTTGAAGCAAAAAATATTCTTGTGCTTGTTTGGCCACTGACACACATGCCAGGAAATGCATGTATAATACCTGAGCAAGTAGATTTGACATGCTAGTTCATCTTTGGTCACACTGATATAGGGCTGAACAATTTTAGGAAATGATCTAATTGCGATTTTTCTGACAGATATTGCCATTTCAAGTTGATTTATGATTTTCGTCAAATCAAGCTTCAGTGCAAGGGAAAGACAATAGTAAGGAAATCAATGATCAAAAGCACATAGCACATTATTCATCATCATTATTTAAGGGATACTCCAACTTCTACTCCTAAAACAGAGGTTGATTGCATTGGCCGAAATTCATTTTTGATCTGAAAACAATAAATCACTCAGCCTTACACTGATATGAAAAACTATGCCGGGGAGCTCAAACACTGGCGGCCACCCAGCCCTACCCAGTTGACTATACAAGCCGATAACAAGCCTTGTGGTCCATGTCTGTTTGATGCGTATTTCAATTTTTGAGAAGGTGCACGTCACAGTATCTGTAGATTATCAGGACTCCACAACATGGACTGACTCAAAAACTCTTTCAAATCACAGAATTAAAGTCCAGCTCACTCAAGCAGGAGTATTTATCTTTTCAAAGCTGCTCTTTACTTTCATGCACCACGGACAGTTTTGTTGCAGATACCTTTACGGGTGTTAAATTTCATTGAGTTACCATGCTATCTGGTGTCGCTAATGGTCCCCTGGAAACACCAGCTAATTATAAAGCCCCTCTTCTTCGTGCACAGTTTATTTACACATATACTACATGGCATATTACTAATAAATAAATATGCTCATTTGTATGATCTCACATAGGACAATGAATCTCCACTCTTATTGTTGTTATATTGTCATTTTGCTGGCTTCTACCCATAATGCAGAACACTTACTGTGATGTAATGACTTGAGGTAGCCTTTTGCAGTACTCAGCTTGGACTCAGTCCTTTTCAAAACACTACCATGGGAACATCAGATGATCCAGGGAAAAAAAACAAAGCAATCTAGCAGTAGGTGTAAAAACCACCTGAGATTTCCTATTGATGAATAACTGAATATTCAAAAGTCATTGCCCATTCGTACCCTTGTCCTCAGTGGTAGCAGCATTACAACCAAGGACAAGTATAAATAATGCTAAATAAAGTATAGTTATAAAGTTAGATAACTGTCCCCTGAAATGTTCTTTTCTGTGTAAACTTATGACTTTAACCTAAAAGAATATCAAAAAAAATGCTGAAAAGGCTTGTCTGGAGAGTTGCTGTTGTTGATACTTAATAAAAGACAGATATGATGCTTGGGAGACTTGCATGTGAAAGAGTCTCTCAGGCACATCTGTAAGGTATCGAAGCTTGAAAGGCTTTGCTAATATGATTATTTTGACTCATCATTTGGCTCATGAAAATCCCACAATTAGAGATGGTTCCCACTAACTGACTTTGGCAGGCACTCTAGGGTAAAAGTTGTTTTAGGATAGACCACAAATAGATCAGCTCTTACTTGGTTTTATAACTTCGCAGTCCCTGCTAAGGAGGACGTCCTCGATGGCCGTATCAAAGATGAAACGCACATTCTGCAGAAGGCCCTGTTGGAAAGAAAGATGTAATTTGATCATTGGGAATACCACTACTTTCTCATGTTCTGGCTACTTTTGCATACATCCTCTGTCTTTCTCTTCTGAGGGAAAGCATTGGGAAACAGCCTACCAGACAACCACATTCACACAGAGGCTTAGTTCATTTGTTACACACATTCATGCACTTTATGTTGCACACAAGGGGCAAATTAAAGTCTAAATAAGGACTCCTTTTCTTGCAAAATAACAGGGGCAACATGTAGCTACTCTGCTATATTTCAAAAGGGATCATGCTTGTCTTTTTTATCCAGAAACCAAAAAAACATATTTTCTCTCACACTGCAGTAGCTACTTTTCTATTAAGTTATTCAAATGCTTCAGAAGTCCCTGCACATAGCTAAAAGACACACAATTGTTGTGATGAATGATTTAAATTGTAATAAATTTGACTATGTGACTTCTTTAAGGTTTACATGGCGCAGAAAACTGTCAAATCAGATATGTTTTCATTGCGTTTTGGCCTTGTGTCTACATAGGAACTCGTTGAAAACGGAAACTTTTGAAAACAGGCTCCAGAGTGGAAAGATTTGAATCCGCTCTCCATTTAGCTCTGTGTAAACCCGTATCAGAGTGTTTCAGAGTGAAACACTGACGTCACCGCATGCGCAGTACTCTTTCAGATGAAGGCTGCGTGCGCATACCAGGAACAACAACAGCTCCGGCCATCCGCCGAGTAATGTGTGAGCCTCTTCCAGTGCTCGGTTTGTTATCCAGACAAAACTATCCAGACAGATTTGTTGTCCGAACTAATTCGCTGTTCAGAAAAGAAACTCCTGCATCTCTGTGCATCTATTCGCCATTGTTGTTTGTGAAAGTTTTTCTTCTTCTTTCGTGTATTGTTGCAGCGCTGCCTCTCTGCAGACCTACACCGCCATCTACTGAACCAGCATGCATACTACAGTAGATTAACTTGTCTCTGAGCGTCGTCGTTTGAACGCAGAAGAATTCTAAAACACAAAGGACAAATCTTTGCGTCTTTAAGTCAGGAGTTTCCATGTAAACGTAGCCTATCTCTATGATTAATGGATGCTTTGGCAATAATGCCTCACATTCATGCCAGTGAAGCTCTTTGACTTGCAAATTGATTACAGTTTAGGTGAAGATTAGCTGATAACATGACAGCTGTTAGCATTAAAATGCAAATGATTTGTTAGGCTGTACAAAGGATCTGTCGTAATGCAAGAGCAATTAACAATCAGCTTTTACTCGGACAACTCAATTTTCTCTACCAAAGCTGCTAAGTGAGCTTGAAACATTGGCCCAAGTAAGTTCTTGGCAGGATGCCCTGTATGGTTGAATGATGGCTACACCAAACCGTGATAAGCTTTTGGTTTAGCTTCTTTTAAAGAGGTCATCTTTGCCTTAAATCAGGTTTACACATTTGTTTCTTAATGTTCAACCGTCTCGTTAAAGCTCCTGTCTTTGCCCTTTGCTAAAGGTCAACTCTGTGGTACTTGGTCAGTTCATCCCTGCTTGGGCCCATACTGTCAAAAATTATGTATTACTCTGATGGCATTATAATTTACAAAGAGTTTTGTGATTTAATTTTGGTAATCTGAATCTGGAGGTGGATTCGGGACTTTTTAAGGTTTTGTTAACATTTTGAGACATGGCAGTTATCCACACTTTCACTAATAACTCAAAAACAGATGTTGATAACATGTTCAGAGCAGGGAATATTGATCATGGCACAAGGGAGAAATGTTTAAGTTGTGGAGGTGATCTGAAATCCTATGTGGATCCGAAATCCTTTTTAAAGATATTTTAACTGTGACATTGGGCAGTTTTCCAGTTTTGACAATAACTCGCCTGACAGTGTCAGAAATGCCTTGTGAGAGGTGCCTTTAGAGTACCTCTATTCTTAATGTGTTTTGTAGCTAGCCCTCTTCTTGCTAAGACAATAATAAGTCATATTTTCTGTCTTACCCTGAAGTGGCTTTCCCGGCTGGATCCCTTTGCTACATACATGCGGCTCCCCTCAGCCTGCAGGTGCTCGTAGAAAGGAGCATCCAGGATGAAGCTATCAATCAGGCTGCAGCCCACGTACAGGTTTGCATTCTCCCCGTGCACATGGAGTGTGATATTCTTCCACTGTGAGTCAGACAGGTCCACGTCCTCGAATGAAAACAGGTTCTGTGAGCCATCCTCCCAGTAAACCAAGTCCAGAGTGTTGGCACGTCCGTTTGAGACTATCTCAAACTGTCGTTGACCATCAGGGCCCTCCAGACCCATTAGGGTCCCTCGAGAGGCTCGGTCCTGGCGAATGGTGGCCACGAAGACAAAGCCCTCGTTGTTTTGGATCTGCTGCAGGATTTGTTTTAGGATAGGAGGGCTTACTGGGGGCAGGTGATCGAAGCGGATGAAGCGGTAAGCAGGGGTGTCTGAGTTTTGGCCCCTGAACTGTTTGGCCCCGAGAGTCTTGCGTGTGATGTGGCTGATTTCAAACAAGTCGAATGATGTTTCATCCTCCTGCTCACCATCTATGAATCAGAGAGAGGATGCAAATTGAAAGGCAGGAGAAAGAGTTTGTAAACTCTTATTTGTTCAAAACAGAAAAGCTTTCCTATAGAGAAAAGAGAGCAAAAGTCTTCAGCAGTAGTTCTCAACTGGTCTGGTCTCAGGGTCCACAACCTCCTTAACGAAAAACTGGGCCAAATTGATAAAAAAAAAATCAACCACTGAGATCTGAGTAAAATGATGCAGTTGGCACCTCATGGGGAGAAAAATAAATAGTTGGACAAAGACACAAGACGAAGCAAAGGTCAAAAACATCAGTTGTAGAAGTCGTGTAAGGGTTCATTTGAAAACATCGTATTTTACTCATTCCCATGACAACATTTCAGTTTTTGTCATTCTCCAGAGGATGGAGTAGAGAATTAAATGTATTCTTTTGAGGAAAATCAGCCTGGTTATTAAAACACAATGAGACAAATATGTCAAAATCTCAATAAGTACTGATAAATTCCATTTTTGAGGAACACATGTATGACTCCCTGTAATCAGCAATACAACCAACTTTATGGTCCCAAACCACAACACTTATGAACCACACCATCAAACATATAGTCACAAGAGTAGAAATTGATGGAAAACAACACTTATGGGGCTTATAGAACTTTGGAGACAATAATCATTTTTTACTCTTTATCATAATAACAATTATATTAGATTTTCTGCTTACCTTGAGTTAACGCCAGGAGGAAATGAAATGATAAGAGCAGCAAGAAGAGACCTCTTCTGAGTATCATGTCTCCTTCAGAAACAACAGAGATGCCTTTCATTAGTTTTTGTAACTTTTCTTTTGGTAGAAACCATGGGTTAGAGCTGGGCAATGTTTAATAATGTATTACATTTTAATATTTACAAACTGAATGGCAGTACACCATCTTGATGTGTTGCTTCATGGCACTGTTGTGCTTCACTTCACTTTAATGACAATAAAGCCTGATACCTAAATTATTTTTCAGTAAAGAGAACATCCCAGATTTCATGTCAAGAATCATGTGACATTGTGACCATTTGATTTGTCAACTATGACAGAAGTATAAAACATGCAGCACTGGTCAATTTATCTTTTGAATTGATAAAAATTGCAGACAAGCTCCAACACTGTGACGTGTTGCACAAAACACTGACATTTCCACATACTGAACTTCTCAGGACTTTAAAAGAAAACATGTTTCATGCTGATAAATTCTTCATTGTTTTAATGATTGTTGCAATCAAAAAGCACAGAATCTTCACACATCTTCAGTCATATTTTTTTTCTAAAATAGGATGAGAAAGCACTGGCTGAATTGAGCAATTATGGCAACATTTGGAAAAGTGCCTAGAACTGGAATTCCCCTCAGAATTTTAAGATTTCTGCGAACGTAACTTTACTTTTCATACAGTATTCAAGAGAGTTTTCAAGAGCCAGCAGATGTTGATAATTTACTGCTTTAAATGATCAAAACCTGCCAGCATTTATAATACTTCTTAGATTAAATTAATAAAAGGGCAGTTCCCAATTTGGATAGAATATCTTTGATAGATTATCCAGTGTTCAGTGAGCATTTTTTATTATGTGGAACTTAAAGTTAGTAGTCTGTTTATTCTCTTAATATATGTTGCACTTACAAGTTAAAAATACACCTTAAGCCTTGAAAAACTTCCCAGCTCTACCCATGGCCCCTTGTCAAATGTGTATGCATGTTTCCCTGTCACAAAATGGTGCATATACAAACAGAAATAAAGCAAGCAAACATGGCAATACCGTAATAATACAGTCCTGGCTGATTTAATACCTTAACTGCTTCACATCATTAAATTTGCCACATTCTGTGTATAGAGGAATAAAAATACCATTTGCTCACACTGTTTTAAATCCATTATTTTCATCAGAAAAGCAATAAACCCATTCTACCACCCCACAAAAACAACACAAACAGCTCATCAATCCATACTTACCTGTTTATTGCAGTTTTTACTCCTTGAATCTGTTGTATATCCGGGAAAAAGTTAAATAAAAACCTTAAATCGTTTAAGAAAACCAACTTATTTGATGAATCTGAGCCGCGGCTGCGATGAATGAGAGGTGGTATTTCCTGAAACCTCGTGCGTAAAACACGTTAAGTCCACTTTGGTTCACTACATCCACTGCCTGGAGGACTGGAGGCGCAACAGTGGCTGTGGCTCTCTGCTCCCTCCTCTTATATAGAGGCGCACAGAGAGCCTGTCAATCAAAATCCTCCCGGTTTTAGTAGTTTTAGGTAGGTTGTCAAGAGACAGGGTTACATAATGATCTTCCGATGGCGTAATTTTCTTATCCGAGCTCTCATGCGGAGGCTGGTATGGGGGATCAAGGACCCCTCCCTTGCTGTCTGTCTGCCTCTCGCACCGAGATGCCCACCACCATCCCCGCCCTGTCAAACAAACCCACCTTCCCTCAGCTAAGTGTGTGTGTGTGGAGCTCATTCACTTTCACTTGGTGAGAGGATGGAGCCAGACACGCTGCGCTCTGCAGGACAAAGTAACACGGATGAAGCTGCGCACGCAGGACGCAACAGTAGATACACGAGCAGCTCATAAATGTGTAAAAGATTATTTTCTCCCCACAGATAAAACTTTGAGAAGGAAATACATTACCAGACCAGTTCCGAAGAAGATGGGACGTTGCGTAAAGCCTTGATGAAAAATAGGATTTGCAAATCCCTGTCGACCTGTACTTGATTGAATGCATGACAATTTTTTTGAATTTGATGCCTGCAACACATTCCGAAAGAACTGGGGCGGGAGCACTTTACATCACATTTTCTTTAACAACAGTCAGTAAGATTTTGTGAACTTAGGACTGTATTTATTGGAGTTTTATTGATTAACTCATTTCCCATTTTTTCTTGATATATGACCTCTGATGCTCAGCAGTCCGGCGCGTCTGTTTTGGTATTTTGCCCCTCATGATGTGCCACACATATTCAATGGGAGGCAGGGCTGGACTGCAGGCAGGCCAGTCTAGTACCTGCACTCTTAGATTAAGAAGCCACACTGTTTTTTCAAGAATGTTTTGGGGCATTTTGTGCCTTTATTGAAAGGAGAGAGAAAGAGAGACAGTGGATAGGTTGCAGAGAGGGGCAAGAGAGAGTAAGGGGCGGACTCTGTGCAAACTGGCCACAGGCTGGATTTGAACCTGGACCAACAGAGCATGTACACACATGGATTAATTGTTGGTACCCTTCCATTAAAGAAAGAAAACCCCAGATGGTCACTGAAATGAATTGAAACGGACTAATGAATAAAAAAATACTGTATCTCAATGAATTAAAAGCAGACTTTTTTTTTTTTAAATTGTGGTTCAACTGAATCATTTTATAAAACAATCTAATGAAACTGGCCTGGACAAAAATGATGGTACCTCTAGAAAAGAATGAAATTATTTGACCACAGGGACATTGTCCTGTAATTAGCATGACAAGTGTCTTCAAACTTGTAATCAGCCCATTTAAAGCCTGAAAAGTAGTGACTGTACTGTTTGGTATCGTGGTGTGTGCCACATTGTATGGACCACAGAAAGCTAAAGAGAGAGTTCTCGAAGGAGATTAGAAAAAAATTGACAAGCATGTTAAAGGTAAAGGCTAGAAGGCCATCTTCAAGCAGCTTGATGTTCCTGTGACTACAGTTGCGCATATTATTCAGAAGTTTAAGGACCACAGGACTGTAGCCAACCTCCCTGGATGTGGCCGCAAGAGCAAAATTGATGACAAATTGAAGAGACGGATGTTAACCAAAGAGCAATGAACAACTAACTCCAAGGTCAAGATACATCAATATCAGATAGTTCCATCCATGAGTGTATGTGCCAAAGTGGACTTGATGGAGGACACCACTGTTGAATGCAAATCATTGAAAAACAAGACTGGAATTTAGCAAAATGCATATTGACAAGCCACAAAGCTTCTGGGAGAATGTCCTTTGGATGGATGAGACAAAACTGGAGCTTTTTGGCAGGTCATATTCACTCTGTGTTCACGGATGTAAAACAAAGCATACAAAGAAAAGAACGCCGTACCTACTGCGAAACATGAAGAAGGCTCAGTTATGTTCTGGGGCTGCTTTGCTACCCACAGGTTATGGGTCCTCCATCAGGATAATGACCAAATCATTTTTGTCCTGGCCAGTTTCTTTAGTTTGTTTTTTGAAATGATGCTGTTGAACCACGTTTCAAAAGCAATGTCTGGTTTTCATTTGTTGATATTCAGTAAATTTTTATTTATTATTACTTTAGTCAAATTCAAGTTATTTCAGTGATCATTGTGGATTTTTCTTTCTTCAACAGAAGGGTACCAATTGTTTAGTCCACGTGTGTATATGGGTCATGCCTGGTCCCTACCACTCCACCAAACCACCACCGAAGAAGCCACACTGTTGTAACACAGATTGTGGCGAGGCATTATTTTGCTGACATTAGCAGGGATGTCCCTCAAAAAGACACTGGATGGATGGCAGCATGTGTTGCTCAAAACCAGTATATAATAGTTCATCACAGATGCTGGCTTTCAAACTATGGGTTGTTAACAATCTGAATGATCCCTTTCCTTTTTAATCCAGAGAACACAACGTCCATGATTTCCAAAAACAATTTAAAATGTGTACTTTTCATAGCACAGCACACTTTTCCACTTTGCTTCAGTCCATCTCAAATCAGCTTAGGCCCAGAGAAGCCTGTGCCATCTCCAAATAAGTTTTTTTATAAACATTTCTCAGACTTTCAAATCTTTTGTTGCCCCTCTACCAGCTTTTTTGGAACTTGCAGACATCGAATTATAATATATTTTTTGTTTGTTTACACATTGTCACAACTTTATTGGAATTAATGTTTCAATAAAATAGAGAAGGCTTAAATAGAGAAGAGCATACACTGTACAAAAGAAAAACACTTAGAGTGCCCTATATAATTGAATGATGGAACAAATATGACACTTATGGCAGTTAAGAGAATAAAGGGAACATTTTAATTGAGTATACTGATATAATATAGAAAAGAGGAAAGTTAGGAAAGCATATCAAAATATTAAGTTAAAATCATAATGTTTCAAACCAGAGATGGGAAACAGTAGTTACATTGTGTGCCTCAGTCAAATCATCTTCATAGAGGGCCACATTTCAGCCATTTAAAGGGTGCTAAAGGTTTATAGTCATCATAGTTAGTTGTTTGATCAACATTTCTGTCTAAACTCAAATGCAGCTGGAAGTACTTAATCTAATGAGCTGATCACAAGTTTCAAGCCAGTTTCAGCTACTTTTTTGATGAAGTAACAGAAGTTGCTGTTTTGTGAAGTTTATTTTACTTGAATTTTTATTTTTCTATTTAGACAAAGGCAAAAAACAAAGCTTTACAGAATAAATTACTACCAATTACAGCTTTGTTTTCTTGGAAATGCTGCTATTTTCATGTTGCCATGGCAGACACTCTGGTTTTCTTCATGTACACACATTTACACTGAATATGGCATGGCTGTTGGAGCCAGATGCACTGGTCTGATTCAGTGAACTGCTGATGGACTGGGATTTTCACACACAACCAGAAAATGGACAGAAATAGAGAAAATATTCAGAGTGAAGTTGTTCTTTGTGTGAAAATCCTGATGGTGAAAAAAGAATGGGCAGAGTGGTTTGAGAAACTAAAAAGTCAACAGTAAATAAAATAGCCACTCGTTAAAACCATGGTATACAGAGGACTGTTTCCATATGAACAACATGTTGAATCTTGTGATGCACATTATCATAATTATGTTATCGATATCATCTTATAAGTGCTCCAACAGTTAAGTTTGGGTATTGGCAGATATGAAATTTCTGCCAATATTTACTGCCACTATTTTGGCTTTATATAATAGCTTTAACTCTGTGGACTTCTTGCACATTTTTAGGACTGACATACTGTTAGCAGACTGCTATCTTTGTGTTTGTAGTGCTGAAAAGGGGAATCTTTTTTAAAAAGATCTGCTTACTTGTTAACATAGTCTCAGTTGAGACAAGACAGGGGATTTTGTGGTGCTCATTTTTCCACTGGTCAAGACATTAATAAGAAAATATACTTCTGATATAGATCAGCAAGTATATCCAATGTGTTGGTTCATACTGTCATTTCAGCACAACAAAAACCATACTCGCAGAGACAGGCAGTGCTCATTTGCAGTGCAGTGGACAAACCAAAAGGCTTTTGGTCTGCTGTTTCAACATGTCTAATTTTTGGCGTGTGCAGGTCAGGCTATGCACAGACCATTCAGGTTACACAAACCTAGAGCAGAGGTCACAGCGAAGCCTCAACACAAAGATTTAAGTAGAAACTCTTATATCTTCATAACCATATACCGTCTTATCTTTTACAACAGTGCAGTTGCATTTAGGGGCCCTCTGTTCCAAAGAGCACCACACAAGGGTCTTTCATAATTCTGCTTCAGCCCAGGGTGTCCAGACTATGGTTCAAGTGCCAAATGCAGCACAGGCTACATTTTCAAATGGCTCTCAGCAAAATTTAAAAAGCTGCATTAGATTATAGCAGACATTAAAAGCTATTGGAGCTATTGTTAATGAATAAAACAAATGGATTGTGGCAGCGAGTGGCCCCACTGATGCTAATTTGTACATTATCTGCTACCATACCAAGGTTATCAATCATTTTCCATCAATTCATAGCACCAACAGTCCCTTTAACCCTTTCATGCATGGTGTCCACTACAGTAGACACATATTTGGAATAATTTTATACCCTTTAAGCCGCATTATCTTGTTCAACAATCAGGCTGTAAATTACAAAAAAGAACCTTGTCTCAACTTTCATAAAAATATTACCTTAACACATATTTTACCATCATGAATTCAAAATAATCCACAAAGAGCCAATTGGATATTATGCCTTTATTCAGATTTCACATAATTTTCTATTTTCTTATTTTAAATTTTGGTGAAAACCACAAGTGAATTGTTTGATTAAACATCAATAATGCACATACTTCTGATTTTTCTTTTATTTACATTTAATAAATGTTTGACGAAGACGAGCAAATGTGGATTTTTATTAAGTTTCATCAAATTACTATTCAAACACTCTCAGCAATAAAATTAGGAAACTAGAGGAAGAAATATATGAAAACAAAGAAAAAATAAAACTATATCAACAAGATTTACTTCTCTTAAGAGCACATTACAATGAGCTATCACTAGCAAAAGCAGAGAATAGCTTAATTCGTCTGAAACAAACATTTTACGAACAGGGAGAAAAATCTGGCAATTTATTGGCTTGGCAAATCAAGAAATTACAATCCACCAAGGCTATTAACAGTATTATATCAACCTCAGGGAATCTAACATCGGACCCCTTGGAAATTAATGGAGCTTTTGTCAACTTTTATCACTCATTATATAAAGCAGAATCCGCTGGAATCAGTAACTATCAAACAGAATTTTTAGACGGTCTCCATATTCCTAACCTCTCAGATGAAGCTATTAAACACCTGGATTCCTCACTTTCTACTGAAGAAGTACTGATTGCTATATCTGCAATGAAAAGTGGGAAAACAGCTGGACCAGATGGTCTCCCCATTGACATATTTAAAGCTTTTAAAGAAAAACTAATACAACCCCTGTTGAGCATGTATGAAGAATCCCTGGAACTTGGTATTCTTCCCCCATCATTAAGAAAGGCACTGATCACACTAATACCGAAACCAGGCAAACCACATAATAAATGTGAATCATATAGACCAGTGTCCTTAATTAACACAGATGCTAAAATTTTGGCTAAGCTATTAGCATTAAGGTTAGAAACTCACCTACCATCAATTATTCATAGTGACCAAAATGGATTTGTGAAGAACAGACAAGTAATTCATAATATCAGAAGAGTACTAAACATTATTCATGAAAGGAAAGATGCTAGAGATAACTGTATTCTGTCGCTTGATGCCGAAAAGGCATTCGACAGAGTCGAATGGCCTTATTTATTTGATGTGCTTCGCCGTTACGGATGCGGCCCTAAATTTTGTCAGTGGATTGAAATACTATATCGTGAACCATTGGCTGAAGTGATTACAAACAGTTTGACTTCGGAACCCTTTGGTCTGTCGAGAGGCACTCGCCAGGGTTGCCCTCTCTCCCCCTTGTTGTTTGTGATGACTCTTGAGCCCCTGGCGATTGCAATCAGAAATCACTCAGAGATGAAGGGAATTCGCATTTTAGAATCAGAACATCGGATCTCTTTATTTGCAGATGATATTTTATTATATCTTTCACACCTAAAAAATTCATTACCTGCTTTACTAAATCTGATCAGTAAATACGGAACATTTTCAGGCTATAAGGTCAATCAGGCCAAATCATCTATACTTTTTCTAAATGAACAAGAAAGAAATAATTCACCGCTCCAACACCCATTCACGGTAGCTAGAGATGGGCTTAAATACTTAGGTATTACCATTACCCCTCAAATTAAAAATATGATCCCATGTAATTATGACCCCATTGTTACCCAGGTGAATGACAGTATAGATAGATGGATGACCCTCCCACTCACAATTATTGGCAGAATCAATATTATTAAAATGAATATTATTCCTAAATTTTTATATTTATTTCAATCAATTCCTCTCACACCCCCTCCGACATTCTTCTCCAATATGAGGAAAATATTCTCTAAATTTATTTGGAATAAACGACGATCAAGACTTCGTTTAACGTTGCTGTATCTCCCATATGAAAGAGGGGGGCTCCAGTTGCCTAATCTCTTGTGGTATTTTAGGGCAGCACAACTCAGATCAGCTTTTTTTTGGTTCTCTAACCCTTCCACTTTACCTTGGGTCCAGATAGAAGAAAAATGTGCCAAGGGACTAACTTTGGATAATTATCTATACTCGGACTCCCTTGAAAGGCTTAAAAAGAATCGACTAACCCATTTGTTAAATCCACAATTACAGCTTGGCACGAATCACAGGAAATGTTAAATATGAACGAGGGGCTATCACCCTTTGCGCCTATTTGGGGCAACTCATTATTTATACCCGGTAGACTGGATGGGGGGTTCAGACTCTGGGCTCAGTTGGGATTACGGATGATCAGAGATCTTTATTCAGACAACACACTCATGTCTTTCGATAGTCTTACAAGAAAGTTTGGGATCCCTCAATCTCATTTATTTAAGTACTTTCAAATACGTAGTTTTATACATTCTAAGATGCAATCATATCAATGTCCTGCCCTGAGTACTATTGAAAAGTTGGCAATAGTAGACCCATATGCCAAAGGTAAGATCTCAACAATATATAAGAAACTAATGGAGGCTTCATTGGAATCTACAGATCACAAAAGAAGGGCATGGGAAGAAGATCTTCAAAGAGAAATTGCTGAATATGAGTGGGAAAAAGCTTGTTGTCAAACACTATCTATTAATAGTAGATTAAAATTGATCCAATATAATTGGCTAATGAGAACTTATATAACGCCGGAAAAACTGAATAAAATCAACTCCAATATTCCTGATAGTTGTATAAAATGCAGCGAGGAAAAGGGAACTCTATTCCACTGTATTTGGAAATGTAAGCATTTACAAATATTTTGGAAAAAAATAATTGACACAACTTCCACCATATTACATAAAAAAATCCCCCTAGACCCAGAGATCTGCATCCTTGGATTGATACCAGAAACACTTGCCCTGAGAACACATGAGAGTAAACTGCTAAACCTCTGCTTAATACATGCTAAACGTGTTATTGCCAGACATTGGAAAAGTGTTAATTGCCCTTCTTATAACATGTGGATTAAGGAACTTTCTTCATGTTTATCAATTGAAAGGCTCACATACACAATCAAACAAAAAGGTCATATTTTTCACAATATTTGGAATTCATTTATTGTATTTTTGGAGTCTAGACCTGATCTCCTAACTTCTCAAACCTAAGTACTATCATGTAAGACTGTACCCTTTTAATTTGAATTTTATTTTACTTTATTGGTATTTTATAGGATAATTGTCATTTTCAATCTGTGTGCATCCCACGGCTTTTTGTTTTGTTTTATTTTGTTTTGACTGATATTCATCCTCTGATGGACCTATTACAACTGTGTTGTACATAGTGCTTAAGGTTTTGAAAGTTACCTTGACTTTTCATTTTCACCGTATAAGTGTACTGAGGGCTCTATGTTCGGGGTGGGTGGAGGAAGGGAAGGGGTTTCTAAGACTGTAAGATGTTACTAACCATTATTTGATAAATGCTGTACTCAGTCAGAAGTTCAAAATTCAATCAATAAAGATATGCGCTAAAAAAAAAATTACTATTCAAACTACTGATGAATGGTGTCCAATGTAGTGGACAGATACTTAACTCCCTAAAATATAACATTGAAAAAAAAACATGATTTTAAATTGGTTTGAAAGTAAAAACAAACATTTAAAAAAAAGTATTCCTTTTTAATTTTAATAATTCATGCATGAAAGGGTTAAGTCAGTCAGATTTATGAAGCTTGTTCCCATTTTCTATCTGAATGTCTTGGCTGCATCTTTGGCATCCTAACCACATGATGCCTTCCATGTGAACTGTCGTAGGAAGATGGTTGATGGTCGGATGTTAACAGCTTGCTTTGGTAAAGCAATATTAACCCTGTAAGGCCCAAGACCATAGATTATAGTCAAAAAATTTTGAATTTGGAGATTAAATTTTTATTTCACTTTCTGCTACAATCCTACAAAAATCAAAATGTCCATAAAATTCAACCTATAGATTTTTCGTATCTCATTTGATACATCAGGTGTTTTTGGCAACTGATAATCCATTTGAGGACATTGTTATCAATTATCTGATTGTATTCAAATATTTTTATTTGTAATTTGTTGATCATATTGAGTAGATAGAGGTATTATAAAAGTATGTATCAAATATGATACAATTGGCATTATAGGATTAACAATATGCAACTTATCACGAAACCTCCAAGAGAGGGACTCACTGAATATACTTGGAACTTGGATATACTAAAGGTGAGATTACTCAAGGTGGCCCTATCATTGGTAAAAAGTTTGAACTTCCTGCTTTAGCCACTTAAATCCTAACTCCCTGATGACTTTACTGGTTTTCAGTAGTTGAAAAAGACAAATGGAAAGATTATATTGGATAGCTGCAATTTCACTTTGACTGTTTAAGTAAAAAAGCCATATATCAGCAGACCAAAGGGTAAAATTCAGCAACGTCTGCAATATGAAGCAAAAATGGAACAAGAAAATAACCTCTAATACAATAGAAACTTTAGATCCTTTAACTTTGCTGGCAGGCAGTGTTCAATGTCTAGAGACTGGCAAGTTTTGCCAAGGCTTCCCTCTGTGGTGTCAAGGAAGGAAAAGCTGATATGTCTCATTCTTGGAGCCCTGTTGAGGAATTATAACAAGGCTGGATGTGGGTAGACTTTCGTGTACCAATAGGATACGTCTCTGTGATGGCCTGCGTCAACTGGAAATGTGCATTCCATTTAGAAGGAAAAAAAAAGGAGGCTTAAGAACAAACAGTTTCTTACTAAATGGGAAGATTTTCTTTCAGCAACATGGATTCACTAACCTGACAGAAATTAGAAACAGTAGTGAACGGTGAGTCAGAAGCACAAGAATATGACAGTGCTCGGCAGCGATAAAAGCATTCTGTGATGACCAGAGAACATCAGATTAAAGCTGTCAGGGGTGGAAAAAGTTGAAATGCTCCACAGACTTGCGCTCATTAAACTGTCGGTTTTAATTTTGCAAGATGGGTTTGTAATCAGTTGGAATATGTTCCATTTGAATTATAGATCATCAGGGTTACTTCAGATGTGGAAGAAATGCATCTGCAGCAACTATTTCAGTAAAAGTCTAGATCGAACTGGATACACAGAATATAGTTAAGACTAATGTTTATAAGTTAATTCATTTCTGAGTTCATAGGAGAATTCTGAGACAGTTTTAACTACCTGATCTAAAATGTGCAAGTGATTTTAGACACATAACTAACTAGGGGTGGGAGTAATTGGAGTTGATATTGAAATTTTTGTCAAATATTTACAGCCAATATGTCAGCCACACTTATTGGCTAAATATTGGCTGGAATATTGGCAAATTACGCAAATGTAAAATACTGATGCACCTTCTCATCACTGCATGTAGGGCTCCAAAGGGCGCACATGCACCCAAAATTTGTGAGAGTGCAACCAAACTTTTTTCTTGGGCGCACTGGTGCACCAAGAAAAAATGTTAGGCACACTCTTACAAATTTAAGTTGACAAAAGTAACTGAGGTAGCGGAAAATTCTGCTGAAAACGGACAAGACACAGCTCCTGCATCCTCTCTTTTCTCTGTCACATGCACATGCACACACACACACATGTTTCGCACACACACAGCCCTCAGTAATCATACAATCAGCTATTTGTATGCAAATTAGCCCAGGCGGAGCCTGACTGTGATGTCAGGTTTCAGCATGGAAAAGTAAAGGTTATGGAGAGTGATAAAATGATGACCTTATGGTGTTAAAGTGGCCTTGCAAAGCAGACAGACCTGCCTGATTCTGAAATCCTGCAGGTCCGTCTTGCCAGCCTCCGTTGTCCAACAAATTCACTCGGCTGAATTCTTAACGGCCCAATCAGGGAAGAGAGGTGGGAGCTGTAGAATGCGGACGTGACGACAACCGGAAGTTGAGAACCAGAAGTTGAGAGCCGGAAGTTGAGAACGGACATGCCGATTATGTCCTCATGGCTGCTAAGTGAAGCTTGGTGAAATCTGCCCTCCTCAGAAGTTTACTTGTAGGGATTGTCTTTGATGAGGTTCATGTCACAACAAAGTGTTAAATGAATCATCTGTGTGGTACAATTTAGTGTAAGACGATAGTATAAGGCCGTTAGCTGTTAGCAGCTAAGTTAGCCGCTATGGCTAATGTCCATGAACTGTTTTTAACTGTTGTTAGCCATTAGCCGCTACATTAGCCTCTATGTATGCTACATTATAGGAGGCAACCCTGCTTGATGTGGATTGGTCTGTGATGAATGTGACGAGCCAAACAATTGCTTGCCATCTTGCTTTTTGGCTGCTCACAATCATTGTAGATTGGAAGGAATTGAGTAGAAAATTGATAAAGAGTCAAATTATTTAGGAATTCTCAACATGAATTGGTTTTCCATTCCCATCCTTACAAATGACAAGCAGGAATATGGTTTTACTGAAGCAGCTGACATTTGTTAATAAAAACATTTGATCATCCCTTGGCCTAAGCAGAGAAATATGAAGTTTGAAGTCTGGTTCCATAAAGCCCTGGCCCTGCGTTTTTAAAAAACCCAAGTCAATAAATGTTGAAGTGTATTTGTAATGCTATTCAATCTCCAGGGTCCTGTATCTTGACATTATATCTTGAGTCAAGTCATCTCATTTAAATCAAATTGCTGGTCCATGAACAATTGCCTAATGAAGTTAATGAATGTAACTGAACTGCCAGCCATTACTAAGCACAACAGCATCGTGAATCAAATTAATTAGCTTGAAAAGAGCTCCATAAAGGCGTCTGAAACTGTTGCCAGTCAGTCGTTTCCATTCAGAGCAACTATAAGTCCTGGACAGACTTGTTTAATATTTCAATGTTAAAACCAGCAGGGTGAAGCTTAGCTTGTTGATTGAATGAGGCCACTCGAGGTTGCATTATGTTTTTTTTTAAAAGCAACAGTATGTGCTTTGGCTAGTGTGACCAGACATTCTCCGTCCTGACTTCAGACCTTGTGTCCCGTATCCCCACAAATATCCCCTCAAAAAACGTCAATGAGTAGCATTTTGGGGTTGTCCCCGTCCCCATTTTAACCAGATGTAATCAGAAACCAAAATATTTTGCTATGCTTGTAACACTGATTTGTCCATAGATAGATGAATACATTTTTGTTTTTGGTACATTTTTGTACCTTTTTTCGGAGAAGAGAGAGAGTGGGTGGGCTTGTGGGACTATGAATGAAACTGCAGTATTGTGCAAATAAAAACTATTAAAAAGTAAAGTAATAAAGTATATGTTATAGCACTATATAAAATTACAAAGTCAAGTCAACTTTATTTATAATGCAGCTTTATGAAGACAGCAGTTGATCAAAGTGCTGTACATTGGATACATAAGATTTAAATAAACAGATTATGATAAAAACGGTAAAACATTATCTATCTATCTATCTATCTATCTATCTATCTATCTATCTATCTATCTATCTATCTATCTATCTATCTATCTATCTATCTATCTATCTATCTATCTATCTATCTATCTATCTATCTATCTATCTATCTATCATATATGTAGTATGTAAGTTAATAAATAGTGCCTGGGTTTGAAGTAAGATTTTTAAAAATAACAATACTCTCATTATTATTTTTTATTCTAAAAATAATAAGTTAAGCTAATGACAGAAATTCTATTGAAAATTATCAAAAATAAAACCACAAAAAACTGTCATAATGATTTGTGGGTGGCACGGTGGCAGAACAGATAGTGCGTGTGCTTCACAACAAGAAGGTTGTGGTTTGATCCCCATGTTTGTCAGAGCTTTTCTGTTTAGAGTTTGTATGGTTCCCCAGTGCATGTGTATTCAGGCACAAACAAAACCTGAACATAAAATCAATCAAAGAGTTTTATTCTAAGAGAAAAAAGCATTGATTATGGCATTGATGAGAACTCAGATTGGAAAAGAGCGCCGTCTCGGTTTCAGAACCTGCAAGACGGGGAAAAAAAGCTAATAAAGGAAAACATCTTCAATGGAAATTTAGAATTGGTTGTAAAAAAGAAATGTGGTTTTAACCATACAGTTACATTTTTTACACATCTGTCTGAAAAATGATGGTCGCAAATCCATGTCAGGCTTGTTTACACCAATTCATGGAATAATGAAAGACTGGAGAACACACTGTTCCAATATTTCACTCAAAACGTCTCATCTTTTCAGCTCCTGTTTCCACCCCTTTCATGATTTTTAGAGCTTTCTGGGTCATTTGGATTACACAATGCCGAAACCTTATCGGGAGTGCATCAGACAACCCCACTTAAAATGTGAAATTCCTCTATTAATGCTACAAACACCAGAGATCTGGAGGAGTCATGAACTAAAGGTGATGAATGTCAGTTCGGTTTGATAAACAACTCTAGTTTCCAGTTTTCTCCTCCAAGCTCTGACTTCACCACCAAGGTTTATGTGTTCAAAACGTAAAAAAAAGAAAAAGGTTCAGTGTGACTTAGTAGCACAATCCAAAAAGGAAATCTGGCTCCTGAAATGTTTAAACTACTGAGACCTGGAGAGACTGACACATGTAACATGCACATCTCACATATTCTGCAGAATACAATAGTTCAGGGAATGATGAAAATAAAGGGGTGAGGTAAAAGACTGTATTAGCTGAGGTTTAATTCATACAGCTCTTTAAGTTTATCAGGCCAAATGTTGAGTAACGCCAGTGAAAGAAATTTGGACAGAATGGCTGGCATTGTAAAAATATGTTTGCGTAATCTCTCAAATGAAGTGACTGCTCTGTGTGCATGACAATTTCAGGATTTTGACAGCAAATATCCAAATATGTTAAGAGAGGGAACATATGTTAAGGAGGAGGGAGCATCAATGTTGAATGTTGCTGTCACCAGTATACTCATTCAGTGTGCTCCTCACTCACTGAAGCAGTTAGTGGTGTTAATATGGAGGAGTCTTTCTTCTCTAAATGCAACACGACCTTTCCCCTCTTTCATTTTAATGACAGCTTCTCTACATAAGGGCCGAATTGTTATCACTTCTAGTCTTTAGTTAACTATTTCTTCTTTCAAAGAGTTACAAATCTGGTAACGTCATATTGAAACAGACAATTGTGTTATCAAGGCAAGAGGACACCAACAACCAGGCTGTGGACTGGTACATGGCCTTAGAGCAGTGGTTCCCAAACTTTTCACAGCCTGTACCCCTTCAGACACTTGACCTCCAGCCATGTACCCCCAACTTTCATTCACTTATAACACAGAGAAAAATAAATGTTTAAGCCTGCCGCACTCCCACCTCCCACATTTTACATGCATAACATACAAATAAAATCTATTAAATTGAATTATTTCTCACTAAACAGCAATAGTTAGTTACCAGCAATGTCAGTGGGCAACACCAGTCCACTTTTGAAAAAGAAATGTACATTTCTGAAACATTTTCATTAATGAACTTGAAGCTTTAATGAAAAGGCTGTCTGACTGAACTTACTGTATGTCATTTTAAGAATCTTAGATAATTTAGGACAGATTTCTCTCTCCAAGATGCCTTAGCCTCTCTGCCAACACTTCAGGCCTTTATCAAAGCTCACAATACAAACATTTATCAATTTGAGCTTGAACTACTGAAACAACTGTTTAGACCTGACAGCTTTTCACGTACCCCCTACATCACTTCGCGTACCCCTGGGGGTACACGTACCCCAGTTTGGGAACCACTGCATCTAGTACCGAAATCAACACCATATTGGTCAACTCACATTAGGGCGCCTGGAACATGAACCACCCGATATAACAGAAAGCTCTTCCAGAAGTTTTCAAGAAAACAGAAGCACTTTGGGCCCCCCACCACAGAGGGAAAAATGGACAAACATCAGTCTGTGTTATGTGCAAAGTAGCTAGCCCACTCCTCATCCACAACAAATCCACAGGCCCATTTGCTGGTTCTCTACCCATCTCAGCTTAGCGGAGCCTTCTCACGTGCTTTCTTGGCAGGCCCCCCAACAGAGGCTTGGAAAAAGCTGATCTCAAATAAGACTGCAAGATTCAAATTCAAGGACATACAATGAATATAAATCTACATCTCATGTCCATCTGGAAGCCGGGCTGCCCGGTGGTTAGATATCCTTGGTTATTAGCATGCTCAAAAGCAGATGGAGTTTGATTTTTGTGAAAAGCAACAGCCCTTATGAACACATGATTTACGACACTATAGTTCTTTTAACAGTTATCTTTAATGCTATAATGTAACAGTGTTTTCTTTGCCAAAGACAGGTCAGCAAAGTGCCATTGTTTGACTTTATTTGTTTGTGTCTCTTCTTTGGACATAAACCTGTGTAATTTAGCTTCTATCAACAAAGTTGGGACAAATTGCACCCTCCTATCATTCCAGTTTATTTAACCTGAGAATAATTTATCATTCATGGTTGATGCGTGGGAAGACTTGAGCAGGAATAAACCTTCAAGAGCAAAATAGTTTTCCAGTGAGTCAGTATTTATGATAAATGTACCTGTTGTGCTTTTTCTGATTCTATTATGTCATTTTTGTAGACCTTAATGCAGAATCTGAAAGTGATTATACCAGTCTCCTAGAGATATTACCAGAATGTCCTGCCAAGCAGTCCTGTATTAAAGCCCAATCCTACCTCTAATACAAGGACATACAGAGCATTTCCTCTCATACTGAGTTGGATTGTTCGAGGTATAAAATTTATAACCACTCTAAAGTAACCCCACAGGCCTGTTCCTACAAAACAGTGCTCCCTAAAATGTTCTTTTAAGCAGCTGAGGAGTCTACAAGGGAGCAGAAAGAGTGGAAAACTTTTCAGGCAATGCTTAATCACAATTCATCCTTTCCTTTTATCAACACCACAGGATCACCTGCTTCAGTTTATATTTTTATTTGAAAAAAAAAAACTCTTATTCCAAGCTTGCCACCTCCTACAAAGTATCATTAATTGCATCTGAATAGTAATAAGGTTACTCTCACTGCCATAAAAGATTTTACTTTGGTGTAATCGCAGCAGCATGTGCCTCAAAGCAGAGGTGTGGACTGGTACCAGGCAGTAGATGATTGGATACCAGGCTGCAGAGAGACAAATATAACTGATTAATTACCATTTGTTGCATGAGGGATTAGATTATTTTATTTTAAAAGGATAATCAGATCCTTGCATATCTGCCTGTATAACTTATGTGTGTGGACTTTGCACTCGGGCCTCTGTCCCTGTCACTGCTGTGATGAGCAGCAGTGACAGGGACAGCGCAGCCTTGGTGGTAAAACCCTCACTCCTCCTGCTGTGGTATTGACATAGCTGTATTAGAAATCGTTCCCTATCACAGATATAGTGCACTATATAGTGTGTTCGCCATTTTGTAGCGTTGTTCGAATTCTCACCAGTTAATTTCATTCACTATATAGTGCACTACAAAATACCCACGATGCACAGCAAATGTGAGTGTACATACAATGTACCCTATATTGTACTCCCGTATACCAGAATGCAATTCGGTCGTGTTTTTTTTTTATTTTAGAAGAAGAAGAGAAGGAAAGCTGTTAGGAGCTGCTTCATTTCTAACTGTGAAAAATGTTAAAGTTAACACGTTTGTAGCTGAGCTCTTTCACGTCTTTTAGCGGGTGAAAACAGCTTCAAAATTTGCTAGTTATCCTCCTGAGTGGCCTGTTTGTTTATGTGAATTTTGGCGCGTCCACTTCCGTCACAGGGATTTTTTTATTGACAAATTTACACCCTCCAAACGTCCAGGATAAATGCAGTTACAGAAATTATAGAATTTAACAGGTAGGCTACATAATAATTAACATAAAATTAAAAAAAAAAGTCACAGGGATATCCGGCTCATCTACTGACGCTATGATGTTCAGAAAATTTCATTATAGTGTCTGAAATCTCGTTTGGTCATTCCTTATGCAGTCCACTATTTCATTTACACTACATAGGGAATAGTGAGTGAGTGAATGAGTGGACAATTTCGAATTCAGCTTATGTGAAACTAGAAGGCAGTCCAGACACGTGCACTCAATCCTGTTGTGGCAGGATCCAATTCAGAGGTATGAACTTATTATGAATTATGAATTATACCAAGAAAGAATCAATAGATTCATCAGATCAGCTCAGACAGACAGAAACTGTCTTTTTGAGAAAAACAGAAATAATTACGGCCATTAGCAAACAACCTTTTTTGCGCACTAACTGTCTAACTAATAATGATATCAACATCATTCAGAGTGCTAGGAAAGGGTTTTCAGGGTCAAGGAATCATAGTACGATGGTAATAATATGGAACTATTGCTTATAGATGTAACAGCAGCATGTGAACTGCCTTAGTGGAGGTTTAATCTCTGCATTCTTTCTAGTGTAAATTCAGGCAGTCCTCACAAATTCAGTGCAGCTTCAGCTCTTGCTCCCTCCCAAGCACATCAGCACCATACTTCAGTCTAACACTCTTGTCTTCATTTAAGAGGATGTTTGGCATAAACTGCACTGTCTATCCCCTCATGTACCCACGTTCTGATGGTTACTTCCAGGCGGATAAAGCAGCATATCACAAAACCTAAATCATCTTTAACCAGTTTATTGCAGATGAAAATGAGTTTGCTTGATTACTGTGGCCTTACAGTAACCAGATCTCAATCTAATAGACTGTATTTGGGATGAGTTGGAAAGGGAGTTTTCCATCATGAATGCAGCCGAAGAATCTGCTGCAGCTTTCGGAGTGAACCAAACTTTCAGGAGAATGCTTCCAGCAGCTTGATGAATTCATGCTATAAAAATCAAGGCAGTTCTGGGGTGTTGGTTTGGCAGGGTGGTTAGCAACCAGGCACATCCCATATACATACTTCTGCTGGCCTGGGTTTGAATCCAGCCTGTGGCCAGTTTACAGAGTGTCTTCCCCTACTCTCTCACCCCTTTTACAAGCCTGTCCACTGTCATTCTCTCTCCTATCAATAAAGGCCCAAAAATGCCCAAAAAATACATTAAAAAAAAGAATCAAGTCAGTTCTGAGGCAAACAGAGGTCCAACCTAGTATGGGCTAGGTGCAGTTAATAATGTGTACAGTGATAGTATCATATTCTCTATCATCACGTGCACTGGTTGCAGTATCTGATGTGAAATCCAGAATAACCCCTCAAAAAGGACACTTCTTCTCAGAATACCTTGTTTTTACGATCAAAGCTTTTTATTCCAGTTTTTGATGGAAGAATGTCTTACATACTTTGGCTTCAATCGGGCATTAAATCAAACAGAGATAACCAATGTTTGACTCCCCATGCAGAGGTTTATGTGCGACTGATGTGGGTGGGATTTGTTGATCCATGATTTGTAGTTTAAACACAGCAGAATATTTTCTGGATGATCTTGTGCTTGTGCTTGGAAGAAGACAGAAATGTTTTTGTCACAAAGAGAGCAGAATCAGATGATAGGGCTTAAAAATCCAGACCTGCAAAGCCTTTGTTTGTGTGCGTCGCCAAAATCCTAAGCAGACGGATGAACAGAGGGAATCTTGTTTACTTCCGCAGTGGCTGCAGGGCTAGTGGAGGATGGCAGGCTGTGAGAACCCTGTGAATTGCCTGATGTTTGCTCATATTTTGTTGGTTAAACATGGCCAGCTTTATGCAGCATTGCTCTTTGTAGTGATGTAATTGGGTCAGTCCAACTGGCATGGACTTATTCCTGGATTTTTTATGTTGACTATTGATCCTACAGATAAACTTATAAACTCCCTTGTTTTTTTGGTTTTTTTTCAAGCATTCACTTATTCTAAATTTGATGCCTGCCACAAGCTCCAAAAAAGCTGGGGCAGGGACATGTTTACCACTGTGTTAAACCAACTTTCCATTTGACAAAACATAATTAGCATTTAGAAACCGAGGACACTAATTGTTGAAGCTTTGTAGGTGTAATTCATTCCATTTTTGATTGATGTATGACTTCAGCTGCTCAAAAGTTTGGTGTGTCCGTCTGACCTGGACTGATGGCAGGCCTGTCGAGTACTTGAACTCTTCTACTAAGAGGCCATGTTGTAGCAACATGTGCATAATGTGGCTTGGCATTGACTTATTAAAATAATCAGGAACGTCCCTGGAAAAGAAATTGTTTGAATGGCAGCATATGTTACTGCAAAACCTGTACCTAATGATGCCCACACAGATGTGCAAGTTACCCATGCCATGGGCACTTACACACCCTCATATAATGTGCTGATAACAATCTGGGTGCTCTTGGTCCTCTTTAGCTCAGACGATACAACGTCAATGGTTCCAGAACTAATTTAAAATATGTACTCATCACATCACAGCACACTTTTTCACGTTGCGTCAGTTCATCTCAGATGAAAGAAGCCGGCAGCTTTTCTGGGTGTTGCTGATCTGGATTTGGCTTTGCATGTAGAGTCTTAACTTACACTTGCAGATGTAGCAACAAACTGCTTTAACTGGCAATGCTTTTCCAAAGAGTTTCTAAGCCCATGTAGTATGATCCTTTACAGATTTATGTAGGTATTCAATACAGTGCTTCCTTAGGGATCAGAGGTCATGGGCATTCAGTGTTGGTTTTCTGCCTTGATGCCTAGGTGAAGATGTTTCTCTGGATTCTTGAAACCTTTTGATAATATAACAGTCTGTAGATGATGAAATCCCTAAATTCCTTGTTACTGAATGTTGAAAAACATTTTCAAACTGTTAGTCTGTTTGCACACACAGTTAATCACAAAGCGGTGAACCTCACCCCCCTGTTGTTTGGAAATGACTATGCCTTTTGGGATTCTCCTTCTATACCAAATCATGACACTGCAGGAATCAAATCCAAAATGAGTTTATGTGTATGTCTTGACTCACAATAAGCATTTAAAAATATGAACAGGAAACAACATAACAGCACAGAGAATGGCAGATTTAAGAAATAAACTCCAGAGGATGCTAAACAGCTTGTAAATAATTAGATCCTACATACTGGCAGCTTTTGTTTTCATGACAATAAGTTAGAGGAAGCACTTAATTGGATGCAAAAGAAATACCCAGAAGCAAAGGATGAGTTATTAGCATGTTTCAGTGTTTTCTATCAAAGGAGGAAATGCTTAATACAAATAGACTCTAAAACAAAAGGACTATTCAGTTGTTGTTGAACCAGGAACTGGCAAATATTAGAATTTATATAAGACATGTGTGATGAATCAATAATCTGTTTATATTTCACTGAAACTGGAATTTTGTTCTGTTCTTATCCACATTTAGGTTAATGTTTGGAGGGATTATGTAAGAATAATCAGCTTTTTTGCCTCCGCTGACTTTCCTCACAATTACATTTTCATTTTGGGATACAATCATCACATAATAACTTCCAGATTGTGTCGTTTCTTCTTGCCCCGATTGAAAATGAAGAGCACGGCCAGAGAACAAGGATATATTGTAGAAATTTAACAGAGCTAAAGAACTGGGAGAAGTTCCACATTAATGTTGTAGAAAATGTTTGGAGGTGATATTTATATATCAAAGAAGGATTAAAGTTTAAAGTAAAGGAAAGATGTGTGTTTAGTGAATGAGAGATCCGTGCACATTGCCGTGTAAGAGTCAGAGTGAGAGTGAGGAGGACGATGAAGGGGAGGAGGAGGAGGAGCTCTGGCCTTGGGTCCCTGGGCACAGAAGGTGCTGCAGCAAAGCTAAAGCCCATACAAACACAAAATACACTGTTTTGTTCAATAAGTATATGTTTAAGTGTGAGCTACTGAGTAGAAGATGAAAGATTCCTGGAATTGCCCTTTTTCCCTTTTTATACAATATAAAGTTGAAGCATTCTGTTCAGTGTAAGGATCAAGAAAAATCAAGTAGATCAGGGGTGGGCAACTTGCTGCCTCATGCAGCCCTCCCTCTCTCTTAATGCAGCCCATTAATCAATTTCAAATTTCCAAAAATTGCAACCATAATGACTCAAAATTCTGCCGTGGCGCATTCCCATCTGATTTTCCGTGTTAATTTGACATGTAAAGTGGAAAACATTTTCATGGTAGTCTTTAAAAACTGGTTTGAATTTATTTTATTACTTTATTTTGACTCAAGTCCTCCAGTTTTTATTGAGAAAAACTTTGAACTCAGCACTTTTTATTTACCACAGGATCACAGTGTCAGCAGCTAAAATGAGGTCTCAGGGTGTGACAGCTGTTTGCTGACCAACATCATCAGCATTTGATTCTCCTTGCAGTCTAACTCGACTGGGGTACATTACAGAAATGATGTTGCATTATTTTATTTTTCTGCAAAATACATTGTAATTGTTTAAAGAGAGCTGTCAGATATATGTTGTCTTATTATGCAAATGATTATACCTTTATTTAGTTCTAAATGAACCCACACTGCAGTCTCTTGACTAAAACACTCATTTATATATACAGAGCCGCCGCAATGGGGTAGGCATACTAGGCAATTGCCCAGGGCCCCGAGCTGGAAGGGGCCCCAGGACAGAGCTGACATTGGTCCTTCTTGTCATTTATTCATTTGTGTTTGTTAAGTTATATTGTATTTAAAGTTTTCTTGATAACTGCAAACTTCTGTTATTTAAAATATAAGATTTCTTTACTGAATGATGTTCTTGGTGTTTTTGGGCCGGGTGGGAGGGCCACCGTGGTCACTCTTGCCTAGGGCCCCCAAGGTGACTGGCCCTGTACATATACAGAGGAGGGTATAACACCACATTTTTATAGTTTACTAAGAAAATTATAACTTGCAATTATGTTATTTGTAGCTTGTATTATTAACCATTTTCATGGACTGTTCCACAAAATTCTTTTTTCATGCAGTCATTCTGAACTGTGACATCTGCAGCTTGTACATTTTTTGAGCAGTAAACATTTAAACTCTGCGTGCTTCATGATGGATATGCCAGTCAGACTCTATAGTAGGGCTGAAAGATATATCGTTATCATATCTATATCGAGATATGAACATTCAAGATATTAATATCGAAAAGCAACAATATAAACAATATTGATCTCTTATAAGTAAATCTGCACGTTCCACATTCTTTTGTATTATGATGTTTTTATTTTTTCTGAAAAATGCTTGGTTTTCACCTAAGTCATATTGTATCGTATAGAAATCCAGATATCTGGCATGAATATCGAGACATGAAATTTTGTCCATATCGTTCAACCTTACTCTATAGCAAATGGGCAAAGATGAAAAAATGGAGGTTGGTTTCCAACACACAAATGGCAGCATGAGGTCACATGACTGGCATTGCATGTTCTGCAAAGTCACTATGGCACAAGTGCACATCATTTTGGTTTGGTTTATACTGGTTTATTTTAGTTTACTTTAGGATCTGTCTAGTACTTGGCACAGCTTGTAAGCCTCTCCCAAGCTAGGCAAGGGTTAAAATGTGATGTGGCCACGCTTCTGACCACTGAAAGGTCACAACAAGATGGGGGTATACAACATGGGAATTAAACACCTCTGTAGTGGGCTCCATAATGCTGTATGATATTCTCAAACTCCTCTGCTTTCAATATTGTTTTATTGCTTGTAACCATCTCAATAACCCCCATGGAAAAGGCTGGTATAAATAATAGAGGAACAAAGTGAGAAGCACCCATGCTGTGAACAGTAGAGCTGAGTTAAGCAAATACCACAGATGAAAGCACCGTAACATCTATACCCTCACTGTTATTCCACTGAAGTGGGACTTTATACAGAGATGACAAATGCAAGACAAAACGGTTTCATTTGAACTTTTGGGAAATTCAATTTTAATATCACAAAGAATTGCTTGTTTGTCGAAAAAGAATTTAAACAAATAGTGCCCAAAATGTTGACAGAGCATTGAGGCGGTTTTCCTCTCAGTTACTGGAGATAATTGCAACACAAACCGCTGCATTCTTGTTGATGAAGTCAGCTGGCCTTCCTTTTCTGAGGGATGCAATAATGATCCAGTTTATTTACCTTTTATGCTCTGTTTATTTGTAAACTCTTATCTGACATGATTTCTTTCTCGCTCGATCCACCAACCTGCTCCAGTGACTGGTTAATCCCATGCCAAAACAAATGTAAGAAATACTTAACAGATTTCAGTTTGAGAAGAGCACAAACTGCACCTGGAGTTTTAAACAAGGGTACTTTGGAAACAGACCGATCACTGGTGCAGTTGGCAGGCATGATAACAATTATAAAATGTTCCAAAGGAGAGAGTCCTGCTGGTTTCCTGCTTCTGTCTGTACACTCAAAGTTAAAGAGGGTAGATGAATCTAATGCAGACAAGGTGAAGGGAAAGTAATGATCTTCATCCTTTCCTTTCAATGCCAGTAAATAAATGCTGAGGCAAACTGGATCGTGACATCTTTTCCTTTCTGCTGACTGTGAGTTTATTTGAGAGTATGAAAACCTGGGATGGTTGGAACAAAAGTAAAGCAATAATCTGAAATACTGCTTGGATATGAGTTTGTCAGGCAGCTGACAGCCAGGGTTAGTTTGCAACAACAACCTGTAAACACAGTTCAAAATCAGTTAAATGGTAGAGCTGGGTGATAAATGATCTCAAAACGGGATGAAAGTAAAATTTATGTTGATGATGATGACAAGCTTTGGGTATTTTATCTAGAAAATGCTGCCAATCAATTTATTTTTCCAAATGGGTAGCTGCTTGGGCTGTCACTTTTCCCAAAAATCAAACTTGATCTGTTTTTCAAGCATAATCTCTTTTAACTGAAGACATTTGAACCCCAGCATCCATCCCTCCTAGCATCTCTGAGACACGAGGCATTTGCATTAGATAATTTTACTGTTTACCTATCCCAAGACCACACTTACGGACCACTGGTCTGTGCACATGAATCTTACAATCTTTTCAGGAGTGGCCTTTTTCTCAAGCAGGGATCCAGCCGAGTTGGACATGATTGCACAAAGCTGAGTGTTTGACGAACCTCAGCTGGACACATGGGTGGAAGGCCAACAAAAGGACCTTGTCAAGGATAAGGAGTGAGTGACCTTCTTTGCACATTATTGACATACAGCCCAGTCTTGTTTTTATTTTGTCTTTGGCAGTGTGGAGCTCAAAGTGCTTCCACAGAGTTGCTTTGCCTGTCCTCAGAATCAGTAAAGAAGACATAAAAACTGTGACTTATTTTTGACAAAAACAGATACTGATTGCGCTGTCTTGTGTCTATTTCTGTGTGATTTTAAGCTAGGTCAGAAACACCAGCAATTTACAGAGGCATTCAGATACAATATGCTGCACAGCATTAAATATGAGAAGTGACAAGTATGACATTGTCGCACCTAAAACCTGAGTAAAAATCATTAACTGAATCAATAGACACTCCTATAAATGAGCAAAACTGATCAAATCAAATCAAACTTTATTTATAAGGCACTTTTCATACTTAGAAACAACACAAAGTGCCTCACAGAGGCTAAAAACAACATAAAAACCAGAACCCCCCCCCCCAATACAGAGGCATATCCAGACACACTCTCACAGAAATCAACATACACACCACACACACATTCATACTAGCTGTAAAGAGAAGAGAGAAAGAGAGACATGGCTGTGTGCCGAGGACTGAGGTAAGGAATAAGCCACCTTTAGGGGCCATCAACACTGTGGAGGGCTCCTGGCCCACAAGGAGTGCAGTCAGGGACTTCCTGCCCCGCACAGACACGAGGGCCCACACCACAGTGCAGGGGCCTATGGCCATGCATGCGGAGCCATCCCCCGGCAGCGGCCCCAGAAGTGGACCAGGAGCAGCTCCCACTGTGGAGAGCCCCCATGAGGAAACACTGGAGCTAAAAACCATCATACTAAAACAATAATAAAAATATAAGAAATGAGATAAAATAACATAAAATGGATAAGTGAAATAACGTAAAAAATATTAAGAATTAAATATGATAAGAAGTTAGATTAAAAGAATGAAAAAGATATACAGTAATACAATAAAACAATAAATAATAAAGAATTAAATAACTTGATTAAATCAATTAAAAGCTTGATTAAAAAGATGGGTTTTAAGCCTCTTTTTAAAAGTATCAACAGACTCTGCGGCCCTGAGATTCTCCGGCAGGCTGTTCCACAACTGAGGGCCATAGTAACTAAAGGTAACTAAAAGCCGCCTCCCCGTGTGTCTTGGTTCTAACTTTTGGTATGGTTAAAAGGCCAGTGCCAGAGGACCTCAGGGTCCGTGAGGGCTGATACGGTAAAAACAGGTCAGATAGAAAAGAAGTCTTATCAATGACATTATCAGTTCCTTTTAACAAGGAAGAGGTCACCCATTGGCAAGCTGTGTTTTCAAAGAAAGCAGAAAATATGGAAAGATCTTTCAGAGAGTAAGTAAAGAATCAAACATCAGTACTGGCAATGGACAAACATGTTATTTTTACACATGGCACTGGTGTTGGCCTTGATTTACACCATCGGCGACTTTGGTAGAGTGCACAAATGCTTGAAGTACCAAAGCTTTGTTTGTATATCAATTCTGCCATCGACCTCAACAGCAGGAAGATTAATAAACTCTACAAGAAGCATGAATCACTCAGCAACACTCCGAAGGGGAGCTCCAGCACACGTGCTGTTAATTCTCCAAGATGATTACAGAGGAAAGCATAAAATCACTGTGTGAGGAAATAAATTCAGTGGTAAAAAGGAAAGAATTTCCTAATGGTTATGGTGTTTTCTTTCAGCAGGTGAAAAGTTGATGGGGTGAGTTACTGAATTTGAAAGCAACAGAGACCAAACTGTTCACACTTTAACACAAAAATATCATCTCATAGACCTTATAAACCTTTGTATGATGGAGCTTATAATACTCTGGACTTTAAACAGACTGTTTCTCACTTTAATGAAATATCTCACTTTAAAGTACCATGCTGAAGATCACTAAGCACAAGTCAAGATCATCTACAACTCTTTTGCCAACATCACATAAGGTCTCAGGCAATGTTTTACAGGTTATCTATCCGTCTGTTCATCCTTCCATTCAGTCCCCCTTAATACAGTGTCTCAAGAACATTTTAAGCGGTTTATATCAAAGCCTCAAACAATATCCTCTATCTTATGCATGAAATGAGATCTTCAGTGTCATGGGTCAAGGTAATAGAATCTCATGTTCATCCCTTGCTTATCAGTTTAATATGTTTGGAGAGCTTTCATTGAATTTTTTCAAGGTACACACAAATTCATGATTGAAGATGCACTTTAACAGAAATTGGAGGTCATAGGTAAACATCAAAATCATCAAACCTCATGTTCTTCCTTTGCATCAACTGATTTTCTGACATTGACCAACGTTGAGTGACGGTACATTCAATTTGCTGTTTTCAATGCACATGTACCTAAAGTGGAGAGAAGCAGACTTTTGACTCACTGTAGATGTAAAGTTTTGCCAACATTAAAGGATAAGTTCAGTTTCTACAGCTTTCCCATTGTTTATAGAATGAAGTAGAACAATATACTCACCCAGAAGGCTTTTCTGCTCCAAACAGTGCCTCGGGAGATATTTAGATCCAAAATCGAGCGGCGGACATCCGTATATTGGTAGCACACTCCAAAAACTCATTAGTTTCACCAATATTTCATCATGGTCCGCTCACACTATACTCCTCCACGACAGTCTGTGTCACTCCAGACATGTTTTGTGACTGTGCTGACCTCTGAACTTAAGACTTTGTTTACGTTTGCCTCCACGCATGCGCAGTATACAGCTCATTGTTTTAGGGGAAGACAGCTGGCTACACAACGACTTTCTTCTTCCAGTTTTGTGCAAAATGAATGAATATCTATCGGATGAAGATGTTGTGGAGGAGAACTTTGAATATGATGGGTGTCCTTACAGTTTCGAGCCAGAGTTTACAGATGAGGAGCTCATCGAAAGGAGGACATGGAGGCATGGAGAAGAACAGCTGGCCAGAGAGCAGTTTCAGTTCAGAGGTCAGCACAGTCACAAAGACATGTCTGGAGTGACACAGACTGTCGTGGAGGAGTAGCCCAAGCGGACCATGATGAAATATTGGTGAAACTAATGAGTTTTTGGACGATTAATGCAGTTTTAGGAGCGGCGCTATACATGCCCCGTGTGCCACCATTTTACGGATGTCCGCCGCTCGATTTTGGATCTAAATATCTCCCGAAGCACTGTTTGAATCAGGAAAGCCTTCTGGGTGAGTATATTGTTCTACTTCATTCTATGAACAACGTGAAAGCTGTAGAAACTGAACTTATCCTTTAATGTTACACATGTGAAGCCTGCAGAACTTAGGAGAACTTTGCCCTTATGTAGCTTGGCCCTGCTGAATGTTGTCTCTCAGTGAATGCCATTAAAAACACACATATATGCCATTTTTACCACGTGCAGCTGGACTCAGTATTTAGCACCATGCCCAGAGGCTGGAAGATGGTTGTTCTCATAATGACACCTCAAGTCATACAACAGGAGGACAGAACTGATGTTGCTTGAATTACTGACTCACGGCCCCGATGTTCAACAGCAGAGGTGAATGCAGCAGTAACTGAGGTTAGTAAAGGTAGACGGAGATCAACTCTAGCTGCCATTTACGAGCATGTTGGACCACATTGAATTCACCCCACTAACATCAGTGTTGACCAACTTACATTAACTTGGGTCTATGTGTCCTGACTTAGCTTGACTCAGCCTGACTTTTCCCTGTGTGTTGGCAATAATTGGCCAAAGTGTCAGTTTTCAGACAAATAATTACCCCAACGAAGGATAAACCGAGACCAGGACTTGCCTGAGACCAGAATGCATCAAGACAAGACCAAGACTTTTGGGAGTCAAGACCAAGACCGAGACAAGCAGAGACTGAGACAAGATCAAGACCATCAAAATTAATTTTAAGAATCATGACAAGGTTGAACAGTGAGGGGGGTGTCCTCAGTCACATCACCAGGAAGGTTGCAGTCATCACAGGGGAAAATAAAACATGAATTGAAGCCTTTTGTTGTTTTACCACTTGTTCTCCCTTATTCATATTAATGAAGTTGAAGAACAGCAGATCAGTGCAGGTCTTGTTTGGTCTTGATGGAAAATCCTGAGTCCGGCCAGTCCAAGACCGAGACAAGACAATGCTCTTGAGTCTGAGATAAGACCAAGACCTTAAAAGTGTGGTCTCGAGTAACACAACACTAGTGAATATGATGGGCTCCATCATCTTCACGTCCATGTCATGTGTTGCTGACACATTCAAAGAACGTTTGCACTGCTTACCATTTTGACAGAATCAATCAATTAGAAATTGAAGGTCATAAAGTCTCACTGCTAAAGTGAGGTACTAATGAGGCTTTCATTGGCACCATTGACTGCAATTGTTTGCTAGCATCAGTGCGCAGCTATCTTCCCTCAGGGGAGGAGTTAGAAACATGCTTTTTTTTGACATTTTAATTTCTTTTTCTGAATAATAGGTACATCAGGTGAACAATGACAGTTGTGACACACATACTCTCAATGAGACAGTAAGGCAAGCAAAACAAATCAACAAAGACAACATAGACACTGAGCCCATATCATCAAAACATATATGAAGAACAAATAAACAAAAAAGCTCAATCACATCACTTCATTTCCTATCAACATTTTAATCATTATTTAAAAATAAATTACATTTAAAGGGACTGTGAGGAGTTTCTAAGTGATTACAAAAAAGTCTCACTTTTAGATATATGCCTGATCGAAATACATACTTTAAAGTGATATTCCGGGATTGAACAAGTTGGGTCCTATCACAAGGGTTAGGGCAGAAATTACCTCTACAGCAGCGTTTCTGTGGAGAAGAAACCCAGGGCGCACAGACCTAACTCCCTCTTCCTCCTTCGGATCAGCTCGTCTGCTCATTGCGCTGTAGTCAGACGGGGCCATATTTTACTTGACCAAAAACACAAATAAACGGACTCCCACCGAAAAAGTCTGATATCGGCCTGCATTCACGCGCTATTTAGAGAATTTTCAGTGCGTTACTTTCACACAAAAACACCGCTAAATAAGGCTCTATTTCTCATAGCGTCGTAGCGGCCTCCAGACAGCGGAGGCTCTACAGCTCAGCTCTGGCTGTGCAGCGAACCTCCGGCTCTTCGCGGAGGCTGTTTTGCAGCTATGAGATGGAAATAGAGCCTTAAAAGTGCCCTGGGTTTCCTTGACACAGAAACACTGCTGTAGGGGTAATTTCTGCCCTAACCCTTGTGATAGGACCCAAGTTGTTCCATCCCGGAATATCACTTTAAGATGAGTTTTATAGCATCAAAATAGGTTATCTATAAAAGCTATTCCTCAGCCTTCTGGTCGGGTCGGACAGGGCTGGACTGGCCTGGATACTCAACTTCGGGAACAAGACAATTAAAACCAGAGCAAATTTATATTATTCGGACACGTTTTAGAGCACCAGGCTGTAAGTAGTGATATATAGCCGGCTACAAAACTATGATACTAAGTTTTCCAAAAAATTGCCTGTTGTCACACATCAAAAACTACCGCTACGTAACTAGAAAGAGATACATTACCTTGTCGCTTTGCATCCTGTAAGTTGTTGAAAAAAGTTGTGAAGCAATGCAGAGTTCTGAGGAAGGTGTGAGCTGCTTTACAACGAACACACGCTTTGGATTGCACACGTATTTTGGTGCGTTCCAGTTGTAGTCAGAAGTAGGAATTTTGAGTTCCGAGTAGGAAACTGCAACTGGATCGCCACCCGAAGTCGGAATTTCCTACTGGGAACTCGGTGAAACCTCGCCACCCCCAAGTTGACAATCGAAGATGGATGCCCCCAGTGTGAACAGTTATTTAGCCCCTGTAGTAATCAATTTATCTGCACTTCTGACTGGAGTGTGTCGCTCTAGATCAGCTGTATACATAGCATTGTTAGACTTACATTTACAAAAATGCTGCCATAGTGATAATCACATTCTTCATGTGATATTTGTAAACAACAACGCAGGCATGCTAACAACAGCTAACAATAGCCTGGTAGATCGGCATGTTTTTTTCCGACTTCAACTGGAACGCCGATAAGTCGGTGATGATGTCACACCCAGTTCTGAGGTTACTGGAACGCAGCGTTACAATAGTCGCCACGCGTTCTCATGGGTAACAGAGTCTTTACGTTGCCGGCAATAGATTCTCCTCACAGTCCCTTTAATCACTTCATAATATGTGTTCCCTTTGTATTCCCACTTAATCTTAAGCCATTCTTCTCTGTATTTTCCAGCAAGATGTTTTATTGGCAGTTATGTTTACTAGTGCCAGTGGCCTCAAACAACCTCACTTCAAAAAAACCTTTAATGAGTCAGAGTTCATGTCTATGATTCCCATGTTCATCCACTACAACTGAATTTAGTATCTCAGGAACTTTCTGAGGGATTTTCATCAGACCAAAGTCACCCCTCCCTCCCGCAGGATGAACTGATTAGATTTTCAGTTTTATGGATCAAGGTAATGGAGTCTAATGTTCATCTTTTGCTTGTAAGCACAATGTCTCAAGAATGCTTTTAAAATTAACTCTGCAAAAATGCTTGACTGAAACACTATCTTACAAGATTTTGGACATCAAGGTCCTTGCTCATAAGACTTCTGCCTGTCACATTATCACACGAACCACCCCAGCTGCTCCTATTCCTCCAGCTCTGTGCTTTACCTGGCTTGCAGTCGTATACTTTGAGGAGGCATTCAACTGTCAGGTTGTAAGTCTAGTTTCTATTTTTAAATCTAAGATTGAGTTGCTCAGTGCGGTCCCAGTCTTGTTGAGCGATCTGGAGTCTCATGTTTCTTGCTTCTGTTTTCTCCATCCCCTGCTATATTCATGAGACTCGTGTGCTGATTTATCAGAGTGTTAAGCACCCAGAGTTTATGCCTTGCACTCTGGATGACACCCATCTGCTACTAATCGGTATTTCCGTCGTTGTCTGCACACGGCAGCCCAGAACATCTCGGGACCAAGTCAAGTACTAAAAGACTGATTCCTGTTCTGGCCTGTGTGACTCCATCTGGATATTTCACCAGCAGTCACTCTACATCTTACAATACATTACAGTTATTTGAAGTTCCCGTATACTGTCATAAATATACTATAAGATTCGCTCAGCACGGCAATGTGTGTTGTATCATTCAAGCCAAAAATACGAACGTGTAATTTATAGATTGCAGAAGGAGAAACACAGGCCAGTCGAGAACATGAAGAGTTTTGTAACAAAGTCCCTCAAAATGTAGGTCAGAAATACACAAACATGGGTTCGATCAGAGGAGATGTTGTCCATGTTGACACATCAGAATATGTTTCCAAACTTTAGTGTTCCCACCTGATTCACATATAATTTGATGAACACCCATACATAAAATTTGTTTTGTTTCCATACTTAATTTTGGTGACATCACTGCTCAGTGCTGCTGCATGTTTGCACAGCTGCTTTCAAAGTTTCTTCTGGATCCTACAGTGACGGAGCGCTGCAGTTTTCACTTTGGAGTCAATGTTTATGACCATCAAGCTTTCTGCAGGTGGCATTGCTTTACAGTCTTCTTAAGTATCTGTTAATGTAAACTTTGCTGCCATCCAAGAAACATACAAGACATATTCTGACCGTGAGCACTTCTTATCAAGGGAGCTGAGAACATCCAAGTAGGACACATCCAGGCTGGAGAAACTGATCAGGTGGGCAGGCTCTGTGGTCGGCATGAAGCTGGACTCTGGTTATGGTGGCAGAGGAGCGAACACTTGACAAACTGCTGGACAACATGGACGATGCAAGTCACCCTCTGCCGTAATCAGCAACCAGAGGAACCTGTTCAGCTAAAGACTGTTCCTTCACAAGTTCAGGACAAACAGACTGGGAAACTCTTTTGTCCCTCAGACCATCAAACTGTGGATGGACTGAGGATGGGAAGGAGCAGTAGCCAGCCTGCAGACATGTTTTTTCGATGTATACTTTTGGCATTTTGTGCCTTTATTGATAGGAGAGAATGATAGCTTGTGAAAGGGGTGAGAGAGTAGAGGAAGACACTCTGCAAACTGGCCACAGGCTGGATTTGAACGTGGGCCGGCAGAAGTATGTTGCTAACCACTCCAAACCAGCACCCAGCATATTTATTTCTATTTTTTATATCTATTTTTTGATATATCTTTTGATCTCCTATACAAAACTGCTAATGGAATCTTAACTTCCATGAGGGAGTCTCCCAAAGGGATGAATAAAGTTCAATCTAATCTAATCTGTTCAGGTTTGAAAAGCTGTTCTGTTATAACTTTGTGTTCCTTACACAAGTGAGTTAGCATTAAAAAAGCATCAACATAAGATAAACTTTGGTCATTGTTCTTTGCCATTTTGGACAACCTTCCTTTAGAAGTTACATTTTCTCTGCCAAGGAGGTTATATTTTGTCATTTATATGTTGGTTTGTTTGTCTGTCCATTTGCGAGCATAATAACTTAGAAATGCCTTGGCAGAGCATTGTGCTAATGGATGGTTCACTCATGAGCCACTTCATAAAACAAACTCTCCTCATAACGTGTCAGAAGCAGAGCAAAATTATCCTAACTATAGAGAATTTTGAGTGTTATTTGTTTTTCAGTTAATAAAGAAATATGGTCCAGATTTCATAAAACTACTGAAGCTGTTAGCATATATGCTAATCTCTGCGTGAGCAGTCACTTCATGCTGTCATCTTGCTTGTAGCACCGTCCTCTTGCTGCTCTAAAGGACCCTGATTGCTGCTTTGGGTTGCTCACAATTGTTGTAGATTGGAGCTTGACAAGATGGATCGGCCTACATAAGGACGTTGTATCAGGCAGGTGTTGCTGCTGCACAAGGGCAGCGCCTGGAATAAGTTGATAATTTTGTCAGCCAGTAATGAAGTTTGTATCACGCTGATCCCCTTGACAAATGGCCCCTGTTTTTTTTTTAATTCAAGATGCTTTTTGAATTCTTGCTGATAAAAGGCCTGTAGCAGGCTGCATGTTTGTGCATCAAGTAATGCTTGTATCTAACAACAAGAAGGTTGCTGGTTTGACTCCCTGAGTCAGTCAGGGTCTTTCTGTTTGCTTGATGTTGTTGCTGTTATGTCGTATCCCAGATGACTCCCACCGCAACTCAACACATGGAAAAACAGACAGGCAGCTCACACACCCACTGCTCTTTGTTTTCTTAAAGCTCTGTGTCTTATGGTATATCATGAATTCTAATCCAGGCTTTAGTTTACATTAGGAGTGTAATGCAGTGGCTAAACACTTTAATACAGCATGTATTCAAAGGTCAAACAAACATACTCTTACCGATTCCTTTAAACAATACCAAGTAGATTGTGTAATGTTCAGAAAAGCTTTCAAAATATTTGCTTGAGTTACAGCTATATGGCAGCTGTTTTTGAGGGTGTACACAAATGTTACCCTCCCTTGACACTGAGTTTTACTGAGTTCAGGAAAACAAACGTGCAGGGATTATCAGATGTCTGTTGGGAGACATTACACTGCACGTGCCTCATGATGTATATCTATTTTTTTTTTTACTTAAAGTATTCTGGAGATAATTGAAGGCCAGCATGTGCTCAGGACAGAAAACCAAAAATCCCTACCACTGGAATTGTTCCCTGTATAAGGCTGGGAAATATGGAATTAAAATCATATTTAAAAAATCCCAAAACAAAATCTTCATCATGTTGCTAATTGCTGGCATCAGAAAGTTAAGGGACATGAATTCTTTCATCCATTCATAAATCCATCCAAGACTTACTGCTATTTTTAACCAAAAGAATGAAAGCTTTGTTTTAGTAGCCTGTAGGGATGCAACAGTTCTCAATAACATATTGAAATGTATGCTGTGATGCACGGTTCAATATGCACATGTGAATTTTGGTATTTTTGTTATTTGCACAAACAGTATTCAGTATTTTTTCCCTTTTCTTGGTGTATTTTGGAGCGGAGTCTTTTGATTCAGTTTGATTCTAAGTATGAGGTTAACCATTCAATTTGATTCAATACCATGATGCACCACGATGCAATACAGATAAATATAAACTCCTTTTAGAGATGGATTTTGAAATTAACTGCCCAAAACATGCACATTCATTTTAAACCAAAATAAATAAAATTCATAAGTATCATCTTTGTACATTTATTTTTATCCTGAAAGCAAACATTTTATTAACAAAGTAATACTGCAGTTCACCAGCAGCCTCTGCGAGATTAAATCATTATTAACTGTACCTGCACAGATGCATCTTCATCTACATCTGCATCTCAATGCATCATTTTAAAGATTTATTTTTACAGCCCCTGTGTATGTGTTTGGCTGTAATTGTACTTGTGAGAAACTGCTTTGAGCGGAGAGGTTGCAACATGCACCCACCTCGTTCATCAGGGACTCTCTTCTCCTTATCTGTGTGTGTGTAGGTGCAAAGTTAGTTCAGCATTTTTTAAACTTGAAAATCAATCTTGTCTGAGGTAACCAACACTGCATGCTTAGCAGGGTCTTGTGACATTGCTTTATCCATAGCAATTTGTTGCTGGTGCTCGAAAGTATTGCAGGTTACAGGGGCAACATAAACTCCATGCACATCAGCATTGTGCATCAGATTAAGTATTACGCCGTACCTTTTCACTGTTGATTTGGCAAAAGAACTCTGCTAAAAGACTAATAACATGCTTGCTTCTGTAGTAAATAAAAAATATCTGTATTTGCTCCATATGGCCATGAAAAGCACGGCCAGATTTTGTTAAAAGTCCTTCAGGTTGAAAACTGTAATCTGTTGTTGGTCCTTGTTTAAGTCATCAAGATTCAAGCTAGAAGCTAACTTTACAAGCTTTAATTTGCTCTATCAAGCAGACAGCAGTGGTGAAATTACAATGGTAGTAGTCAAGGTCAACTTCAAAATTATACTAAGGCAAATAAAAATTGTTATCTTGATGTGTACAGATAAAGTATCATGAAAAATAAAATTTTGCTTAGGTCTGAACTTAAATAATTGCAGGTGTTTTGAGGTCAAATTTGTTTTTTGGGGGGATTTAGTTTTGGGATTTCTTTCCAAAATTAAAGAAATGGTCTACTAAATTTTGTGATTGGCCCATGACGCATGTGATTGATGGAATGATCATCCAATCACTTGCCAGATATGCTTTATAAGGTTCTGCCAATTCCAAAATACTTTCCATGGGCTCTTTCTTAGATGGACTAGTGAAATGACTGAACAGTCAATCATGTGTGTCAAGTTAGGAGTTTGCCTGCATAAGTACCAAACACTTGGTTTGCAGAACTTCGCTGCTGTGGTTTCAAACAAGTATGAATATCTCTTTATTTCTACTACTATTAGATATATTCATAAATTGGTAGCTTCCCAGTATGACCTTTTACAATTAAAAAAGAATATCATGTGGTTATTAACAGTTTCTTATTGAGCATAAGGCCTGGTGTCTTCTTTTCTCTGATATTATTTCACATTGCATTCACAAATGTCCACTTAAAGTCCAATGAAAGAAAGTTTAGTTGGCTAAATGATCAAAAATGACCAGATTTACAAGTCATGACCAAAGTTTAAAAAGGCATCTTAACCACAAAAAGCCTGTTGTGTCATATTTGATGCATTCTTTCGTGATACTTCTATCTAATCAATATGATCAACAAATTACTAAAAACAAATCTGAATACAATCAAATAAATTATAAAAGTACCATCAAGTGGATTATCAGCTGCCAAAAACACCCAATGCATCAAATAAGATGTAAAAAATATATGTTAATTTTTTTATCTTTTTTTTTCCCTTTTTCTTTTCTTTCTGCTTTCTTTTTATCCCCAGCCTCCCTGTAGGCTACTCCATCAAATCAAACTTTATTTAACCCCTGATGTGAGCTGAAGGGGAGGGCCGTGCCACACCACAGTGTGAAAGAAGGGGAAATAGTGACAGACAGGACAAGACAAGACAACAGGGAGGGGGACAAACAGGTAGTGTAAATATTTTGAGATAGCAGTCCAAGTGCTGTGCTGATTTTAGTCCATACCGGAAGAAAAGGCTGCAAGAAACCAGGGACACCAGAGATGTGGGACTTGATAGTAAGGGGTGGATCCAGAGGGGTGTGATATGGAGAAGCATGTCAAAAGACGTGACAAGATGTGTAGGAGTGCCCAACTCAGCATATTCTGACGCGACCAATTATTATATATGTTAAATTTTATGGGAATTGTGATTTTTTTTTTCTTTTTTGAGATGTCAGTAAAAATCAAACATTTCATCTCCAAAAAATAAGAATTGTCTGGCTATAATTTGTGTTTTCAGGCTTGAAAGGGTTAAAGCAACTTTTGGAATAGAAATTTAATTCACTTACTGTAGTGCTGCGAAGTAAGACAAACAATATTGATCCATTTTGGTACAGTATTTGTGATGAAGCCTTTACACAAAAGCTGTGTAGTCAGCAAACTCACTTAATTTTACTGAGAACACACATGTACTTCATTGTTGGGTAACAACTTTTGTTCCTTGTAAAGGCAGCTTTTACTAGATGATGGTTTCAAAATCAGTTAACCTCCCAGCACTATTATCCTAAAAACTTGATATATTTCCCAGTCATAACACTTTATCAGAGTTTAACTGGGACATTTTAAGTTTGCTCCATTTCTTGCCTGTGTTTGACAGTGTTCTGTTTGATGCTGTCATTTCTGTAACCGTTGTCAGTATATTTATCTGACCAGTGGGACATGAGCTGCACCCCTCCTTTTCAAACAGAAGTAATGTAAGAGGTCAGAATTTTGTCCAGATTGCATTATGATTTCTGGGAGTGGCTGGACTTAAAATCCTGTCATTTGTGTTTCCAAACCCTTCATTCTTAACCAGTGAGATCAATGCAGGGAGTTCACCACAGGAAACCTCACACAGACAAGGAATGCATCTGTTTACCAATACATCATATTAATTTAGAGACGTGAACGCTCTGAAGCTCTGTGTAGCATGTTAATTCATTTAAGAGGAGACACTAACTCCCAGATTGCACACACATTCCAGCACAGGAAAAAAAAAAGAGAACAAACGTGGCTTCATAAATTTTTCCCTCCAGGACAATTTATTATGTTTTGTTCCAGAGCATCTTTGTTGCTTGCAGGAACACTAAAGCTCACCATGACAGGAGGGAATTAGCTCTGCCAGTATATACCTTATCTCTGAGACATAACAAGCACACAAACAAATATATATAACCTGTTGCATGACAAAGAAGAGGTACCACCCCATAACTTCAAACAATCCCAAAGCCTTCTATAATTCATACCAGACCTTTTTTTTATTTTTTTGTTAAGCAACATGGAACTGCTATCTGAGGCCAGAGGTGGACAGAACAATCTTCAAACAAAGGAAGTAGCAAAAAAACAAAGAAAATAAAGTCCAACGTGACAAAGAAAAGCTTGGTGAAAAATGTTTTTCTGTCTGAATGAACAGGATTTTTATTTATTTATTTATTAAATGTTTATTTGAATAGGACAAAATGAAGCAAGAGAATGTTTCCACACACTACGGCATTTATTAACAGAACAGAGCTAATTTGCAAAGCCTTTTCCAAGTTAGGCCTTTTAACCCTTTAAGGCCCAAGACCATAGATTATAGCCAGAAAATTCTAATTTTTTTGGAGCTGAAATGTTTGTTTCACTTTCTGCTAAAATCCTAAAAATATAAATTGTCCATTAAATTCAACATGTAGATTTTTTTGTATCTCATTTGATGCATCAGATGTTTTTGGCAACTGATAATCCATTTGAGGACATTTTTATCATTTATCTGATTATATTCAGATGTTTTTTGTAATTTGTTGATCATGTTTAGTAGATAGAGGTATTATAAAAGTATGTATCAAATATGATATAATTGGCTTTATAGGGTTATTACATTTAAAACAATAGATGAAGGAGCCTTAGATAGTTGTTTTGAATCTGATTTTATGTCAAATATGTGTATATGTTTTCTTGTGATGCTTAAAATTTAAATCAGTAATGTTAAGCTTTTTCTTTAAGGAATATTTCAGCATTAAAAATGGATTGTATCAGGGACTTGAAGTCGCTGCCAGCAGTGCTGCATCTTTAAAGGCATACTCTAACATTTTTTTGCAGATGTGCTTGTGCATGTGCCCTGTGGTTTAATTTTGTATGTATTTCTTTCGAAAATATCACTTAGTGCAAATCTTAGTCTTAAAATAGAAAACATAGCATGATGTGGTAAAAAACAAGAGTCACAACAAGCACACAGGATGGTTTAGAGTTGCTAAAGTTTATCTGATGACTGTAGGCAGAGGAAGGCTAACGCTACCAACTGGCACCCAGTGCTTGAGCTAAGCTAGTTAGCAGTGGGCAAACTGCCTGCCTCTTTCTTGTTATTTTACGCACAGTTGAAAGAATGGTGTCTATTTGCTCGTCACAGACTCAGGAGTGAGGCAAAACACAAAAACAAAAATCCCTTTAAGGAGAGCCAGCTCAGACTATAATAAGGTACTTCTGGGTAATTTTGTGTAACTGTGCAAGCTTTATGTAAACACAAGCCACAAAACCATGTTGAGTCAAATATACAATTGGTCAAGACATTTTAGAGCACTTTATTTTCCTTTAGGAAGTCTGTGTTTGGAACTATTTTATGATCCAGCAAATGGCTTTGTGTTCCTTCACTCATGCCCATTGATTCAACAGAAGTTTGTCCCCTTTGTCTTTTGGGCCACAGAATCTCTTTTTGAAAGATTTCTTCTCCTTCTGTATACTTTGGATCATAAAGGCAGTCCCGTGCATCCACGGTAAAAGGAAGGTCATCATCACTTGAGTCCAGATCATTATTTGTTCAGAATTAGTTTCCTCTGCTTTTGTTGTGTCTTCCTGAGTTTATAGAGCAAAACAGCAGATTGACAGAATCAATTCCCACAAGTGGAAGAAGACAGAGCTATTTGCAACATCATAAAATAGTTCCAGACACAAAGACTTCCAGGAGAACAGAAGTGCACGATATTTTTTGCCTAACTGTTCATCCAACACCACATGGCTTTGTGGCTTATTTCATAAACTCATTTAATTACCTTCTTCTTAAAGGAACAGCACTGACTATTGTCAAGAACATTACACAACAAACCTCAAAAATACTGAAACATGCCCGAAGGTGGTTTTTACATAAATCAGAGTATCAACATCAGCTGTAATACTGACAGCAAAGTAGAAAAACATGATTTTTTTTGTGTTTAACATGTTACCTTCATCTGACAGAGCACCTCAACAACAAGACAAAAAGTCTGCCACATTAAGACCCTCCCTTTTATGTGGTGCTAGCAGCTGCCTGAAATGTCTCATGCCCCCAGCCCCTGAAAAGACCTTCCAGTGTGACATCCTACCATTTTTTCATCATCATTTTAAGCCCAGTGGCTCGTGGTAGCAAGCCCATTGCAGATCATTGACATTATAGTGGATGCACAGTTGTTGACAATGTGGTGATGATCAGTACTGAACTGGGCAATAACCAATCCCTGAACCTGAAGCACACCAAACATGTAGGACAAATAATCCTAAACATGTCAAAGACGGACAATGGACCCTTGGGTATATTTTATTTATTTATTTATCTTAATTTAACCTTTATTGAGATCAGGATCTCATTTACAAGGGCCACCTGGCCAAGAGGTCAGCAGCACTCATCTTAATAAATACAATTTCAAGAAAAAGTTCAAGGCAATAAATAACAAACAGTTAATATAGCAAAGGATTAAACAATATATAAGTTTATTTTCACATGGCAGAAGTCTTTGACTTTCTTGTAAGAATCTTCCTTTTCGATCCTGTGTGTGTTGTCTTTCAGTTTATGAAGGCTTAGATCAGCGAATGTACGGCACGAACAATGTGGACGGGTGTGTCGTTTGAACAGTAGTAAGATCTGAGTTTGGCAGCTAAAGAGGTTGCACCCAGCTGATGTCATGGCTATGTGTGCTTTTTGTTAAATAGTGGCAACAACCAATGATACAAAAATACATTTGTTACACACTAGGAATAAACAACACTGGAGCATTACTGTTGAGAACTAACTGCCATGTGTGAAGTGTAACTTATGTGCAGCTGTGTAAATAATCAGAATTGGGTTACTGAACTAAACATTAAACTAAACAGTGACATTTCTTTGAGTTTTGGTCAAAATGAAAATGATCCAGCGATGCACATACAGAGAGGAGTGAGCTAAGCTGGGTCGCTCCTCTACTGTTGTGAAACACAGACGGAGAGGAACACAATGAACACATAAACCAAGACAAACAAACTCACTATAAATGAGAATCTATTCTTCATCTACTTTTAAACAGCGATTTAAACCAAAACCATTCATGTTTTCCTTTCTCAGTAAAATCCATGGCCAAGGGGATGGAACTACTTTAATGAAAGCTGCATGGTCTTTGCAGAAGCCTGGCGCAATTAAACATTGAGGATGCTCTACACGGCAGCACTTGTGCCATGAGGATTACTTGACCCACTGCTGGGCTGAAACAGTCGCAGATTTCCATCCAGAGTCCCGGTCAGCAGCTTAGGAGAGACAGAACAAATGAAACATGTCATTATATTACTCCATGACTCAGACTTTGTAAATATGGGCACAGTCACAAAGATTTTAACCACTGGTTTGTTCTGCTCCTTTAAAGGCCTGGAATTTTTCAAGTAAATCTTCCTCTTCCCTGAATCCAAAAAGCTTTTTTTTTTTTTAACTAAAATGACACCAAGTCACCTTAATGTACAGAAAAGTGATGGCTGCATCGGGAGGATTTTAAGAAGCATAACCATTTAATTAACATGTTTTTCTCTCATTTGTTGCGTTTTTTGAAAATGCTTATATCGCTGTAATGTTAAAGCAATGATTAATGCAGCCCTTATTCAGCCAGCAGCCCTTTTCAGAAAGCATTACACAAATGTGAAGCAATGGAGCCCTGCATCAGTAAACCTGAACACGCTCACATCACATGCTATGTTTACATGGATACAAATGATTAGACTAGATGCCTGAGAGGAATGATGTCAACATGTCAGTGGAAGATTCTGATCAGAAAAAGCTCATCTGAAAAGGCATTTCTTTCCAAATCAGATGGGTGGTTTTCGCTCATGGTTATCAGAAGTGACATTTATATAAACACTTGTTTTGAACTTTTCCTCCTGGGTCTCTATCCTCTCCTGTTCTCAGTTGTTCTCAAGTCTGAAGCTGCTCAAACATACACAGTTGATAAAAGGGGACTGTCCCACTCTGCAGGACACTGGCTACAGTGTTAATGTTGTTGATTAATTATTTTCATCATAGTTTTCGTCATGTGGCCATGTAGAAACTAGGGAAAAGTTTGGAATATGTCCAATTACAGATAGTTGGTTGTGTGGAAAGGTTGGATGAATTAAAGCGAGCTAGCTGGAGTTGGTAATCTGAGTTAGATACACTTTTTGTAATACTGGTAAAAATGATCTTTATGACTCGATGGCAATCAATTCATAATGTGTTCTTAAAATAGAGCGAAAAATATCCGCTATCTACAGCAGGCATAAACCTGGGAAAACACCAACCAATCACATCTTTGTTGCACACATTTTTAAACCAATCAAATCCTGTCGCCATTCTGCCCGCCTCCTGCACTTACATTTCACTGGTGTGCACAGACTCTGGTTCAATGAAGCCGAGCTGAGAGGAATCCAAGTGCGCTGGAGAATGCTTACCTTTTCAAAGTTTTGGCTTTGAAAATTAGGGACGCCCGCTACGAGCCGTTCCACAACTTCAACCAAGCTCCAGTGTCCCTCCCATTCTAAGACAGGTGTACAAGAAATCTAAAATAAACACTTTGTTTTTCTTGGTTTGTTCAGCTGTTGGCTCTGATCTCACGACAGCTGCCACCCAGGCTACTGCAGGTGGATGTTCTCACAAGGCTTTTTCTTCTTCTTCGGTTGTACAGCGGTTGGCAACCGTCATTTTGGAGCATTACCACCCCATTCAGGCTAGTGACAGAGTTCAGCTGGGAGAGGCAGAGGAATGTTTTTTATTATTATTTTGCCACACGGGAGATTTACAGGAGAATACTAATACAGGAGGACGGCGGGAAAGAGGATAAAATACGTAAAATATGGTAGTTTCATGGCCAAAACGGGAGACTTGACAGCTATGTGGAGAATGGCAGAGGAACCCTGATCAGCATCGGGTTGTTAGCACTAACTAACTGTCATGTTTGTTTTTTAACTTTACTATGATAATGTTTTGGATTTTTGTTACCGCTGACTGAGACATGACTTGGTGTAGTGTAAAACATAAACATTGTGCTGAGGGCCAGTTTGGAGTTGAATCAGTCTTCTGGTTGTGAATCGGCAGCGCTCGTGCATGTGAGTGGGGGTTGTCTTTTTGGAGGAGGGGTGGGAGGGGCCAGACGGAGCCCTGAGGAGATGCTACATTCAAATTCATGCTTGTTTTCCAAAATTACAGACCCGAGCTTTTAGAGGGACATCTGATCAAAACTGCCTTATCTTGGTGGTGGTGGGATAAGTTGGGGGTGTTACGTGGCCCTCTTGGTCTGACAAATTTTATCAGGCTCTAAGCGTGTTTAATTCTCCTGTTAAGTCATTCATCTTTACATAAAAGCATGATGGTTGTGCCTCTCTTCTGAAGCCATCCGTGAGTTGCCACTTCAGATCTCAGATTATGCACTTAGTGTTGGATTAATTTCCAGCCGTGGAGGTTGGACCTTTATTTTATTGATGTGGATGAAACATCCTTGGAACTGTGTCACATATCTTTCTCTTCTATGGCTCTCTGTTTAGTGGAGAAAGTTGCGTAACTGCACCTGCGTCCTTTAAAAGTACTTGCATCCCAGAGGTCAAGATGCACAGATTTTTTTCTCATAGAGATTATCGATTTCCCTTACCTGAAAGGTTTTTAAAAGGGAAAACAGATAAGACTACAAAACCACAGGTTCGCCTTAATAAACTTTGTTATGTAACTGAGTTCTTTACAATAAAAAAGGCTTAAGGTGCCTGCCAGAGCTGGCCCAGATGAGTCAGCTGTTTGCAGATTAATAAGGGGACCACACATCAATAAAACACCATTAATCCACACCCTGCATGCTCATTTAAACACATGTGCAGACATTCGCTGAACGCCACACTCCTTTGATGGAACCACTTTTTCGCTGCAGTTCTCAATAGAGGACGGGATTATCTCATCTGCTTTTGTCAGCCAGAAGAACCATGAGGGAGCATTACCTAAGCGCTCAGACAGTCAATCAGTGGCCACAGCAATCCATCCATTTAGGCAGGGGAATGAGGTTTGTCATACATATTCATATCTGCAGCTGCTCAGAAGTCAGACAGAGAGACACTTAATTCTCTTTTTTTAACACATGTAGAATGTGTGCTACCTGGCCCCGGGTGGTAAATCTGCTAGGGTACAATTAAAATCAGTTTCATTTTTTCATGAGCAAAATGTTTGTTTGTTTTACATCACTTCCTTACAGAAATAGACCGTCGCATTGAAAGCAACATGGCAGTTCTTGTTAAGTAAAGACTTTGTGCTCTTGAGGAAAAATATTTGTGTTGGTATCGATGATATTAAGTTCATAGTATTAGCATGTCAGAAGTCCAATATTGTGCAACCCTATCTATTTTGAATTTTTTTGTCAAATGTTTCCTATTATTGGCTTTATACATTCACATACAGCTAGTATACAAGGAATACATTTCAATATGCTCTTCTTTTTTTATATAAAAGAAAAGTATGATAGACACAAGACAGTACGACCAATAACTGTGAACAACCAGGAAGTAGACAAAAAAATAAACAAATTAATTATGAAAAAGAAATAAATAATAATTATAATAAACAATAATAATTATGAGGATAAACAAAGGAATGAATCCCTAAATCAATACAAGGATATACTGAATAATGAAAATAATTATGGCAGAATAAAGCTGCGTTCACACCACAAGCGGCCCAGCTACCAAAATCCCGTCGCCCACCGAAGTATCGTCATACGTCCACTAATACCTCATTTTGGTCACTGTTGCCGTCGGCCCTCGCGCGGTGACGTCACTTTCGCTCGAGTTTCACCGCGATCACATCATTATCACATAATAGGATGTATAAGCGGACATTATTAAGCGGACATTATTACCTCCGCCAAAGAGGTTATGTTTTCGGGAGAGTTTGTCCGTCCGTCCATCCGTGAACAAAATAACTCAAAAAGTTAAGGATGGATTTTGATGAAATTTTCAGGAAATGTTCAGCATGGAAAAAGGAAGAACTGATTTGATTTTGGTGTTGATCCGGATCAGCGTCTGGCCGCCATGGCGAAAAATGCGATTTTGGTGAATAACTACTGAACTAAAATAGATATCATTATGAATCCAGTTGCTAATGGTATGTTTTCATGGTCAAGGAATCTAAATATTTACATGAAATAAAGGTAGGACTAGTATTTATGGCGAAAACCACAATATGGTGGAGGACTGTGGCGGTGGTGGAGGTTTGTGCTCTCCGAGTGCTTTTCTAGTTCCAGCTGTATTCTTTTCATTCACTTACGTATCAACCACAAAACACTGCAGCTGATGCCCTGCAACAGCATTATCTGTGAGTTTTCTGTGGTCCGTCTAGGCGGAACTAATGTCCTCACTGACTAATGTTTCCCACACGGATATGGACTGTTCCTCTGTTGTTCAGTTGAAAAACTATCTGTCACGGGTATCGCCACACACGCACACACCACTGATTGGCTGTTTCCGCACAGCCACACACGACAATGTCTGAAAAGATCAATTTTTTCAAAACTTTGACATCGCAGGACGAGTGAAGTTATCGTCTTGTACGCGGCAAACGCATCGCGGGAGGGTTAGCCCCGCCCCATCGCGGCTGTACATTGACTTTGCATGGAGAGTGATCGCTGAGGTAGTACAAGTAGCGTCCGGTGTGTACGCAGCATAAGAGAGATTAGGGAAGAAGAAGACCCCATCTAACCCATCCATCCAACCGTCCTAGCTACAAGCTAATTTTTAGTACTGGCTTGAGTCGGAGTCAGGTCTTGTAAGAGAGGTGACTTTCTGAAATATGTATTATTACCTAGAAATATATATCCTATTCGCTCTAGATGGAGAAGCGTATTATGCTTTACATCATATTGTCTAGCTTCAGTTGAACCGGTGTGCTCAACAAACTTTTTATAACCTCTTTTGTACGTCTATAACTAAAGTTATTGGTGCAACCTTAAATACACCTTTAAGGCTAAAAAGGCCCCACAAGTTCTACATGATAAAATATGTGAAAACAACCCAACAAATTGTAAATGAGAAGGGCAAGTCTTCAGGGGAGCATTCGTTTCATTTGAAACAATTCAATTATTTTTTTAAGATGGTCGTAAAATCAAAGTATCTTTTTAAAAGAATACTAACAGCAGGAATTTTGGACCGTATTTTTGCCAGGAGGTCATAAAAAAACACCAGATGCAACAATAGTCCAACATTTTTTCCCATGTACTAAGGCTGTTTTATGCAGGATCAATGATCTTTTACCAGTAAGCAGATGTCTTTGCTGGGAAAGGGAGTTAAAAATGTTGAGGTCTGAGGATGACTCAAACATACAACGTCTGATCTTACATGTGATCCTCGCTTCCTCTCTTTTATAGAAAATCAAAAGATTTCAAGGTGTTTGTGAGGCCCAAACTCAAGAGGATTCCTCCTGAATGGCAGCCAAGAAAGTTCAAACACAATCAGTGACAAAAGCACGGGCTGTACTTGAGTTTTTTCAGCTTATAAAAATGTTTGGGACCCTCCCATGTAACAAGCAGTTTGACAGCACATTTCACGAGCTCTTTTACTTTCAAAGAGTCTCCTTTCACCATGACCTCCTGCTCAATGACCTTAATCAACAATAGGCAGGCTGTCTGGGTCCCCCCCCTCAGGCTGCTGAAATAGCTTCTTAAAACTTAAGAGGGTCAGAGAGCAGCTCCATTAGTAATAGCAGCACTCTACATCCACTGCTTTACAAAACCATCAGAGTATGGAATCAGCTCGCCATGATACTCCTTCATTTCAACACACACTCTCACGCTGGAATCACATTTAAAGATAATTACATAATGTGGCTGATTACAGATACAAATGAACATATCTGTATCCAGAATGTTCCATCTCTGCAGCTTTCAGCCTCCTTCTACTGAGGCCGACCAGGACCTTCTGTGAGGTCTGAGGGTACCTGATGACCTGCAGATAGGGCAATACAGGCCAAAATCCATCCCACTACATTCTTTTAAGCTGACTGATGACACACAATGACCATTTTGGAAACTTCACTACACTAGCACTTGGTACAAAACATTGTGAAGACCAAACTACTTGTATGGACTATTTAGTGTGTTGAATTTAAACATTTGCCAAATCCAGAGTGTGCCAAAAATTCCTTTGGAAAAAATAAGCAACATGCACCAGACCAGTCTACCTAGCGTACTTTTCCCACAATGCATAGCTCAAACTGTCAAGGAGTCAAAATAACTGATGGCAACTTCATATATCCATGGTATTAGCATTATTAGCATGAATTACGTTACATAAATTGAGTATCAAATCTCAGCAAATTAACTGTTAAAGTAGTTTTATAGATGTTACACATTACCATGTAAATGTTTAGCTGTCCAAATCTAAGTGAATCACTCATTAGACTTTTTTCATGCTATCATTGGATATAATTTAGCTGTGCTAGCAGTTAGCTGAGCTATAGTAAACTTTTCAGCTAGTTCAACTAAATTACTGGATTGAGGGGGGGACCAAGCCATTTATTAGTTTTTGGTTTCACTGACAACACCAAAAACAAAACAAACACTAAAAAAACTAATTAAAACAAAAAAGGAAAAACAGACCAACAGTCACATAATTATATACAAACAGGGAGAAACACTACACTTAAAATGATTAAATAAATTAAAGAAACACGATCAGGTCATTTAATGTAGTTACACCATTATTACAAGTTTAAAAGACACTTCACCTTTTTTGATTGACATGGGCTGTTAGTTGCTCCATTCTGTAGATTTCCATCACATTATTTTTCTAGGAGTCAAGTGCAGTGCACTCTGCTATTGACCATTTCTTGGAGATTGACTTCTTTCTGGCCATCAGCAATGTATTCATTAGATTTTTGTCCTCTTTCAGCCAGTTCTGAGGTATATCCAGCCTTGTTTATGTAACTGCAAAACATGTCTCTGCTGTCATTTTACTCCCCCAGGGGCTTCATAAGTTAAAGCATTCCCAACATTTCCTTCCAACAGAGACACAACAGCTCAGCATCTTCACTGATGTCATAATTCTGAGGGCTGACATTTACACAGGTGCATTTCTTGTAATCTTGTCGTGCAGATGGACCAGTCTGATTTAATGTCTGTAATCGGGGAGATCCATCTTGTGATTGTGGAGAGGATGGGCCAATCAGAGTCATTTGGAGCAGGAAGTGGCGGAAAGCGTGACAACAGGAAGTGACTGTTCAAAGATTAGTCTAGACGATAACAGCTTCAGCAGTAGTTTTATCAGATCTTGACTGCATTACTTTATCAGATGAAAAACAAACAAAAAAAACACTACAAACTCCTCTACAGAAATGACATTTCACTCCACTTCTGACATGTTTGGCGAGAGTTTGTTTACGAAGTGTCTTAGTGCCTTTACAACTCTGAAGTATTGCCCGCCTACCACATTTGCCCAAAATGAATGTGACTGATGGAACAATCGTCCAGTCACCTGTCGAATATGCTTTTGAAAGATTCCCAAACACTTTTGTGGGCTCTTTCCCAAATGGACGAGTGAAATATATTGAACCGTCCATCAGGCTATGTGTTGGACTTGTTTTCTTAAATAAGATAGTCAGATAAAGACAAAGAGGATTAATGATACTGTTTTAGGAAAAGAGTGCAGCTTTAAGTGCCTCCCTTCATCCAAAATATACACCTGTACATCTTTACGTAACAAATTACTACATGCACTTTAAGCCTTCAAGATAAATTCAGTTTACTTTAGTGGCTTCAGTTTGTTTTTTAATTAAAGCAAAAACTTTTTTGTGAAATTTGGTTTTGTATGTCTATTTTTGTTGAGAGGTGAAACAATCATTTAAACTCAGAATTCGAATGTTGTGTGAAACAATCTGTGATTCCATTTTAAGGCATTTTCCCATCCCTATTGTTATCAGTACCAGCTCATGTCACTCAATCAATCAATCAATCAAACTTCATTTGTATAGCACTTTTCATACAGGACATTGTAATACAAAGTGCTTTACATGAGAAAAAGATACAATAAAATAACAATAAGTGGAATAAAAAGCAGAAAATTGCATAATTGCATAAAATGAAAACATAAGACCCCACCACCCCCCTCCCCTAAATCACATTCAATATACACACTCACTTACTCAAACACACAAAGATATAAAAAGGAAACTGTGACAGAAAACAGAATTAGAGGACTGAGGAAACGCTATCTTGAATTTGAAAAAATGAGGAAACACAGGAGCTAAAACTAAAATAATACTTAAAAATACTCAAATACTAGAGGGTAAGATAAATAACTGTGTAAATACATAAATAAATAAGATAATATAACAGTATAGAATAAAAGTTGGATAAATAATATGGTAAAATGAGAGTGCAACATCAGGTGCATAATAAAATCAGCTAAATTAGGATAATAAAAGGAAAAGCAAAGCTAAAACTGATTGGTCACAGCGTCAAAAAGCCTGATCAGGGAATCCCTGTGCAAAGGTTCAGCTGCTTTTGTTTGATTGTGAAAAAAATTACCTGATATCAGCAGTTAATGACTTCTAATTTTGTATTCCAGGTATTAAAAAGATATTAAAGCTTTTTGAATTTTACTTAAAATTTAAAGTTGTTCTTTTAAATAAGATTAAACATTGAATAATAATTTCTCATTAAGACTAAACTTTACAAAAAAGTATTTGGGGACAAAAAGCACTAAACTGTTAGCAGGCCTTCTTGTAGACAAACTTCTTACTGACAATTCAGTATCAGATTTAAATTAGTTAACAAAGATATATTAATAAACAGCTATATTAATAAACAATTTTGGTTGTTGTATTGATATTTTAAATGGAAATCTTTTCATATAGAAAAAAAAATATCACCCAGCCCTGACCCTCAGGCTCTGCTGTCAACAGAGGCTTAAACAAGCTAATCCATTCACGTCTGAAGGCTCCTGACCACCCTCAGGGTCAAATGTCTAAACCTGTAGATTCACGGTACACATACAGCATACAGGGTCACACTTGGTCATCACATTTGAGCAGCTCTGTTTTCACAACATCCCACTTTGAGGAAAACATTTTCTAAAGGGTTTGATGCCTCTTTGAGATTTATTGCAACGTCTGATGTCCTCATGCAACCCTGCCACTGCTGATGTACAGATGTTTAACTCATTCACAAGCATGCTTTTCCCTCAAATACTTGACGCTAAATACTCTAAATATCAGAGATAATGCACATGAGACAAAATGTAAATGTGTACTGGATCTTTCTTCATGACTTCCCTGTTTGTTTTTTCCTGTCTATCATATCAAAAGCAAATTCAAAACTTTTCAGGAACTCGGGGAACATAAATCAGATAAGGAATTTGTGCGGTGTGTCACAAGTGTTATATAATCTAAGTTATAGTCAGCCGTGCTGGCTAATACTTCGGAAAAAAAGACCACAAATCAGCAGTTCAAAGCTGAAATAAAAAGGATGGTTAAGAAAGCAATGGAGTTGTACTTTCAGTGGTGATGACTTCTGTCAGATGTTGGCACTCTGGGACAACAGTGTCCATCTGCAGAAGCTGCTATGAAGATATGAGGAGTGATGCGTTTTCCCTACCAAAGGATATCATCCATCAGCCGCTGAGCACATACTTTACAGATGCCAGCATAGCAGGATGTTCTGCACTGTGCACGCTCAGGCGGGAGGGAGATTTACATGAGTGATGGGAGAAGGAGCAGACGGTCACAAAGGTTACATGTTTGTTGAGCTAACATGTACATGACCTGTCAAAGAGGGGAACCAGTGCAGTCTGCTGCAAGTGGCGGTACCATTGTTTTTTTAAGGAAGGGAATTGCTCATTTTTGCCCGTCGTTTTTTGTTTTTGACCTTATTGTTAATGTTCATTTTATTATTCTCTGCCATCAACTGTCAAAGCACTTTTTAAACATCTATTTTAAAAGATGCTGTAGAAAATATGTCATAACTATTATGATTACTACCAGCATTTACACGATAAAGAAGGACTTAAAGGTGTAGTAAGCGATCTTCTAGTCTTCTAATCTAATGCACTATTTGTCAAAATCACCGTATTTCTCCTCTCCATCCACAAGATGTCATCACTGACAGCATGTTGAAAAAAAAGTCCGGTTTCAATACACAGCCTTGGCTCTGAATTTCAGCAGGTAAATACTGTGGCTCGGGCCGAGGTACCAAAACAGGTACACTCCCCACATCCAGGGGGCGATCATACTCATGCGCAGATCAGACAGAGGGGGGAGGGGGAGTAGTAGGTTGCGTAGCGTGCGCAGTTAGCGTAAAAGAGAGATACAATAGGTGCAGTAGCAATGGCTGAAAAACAGCCCAAAAGAAAAAGGTCAGAGGAGTGAAAAGTGAAAAAGAAGGGCTATGACCATAAAAGAGCGAAGACCTGGGTCAACATTGGTGTTGCTTTCCGACGGTAGAGGGAACTCTGCCAATTGAAAGACCTGAAAACGGACGCAGATGTCGCCGTCTTTCTGCTGGATAGGTTAGCAACATTAGCTTTGTGGTGCTTCACATAACAGTAACAGCCGTCGGGCATTCATCTTATTGTCTAATCTGCCAGAATGTACTGTTGTCGTGATGTTATCAATAGTGTCAGTCAAGTTGTCTGACGAGTCAGGGTTACCTTAGCTATGTTGGTCAGCTATGCAGTTTTTACGGCCGTTTCCATGATGATGCACATCCATCAGCTTTCGGGGGTGGAGCCAGGGGTGAGGCATGAAGGGAGAGGCGGGTCTAAATTTGTTTATAAACAACCTCTCCACTCGTTTTCTCCCACATTGCTGACTACACCTTTAATGTGTTGTTATGTGGCCAAGTGTATGCACAGATATAAGCAGAGCTGTTGAAAAGCACTTGTGGATATGCTACACATGAAGATTTGACATATTTTGCAGTAACTGACAATGAAAAGAGTGGTTGTTCTAAAGCTGGGGTCACAGATGTTAATGTTTACAGATCAGCATACATTAGCTGGTTAGGTCTTCAATACTCAACTAATTTATTTATTTATGTTATTATTTCTAGTATTTTTATGTTGTCAGTATCGTGGACCATGCACAAGGTATCATTCCAAGAGCTTTTCTGTGATACCTCAAAATATGAGTACTCTGTTTTTAGCTCTCTCATTTATCAAGCACAAAAATTGTAAGCCTGTACGTTTTTTTTTTGTTTGTTTTTTTAAGACAGGGGTTGTTAGTGCAAGTATACTTTGGCAGCCCATCTGTCCAGATCTAGAGTGTGCATTGGGAAAACTGGAAGTGGTCATAAAATACAAGGTACACTAGAAATGAGTAAGAGACAGTCAAAGTTGAATTATATTCTTATTTACTGAGTCTGACATAATATAAAGTGTTTCACACATTTGAAGTAATTTCCAGTTACAATTCTATTTATATTCACTTCATATGACCTTCTTGCCAGCCTTTGACAGTCAGTGGTTACATTTCATTGATAATGGGCTGTCATTTTTATGTGATTGATGTATGATTCAGAGAAATACAGCTAAGATTTAATCCAAAGTATTCTTCATGTTTGTACAGAACAGGCAGTCAGGGTTTCTGTCTTTGAACAAAAAGTAAGGGATATAAAAATAAAACTGATAGAGAATGTTTATTACAGCTGACACAATCACAGAACAGCCCATTATTTCACTATCAAACTATTGGAGTGCAGGGTCAGATGATAAATCTGCTTTCTCAAAAGAAAGTTTCATGCAATGTGCCAAATGATTGCATAATGATAAAAAAAAATACACTGGGTAACACTGAGCTCTTGGAGGCAGATTTATGCCTTGTATTTATCCTTTGCTGGTTTTCTTTTTTAGTTAAAATATTTGTTTTTGATACTTCATACATGCATGCAAAGAACTATACAAAATTAAGGCCAATGAAAGGAGCTGATGAGCGTTGTATGAACCAAGAAACAAGAAAAACAGCCTGATAGGAAAAAAATTACAAAACTAAAAACTATGACCCAAACAACACAGGTAAATTGTGTCTCTAAATAAAAGATAAATAAATAATTGCTGTGAGAGGATTATTTAAAGCAGTGGTCTCCACCATGTCCCACCATTTGAGGGGCAGGGCCCTGCATGTTTCACTCACAGACTAGTCAAGACTTCATCAAAGAGTGGCGGGAAAATTTAAGTGACTCCACCTGTACGGCAAAAATGTACAGCAAAAAACTATGATCTTTACGGCTTAACACTTTTGGGATCATGGGAGACTGAAGTTCATCCCAGCAGACTTTGAGGACCTTCACACTGGCACGGTTCTGGTTCTGGAACCAGTTCCATGCTGGCTTCTCAGAGCCCAGGTGGTTTCGAGCAAACCAGCCGGCGTACATACCAGTTTAAGTGGAATGAAAGTGGAAGGGCGTTATACCGTGTTACTCAAGCAGAAGTAAACAATCAACTGGCAAAAGGCAGACAGATTTGATATTCTAAAAGTGTTTGTTGCTTCACTTAAGGTTTTTCTTTTCATGATGCAATAAAGCACACAAGTGTTGATTATGAGGGGACACAGAAGAAGAATGTAGAAGGCATTTGATATGTAAAAAGTGTGTGTCTTCCCTTACTTCCTCAACTTCTTGCTCATTTTATCAACACAGAGTACAACATGCCCACCACTGATGTTACGATTCGTGAGCTAGAACCTACTTTTTTGGGTTCCAGTCATGAACCATCTTTTCAGGTTCTGAACCAATATTTTTTTGGTCCGATCACGCCAGCTGGTTCAAATTAAGTTTGGGATCCAGAACCTTCATGGAGCCGTGGTGGTGTAAAAGCCCTTATTGAGTGAGAGGTGAAGTACACTCTGGACATAGAGAGACAGACAACCTACTTCTTCACACACAGTAACGATGTGAAAGCAATGCACGGATCCACGGAAACTATTGATGATCCTGTCATGTGCATGCGAGGCCAGTAGATGGCAATGTAGGTTTGTAGAGAAGCAGCGGTGCCTCAACACAAGTACACTCTGATAAAGACAAAGTTTCACAAACAACTGTGGATGCACGAAGACGTATTTTCCTGTCTGGACAACAACTGTGTCTGGATACTTTTGTCTGGATTACAAACCAGGCACAGTTAGCAGCACACGTGTTGCTTGGTAGATGGACAAACCTGTTGTTGTGTTATTGTTCTTTAGGTGCACACACAACCTACATGTAAAAGAGTACTGCGCATGTGTATCGATGACATGAGATGGATACCAAAGCATTTCAAAACTTTGCACTATGGTTTCAAAAGTTTGCAGGTTCAGGAACTCCGGGCACCGTTCTCGTGTAAACGGGAGGCACAAACACAACGGAAACTCTCTGTTTTTAGTTTTTGTTGTGTATTTTCTTGTGTAAAAGTCAGACTCGCCTGTTAAGCTAATGAGCAGGTTTTGTTTGTCTGAAGTAGGAAACTGGAGTGCCCAAAGAGAACCCACAAATGCACAGAGACAGCATGTAAACTCCACACACTATTTGCCGCCTATTCACTGTATGTATCGCCAAAAATATTCATGTCTGTAGTAATCTGCACAAGGAATGAAGAATATTATTGGGATAATATCAGAATCAGAAGATTATAAAAGGTGATTAGTATATGTAACTTTAAACTTGTCAAATAAGTTGATTTAAGGTGTTCAAATCCGCAGTGACAGATTTAAAGGAGCATTTGTATTCTCCATTAATGTTAGCCACACACATGTGATTAAGGCAATTAGAAAATTTCAATTGTCATTTTTTAACCTGAACTGCATTGCAATTAATGAGTTTAAGTAAATATTATAGTACTTTCATATCTGTTACTTTCTCTTTGGGTTATTAAGGCGAAGAAAGAATATCTCTGTGAAGTCCCCTTACGGCCCTCTGAGTAAATGCTGCTTACGATATGTGAAAGGTTTTGATACTCTTTAAAAGCCTCTTGTGACTTTGCAGCTGGACCCAAACTCTTTATTCCCTCACTTCCTGCTCATTGCTACTCCAGCTGTGTTGAGAACAGGCCAGTTGAATTCAGCAAGGCTGTCTCAGCTCAGTCTGCGTCTCACCCCGATGTGACATTCTGGAGCAGACAGCCGAGTCCACTGCTGTATTTGCTGTCTGGACACTACAGTAAGAAGAGATCACTTCACTCTCTGGGGTGAGGAAAAAAAGAACAACTGGATAAAAAATATGCCAAAAGAAAATTAGAAGGACAACAGAGTGAGAACAGCATTTAAAGTGCCAAATAGTCAAAAAGAAGATACAGTAAAAAAATTTAGAGGGATGCCAGCTGCCACGTTTTTTGCCTGTCCACAAAGAGTAAAGATGATACATCCTGACACATAGAGACAGGAGAGCACTGAGCTGAAGGGCCAAACTGATGATTCACTCAGTGTACATCTTTCTGGTTTGGACCATTAAGCATGTGAACTTCAACAGACAGCTGTGTGTGTCAGTAAGCGGTCACAGTCCCATAAAAAGAAGACATAAAGTGCAAATAAGGTCTCAAGAACACGAGGGATAGCTCAGAAACTTCTCACTTAATCAGCTAAAAAAACACGTTTTACACTTCTAACTTGATCCGTGTTCAGGTGTTGAATTGAGAGGAGGACTTTTTTTCTTTCTCTGTCCAACAAACACGTGCATGTGTTTAAAATCTTACACTGCAGCCGAGTAACTGGAGCAGAGGAAGAGTTCAGAGTCAGGTTCAAGGATACTTTGACAGACATAGACACATTTGCTAAGCCAACTAACAATGATATGTAGGTTTTCATTTACAACCACAAGCTAATTTTTCTGGCTAATCATTAGCGAGGTAACAAAAGCTCATGTGTTTAGTAGATTTCTATACTAGACTTTCCCATAGTGCAAGTTGTTGACAATGGTGTGCTGCAGGTCCTTACAATGGAATCTTGTCAGTGATCCCCTTTTATGCCTCTGGCTTGGGGACCGCAGATTTGTCGTGGATGAGGAGTAAGCAAGCTGCTTTGCACATTTTCCACACACAGCCTGGTCTTGTTTTTTGGGTTTAGGGGCAGGGTAAAGCCCAACTCTATGTCCAGCTTGAAAGCTGTTAGGCAACTTCAAACTGAATGATTGTTATCAAACTGATTTTGTCACAGATACACATCCAACACATGCTTTGAATTCACAATCTTACTAATGTTTAAGGAAAAAGAGTTTAATTCAGGCATGTTATTTCGTTGATCAGACATGTTTAAGTTTAGCATGTGATTTTCAGGGTGGCAAGGTGGAACAGCAGGTAGTGCTTGCCTCATAGAAAGAAGGTTGCTGGATCAAACACAGTGCCAGTCAGGGCTTTCCTGTGTGGAGTTTGGGTAGTCTTACTGTGCATAGGTGGGTTACCTTTTCTTTCTTGCTTCCTCCCACAGACCAAAGCCATGCTCATTAGGCTGACTGGTGACTCCTGATTGCCCTTAGGCGTGGGTGTGAGAGTGCATGGCTGTCTGTCTCTATGGGGCCCTGGGATCAGCTGGTGACTGGTGTACTGAGTGTAACCCGCCCCTCACCCAAAGTCACCAGGGATAGGCTCCAACCTCCCGAAGCAGCATAGATAATGGATATAAGGTTTATGCCACAGCAACAACATTTAACAGCATTGGTAATTACCTTCATTACGTTTTATGTTTCTGTTATGTGTTATACACCATTATGTAGCAGCTCTTCAACAGAAATTTTATGTTGTTAATGCTAAAATAAAGTTATTCTTATCATTCATGAATTTTAAAAAGAAAAGTTTTAGAAGAAAAATTAAGGTATAAAGAACATTATTATTTCTTGGATTATATGTCAGATTGTATGGAGTACTTTGCATTCTTGAACAGAAAAAGTAGTATTAGTGGTTAAATGTTAATCTAAAATAATTTATGACTTATTAGAGAAGCCCAGTGTGCTGGCTAAAATGTGTGTATGTAAAAGTGAATTTATTTTAAAATTCTTGTTTAAAATGGTTATAATACAAACGTACCAAAAACCTTTTCAATTTTGAATATTTTTTTGTTATATTTCTTTTTACCTCCGCCAAGGAGGTTATGTTTTCAGGAGGTTTTGTTTGTCTGTCTGTCTGTCTGTCTGTCTGTCTGTGAACAAAATAACTCATAAAGTTATGGATGGATTTTGATGAAATTTTCAGGAAATGTTCAGCATGGGAAAAGGAAGAAGTGATTCGATTTTGGTGTTGATCCGGATCACCGTCTGGATCCGCCATGATGAAAAAGTGATATTTTTGTGAATAACTACTGAACTAAAAAATATATCATTATGAAACCAATTGCTAATGGTATGTTTTCATGGTCAAGGGATCTAAATATTTACATGAAATAAAGGTAGGACTAATATTTATGGTAAAAATGACAATATGGGAGAGAACTGTGGTGCTGGTGGAGGTCTGTGCTCTCCGAGTGCTTTCTAGTTTCTTTCTGTGTGGAGTTTGCGTATTCTTCCTGTGCATGCTAGGGTTCTTTCTGGGCACTCCAGCTTCCTTTCACAGACCAAAAAATGCTCCTTCGGTTGACTGGTGACTACCTAACTGCCCTTAGGTATGAGTCTGAGGGTGAATGGTTGTCTGTCTCCCCAGGATCAGCTGGTGACTGGTTCGAGGGATACCCTGCCCCTCACCCAATGTCACCCATGACCCCAAAAGTTATAGATAATGGATGTATGCAATTCAGGGGTACACACCAGCCCTCAGGTGAGGGTATATCTGATACTGGAAACACAAGCGAGAATAGGGCTTTAAAGCTATGGTCTATGATTTGGAAGCTTGGTACATCTTAAAAACACCGTTTATAAGGCCGTTATGGTCCTATGGTCCGATCTACGCAATAAAAAGACCAAAAAGAATAAAAAAAATCCATTCAGTATATCTGCTGCAAAGCAGCACAATAGGTGACCAATCCGAACCGCGGGGAACGGCTGTTCGGATTGGTCTGTGAGTCCATCCAATCCCCTGTCTCCCCTGCTCCACACCGTCCCGCCCATGGCCCCTCTTCCTTCCCACTACCTCCCTCATGTACTGGTGAGCAGCTAGCTGCACAGCTACTTAAGTGTCATGGAGCTGGAGAAGACCAGCACCGAAACCAGGAGGCCGCTTCTGTTACCCTCCATGTCGAAGGGGAGGAAACATAAAAGTTTCGAGGAAAAGGCTGATGTTAGGAAGAAATATTTATAAATATACATACATATATATCTATATCTAAATATCTATATCTATATCTATATATCTATATATATATATATATATATATATATATATATATATATATATATATATATATATATATGTATATATATATATATACACATAAATATATATACATACATATATATATATGTATATATGTACATCTATATATATATATATATATATATATATATATATATATATATATATATATATATATATATATATATATATATATATTGTTAGGAGGCGACACGAGCTGGGGGGCGGGATCTTGGAACACGGAGGGGAGGGGTGAGTGAAGGGGGGGCAGGCTGCGTTTTTCAAATCTGTCTCAACAGCCAAATTAGTTTTCAGATCGTAGACCCTAGCTTTAAGCTGTGCAGGACTGCACTGAACAAAATCAGACCTCTTAGTGGAAACATGCAGCTTCTGAAGACCAATCAGAGAGCCAAAAGAGGATCAGTTGAACATAGACAAGAGTCTTTAATTTGTCACCCAAAAGTCAATCTGTTTTACATTTTGATTGTACTCATTGATTTATTTGTTAAATAATACAATAAAACTCCCTTCTGTCTGTAGTGAATACAGCTGGCAAAAAGAGCACTTCTGTGGAGAAGATGAAGATTGTTTTAGGGTGAAAGCCAACTGTCAGCCTCTCCCTTATATAAGTTCATTACTGCACAGCCTTTGAAGAAAGGGCACTCATTAAAACTCCAAGATGTCTGGTGATTGATGAAATGAAAGACCCTGTTCAACAGAGTGAAATCTCCACATTCCTCTAAAAACCATAGGCTGATCTGGGCCAAGTACTACAAAGACATTTCCACAGCTGATGTGGATCAATGTAATTGGAGCTATCGACATCTTGATATGAGTGAGCGCCGCTATCTGAGTAACCCAAATAGAGCCCAGCCTCATAAAGTCGATTTCATTAGACTGACCCAGTAACCTGTTTCTCTGAAGTCACTGTTGATTTACCTCAGGGCTATTTAAGCTTCTTTTCTTACCTAAGATCCTGAAGATTTTAAAAACACCAGGAGGAGGTCAGTACAGAAGTTTTTAGGGCACAACTCAATCACAGCACTGTTATTTTTTTCCTCCTAAATGAGTAAATTAATAGAAAACAGAACATTATAATGGACTGAACATTCAGACAGTAAATCTCTCTAACGCATCTTCTCAAATTTCCTTTTTTAAAAGAAGCATAATTTAGGGTCCAACAAGACCGGGCTCACAAAATTTTTAAAGAGGTATGCCAATTGAAATCCCACAAGGTTTTACAAGACAACAAAGTGGAGCGATTGTAAAGCTGGGATCCCTCATTACAGGCTAAAGTACAGGAATAGACCTGAGGCAATGAACCCCAGAGGTAGATCTGCCTCTATGATGGTCTTTAAGCATGAGGATGGAAAACATGAGTGAAAAATTGGGTGGAAAATATGCATTGCATTATCTGTCTGTGCCTTGCTGTGGATGGTTCTCACAGCAGTAAATATGGAGAACATCTGGCCCTCGGTGTGGCTCAAAAACAAGGTAAGCACAAGTTGGGGACATTTTTTAATGTTTTGGAAATGAGAGAGGACAGGCTTAGGAAACACATCTGTGGCCCCAATAAGAAAACCCATGACACTGTGCTCGGGTGTTTTTCAGGACTTCTCATGATTTTTAAATTCACGTCTCACACTTGGTCACAAAAATGATAAGGATATGTTTCTTAGGCTTAGAAATAAAATTAAGCTTTCAGGTTATATATGCCTATCCTTTTAGTTGAGTTACATTATAAGATAATGTTGAAAATGTATGTTAGACATATTGACCCAAATAGATTGACTGTAGTATGATTGTTGACCACTGGATCATCTTTTTTAAATGTTTCATCTTAAAGGTAAACTATCCATGCATTTATTATATTTCAGCTCAGGAGCACTCACAACTGTTTTAGGAGTCAAATGATCTTGTTATCTTTTTGATTTCACATGAAAAAATAGAATTCTTAGACACCCAATATAGGGAAATTTATTGTTTTTTTTACATGTCAAAATTGTAGGGCAAAATTCTGCACACTCTTACCCCATGTGTTCAAGGCCTCCCACAAAAGAGGATAAAGGGGAACACCGCCTGGGGCCCACAGTCATGTTGGGGCCTATAAACATTGTGAAGACATAAACCATCCTAAATTCAAACCATGATTCCTGTTGTTTTAAACCCAAATACTCACCATTTATTTTTAAGGCAAACGAAGATGTAAATGCCTGTTTCAGTATGTAAAACTTCCCTCCTATAATTGTTCCTTCTTTATTTTTGAGATGTTCATATTGTGCAGGGAACCGTTGAATTTAACAGTTCACGCAGTAATGTTTGATGTGGTCAGTAATACTTAAACCAGCAACATTCATGGTCATAACAATATCCACCATGTTAACAAGAGACTGCCTCACAAAGTTCAAACAGGTATTTTCTTTATCAGTGATACATTTTTTGTCTAAGAAAAAGAAAAGACACAGTTTGATTCATTTCCTATATATATATATATACATCTCAGCAGAAACATGGAGTATCCAAGACTCTGCAGAGGATCTGCACAAAAGTAACAATCCTCACGTTTTCTCGGCTACTACATCAAGATTATCTCTGACAGATGGACCGGTGTTTCCCCTGCCTTACCACTTGTGTTGCATAAGAAGATTCACATTTTCAGTCCATCCATATACTTCGTTCTAAAGCTGTATGACAGGGCTCTACCATGTTAGGCAGAAAAAGAAGTGAAAGTACAGTAAAATCCTAAATCATATATCAGTCAGTTTTCAGAGCACTCCGTCAGAGAAGAAAAACCTATGAAAACTCTTAGATAAGACGCTTCTTTAAACCAAAATAGCACTCAGGAAAGTTCAGTATAATTCCATTCACAGTTTATTTTCCCAGTGTCTTCAAATGCAGAAGAAAATCTTTTAAAACATTGCACCAGCTGAAACCAGACATGCCAGATGAACATTTTGAGCTCTTATTCAAATAAGACTGATGAAAAGCTAACAAGACTTCTCGAGAATATTTGTTTTAGTCAAACTTTAAACTGATTTATAGACATGCATTATATGCTCATCTCTGAGTAGTCACTTCCAGCTGTCGTCTCCCTTGACTTGGCCATGCTACTTTTGGGCGACCCACCATCATGGGAAGATGGATTTGTTTAATTACAGATGTTGAATCAAGCAGATCCAACTGCTACACAATGTCAACAACTTGCAGAGGATTAGACAAAAATAAAATATGCCAGACAAAAAGTTCTGAGGCTGCCCAGAAGAGTTTTTAGATTGTTGTTCACTATGACTCACAACACAATGCAACAAATTTTCAGGGCTGATGGGTCTCAAAACCCCTCAACTGTCAGGTCAGGCCATAATCCTGCATAAGCTTAGCGATGTAAAAGTCAAAGACACTGTCCATTGTTACCTCCGCCAAGGAGGTTATGTTTCCGGGAGAGAAAAAAACAAAATAACTCAAAAAGTTACACATGGATTTTGATGAAATTTTCAGAAAATGTTCAGCATGGGAAAAGGAAGAACTGATTCGATTTTGGTCTTGATCCGGATCAGCGTCTGGCCGCCATGGTGAAAAATGTGATTTCTGTGAATAACTACTGAACTAAAATAGATATCATTATGAATGCAATTGCTAATGGTATGTTTTCATGGTCAAGGAATCTAAATATTTTGATGAAATTAAGGTCGGACTAATATTTATGGTCAAAATCACAATATGACTGAGGACTGTGGCGCCGGCGGAGGTCTGCGCTCTCCGAGTGCTTTTCTAGTTCTATAATGTTCTGTCTAGAAATCATGAGCAGTTGATCCAGAGTTTAAAATCCAGCTTCACAGGACAATGGACTTGGTGCTCAATGAATGTGATATTTACTAAAAGCTTGATCCAAGTGGCGACAGGATACACTAATGTTTCTAAAAGCTCCACTTTTCCCCAAAAAATGTCTTTAAGAACCTTTGTCAAAGTCAGTTGCCACTTGTATTAACCTTTGGATAATTCAGTGGACCAAGTAACATCAGTATGCTGTATTAAACCTACCAAAACCCACTCCACCATAAGTCTTTTAGCCATGTTTTACTGCCTCATTATGTTTCCAATATTATTACCCAATGCAGGGAACTTGTTTCCTCAGCCCTACTCTTATATAGGGTGTGCTCATGGAAAGTACTAATTGTACACTGAAAGGATTTTGGCCCTTGATTCAGCCATAGACCCTCTGGAGCCTTTCAAATGTTTCATACATTTGTGACTTTTACAACTTCAATCTGGTCAGATCTTGGCGGGTTCTGCTAGTGTGAGATGTTCAGTGACACAGATCTGAGAACAGAAAGAAGTGACAGCCAATGCAAGATGACCTGCTAATAGGATCCAGAGTGACGCAACTAATCATGTACTGAGAGGAGTAACTTTATGATATTCATAAATGTTTCAAAATTTGAGCAGACATCCACACAGAACTGATTAATCTTACTGTGAAAGCATCTATAGCTGGTGTTCAGAGGTGTTTCCTAATTTATCATCAGTACAGATTAACAGAGATTAAAGTAGTTCCTTTTGATATTACCAAAAATATGGTCATTTTCCAGGCAATAGTACCAGCATGTCCTGTCAAACAAAATAAACTGTGCAGAGTAACTGATGCGGGGCGAGCAGGCTCTGACTGATGAAGTGTGTCTTTAAACTCTGCAGATTACTGTTACTCAGTCAGTCAGTGGCCATGGACCAAACTTTCCACTTTCAGTCTTGGAACTCTTTGTGTGCTGTAAAGTTCAGCTGAATGGAGTTACACAGATGGACAAGCAGATTTAAAACATGTGCCTTCAGTCCAAGAGACAGTCAACAAGTAGTCTTCTGAGACGTCCAGCAGAGGATGTGATATCGCATTGTTAAAGGTCTCTGTTGCAAATGTTGGCCTCCTTTCTTTGAACTCATCCAAATGGAAATCTTTAACTGGACAGTAAAACTTCTCCAATGGGAGCTGTTGCTGATAAATAAATTTAGGATTTTGTTACATGAAGACATTTAAAATAAAATGGCAGAAATCAACGCAATCTCTGAACCCATCAGTTGCCATATGATGAAGACTTCAGAGAGGTTTCCATACAAATGTATTTTAAAGCTTCAGGAAAATCTGAATCTATGCTGCCTTCGTCCCACAGACCAAGACATGCTTGTAAGGTAAACTGATGACTTAATGGCCCTTAGCTGTGGGGGAGTATGTGAATGGTTGTTGGTCTCTCTTTTTGGACCTGTGGTCAGCTGGTGACTGATCCAAAGTTATGACTCCCATCCAGTGTCAGCTGGGTTAGGCTTCAGACCCCTGAGACCCTGAAAGGGACAACTGGTATTGATAAAGAACTGATGGATTCAGAAAAGCTGGTTCATACCTTCAGCTCAGGTAAACTTGATCATTGTAAGCCCTCTTATCTGGACTACCTAAATGATCAACAGGAAGACTCTGGCTGATACTTATCTTAAAAAACTTTATTGGCTTCTTTTCATTACAGAATTGATTTCAAAGTGTTCCTGCAGGTCTCTAAAGCTCCAAATGATATGGCATCTCACTATCAGCAGCAAGGGAATCAGCAGTCTAGAGGCAACTCTGGTTCTGTTCACAGGATATACTGGAGAAGTCCAGATGCTGCAGACATTTGTCTTGCAGACAGAAGTACTCTTTCATACCAAAGAGACATAAAACACTGTGAAAATAAAATTGAAAAAGCACAACTCCCACTGGTGGGATCAAAATACCACTTATTTTTAAATGAGTGGCAAATAAAAATCGAAATATTCGAATTTTTACATAGTTAGATTTTCAATGTTTCACGAGTAATGTTGGCAAGATATATATATATATATATATATATATATATATATTTTTTTTTTTAAAACGGAGGAAAATGGGCAAATTTTCAACATTTTCAACAACATTGCTATAATTCTCATATCTTCTTCGAAAATTGGCAGATAATTAACCGTTTGCTCCGGCCAAATTCCGTAAAAACCAAAAGAAATCTATGCTTCTTACAACGTTCACCAAGACCTGTATGATTCACATACTTCCTAAATTCGACGTTCAAAAAATCTTTGAATTTTTGTTCCACTGTCTTGCAGGCTCATATTCCAGCTCAGAGCTGTTCAGCACTAATAACAATAAGCAGCAACAACTGCTATCAGTGCCTTGAAGACCTGTTACAGGGCAAACTTAACCCAGCATACTTTCCTTTTAACAAAAGAAAGAGTGCTTTACAGATATCATCTGCAGTGTACACTGTAAATTAATCATTTTAATGTAATAGCTATTAATAATATGATAAACATTAAGAAATAATTTGATTTTTTTTAGTTTGTTATCCTTTTTCTTATGTTGTTGTTACATTACATGTAGACATAATTAAGTTACATCAGTCAATAGCTATGGTTGTTCTGAATCTATAGAGGTGCTGGACTTCATATTGTAGAGAAAAATGAGACTACAGTGAGTAAAAATGTGAGAGAAGCAAAAAAAACAACCAGAAACTGCTTGGAATTGGAAGGGTTAATATGTGTCCAAGGAATTTTTCATATTCGAAGCATGACATTGCACGTTTTATATTTATTTGTGTGCATATTGAAAATGTGTATGAAGCCTTATAGATGAACACCCAACTTCTCCTTTTTGAGCAAGATGGACAAGCTCATTTTCATCAACCTGGAGACAAGCTACAGGCTGGCAGGGGCCTTCACTGGGCTGACCAAACAAAGCTTTGGCTCAAAATGTGCAAACTTTGCAATGACAGTCAAAAACTTCCCTGAGGAGGCTCCATCTGACAGCACCAACTCTTGATACATTTAAAGAAATAATACAGGCGTTGACACGTCTTGTCGGTGACAGATTTCTTGCACAGAAGTGATGAAATCTCATTTGTGGGACCTCGAGTTTTGCCAAGGACCCCAAGAGACTAGAAAAGCAGTAATGGGAAATCAAGAGCCGAAAACTTCTAACTTAGAACACAACTCGAAGTTAAACACAAGAGTGGACTTAAAATAGAGAAAGAAGGTTACAACTGTTTTTTTATCATCCCTAACAGGCAGATATCATTAGTAAAGGTGGTCTGCATTCAACAAGAGCTGAGATAAAACATGCTTTTGCATAGAATTTCTTGGGGAACAAACCGAAACATGAAAACTAGGCTGCATGATTCTTGCCAGAATGTCTGTCATGATACTTCCCCCTTTCAATTGAGATGTCGGTTCTCTCACTCAAAGCTGCTGTGAAGCTGCCTTAACTTGTTTGATTGTTTTAATGGCAAGTCAGCACATATTATTTGAAGGACATCTTAAAGCTAGGGTCTACGATCTGAAAACCGGTTTGACTGTTGAGACAGATTTGAAAAAACGCAGCCTGCCCCCCCTTTACTCACCCCTCCCGTTTCCTTCACTTCGATGTGGAGGGTAACAGAAGCGGCCTCCCGGTTTCGGTGCTGGTCTTCTCCAGCTCTGTGATGCTTCAGTAGCTGTGCAGCTAGCTGCTCACAGGTACATGCGGGTGGTAGTGGGGAGGAGGCAGGACAGTGCGGAGCAGGGGAGACTGGGGATTGGATGAACTCATGGACCAATTCGAACCACCATTCCCCGCGGTTCGGATTGGTCACCTATTAAGCTGGTATGCAGCGGATATACTGAATGGATTTTTTTCATTCTTTTTGGTCTTTATATTGTGTAGATCAGACCATGGGACCATAACGGCCTTATAAAAGGTGTTATTAAGATGTACCAAGCTTCCAAATCGTAGACCATAGCTGTAATTTCAGTGAATATTCACAAGTAAGGTCTACAGTACAACAGGCTGTGCTAGATTTTATGCTTTTAAGGAACAACCAAAATGTAGACACCACCACAACAAAGTGAATCATCCAAAAACAGTGCAGAGGAACTAGTAGCAGCTCCTGAACTGAACAAGCACAACCATGGAGACATCTTTTGTCCAGAGTGGAACTTTGCAGCAAATCACAGACTGGAACAACCCTGCAGGCAGCCACTCATATAAGAGAATCAGCACAGTGCACAAAGGGAGTCACTGGATCCCACAGGGTTATAGCACGGAAACAGGAAACATTATCTGATTGGACTACATACCGGCCACCATTGGTAAAACCCACACAGTCATTTGAGGGATTTTCCTCACTAAAAAAAGAAAATGGATTTGGTCCAGAAGGCTTACATTTAAGAAGAAAAAACAGTTTGTTGTCTGAGAAGTGTTTGTAGATACAGACAGCACTGTTGTATAGAATTTGAGGACCGATTTTATCATCCAGACTGAAACACACACTCCACACAAAATAAATGGGGTCTTCACTAAGCACTGCTCAAGGCCAAACTTCCCCGAGGACATTTAAGTTCATCTTATCTTAATTACAAACAGATGCATTTGGACCACACATGCTCAATTGTTGTATCAAAGTCTTCCATTGCTTCTAGCACAAGCTCTGCGAGGTCAGTGACAGTCTACCCATCCTAAACTTCAGACTGATCTCAGAAAGCCCTGCTATGTGACCTCGGCCTCAGGATATCATTCCCTCTTTACAAACACTTTGGGCGCAAGTAGACAGATATGGTGTGGACTCGTGTAACTAACATACTTATTAAATATTTATAAAGCTGTTTCAATCGTGTTAAAGACCTTCATTTTTTACCCTTAATTTAAACTCCTACTCTAGACTTTTATGGTGAAGCAATGTTTTGGACTGAACATGTGACCTCTGGCTAACACTGCACTGCTGTTATCTCCTATCTTTGCCTTTAGACATTTTCTCCATCATACATGTCTGAGATGCTTCAGATAAAGAAGAGGACCACTTGGAGAAAGTACACCGCTCCTGAGTGCTCTCCTTGTTTGGGTGTGAAGGTGAGCGATCTTTCAACACCTATGAATGTAAAGAACTTGACTTAAACAAATGTGAAGTTAATACATACACTGAAAAAATAAATGAACAGAGCCATGTGACACCTGTACCTGAACTTTAACTCAACCTTCTTACAGATGTGGATGTGTGCTGGGGCAGGATTTAGGGCTGTCTGACCAATAGCAACCTTAAAATGGACTTGAAGCCCTGTCAATCATGCCCCTTACTCCTAAAACCAAAAGTCCTTAATGAAATAAAAATAGGCACAACATAAACTAGAAAAAGCACTCAGAGAGTGTAGACCTTCACCAAGCAGCCCAATTACCGCAGTGGCTTTTCTTCTCCGATTGGGCTACCAAATGTCTGCTCATATCTATAAAGAATGCTGCGTGCCACTTACATTGGAACTGGGAAGAGGGGAGTGTGAAAACCATGATCTCCCAGTTATCAGCATTCCAGTTACAAAGTCGCAAAGAAAATGTGCCGATCTACCAGGCTGTTGTTAGCCGCTGTGTAAGTAGAAGTCCTCCACTGACATTGCAAGGGAAGCTGGGAAATGTAGTGACATAGGCTGGAAAAATATTGACGTCTGTTTGTGACAAAACTTCACTGTAAAAACGGTTAGTTGTTTTAACTTAAAAAAGTTAGTGTCAGGGCTGCCTTAAAATGTTAAGTTATTTGAATTTAGAAATTTAAGTTCAGTTGAATTAAGAACGATTCAGATCAAGTGAACTTCTTAAGTTCAATAAACTTGCTATTAAGTCAGCTCTACTTAAAACTTCTAAAAGCAATCCAATTCCAATAGTATTTTTTATGCCAACACAGTAATTAAACTTCTTTAAACTACATTTTTAAAGGTAAAACAACTTCATCTGAAGTTCAGGCCACTGATCATCATCCACAAATGTGAAAAAAGAAATAAAACAGTAAAAGATGTGAGCTATAAGCTCGTTTTCCACCAAACGAGCCGTCATGCAAGCCAGACAAATTTTAGTAAAAGTTAAAGAACATTCGTGGATGAGGATGCATTTTTCCCGCAAGCAAGCACTTTTTTGTGGCAAATGTATCTTGAATCTGTTCAGAGCTGTTTTGCTATCCACATTGAACCTGTGATAAAAATTGCCAGTTGTGTTATTAAAGCATGAAGAACAGAAGTTGTTTTGGTTTGTCTGGCAATAATACCCTTTAAATACTAGACCTTTTTTCTGCTTTTAAGATTGTTTTTCTTAAAGCAAACATTAACTTTATTTTATAAACTTGTGTCAAATCAGAACAAAATGAGTAAAAGTTAAAGAGAAATATTAAGTTAAATCCAAATGCGATAAGTCAATTTAGCTCAAAATCATCAGTGACCTGAACTTCAGATCAAGTTGTTTTACCTTTAAAACTGTAGTTTAAAGAAGTTTAATTACTGTGTTGGCATTAAAAAATAATATTGGAATTGGACTGCCTTTAGAAGTTTTAAGTAGAGCTGACTTAATAGCAAGTTTATTGAACTTAAGGAGTTCACTTGATCTGAATCGTTCTTAATTCAACTGAACTTAAAGCAGCACTACGGAAGATCCCCGCTTGACCGGATAGGGAACTCAACTACCCATGAGCTCTAGCGCGTGCATACTGTCGTAAGGATACAGTAAGGATACGGTCGCGTGCGTTTGTTTTGTAGGTGAATCACAGAAGCCAGGACTTCGCTAAAAGTATTCTTATGTCTTCAGCGGCTGTTTGCATGATTGGTAGCAACGAGGTAATGTATTTATTTTTGACTAAATGACGATGCTAAAAATCGCTAAGTTCAACTTGGTTTTATTACCATGAAGTCGCCCCCGTCCTGTTGAAGCGATAAAGTGAATAAAAGTAAAGACAACGACGAGCTGGTGATATCACACACTTGAAATAGGTCTAAACAAAACTACATACTGGTACGTTCTGGATTTGTTGTGCTGTACTTTTTTCCTGTCAAGTTTTTTGAGGAACTTCGTCATACATTAGTCACCCAACATACCTGATAGTAGTCGGACATCCCTCCTCGTCTTTTATTTCACGCAGCAAGTGAACGCCGAACCGATTTTTATTCTGGTCCGAGCATTCAGCTTGTTTTTCTCTCGCTTTCTTTGATTTGTATCCTCCGACAAAACTTTTCTCTTCCTAACGTTGTTGCCTCCGCCATGGTTAAAGCTCCACAATTGGCTTTTGCCGAGACTTCCGTGTAGTAAACGAATCGGGAATCGGGGGAAGTGACGTATGCTGTAAAGCAGTCCAAACTTGTAGTTTTTTAGTGTGGCAGGGTTCCCACCATCCACCTTGAAGTTACATAGCGCCAGTTAAAAGGATACAGACCACTCCAGACCACAACAGAGGTTTCATTGAACTCATTGTAAAGTGGTGGACCATCACAATGAATATCAAAGGATTATATTATGTTTGAAAAGCTACATAGTGTTGGTTTAAATTTCTAAATTTAGAAAACTTAAAATTTTAAGGCAGCCCTGACACTAACTTTTTTAAGTTAAAACAACTAGCCTTTTTTGCAGTGTACAATTCCCATAATGATGTGGGATTTGACACTATAAACTTCAGTGTTTTTTGTGACGTCAATCTGGATCAGATCAGCCCCAATATGTAATGGCTTCTTCCTTGGGCCAAACCTCTGGTAAAAATTTTCATGTAAGTCCAACTAATAGTTTTTGAATAATTTTGTGAACAGGCAAACAGAAAACTGAATATCTGCTCTAGTATAAATCTGAAATATACATCAAAAAGGGGGCAAATCTTTAAAAGAAACCTCAGAATAGAAATAAAGAGATAAAATTAGGAAAGAAGGGGTGGGGTGGGGTGGGGGGGGGGGGACGGTTCATGTAGCTATGAAATTAAAAAAAAAATGATTTGAAGCAGCCATAGAAACAAAAAACATGGTATGGTATAATAGTTTTAGAATGAATCCAATATTTGCACAGGCTGCAGAGATGTTAACAGTATTTAGGCTGTAAACCTGCTGCCAGCCTGAAGTGGACAGTCAAGGAACTTCAGCTTTTGGCACTAACACATGACCATTACACACAGTAGAAATAAACTTATTTACAGAATGGATCAATGATTTCAGTCAGAACAGCGCTAGTCACACGGTCCTAGTTCACTGTGCGACAGTGTGTAAGTATGTGGTGGTGGTGGGGGTGTTTGTTTTTTCCAGATTACGGTGTTTTCCGCCCACTGCTTGAAGCTCCTGAGGTGTTTCACTGAATTTAACTAATTGACGGGCATCTGTTGAAGAGAGCTCAAGACAATAGTGTGCATTTTGCAATCATCTGTGCCTTTCTTCAGCGGTCAAAAACAGATTTTTTGGTTCCTATTTATGAAGTAGCACTCATTGGCTCCTGTAAAATATTTAAGATATTCATCACTCGGAGTATGGCTGATGTGACAGCAGGCCAATGTGGTGTTGCTGATAGTTAGGAAGCTTTAGAACCAAACTTGCAGCACAACTTGATCTGTCATATTCTTTGTATGTCATCATGTAAATTCATCTTATAAAGGTTCAGGCTGGAATGACAGAGCACGGCCTAAAGAAGGCAGATCAACTAGAGTTATTTGCGGAGACAAAGGTGTGAGCTGTGCGTGTGAAGACAACACGATGTAAGGACAACTCTATACACAATGGTGGCTTGTAAAGAGATTATAGTGAGAGCTGGACAACATTTCCCCATCAAAAGAAGACCAAAGACCAGCATGGTGTTTCTTAATGGAACAAGTTTCAACATCATGTTAAGCACATTTCTGTGTTGTGCTTTGGCTGGAAAATAATTTGCATCAGTAACAATATAAAGTTTTTGAGTCCTCGCATCCATCACTAAACAGCCCCTAAAAAATGTTTGTTTCTTTAAGTGCAAATGAGTTCAGCTGTGTGCCCATGGCAGTGGGCGGAGATCTATGGGGGTATACCAGGTGAAGAGCAGGTATAATTAATGCTTCATTTTGACGTTAGAATACGCCCTGTCACTCTGCCACATGTTATTTTTATACACAAGTGGACCACAAAGACAGTTTTCAACAAGGCAACAGCCACCACTGCCTCAACAGATGGCTTCAATAACATCACTTAGACTTTGTCAAATAATTCATTCAGTCCATGGATGGGACATTAATTAAATGTTTAAGTATAAACAAGAAGAAGAGAGCAGGAAAAGTGGGTTAGCTTCAGCTCTTACCTCTGGTGTGGCTGGGTTGAAAGTCACACTAAGCACTGTATCTGAGTGTCTCTGAAGTTTGTGAAGGAAGCTGCTGCTGCGAACGTCATACACATAAGCCTGAAATAAACAAGGCAAGGCAAGTTTATATTTACAACACATTTCAGCAATGAGGCAGTTCAAACTGACTCACTCAATAAATCTGAACATGGTGGCAAATAAAAAAGAAACACCTCAGAGGAAATAATTTCTCATAGATAAAGCTCACAAATGACCAAAACGTAGAAATTCATCACTCTTAAATCAACAAATAATACAATTGTGTTGGTTCTGGAGGGAGTGATAACCACAAATAATCTGTTATCCTGGACAACAGAGTCTTACTATCCTGATGGGATGTAAGATTTAAAGCAGTCATAATCTTTATCAAGGACACACTCTGTTTACAGTGTTTCAATACATTTTATTGACCCATATACTGAAGCACATATTTAATGTATCATGCACAAAAAATGCAAGTATTAGCACTGAATTGGACACAGAATTATTTCTAAAACACTGCCTAGAAAGCCAAGGAAAAGACACGTGCGGATGCAAAATGAACACAGACTTGCTTTGGGGATTGTTCCAACTTTTGAAGTCAAACTTTGTGCTCATCTTGTGTAAAGTTACAATTTAATCAAAGCAGATGTTAACGTCAGCCTATATACCAGAATGTAGGTCAACTGTGACAATAAAAGTTGTTTCTGATCTTGAAGAGTTTCACATTTCCTGGCAAAGATGCTTAGGCAAGAATGTAAACTACCTGGTTTCAAGAAATACTTTAGACTTTAATGTTGACTTTGTCAGTTAAGTCTGTCATTCAAAATGTACATAAAGGACCGCAAGCTAGCCCCCTGTTGTCCCTAATTGTATCTTCCCTAACCTCATGGATGAGAAAACACTTGGCTCTTTTGTGACATCAGCACTCAAATACATGGCCCATGACGTCTGTTGGAATGAGCCCAAAAGTTCAACACCTAACTCATATAAACATGGAGCTGGAAACCTAGCTTCAAGTATTAAAGTAGGCCAAATAAAACACAATTTTTTTCTGCATTTTGAGGAGACTGGTTTTCTGACCAAAGGCATTGAACAGCTTTTTAAAGGTATTTTGACTTTTCAAAATAACCCTGTCCATGAGTGAAGCTTAAGCTCTGCCTATGGCTTACTTTCCCGGATGTCTTCCCTTGTTCTTCCCTCTCCTGGACTATAACCACGAACTCTCAAATATGGCAAAAGGCCAAAAACAAAAAATAGCTTAAAAAAGGACTGCGTCATTGTGATAAACCCACCATATCTGTAGGAAGGAAATAGGATTGGATTGGAAATGCTTGAGAAAAAAAACATCCTCCATAAAAAGTTCACATCAATGGCTTGACAAGGCAAATGACTAGTCTTATACCCCTTTCAGAGTAGCCAAAAAACCTGTTTAAACCCGGTAACAGTCAGCTCCTGTTGGCAATTTGAAAGGGTTTGTTCCACATTTTGTCAACTGACCCTGCAAGCAACACTGGAAACTCGGGGGAACCTCACCACCACAGGGCTAACCCCCGTTGAAAAAAACTTGTGGTGACCTGCTAATTTTAGCGAGTAAGCGGTATTTGTAAAGATTTTGGGGTGGCCAATCAGATTTTGGTGGCCCTGGTTGTCTCAGACTGCCAATGATCAAGATGAGGCTGACCCTCTGAACATGCAAAGAGAGGATGCTGCAACTTATCTCCACATTCAGGTTCAAAACAACAACATGGTCATTTTTAAAACAATAACATCTGGTCTCATTTAATAAAGGCTGGCAGTGTTATTATCTTCAGTGTGTTCTTAAAGCAGCATCACACTGAGGAGGGAGGAAATGACAGAAAGTATGCTATGGCATGTAAATAGTCCAGTGAGCAACAGCTGAGCAACATTAGCTTCAACACATTCGAGCCACAATGATAATATCACAGAATGTGACATCAACCCAACAACAGGTTGGTGCAAAATGTAGTTTTTCAAATTTTCACCATGGCAGGAGTTTTCAAAAATATGCACTTTCATTGACCTAAAATGCCACCTACATGTGGACACAGGGACAAACGCACAGAAAAAACAGTGTTTTCAAAAGAATGCATGAGGAAATCATTCAACAGGCGATGATGATATGGACTGTGTTAACATAATGTAGAGTATAACTTATTTTAAACCCCAGTGTTTATTTTCACTTTGCGTCACAATAACTTAATACCAGCGCCTTCTGTCTACCACAGGTAGGTACTACATCTGCTTTATGTTCAATTAATTCCACAGTAATCAGATCTTCACGAAAATTACATTTTGTCTTCTTGGGATTTGCTTTTAGAACAAGAAAAATACTGGGAAGTTGGTCTTATATGCAGAGAACCAGAGGGAGGGGGGTGAATGGGGGAGTCATTTATCCCACAGAGAGTGCTCTAATCCTGGGTAAAGTTCCAGAGATAGATGGGGAAGACAGGGCAGCCATGAAGGACATGTGGTTCAGGACTAAAAAGCATTCAAGAGTGAGCTCCAGGGCTTGGGGGTGAATGGGGTTTGAAGTCAAGATGCACCCCGGACGCAAGACTCAAAGTGAAACAGCAGAGAGGCGAAAGCAACATGTACCCCCATTAAATTGCACACCCCCTTCCTGTGTTATTCACTCAGAATTATACAACACTTGTGGCTGCAACATGGTTTTTCTGAATCAAAGAGAAATCCAAAGAACTTTATTCCACCAAAATGGCTCAAATAAACTTGAAAGTATTTAATAGACAGCTTTTGTCTCATCTGACTGCAACAAAAGGGATCTGAAGGCCTTGATATTATGGATCTTTTCTTGGCAAAATGAAACAGCTGAAGTGGGCATAGTTATGTTTTCTAAAAAACAAATTGAAATATCTTTGAGTTATTAAGGTCTTTCTACTATGCTTTTCTATAAAAAAAAGAAAAAATGTGTTTTTATGTCAGTTTAAGTGTTTGTTATCTTAAAACATACAATACATACATGTTGAATTCAATTTTGCTCTAAATACTATCTGCTAGCTTTAGCATGATCGACCTCAGTGCCATAAGGCCACATTTAAGCAGATGTGGTGATGGCAGTCACCAGACGACAACTCATCAGATTCCTGCAGCTGGTCTGTATTATATTTCCCTGAAAAACTCCTCAAGTGAGCTCTGTCAAACTGTCTATGGGCAGAGAGTCTTCTGTCTGAGGAAAAAGATGTGTGTGGTGCTGAACAGGGCATTAGATACTTGGAAGACCAGAACTCTTTCAGGAATTCCTGACTATCAAATGAATCCTTGGATGACTTAGTTTGTATAAACACTGAAACAATGAGTGATGGAAATAGAGCCTGGGGTCTGAAAACGTAATCACCAATCATATGTCTTGATTAGCTGTATGAATAAGAATGCTGCTATGTTTTAGTAATCTCTTTAATGTCAGATTAGAAGAGGAAAAGTCAAAACAGGGTAAAATAAAACATATTTCAAATGAACATATAACAGGTTAATATCGCCCACAAAGAAATCATGCACTGCTCTGAGAGATTCTGGCTGTATGTTTATTGGAAAATCTGTAATATGATCTTGGGAGTCTTTTAAGAGAATTCATCTCCTTTTTTCCATGATTGCTTTTTGATATATTAAGACAAGTACAAATGTGTCTGGCTTATGAGAGTCTCAGGATAGCTACAAATAAATACGGAGCAGCTCAGTACCGCTCATGCTCCCAATTTCCAAGAAACGCTGGAAATGTCGGATCACGGCAGAGGTGCCTTCAGATGTCTGAGCTGAGCTGACTCCTTATAATCAATAATGAATTGGAGAAACATGCACATATTACTCCACAACTTTCAACAATCACGTACACCGGAACAAAAGAGGGTTGTATATGGAAAAGGGAGGCAGTCCTCTGAATTTGTCTTGAATGTGAATAGAAAAAGCAGTCTGGAAAAGCCATTAAATAGTGTTGTTTCAACATGAACGTTGAATTTTACTTTTATGGAAAAAAAAGTCTCAAGTCCAGACAAAGATCTGTGAGTCAAGCACACTCTGTAAAAATTTTAAATTAAAGTAAAACTGATGAAGAAATAGCATTTTTCTTTCACATGGTCAGGTAAAATGTAGTATTACTATGGTACGAGATAATTCATGGGCTGCATTGTGGTGCAGCAGGTAGTGCTGTTGCCTCACAGCAAGAGGCTCATGGCATAGACTCTCAGGTCAGTTGCAGTCTTTCTATGTGGAGGTAACATGTTCTCCCTGTGTTTGTCACGCAGCCCTTGAGTTTCCTCCTACTGACCAAAAATATGCTTGCTTGGTTAATTGTTGACTATAATTGCCTTTGGGCGTGAAAGTTGCCCGTCTCTACAGATCTTAAGTGTGGCATCACACTTCAGTGCCATACCCCAGCTAGACGACAATACACTGGTCACTAATTGGACATCAATACTAATTAGTTCCAGTGTGTTGAATGGTGTTCATTATGTCTTCAAATTACATATATATGGTTTTCTTTCTTTTATCTCTCTGAGGACGGTGGAAGTTTTGCTGAAACATGTCAAGGTACGTGAAAAATCCACATGTCTGAGATAAAAGAAAGAAAACCATATTTTAATTCTACTGTGCTTGTGGTAAACTGTAATCTACAGATTTAGCCAGAGTAATTACCTGCAGTGCAATGTAGTTTTTTTTAATGAGGCTTTAAATGTCTGTTTTATATACCTGCAAATGCATACTCCACAGCAAAGTCTGGTTTAGAAACTCTAAAGCACTGGATGGGCAATTGCTAATGCTAGCAATTAAAGGTATGACTCTGTTCAATGAAGACTCCACCAAACGCTGTAAAAACAGAATTTGTTAGAAACTTGTTGCCAACATTTTAGTTCCAGGTTGTTCAAGCAGAATTTATCCTTTTTAAAGCTGCTCTCTGACAGTTTCCCTGTGAACAATTCTATTGGTTTTACTTTGTTCTAAGTTACCATGCTATCTGGTGCCTATCATCTGCTGCAGACACCACCATGGTCTAAAAGCTCCTCTTCTGGCATACTAACTAACGTACTACATACTACAAACTCATGTGTATATACTACATACTATAAGTATGACTAGGATGCCAACCGTTCACACTGTAGTATGCTACTAAGTTTCCCATGACGCATTTCAAACCGAAACACACCAGGCTATCGAATGTCTCTGTTAATTCGCCACATTTGAAAGTTCAGAGAGCATTTTAGGCGAGAAAGTCACCACGTAGAATACCAAAATGTGGTCTTTGAGCCATAAAACGCATGGATACAAATTTCATTTCGGCATTTCGGACATTCCGCTATGAACACCATTATGCTATCGAAGAAACTTTCCATTATGGGGCATTTGAGTGTGACTAGTAAGCCCACCTCGCATACTTAACATTTTTTCCGATAAAGTATACATCCGGGTATTTCTCGCACACTCAATCTTGTCATACTATCTAATGTGAACACACTACATACTCATTTTGAAGTCACACTTAGTATGAGTAGGACGTTAGAATGCCATTTCGGACACAGCCAAAGTCAAACCAATGCTGGCCAGCTTTAGCCTGTTGTGCAACTCAGAACTCATGATGAGACTCTGCCTAGACATGGCCTTTTACAGAATACTGCTGTGTGAAGTAATCGAAGGAAATATTCAATTTGTAGCAGATATTTTCTGATACAGAATCCGAACAAAGCAACTGAGCTGTCAGTGTGACAGTCACCTAAAGCTCTAAACAGCAAAGAGAAATTTAAAGTAGGAGTGGTGTCCTTATTTTCCCATCACTGTAAAAGCAGGAACCTAGCTGCACTCTGCAACAATAGCTTGACAAAGTGTGCAAAAACAACCCACACTTATGATTCTAAAACTGTGATCATTTCTGATCTCAGTCTCACCTTGGTGATTCTTTTCCACTGAAAGACTAAGAAAATACCTGAAATTACAAGATTTATGTTTATCTCCATGCAGTAGACCTACAAAATTCACCTGACAAGACAATTATGATTTATATCAAGACCATCATATATATATATCTTTTTAGTATGTAAAAATGCCACATAAGCTGCCAGTGTTATGCAGCCTAAAAAAGTTATGGCTTAAACTAGAATACCAAGCACAGAAGTTCAAAGACTTTCTGTATCATCCTGAAATATAATATCATTCTGTTTAATATAAATATATGAAAACAGGGTGGTGCAGCTTACACTGTTATCCTCGGAGCCTGTGGCAATGAAGCGACCGCATGGAGAGATGGCTGAAGAGCAGGGATGGCAGCGATTCAGATGATTCTCATAGCGGCGCACACATCTGAGGATAAACACAAATGATTGAAAGAATTTATTAGGGTAAAAACCTTGCAGATGCCTGTGTGAAGGATGGATTGTTGTTCCCAGTGTGCTCTTGTTTTTGTGGGTTCAAATCAGTTCCCTCTGGCTTTTGATGCAACAGGAAGATGAACAAACTCCCTGTGTTAAAAATGATATTCTGAAATCTAAAAAGCAGTGCTAAAGAACGTTGATGCCTTTGATATGGGTATGAAAAGTTGTTCAGCCATGAGCTCAGTCATTTTCTCATTGAGGTGGTCTGTTAAAGTTACACACAGTCTATTAGTATGAAGAATTATGGCTGGAATATCCAAGGAGCAATATGCCATCTTGTAAACTTAAACTTTTACAAACATCTGAAACAGCTGAAGACAAGAAGTTGAGCCCGACTCAAGGAAAACACAGAACCAGAAGTTTTATTAGACGAATGGCCCCAGCGGGTGCAGCTTTAGTGCCGTTTGTTTTGTTTTGCAGCAGCATGTAATGTCTTTACAATGCTGCTAACAGCTAGCTTAGCCAGGGTCTCTTGAAGGGCTGGCATGTTGGCAGGGCACGGTGCAGACAGCTTCCTTTTTTTATTCACATGTTAATGTCATTAAGCTGAACCAAAGTAGGTCACATTCATCCCGTGACCATAAAAAAATACTGATTTTTCCCAGTGCCCATCACCGGGTCAATAAAATTGCTAAGCAATGAATACAAACATTATGAAGTTTATTATGTGGCATTATTTTAGAGACTGTCCTGAATGATTCAAAGGTATGACAGCTCAGAGGTCTTTGCCTGCATCTTTCAAAAGAAGGTTTTCATAGGCAGCAACAAAACACCTCATTAGACTTGACCAGTTCAGCCAAAATCCTGACAGGTCTTGACGTTTCTTAAGAAACAGCCAGAATCTGTATGAGCCGAATAAATGTGGGCAGATTTAGCTAAATAATTTGTCCATCCAGGTAAGAGTTTACAAGTAAGGAATGTAGATAGATAGATAGATAGATAGATAGATAGATAGATAGATAGATAGATAGATAGATAGATAGAGAGAGAGATAGAGAGATAGAGAGATAGAGAGATAGAGAGATAGAGAGATAGAGTCAACTTTAAAGAGTTACGTAATGGCCTGATTTTCAGATTATTAGGTTATTTGTAGGGAACATCAAGGATAAAGACCTGTAATGTGTCAAAAATCTACATGATTCAAGACAATTTTACATATTTTCAATACAATACCAGAATACTGACTGAATTCAAATTTGCTAACATTTCTACGTTTGGATGCAGGAGGTACTCCCTGATGCTCCTAGGCCCCACTCTCTAAGTTAAGGCAAGTACAGCTAGTCAGACTGCAATTAAGTGAAAGAAGTTATAAACAGCTCAACATATGCCTTGGCTTTAATTATGAACTTATACAAAGCTTTTTGTAGAAATGTGCTGAACCACTTTTTTTTGTGTTTAACACAAATTGATTTACATATATCTCTAAGCTTGTTTGGGTTGGCTCATATTAGTACACTGCAAATCTCAAATCTATATTAGAAAAGGAAAAGACATTTATGGCCCACCAGAAGTGAAAGTTTGCCTTTTGCCCACCACATACAGGGCATTCATATAGAGAATAAAACATACAAAGAGGGCACCTAATCTCACAAAGAGATGGTGTTGCATAATGGAGTTAAAAAGATTGTTTTATGCCTTTTTGTTGTATTTACTTCCTTATATGTTTTATGGATCTCTCCCTTGTGAGTATTTCCGAGTGTAATGCATCAAGGCCACAGTGTCAGGACTTCATCCCATTTCTCCTTAAATAGCACCTGTCGCTGCCGGAGATGGCTTATAACCCTGACAACCCCCCATCTACAGAGCAGTCTTACCAAGTTTGTTCTTCAGTCTACAGTTCAGGTGATCGTACAAGGGCAGAAATAAGCTGACTGATGCCAAGGACTGAGTTTTCAGGGCAAATCAAGTCACTCTGAGCATTTCTGAAAGATACTCTGTATTCCCAGAGAAGAAAAGCTGGCCGTCAAGAACTGTGCTGAGATATTTAAAGTATGGAAATTACAGCCTTAATTGCTTGTTGAAAATTTACAAGAAAAATGTGTGTGTGAGCACATTTTAATTGAGTGCCTACAGTCTTAATTCGTGCATCTCAACAAGTAAATTTTGCTTGTGTTTCTTTTACACTCCAACAGTCTTTTTTCTTTTAAACCTTGAGAGAGTTGTGCCTCCTTACTTGTCAGGAAAGTGTGGCCTAAACTAACTGTAGTGAAATCTTGTGACCGTAAATTGGACAGAAACACATGTTTAAATTTCTGTTTTGCACTGCACGTATACTTAAGCTCAACAGGATTATTTCTCACATACATATGTCAGAGCTTCTTGGCCCTCCATCACTAATGTGTAGAACATCCCCCTCCGTTTATCAGGACCTTCAGGTCTGCGGCAGAGCTGACACAAGCTGTCACCATCACTCTGATAAGAAACAGGTTAACAACTGAGTATAAACACTTATCTGGTTTTCTAGGTCAGTATGTGGATCTGATGTTTTCACTGAGGGTTTGGGGAGATGCCGAGGGGCTGAATCCCCAGCGCACACACGTACTCGGTGTTGTGTGAGTGATGAGTCTCTGGTATTCGCCTGATGACAAACACAGACTGCACTTGAAGGTTTGATCCGCTTAGAGTGGAGCCTATACTGTTACTGAATCCACCCGGGGATCTGCGAGCTAATTGTAGCTCTGCCAAAATATTTCACCCACTTCAACTGTGTCAGTGCAAATCAGGTGACAGAGGGCCTTTACTGTGCCATTTCATGTGATTTCATATGCCTGTAAAATCCATATAATGTGTTGCTCTGTATCTACTATGTATCAGAAGATGGACTATCCAGTGGGTTTAAAGGAGATACAACACTCGACCAGAGGGACACAGCCCACCATTGACTCCTTCTATCTTAAGTACAAGTATCTGAAGATTTCACTAAAATGAAGCAAATGGTCAAATGTTTGATATTGCTTTAAGAGTCTGATATTGTGCCAAACCTTCAGAAACCTTTATCCAGGTTATACTTTTGTACACTGGTATCAAGTATGTTTGTGTTTCTGTCTGTAAAGGAGAGGGAAAAGAAGTGTTAGGTGAAAGAGTAAAATTAAATCAGGATGGAGTTCCAGAAGTTTCCAGTGAGTCAAATGTCCTTTTTCCTTTCGAGGGATTTCTGGTAGTTCTCTAATTTGATTAAAGGTATCGTGTTGTTCCTAGCTAAATATTGTTCTTACCATAAAAGCTGTTGAGCATGAACACTATTCCCGAACCTGCTGTCATACCATAAACAGTGCGGACATGGGTAACACATTGATCATTGGAGTTTACAGATAGGTGGGGTAAACTCTGCTTTAAGATGACTTGGTCTTACTAAACATAATTAGCCATAGCCATGTCTTAACCATATGTCCAACTTTTAAAGGTTAAATATTCATTTGATTGCTTTTGAATAGAGATGCACCGAAATGAAAATTTGTGGCCGAAGCCGAATAATAAATAAATGCTGGTCCGAATACCGAATACCAAATACCGAATATCCAATGCGGAGGAAAAGTAGTTCACCATATTTTTTGATAGTGCATTAATAGTTTAGAGTACATTTTTAGATATGTTTTTAAAAGAAAGTAATTGTTTATTAAATATTATGACATGTTTTAATATTCCAGTAGCCTTTGCTTTTCAAAAAAAGCCCAACAAAGTTTTTCATTCTTATTAAGCCTTCAAACAAAACAAAACATGCATTAAAAAATATTAATGTACACTGATGGATATATACCAATAGACCAATAATACCACCAATACTGCTTTAAGGCTGTCACTTTATGTTCAATATTTGAATAACCGATCAAATATGGGAATAAATATTCATAATCGAATTGTAAATAAATATTTGAATGTAAAATACTGAGTGTGGCGACACATCAGGCCTGGAGCAGTGGACCGTTCCGTCCAACAGAGGGCGCTGTGAACGCAGCTTGACCATCAGTCACATCCGCTGCTCTCTCGACCCAAAGAGTCTCCGCTCCGGACTTAAACAGCGTGCAACAGAGTGCAGCGGAGCTTCGTCAAGAGTTTAACCCCGTGTGACTGTGTTTTTTTTCGGCAGGGTGGATAAGAGAGTCTCTGTCCCTTACTGAGGGGGGATACTATTCGGCCTTGCTATTACCTCACTCTACCGAAGGCCGAATATGGCTTTTTCACCGAATATTCAGTGCATCCTTACTTTTGAATGTTGAAGAATTGTTGTGTTCCCAAAACTGACTATAAAAATGGCTGGGAACCCTCACAATCATTTCTGATCATCTTTTAAAAAGCAATTATACGTACACCATTGCCACAAACTTGATCAAGTCTTTTAATTAAGATGAAATTCTCAAACAAGGTGTTAGAACGTGGCACTGTATGTTAGAAGGGGTGGAAATAGCCTGTAGACTTTTACATGAGAGAATCAGGGCAATGCTAATTTACGAGTTGGGGATTAGAAATATGCCATCCTTGAAAAACTTGATAGAATAACTCGATTGTAGAGAACCAGGGCAATGCTAATTTACAAGTTGGGGAATAAAAATACGTCATCCATGAAATATTTGATGGAATAACTTAATTGCAGTTGTTGGTTTTAACCTGTAGATGGCAGTCACAAATCATACCTGTGCACACTAAGTGAAAAATGTATCCATCCATTATCTACACTGCTTATCCCTTTTGAGGTCCTGGGATCCGGAGCCTATCCCAGCCAACCTTGGGCTAGAAGCAGGGTACACCCTGAAGTGGCGGTCAGCTGATCACAGGACAACATAGAGAGATGGACAATGCTCACACCTACAGCTAGGGGCAACTTGGAGTTACCAATCAATCTAATGCATGCACAGGGAGAACATGCAAACTTCATCAAGAAAGACTCTGACTGACACAAGATCAAACCAGCAGCCTTCTTGCTGTGAGGCACGTGCAGTATCTGGCACAGCAGGTAGTGCACACGCCTGTCAATGTCATATATGGACCCAAATCAATCAATGGTGACCATAAATATTGGTTACTTTACTAATAGGCCAACTCTTGGAGGCTTCTCACTGTCATCTACTCATAGACATGCTTTTACGTCAGCTGCTCATGTTTTTTATTCACTAATTTATTAGGACCACCAGTCAGGAGAGCTTTGGTGATGTCTGGTATTCATGCCAAACGAGTTTTTCTCACATTTCTTAAGTGAAATCGTTAAATAATCAGATTATTCTGAAAAATGCATAAGCATCTTATGTAAGCTTTACTCATCCCCCAGACTGTTCCAACATCTTTTATATTTCCTGATTATAGATGGTAAGGAGAATCTAATGGTCATAAAACCTTACAATGATGTAACTATTTCCATTATTATATTCCATTGAAGGCCTCAGATGGAAACCAACTCTGAAATATTAACGCTAGCAACTGTAACTCTTCTTGAGCTCACAAGCCACAGAACTATCACATGAAGTTTATCAAAAATTAACAGGGGGGACAGAGTAAAACGTGCTCCCCCACTTGTTTTCACAGATCCATATGTTTCACCTCAGAAGACCTGCTGATGGATGCATGATGGCAGCTCTCAGAGCCAGAGTTTGACCTGGAAACCAGGCACAAATATTTATCAGATAGCAATAAGGTTTTGATAGAGTCTGGGATGAGGAGTTAAAACATGGAAGCCGTCTCAGACATGAAAGAACAAAATACTCAATAATGATTTCCATCAGGCCAAGAGGAACATTTTCAAATCCAAGAGGGCCTTCTCGAGTTAGCCTCCTTGTATGGATACCTGCTCCAACAGGCCAAAGAAAAACAGTGTCAGGTACAAACCTTCGGAAACTGAACGCTTGCCTATTCCCTCATCAACTGAGGAATGTATGTGTAAGGAAAATTTTTTTATCTCATTTGTATTACAGCTGGGTAACATGACCCATATTTTATTTTGCGGTAACTTTTTGCTATCTGTTATTACGGAAACAAATCTTTGAAATACAAACTGTTAGAAACAGGGGCTTGATAGTGTCTAAGATTTCAGACAAACAGCAGAATATGATCTTAGATAGTACTAAAAATGTTGTAAAATAGCTTGAACATCACAAATCTCTTCTTTTCTTTTCATTAGTGCCACACAGAAACACTTATTGCTGTAAACATAACTAGTGAGGTCATATTTAACTCAAACTTCCTGTTCCAGTTGGTGTTCAGTCCAACTCAGCGGTAATTGGACAATTCAACACTGCTCGGTGCCACATTGTCAGCAACTCTGCATTTGTTCTAATGTCTATGTTACAGTGAGCCAGTGAGGCTTAAACTGATGATCAACAATGGTAGGCCATCACAATGGTAGGTGCATTGAGGGGGGCAAGGAAATGAGAGTAATACCGTTTTCACGCTAAAATTAGCATGTCAATGCAGGTTTTTTCAATGCGGGTCAACCCGCTAACAATCGGTAAGTGGCTCCTTTCCCACTGCCTGCAGACCCGGGTCTAATCGGCAGCAGACGAGCTGCGTGGCTGTTTTTTTTTTTCCCTCTGGTGCATCAAGCTGATGTCATCACGTTGCTGACATCATCAGCACGCATCATGAAACACGACCATGCAAACAATAGAAAGGAGCATAAAAAGGTGTTGACACGGTTTTCTGTACTTTGTACTTTTGTCCCTCTTTAAAAATATACAGACTCGGCGGAGATTGAATAACACTGAGCACTGATGATACAAAGGCGGATGGAATTTGTTGCTGAGATGGCAAGAGTCATGTAAGTTATACAGGCAGAGGGGACAGGCACAACGATATGCCGTGGGCACGCTACACCGACGTCATCTGTAAATTAGCGGGTTGATCTGGGTGTGGTGTTACAACTGAAGCCAATCGGAGGAAAGCCAATAAAAACACCTTGCAGGGTCAGTCGACCCGCGTCGAAATGCCAGTTAAACCATTTCAAACTGGCAACAGGAGCCAATTATTACTGGGTTTAAACAAGATTTTTGGCCAGTGTGAAAGGGGTGTAAGCAACTGGTATGCAGAAAGGGGCAGCTGGAGAGCTCTTAATGCCAGGGACTTTCTGTTGTGTTCACAGATGGGCTTTATCATGTGTAGGAGGCATGTTAAACACACTGAATGGGACACAAAACCTGAAAACAAACAAAAAAAAACATTATGTAGGCTCTTTAGCCTGTGCTAAGCCAGCTCTGCAGCAGCATGTCCTCAGCAGAGACCATAAGGACTTGTTGTCAAACCTGTGCAAATTAGCAAGAGGCGGAGCATTGTGTTCATTTGTCACAGTTCATCTTGCCATTGTTGAACACAATGATGAAACGACCTGAGAACAATAGATGAGCAAAAAGTTTGTTTTTTTAACAGTGATACCTAAAAACACTATCATTCTCAACAACCACAAAATGAATGATTTAAAATGTTTAGTTAAATTTAGAATCATCAAACCATATATAGCTATCATTTCCCAAATTTACAGTTATTTCTACAAGAACTATGGGAGGGAAAGTAAGTGGGTGTGTGTGAGAGATTTTGTAGAGTCAGACATTGAGGTTTATGAATGAGAGTACCAGCTGAGGATAGACATGGATGTATTTTCAGCAGTCTTTGAAACTGCACACTTCTTAAAATACACAGCTGTTTCCTCATTTAATGGTTTCACCAGAATAGTTTAACCAAAACCAGTTTCTGGGTCTAATAGAAGTACAAGAGCAGCATTTTTTCTTTTCATTTTCTGGTGAAAAAAAAGAAAAAAAACTGATGCTGCAGTCTATACTGTATATTGAATATCCTTACTAAGCTGAAAAATACTGAGGAAAGAATTTTGGTCAAAAATGTCAAGCCCCTCTTCTGGGGACGCTTTGGGTAAGTTCATACCAAAGTCCTAAATAACGTACGGAAGCTTAAACAGAGATTCAATGAATGGTGAGCACTGGCTGACAGTATTTACAGATACTTTATTTGACCACAACCAGAGCCACAGCCCATTTCTTTTGTAATTATGAGGGCTGGACTTAACATTAATCACATTTAATTGTGCAATTGGAATAATGGAACTTTTTTGTTTTATGAGTGAGTAAAAATTGATGAGTACATTACTTTTGTATCAGTTTTTTGATACATAGATAAGATGAAAATACATAATTGACATTCATTTTTATATTTACTTTCATTAAAATTGTACACAATGAAATAAAAAAATCTGAAACACTGATGTAGAGGTAGGAAGCAGCTTCAGAGCCCTTATTCTGTCTGATACACTTTTTGATCCTGCTTTTCATTCAGAACTGCAAAAGTGCTTGTTCAACAGAATTCAGTGTTCCAGTGATCATCTGTTAATGTGTCAGAATTGACACTTTTTAGGAGTTCACCTTTAGCTGTTTCTCTGTGTGCATATACTAGTAAGGGTAATCTATTAACAAGAGAGATTTTAAAATGAAATTCATGGTTAGGGTTCTATTCAGTAATTTACTGACTTTGCAAAGCTTTGTTTACCTTCTTTCTAGATAAATCAGCTTTTATTCTGAAGGGAAATATAAGAAGTTCAGTGGTTATCAAAGTTTGTTTAAGCATTGAGAAAAACTGATCAAACTGTGAATGACAACAGTGAAAGAGAGCAGAAAAGAGTTTAAAGATGATTTAACAGAGCGCAGGGTACCTTTTACTCATCTACTGAGTTTCCTGTGACTTTTTTTTCGGAAGACAGTAGTAAGAGTGTGCCACATCAGTGTAGGTAGGTACTCTAACAACCTCATGGCTGTATACAGATCCTTCTTTCTGTGAGAGGAGGACTGTTTTCGGCATGGCCTGTCATGAATGATTCTACAAATCCCACAAACATATAAAAAGGATTAAACACAGAAATGTGCCACGCCAAGCACAGACGCACAGAAAAATGCCCTGAGGGGAAAATGCTGGGAGCACTTGTGGAGAGGATCAGTGTCCATGAACATGCAGCCAAATAAAATAAGTGGAAAATGAGCTTGGACAAACATTATGCTCTCACTGTTGCTCAAACACTCACACAGTGCTTTAAGATGACTGTCATTCATTGGGCTAAGTGACGGACTCTTGCCAGCCTGCTTCATTCTCGGTCTGAAAAAAATTATGTGGCCAAAAACCTCAAAAAGACTCACTTAGGACATCAGTAACCACCCACACCTGTGTATCTGCCTGTTTCCATCTGGTTAAAAGTCACATAAACGTGTGCTGCTACTCCATGTCCTCCACTGTGAAGCTGGAAATGTTTGGATAAAAAATGTTTAAACAGGCAACAACTTTCTATCTCCGTGTAGTCGGCCCCTTATTTTACATCAACATAGGAGCAACAGGTTTTTTGAAGATGCTGCTTCATGGTTGTAATCCTCATCAGGGTGTGGGGAGGGGCACTCTTTCGACTTGGCCAATAAGTGGAATGTTAGACTAAACACACTTTGTCATGGCAAAGTGATACAGGAAGAAAATATGACAAGACCCCAGACTGTTGAGCAAATAAAGTTAAATACCAATCAACCACCTACAAAGCTTCAACAGTAACGGCCCTTTGCCATTAGCCCTACTCCGCTCTACTTGACTCTACCCGGCTTTACTCTACTCGCCTTGTGCTGCTTTTCCATTAGCCCCAGTTGCCTGCCCAATGGGGTGCAGTGTCGCTGTATACAGCTGAGCGCGACACAACAATCTGTGGCTTTTTGTCTCAAACTGAGTCAAAAAGGAAAGCAGAAGAAGGCTGCACGTGGCAAGAAGAAATAGCCCGAGAAGCACAGGAGAGTTTTGGAAGCTATACAAAAGAATGAAGTCTAGGACAAGAGCAATCGAGCCGCAAAGAAAAGACGAATGAGGGTAAGCTAATGGTAGCTACCACTAGCATGCTAGGTCATCGCGCTCATGACTCATCGATGACAACATTGTCTGACCAATCAGTAGCCAGCAGTCAGTGACGTCAGCTTTTAGTATCGACTCAGCTCGCTTTGAACCAGAGCGGAGTAGGTACTAAAACTAGCTTGTTTTAGGAGGTACCAGGCTAGTGGAAACACACTGCAAATCGAGTGGAGTCGAGTAGAGTAGAGCCAAGGCAAGTGGAAAAGGGCCATATGTGTCCTCAGTTCCCAAAGACTTATTGAATATTGTTAAAAGACAGTTGATGTAACACAGTGCTAGACAGGCCCCTATCCCAGTTTTTGTGCAACATGTTGTAGGCCTCAAATTCAAAATGAGGGAATATTTGCAGCAAAAAAGGTGTTTATCAGTTCTAAATTAAATATCTTGCCGATGTCATTCACTTGAATCTACTCTGATCTGGCATGACATTATGACCACCTACCTGTACAGCCCCATACCCAACAAATTTCGATGCTCTGTGTTAGTGTCTATGAAAACCAGCTTTAACTTCTTCAGCAATTATAGCTACTGTAGCTCATCTGTTGGATCAGACCACAGCTGAGCCTTAGTTCCCCATGTGGATCAGTGAGCCTTGGCAATGCAGGACCCTGTCACCTTCACCACTGCTCTTTCCATGGATCACTTATGATAGATACTGACCACCAAAGACTGGGAACACCAAAAAACTTCATCATGGCACCATAAAGCAGCCATGAGGAAGAGGTGATCAGTGTTATTTCACTGTATTCAGTGGTCATGCCGTTATACCTGATTGTCACAGGCCATAAAGGATCTTCAAATCATTGTATCTGTTTTAATTTAAGTTCTATGTAACTTCCAAACTTCACTGGAATCAGGGTTTATATGATACAAATTCTTAGCAATGTTAAATCTGGCATACGTGTGTATATGTGTGAGCAACACTAATTCTGAGCTAAACAAAGCAATTTCATAATCATAAATCAGTGTTGTCAAGTACTTGTCAAGTGTCAGAATTGTTAAAAAATGGAAGAAATACTAAATATCTGTATTTAATATGGGGAAGCAATGCGATCACAGTTGTGTTCAAGGATTTCAGGCCTCAATTTCCTTCCTAAAATCCTGCGGAACTGAATCAGAGCACGAGTATTTAGTTAAAACAAATACACAGACATAACAGATTTCTGGCTCGATTTACGATGAAAGCATATCTATTACACTTCTTCAACAGAACGGACTTTAAAAATACAAACCTTAGAGTGCGGAGGTCCCAAATCTTCATACCATCTGTGACTGCGTTGGTCAGGAAGAGGTTGTGCGATTCCGGTGCTTGTGTGCTGAACATGGAGCCCTGGGAAATACACACAAAAAGGAAAAATGACTAGTCAGCACATGCTTGACTGAAACAGGTTGTAAATTTTACTGACCTGTAGTGGGAAAGTTGCTTGAAATCTTAAACAGGCAAATAGTTTTCATATTACTGGCCCAGTGAGGTGGAATTGTTCCTATGAATAAAAGTAAAAGTAGAATGAAAGAAAAGATAAACTTGTACTGGTGTTTGACTTTCCATATTGGAGAGACCACTGTAAGGCTAGAGCTATGGGTTTATTTCCATACATAAATTATCACATGATGCCAAGTTATCAGATAATTCAGAGGAGAATGTGTGAGGGAGAGAGAGCGGTTTGAGTGTTTTTTGTTTAGCTTTCCATTAAGAGTGTGAGAACGGCAGTCTGAGAGGGCATTTCCAGTTCCATTTTCCGAGAAGTCCTCTGCTCTGATGAGTTCCAGGTGAACTTTGCAGAATAGGCGATGGAAATTTGAAGTGGGGAAAGCTGCCTCACATGCTGCAGTTCCTGATGTTTGGTCCACTTTGGAACAAGAGAGCACGAGCAGGGAAGGGGTGGGAGGGGGTGATGATGTTATGTGTGCAGGCTTCGGGCATGGGCAATCCCTCTGATCCAGGGGTATTAACCCTCCAGGCCATCAAAAAGACTCACGGGCATTCAGATGGAGAATCCTGCGTTGACGCAATGGCCAGGCTGAAACAACACTGCAGGCTTTCTGCGATGTATGCCACACAAAAGCATGGCGTGACAAAAAACAGGAATCTCTGCGTCAGATGAGTAAAGTCAGCTGTGTGTACGAGTGCTTCACAGATGAATGGGTTAATGCATTTAATCCATGCCACTAGCTGCTGTTGGTCCAGCTAATCCAGGCAGGCCTGAGTGTCAAGTATGCACAGGTCAACAAGCAGGAGTGAGTAAAGTCAATACCCCGAGGTCACCAGGTACAAACCTCCTCTCTGCACAAAAACAAACTTGAGAGGATAGTCTTGGACTCTTGGTCAGTTAGATTATAGCTCAGTGTTCCTCCGTGTTAAAAAAACAAACCAGATCAGCTCCTGTAGGTTTCTTGGCATGTGCCAAAATTAGTTCAGGTTCAGGTTTATTTGATTGTCATTTTCTTCATAGAAGAGATGATTCATGAACAGATTTTTCTTTCTTTCTTTTTTTAGAGCATTTTTTAGCCTTACTTTAATAGTGGAAGAAAACAGCAAATTGATCTTTAAAGGGGACGACATGCATCAAAAAAGCCTCAGGCAGAAATTGCATGTGGGACAGCCACACTCATTATGGGACATGCATGGTTGTAATCTGCTCTGCCAAAACAGCACCCCTTTTTAATTGTTTTTACCATCAAAACCATTGATGGTATTTAAATTGACTGTTGTCAAGCCCCATCCTTTTCAGGAAGCAATCCTCTTCTAGGCTCCGCCCTTTTTCGCTGTTTCTAAGTAAGACAAAGTCTGTTGTTGCTAGCCTCTCTCCCATTTGAAACAATAGTTTCATGTTTAATTGATTTAACTTGATTTTAAATTTGGCCAAAAGTAAAGAGTAAAGACAGAACTATTGTCAGGTGTATTGACCTGACTGGACATGACTAACATGACCACACTCAGTTCTAGCAAAAGTAGCCTACTGTTGTTTGCAATAGACTGTAGAGCATTTCAGCCAAGAGTTTTAAGCCACTGAAGTAACAGATGTATCATTAGTTTGGAACAAATGAGTTGGGTGGCCTTAAGAAGAGTCATAAACAGTGGCGGCTAGTCAATAGAGGGCGCTAGGGTGCCGCCCCCCCAGTGGAGAGTGTGATTTTAAATGTTTTTACTTTATTTTGAGAAAATGAATATTACCAAAATTACTTATTCAAATGTGTAATATAAATATAAATATAAACATGAATATATACATATTAATATATAAAGTCATTAATTTTCATTAATGTAAAACAAACATAAGCCTACTCATCTCTACCTCCGTGTTTAATGGGCGCTGGAAAGAGCACCCATAAGACAGTGATGAATAGCCAATAAGGGACTGTTGCTAGGGCAAGGTAAGCACATATCAACGTGAATTTGGCCAATAAGCATCGTTGAAAATAATCTCCTCGGGTCAATTCGGCTCGTGTCGGTGCCGGTGTGCTGTATTAACTGGTGTTAGATTAACTGGTGACAGTCCAGGCAGATGTGAAGGGGGCGTGCCTTTGATGGACCCTTTTGTTTACAATCCAACATCTCCCGAATCCATATTATGCACAAAAATTAGCTCTTTACACCCATTTACTTACTTAGTGGTGGAAGTGACTTCACAACAATTTGGGTGACAACGAAAGATTTTGAAGAATTACAGACTTATTTGACGGCGTAAATATACCAAAGGTAATATATAGGTAACTATCTTAGATGCCTGATCAAAATGTCAAACTTTCGACAGTGTCAACTTGTGATAGCCCCGAAACCCGCATTTTACCATCACTTCGGCGTATCAACAAACAATTTGTTCATGTTAACGGAGTCGGGAGTACTTGAAAATAGGTATAGAGAAGTAGGTTTTTTATGTGGAGGAAAAGTAATGGACAATTAGACACATGTTCCCCTTACTCATTTCTGTATATAGTAATTGTTAATTTACACATGCACACATGTTCCCCTTACTCATTTCTGTATATAGTAATTGTTAATTTGCACATGTACACATGTCCCCCTTACTCATTTCTGTATAAAGTTATTGTTAATTTACACATGCACACATGCTCCCTTTACTCATTTGTGTATATAGTAATTTTTACTTAACACATGCAGACATATTCCCCTTACTCATTTTTGTACATAGTCATTAATTTACATATGCACACATGTTCCCCTTACTCATTTGTGTATATAGTAATTGTTAATTTACACATGCACACATATTCCCCTTACTCATTTGGGAATATAGTAATTGTTGATTTACACATGTACACATGTCCCCCTTACTCATTTCTGTATACAGTAATTGTTAATTTGCATATGCACACATATTCCCCTTACTCATTTCTGTATATAGTAATTGTTAATTTACACATGAACACATGTTCCCCTTACTCATTTCTGTATATTGTAATTGTTAATTTACACATGCACACATATTCCCCTTACTCATTTGGGAATATAGTAATTGTTAATTTGCACATGCACACATGTCCCCCTTACTCATTTCTGTATAAAGTTATTGTTAATTTACACATGCACACATGCTCCCTTTACTCATTTGTGTATATAGTAATTTTTACTTTACACATGCAGACATATTCCCCTTACTCATTTTTGTACATAGTCATTAATTTACATATGCACACATGTTCCCCCTACTCATTTCTGTATACAGCAATTGTTAATTTACACATGAACACATGTTCCCCTTACTCATTTCTGTATATAGTAATTGTTAATTTACACATGCACACATATTCCCCTTACTCATTTATGTTTATAGTAATTGTTAATTTGCACACGCACACATATTCCCCTTACTCATTTGTACATAGTAATTGTTAATTTACACATACACACATGTTCCCCTCACTCATTTCTGTACATAGTAATTGTTAATTTACACATGCACACATATTCCCCTTACTCATTTCTGTATATGGTAATTGTTAATTTACACATGCACACATATTCCCCTTACTCATTTATGTTTATAGTAATTGTTAATTTGCACACGCACACATATTCCTCTTACTCATTTGTACATAGTAATTGTTAATTTACACATACACACATGTTCCCCTCACTCATTTCTGTACATAGTAATTGTTAATTTACACATGCACACATATTCCCCTTACTCATTTATGTTTATAGTAATTGTTAATTTGCACATGCACACATAATCCCCTTACTCATTTTTGTACATAGTAATTGTTAATTTACACATGCACACATGTTCCCCTTACTCATTTCTGTATATAGTTATTTTTTATTAACACATGCACACATGTTCCTCTTACTCATTTCTGTATAAAATTATTTTTAATTTATACATGTACACGTTCACCTTACTAATTTCTTTGTATATAGGCTATGTAAACTTTTCAGCAGTATATAGTTGACCATTTGTATATATTTATATGTGTGTGTGTGTGTGTGTGTGTGTGTGTGTGTGTGTGTGTGTGTGTGTGTGTCTGATATATGTGTGTACCATTCTGTAATCTGTTATTTTTTTTGGAATCAATAACACTTTTACGAAGCACTGGTATCCTGTAGTTTGTGTCGAATCATAGTGGGATGGTTGTTAAAAAGTGTGTGTTGCACAGTACTGCCCCAAGAATGTTTTTCACCAGCCGCCACTGGTCATAAACATTAAAACGAGCATAGACTGGGCTTGAAATACACTGTTCAGTGCATAAAGACTCGGCCAGCGTGTAGATCAACTGTTCCAGCGAGTGTCTGCATACTTCTAAAAGAGGAAAAACAAATGCTACTAATAAGATAAACTAAAAATTTCTTCAGGGATTATGGCTGCTGTTTGTTTTGGATGCACAAAGAGGCTTGTATGCATTAGAGTACACACAGCATAAACTTCTACTGATCAGAGGATTGAACAGCAAAAGGCGGAAGCCTTGATGGAAACAAGAGAATTCAAGTTACCTGTGCAGGTGAAAAAACTCATTATTTGTCATCAAATTCTGTGAAATACCAGTGTGACTTAAAAAACAAACTTCAGTTTGTTTCAGGATCAGAGGAAACTAGCTGCTGATATTTGTTAATCTGCAGCCTGCAGCTCTCGTCATGCAGATGCTCCCTGCTGTAATGAACATTTCAATTTGTACGATTTTTAAACTCAGAAGAAAAACCAGAAGAGATTAATTAAATGTATCTTCAGCTAATTATTTGGCTTGCACTGAGTTTCTTAGATAAAGAAACATTTATGTTTTGGCTGAAATAGCCCCACTGACGATTGCTAGCATAAGGATGAGAGAGGCAAGAAAGAGCTTCTGCTTCAAATGATAGTTTAGGCTTTAAATTTTAGCATAGATGTCCATTAAGTTACATGATGGACAGCATCATTTTAATATCTAGCCTGAATGGAACAGAGTGTGACATATGTGCAAATGGTCGATAAAGAAAATCTCAAAATCTTTTTGTATTTGTTAAAAAAGTCAAAAATATTACTGGCCAATGACCTTACTGATGCCATCTAACATATGATGCCCACATCAAAAAATTATGTTTCATCTTTTCCACTAAATATTTCTCCAACACAAAATACTATCAAAGAAAAGGAGGAGAACTTAACACCCAAAAGTGGGGGCAAATAATCCGGTCCAGGCACTCAAAATGGTTTGGAAATTTAAAAGCCTGAAGAGTCCTTAAGGCGCAAATTTTATACACGCTGGTGTGATTTTTAGGCATTTGACATTTTTCAAACAATTTTGGATGCCTGGACCTGGATGATTTGCATCTACTTTTTATTTATTTATTTATTTTTTTTCGTTTTTAGCATCTTGAAAATGTTCCATTTCACGAGCCCCACTGGTGACAACAGAGGCGCCCCTATTCTCCCTATTTATCAAATATTGTGAATTTAAGATGCTTTCAATCCTCTCTTGACTACTCTCAGTAAAAAATAGATATATTCAATGAATATTATGTTGATAAGACCAAACTACTTCAAATTCAGCCTCCATAAGAAATGTCCGTATCAAACTGGACCATTCACAAATGCAGTTGACAATCCCTGCTGCTGTGATGCAATAGTGGTATGGTTGTTTCCTTTTATTTTATCTCTATCTCTTATTAAATTTTGCCTTATTTCCTCTTTTTATTTGCTATAACTATTACTTTTTCTCTTCAGATCTTGTTCAGTATAGGTAACATGGATTCTGAATATTACTTTTGTTGTGGTCATGCTGTTGTGTATTGTTCATTTCCTTTAGGTCCAGTAAGTTATATAAAAACCAGTCAAATGAATAGTTTTGTTGTATTTACAAAGATGGCAAACATTCAGAGGTTTGACAGAAACCAGAACCTTGATTTCTTGGTAAAGTGTGATAGCCAAACAGAAATATGGATCCTTTGCGGGAAACCAAAGCTTAATGCATAAATTTATGACTAGTATTTATTGTTTCATTTTGAGTTTTGCAGAATTTCACTCTTCATAACACCATAATGGATAGGGAAGCATGCCAGAGCTGTCTGCTTGTTAGACACCAGCAAATTGGACCCACATTGGTCCAAGACAGTGATGGGGGAGTAAGGCCACATAAACCAAAAGTGCATCATGGAACAGCTTAACTCCAAGGCCATCATCCAACGTGGAATCTCCTCCTGACATCTCTTATGGCAGTCTTAATCCTCAAACTCCAGGGATTTACATTCAAACACTCAGCAAGATGAATGATACAGCTGATGGCAGGTCCTGTCTGTCTGTCATGGAAACTTCTTGGTAGCCATGACTTTTTTTTTTTTACCATGACCTTCTTTCTTCACACCGCAAACTATCGCTTCTATTCCTTACGTAACTCAGAAACTCTCGTAGATGTCTTATGTAAGGCTTCAACATCTGCCAATGAGTAGACCCTTCACGAGTAGGATGGGGCTCCAGCTACCAACTAAGGCCAAGCTAAGCAAAGTCAAAGGTGAGGTCTGAATGTTCATGACTATGGTGTGAATATTGTCCTTACACAAAAGTTGAAGCTCATCAGATTTAAAAACAAACTAATTAAGGATGAGAAGAAGAAAAATGGGAACAGAGAGATCTGGACTCTAGTATTTGGTTGATTTAAGGAAAAGGTAAACTTTCTAAGTTTGAAATAAAAATACTGTTGGACAAATATCGAGAAAAAGCAGAAGCGATGTATAAACAGTTATTTTCTTATCAGATGCAGGCACTTTCGAGAGAAAGTTTGATGGTTTCCAGTTTTCCTTTGAAATGTTTAGTTTTTTCAGTTCAAGCCAAGGCACACACAGCAGTCTACCTCTCTGCATCACTCTCTATAAATCAATTTAAAAGGTCTGATCTTAAAACTAGAAATACTCAGGGACATTAAACGCTGATTTCTGCGTTTGAAAAGGTCTCCTCCTTGGATACTGAAGCAAGGACTAAACTTTAAACAGTGCTTTGTTTTTCACTTAAGTACTGCTGGCCATATTTAAGAGAAAATGACTATATATTGGTTTATTATAGATTTGATATCCTTCCATTTAACCAATATTGCTCCTTTTTAACTGCTCTACACTAGTATCCCCTGAACATAGTTTCTAGCCTGAAACTCCACTCTAATTAATGGATGTTTGCCTGCGAATAGACCTATGGAGCTGTGAATCAAACTGCAGTGCAGATGGATCGATTATGACCGGCCCAAAGAGGGACAGCCCAATCACAGTCCTTAAGAGCAGGTTAAGGTGGGAGCTACAAGCAAGAGGTCAGCAGAAAGTTACTGTTCAGACAGAGATTAGCATGGATGTTAACAGGTACAGGAGCAGTTTTATCAGATCTGACCCACGTTTCTTTATTAAGTGATAAAAAATTAACAAAACTATCGCAGTAGTGCCCGCCTGCCACCTTACATAAAAGGCCCGTAATTAAAAAAAGTGATTGACAGACATTGACATTGGGTCTGCTTTCGAAAGGTTCCACCCATTCCCAAACACTTTCTGAAGTCACTTTCTCAGATGAACTAGTGAAGTATACTGAATGGCCCATCAGTTAAATCAGGCTAGTGTGATCATGCTCTCTCTTTTAGAAGTGGATATGGTTTTGGTTTTTCAGAGGTGTGCTATAATATATATCGTGGCTCACTACGGGCACAACAAACATCGTGAATAGGAAGTGTGTCCCATATAGGGAAGGTGACTTATCACCAAGTGACACCATAATAGTTGTGTAGGTTTACATATTCTGAAAGATACATGAAGAAACAGAAAGAGAGAGAGAGATGTTTATAATGTTGGATATCTAAACATGAATGAAAAAGTACCACCAGAGACAACTTCACTGCTACACCTTGCGCTCATTCACTCCTTACTCTGCTTAATGTGTGTAACCTGAGGACAGTCGGGGCACTTGAGAGCAACTGACTTCTTGACTTTGAAGGATTCAGTTTAGAACAAATAACTGGTAAAATACTAATCTGTAATTAATAAAAACATCAGATCAGCTCAGACTGGTGATAAACACATACTGCCATCTTCATATCAATCCTGCTGTTAAAGCATTTTCCTCTGTTCTCAGAAGGTGTAGTGGTTTAGTAAGTTAACATGTCATGACTTTAAGCCAGCTGGGTTCCTAATTGTAATTGTTAGGTAGCTAATGAAACAGAGTGAGTTCTCATGAGTGTCTTTATTAGGGTTAAGACACCAGACATTGCCTCCATCTGATCCTGTTTTAGTGCAAATTATTCTGTGCGCGTGTGATTGTTCATTTTTTATATTACATTTTCATGTTTTTCATTTAAAATGAAAAGCATTCATGGGTCATTAATACTAACACATAAGTTGTTAGTTAACTGTTTGATCATTTTGTGGTTAACATGTATAAAAGGATGATGCATGGTGATTATTAGCATATATAGGCAGTAGTAAAACCTTTAACTGATGTTGCAGTCTATTTTCCAACAGTCACATTAGAAAGCCCTTACCTTGTTCTGTGTGATGCAATGAACCGCTCTGCTGTGAGCATCTGGCAGCTCTGAGGCAACAACACCTTTATTCAGGTCAAAAACTTGAATGGATCTATCTGAGCCACACACTAGGACAATGTCTGAGACAGCTGTCAAGGAAACTTTGACTGACTGACTGATATCTTAAACTTAAACATGTAAACAGCATAACAATCCAAACATATTAAATTATTACAAAGGAAAGATAATTAGTTACATCTGCAGCATCTAATTTTTCCCTACCCCTTTTTTCTGTCAGTTTTCACAAAAACTCCCTCATGGAATCAAAATTGTCCTGTTTCAGTAGGATTGTTGTAAATAAAAATAGAAAAAACATCTTTAATAGCTTTAGTAAGAACCCGAGGCCTGCTTTAGGCCAAATATTGGAAATCAAAGTATTATGTGTTTCTTTATAATGCTGTATTTCAATATTAAATAATAAAAGATCTGTTCAAAAAAATGATTCCAGTTTGAAATTTTCTTTGCTTTGGCCAGTAATAGCAGCTAATTATAGAGTGAGTTTGAGTATTTAACACATGCAGTTTGGTTTTTGCAGCCAAACTTTCCTGTAATGCTACAGTGTAAAAGGAGTGCATGATAATGGATTTTTTGCAGATATCCGATTTGACGATATTTCTGGACCCATTATTTCAGACACCAATATTTTTGGTCAAAAGTACAGGGTTTGTTGGTGTTAAAAACACATAAAACAAGGTTATATGATCTAAACAACAAATACTTTGACTTTGAAAGGTAGACATTCTGTGGAAAAAAGGTTTAGCATTTTGGTGCATTCATAGATGCTGCCTATGCTACAGTGATATAGTTGTGGTTTGCCAATATTTTGGCTGTAAATACCAAAACATTGATATCTGTCTATGCCAATACAGTGCTGATAACCAGTGAAGAATATATGTAAATTAAAGCAACTGATGTAGTTGTTTTAGAGCTAATGCTATGTTGAAAAAAGTAGAATGTATTTGTGTATTTTTAGACATAAAGGTTCTGTCAGTCATTTGTGAAAAAAGCAAAAACTGAAGTTCTTAAAGATGTGCTAATTATGACTGATTGTTACTTAAGAACAGATTTTAAATTATTTTTCATTTTCAGTTTGCCAGTACAAAACATACTGGTGCAAAATATGTCCCGACAGACAGCTCAATTCAGTTCAGGAAATTTATGGGAAGAAAAATACACTGTAAACCTGAAACAACGGGCTGGTATGCAGACATTCCTGAAAAATTAAAGACATCTTGATGGTTTACAGGTAAAGCCGTCTGTGGAGACCCTGGAGCAACAAGTGAAGACTTTATGAAGCACAGAGTGATTACTGTGGTTTACATGGAAGTGGTCCAACAAGATGCTCAAAGTAAAAATGTCTGAGTAATTGTCTGCCCACCTTAGTCTTATTGCAGTCTTAACCGTAATTCCTCCAGCTGCAACAAAAAAAAATGACAACAACAGGAAAGAGGATACGAGAGTAGAAATCGTTGACGGCTGACATGGCAGTGATGTCTGTTGCTGATGTTGTAGTGAAGCTTCCTGCCAATTGGACGACACTCCGCTGATTATATCTTAGATGAAAAGAGCAGTTGAGTTGTTTTTTGAACATCATATGGTCAACATTTTTTCACAAAACTTTCACCTGTTATTAAAATCAACATAGATTGCCTATGAAAAAATGTAACTCTATCTTAAAGGTGCTATGAGGAGAATCTATTACCGGCGACATTAAGACTCAGCTATCCATGAGCACACGCGGCGACTGTCTTAATGCTGCGTTCCAGTAACCTCGGAACTGGGAGTGACATCATCTCCGACTTATCTGTGTTCCAGTTGAAGTCGGAAAAAAAACATGCCGATCTACCAGGCTATTGTTAGCTGTTGTTAGCATGCCCTGCGTTGTTGTTCACAAATATCACATGAAGAATGTGATTATCACTATGGCAGCATTTTTGTAAATATAAGTCTAACAATACTATGTATACAGCTGGTCTAGAGCGACACACCCCAGTAAGAAGTGCAAATATATTTATTATTACAGGAGCTAAATAACTGTTCACACTGGGGGCATCCATCTTCGATTGTCAACTCGGGGGTGGCGAGGTTTCACCGAGTTCCCAGTAGGAAATTCAGACTTCGGGGGACATTCCAGTTGCAGTTTCCTACTTGGAACTCAGAAATTCCTACTTCTGACTACAACTGGAACGCACCAAAAGACGTGACCCAAGCCAAAACGTGTGTTTGTTGTGATGCTAACAAATGCAGCTCGGACCTTCCCGAGAACTCTGCATTGCTTTACAACTTCTTTTTTCAACAACTTACAGGATGCAAAAGGACGAGGTAATGTATCTCTTTCTAGTTACATAGCAGTAGTTTTTGATGTGTGACAACAAGCAATTTTTGGATAACTTAGTATTGTAGTTTTGTAGCCAGTTATATATCGCTACTTACAGCCTGGTGCTGTAAGATGTATCCGAATAATATAAATTTGCTCTGGTTTTAATTGTCTTGTTCCCGAAGTTGAGTATCCAGGCCAGTCCAGCCTGTCCGACCCGACCGCGAAGCTAAGGAATAGCATCTATAGATAACCTGTTTTGATGCTATAAAACCCATCTTAAAGTGTGTATTTCCATCAGGCATATATCTAAAAGTGAGACTTTTGTAATTACTCAGAAACTCCTCACAGTCCCTTTAATTTACTTTGATTAAAATGTAATTTTAATTATAAATTTCGCTTATGTAACAAACAACTTGGTCTTTCTCTAAGCTTTTATGGCAATTTTGTTTAAATAGGTGTGTCAAGAAGAGCTTTAGATATATATCTTTTACATAAAAATTTCATTTTCACCTTTTGATGTCATCCCTTGTGATGTCCACATTGTACAGGTACAGGTAGAGAGAAGGTCCTGATGCCACAAGGATGAATTTGTCAAGGTAATAAAACTGAGCACCTCTGATGGGCTTGGAGAACACACTGTTGGCCTACAGAAGAAAAGAGGAGAAACACAAAATCAAGCCTTATGCCTTATTAAAGAGACTGCAAAACCAAATGAACAATATAATTATTTGATTTGAAATTATATGAATAAATGTTAAATTGTCAGTCTGCTCATGGTTTTTAAGAATTATCAAGTACTGAAAGATATGTAAGGCCCATTCACACATTGGCATATATTAGCTGATGTTGACCAACGTTGAGAAATCATAAAATTTTGGTGAAAGTATGTCCCTTTTTTTTGCTGTTCATGCGAGGTCAACACATATAACTGTAGAGAAACATGGTGGAGTATAATGTTTCCCAATGGCCCAATGGCTAACTGTAGACTGGTTTTAAATAGCACTAATTTTAAGGGAATTCAGACCCACTTGGTGCTGCTGAACATTCTACAAAACTATTAGAATGCCTTATGAAGCTGAGGAATATGCCCTTTCACCATGTGCAGCCTATGAATTATGGCTGTGTCTCAATAGGGCCCCTCAGTCGTACAACAGGAGTCCAGCCCTGAGAGAGAGAGCAGCTGGAGCTGATAGAGATGAGGGCAGCTATAACAAGGGCAGTAAAGGTAAGCGGAGGTCATCTCTTGCTGGTGTTCACAAGTGTGTTGCATCAAAGGTTAGAAAAATTTAAGCATGCTTCAAATTTTTGGCATATCAGACAGATATCAGTGCTGTCCAACGGGTGTTAACTTGGCCTGACCTTAGCTCAACACAGCTCTACATTTCCTTGTACATCAGCAGTAGTTGGTCATAATGCCAGTAAGTGAATGTGGCTTCACAGAGACAGACCCTTAACGCTTTAAAACGTTTAAAGAAAGCAAAGTTCAACCTTTTACAGCAAAATTTAGACCATCACTTTGCACCTCTTTAGGTTTTAATCCCTAGAACTAAACTTCCAGAAGTCTAAAATACAAAGTGGAAATCAGCAGGAATTGTATTGTCTGTATTTTTCCCATTACATTAAGAGTAAGGTGCACACGTCAATTCACCATCAATCCCTGACAAACTCAGGAAACCAGTGTCTTCTCATTTTGGTCCCTTGGTAGTTCACTGAGTGCAAGGTTTTGACACGCTGTGGAAAAAAGGAAGCAAGGACATCATTTTTCAAAGGAGAGGATCATGCTAAAGGAAAACGATCATCATTAGAGGAGTTTTGTGTGAAGCAATGCATTCTTTTAAGCTAGAGGACTACATTTAGGGTGGTCAACATTTACAATTACAACATTTCAGTACCATTTAATATGATTTCACTTTTTGAGAAGTTTAAAACATCTTTAACAGTTTACCTCATATAGAATCTGATATTTAAAAAGAGAAGAATAATGAAGTACTTAAACACAAAAGAAATAATAAAGTAAAGGACATTTGAGCTTTCTGTCAACCACTGCAACATGGTAGCAGCTGTTTGGCTTATCCTGCTTAGGCATCTGTGAAAAGTAAGTGGCAATTTTTTTTCCCAGTTTCTCTGTCTTTCTCTTGATCAATATGATAAGAAAGACTAATTGCATGTGTCTGAAAACAAAAAGACATTTTTTGCACATAAAAAAGACAGCCTTTATCTGCCCTTAAAATCTGCAATTTATATTGCTGAAGGAAAAAATATGGCTAGATATTTTTTTTCCAAATGTTAGCATGGTTAGCAATGTTAGCAGTTAGCATCACTGTCCATCCATCAATTTTGTTTCTGGTTCACCAAAGTGGGGTTGCAGTGGCAACAGGCTAAGCAAGCTCACCCAGACACCTCAATCTACTACATCATGCATTGGTGATGGTGAGTCAGTGATGTGGGAGAAAACGAGTGGAGAGGTTGTTTATAAACAAATTTAGACCCGCCTCTCCCTTCATGCCTCACCCCTGGTTCCACCCCCGAAAGCTGATGGACATGCATCGTCATGGAAACGGCCGTAGAAACTGCGTAGCTGACCAACGTAGCTAAAGTAGCCCTGACTCGTTAGACAACTCGACTGACAATATAGATATCACAACAACAGTACATTCTGGCAGATTAGACAATAAGATGAATGCCCGACGGCTGTTACTGTTATGTGAAGCACCACAAAGCTAATGTTGCTTACCTATCCAGCAGACGGACCGCGACATCCGCGTCTGTTTTCAGGTCTTTCAATTGGCGGAGTTCCCTCCACCGTAAGAAAGCAACATCAATTTGACCCAGGTCTTCGCTCGTTCATGGTCATAGCCCTTCTTTTTCACTTTCTGCTCCTCTGACCTTTTTCTTTTGGGCTGTTTTTCAACCATTGCTAATGCACCTATTGTATCTCTCTCTTATGCTAACTGCACACGCTATACAACCTACTATTCTCCCTCCCCCCTCTGTCTGATCTGTGGAACCCTGGATGTGGGAGGTGTACTCTGTTTTGGTAACTCGGCCAGAGCCACAGTATTTACCTGCTGAAATTCAGAGCCAAGGCTGTGTATTGAAATCAGACTTTTTTTTCAACATGCTGTCAGTGGGGACATCTTGTGGATGGAGAGGAGAAATACGGTGAATTTGACAAATACTGCATTAGATTAGAAGATTAGAAGATCGCTGACTACACCTTTAAGTAATGATGGTGAAGGGAGGAGGAGCAACACTTTAGGCCGCAAAAGTTAACGCAGTATTTACAATGTTTCACAGACATAATGTTTAATTATATGTTAGTTTGCTGATAAATAAAAGCAATCACTCATCATTTCAAAACAGCTGTTTTTCTCTATCATTTCTCTTTTTACAGTCTGTATTAGCTCCTCTTCAACACATCATAAGAGCAGAGATGCTGTTTTTCAAAGCTTTGCAAACTTTTCCTCTGTCTCATAACTCTGAAGGCATCAACCTTGGTTATTTCAATCTGTGATCGTCACACATGCAAAGCTCCCGATGCTGTCATTAGTCAATGTCCTCAATGTTGAGGAACAAATCGTAGGAGGCAGGACAAAAATCAAACCTGCTGGACTTTCTGTCTCAGAGTTGTGAGGCGTCCCAGACTGGTCAGTTGTCGTTGGTCATTAAGACAATACTTTGACTGTGGTATAGTGTGCACGCTGCACAAAGGTGTTCTGATCCTGGGTGGCATCATCCATTAACTCTCAGTAAGGTATATTTTAAATAAAGTTATCATTACTTTAAGATACAACAGAAAAGTTAAAGAGAAAAGTTCTTTATTTACACTTCACTATATCAATGAAAATGCCAAAAGATTGTTTTTTTTGTTTTTTTTTTTAAATTGGATCTTCCCTCAATCCTCTGAGAACGCCCGGCATCGAGCAGGTTATTTCAGGTCCTGTTTTATTTTTCTAGTGATTCCAAGTCTACCTTTGAAAAGCTCTGTGTTATTCTGGCTCACCCCGGCAGATCTCATGTCTCTTGAGAGACTTGCATATGTTTCCAAGTTATTTCACAAGAAAGGCTGCAGATCCAGAAAGACTCAAAAACTATCTCACAAAGTGGAGCGGAACAGGGATGGTTAGCATCAACTATGGGAAGACCACGGAGTCTTCACTTTGTGAGGGGACGTTGACACACTTCTGACTGTCCTATTAAATATGATATCCCATAAAGTCACAAAGAGCTGCATATGATTAGAGTTTTGGATGCTCTGACTGCAGCAGATCCCTCTGTGAATAACAAAATCTGTGATTTTGAGCCAAAAATGTATTTCATTCCCCCAATTAATTTGATTTCTGGTCTTAACTCCAAAAGGCAATTTAGCTTGTTACAAATGACAACATGAGACAAAGCATTGTGGATACAGTAGCAACCACTGTTGTACTGTCATCCAAGTGTAGCATCAAGGCCTCATTTACAAGCCTGCAATTAGGGACCAAATCCTTCCAGTGATCACATCTGTCGGTGAAAAGCAGGAGAGGGGGGGAACAGCACGTGTCTGAAGTTACTTTGTTTTCCTCCAAACCAATTAGATTTTTTAAAACCTTCAAAGGGAGGAGATTTTTGCAATATGAGGTCACTGAAGCTGGTCCTCATTTCACTGTTTTTCACAGTTAAGACTTGGACCCAGAATAATGGAACAATGACTGAATAAAACCCTCTATAAAAACAAAACAAAAGTATGTGTTGGTCAGTGCAGAGGTAATTTACCATGATAATAGCAGGCTCTGGGCTGCCATGGGTCCAGATCCGTATGGAGAGGTCCTTTGACGCGCTTAACCACCACTGCCTGTTCAGGCTCCAGCTCACGCTGCTCACTGGTTTATCGTGGCCTGCAGTCAAAGAAAGTCTTCAGGTGAACTCATCTATAGTGTGGGGCAGGGCTGGGCAATACATTGGTTTTATTTGTTGTGCTATTAACTGATATACAGTACTGTTCAAAAGTTTTAAGCAGGTGTGACAAAATCCTCTAAGGTAAGAATAATTTTACGAATAAAGGTGGCATTTTTAATTGTTAATTTAATTAACTAACAAATGTAAAGTGAGTGAACAGGAGATAAACCACAATAGGTCTTCTAGGTAAATCTACACACAGCATATTAAAGCATTGCCAGGTAGGTTGTTCCAAGCATCTTGATGAACCAACTGCAAATTGAATTCTTCTCTAACGCTTCAAGTTTTTCCCACACACTCATATTAAGGTTGACATCAGAGCTCAGTGGGGGCCATACCATCAAATTCAGGACTTCTTCTCCTGAAGACAGTTCTTAACTAGAAGTGTTCCAAGGGCACAAACCTCCACCAAGGACTTTGTGACATTCTTAGGTGAGTTATTGGCAAAAATGTGTCCTTTGAACATTACATGAAAAATGTCATTAAAATCTGTTAAGAACTTTTGAGTTACCTAATGCGTTATTCTGCATCACCCATCAACAGAAATGACATAATTTATTAGATTCATACTTTTAAACCAGTTAAACTCAACTTAATGGCAGGTCAACTGGATGCTGCTACATTAATAAACACCATTCTTCTCCAGATTAAATTCATTACAGATATTAATTTTAATACTAGATTGATCTCTCAATTCATTATTGTTATTGATTATACCTTCATTACAAATACCTTTAAACCATATATACACGTGGACAAAATTGTTGGTACACTTGGTTTAATGAAAGAAAAATTCACAGTGGTCAGACTAACAACTTGAATCTGACAAAAGTAATAATAAATAAAAATTCTATGAAATTTAACCAATGAAAGTCAGACATTGCTTTTCAACCATGCTTCAACAGAATTATTTAAAAAAATGAACTCATGAAACAGGCCTGGACAAAAATGATTGTACCCTTAACTTAATATTGAGTTGCACAACCTTTTGAGGCAATCACTGCAATCGAATGATTCCTGTAACTGTCAATGAGACTTCTGCAGCTGTCCACAGGTATGTTGGCCCACTCCTCATGACCAAGCTGCTCAACCTGTCTCAGGTTTGAAGGCTGTCTTCTCCAGACTGCATGTTTCAGCTCCTTCCACAAATGTTCAACAGGATTTAGAACAGGGATCATAGAAGGCCTCTTCAGAATAGTCCAGTGTTCTGTTCTGAGCCATTCTTGGGTGTTTTTAGCTGTGTGTTTTGGCTCATTATCCTGTTGGAGGACCCATGACCTGTGACTGAGACCAAGCTTTCTGACACTGGGCAGCACATTTCACTCCAGAATGTCTTGATAGTCTTGAGATTTCATTGTACCTGCACAGATTCAAGACACCCTGTGTCAGATGCAGCCCCAGAACATAACTGAGCCTCCTCCATGTTTCACAGTAGGTACAGTGCTCTTTTCTTTGTATGATTCATTTTTGTGTCTGTGAACATAGAGCTGATGTGACATACCAAAAAGCTCCAGTTTTGTCTCATCTGTCCAAAGGACATTCTCCCAGAAGCTTAGTGGCTTTGCAATATACATTTTGGCAAATTCCAGTCTCACTTTTTTATGATTTGCTTTCAACAGTGATGTCCTCCATTAAGTCTACTATGGCTCAAACAGTGACAGATGGTGTGATCTAACTCTGATGTACCTTGACCTTGGAGTTCACCTCTAATCTCTTAGAAGTTGTTCTGGGCTCTTTGGTTTCCATTCGTATTATCCGTCTCTTCAGTTTGTCATCAGTTTTCCTCCTGCAGCCACGTCCAGGGAGGTTGGCTACAGTCCTGTGGACCTTAAACTTCTGAATAATCTGTGTAGCTGTAGTCATAGGAACATCAAGCTGCTTGGAGATGGTCTTATAGCCTTTACCTTTAACATGGTGGTCTGTAATTTTATTTCTAAATTCCTGAGACAGCTCTCTCCTTAGCTTTCTGTGGTCCATGTTCAGTGTGGTACACACCATGATACCAAACAGCACAGTGACCACTTTTCAGCCTTTAAATAGGCAGACTGACTGATTACAAGCTTGGAGACAGCTGTGATGATAATTACAGGGCACACCTTGGTTTAACATGTCCCTATGGTCAAATCATTTTCAATCCTTTGTAGGGGTACCATCATTTTTGTCCAAGCCAGTTTCATTATTTTGTTTTATTTATTATTACTTATTACTTTTGTTATTTTCAAGTTATTTCAGTGACCATGTGGGTTTTTCTTTCATTAAATGAAGGGTACCAACAATTTTGTCCACGTGTGTACATGAGGACCCTCTTGAAATTGAGATGCCACATCTTAAAGGTGCAAAGCTTGAATATATTTATATCGAGCAAAGACAAATGTGATGAAGACAGATTTATGATCTGGGCGTCCATGGGTTTGTCACAATATTAAACTCTTATTTTTAATCCCCTTGTCTCTGCCTGGATGGATACATCTCTTAATATAAAAATATAGGTGTATTTACATATATTTATATGCATATCTGTATGTGCATAAAATGCAGAGTTAGTCTTCAGCCTGCTCTATTGTAAATTGACTTGTGATAAGGCTCATTATGAATTGGCACTATACAAAAGAAGATTGATTGATTGATTGATTGACTGAGATTAGAAAACACAACTTAATTTTTTTTTTCCCTTGATTTACTCTTACTCATTTTACTTACATTGGCTCCCGTATTTACATTTTCCCACAATGCTCAGCTACAGCAGGGGCACAACAACACTTTAATAGATGTGGCATTGTTTGAAGATTAAAAAATAAGAAAAATAATTGTTGTTCACAATGGTAAGGTCTGCCATTTTTTAGCACATGTACATCTTAGACTTGTATTTGTTTTATGAGGTTTAATAACGATGAAATAATTCCATATCAATAGTTAAGCTTTCAGTTTTGATATGAAAAAGTCTCCCAACATCCAAACTTCAGAGGATAGCTTCGAAAACAAATTTACACCTTATACTTAAAGCCCAACTGGAAAATTAACTTTATTTTGTGGCCTATTTCGGGAAAAAGAAATCAAACAAAACATGTTTTGTGCAATTTCTGTGCCATAAGGAGTTGTTTTTCTTTGACAGGGAAAATTTTATTGAAATTGAAAATAAAGATTTTGTCCTTTTGCCAGTCACACAGTCCTAATTCTTCATGACCGGTACATTTTGTGTTGTTGTCCTGCATCAGAATAAATTTGGGGCCAACCAGATGCCTCCCTAATGCTTCTGCATGATGGATAAGTATAATGCTTGTATTTCTTTGCCCTGAGAACACCATTAATCCTCACCAAATCCTCAACTCCATTTGATTAAATACAGTCCTAAACTTGCATGAAACCTCCATGCTTCACTTCTGTTGGAGAAACTCATTATTGTACCTCGCTCCAGCCCTTTCAAAAACAAAGTGCGTTCTTTCCCAGTTAAATAATTCCGTTTTGGACTTTTTTCTGTACCCCACTTCCCATGTTTGGTGCATAGTTGAGTTGATTGACCTTATTTCCTCGTTAATGACTTTTGGCCACAAGTCTTCGACACAGACCACTTCTGGACAGATCCCTCAGTAGATGAGCTTACCCAGGTCCCCCTGGTGTTTGCCAGGTCTGAGGTGATGACACTGCTGGACAATCTTTTGATTTTGAATTATATGAATGTAAGAATATGAAATTTGGGATACCTAAAATTACAGACGTAAGCCTATTATTTTGTACTAGGGCTGGACAATATTTCATTTTGACATCACAGCTGCAATGTGTGCATGTGGAATAGTCATATCATAGGATGTGCAATGTCGACACACGACTCAAAAGAGGTTGATCAGATTTTTCTTCTTTCTTTAGCCTTACTTTGATCACAATGATAAACTTACGTATCAATTGTGCCTTAAAGGGATAGTTCAGTATTTCTGAAGTGTGGTTGTATGAGCTCCACTTGGCCTCTAAGTACATAAGATGCAGTAGAAAGTTCTGTCCTCTCCCTCAGTAAGCCACTGCGCGGAGGAATACATGACGTGGGTCAGTTAGTTCCAGACAAACTTTATGTTTTTATGTATCTAAAAGATTAAAAACATGCATAGGTAGTGTACTCTTAAACTGTGGTATTGTTTTTTGATGTGAGTTCTTGTAGGTGGAGAAAATACCTTTTGTACTTGGTACAATACTTCCCTGCTAGTTCTGCGTAACAGACTCTTACAGACTGTGGCTTACTGAGGGAGAGGAGAGGAATTTCTACTGCATCTAATGTACTTAGTGGCCATATGGGGCTCATACAACCCCACTTCAAAAATACTTAACTATCCCTTTAACTCCATACACCAAAGTGGAGATGTTTCCATCTTTAAAGACAATCTCCAATGCCATAATGGATGGTCAGCAGTGCAACACTTTGAGCTATCAGAAGTTATTCAAACAAAGCTGATAATGGAGAATTTACTTGCCAGGTTTAGGTGACATAACTAAGGTACATTGCATCATTTCATTGGAAGCTACAAGTTCATTCAGGAAGTTTAAGAGGAAATGTGTTGTGAAATTCTCCCTCTGTGTGTGGTGTTTATGTGTGTGTCTGTTCTTTGAATGTGAAACGAGAAAAACAATTTGTTCTTAAAGTCATTTTGATCCCTTAAAGTAGACATTTAGTAATAAATGGTATACTATTATGGTACATTTGTACATTCTGCCTATATTACAACCTATATCTGATATATTTACAGCCAATTTGAACCTAAAGTGTGCGTGCTGTAAATATCGCTAACATTTTCATACTGCTAAGCAACTTTTAAAGCAGTTATTAGGATACTGATATTGCTCTGATATCATTCATCTTTAGAATTATTAGATTTATCAAAAAAGTAGACAAGATCCAGTTTAGATAATTGAACATATTATTTATTAAGAGTATTGCAAAATATATTGCAGAAGAAAAAGTACTGCAATATTATTTTTCCCAATATTGTCCAGCCCTATTCTGTGCCATTTTTAGAAGGTATGTTGTAGTTAATCTGCAGTTTTTGATTCAATCAATCAATCAATCAAAAATTATAAACAGAGCACTTTACAACACTCGAGGGACCAAAGTGCTTCCCAGATAAAAATAGATAATAAGGTCCACAAATGCTCTGTAAATTTGAATCATAACCTCATTCAATTTAAGACTCTTCATAAGATCTACTATTCCAGAGTAAAATTACAGCGTTTCTTTGCAGATGTTTCCCTGTTGTGTAATAGATGTAAATCTGCTGATGGTACCTTAGCACATACATTTTGGTCGTGTAGTCATCTGTTTTCATACTGGGAAAATATTTTCAGCTGTTTTTCTGTTGCATTTGGAAAGAGTTGGAAACCTGACCCACTTGTTGCCATTCTTGGTGCTGCTAGCCTCTTAACCTCTGCTGGTAAACATGAAAAGAGGGCTATTTTATTTGGTATGGTGGAAGCAAAAAAACTAATCTTGAAGATGTGGAAGAAAGATCATGTCCCCACCTACGACCTTTGGATGGGTGAAATGGTTAACACTTTGCATCTGGAGAGACTGAGACTTTATAACGAAGACAGAGGGGATGTGTTTGATAAGACCTGGGAACCGCTGCTGAACTTTTTTTCGTGGCAAAAAATGAGCCCTGATGATTTGCACCAATGTTGCATAACAATGCTGGTATCTAATGTTTAACGTCGTCAGTTTTGTTTAGTTTTTTTTTTTTATTAATTTTATATGTGCAATAATAATTTGCCTGATTGGTGGCTGCAATTCTACGCTCTTCAAGTTTATCTCAATCTGGTGTGCTGTTTTGGGGGTTAGTGTTTTTGTCTGGTTATGTGAAATTTGTTTGTATGTGTTCCTTCATCAGTGATAATTTTTGAAAATAAAAATAATCATTTAAAAAAAATAGATGATAAGATAGGAAATAAAAGCAGATTAAAAGTAAGCAACAATGGAACACGTCAGGAAAATAAAATCAGATAAAATCAGATAAAAACAGATAAAACAAGACAAAATAAAATAACATGTCACCACATAACTGTGTATTAAAAGCCAGATAGTTAGAAACAAAATAACTCCCAGTCTTAGGTGTTAAGACCTTCATTTTGCTGAAATGGTATCAAACAGATTTGTATTGACTAGGATCATATCAAAATTTATAATACAGCACTGTGAAAAGAGTTTCTTATTTATTTACAGATAAATATTGAGTTCTGTGAAGTACTGCCAATCAGCTTCGACAACCGAGAAACAGTTCTTGAGTCATTTTGCCCTGTACTATGGTTGGATCTCAAGCTTTAACAGAGAGCAAGTAAAGGTGAGGAGAGAGGAAGCTCTGGATGACCCTCTGGTCACCTCAGCTTCTGTCCTTCCATCTCTGCTGCCCCCCTGTGGAGGGGGTCCTCTCTGCAGCAGGTGATTTATCTATCAGTGATAAAAGTGCTGCACAGGGTGGATGGTTTGTAGGCACAGCACACTCCTACGACTGGTACTTTATAATTTTCAGACTTATCTGATGGCCTATTTCTTGATATTTATTTCAAATGTTGCTCTCCCCCAAAAGGAGCCATTATCACCGTTACTATTTTTTTCCATGACCTGGGCTTAACTGTTCCACAAAAACAGAGTCAGAATGTACCCATTTATAACCATGGCATAAAACCAGATTAAAAACAGGTTAAAGAAATGTCTTATCTGCTCTTTTGACAGTGACAGCTGAGTAGGTGAATATTTGGATTATTCCTGAGCTTCTTTCATCTTCAGCCATGGATCCACTTCAAGAATGTTAATCAGAGCTGCACAAATACGGTCAACCTGAAGTCAAGCTGAGGATGAACTTGTCTCTTAAATACATCAGTGAAAGATCATGACCTTAAAAGCTCTTAAATGTGATCATGATCTGAGATGAGTCAGTCAAAAGAATGCTGGGATACTGTGCTGACCTCTTTTGTAACTATAAAGAAACAATCATTAAAATGCACCACTGACAAACCCATTAATGTGACTGAAGGCTGTATAACTGAGGTTTCATGTTTTGGTACTCATGTCCTTTTCACCCACCTGTGTGGACCGTGGGGTTGCCAGTTAGGGAGGACTTGTACAATAACACTGAGCTGTCTCCAAGACCACACAGGATTTGTTTTCCATCACCTGGGAGACAAGGAAACGAAGAGTCCTATTCACTCAGGTTAACTTACAATAACTAAAATACTTAATCACAATATGAGAGAAATTATACAACGGCAGTAATCACCTGTAGTTGCACTTGTATTATACAACATGCTGCAATTAAAAACAACATAGATCAAGGGTGTCCAAACCTTTTCTTCAGCAAGGGCCACACACAAAAATGTAAGGACCACTTTAATACACCTACCTTTAATACATTTGAGTCAGTAAAACCGATCCAATTAAGGTTAAGTTAAGCTTGATTACTGAAACAGTTAAAGACAAAGCCAAACAACATCACAGCTTTCCATCACTGACAATGAAACTGTCAATCACTGTTAAAGATTTTGGGGTGACCTATCCGATTTCAGGGTCCGCAGGCTGTAGTTTGGACACCCATCGTACAGTCCTGATCAAAATCTTAAGACCAGTTGAAAAATTGCTAGAATATGCATTTGCACATTTGGACCTTAATGAGGTTTTAAATAGAGCTACAATATGCAAAAGCAAGAAGGGGAAGTGTGACAAAAAGCACTTTGAAAAAGTAATTTACTGAAAACGAGTAAACTGAAATAGGCTGTTTATCAGCTGATCAAAAGTTTAAGACCGTCGCTCAAGGAATTACAAAAAACTCTCCAAACTGGAACAAAAAAATTTTTCAGTAGGACTTAGTAAGGAGTAGCTTCACCGTTCTTGTTAATCACTTCAAAAATTTGTTCTGTGCCGGGTAGAAAACATCTCAGGTGGGATCTCCTTGTCATGCCAGTAACATTAGAAGCCATCTGGAGCGTCATGGTTACATTTTTTCTCATCAGAGAATCTAACATTTTTCCACCTTTCAATGTCCCATGTTTGATGCTCCCTGGCAAAGTCTAAACGGGCAGTTTTGTGGCATTGAAGGAGACGATGTCTTTGAATTCGCTTTTTGTTTTTGAAACCCTTTTCCCGCAGATGCCGTCTGATGGTCATTGCGCTGCAGTCGGCACCAGTAAGGGCCTTAATTTGGGTCGAGGATCGCCCTGTGTATTGACAAACAGCCAATCGGATCCTCCGGCTCAGCGCGGGTGTAATTTTTTGGGGTCAACCACTTGACTTTTGTGTTCCATAATGCTCAGGATCTTTCAAAAAATTTAGAATGACTGTCTTAGTGCGTCCAACCTCAGCAGCAATGGCACGCTGCGAGAGGCCTTGCTTATGCAGCTCGACGATCCGACCACATTCAAGAAGAGAAAGCTCCTTAGCTTTAGCCATCAGGAGGGCATGACCGTGTGAATGCCTGACAGAAAATGAACATTTTGAGCAGATTTTGGCTTTAATAGCCTGTGGTCTTAAACTTTTGATCAGCTGATAAACAGCCTATTTCACTTTACTTGTTGTTTTCAATAAATTAATTTTTCAAAGTGCTTTTTGTCACACACCTCCTTCTTGCTCTTGCATATTGTAGCTCTCCTTAAAACCTCATTAAGGTCCAAATGTGCAAAATGCATATTCTAGCAATTTTTCAACTGGTCTTAAGATTTTGATTAGGACTGTATGGACTGATTAAACACACTCAACAGTCTTAAACTACATGCATACAGGGAGCAGAATAATATGATAAGACAATCTTAAATGATTGAATTCAGCTCCCAGCTTCCAGACCTGGGTGGAAAATAACCACAGATAAATCATTTATATTCAAAAGCCTCAAATTTCACTCTACAAACCATTTTTAAAAACATGTTTTGAAATTTATATTGGCATCATTCCAGTGTCAATTTTGTTGACTAATTATTTCGTAATGGTTTTCATCAACAGCCTTTTATCGCCTGAAAACTAGACAGTAACTAATAAAAAGCCAGTGCACATGGACAAAAACTACAACGAAGTTAACTGACATATTCGTCAACAGATAAAAACTAGACGAAAATGTTAAAATGTCTGACAGAGACTTAATCCAATCAGACCAAATGTCGTCAAGTAGAAAGCAGAGACAAGTTAAGAATAATATTTCAAATCACAGCTACTCTGGTTGTGTGGAAAGGTTGGATTAATTAAGAGGGACATCCAATCACAACTGCTTTAGCCTCTAGGTGGTGGAATAAGTTGGGGAGCGATCCAATCAGAGCTACTTGCTTTATAAAGTGATATATTCACGTAGAGCAGGTCCACTGTTTGTTATCAATTCTGGTACTGTAACTGAGATACTCTGCCAGGTAGCCGAAATAAAGGTGACTGCATTTCACGCAAAAGTTAAAATTGTTTCTGTGAAATTATACATTTAAACTTTACTAGCATTCAGTAAAGAGTTCTTAGATGTTTCATTTTATCCGAGTGTAAAACATGCCTTCAGAAATTCAAGGACACATAAAAAAAATCCCTTACATTCCATATTTTAGTTGGCTAAATTTACAGGATATTTCAGTGACTAAAATGTTGTGAAGTTTCATCAACTAAAACTGGACTAAAATTAAAACAATTTAGATGACTAAATTATGACCTTAACTAAATGATATTTTAGGCAAAATACTATACTAAAACTAAATATAAAAAGTGCTGTCAAAATTACACTGCATCATTTCATTGTTTCCACCCATTAATACAAACTTCTCCCTTTTAACAAATTTGCATCAATTTGTAAATAAATAGGTAATCACATTTCAAAACATGAACATTTAAAGGAAGTGAATTTTTGTGAGCATCACTACAAGTTTAACTGTATTACTGTTATAACTGTAACTGAAATATTATTTTAATAAAATTAATTAATTCATTTAACCTGTAAAGAAATATAGTTACTGCCATATTTGGATGGAAATAACTTGTCCACATGGATATGGTCAAAACTTGATTCCGTTTTATTTATCTCTGTCTGAATGATTTCACCTGAATACTGGAGGCAGTAGACCGGCTTGCTGCCTGTGTTCTGATGAATGTGTGGTACAGAAGGTGCTGCGCTGTCTGCAGGATAATCTTTGAGAAGGAAACTTGACAGTGACAAAACAGATTTAGTGTTAGTATTAAAAACAGAAGTATAAAGAATGAAGAAAAGGTATTCAAACTGATACAACTTACGTCTTCTTTTGAGCCTTTTTCAAAGGAACACTCTTTTGGACATTTGTTTTAGGTGAAAACATCGTCCTTCTGAAAAAAAAATCACAAAATTAAATAAATTCTGTTAATTTAAATGTATTTATTGAGATTTTAAGCTTGTTTTTTTAAATAGCATTAAAAAAACAGGGACAGCTGTTGCCATCCCAGAGTCACATTCCTGATGAAAGAAGTTAATTAAATTAATAAAAATGGTATGCATGGTCTGTAAATAAAACTTATTTACAGACCACCTTTTTATAATACAGCTGCCACAAAGCTTCCAAATGAAAAATCAATTTTCCTGACAGCAAATTGAGAATATAGTAACAGATGTAAGCTTAATACAAAAAAGAGTGTCCCTTAACAATGAACTGATGGGGAGAAAAACACTGATTGTCATCGCACCACAGACTTATGGTGAATTAACAAATGTTGTTCATGTTCTAAGTCATGTTTTACAATTTAATTAATTTGCCTATTTGCCTGGATAGAATATTTTTCTTTGCTTTAAAATGTGAAATATAATGTTATTTTTTAATGCACACATTTGCAGAGCAGAAATTCCCCATTATGACAGATCCAAAAAATAAAGTCATACAAGCAGGGTCCAATATCAACACCCGCCGAGCACCAAATCCAGGTAAATTCCTGCATCTGATCCGTGATACATTTTACTAAGTTAAATACAATGTAACATGAATGTGCAACACAATCAATTAATTTATGATTTTGGTGAGTAGAAGCTGTTGTTGTCTTATCAAGTTTGAGTCACTCTGATAGAGTTCCTGCCTCTTAAGATCCCCTTCCCCACAATGACCCAGTCTGCTTTGACTTGTTTGCAGGTCTGGTCTGTGGTAGTTGGTCTTTCAGTGCTGTTCTGCGCCACATTGTCAACAACTGTGCATTTATGCGAATGTCTCTGCTCTGCACTGGGCTAACCATGAGCCATCGAGCCTTAACCATAACCATGGGGACCATGGGGGCCAGTGCCAGAAGGGGAAATTATGGAAGTTTCAACAAGATAGTCTCAACTTTAAGAGTAAGAGTTTTGATTTTAAATTGGTAAGAATACAGTTTCTCATGCACAACTGGGAGCCAAACAGAGACAATTGCTGTTTTGTTGGGGTTATTATTTTTGGATGTTTTCATGGTAGATTTTGTCACGCTTATGTCATTAAATTTTTAAAAAATATTCTTAATTGACGGGAGGACCACATAATGACAGGACAGGAAGGCCGCACGTGGCCCCAATTGGCCACATCTAGTCTAAACTGACAACTGGAACAAGACCTTTAAGGCAGCTGCTGGCGCCATAAAGAGAGGAAGAGGGGGGATCTGGATGCCTTAGATTTACTGTTTTGTTCACAGCATGCTTTATCTACTAGAGGAGGCATGTTTAATATGCAAGGGCATGTCAGATTTAAAAAAGCGTAATATGGGCTCTTTAACAAGGCAAACATTTACTCCATGAGCCTACCTCGGGGTGCTGGTGTATCCAGATGATTTCACTTTCGAGTGGAAGACCAGGGGCTGCTCCTTTATACCTCCTTTGAAAAAATGATAAAGAAAGAAAAGATATGTAGGCCACATGCCATAGACTCTGTTTTAGTCATGTGATCCAAAGATTGTATAACACACAGACAAGGAATACTAAAAGTAAAGAGTACCATTGAAAATGAGTAGATGATTTAGTTTAGCCTGAAGCCTTGAGAAATGGGTTCTGTCCATTATATTGATAGCTAACCATTATTCTGTGGCTGGTTTGTGTAATTATACAAGGAAGATACTCTTCTACAGCACTGTGAGAATTAAGTGCATCATCCACAAACTGCAGGATAGTTCATTATGCTCACAGTTTGCTGTCAGTGTCTTTATTTTGAAAATGAGCTCACTTTTTCCACAACCTTAAAATCTGTGAGTTCTTCCAACATCTCTGCTCCTGTCAAATGCAGAGTCAGAAACAGTGAAAATCTCTCAGAGGCAGCTTATATGGAAGCTCAAGAATTGTGTTGCCTTAGAAAACAAAATTCAAGTACTATGGTTAAAGCCCTTCATTAATCTGTGATGGGCTAAGCACTTTAAGTATTTCAGATTTAAAATATCTTTGTCCTTTGTTGCTTTTAATATAGAAAACCAAGAATGGAGGGGGGGGCGGGGACGAGAGGGGGGAACGGGGATGAGAGAGGGGATCAACCTGTGGTCAAGGAGCCAAAGGTCAGACTGAAACCCTGCAAGCTTAAAGATCAATTTGCAGTTTAGAGACCCCAGCAAATTACTTTATGGAAATACAATTTTGTAAACATATTATTAATGAAATGCATAAAAAGTGAGCTCAAAAGTCATTTGTGTATGTTGGTTTTACTTCTGCATTAAAATATCCATGGCATAGCAAGAGAGCCATAGCAAGGTTTTTCAATAAGAGTGAACAATTCTTCTGCTAAACTGATGAAATACATTTGTAAAAATAAAAACAGAAATGTGCCATGTAACTTCATTATGAAGGTAGCTGGAACTGTTTTTAATTCCGCATTTAGGTAGTTAAATCAAGCATCACTACTCACATTGAAATTTAAGAATGTAACTTTTGGAATATAACAACTTTATTAACTTTATGAAATATCACCATCCAGATCTCATCAATTTGGCCCTCTGATAACTAGGATGAAATGAAGTGACCCTTTTGGAAGTAAAGTTGCCAATCACTGCTGCAGACCAATGAAATGGCACGTTTTCTCTTTCCTGTCTGGGAAAATGGACTAGATGTCCTCTCAAACTGGCATTAAAGAAACAAACACAGTGTATGAACCATTTGGACAACAAGTAGATTAAAGGGCAAGAACGTTAGAAAATGTACACATAACCTGAAAGAGATTCTCAAAAACCTGGGTCATCAACATGTGAGCCTTTGTCTTTTGAAAAACATTTAAAATCAGGGGCTACATTATCTCACAGTCATTGATGGGCAAGGTTTTGTATTAGTGTTCACAGCGGCAGTGCATGTCAGTCTGTAGGGCTTGGGCTGGGGACTGGAGTGTGACCAGTCCAAGGCACAAAACATACTTGGAAGTTGTTTGGTAGCCAGAACACATCTGTGTAGATTCTCATCCATCCAGGTCGTGGTTATCTTGAAGATTCAAAATCGAGGCAACTTAACACAGTCCAGTTGCCTCGATTTTGAATCCTCAAGATTTGGTAGCTTCAGAGATGCAAGTTGACTTCCTGGGAACACTGCAATATGGCAGTTGGTAACGCCACTGGAGGGGAAGGCGTCCCTTGCCCCCGGACACTGCAACATTGCACTCTAAAGTGATATGTCAACATATCCTTTGTTTTCGTGTCCATTCTTAAATGCAAATTGCTATGGCATTACTAAAAGAGCTGTTCAATAGACTCAACTTTTTCACGAACATAACATCTCTAGCTCAAACCACTGCAGAAGTAGGTCAACATAACAAAGCCCCTGTTTAGGAGTAGAAGATAGGATGACAACAGTAGAACATAATGTAACATAATGTAGTAAAAACACAAACAAGCACACAGGACCGTTGAGAGTTTATCTAACTGTAGGCAGAGGCAGGCTAGCTATACCCCTCGACTCCCAGGGTTTGAGCTAAGCTAACTAGTTCTGGGTGAGTTTTGGCCATTCCGTCATTGTCACTGCATGCCCGGTCAAAAGAAAGGTGTCTATCTGCTTGTCATGGATTTTGAGAGTCAGGCAAAACATGAAAACAAAGAAAACAATGGTGTGAACTTCATTGTGTGCACACATCTAAGAATGAATTAGGGTAAATGTTGCTAATGGTGCAGACAAGTCATCAAGAATGGCAAAGTGCCAGCCTGGGCATGGACTCCCAAATCTGACCTGACCTTTTGCAGTAATGTCAAAATTTATCCAACCCACTCTTTAAAGCACAACAGCCTAAGTTGATGGGTACACATGGTACAGCCTGAGCTCCAGGACATTGGTACCCCATTAAACAAAATCTGTATAGGGCTTATCTAACACAGACTACACAGATCTACAGTCTGTCTGAACTCCCCAGTAAGAATGTGAAGTTTCATTTCATGCATTCCACCCTTTTTGAAGTTTTATTGAGATTTCTTGACAGATTGGTATTGAACATGAACCTGAAATATGCTGATTATTTTGTGATACTGTCCAGTTACTCTATGCTCGTCAAGATAAAATATGACCTTGAACCACTCCTCACAAGCTTTAAAAAAGAATCCTGATGGCGGAAACTCTTATGTCAGAAAATAACTATAAACATACCACCGAGCCATCCACAAACACACCACATGTTAGGGGTTATAGTATGATCACAATCACTTACTTTGTATATCCAGTGATGCTAAACAGACCTGCAGATTACTAACCAGACATTTGGATACTAGTTGGTATGTAAGTCAGGGCAACGTCCATCACTGAAGTGAAATAACTATTGGTGAAACCAGCCTGTCCAAATCAAAAGGGAACATCTGGATCTATTTCCAGTCTTCTGTTATCATGGAGAGTTTTTCATCTTTGATAAGCAGAGCCAGGATTTACTCCAGGTTTGGGCCATGGGGTATTTTCTTATTAAGGTGATATGAACGGATTTCTCTCTCCTCTCTTATGGGGAGAGTACTTGGTGGTATTTGTGTTATGTTGCTTCAGTAAAATATATGTCTTCTCTACAGCAACAGCCAAGGCCAGAGGCTGTATGGTTTAGGGTCATGAGACAGTTCTCAAAAGATTTGTTGAAACTTGACCACATTTGAACCTAGATTCAAGGATGAATTGATCAGATTTTAGAGGTAATGAGTCAAAGTCTATGGTCAAAGAGTCTTGTGGTCACAACAAACACTAGTCATTGCCAGTGTTTGTTTGTTAGTTTGTGTCCAGGATATGCCAGAAATGGACCAAGGGCCAATTTATTAGGTTTTGACAGTGATCTGACTATGGATGCAGATCCAGGAACTTTTTAAAGGCTTTTTAAACACTGGGATTAAGGGCAGTTTGCATGTTGGCTTGATGTTTCATAAAGAAGGAGGTTGTGTTGAGTTCTGCATAAATGCTCTCTCTGACTTGATGATTGACTGATTACATTTTGGAGGTGCAAGGTGCAAAGTAAATGGTCAAGTAACACACCACTGACTTTGCTTTTCTGGCAGTGCTTAACTCCACGAGGCATAAAACCACCATTTGGCATTGTTTTCTCCTTTGGTTCAAATCAATTTATCTCAAATAAGGATCCAAAGGTTAAAAAAGAAAGATAAAATAGATCAAATATGTCATAATGTATGAGGATCCAATGCACAATCTTGGATTTTTGCTGATATCCAAGTCTGACTGTCAAGTACGTCAGAAATCTACTGATGTGTAATTTTGAAATCCCGATCAAAGTTATTTTAATATTTGTCGCTGTAGACTCTTCCACCTTCTCTCCTCTGTATTGTGTGTGAGGTGACATACTGGAGGTAGCATTTGACCCAGAGCAGATTATATGCAGTAAAGTCAACATTGTGGGTTTAAAATCTAATTACCTGGCCACACAATCCTTTGGCTTTGCTCAGCAGCCCCATTTACCCCTTGCTGATATATCATGGTCATTAAGTTTTACAGAGCAGTTAAATCTTATAATTTACGCTGACTTCAGACTAGACGCTATTTGAAGGAAAGTAAAAGTTTCAGTCAAATTTCCAAATCCAGTCAAATCTACATAAAATCACAGCGTTTTACTGCCTGCTTTGTTTACAGCTGTAATTATGCCAGACTTAGCTGAGCCCCTCTTATTGCAACAAAGACACATAGATAAATTATTCAGTACAGCTCAAACAAAAAAAGGCAAAATATAGTTAAGTCTTGAGCACAGTAAGTCCACAGTCTAAGAGAACACCAGGACGGCTATCTGCTGCACTCAGGCCCACAGCTGTAGAACCAAAACAGGCTGGACTGATGGGTTAACATGCCTTAGAAAGTAAATCCTTTTTGTTTTTAATAAGTGACAATGACTTGTTTTATAGCTTTGGCTGTCTGAAAATAAGGAACCAGCCTCAGACCAGACCTGGAGTTTACTCTAAAATAAACCACTAACTCCCACTCCCAGACAAAGAAGAGGTGACAGCAAAACAGACCTCCCCCTGAGCTGCTGAATGCTGCCCAGAAAAAGACTTTATAACTCAAGATTCTTAAATGTTCAAACCCTAGCAGGTAGAGTACATATGTGTCTAAGATATTATTTAGACTGTAACCAGACTCTCTGGTATGAGTTATTGACCTGTGGAAAGTAGGGCACTCAGTAGGAGAAGAAAGGTTTCAGAGGCATACTCACTCATGACTGAAGGAATTCAGGAAATGGAGCCAAAGTTTTGGTCTGACAGCAATAGAAATCATGTAGAAACCTAAAGAATATGTTGGACACGTGTAACATGTGTGACAGAAACTGGAGCGAAACGTTCAAAAGGCGAAAATGTAATACAACATATGTAGGTATGTGAATAAAACAAAAGCCACACCACAAGCCTTATATACAGAACAAGCTGTGAACCACATTCTCAGGTCTAAAACTTACACAAGATGAGTGAACAGAAGCCTAAAAACAACAGGGCTTTGGACTAACTTTTTGCATTGGTTGCAACGGTGCACCAAAAAAAATGTATAAGGTGCACCAGCACAAAAATTAGATGCACCCAAAGTTTTCATAGTGTCACCTTTAACACCATAAGATCACCATTTTATCACTCTCCATAACTTTTATATAATCTAAATTATTTTTAAACAAGAATATGATGTAAAGAAATACTTGTCTTTATTTGAAGCAAATGTATACATATTAAAAGAAAAATAGAGCATTAGAAGTGCTTCACTGAATGAAATTGACAATTTCAAACTAAAACATTAAGTAGAAAAAAACATTTCCAAACTAGAAAAGCACTCGGAGAGTGCAGACCTCCGCCAGTGCCACAGTCCTCATCCATATTGTGATTTTCACCATAAATATTAGTCCGACCTTTATTTCATCGAAATATTTAGATTACTTGACCATGAAAACATGCCATTAGCAACTGGATTCATAATGATATCTATTTTAGTTCAGTAGTTATTCACAAAAATCACATTTTTCGCCATGGCAGCCAGACACTGATCCAGATCAACACCAAAATCGAATCAGTTCTTCCTTTTCCCATGCTGAACATTTCCTGAAAATTTCATCCAAATCCATCCATTATTTTTTTGAGTTATTCTGTTCACAGACGGACAGACGGACAAACAAACTCTCCCGAAAACATAACCTCCTTGGCGGAGGTAATAAAAGTGCTTGTGCTTAAGGAGCTTTACTAAACTGAAATTTAACATTTTGAACTCAAACATCTCAAGTTAAATCAAATATTTCAAAACAAAAAGTTCTAATGTTTAAGGTGCTATACTGAACTGAAAAATGAAATAAATAGCCAGATTTTAACAACTAACAACATAACATTTAACTGGATGGTCTTCTTCTCCAATAAATTTGAACCTACAGTAAGACTTCACACACTATTGTCAATATTTACAAAACTTAAACCAAGGTAAACAATAAAAAAACAATTCTCAAACTAATTTATTAAAAATGACATTTAGGGCAGAACGTTTCATGACTCTTTTTTTTCTCTTTTTGTTGCTTTTTTTTCTTTTCAGCTCTATATTCAGTCGGGGTCTGTCAAAAAGGGTCATTTGTCCTCAGTCTGTTACAGGTGGTGAACGAGGACACTCATCTCTGAGCCTGTGTGACTGAGAACCCCCCCCTTAACAGAAGAGAGGACTGAAGAAGTATAGATGTTAAAGTTAACTTTACTTTGTTTTACTTGTTTTGTTGGTACTGATTAATTATCTGACAGTCTCTAGGACAAATTTGGCAGAGCTTCACTGCTTCTTCAGAGTTACCGCTTTGTGCTGAAACCTGACATCACAGTCAGGCTCCGTCTGGGCTCATTGGATACTAACAGCTGATTGGATGATTACTGAGAGTTGTGTGTGTGTGTGTGTGTGTGTGTGTGTGTGTGTGTGTGTGTGTGCGTACATGCATGTGTGCGTGTGTTTGGGTGGGTCTACAGCCTGCAGCCTGTGAAGATGCAACAGGGACAGAGAAAAGAGAGGAAGCGGGTCCCGTGTCTTGTCCATTTTCTACGGATTTTCATGGTACTGCAGTTACTTTTGTCAACTTAAATTTGTAAGAGTGTGCCTAACATTTTTTTTGGTGCACCAGTGCGCCCAAGAAAAAATGTTAGGTGCACTCTCACAAAATGGTTGCACTCTGGAGCCCTGTAACAGTCTTTTTTTCTGTCAAATTTACCTAGAATACAATCTGAATGGTATTGTTTAGTTGGCATCATATTTTGTTTAATTAAGCTACACCACTGAGTGCTTCTATCTTCTGTGTGCCATCATTGCTTCTTTGACATCCTTTTAGCTGACTGTGATGAGAGCGTGATATCCTTAGTTTGCAAGAGAACCAGATACTTGTGGAAGGAATTGATAAGGGAATTGTTAAGCAAAAAGAATAAAGATATCATTTTTGTTTTTTGCTATTTGTTATTGATTCTCCCTTCGAATTGGTTTTGATTCCTATCCCTAGTTCTGACCTCAAGACTCTAATCAGTTAATTCTTCAATTAGAGGGAGCATTTTTGCAAGGCCTAAATGAAAACCCTTCACAAAGGTCTTGAGAAATGTTGCTAAAAGCAGCCAAGAAGCTGACAGACCTAAAAACATAATTCATCCAGCCCCTGCTGTCATCAATGCAGAGACACAAACAGAGAGGTACTGCTGTTGGAAATGACCCATGTTATACATTAACATTTGAGTCCTAGAGGGTGTCAGTATAAAGATTGAAGATAATTCCCGAAAAAATTTGAGATACCGTGTTTAGAAGCAAAGGAGGAACATGAGCTGTGTTCGAAACCATTCATTCATTCACTCATTCTCTCACTCAATATTCACTATGTAGTGTTAATGAAATAGTGAACTACATAGGGAATGACCAAATGAGATTTTGGATACTACACCGAAATTTTCTGAACATCAGTGCGTCAGTAGATGCACCGGATATTCCTGTGACGCAAGTGGATGCAGCAAACATCACGTAAACAAACCAGGCACTCAGAAGGCTAAGTATCAAAGTCTTTAACAAACATGTAAAAGACACTTTAGCAATACTTACATGTGTAAACAAAAGCAGTGCCAATTTGTGCCATAGTAGCCAACTTTCTCTTCTTCTTCCTCTTCTACTCCTCTGGAAAAACACGACACCATTGTATTGTGGTGTACAGGAGGAACAATATATGGTACATCGTATGTACACTCATATTTGCCGTGCATTGTAGGTATGTTGTAGTGCACTCTTTAGTAAATGAAATTAACCGCTGAGAATTCGAACAACACTGCAAAATGGCAAACACACTATAAAGTGCACTATACCTGTGTGAGGGAACGGTTTCAAACACAGCTAAGGTGTGCAATGAGTCTCTGATAAACTGATTGTTGATTATATTCTGCCTTTTTCTGCCTTTGTTTTGTCTGTTAAAGCACTTTGTAAACTTCTGTTGTTAAAGGTGCTATATAAATAAAGTTATTATTGTTATTATTATAATTTTTATTATTAACCTCTGACCTCAAACTAGAATGATCAGAGCAAAGGTTTTTATTAAAACACTTTCAAGTAGGGCTTAACCCTATAACACCAATTGTATCATATTTGATACATACTTTTATAATACCTCTATCTACTCAATATGATCAACAAATTACAAAAACCCCCATCTGAATACAATCAGATAAATGATAAAAATGTCCTCATATGGATTATCAGTTGCCAAAAACACCTAATGCATCAAATTTGATACAAAAAATCTATATGTTGAATTTTATGGACATTTTTATTTTTGTAGGATTTTAGCAGAAATTGAAAAAAAAATTTAATCTCCACAAATTTTGAATTATCTGGCTTTAATCTACGGTCTTGGGCCTTAAAGGGTTAATTATAAGCTGCTGTTTTCCTTCTTTTTTTTTTTATCACCAACAGTAGGCCTACCTTGAGACAAGCGATCTATGTTTGCCTGTTCTACAATGTTAAGATGATTTTTAAAATAAGACTAGTAAAAAATGTTCCTGATAAAAATGTACTTTTAATGACTTATGCAACAGTTTCGTCTGCATTTTTATATCGACTGGTATAAGCTGATCTCTGTGGAGAACTAAAAGTCATTCAAAGCAAGTAACAAGCAAGCATTTGAGGGCACACAATGCTAATTGCTGCCCTCGTAGTCCCCTGATACCTATACTATAAAAACCCTTAATCCAGGTATCAACACATCAGCAGAGTGACATCATGTACAATGTAATGCAGCTGAATTTCATCACCTCAGAAAGCCAACAGGCCTGCTTTACTTCAAGATTATGTTACATAGAAGTGTGACATGGCAGCAGATATTTAATCTGCACTCACAGTCCTCTCAAAAGAGTGCTGTCAGACTTGAGCCAGATTTACAGTGGAAGAACGTTTTCTGTTCCAAGAGTCTCAGAGGTTTATGGTGTAATTTGTATATAATTCTGCAGATATCCTCAAGAATACAGGGATGCATGGGGGCGGCACAGCGGGTTCCTCTGGTCTGTAAATGTTTGTGGTTTTTGGTCTGACATTGCAGTCACGCAGCACCTCTGGACTCTCCTGAAGGTCCCCTGCTTAGTCTGGCACGGGCAGCTCCCTTCACTCCAGCTGTGTGGAGTCTGCTTCATCATGGCTTTCTCTGCATAAAGCTCTCCATAAGGACAACATGTAAACCACAGCATACTGCACTGTAGGTCTCTAGCAGAATAGTTTCAATCTGCCAGATCCTAATGGTATGCCAAAGAGCCACAAAAAGGCTCCTTTTACCCAGAGACCTACAACAGCAAGGAGACACTGAGCAACAGAGTAGGCCAAAAAGTCAGAAAGTATACGTCTAAACTTTTTGGAAGCATTATAGAAACTGTATATGTGTCAAACAAACCAAAAGGAAACTGAAACAAAATGATGCCACATTAGCACTCTCCACAATCCGATAATCTTTCCTCCCCTCTATATTTAAAGATAATCACAGGGGTCATAATGGTTCTTATAATAGCTAAATAAATGTCCTAAAATGTGCAATTATTACAGTTTGAATGAATCTGCAGTGTCCAAGCAAAACAGACAATGATGCCATCATGAGGCAAATGATGAAATGGATAATCGTTCAACATTTTATCATCTAACAGCAGAAACTCTCCATCAGTGTTTCCATATTGGCATCCGTCTGGGCAGAAGGCATCACTTTTTCAGGCTGTCTGTCCGTATGTCCATCTATATTTCAGTCAGGGCTGCTAATAAGAATGCAGTATCTTAGGAGCTCTCATCAGAGGTTTCTTCCAATTTGACTAAAATGTCAACTCTGACTAAAAAACATCCTGGTAAAATTCTGAACGCCATAGCTCAAAGGTCAAGGTCATCATATTCCACCCTTCCTGCCATATCTCAAGAACACTCAGAGGGATTATTTTAAACTTGCACAAACTGGGGGCTAAAAGACTGGTGTTTAATGCTGCACTGTGCTCCCATGTTCCTCAGAGACAGTTTTTACCAAAGCATGAAGCCGTCATTAACTTCCCAGCAAGTCATTAACTTCCCAGTTTTTAACTACCCATGACTTCCTACACAGTGCAATGGCTTAAAAACATTGTAGGAATGAGTCAGTAGACGCGAATGTGTGTTCGCATTTAGCCCTGTTACCCAGTAACCTGACATATCTGATGGACCATTCAATATATATTACTAGTTGATTTGGAAAACCTCTGTCAAGAATTGGTTGGGAATGGGCATAAACTTTAAAAGCATATCAGGCAGGTGATTGGAAGATTGCTCCATCAATCACAATCAATTATCAGAGAAGACGCTAATGAGGCTGTGTAAAGGATAAAATGTGAGACACTTTGTAAATTAAACTCTAGGCAAAACATGCTGGAAGTGGAGCAGAAATGTACTTTCTAGAGAGACGTTTGTAGTGTTGTTATCTTATTTTATCATTTAATAAAGAAATGTGGTCTGCTATCGAAGCTGTTAGAATCTATGCTAATGCCTGTCTGCGTGGTCACTTCCTGCTGTCATCTACCTTGCAGCTACCTGCTTTGAGAGGCTCACAGCCATTGTAGATTGTTTAGTAAGATGCATCTGCTTGATCACAGACATTTAATGCGGGGGATTCATCTGTGAAGAAAGGTTAGTTCCCAAGGCTGGATTCACATGGGATTCTAGAACAGCATTTCAGATTAAAACCTAAAATAAGGGTCCATGATGAACACATGAAAACAAGACTTAAATGTTTCATTTAACAAAATAAAATTGATTTCATATTGCTCTGATTTTGGATTTTAAAGTGTTATTGTGTGTTTAAAAGAATGGTTGCTAATATACCGCTAACAAGGGCTTTTTTTTTACAGCAGCTCATGAGCTAGTTTTTACTATTCCAGACTGTGAGACTTGATATGGCCTGCATTTGAATACAAGCTTTTGACTGAAAAATGAACAAAAGGAATGGAATGTGGCAACCAAAGAGACACACTGCACTCAGTCTGCTAATTTTGTCCCATGATATATTCTGCTTGCCACAGCATTGTGTTCTAACCACATTATGGCACAATCTCTCAAAAAGATGACAGCTGTGCAGTTGTCTCATGTTTTGTGTCTGAATATGTAAGATAAGTGTCTGTCCTTTTGTCTGCACGGTGTGGTTCTCATCCTGACCAGGGGCATATCCAGGGGTAACCGGGGCTCCCTGAAATCTGACTGACCACCACAAAATCCTTAATTTAAAAACAAAACACTAAAGGTGAGGTGAATCAAGGCGACACAGTCACTTTCTACACAGGTCAAACTTCAAGCTCACTGTCCCACATTCACCTCTGCTTATAAATTCTTTATAATTCTGTCCTATCTGCCCTTGAGAATAAGCTAAATACATTCTGAAAGTTAAAGGTCAGTATGACTTCACTACCACTATGTCAAAACTCACCCCAGCTCTTCTACACTGCTTAAATATTTTTGAATGACTTGCAACAGTGGGGATGATGCCTACCTTTCTTTTTGGGATGGTTGACCTCCCTCTTCTTCAACTCAGCATTCAGAGGAGACTCAGGCAATGGAGGGGAACTGAAAAAGTGGGAGGGTGGCATGGGGGGGATAAGAGTTACTGGAAATGAAGGAGCACAGCATTTTCCAAAGCTGTGGATTATTAGTCCTCCTATTCTCAGTACCACGATTCTGTTGAATCATGAAAATCCAGATGGCAAGAATGGCAATAATGGGCCAAGTTAATATGGAAATGTTACAGTCAGAAGGAAGCAACAGGCAGGAGGCCAACTAAAAAAAAAACAGATTCAACTCAAATGTGCTATATGAGAATGCAACAACTGTCAAAGTTTTGGACATTTAGACAATCATAATCTGGTCCCAGCCAGCTCGTAAGTAACAGATTTCCAAGTAAAACTCCCATAACAATAATGAAATTATTATAATTATTTATTGATGCTGCTGGATTTGACTAAATAATCATTAGGGGTGCTTTGAGTAATACCTGAATGAATTTCATGACTTCTCCAGAGGACAGTTTAAAATCTTTGGCATTTTTAAAAATGAAGTTATTGTGAAACAGTGAGCAGAATTTCTGGAAGGGGGTGTGAATCCAGTCCTGACTGCTTTATTAAACCTCATGTGGATTTAAAAGCTCGACTTATAAAAAGGAGTTCCAGACTGGAAAGAAATGATTGCATAAAACACAGAAAAGTACTTCTCTCTCATACTTGTGTCTTTGTTGCTGATATGAGTCAAACAATCTTTATTAGTATAGTACCAGTTCATAGGAACTGCTGTCTCTAAAAAACCTGTCTCACTCTCAAGCCTTGGTTGTACTCATTGTCGGTTATTTATGAAAAAACTGAAACCTTGAGCAGAACTAACACAAATTGAACAGTAATATATGGTGACTGTGCATAACACATAAGACAGGTTTTCAGGTGCAGTTGCAGAAATTATGGTAAAAGTGTGTGTAGTATTAGCAGTAAAAAGAAATTATGAAAATAGACTCATCATTCCTTAAATTAAAGGAGACATATCATGCTGATGCATGATTTAATACTTACATATAATATAATAAATTTGAAAACAAGACCTTACACCCCCTTAATTTTCAAAAAATTAGATATTGTATTTTTTCTGATATCCTAGAACGAGATTTGATGCCTCTGAAAATAGGTCATTGCGAGATGACCGCGAGATTTAAATCGTCGTGATTACACGAGGTACATTTCTTTTATTGGAGTAATCTGATAAAACAGCTCCTCCTCTGTGATGTCCGTCAGCCATAAAACCATCACTGAGGAACACATCCACCCAGCAGCAGTGTATAGCTCCCTAGCTCACATTCACTCATTACCAGCTCTGGCCTGTAGGGGGACTCAATACGCGGTCGCTGCTTTGAGCCTGCCGGAAAATACAGTAGAAGAAGAAGGACAGGCTGGCTCAACCCTCTCGGCAGCTCTGACAGAACTGACCAATCAGAGCCTGATAATGGCCGAAAATGAGGACTTTGAGAACGCTATTGTGGGGCAATGACTTGTACTTAGGGCAGAAATGCTTTACAGGCATCCTAGTCTGGCATAGTGAAAAGGAGAAACAAGCATGATATGTCTCCTTTAAAGAGGTAATATATTGCCTTAAATCAAGTTCATATATTCACTTTTGATGGATGTTAGGGTATGTTCTCAATCGCTAATGTTAAAAAATACACCATGTTGTTGACTCAACAACTCATACACATTTGTTCTTAGAACTATGTTACAATGGGTGCATTTAGCCTTTGTGATGGTTGCTGTGAGTGTGAACTTGTGTTTTCATTTCAGCAAGCTTTTGATGAAGTCAGGCATCCAGTGTGAACTCGCTGTAATGTCCACACTGGAATGGGCTTGCTATCAATCTTGATGCTATTGACTTTTTGTTATGTCGTAATTCCTCTAATCAAAACACTTTTATATTGCACTTTAATGACGATTTTTCACATTTTCACTTGTTCTTTCTTAATAGAGCATCATCAAAAATAAACCATGGACTGAAGGTTTACCTTGGAAACAATGAAAGGCCTTCCAAGCGTGGTGATATCCTCTTGTGATCACTCAGACTTAACTCAAACAGGACTACATGTGGAGTGAACAAAGAGCTTACAAACAGAAACATCTGTTGGAAAGAAGAAAAAAAAATTCTAAATGAAATTCTAAATATACAATTTTCTGTTGAGAATCAACCAAGCCTGTGCCACTGTGCTGATTTACCTCCTCCAGTTACAGAAAACTTGTTAACTTGCATGCAAAAGCAAACATTTATTTGAGAGAGTAATGCATTAAAACAAAAGAGCATATCTTTAGTAGTTAGAATGTGATGCCCTCTGTGAGTCATACTGAACATATATTTGTATTTGGGTGAATGCAGTTATCCCTGTCTTTGTTGAGTGGTAACAAATATTTTACTCTCAGGTTTTTATATTAGTAGAGCAGTCCTGAAGAATATTCAAGAAAAATGAGTCAAGTGCAGTGGAGACCAGTTACTCAAACAGGCTATTTTAGTCATTATAGTTTTAGTAGTTCTGCAGAATCTTTGGCTGGGGGTCTGATCCAATAATCACTCTAACAGATAATCTGATAAAAGATCCTTTACAAGCACTCTTAGCTCATGCTGTGTCAAGGCCAGCTGAAATGCAATTGATCTGCTGCAAACAACTTTAACCAGTTATTTTTTTTATTATCAACATATTTTAGAAGTTACTTACCGAGTTATCCAACCTTTGAGAGATGATCCACGACCCTGCTGTTGTGATGCTTAGGTCATTATGATCTAGAAGAAAGTACACCAGCCACTGATTTTGCATTTTGAAGATCAAATATATGAATCACAGAACACAGACAGAAAAACTGACTGAACAAATGCAAGGTTGGGGTGCCAGTTGGCCCGACGGTTTGGTTGTGAGCCCATAGAACAGAGGCAAGAGCCCTCGAGAAGCTGGCCAATGTTCACCTTCAAAATCATCCATTACCCATGAGTCATCACTCTCTCTCCAGGGCTCATATTCCACCTATTCTTTGTTACTACTTGATTTTTTTAAGAGAGGCTGTAATTTTCTCTACCACGTTTTCATTAGTCTTTTATGTGAAAGACCCCCAATATGTCTTTCATTATTTAATAAGCTAACTGTTAAGTCAGATACACACTTTTGCCATAAAAGGCATATAATTACAATTTCTGGCATTTTAAAGCACTTTATCCTAAATCCAAGCATTTTAAAATCCTTGAAAACATAACATTACAATTCAATAACTATCAAGGGTTTTGGGAATCCTAATGAAACCAGTCTCTCCCCAACTTAACCCCAGGTCTTACTCTATTATGGTAAATATAAAACTGGATATACATATTATACATGTGGTAAATAGAAAACTGTATGTATTATCTATTGTACATGCGGTAAATAGAAAACTTCAAGAGGACAATCCTCCACTAAAGCATTTATGAACAGTTACTGATTAGATTCATCTTGTCTTCTTAGAACGTAAGTGTTTTAGTGTTCTTTTTTAAAGACAAAAAAGGTATGGTTACCTTGACATGTTTCGACGTAACGAAGAAGACGGCAGAGTTACGTCGAAACATGTCAAGGTAACCATACCTTTTTTGTCTTTAAAAAAGAACACTAAAACATTTATGAACAGTGTCGGGCGAGATATTGTAAAAGATGTGGTAAACTGCACAATCTTGAAGTGTTAACAAACCATTTTAAAAACTCCTATATCCCCATTTTGGTTTTGATCACAACTCAGATCTAACGTCTCCCTTGTGCCATGCACATTACTTGAAATTTTGATCCTTTGAGGACTTATTGAGTTAATGCCAAAAATGTGGAAAACTGCCCATACAGCAATGTTAAAAGATCATTAAAAAATTTCTGGATCTGCATTTTAATCCTTCCTAAATGTACTGAATTGGTCATTGGCCCACTTCTTACCTGTTCAAAAGATATCATCAGATTATGTTCATAACACTTTGAGCTAACCTGCTAACAAACAATCCACCTTTTTCCAATTCTGAATTGTTCATCATCTGCTAATTTTGTGCATGATTAATGATCAATTTCTTGTTTTACCTCATTCAAATGTTGTTTTTCTTCTGAATTTTTATAATTTTATTTGTATCATTTTCTTCTGTCCTCTTTATTAGTCTGCCTTAGTCTGTTACACACTCACTTGTAAATATTTACAGTTTAACATTTTGATTAACAACCAATCACGGTTTTTCAGTGATATCATGTGCCTCTTTCGGAAAAGTACATGCCCTTCTTCTAAAAGATCAATCAAAAACTAGGTGAAAGTAAATGGGAAGTAAAAAAGCACTTGATCCCATAAGCCTCAGAAATCACCACAGTGGATGTTTTTTTGTCCTAAAAGTGCTCAAAAATCACTGCCATACATTCACAGCCACAGAAGCTGTATTAACTTTGGCTTACCTTTGAAATATATTACTGTTTGGAGTTCTGAGGAAGCCAGATCCACCACATACAAACCATCAGTGCTTCCAATACACAACGGGCTGTTGTATCTGCAGGAGCCCAGAGAGAAAAGAATGGAAAAACCGAGTTTCAGGATTTCCCTCAAACGCGCTTCTTTCTGTCAGATCATTTGTGGAATGACAGTTTGACCACATAATAGGAAAAACACACTGCTGTTATTAAGTGTCAAGGAATGCTCACGGCTGGACTCCACTTTTTTCTTCAAGTTTCCTTTGACTTTTTGTAGTCTAAAATAAATATACCCAGTAAGATGGAAATGCTTCAGCAGGAGGAGGAGAAATTTGAGCCTTTTTCCGGATCCTTTTAACCCACTGAACTAAAGACTGAGGTGATGATATAGTATGTGAGCTTTACTTCTTCGAGCAACACGATTTTCAGGTGGGGATTTCTGCTATTTGTGCGAGGGTTTGGGCCACAGCCATAATGTCTTCAGGTTGTCCATTTTAGAATGCTTTAAAGGCTCTCCTTAGAATTTGCCCAAATATACAGGATTAATGGTCTATGGCACTTGTTGTTTACTTGTTGATACATTTTCTTAAAAATTTGACCAGATGAGTACTTAGACCAAATGAACGCCTTATCATATGGAGGTCAGGCCAAAGGTATATGCCTCACTTTTGAATGCAATCTCTCAAAGAGTTTTCTTCAAACTTTGCTTAAATATCCACACTGACAAAATAGTAAATGGATTAGACTATGGACATCAGAGGTTGATATCATTTGGCTTCAAGATTGTCCCTTTTCTTTTGGATGAAACATCTCAGGAAAGCTTTGAAGGATTTTTTCTTTAACTTTGCTCAAATTTTAAGTGAACTGATTTAATTTTGAAGATGGTAAGAAGAGCCAGGCAGTGAAATGACCCTGAAACAGGATCGGGATAACATCCACGTCGATGACGAAGATGAGCTTAGGCAAATTTACTAGATATGTATTTAAAGGGGTAGTGTGTAGAAGTTGGCAGCATTTCAACAAACAGAAACGGTAAATATAGAATATAATGTTTCTACTTGTCTGAGATAGAGATAGGGTTTTTCTGACATAACGATCAGCCATGTTGTCTATGGGTGGGTTTTGGGGACACAAAGAAAGAAACACGATTTTTGAATACAAGTCTGACTGCCGGTCCTGAAATCTACCTGGCATGTGGCATCTTAACTGACCTATAATCTATTAAAATAATAAGTTATAAATATCATTGAAAAAAATATTTTTTTGTCTGTGATGTAACAGACAGGCTCATTCCAAATCCTGCACGCTAGATGATGGTTAAAGGCCAGTTCATACACACTGCGACTTGAAGAGAAATGCCACTGCCGCATCTAAACCTCCTATCTCCCTTTTCACTATATATTTTTCCCACTTTAAAATGTTGCTCCTGTTTATTTTGTCAGTGCATAGTTTTCATGAATGTTAAGCAAATTTAAGCATCAAAACCAACTGCCAGTTATGACAAGACAGTATGCTTTCAATCAATAATAGAAATTTGGCCTGAAAAAATGTTTTTTTCACATCATCACCCATTTATTACAAATATATTATAATCCACTTACTTGGCATGATCATCATTGGAGTCAGGTAATGCTCTGTAAATCATCATTTTAAGAACAGGTTTTGAAGTCTCCACACCATCTGGAGATGATTGTTCTGTGGCCTCCACTAAAAATATTCAGCAAGTGGTTTATTCCAAAATTCATTTGTAGACATAACTATTATTGATTTAATATAATGATAAAAATACCTTGGTCTTTGCTCACATTCCCTTGTTGGATATGATATCTTTTTTCCATCTTTTGCAGGTCCATTTTGGTCACCAAGCGACACGTGTGTCCATCAGGAAGTGAAAAGCACCACAGCTAAACCAAGGAGACAAAGGGGAGTTACACAGAAGGTGACACACGTTTCTGTGACTCTAAGATGTTCAGGGTTTACTAACCTGTCCATCAGATGAACCAGTAATAAACTGATGGTTCTCCTCCAAGAAGAGCAGACTGGTTAATGGAGAAGCTAAAGAAATAAATAAGAAGATTTTATCTGTTGAGTAAAATATTTTAAATTACCAAACAAGACCACAAATCCTCTATCAATCATTTATTGACTTTCTAACTTAAAAATCAGAACTTGAACTGTTGCTTATATGGTTGCTTACTGACCAATAAACACTTCTTCAACCTCTTTTGAAAATATAAATAAATGGTAGCTTTGTGTTTTTAAATAATGTCTGTTATTGAGCTTTTAAAAGCTCATTTGCTGAGGCATAGGGTTGTCAAAATTTTGGTGCTTTGGTAATTTTCAATTTCCTGTGTTTTAAATTTCTAAAAAATCTGTTATTTGATTAATTGTAATGTCAAAAAGTATCAAAACTTTAAACAAAAGACATAGTTTCATACAATGGTGGCAAATTAAATGAACTCATCCATCTAAGAAGGCAAATATTATGTGGTTCACAGTGTATCTAATCCAGACTGTTGTCTACAGTACAAACTTTTTACAGTAAAGGTCTAAATTTGTAATTTTGAGAATCAATTAAAATCAAGATCTACTGATGTATCAGGTGACCAGGACTTCAATCTGAAGGAATGCTATTAAAAGCATCTGATTTTTAATCAATTAAAGAAAAGTTAATGTTGTTTGTATTATGATAATCCTTCATCAACATAACTTTAACAAAGTGAAGCCATACCTGAAAGAACAGAGGACTCATAACAAGCTGCTTCAGCTTTTAACTCCCACACCTAAAAGTGGCAACAAAAAGTGTTATGATCAAAATTCTATGATTTGAAACAACCATTTGTGCTCTTTGATTTGAGGTTCAAAAGTCAGCACCTTGAAAGTGCGATCCTCTGACGTGGTGACCAGAATGTCTTCATTCCAGGGGCAGAACTCTGCTGATGTTACCGGTGCATGATGCCTCTTCAAAGTACACATCACTTCATGTTTCTGTTGAGGAAATGACACTTTGATCAAAATGACTGGATCTTTTTTAGGCACCAAAAATTTCAGGGTGCTTTGAAACCATGTCTATGTGTCCGCTCATGATAGTCATCCCGTTTAATTAATGTGAGGGTTTGCTATTCTTCTTTAAAAGCAACACAACTACAGCAAAGGAATAAAATCTAGAATATTTCACAAGTAATCTTAACGGAGTAAAACAGTATAAAGAGAACTGAAGATAAGTGAACCTGAATAAGTACTGGAAAATAGCCACAGAAAATATTTGGACAGTCTGCTGCAATCAAGAATAAAACAGATTTTTGGGGTATTGATAGCTTGGCAGTTGTGACTGCACGGCCTATTTAGGGAGGCTGTTGTTCTTGACACTGGCTGCATGTGTTTAAGGCTTGTCAGTGCTTTTTCCACCGTATGTCCACCCCTCCTCTTTCACTCCAGTGTCCCTCTATCTAAAAAAAGTATTGTTACGGCTGGTGCCGTATAGTATGGCGTGGCATCCCCTTCAAAAGGCTGGCTGGACTGTGTTTTGTGAGTGTGTCTGAAGTAAACTGTTTCTTGACCTCGTCTGGCTCGGCACAAAGACATTGAAACTGTTTAAGAAATACTTTTAGTTCTTAGATTATTTAGTAGCTTAGATTGTGTTTTTGAAACAGTATAGCTTTGCTATTGTGTGTGAATTTTGATTTTTGGCCAATCTTTATTTGAAAGAAATCCTTTATTTTCATTAAACACCTCTGCTTTGACAGGTTGTGAACATGGTCGCTGTCCCAGGAGTGAGTTCAAAACACACCATGTCACACTGACAGGTCACAACAGCCTTTTTTTTTCTGGTTGTTTAATGCTTTCTCCTCTATGATTTGTCCTCTCTGCTCTCCCTGGAATCGATATACTCACAGTTTTAGTGTAAATATTGTTAATTGTTAATACTATGTATACCTCCACCTCATTGGCAGTCTCATTTCCTAATTTTTACATTTATTTGTACTTTTTCTTGATTTTAGTTAAATTAATGTTACTTTCTAATCTAATGTCATCATCTGCTATACTGTGTGTAAGAGTAACTGAAACAACCGAATTTTCCCCTTGGGGATTAATAAAGTATTTCTGATTCTGATCTCTGATTCTGTTATACCGTTACATCTAGTTTAATGTGACCTCCTTTTACCCTTTAAGAGCCGTGAACGTAACAAGCACTAAAGCCCAAACTCTCAAAATCAGAAATGTTTTTAAGAGCCAAGAACGTAACACATACAGTGTATTTACAGGGAATTTGTCTCTGGCAGTTGTTATCTCAAGTACAAGGGAAGTATATGTATATATATATATATCAAAATTAAACTAACTCTGATAAAAGTAGACTAACATCCAGAAATTTTTACAGCTAATGAGAGGAAAGTGCAGCTATTTTGTGCTTGGCTACTGTACAGTTGAGCATATCAATGGTGAAGCTGTTTAACTGTTTAAAATAGTGATTGCAGATGGAAAGAAACAATTAAGTAAAAAATAAACAATCTAATTTTAGTCTTTCACAGGAATGAATTGTAAAGTCATCACATTTTGGATTTTACAAAACCTGTCACAACTCTGATAATGTAAATTGAATTTGAGCATTTCTTACCTTTGAGCTGAGAATATACACAGCCACTCCTGAACATGCAGCCACTCGTTCATCAGAGAAACAGAATGAGAGGTGGACAACTTCACCCAGTAGAGACCCGATAACTGTTCCGAAGGCAATTTTACCTGCAAAAGAGGAAAACAGGGCCATATTTTTCCACAGCATACAAAATGCATGATGAGGGAAGAGATTGTTGAGCACTCTGGCCACAAGATGGCAGGCTGATGCAGATTTCCACTGAGGGGGGTGATCAACTCTCAATACAACATGTAAAATATGTGTAAAGGTGGCCCCTGCTGTTGAGTTTGGTGAATTAAAAACTCAAAAACATTTATTTAGAAACTCTGACCATGAGAGCTGTTCTTTACTTCACTCACACACACACAAAACTTTCTCTTTACCCTCCTGTGCTCTCCCCTGGCACCTCTCGATGTCCCACACAATGACATAGTCAGCAGACGCAGAGCAGAGGAGGAGAGGCCTGCTCTGTTTTCCAAATGTCATGGCACAGATCTCATGATGATGACCTGTTAGCAGGAGGGGCTGTGGACAAACAAAACACTGCAATATTATCTGCATTACCCTAAAAAGTTTCCTCTCTTCTGTCCCTTGGCAAAATACAAGAACCCTGTTATTTAACTTGGTGTTTTTTATTTCTGTTTCTGGCACTGATGTGATGCACCTCACGAACAATGCTGATGAATATTGAATGTTGATGCAAGGCCTCAATCTTTATATTTTCATTTCTTTTTGTAAAGGAATACAGGGGGAAAAAATAAGTCAAATACACATGACCCAATGTAGAGATACACAGGCACGTCAACATGTCCATTAAAATCACACACAAAAATAAACTCCCAATTTGAAAAAGAAAGTAAAGGTACTCTCAATTAAAACAAATAAGTTATAACACCTTATTCAGACAAGACATTTAAAAGAAATAATTCTGTAGCCAGTAAATAATAGCATATAACTTGTCCTAACTTTCAACTGTCTTTTAACTGAGCACCAAGACTGTCTTTTTTTTTTTATTGTCAACATGTATTCTCAATAAGAATATTTTCTTACCCTATTTTCTATTTGAAAATATCTTTAAAAAGAGTGCTCTCCATCCAGTAGCTTTACACTGAATAGATTTACTTCCTTTTGTCAAACAGATCACTTTAACTCACACTTTAGGTACATATATAATTTATATCTCATAGTGTAAGTTTCCATTTTGTACATTAAGCTACTTCTCACTGTCTTTGGTTTTATTCATTCATTGTTTTTTTCATTAAACCATTCACAATTATGATTTTTGCCATAATCAGGCAGCTCCGGATCAGAGATTGTTAAGGACTGATTGCACCTTAAATATTTAATGGATTAAAAAGATGGTGAATGCTTTAAATGGTTGAAATCCCAACACAAAAATTTTACTGCATAGTTGATTTTTTTAAGTTATTGCAATATTTTTTACAAAATGTATTTCTTCAAGTTTGAAGGCTTTACACAGAAGAACCATAATATCTATAAACAGCTGATAATTACAGACTAATACAGCATGTCTTTATTTGCAAACCAAGTTTTTTGCTTTGAGAAGCTGTGCAGAGCTGATTTGGGATGGGTGATGTCTTTTCATGGGACCTTAAATATCTAGCAGCGTCCCTGAATGTTAGAATTAGTCGCCTTCCCGGTGATACCAACTTCAGTAAATGATCTACAGAGCTAAGAAAGCCTACCTTCCTCTCTTTGTCTTCATTACTGTAAATCAGCACATTGTTTCCACTCACAGGTACACCACAGTAGGACTGACAGCATGGTAGCTGCAGGTGTGGCAGAGGTCTGTCACAGGTTAAAGTCCGCTTCTCGAGCATCGCGTGCTCCTGTCAGGGCAAACATGAATAATTCCGCTGTTGAAAGTCCATTTGTTGTTGTTTTTTTACACATAACCACTCATAATAATCAGCTTGTCGTCTTATTTCGGGCTTACATTGCCAGGACGAAGGGCTTCCTCTACGTGCAAGTTTCAGTTGTGGGACCGTTGCTAGTTGCTAGGGAAACCGACGCTACATCAATTTCCGCTTCAAAGATCGTCTACGATAAAGTAACGTTCACTTCGAGCACTCAGGAGGTGCTTGCCAGATATAAATTACAGGTTGCATAGGAGATTACTCCATAACTTAGGGTTGATCTGTGATGGTGTTTAGAATTCTATATTTTCACATTTTTATTCCCTGCTACGTTTTTTAATCTCAATTAGCAAAGCACACCCGGCCTTTTTGAACGCAGTGGTAATTGGGGCACTTCCAAAAATGGTCAGAGTGATGCCTCTCTACTTTTCAACCTAACAAGCTCTTAAGTCTTGTACCTCTGACTTTTACCACAAGATGGCAGCTACTGCTAATCTCAGTGGAAGACGCAGTAATAGGCTACTTAATGATTTCAATGTTTGCTTGATCCAAATCAGAGGGGGAAAAAAAACACTTTTCGAGGGTTATTCAATGAAGAATTAAAAAAGAATAAAACTTATTTTTCAACCCTAAGTTTACCTTTTTTGTGATATTTTAAAGCTCACGACACTTTGATTTTGAAGTTTGTGAGTTGTCTTAAAACATTAAAAATATAAATGCTTTGTGTTTGTACCGTTCCCTGTAAACAAACTTGCCTTGTCTTATCAGAGAACTTAAATCAGTATGCAAAAACAAATAATGGTTTCCACTGGGGAAAACAAGGAATTGAAAACTGTTTTAACAAAGAGCAGTTATACAGTCAAATACTGAAATAATAAGGCCTAATTTGTTGACTCATCACACTTCTATACAGTATGGCACAGCTATTACATACTTAATGTATGTAATAGCTCTAAGTATTTGGACAATCATGGGTTATTACTGCAACTGAACAAAAGGTTTGTATTTATACTTCTAGTACATTATAGGTATTTATTAATTTCTGTGTAAAAATGTTAATTCAATAACTTTAAAATGTCCAAGTAACACCTTAAAGAGTGGAGCTTATCAGCACTGAACACCAAAATGAACCAAAATGCCAAACTTTTTGCATGTGACTTAAAAGAACAAACCGAGGAACTGAAAAACAAAGGAAAACCCCTTCCACAATTCTGAGTGCTGTTTGTTAAAAATATTAGCTCTCCCAACTCCACAGCTTTGCCATCACACCCAAGCTGTCAAACCCATTTTTAAAACATATATCTTTGGAACTGTTCAACTGATTTTTATAGGGACAACTTTGTTTCAAAGTGCACACTTTTCTTAATTTTGGAAGGTTTTAGGTCAAGTATATCCCTTGGAGAGTTTTCCCACTATGGGTTTTCAAAAATGTTGTATTTGTGGATACACAGCAAGGCTTTTATTCCATTTTTAATATGAAAAAGAAACAATGATAGTTTAAGACCTTCATTTTGACCTCTAGAGTAAAAATGACAGCATCCTGCCAGTCTCTTGCTTGATGAAATTGTACAATAGTATCCAATTAGGAGCAGCCTAAGGTCAACAAAAGACAACTGTTTTCCAATAGCACAAATGACTATTTAGAGTAAAAACTTCCAGAGGAATAAGTGTACATACGTTAATAACATTTGCTTTATGTTTCTTTACATACTAAATCTATGTTCCTCTATGGCAAAGTTTGACAAAAACATATCCTGATGTGAAAAGTCTCTGATCTGTTTGGTTTAAAGTTCTGTGAATTTTTTTGTTTGTTTTGTCTATCCTGACAGCCCAGGTTGTCCCGAAAAAAGGTGTCTTTAACTTGGTTTGACTTGAAACAGTTGAGGTTTTAAATGCATTTTTACATTGAAGCCTAGGTGGACTTAAAGAAGCAGAAAAAGGGGTCTGAAACTGCAAGGGTTAAGACAGTGTTTTTGACATGAGCAGGCATGTGGTTACATTATGTAATGTTCAATGTCAGCTCAGAAAAATGAATATGATGTAAATTTGAATTAGTTTTTAGTACAAGTTGGGATGCCTTTTTGCTGATATATGCAATGTTTAGATGTAGAAATGTAGCAGGCTATTATTAAGATAATTAAACTCTTGATTATTGAATGTACTCATGCAGTGATGATAAGGTGAAGCAAAATGGAATATGTGTGTTTTTACAGCGGATATATCCACCACACATATCAGCAAGAGTTTCAGTATTGGTCGGTGCTGATATTTAACTTTTTGGGGTGATAACAGCAGACACCGATATTATACTGATAATATTGTGCATCTCCAATTACAATGTGTTGGAATATATTGCATTAGGAGGAAGAAGTTAGTTTTTGGTCAGAAACTTTAACTAATTTAAGATATTTTAATAGTTATGCAGCGTCTTTTTTTATTAGGTTGGTAGAAAGAATTAAACTGTAAGCTAAAAACCGATTATATGTTGTGAGTCATAATAAAAAGTCTTTTTTGCATAGATAAAACAGTGTACTTTGTAAAATGAGTTTTAAAACCACTGTTTTAGTTCCCCTTCGAGTATTTTATACGAGTGAGGTACCGTTTCCAAAGGAAAGTAGAGAAGCCATCAGAGGACGCGAACTCTTAATTGGATTACAAGTCATCCTGCTTGAGTGGCTAAAGGATTAGCATTTATAAAAAGAATGAATGGGGAGAGAGGCATGCTGGGTAATGAAGTCCCTTCAGCTAGCGGAAATGACGCAGGTGTTGTGGCGCTCGGAGCTGGGTGCCGTTATGCCGTCTGCTTTGCCGTAGTTGGATGAATCAGTCGACGTTGACAGTCCTTGGGATATGACTATGCTTTTGTAGTACAGACAGAGCTAACTTTAGCTAGACTGTTAGCTGGTTTCAGGTTTTTAGGATTAGCTTACAGACAGTTATTCGAGTGCCAACGCGTTTTTTTCCACAAACCCGTTCTTATCGTTAGCCTTATCCTTTTTACACCATGATATCCATATAATGTTATTTTTTCCCTGCTGGGGGGATATTACTCAACTTATGCAAGATGGCTAACGTTAGCTAGCGTGTCATCAACTTGTGTATCTCACTTGTGTGGGTCATAACATTTCTGTTCATCAGAGAGGGGAGCTAGCTCGGGGAATTGCTAGCCTTTATATAGCCGGGTAGCATAACAACGTGTACTTGGACTCCTTCAGAGTGGAACCAGCTAGCATTGGGAAGCTAGCTCTTCTGGATCCTGTAACATGAAAAAGGCTCGGTCTGACAAACTGGGATTTGTTCCTCAAAAAGATATCGTCTACAACAAACTTCTGCCCTACGCGGAGAGGCTCGATGAGGAATCCAACGATATTCTGAGTAAGATTAAAGGGAACCTGTGCCGAGCCGTGCAGCTGAGAGAGATATGGCCCGGTGTGCTGTTCTGGACCAGGAAACTTTCCACGTAAGTGACTCTAATGTATGATATCCTCTTATCCGCTGACAGTTGTTGATCTTATCCAAATATTTTCATCCACATCCCCCCTGTAGTCATAAACTTTGTTGCAACAGTTCAGTGTGTTCTGTCCTTTTGCGGTACATGCAGTGTCTTACATCAGTGTTCAACCCTCCTGGACCAAATTAACCACTAGACATAGATATTGTTACAGTTGATGACGGTATTTTATATGTTGCTCCACATATTTTACTTTAAAGAAATCAAATTAAGAGTGGGAGAAAGAATTAATATATTAATATTGCTCTTGTAAACATCTTTAAAAGGTTTTGGCTAAGATGAGTTTCATTTTAATTAGTCATTGTTTTCAGAATAATGTTAAATTTGTTTACGAAATGAAATGTACGTGAATATCACTAAAAATGAAGCAAAGCTACTTCATGATTAATAATGATACTAAATAGGGATGGGTATTGAAAACTAATTCCAGTCGAGAATCGTCTACAGCTCCTTCAGAGTATCGATAATATCATGAGCCATTTTGCTAATCAATTCTTTTATCAATCCCTTCCACTGACAGGGTTCAGAAGTAGTCAGAATTGTTGCTTAATTAATTACGAAAGACACCTACTGAACAAACTGGAGTGGAAACACCAGCAGTTATGTATGCTGTGACGTGTGATTGACATTGTTGCCACTGAAAATCTACATGCCAACATTTGCCCACATGGAAAATCAAAGAAAGGATTGTTAAAGAATTGGATCGGTTAACAGGTTTGTTAATAGCACTGGAATCGATAAAATCTTATCAGTTACCATCCTTAATACCTCAACAAGGGCGATACATCTTGATTTCTTAGACCAAAAAGTCTGTTAATTATTTTTATAGCATTAAGTAATCACAATATTGTTTGGCATAACTCTCCGTCTCTCTATGTTGCCAACGCAAGAAAGTGGCAGGGTTAACCATTGAGAATACTGAAAAATTGTTCGTATTTCTGTATTCAATCAAAGCCACAATTCACTAACTGTTATGTCTCTGATGGAAGAAACCTGGGTATAGATTTTAACTGTAAGAGTAAGTTAAGGAGGAAGAAAAGTTCTTTAATATATTTTTTTAAATCTTCTGCCTTGATATATCGCTTAACCCTAGATCATTGTGTTTCCTAGAGAGAAAAGTAATAACAGATAGCAGTGCTTAGAGCATATACCTTCACTGGAGCATTTCTACACTCTTAAGTGAGATATTGTCAAAAAAAGATCTTGCACTGTTCCTTGGATCCCTGGAAAAAATTGTTGAATCCATATTGAGATTTGGATCACCACCAAAATCAGATCATTTCTCTTGTTTGGCATGACCAACACTCGTCTGTGGAAGACCTAATGAGTTGTTAGTGTAAAGTAGAAATCTGCCCCATCTTGCAATGATGTCTAACCCTTTAAAATGTTGATTCCACATTCAAAATGTTACCTTTCCTTGTGCCATAATCAGCATTCCCTCAAAATTTAATCAGACTATGTTCTTGATTTTTTGACTTATTTGCTAATAGACAAAACTGGCAAAGCATAACTTCAATGTCAGAGGTTGTGAATCTAATGGAGAGAGAGTTAAATGGTTAAATGTCTGCTACCATCCAGCAACCAGAGGCTACACAACTATGGAAAAGAAATGTTCTGAAGATAATGCACTAAACATTAAACTGAATTACACCTCATAATATTGCAGTACATTGTTGTATCAATATTTTCTTACACCTGTATTTGAAAACAGAAAAAAATGTACTTGAAAAAGTAACATGCATGTTTTTTTTTTCTTTTCTTGTCACCTTGTTCTATATGCGTGAAAACACTGCATCACAGTGACTTCACATGCACCACCCCAACTTTAACTGTTAAACCAACACTATGTAGCTTTTCAAACATAATATAATCCTTCGATATTCATTGTGATGGTCCACCACTTTACAATGAGTTCAATGAAACCTCTGTCGTGGTCTGGAGTGGTCTGTATCCCTTTAACTGGCACTATGTAACTTCGAGGTGGATGGTGGGAACCCTGCCCCACTAAAAAACTACAAGTTTGAACTGCTTTACGGCATACGTCACTTCCCCCAATTCCCGATTCGTTTAAAACACGGAAGTCTCGGTGAAAGCCAATCGCGGAGCTTTAACCATGGCGGAGGCAACAACGTCAGGAAGAGAAAAGTTTTGTCGGAGGATACAAAACAAAGAAAGCGAGAGAAAAACAAGCTGAATGCTCGGACAGGAATAATCATCGGTTCGGCGTTCACTCGCTGGCGTGAAATAAAAGACGAGGAGGGATGTCCGACTACTATCAGGTATGTTGGGCGACTAATGTATGACGAAGTTCCTCAAAAAACTTGACAGGAAAAAAGTACTGCACAACAAATCCAGAACGTACCAGTATGTAGTTTTGTTTAGACCTATTTCAAGTGTGTGATATCGCCAGCTCGTGGTTGTCTTTACTTTTATTCACTTTATCGCTTCAACAGGACGGGGGCGGGGGTGACTTCACAGTAATGAAAACATGTTGAACATAGCGATTTTAACATCGTCATTTAGTCAAAAATAAATACATTACCTCGTCGCTACCCATCCTGCAAACAGCCGCTGAAGACAGAAGAATACTTTGCAGCGAAGTCCTAGCTTCTGTGATTCGCCTACAAAACAAATGCAGGCGACCGGCAGATCTGTGTCCTTACGACAGTATGCGCGCACTAGAGCTCATGGGTAGTTGAGTTCTCTCTCCGGTCAAGCGAGGATCTTCCGTAGTGCTGCTTTAAATATTATGAACTATAACACTTACTTGTGTTGAACTTGAACATTATAAGTAAGTACTTCTTTTTGCCAGGGTTAGTAACATTAACCTATGATCATATGTTTACCGTTTCTCACCTGAATGGTATTACATCAGTTGCATCTTTCTACTTTGTTTTTTTTTTTTTTTTTACTAAATTGCTTCTTATTTTTTATGTAAAACAAAAGTCAAAACAATGTCAGTTCCAAGTGAAATGCACATTGGCCCAACACTAGATACAACATGAGAACTTTTATTAATAACCAACAGCATAATGTTGCCATATACAACAAAAGTCATTAAAGGAAAACCGCTTTTAATGAGGGAAGTGAAATTAAAAGTTAGCAGCACTGATACCATACAAATGATTCTGTTAATTTCATTTCAATAATGACAAATACCTCCACTTATTCGATTTGTTTCTTTGCTACTGTACATTTTATTGATCTTATCTTTATATTAAATGTTATTTTATTGACCGTCATGCTACTTACTCTTTTGCTTTCACCTGTACCGCTACAACACCTGGATTTCCCCTTTGGGCATCCATAATGTTTTTTCTTATACTGTCTTAATCTTTTATTTTGGTTGGAACAATTCTCCCAAAATGCCAACATTTTTCCCATGCTGGTTTACATTGACACATAAGACTTTGACAAACAGTCGTCTTCTCCGCTAAATGCAAAAATCTCCTTTAAATCAGCCTTTGGTTGTGCTTGAGGCCAGAATTAAGTTGTTGGGACACAAGAGATCAACAGATCGACATCTGCAGCTCACATCTGTTCTTCCCACATTAGCCACAGATGGCCAGTGTTTGTAAAAAGGGCCAATGCCAACATTGAACAGATGCATCTCTGCATCCCTGATATGGAGTTAAAGTGATAGTTCATCAGAACAGGATAAGATCAGTTAAATGGACCCTTTGAAGAATAGTTATCAAAGATATTTTCTTGTAATGAATTATCATAGTGGTTTCCACTTTAAACGATCTTTTGACAAAACCTTAGATCTGAACTGTTTTACTTTTGTGCTTTTATTTTTGTATAAGCCTCACCATTAATTACTTTGAACAACAGCTCTGTCTTACCCTGTATTATGTTTATTAATCTGCTCCTATTTCCTTTAAAATATTTTACAAAGCCCTGAATTAATTTCCATGAACGTCCTACATTGTTGAGTATAATAACCTAGAAGTAAAATGTGCTTCCTCTGACTTCCATTCAGTGACAGAAAAATAATTAAGATGACATAAATCACATGTAGTGGTTAAGTTCAAGGGAACCTGTTAAAGAACATTTTTCAAAAATATTTTCTTGTAATTAACTATCATAGTGGTTTCAACTTGAAACAGTCTTTTGACAAAGGCTTAAGTCTGAAATGTTTTCATTTTGTTCTTTTATTTTTGTGTAAGCCTCACCATTAATTACTTTGAACAACAGCTCTGTCGTACCCTGTATTATGTTTATTAATCTAGTCCTATTTCCTTTCAAATATTTTGCCAAGCCCTGAATTAATTTTCATGAACGCCCTACATTGTTGAGTATAATAACCTAGAAGTAAAATGTGCTTCTCTGACTTCCATTCAGTGACAGCAAAAAAATTAAAATGACATAAATCATATGTAGTGGTTAAGTTCAAGGGAACCTGTTAAAGAACATTTTTTAAAATGTATTTTCTTGTAATGAATTATCATAGTGGTTTCCACTTTAAACAGTCTTGACAAAGCCTTAAGTCTGAAATGTTACGTTAATTAATCTGCTTCTATTTCCTTTGAAATATTTTACCAAGCCCTGAATTAATATTCTTGTACGTCCTACATTGTTGAGTATAATAACCTAGAAGTAAAATGTGCTTCCTCTGACTTCTATTCAGCGACAACAATAATTAAAATGACATAAATCATTCGTTGTGGTTCAGTTCAGTTCAGTTCAGTTCAAGGGAACCTGTGTAACCTGATCTAAGCTAATGGTTTTCCAGCCAAGCACTCATAGCTTCATAGTTTATAAAATACCATCTCAAACAAATGGGGTCTTTTTTGTTGTTACAGCATATACAGCATGTGTTATATAACAGTTATACGTTCAGCAGATTAAACAGCAGAAATCATATCTGCTGAATCCCATGACTAAAGAGAGCTATGGTCCACTGAAACAGATGTCATTCAGGTGATATCATGCATACCTGTTTCTTAAGTCTTGTAATCTCACAAAATCCTTACAAAAACACTCCTCTCAATGTCTGATTTATCAGAGGAAATCAGTGAGATGGGTTGCCCTGGAGCTTTAAATAACGGTTTATTGATTTTTAAGGTCTTAAACAAAAGGTGAGAACATTCAATATGTTCCTGCCTGAGGATTTAAGCCCACATTACATGACTGAAGGGCACTGTTTAGCACAGCGTTTGCTAAGCTAACAGTATGCCCCAAGTGCAACCGAACACTCCGGCCAGTGACTTGCATGAAAACTCCCTGTGAAAGCTTATCTCAGAGGGTGGTTGGAGCCGGTATTGCTCAATTCTCTGATGTTTTTTAAGGGGTTATTAAAGGTTGGCCAACTCTTTTTGCCTTGAAACTACAAACCAGCCGCTGTACCTGATTAGGGACAGTCTGGGTTTCATAATGACCGCAGTAGACTGTTAAATACATAACCTGACCCCGGCAGTGCTGCACAACAGTAGGTCATTGTCTGAACTGTTCTGCTGCTTGTTTTTGTTTTGGACTATCTTTTTGGAGCAGCAAGTCAGATGATAGTTCATAAGATATGACATATAATCATCACATAAATTGATTTTATGGTGTTTTGTTAAGTTTCATGTGAACAAGCTTCAGGGATTTTTCCTTACTTAGAAAAATGATGTGATAATTCTTAATAGAGTCATATTATCAATGTTATCTTTTTTTATCTGGTGCAGGTATATGATCGAATTTGGTACACTGGTCATACTTTTCTGAAAGATGTGTGCACAATAAAACATAACCATAAGTTGCCTCATTTCTTACATATACTCAGGATTTATTTAGTGCAGAATCCCCACTAGCTGTTAAAATATTGCCAACATTAATGGTGGATTACTTAGAGTGCTGTTTCATTTTGTTGTCCTCGGTTGCCGGGCTGTCTTTAATCCGTTTCAGTCCCCGTTGCTGGCACACTGCTCTGTCCAAGAGTGAGTCACTGCCGGCTCAGAGAGATGGAAAGTTTAGTGTGGGGATGACCCAGATTCGGTCCACTGGTATTTGGGCATTTTAATGGTGATGAAAACAATTTTTGATGGCCAATTTCAATTAGTCTCAAATTAATTTGAGTTCAAGCTGTAGCATTGAAAAATTAACCTGTGTGCACTCTTATAATGTTGACGTGAGATCTCAGACTGCAGGGATTTAGGAAATATGTTGCAGTTTTCTGCCAATGTGCGAATATTTTCAATTGATTTTAACAGAAGTCAGTATCAACACAGTGTTTATTGAGACTGCCTGGTTATTCAAAATTGGACTCAAAAGCAAAACCTTCGATTCTTTACCAAATTGTACATCAATCCTTTATAGAATACACAGTGATAAGTCATCTGGATTAGATGAACATCATCATAAAAATGTGTTTTAACATTAAAACTGAGCTTCATCTGCCTTTTTAAAGAACTAATAGCATCACAGCAGCAACCTGCCGACAGACAGTGAGCTCTGCAGTGCCAAAAATATAATTTTTCCAGTTTCCATTTCCATGAAGATGAATTTTTCAATTTATAATCAGTTCTCCTAGAAACAAAAAAGCAAAAACTCCACAAACGTAATGTTCTTACTTTTTGCTAGTAGGTCAGCAGACAATATTGAAAGAACTTTTCATAGCTGCCACAACAACAAGCAGAGATTTATTTTAAAAAATGAGAATTTTCTTTTTCACCAATTATGAAAATGATCCACTGTGTGTTTATATACATATTTATTTTTGTTTAGTGTTAACATAATTTGAAATGTTTCCAAAAGTTTTTATGACAGAAAATCCTTAATTATGTAGTTGTTTTGTGAAATGTCTTGTTCTGGCAACCACAGTGATCAAGCCGCCATGACAGACACAGCTTTTTTACCCTTACTGTGGAAACGCATCACATTGTGTCAAAGGCTGCTACACAAGCAAGCAGAACCTGCTGTCATCAGAACTTCTGTTGAAATGTGTGACGTAATGATTAAAGGAGACATATCAAGCTGAAGCATGATTTGATACTTACATATAATATAATAAATTTGAAAACAAGACCTTACACCCCTTTTATTTTCAAAAAATGAGATATTGTATTTTTTCTGATATCCTAGAACGAGATTTGATGCCTCTGAAAATAGGTCATTGCGAGATGTCCACGAGATTTCAAACGTCATCACGAGGTTCCTTTCTTTTTATTGGAGCAATCTGATAAAACACTTCCTCCTCTGTGATGTCCGTTAGCCACAAAACCGTCATCGAGGAACACATCCACCAGCAGCAGTATATAGCTCCCTAGCTCACAATCACTCATTACCAGCTCTGGCCTGTAGGGGAACTCAATACGCGGTCGCTGCTTTGAGCCTGCCAGAAAATACAGTAGAAGAAGAAGGACAGGCTGGCTCAACCCCCGATAGAACCGACCAATCAGAGCACAAAGGGCTGTGATGTTGCGAGGTTACTGTAGGTCATCCTGAGGTCCGAGCGTTTCAACGAGACCTGGATAATGGCCAAAAATGAGGACTTTGAGAACGCTATTGTGGGGCAATGAAGGAACTAAATGACTTGTACTGAGGGCAGAAATGCTTTACAGGCATCCTAGTCTGGCATAGTGAAAAGGAGAAACAAGCATGATATGTCCTCTTTAAGTTAGAATATTCCACAAATTTATGAAGAACGTATACTCAGAAATTATGAAAGATTCTTCTTAATAAATAAAAGTTTTTAAGGGACTTTCCACGAGGCAAACCTGAGAAAGTGCTTGAAATAATGAAAGAAAAATATTGTCATGTAAAAAAAGTAGTCGTACAGACTTAAAACTTCAGTCTTGAGAGCCATTTAAAGATTATGGAATGAGGACGAATAAAGAAATAAACTCAGAAGTGGTATTCCCAATTTTCATGTTGTCTGCCTGTGAAGAGTTTTGTCGCACTGTGCAGCAAATCAGTTTGTCTGTTTCAATAATAGGTAAATACTGAAGCACCAAAAACAAACTATTAAACCTAAGATATAAAGTGCAACAATTTAATACAAAGAAACAGAAGAGAAAAGTAACAGGATAGAATAAGGAAGGTGCTTAAGAAAGAGCCCTATCACTTATGGCTCCCACTCATTACCTTTCACTAAGGACTGTGAAAAACCTCTCCACTTTTAAAGACATACTGCTTAAGACATACTTGTTGACCTTTAAACAAAGCTGACATTGACATTGAATGATAGATTAATTAGATTTTATTAGGGAAGTTAATAAGGCTTCTGTTTATGTTAAGGTCATCAACAAATTCCTTAGTCAGATTTTATATGAGGTCAATGACACAGAGGAATCATTTAAATTCCACAAGATAACAGCCTGATTTTTAATTTAAATTGATGAAGAGATGTTTTATGTAGGGGAACATAAAGGTTGTTTACTTGCCTAATTGAATAATTATAAAACTTTGAATTACTGACAAAATAATTTTGTAAACAAACTGCTTAATCAGAGTTTTGATGTATTGCTAATAATATTGATGCAATTCAATGTCAGACAGACAGTATAACCTGTTAACGTTTTCCTCCTCCTGTTACCTTACGATCCCACGATTGTGATTTTTTTTTCTCATGATCTTTAGATTCTGTTTTAAGCTGCTCTACTGAATCTGTCCATATGCGTCCAGTGAGTGAGGTGGTTGTGAGTCAGTTGGCGCTTATTGGACCCTAAATAGATCCATAAATAAAGAGATAGATGAATACTTGATTAGCCTCCTTGGGGAAATTTGGGATATGTAGCTGGACAGTGTTGAAATCACAGGTTATAGATTCAATGCCTCCCTTTATCAGTTTCAGTAGTATGGTACATTTCACATTCATTTTACAACATGAATGGCCAACATTGTAACAAAGTAAAACCCCTGGTTGTAACAAAGAGCTAAATAACCTTTGTGTTGTAATCAGTGACGGGTTGTTCATGATCTATTTTTGTAGTGTTTAAAAATGCACAAGTATTTCATGTCTGTTCTTGTTTAGGTACATGAGACTGTATGGAAGAAAGTTCAGCAAAGAAGATCATGTCCTCTTCATCAAGTTGCTGTACGAGCTAGTGACAATCCCTCGACTGGAGATCAGCATGATGCAGGGCCTCGCTCGGCTTCTTATCAACTTACTCAAGTAAGAATGGACCCCTGTTAAACTCCAACACTGTTTGTTGAAACCTTAAATTTACAGCAGTGGTTATGTGTTTTTTTAGCAGTAAAATTACACAATATACATAAGGAAATTATTTCTCTTTGTGCAATATTAGGCATTTTTCCATGTTGGCCAAGGTAAATTGACAAGCTTACGATTGTGCTATTCATCTCTGTGTGTATGTTTGATGTATATTTATCTTGGTGATCCATTTACAGCAGAAATCTGATTCATATTTGTCTGTCTCATTCACCTCTCAGGAAAAGGGAATTACTGTCGAGGGAGGACCTTGAGCTGGACTGGAGACCACTGTACGAGCTGCATGACAGGATTCTTTTCTCCAAAACTGAGCATCTGGGTCTCAACTGGTTCCCCAAGTATGTTTCTGTGCCTAACTACTACTTTTTTGTTTTACAAGTGTGCTGATTAACATATTTTGTTCTGTTTTTATTGTGTCTTCACTGGCTCTGTACACATTTGGTGGTTGTGTTGTACCTAAAATTACTTTAAGCATTGTCTTTTTCTTTTCTGAAGTACGTCATCAGTTGCCATCAAGCCCTGGTAGAATACACAGAGTTAATTTATTTTTATGTTTCTTTCCTTGGTGACAACATGACAGCTGAAATTATGATTTTGTTGTGAGTAGGGTTATTTTGATATTTAAACATGATAAACAACCCAGTTTTTGGGATCTTATACTTTTTAACCAATACATTGCTTGTCATTTGAGTATTTTGCATTTTCATAGTTCAGTAAAGATGCCTTTTAAAGTTTTGAGCCAACCTTTCCCTTTCCTTTTTCCCATTTGATTTACTTGAGAGATATTCATTGTTGACAAAGTTCACACTTAATTTAATCAAAACTTATTTTTAGGTCAGGTGCACTTGTCAAAATGTGAGAAAACACATTGTTTAATTGCAGGTCAACAGGGTTAAAATGGTTTTCCCAGTTTTCCCAGTGATGCAGCACTACTGCCATTACCTTAGAGACATCCTTGCTGGCTGAAATTTACATCCCTGTGCTGAATATATGCCAATATTCAAATATGCCAGTTTAACCTGATGCAGCAGACATACAATGTCATCATGCAACTTCCCCCTTTAGTAGCAATGCATACTGCACTGCTGTGCTGCTGCTATGGGGTGCTGCATTTGTTGACAAGTCTTATTTACATCTAGGCAGTAGAACCAAAGGAGAAGTTCCATTAACTGGAGTCAGTCTATAGGCATGACCACAGTGCTGCTTCAAGGTGTGATATTTATGCCTCTGTACAGTTTTGAGCTCAATATGAATGTACCAGAGGCATAAAAGGGAGAGGAATTGATCCCCCCTCTGTAATAGTTTCAGAGGTAGTAACAGACGCGAGAACTAGAGGCTAGAGGAGCCAGTTGGGGAAGGAACATCTCCAGTATATTACCAATTTTAAATCATTGCTAGAAGTGCTTCAAGAGCACAAACCTCCGCCAAGGCAGTTCTGACTTAGTTATTCTCAAAAATGCAGAAAACCAATCCATCTCACAATATTAACAAATCCTGTGAAACAAATTCTACATCTGCATTCTAATGTAAACTAGCAAGCACCCAGAAAGCCCATACCCCCACCAAGGTGTCACACATATTACTTTAACATCTATAAGCCAAAGTTCCATGATGAAGTAAGCAGCATAATATGCTTCATGACCCTGAAAACCCACACCTAGCACTCAGAATCATGTTGATATCATTATTAGTTAGACAGTTATTGAGCAAAAACGATAATTCTCTAATGGCAGTTATCTGGGTCACCTCCAAAATCTAATCATTTTTAAGTTGGACCATTACCATCATCTCCTGAAAAGTTCAGCTAAGTCTGTTCAGTGGTTTTAACATAGTCTTGATAAAAAACAAACAAACAGACAAACAAATGCCAGTGACAACATAACCTACATGGCAGAGGTAGTCGTCACTAGAATCATGTCTCTCATTTTTTTTGCACCTTGACCAACATTACCTGCAAATGTAATCAAAATCCATTCATAACTTTTTGTGTTTTTAGCGAATATGTGGAAAACTGCCCTATCCCTCATTGTTTACATATTCTTTAAGCAATTTCTGGACCAGCTTCTGGATTTGGATCACAGCTAAAATCTATTCAGTTCTGCAATGACCAATATTCCCTGAAGAACATGAAGTCCTTGGCGGAGGTCACAAAACAATAGTGGAGACTCTTGTTAATACCACATTGTGGAAATGCACCATGAGTTGCTTTTGAGGTTTGAAACTGTATACACAGAATATTTATGTTGAAGGAAAATATGTGCCAACTGTCATTTCCATGAGCCAGTTTTGCTTTAATTCTCCTGTCACATGTTTTGCTTGTTTGATTTCAAACTAATTGTGCCACTTTACCCCTTATTCTCAAACAAGGGGAACATTTTAATGTCTTTATCCCTCCTAACTGTACTTTTTAACATCTACATCCCCCTTGAACCTTTCAAACTTCCATATAAGGTTCTTAGCAAGCAGTGCGAGATGCTCTTCTAGGGTGCTATGGGAACATTGTGTGTTTATCACAGAGATGCCTTGCTAGAAGCACATCACCTCCACGTCACAGCTGATGACAACATTTTGCTTTGGCTGATTCCCAGCTCACCTCTTTTAAAGCTGTACTAACAGTATTCTGATCACATGATAAACTGTAAAAGTAAATGTACAATGTGTTTATATTCAGAGGGATTGGCACTTTTGTGTGCTGAATCTGTTTTTATGCCTTTGTCTTCTCTCACATTCAGTTCTCCACGGCCTCGTTCATCCTCTAAACTCATAATGCTAAAATTGGTTCAGAGGTGGTAAGGACAACACTTCTCTTTGTGTTACTGAATTCATTTTTGAGGCACCTCTCTTACATGCATGTGTAAACGAAAACAAACCATATGCAGCTTGTGACAGAAAAAAAAATCAAGACTTAATCAATGTTAACATTTCACCCATATTGGAGACTGTCGCACTGCAGCTAAAAGGTTTTTTTGACCCATTTTCCTCCCCCATTCGAGCAGTACGAGAGTATTTACTGTCAAGGTCTTTTTGTTGTTGATATTGTTGCCATAATCTGTCATTTTATGTGTCCTTGTATTTCATCTGTCATGGATTATGTGGCAGGGATATAAGACATAATGATAAAGACCATGTTAGGATGTAATGCAGTCAGAGATTCTATGTTATGTAATACAACATGTGTTACCCCATACCACAGATAAAAAACATCATCTCTCAGTTAATATCCATATATTATCCCATATTAGAGGGACTTCCTGTTTTTAAATGCCCCCTTTCTTCCTTCAGTTGAAAGTTAACCTTACATGCACTGCTATTGAGCATCTTTAGGGTATCAGAGAAGCACACGTTCTTGTCACGTTTTCTCCTCTCCTGGTATGTGCTGGGGCAAACGTGCAGAGTTTGAACTCAGATCCAAAGGTCGTGTAGCGTAGCTGGGGGTTCCCTCTTCTCTGGGTGCCTTAGTACTTTTGTAACAGGACACTCAGCTTGACTAGATCTTGTTGTTCTTGGGCTCGAGGAGCATGAGTTTGACCACAATGTGTGCCATGTGTGATGTTTACTCAGTGCTTGTAGACCCTCACTATTTTGGTAGAAAAAGGCCTGGGCAGTATATGGAGTTTTAAAAATGTAACACAAGATAACTTAAGATATACTAACATTGTATACACTCAGAACAACCGACTGGGACAAAGTAGCTTTACGGCAAGAAACTTAATTTGAAATGTCAAGACTTAATCTGGATCTGTCAGTAAATTGTTGTTCAATTCTATTTGATATCTAAATCGTTGATATCACCGTAGTATCACAGCATTATCAAATGATACTGATACCTGTTTGATACCACAGCAATTAAAAAGCAAGCCAAAGGGCACACTCACTTTAGGTTGAGTCACTTCATTCAATGATTTAGCAAAATCCAAACCCTCCCTCCCTTCGTCCTTCTGAGTCCACTTGCCCGCACTCACTGTGCCCAAGCCACAACTTGGCTTGGACACAATGACATTGTAGCATCAAAATACACCAAGTTGACAAAAGTGCGCCCTAAAGTCTGCACAATGGAGAACATCACAGAATATTTGAGTCTTAACTGTTTTTTGTGGCTTATTTTCAGTCATTTTGACTAAATTCAGCCCCTCAAAACTCTGCCTCTATTTTAATATTTTCATCAAGAGCTGTCCCATAGCACAAGCATCATCCCCAAATATCCACTTTTGTATAGGTATAATTTATTAAATATTTTTTCACATCTGTTTCTAACACCAATAGACTCCAACCATGAAAGGAACGGGTCAATTTTAGTTATGCAGAGGCTTTGTGCTCTTAACATGAAATATTATATATTGGTATCTGCAAAATGTTGTGCATCTCAAGTATTTAATCTTTAGTAATTATCAAAAATCAGGCACAAACTCTGTACACTGTCAAGACTGCACAGAATAATGGGACCAGGGGGACATGACAGGGAACATTCTGGCTGTCAGTGAAGGGAAACCCTCTCATCTGGCCGGCTTGACCCACTTATCAAAATTTTTCCGGTGAATTTCTGCAGCATGGACAGTTTTCGTTCTCTTTTTGTTTAAAGACAGACTACAGATCACAAGATGTCTGTTCTTGTTGATACCATTAATTGTTTGAATATTGAAGATTTCTTACTGTTAACACACATACAGTGTTGATGAATATAGAAACATTTTAAGACTCAAGACTTAAAAAAATAGTGTAGGAGTTTTTGTACTTTTTTAATAATTGAAAATGAGGAAAATAGTTAATTGTCCTTTATTGTTTAAGGACTTCTATTTTTTTAGCCATGGTAACTAACAGGTATCAATTTCATCTGGTTTAGCCATAGTCATATCAAAATTTGTAATTTTGTAACTGTGACAACCATTTGCTATTTCACACAGGAAAAACCCTACGTGTTATGATATTCTGTATTTAGAGTTTATTCTCTAGCTAGCTTTAAAAAGTATTCAAACATTTGATTTCCAGCCAAAATTGCCCAGTTCAAGGTAAACTCAGTTTACCTTGCAGAGTGTCAGTGGAGTGTGTCAGCTCCAAACGGACTTGGTTGGTGTGGGCAGAAATAACCAGTTGTTGAGTGGGATTGGCAGGGCTTTTCAAACCAGGCATGGCTTGAGCTTGCATGTGAGCAGGTTGGTGGGATTGTGTGTGGGGAGCTCAAAAGCTGAGGTTATATTGGTCCTGGGCTTTTAACACCGTTATGTGACCTTAGTGCGCAGTCTATATGTGAACATAATCATGACAGGAGTTTGAGATGTGTGAGAGATTATTAGTCCCTAATCCCAGGAGTTGCTCTAACAAGCAGGTAAAGCTGTGATGTATACAAACCAGCAAGTTAATTAAACATGAATACCTTTACACTTTACACAATTCACTATTGCCTCTTAGTGGCTTTTGAAAAAAAATTACCTTCTCATTCAGCAGTAGGGAATTTTTTTTAGAATAGCAGTCTATAATATGCCTTTTTGATAGGTGAATAAATACATGTTTTAATATATTTAAATCAAGTATTTGCATATTATATTGGTTGTCATAAATTTGTATTTTTACACACCAGGGGATTGAAAGCTTTAGTTATAGAACATCCCTCCTTTTATTAAAAAACACCCCAAAGTTGGTTTCTGCTCTATAGAAAAAGATAACTTGTAATTAAAACTGTATATTATTCATTGTTTAGGTTGCTTTCTTTGAATAACATAGATAATTAATCATCTGCTTATGATGAGAATCAGGTATTAGATAGAGTATTGCACTTCATTAGAAGTATTGCTTAGTAAATGTTCATTTGAGTTTCAGCAGCCAAAGTTGGGTTACTAAGTTACTAAACTGAACGATCTGCAATGTCCTACATTTTGGTACCCTTGTATTAGAGTATTAATCTCTCCCTTTAGTGTCTGTCCCTAGAGGTAGAGATTGACTCGCTACAGTCTGCCAAGTAACAGCAGTTATAAACTGGATGCTGTGTAACAACTGTGTTGTGTGTCAGGCTTAAGTTTGATAACCATGTTTGATTAGTAATGGCTTTCAGACTGTTGGTGTAAGGGCCTGATCAAGAATTAAAGGAATAGAAGACCCACCTGGTGTTCTTGTTTTGAGCAGGGCATGTCCTTTGACCATATTTGTCTCATTTTAGTGAGCATGTATGTGCACATAGGTAGAATATATCACAGGCAAGATAAACACAGTATGGTTACACTTGCGAATGTTCTCCTAATTTGGCATTTCTATGGAAAAGTTTCAGCCGGACATTATGTAAATGTTTTTTTATACAGTCAAAGTCACTTGTAGGGAGAATTACAGAGATTCACAGGGACATTGTTTTTACATTGTTGTTTACAGATATTGGCATTTTGACGAACATTGGCTGTAGGCCACATGGTATTAAAGAACATCTGATTTCAGATGAGTTTTGGCTATGAGGTATCAGTGAGCAAGGGCATCTAGCACTGCACTTTTATCAATCACTTTGAAAAAGAAACCTGTCAAAGGAACCCTGAGCTGTATTTATGGCAAAATGTAAGAGGAAATTTTAGAAATGTAAGAGAACTACACTCAAAAAATCATGAAAAAACAGTGTCAACAGACGGCTAAATTGCTGTTTCAAACATTGATGTCATTGATGGCCCTGATTTTCACAATGGGTGCATCTCTGGAGATTTGTTGTGGTTCTCCCTAAAGAGAACACAACGGTTACAGTGAGGAGAGGTAAACACACAGCACACATGAAATCAGAGGCTTTTCAAGCCAAAGATGAAACAAGGGGCAGGTGTCCAGTCTTAAACCACATAATGGATTAGGGTTCAGTGTCAGACTTCTCGGTGTAAAAGCATCTCAATTTTACACTTCTTTCCACTCTATATTAGATATATAGATTTGGACTATAGTGTTTGACAATCTCTTATTGCATTGTGTTTTATGTTTTGTGTGATAAACTATTATATTTGTAATTCTTTTATGTACAACCATTTTGCTGTCTTCTTGTGTTTTTGAAATAATTTTAGTTTAATTCAGTTTGATCAGTTGTTATACACTCACAAAGCATTCAAAAACATGTTGTGTGCATGAGCTCAAAGTAGAGTTGCATTGGTGTGAAGATCCTTTAACCCTAACATCATTTTTCTAATTTCTTTTTTGGACGTGCGTTAACATTCATCTCTTTTGTTTGTTGCAGCTCTGTGGAGAGTGTGCTGAAAACCCTTGTGAAAAGCTGCAGACCGTAAGTACATTTCAATCTCATTAATGTGTCTATTAATAGAACTATAATGGTTAGAGATTCAGTTGATTGCATTAAAAGCAATTAGTTAAAGATCTGATGGTGAGTAGAGGAATATCTCTCAATATTGCTGGATCCAAAGCTCAGCTGATTGGAGAAAACCTCTCAGTGTTGGTTATATTTAGGTTTGTGTTGTGGCTGATGAATTCCAGTATCGCTTAAAAGGCTTCACTTAATTGCTTCATTACTCCACAGCCTCTCTGACACAGGCAGGTCCCTGACTTTGCTCACCGTTGTGTTGTGCCTGTGCAGATATCTTAAGAGAGCACCAGAACTCGTCGCTCTGTTTGCACTTAGCCAGATAATCCTATTTTCTCGTCTAAATTTGTCTTGTGTGAGAGAGATTCCTGTTACGGTGAGAAGGGAGAGTGACTCGTGGGCGGCCGCTGAGGCACTCGAGATCAGCTGCGGGTAAGAAGGAAGGAGCTTTTATTTGAAGTATCGTTTTTTACAAGGTGTCCAGTGGATTTGGGATAAACTGAGTGAAGCCGGGTGACCTGGGACAACCTGCTGAGTTCACACATGCACAAAATGAAGCGTGGAGATTCCCTGTGGGAACCCCAGGATTTACACTTATGCCTAAATATAGTGTCATTAGGGCTACATCATTCACCAGTATCAACACTTAAGGAGCTGTCAAGCCTGTAATATGTGCAATACATAAACACTGAGATGGATGCAAGATGTTTGCGAATGGGCAAATAATGCTGAGTTGTGGCTAGTGGTGTTGAGTCAGGACTTCTCACCAGGACTTACACTACCTGGTATGTGCTGAACTTTTGACTGTTATAAAGTGAAGTTGTTAAGGTCAAGAAAGATAAAGGGGAATGTGCCAAATAAACAAGTTATGATAACCTACTTAATGTTGCATATTAAATGTTGTGTTTCAAAATATTTTGTTGATGCAGTTCAGTAAGAGGAAAACCGCTTCTAGGCCAGGAAGAATTCAATTTCAGAAGCAAAACTAAAGGTTAGAATGGAATACAAACATGGAAAAGTGGTGCAAAAGAAATAACTTGCTTCAAGATTAGAAAGCAAATGCATTAAAGCCAAACACACTGCAAGTTACAGACGAAACAAAGGCTGAAGCAATCCAAGCCCAGAAAACACCTGAGAGATCTGAAATGCACATTACAGCTGAAGCGCTGCTGGCAGGTATTGAAATATGTTTTTAAAAAGTTGTAGATTACGTTGCAAAGCCGTAACTTCAGTCCCAGCCATCCATGTTGTTGATTTAAACTCCAATGATCATGAATTGTCCTTAAAAAACACCCAAGGGGTGCTGGTTTGGCGGAGTGGTTAGCAACCAGGCACCCCATGTACTTGCTTCTGCCGGTCCAGGTTCGAATCCCACCTGTGACCAGTTTGCAGAGTGTCTTCCCCTACTCTCTCACCCCCTTTCACAAGCCTATCCACTATCTCTCCTATCAATAAAGGCACAAAATACCAAAAAATACATTTAAAAAAAAAAAAAAACACCCAAATAGATAAACACCCCCCAAAAAATTAAGGGTTTGCAAAAAAGCAAAGACAGGCAAAGGGGAGTGGCTGGAGACAAAATGAATCAAACTGCTGTTTGTAGGAAGTACAGATAGAGATTTATGGAGGACTGAAGAGAAATTTCGTAGTCAGTCTTCAGGTGTTTATTTTTTAAATAACAGACTCCTAAACTAGAGGTGTTTCAAGAGCACGAACCTCCACCAAGGCATTTCTGACATTGTTAGCCTGGTTATAAGTGAAAATGTAAAAAGTTGCTATTACGTATGTTAGCAATAATTTAAAATATTCTCGAAACAGCGTCCAGGTTTGGATAACCGTCCAAATCTATTGACATTTCTCTCGTGCCTTGACTCAACATTCACCAGAAAATGTCACCAAAATCCTTTGAGAACCTGTTGAGTTTTCAATGAAATTCAACATATCCTTTCAAAAAATCCTGGTCCCGACTGACCTGTAGGAATTTGGTCTTAAGTTTTCTAAGGGTCAGACACTTGCATCTGGTCGTCAGTGTCAAGAAGAGGTGGCGTGTGTTCAGGTGTCTGAGGCTGTGATATGTAAGCGACCTAAGTGGCTTTTCCATATATGTTGAGCTCTCTAAGCTGCTCTTTAGGTTCAGAGGCCATTTATACCTTGTCATAAGCTGACATATGATATTAATAACACTCCCGTCATCCATGGTTATTGGATTAAGTGTACAAAAAAATAATGACTTTATCGCTGTCTCCCTGTTTCTCACAGTTACTTTTCCGAAAATGCAACTCAGGAGATGCTGGACGAGTGGAGGCCGCTCCTCTGTCCTTTTGATGTCACCATGCAGAGAGCAATCAGCTACTTTGAGCTCTTTCTACCCACAACGCTGCCTCCAGAGCTGCACCATAAAGGCTTCAAGTAAGAAACTCCTCATCCTCTCCTACGCACGTTTGTGACCCAAGATATCACTCCAGTCTGGAGGCAGTGTAAGCGAGTCAGCCTTGAGATCCGGTCCGTAGGAGAAAAGATGAATGAATCACAAGCAGGGATGTGTCGGCTGTATATAAAGGCAGAGGATCCCAACATGGACGTCATGAAGCAAGCTAAACAGAGATGCTTTTGTGAAAATGTGAGGGGGTGTTTCATATAGTAAGAATCTAAAACAGTGTTATAAAAGGAGAAAGGATTCTTCTCCAGTTCATATATATCCAAAAAAAAAATAAAGATGTTTCCTGTTGCTGTTTTAGGTGTTTTGTTGTTCACAGAAAACAAGCACACTTGGTTTTTTTATGTCCACATCGCCTGCTTCTTTCTCAACTCACCACACCATCATGTTGAAATGTAGTGAGTGATATCTGAGGCCACCAAATGCTGGCAGAGAATCACTTGAATGTCACCTCCGTCCTAATGCCTTAACAATGTTAGGGTTGAGCTGATGCAACAAGTCATGATCACTGTCTCTCCTCACACAAAAGGACATCAACCCAAGTCTTAAGTCGAGGTCAGACTACGCTTTTTTTTTTCATCTGTTACGACAGTCACTATGTCACATTAGGCAACCACAGGGCCATATAATTGTTCTGTGACTTGCCTGTCAAGCATGACAAACTACACGACTGAAACCAACTGCATGAAATAGCTGATGTGATGACGTTGGAAGGAGGAGGACTGACGCTGAAAACGGCAAACAAACACAGTAATTGGAGTTGCGTACTTTTGTTCGTCCTTCCAAGCATGATGAATGATCTGTTAGCTTGATGATTAATGCAAACAGTCGCTCACCAAAGTGCGTCTGCTATTCCTCTACAACATTTACTTTTATGGATGTTGTTTCAGAGCTTGACAAACTTCTTCCCTGTCTGATACACAATATTGCCAGAAGTATTCGCTCACCTACCTTGACTTGCACATGAGTTTAATTGACATCCCATTCCTAATCCATAGGGTCCAATATGATGTCGGTCCACCCTTTGCAGCTATAACAGCTTCAACTCTTCTGGAAAGGCTGTCCACAAGGTTTAGGAGTGTTTATGGGAATTTTTGACCATTCTTCCAGAAGCACATTTGTGAGGTCACATACTGGTGTTGGACGAGAAGGTCTGGCTCTCAGTCTCAGTCTCAGTGTTCCATGGGGTTGAGGTCAGGACTCTGTCTAGGCCAGTCAAGTTCATTCACACCAGACTCTGTCATCCATGTCTTTATGGGCCTGCTTTGTGCACTGTTGCACAGTTATGTTGGAAGAGGAAGGGGCCCACTCCAAACTGTTCCCACAAAGTTGGAGCATGGAATTGTCCAAAATGTCTTGGTGTGCTGAAGCATTCAGAGTTCCTTTGACTGGAACTAAGGGGCCAAGCCCAGCTCCTGAAAAACAACTCCACACCATAACCCCCCTCCACCAAACTTTACAGTTGGCACAATGCAGTCGTTCTCCTGGTAACTGCCAAACCCAGACTCGTCCATCGGATTGCCAGATGGAGAAGCGCAATTTGTCACTCCAGAGAACGCGTCTTCACTGCTCTAGAGTCCAGTGGCGGCGTGCTTTACACCACTGCATCGATGCTTTGCATTGCACTTGAAGACGTGAAGCTTGGATGCAGCTGCTCGGCCATGGAAACCCACCCATGAAGCTCTCTGCACTATTCTTGAGCTAATCTGAAGGCCACATGAAGTTTGGAGGTCTGTAGCGATTGACTCTGCAGAAAGTTGGCGACTTCTTCGCACTATGCGCCTCAGCATCTGCTGACCCTGCTCTGTCAGTTTACGTGGCCTACCACTTGGTGGCTGAGTTGCTGTCGTTCCCAAACACTCCCTCATTCTTATAATCCAGCTGACAGTTGACTGTGGAGTATTTAGCAGCGAGGAAATTTCACGACTGGATTTGTTGCACAGGTGGCATCCTATCACAGTTCCACGCTGGAGTTCACTGAGCTCCTGAGAGCGACCCATTCTTTCACAAATGTTTGTAAAAGCAGTCTGCATCCCTAGGTGCTTGATTTTATACACCTGTGGCCGTGGAAGTGACTGGAACACCTGATTCTGATTATTTGGAATACTTTTGGCAGTATAATGTATCTACTGAAAAAACAACATTAGTCCATTTAAATGTATTTCATTGTGCATGCACTAGTCAGACTTTGACATGACACCCTAGACTGATATTTCTAGTTTGACAGTATGAAAGACCACACAAAGTGTAACAACCGGTTTTTGAGATTGAAGGGTAACAAAACCCTACGTCTGCCAGGTCCAACTAATGTTGAAGGATGAATTCTCTGATCTGATCCTGGTATTACTCTGAACGACTTAATTCTTTATTTGTTTATAATTTCCCAATTATTGGCAACAAATGACATTGTCTCTTTGAGTAAAAACACCCTTTAGCACTCAAACTGTTCCACCTTGTGAATGAAGTTTGACCCTTGGTTCACTTACGCCTCCTTGGTTAGTGTTAGAGAAAATATCTTTTGTCAATTAAGATAACTGGAAACACTCTGTGATTCTAATGACTTTTAATTATGTTGATTGTTTCCATGCATTGTCTGTATCGTTTATCCCCTTTAAGGGTCATGGGGGTGTTGGAGACTTGTGTCTAGTTGACACCTTACAATAGTCAACAATTCACTTAATGTTCACTGAATGTTTTTGGTCTGTGGGAGGAAACCAGAGCGCACAGAAAAAAAACAACACACACAGCCAAAGGGAGACCATGAAACTCCACACAGAAGTACCCTTGTCGACAGGCTGAACTGAACATGTAAAGACAAATATACAGCTGGGTGTATGAGGATAACTTGAAAGGGATGCTTAAGGTTAGGTTTTTCCCAATACCAGATATGGTGATCTTCCTTTTTATTCTTTTTTTAAAGCAATTTTTTGGGGGCTTTGTTTACCTTTATTGACATTGGAGAGACAATGGACAGACCCTGAAAGGGGGTGAGAGAGTAGGGGGAGGACATGCGGAAAATTGGCCTCAGGCTGGAATCAAACCTGGGCTGCCAGCATGAGGCGAGATCCTCAACACATGGCAGGTGCATGGCTGCGACCCACCCTGCCATACCAGCACCCCCTGACATGCCAGTATTTGCTGAACTCGTTTATTTCTGTTCACTTCACTTGACAACAATGAAGCTGTTCCTTATGCAACGGCATTTTATTTGTGTTGGGAAAAGATTTGAAACAAGTTAAACATTTTACTATCTGAAAATGACCTGTTGTCTTAAAAATGTAGATATTGGGTGATAATAAGGTGAAGCATTTTGCTGCATTTGTGCATTCTACCGATATTTCAGTGGATATAAGGCATATATAGTATGTGGCCATTATGAATATGATAAATAATGTGAATGTTCATATCAGCGGATATTTATCTTTTATGGAATTCGCTGCTGATGCTGAAATCGTACCAAAATATTGTGCATCATTACTTGAAATCTTTGACAACTTGTTCAGTGGTTTAAAATACTACCAGTGTCTGATTACACTGTGATTGCTAATAATACCTGACCTCTAGTGGGGCATCAGCAAAGTGCATGATGTGCAAAAAGACATTAACAAAATGTGTGATTCAGTTCATCTTCCTTCGGCTAGAGTAGCTTTTACACAGAGCTGCTAGCCAGAGGAAACTTGTCCTGCTGCTAGTTACAGTGGGGAACAAAACTATGGTCTGCCAATAGCATAAACAACATAAGGACCTGAAAAGAAAAATCGAAAAAAATGTTTTTATGTACATACTTCTCATACCTCTGTGACCGTTTCTATTTTTATTTTAAAAATGGAATGTCTACCACTGAAAGGAGAAATAATGTTTTACCATAATTTCTCAAAGTCTTGTTGTTGAAGCTGTTCTTGATGAAAGATTTCCATCTGTTACCTGTCACAACAATGTCACATAAATGTACTAAGACAGAATGCTGTGTCTTTTGTTTCTCTTGGACAGATTGTGGCTCGATGAATTGCTCAGCCTATGGGTGTCTGTGCAAAATCTTCCAAGCTGGGAAGTGGTGAGTCACTAATTTATCTCAACCATTTCTCCAGGTCAGCATTTGTGTCTTTCGGAATGTAATACGTTCTCCTTCTTTGCAGCACCTAGTCAACCTCTTTGCCCGTTTAGCCAATGACAACATCGGTTACATCGATTGGGATCCTTACATCCCAAAGGTTTGTCCCCTTTTCTTTTTTCCCACCATCACTGCCCACTTTAAACTTGTTTGTTTTGAGGTTTGCGGCACATGCTCTGGTGAGTGTGTTGACCTCTGTGTTTTTGGCCTATGGTGGGTGTTTCGTCATCGCCTCTGCTTGTCAGACAAACAGACTCTCAGGTTTCCTTGTTGATGTTGCTCTGGGTCTTGGCATGTCTTGCAATGATAGGAAGTGACTTGCATAATGCTTGCAGTTCAGCTGAATGTTTTTGCATTAGTTCATTGACAACAACAACAGTATGTGTGACTGAAAAAAAAAAACGGGGACACTCAGTCTAGAAGCAAGATGAGAGATTAGTGAGTTGATATCGAGTTTACCCTGTTTATTTAGGGCAACAGCATGTGAGGTATATCCAGAAAGATACTTTTAGTAGAATGTTCTGCATTGGATTAACTCTGAATGAGATTTTGTCAAAATAAGACTTGAACAAAGAAAAACCTGCAGTGAAATAAGGAAAGAGACTTGAAAAAGTATTTTACCTTCTCAATGAATTTACAATAAATTTCTTGCGCCTGTCACTATATAATACTACTAAACACATGAACTGTGGGAGTAAAGCCTTGGCCTTGTTCTCACAAAGTATATAATTAAGTTTCATCACATCTATTGATTTTATTTTCTTTTGACTACAACTTCCTTAGCTGCTTGGCTGCCTGTTTGGTCCTTCTGTTTGGTTATTAAGCACAATGAATAAACAACGAAACTGTGTGTTCACCATAAATATTGATTTTTTCAGCCTACTTAAGACACTTTCACTAAGGGGTGGACTCACTTTTGTTTCCAGTGATACAGGCCCCATCCACACGAAGACAAAACACTTAACAGTTTCCAAAACGATCGTCATAAAGACGAAGGCGTCTGTGTGTGCATATGAATGCACTCGATATGCATCAAAACGCTGTAAAACACATGCCAGACCTCTAGGGCCGCTGTAATTACATGACGGAAACAAGCGGAAACAGACGAAAAAACAGTGGGCATCCGCACATGCGGCAAAAGTTGTAAACAGAGATCATGATAATGTGATCATAAAGTGCCGTAATGTGTCCTTGATAATTGTTTGTTCAACTCGGTGGTGATTGAGAATAAGGAGATTTTGCTGCAACAGGGATAGAAGGGTCACTAGCTTCATCAGCACACATGCTTCACATGCGCCGCCATTGTCGTTGCCGCGTGTGGCGCATGCGTGTCAATGAAGATATGAAACTATAACGTAAGCGCATCTGAAAACTTGCGGAGAGCCAGTAATCACAGAGTTGCGTATACGGCATTTCAAAATCTTTCCACTCTGGAACCTGGTTTCAAAAATGATTGTGTACAGACCCCCAAAATGCCGTCTTCGTCTGGATGATACGCAGATTCAGCAAAAAACGTATGCGCTTAGACCTCGGTTTGGCTTCGTGTGGATGGGGCCTTAGACACTAATGGCAGTGTGTTCAGTTATTTTGAGGGGACTGTAAATTTACACTGTTATTCAAGCTGCAGACTCACTATTTTACATTGAATCAAAGCGTCATTTCTTCCGTGCTGTCCCATGAAATGATATAATAAAATATTTTCAGAAGTGTGAGGGGTGTACTCACTTTTGTGAGATGCTTTAAATGTGAAATGGAGGCCACCAGAAATCGAATCACTTCTTTACTGTGCCATGACCAACATTCTTTAAAAGTGTTATCAAAGTCCATTGAGAACTTTTTGAACTAGAAAAGCACTTGGAGAGCGCAGACCTCCGCCCAGCAGCACAGTTCCCAGACGGTGATCCGGATCAATACCAAAATTGAATCACTTCTTCCTTTTCACATGCTGAACATTTCCTGAAAATTTAATCAAAATCCATCCATAACTTTTGAGTTATTTTGTTCACAGACAGACAGACAAACTCCCCCGAAAACATAACCTCCTTGGCGGAGGTAACTACTTGCTCATAGACTAACCAACCAGCCACCCAACAAACAAAAGCCAGCAGAAACACAACTTCCTTGACTGAGGTAGTTAATGACTGCCCTGATAGAACCGCTCTGATTCATTGACATGTGATTTGGTGCTTTAAAGTCCATCCACATGTCAAAGTGCAATCTTTACACCTGTGTATTTTCACATCAAGCATACACTAGTTTATTACTTTATGTCCCTGGTTTATGGTCTTATAAATTATGATACTTTGTAGGCAAGAGGCAAAGCAAGCAAATACATGCAGGTGCACACATGGTCCTTTTCTCTCTGTTTGTTCAATGTCCTACAAAGGATAGTGAAAAATAATACTTTAATCAGTGCATTTAAGGGTGTAGTTGAGTTTACACTGATGTGGAGACAGCAAATAATATGCTAGACTGCAGTGTTAGATTTGTTTTTGATGAGAAAAAGAAAATCAAATGTGCGTTGACAAGATCTATGAAGTATATTTACTTGGGTTTACCATGATTATTTTGTTTAAAATTGATTTCAAAAGCACTTTCTAATTTCCAAAAAGAGTTTATATTTATTTGACTACTTGTACTCATTGATTAAAAAGGTAGCCATGTGCAGTAATGAAGAAAATCAAAGATGGTGTCCACTGCGTTCATCCTGGATAGCTACAAGTTTAATCTTTGTCTGAATAATCAAATTAAATCATGAGATGCTCTGCCCTGGTCTTATACTGGGATTGGCTCTTTTAGCGCATATGGAGGTGTATTAGTGTTGGTTTTGTTCTGTCTGCCTTCATTATACTTCTCTCATTTGTAGACTAGGTGGCATCGAGACACGTATATGCCACCTTCAACACGCGGTGTAGTCAAGTCATCTTGTTTCCATCCTAATTGTTTCAGATTTTCACAAGAATACTGAGGAGTTTGAATCTCCCTGTGGGGACCAGTCAGATGATGGTGCCACGGTATGTTACAAACGCCTACGACATCAGCCATGTGGTTCTTTGGGTCTCATCACTTCTGGTAAGTTGATTGCTAATGAATTATGTGTCTGATAAGCGATACCGGCCATAATAATCAGATGTATAACTTCTGTAATAACTTGTATTGTGTACGTTTTAGGGGGGACCCAGCAAGCAAGCTCAAGCACAGCTCAGTGGCCTTTTTAACAGCATTACATCCTTTTTCCACCCATCAAACCATGGACGCTGGTTGGTGAGTTTCCTCTTGCGCCTTTGGGATATTTGTGACTTTATTATCTACCTCAGGAGCCTGTCCGTCAGTTTTTGAGGATTTGAAGAAGCAGTTTATAAATTATTTAAGTTCCACATTAACACTTTTTGAAAAAAGGCCAAAGGTTCACAAGGTTAATCAATCATCAATCAAACGTTATTTGTAGAGCACTTTTCATACAGGACTTTGTAATACGAAGTGCTTTACATGAGAAAAAGATAAAATAGAATAACAATAGCAATAAGTGGAATAAAAAGCAGAAATTGCATAAAATGAAAACATAAGACCCCCACAATCCCCCCCTCACCCAAACCACATTCAATACACACACTCACTTACTCAAACACACGAAGACATAAAAAGGAAATTCTGACAGAAAACAGAATTAGAGGACTGAGGAAACGCTATCTTGAATTAAAAATGAGGAAACACAGGAGCTAAAACTAAAAAAATACTTAAAAATACTAGAGGGTAAGATTAATAAATGTTTAAATACATAAATGAATATAAAATATAACAGTATAGAATAAAAGTTAGATAAATAATATAGTAAAATGAAAAAGTGTAACATCAGGTGCATAATAAAAACAGCTAAAATAGGATGATAAAAGGAAAAGCATTTAACAAAGAATAAATTCCAAGTAAAAAAATCTGGACTGAAATGTCGTAATGAAACAAAATAAAAGGGTTAAAATAAGTTAAATAATCAAATGCATCTGAAATTGCTTGCTTTTGAATTTTAAAGCGCTGTTGTGTTTTTAAAAGGACTGTTCCTAATTAACTAAAAATAAGGACTACAAAAATGTCCAGGGACATTAATGCAAACATTTCCTTACGTATTTTTTTAATATCACTCATTCGTTCGCCATATCTGCAGCCATGAAGACTGACATCATCAGACCACTTGATTAAGAGGAAATTCTTTAACAAGAATTAACAGGATGATGTTATAACACTTGAAATACTATAACTGCTTCTAAGTTGAACCACCATGTTGTGGTTCTCATGTAGTTGGATATTAACTTCTTACTGATGCAGATTACGTTTAAGCATAAAAAAGTCAACATAGTTAAATTAGTTCGTCAAGATTACCACATTAAAGAAAACATAAAGATTTCTTTATTTTGGCCATAGATTATCAAGACGTCATTAAATCCCTTAGGCTTTCAGTCAGCACAGTGTTGACGTCTGCATTGGCATCTAAAAATATGTCATCCATGCAGCACTCTATAAGAAAGACTATTTAAACTGTGCCAGTGTAAAGATTTTCTGTGTTTGCAGAGAGAATTACAGTTCTCTCTAACTGAGCAGCTGTGTAACTTTTTTAAAGAGGACATATCATGCTTGTTTCTCCTTTTCACTATGCCAGACTAGGATGCCTGTAAAGCATTTCTGCCCTCAGTACAAGTTATTTTGTTTCTTCATTGCCCCACATTAGCGTTCTCAAAATCCTCATTTTAGGCCATTTTTAAGCGCTTGTTGAAACGCTTCGTCTCAAGGATGACCTAAAGTTACCTCGCAATGTCACAGCCCTTTGTGCTCTGATTGGTCAGTTCTATCTGAACTGCTCAAAGCAGCGACCGCGTATTGAGTCCCCCTACAGGCCAGAGCTGGTAATGAGGGAGAGTGAGCGAGGGAGTTTTATACCCCTGCTGCTGGATGTGTTCCTTGGTGAGGGTTTGGGGCTAACGGACATCACAGAGGAGGAAGTGGTTTATCAGATTACTCCAATAAAATGAAAGGTACCTCGTGATGTCATGACGTTTGAAATCTCGCGGACATCTCGCAATGACCTATTTTCAGAGGCATCAAATCTCGTTCTAGGATATCAGAAGAAATACAATATCTCATTTTTTGAAAATTAAGGGGGTGTAAGGTCTTGTTTTCAAATGTATTATATTATATGTAAGTATTAAATCATGCATCAGCATTATATGTCCTCTTTAAATAAAGATTTAAAGTGAATCTTTTACATTGGAAATACACAAGTTCTGAGCATAGCAGATTATTATGTCCAGTAAGGATTACTACCACGAAACAAATGAAAAAATAAAAGGGGAAATGTCTAGAAGTCTCTTAATAGCATTGTATTTCTGTGATTTAATGAATTTAATTATGAACTAAAGTTTGTTGTTCCCATACTCACTTCATCAGAGTCCTGCTTCTGCTTGATCAAATGTAAATGCATTATGAAAGAAAAGCATCACAGATGTCTCATTCAAATTAAGCTCCATTTGTGTTTAGAATAAGGAAATCTATGGCATCCTGTTTACAAAATAATGCTGTCTCACAGCGCACTAATTATAGTGCATTAAGCAAACAAAAAAAAAGGAACCGGCCCTTAGGGGACTATTTGTAGTCTGTATGTTGCCAATAGAAGTTCTGCATATAAAATTTGATTAGTGGGTCTTTAAATGAATTTCTGTTGGTTTTAGGACTTTTTTTTTTTTAGTAAAGACTGATTGCAGCATGAAGGTATGTATTATTAAGTGTACAACTTGAAAGAAATAATGAGGAAGACAGAAATGGTCCAAACTCATGTTTAATTCTCAACAAAGTGCCACTTACAGCACTATGTTTAGAGGGTGGGAGCACGGGCCACTTGAAGAAGCACTCACTTATGCAGCACAGCACTGAGTATCAGGAGTGATGTGTTCAATATAATTGCTCCTATTAAGGCCTACTTAAGTCCTCGCAGACATTTCACAGGAATCGTAAAGAGAATTGTGTAAAAATTGGATTGATAAGCAGATTCAGAAATGGCATTGGTGTCACTAATCTTATTTCACATCCCTGCTTACTATACATGTTTGAAGGAGGAATAAGACATCCATTTCAGCCTGTAAAAATCATGAGTCATGGTGGTTTGATTCCTACCCCAGTCATTTCCAATAGCTCACCCCTTCAGCATGTCCCTGCTGTATTTCCAGCACCACATGCCGGCAATATTCACACTAACAGAGGGCGAGTGCAGGCGTCATCATTTTTCTAGGAAGCTTCCTGATCCTCGTCGACTGCCGGGGTTTACATCAGAACCGACTTCAGAAATAACAAGGGGGGGACATGTGAGTGAGACGGTTGGGATGCTATTAAAGGTTACCAGGCGCAGAGCCACATGCCTTTCTGTTTTTGAGGACCCCCGCTCAACAAGATATGAAGCAGCACAGGCAGCAGCGTGTCCTCATACACATACCTTTACTTTTGGCAGTGGGATGAGTTTGTGTGTACTCGAGGTTGTTGCCTGGATACTTGTGAGAGGTTCATTCACAGAGCTGTAGTGTTGTATATGTAAACATTGTTTTACATTGAACCGGGAGTCAGGATGAAGTGCTGCAGTCAGGGGATATGTCAAACAGTGGATTATGGGTTATGAAGATTGTCGGTCTGTTTCAGAGTCAAGTGGGAAAAGTGGAATTTTATGAACCACATGTTGAAGTTTTCTTTGCCTGATAAATGTCAGTTATGAAACTAACTTTAAAGGATAGTTCACATTTGTTTAAAAGAGGTCACATGAGGCACATGAATATTTAATTCATTATCTACAGCGCATGTTGTCAGCTCTGCCTCTTTTCTGAAAAGTTGAGTCAGATCTATACTGTGTGCTGCATACACCTCAGGCTTGTAGGGCTAAAATGTCAGAGAGGATACACACATACCAATTAGACTGGACTGAAACCTGTGAAAATAGCCCACAGAAATGAGTCAACTCTTCACTACAGACATGAGTGGTCAAACCAGTCAGTGCTTACAATGCAAATACTGCATGAAGACATGAACACAGACTCGAACCGTGTTCTCAGTGCATCTCTGTCAGGATGTTTTAATGACACTCAGCTGTTATAACCCTGTAAGAGGTGTGTACTGACTCTGGGACACCATGATATAGGTGTCAATTCAGGGTGTGACACAGCTTTGCAGGAATTAAAGAGACAGCATGACACAGCACAAGCTCCATGTGCACACATAGTCTTATGGCTGTTTCGCACCAGCTGCACTGGAGCAGCAAGACGTCCGTGAGGAATGTCAATATTCATTTTGAGGAACATGTTATGAAATTAGAGCTTTTAGATGAGGGTTGCACAGGGGTGGGAAATTTCTCATAAATCTACAAGAACTTTACATGGGAATTTAAGCTGGAAAATTTTGGAAATATTCAAAATTAGGAACTTTCCATTGAAATTTATGGGAATTTATAGGAATTGAGGGGATTTAACCATCAATTGGGGTTACTTTAAATTATTTTGATTGTGTCCAAACATTAATATATTTTGTTTTATCAAAGGCAAACATCCAATCTAAGTAATAAATTTAAACAAACATAACATTTTAACAGATTTATTTGGAAGTAGAATTGATCAAATTGTATTATTTTATTGAACATTCCAATTCAACTTCACTTTATTTTGTTGTTGGCCACAAATGTGTTGCTTCAATAGTTCAGAGTGCTTGAAACCATCTGTGCACGTGATGGAGGGGTGCTACATGTAGGGGGCCTCAGTACTCCTGCAGTAAGCAGTGTACTGTGTACATGTGATTGAGGAATAGCACTGATATATTCAAATATACTTGAACAGCATTTGGTTGTTTTAGTTAAGATCATACTGAAATATATTTTCCCCTGCTATATTAAACATTCCTCTTAAGGACCAACCTTCAATTTTGTAAAATTCAAGTTTATTCCCATAAATTCATGTCAGTGGACTGGTTAATGGACTTAAGCTTTTACAGAACTTTTCTAGTCTCTTTAAGTACTCAAAGCTGCTTTACACTGCAGGTCACGCCTACCCATTCACACCCATTCACTCTCACAATCAGTCACTGATGGTTGGAGTTTCTATGTTAGTTATCCATCAGTATTATCTAACACATTCACGCCCTTCCATACCCGTTTACACACCACTGACGCAGCTGTGGGAGCTACTCGGGGTTAAGTGTCTTGCACAGGGCCACTTTGCCATGTGACAGCCTCAGCTGGGCTTCCACCTGCAACCTTTCCAAAGTTTCCAACTTGGAAAATTCCTGAAATGTTGTATCCCTATTTTGCATGCGTTTTATCTCTCAGGTGTCTCACATACTGAAACTCTCAGGAATAGAAGGTTTGTCTGTCTAAATGAAGGGCCGAGCTTTCATTGTGGCCATAAACATGAAGAAAATGAAAAGCAGGGAGACAGAATTACTTGTGTCAGTATTAACAAGCCTATATCTGAGGAATGGTCAGACAAGTGAAACAGTTTCATCACCACACTTCCTTTTTGTACTTTGGCATTTGTAGAAATTGCAAAGAAATCAAGTTCATTAACATCTTTAGATAATAATAATGTGAATACTTTATTTATTTATTTTTTTAATGTATATTTTTGGGCATTTTGTGCCTTTATTGATAGGAGAGAGACAGTGGATAGGCTTGTGAAAGGGGGAGAGAGAGCAGGGGAAGACACTCTGCAAACTGGTCACAGGGGGGATTCAAACCTGGACCGGCAGAAGCATGTACATGGGGTGCTAACCACTATGCCAAACCAGCACCCCATGAATACTTTTTTGATTAAAAACAAAAATAAACAAACAAAAAGGATGCATTTTAGAGCTCATTCATTTATACAGGTTGTATCAGAGTTGCAATACAGATCACAATGATTGCAATTCAGTATTTTTCCAAATTGTTCAGCCCTGATGTTTAAAAGCAGAGTTTTCTTTCCGAGTGCGCTTACACTTAACCTATTACAGGATTGGAAGTCTGGTTATAAAAGTACACTTTCAGCTTCCCTTAGACTTATCAAGGACAGTTTTGTGCTAGAAAAGAAACTCCTTCAGGATTTAATTTAGGTTAAAGATTATTATGTTCAAATTCATACAATTCATGAAACGTTAAGATTGGTTGTCAGAAATATGGACTATAAGTTAAAGCTAAATGCACTCTTGAAATTCTTTGTTTTACAATTTATATTGTTGGTTGATATTATTAAGAGCAACTTCATGTCACACATAAATAATTTGAACCACGTGTCAAATTTCTTTGAAAGTTTACCCACTCACTCACTACTTTCCCATCCCTTGAACAGTTGTTCATTTGTTTTTCTGATTCATGTAATTACCCTCATGTCTCCACCCAGAAAGACACATCATCATTTGAGTCATCATTAAAGTTCACAAATTTGCTGTAACCTAAACAAACAGCTCACGAGAACAAATAACCTGTAAGTTTATGTATTAAGCATCACAGTGCAGTTATTCCACATCATTTGTGAGTATACAAGCATTGTAAACCTCAAAAAATGGCGTGTACTTAAAGTTTTCTTTTAGACTTCAGACTTTTTGAAAGTCATGGATATGTATTCATCAGTCATGTCCTCACGTCATAGACAGGATTTCTGTCTGACTCCTTAAATCAAGGGTCATTCTGACAACCAACTGCTGATTGCATCAGACTGTTAGCATTTAGGCACTCAGGCCCACATCAGCAAATCTGCAAACATATATTCAAGTTATCCAGGATCCTCCTGCAGCCAAACGTGACCTTACATTGTGGTGTTTATATTACATGTCTGTTATGCCAACACAACACCCACTATGTCTTTAAGATAACATGAATTTACACCATCCACATGAGTCACTCCTTTGTCTTTTTTCTTCTTATCCTCATGTCCAGATGAAGCTCATGAAGTTGCTCCAACGTCTCCCAGCCAGCGTGGTACGGCGGTTGCATCGAGAGCGCTACAAAAAGCCAACATGGCTGACACCCATACCAGACAGTCACAAGCTCACAGAGGAGGACATCACGGACTTTGTGGAAAGTATGATGCAGCCCGTTCTGCTCGCCATGTTCAGCAAGACAGGCAGCCTCGATGCTGCCCAGGCCCTGCAGAACCTCGCTCTAATGAGACCTGAGCTGGTTATTCCTCCAGTCCTGGAGAGGTAACTCATGTTTCCTGGGATAAATCCTCCATTCAAGTCCTGCTGGAGCTGTTGATAATCTTTTTTCCTCTTAAGATAAGAGACAAGGCCGTGTTTGGCAATAAACACACAAAGAGCTGATTGTTTTCCGTCTCTATTACAGAACATACCCAGCTCTGGAGACGTTGACAGAGCCACACCAGCTGACTGCCACCCTGAGCTGCATGATCGGGGTGGCACGGAGCCTGGTGTCAGGTGGGCAGCGCTTTCCTGAGGGGCCCACTCACATGCTGCCTCTGCTCATGAGGGCTCTGCCAGGCGTCGACCCAAATGACTTCAGCAAGTGCATGGTAATCATGACTGTGTTCATTTCTGCACACTGTCATCTAGGTCAGAAGTTCACCAACTTTCAAGGTGTTTTGAGAGAATAAGTCTTGTAGAGATCAAAAGAGCTCCAGCAACACTTGTAGCCTTCATCAGGGTTGTCAGACATCACTTAAGAAGGAAAGGGTTGAAATCAGAAAACAGTTTCAAGATTCGACCATTTTTCATGTGCGGCCACATGTGGGTCAGCCAATTGAATGGCTGCAGAGGCGTATCAGTTTTGTCATCATGTGGTTTTGAACCAATGACGTACTGAGGCAGAGGGAAGGGGAGTGTCCAGAAGGAGACATCAGTGGTACCATTTTTGGTCAAAGGCATGGGAGACAGCTTCCATTGGGTGGAAACCTTATTCCAGATAATTCCACAAACTGTCAGCCTTGAGAACCAGGAAGTGCAAAGTGCTTACTCACTCCCATGTTCTTGGACTCTTTCCTGCACCTCTCTGTCGATAATGGCGTGTCCTCCTCAGTTTTATTGGTGACAATATGCCTCCTTTCATCCAAGCACTATAAACCATCTGACTAATTAGCTAGCAGCAAAGTGGTTGTATGTATAACAGCAAAACATGAAAAACTTTACAGCTCTGTTCATATTTAGACAAACTCCATGCTTTACTTCTGGTGCAAACAAGATCAACATTCTTCCTCTAGCTCCAGCTTGTTCTCAATTGGTGGGTCAGGAGGACCCAGAAGTGGGTCATGGAGCTGTTTTTCATGGACAGGGAATGTGGGCCAGGAAAAATGGGGCAGAAATCTTTACTAGACAAACTTGTTGTAAGAGAATTTATACATTTCGGTTGTTTTCTCAAGATCTGTACTTATTAATGTGGAAAACAAAGCTGGTTTTCCTATTATGTTAATTTCTCAAAATTAAAAAAAAATGAACCATATAAAAAAGAAAAAAGAAACTGATTAAAAAGAATTTTAAGTGTGGTTGCTGCAGTAATGCTTCTTTTCAACATGTTTGTTTTGTCCTTTTCCCTCGTTCAGTCCCATTTTTCCATGTTAGGGCAACACTTCCTTTAACTATTAAAATAAGTGGCATTTATTTAAAACTTGGGTTGCCATCTAACTTTAAGGAGGTGTGTGGGGTGCTGAAGTTGGACCAGTTCAGAATCATAGTTTTGGCTTATGCCGATTGTTGATGACGGAGGACAGTGTTGCTTCTGCTGCGCTTAGTACTTAAGGTGCGTTCACACCGGACGCTACCTGTACTACTTCGGCGATCACTCTCCATTCAAAGTCAATGTACAGCCGCGATGGGGCGGGGCTAACCCTCCCGCGATGCTACAGCCGGCGACAAGACGACCGCTTCACTCGTCGCGCGATGTCAAAGTTAAAAAAAAAGTTGATCTATTCAGGCGATGTTGTGTGTGGCTGTGCAGCATCAGCCAATCAGCGGTGTGTGTACGTGTGACTGTGCCGTTAGTTATCCGGACTACAGGGCAGATGACTTCCTTCCAGGTGGAACTAATCTCAGTGAGGACATTTGCAGACGGACCGCGGTAAACTCACAGATGATGCTGCTGCATCATCAGCTGCAGAGTTTTGTGCCTGATAAGTGAGTGAAAAGGATACAGCTGGAATAATGTCCGCTTATACATCCTATCATGTGATATATGATATGATCGCGATAAAACTCGAGCGGACATGACGTCACCGACCGATGGCCGACGCCAACGGTGACCAAACAGGTATTTATAGACGCGACGCTACATCAGTGGGCGACGCGACTTTGGTAGCTGGGTCACTTGCGGTGTGAACGCACCTTTAGGCTTTTTGACTATCACAGAAAATGTAAAGAGATCACAGAGTGCCCCGGCGAGTATTGTCAAATTTAGACATAGAAATGCATCATGTAGGCCTGTTTCATTCTAGTTGAACTAATGTCTTTACATGTATTTTAAATGTCCAGCTTAGTGGAACATGTTACATCTTACTACATGCTAACAGTTTTTGTCTGTTTCTTTAACTGTCTAAATTGTCTCTAATCCTTTCTTCACAGATCACATTCCAGTTTATTGCAACATTTGTGACCCTTGTGCCTTTGGTTGACTGCTCATCCGTCCTACATGAAAGAACGGACCTGACAGAGGTGAAACACTGATAACTTTCTCTCTGTTGTTTTCTGATAAGGTGAAAACTGCTGAAGGCTTTATGTGACCTGGATATAAATCTTTTTTTTTTCCATGACCAGGTGGAAAGAGAGATGTGCTCAGCCTCAGCAGAGTTTGAAGACTTTGTACTTCAGTTCATGGATAGGTATGTAACGTTTTGCCAAATGACCCTTTATTCTGTATTTGGAACTGTCCAGATTAATTGTAGTCTTTGCAAAAACAGCAAAGGATGAAACAAAGACTCAAAGTTTTCAAGGTTAGAGAAAACGTGAATCAGGAGGACTTAAATTATGAATAAATTAAGTGTTGTCACTCTTAAGCTAACTAACACTTGTCTTTTTAATTGGTCTTTATGTATGTGCTTAGATCAGGCTTAACTGTTCATCAACTATTGAATCATACTTCAATTTAGTCTTGTATTTGAGGTGAAAAAGTTTCCATATACAGCTACTTTTTCTGTAACTTTAAAATCACAGTGAAACTCTAAGGTAAAGCAGCTATCTAAAATAAACATCAATAATCAGCTGAGGAAATTATAACATTTTGATTTAATCTGAAATATACATTTTGCATGAATCGTTTCATGATTTTGTAAATAAATATTTCATTAGTTATATTAATGGGGCCCAAACTTTTCTGCCTTGCTCCCCTTTGGTAGATGATTTTTTTAAGTCCCCCCTCCACCTGCATCAACAATTGAGTTTAAAGTGATTCTGGAAAATTAAATTTCAAAGTTCTTATGACACAGCAGCCCATGTAACTGGTACACAGCTTAAAGTGAGGGCAAGATATGGCTCTTTATATTCTTGTTTTTATTTTATTTGAATCTGTAGTGTCTGGTGTAGTTCAACGTTGGCTCACTGACAAAATGAAAATTCTCTTACAAATATACAAGTGTTTTGCTTGTAGTTCCTGCTGCTATACATTTTATCTTATCTTGCCCCCTCAACAGAGCTGTGGGCCCTCCCTAACAGAGCTGTGGGGGGCACCACCTTGTGAGTCACTGATGTAAAATTTTGCTGCATTTCAGCCATCAAGTTGATTTACAGACCAATGTGGCACATGTCAAAGAGGCTGTTTTTCATTGGTTTGTGTATGGTGTGTCTTAAAATTTTGTCTTGATTTTGAGGCTTGGATTTGGATCATATTTAGTGGAAACATCCTTGTTATTAAAAAAGTTGATGCATAGATATTTTATTGATGCAAAAGAAATCAAAAAGGGCCACTGTCTCACCACATAATTGAGGTGTTGAGCTTCAAGGATTGCCTGATGTTTGAGAAACATATAGGGCAAGAAATCTCTGTAAAATAAAATAAGCACAAAACTCTTAAATCAGGATTGATGACTTGGTACGTACTCACGAAAAATTGAAACTTCTCAAAACTTAAAATGGATAATGAAAAATGGTTTATATTTTGTGAAAGGAAGAAACATATACAGGTAATCAGTGCAAAATTGTTTTATTACATTCCTTTTTCTGATTTGGGAAAAAGACGTTCTCTTTTTTATATGAAAATTTCCCTGAATATCAGTAAAAGAATCTTGAACATCTCAAACAAATATTTAAAACCTCATCTAACATGTTTCCTTAGAAAATTTGTTTCAAGCCTCAGAGCCTTCAGCTCGTTCGCTATTTATTGATTGTATTTATTTTTCTTTTTTGTAGATGCTTTGCCCTGATCGACAGCAGCACTCTTGAACAGACAAGAGAAGAAACGGAAACAGAAAAAATGACTCATTTAGAGAGCCTGGTAGAGCTCGGCCTGTCCTCCACCTTCAGCACCATCCTCACACAGTGCTCCCTGGACATCTTCAAGGTATAGACGTCATCATCACACTTTCAGCTCACACTCCATTTTCCATTCTCTCACTCACACAACATGAAAACATTGTATGACAGGTGGCCCTGGAGAAAGTGTTCAACTTTGCTACCACAAACATCTTTGAGACGCGAGTCTCCGGGAGAATGGTTGCTGACATGTGCCGAGCAGCTTCGAAAGTAAGTAAAGTCCACTCAAACGTACATAAGAAAACCTCAGACTTTATCTTCCTGATGTTTTTGTGCTTCTGCTTTCAGTGTCATCCGGCTGAGTCGCTGAAAATGTTCGTGCCACACTGCTGCAATGCCATCAGCCAGATTGCCGGCAGTAAGTTCTAACCACACAATAAAAGACATTTCCACAAGGGACTTTCCCAAATGCATTCTTCCTTGTCTTCTGTCTGACACATTGTCTTTTTAACAGATGAAGAAGTGTTGAATGAGGAGGAGCTTGATAAAGAGTTGCTGTGGAATCTCCAGCTGCTGTCTGAGGTCAGTATAAGGGATATGCCAACTTTTTTTTTCCATGGACACAGCTCATCCACAATACTTCTTAAATTTGCAGGCAGTTTGCATGTAAGAATGACTCACAATCAAACGGCTCACTCACAACAGCGAGTTGGTTCTCATTGTTCATTTAAAAGACCTAATAATAATAATAATAATAACTCGAATTTATAAAGCACCTTTCAAAAAACCCAAGGCGCTTAACAAACAGAAATAAACACATTAATGGCCAAAAGCCTCCATGAAAAAGTGTCTCTTAAGTGCAGACTTAAATGAGTGCACTGTTTGTAACTTACGAATAGCCAAGGGGAGAGAGTTCCAGAGGGTTGGAGCAGCCACACTGAAAGCTCTGTCGCCAAGGGTCCGTTTTGTGTTTGTGGGTACTGAGAGGAGCCCAAGGTCTGCAGATCTCAGGTTCCGCTCTGGGGAGTAGTCCTCAAGGAGATCTGACAGATACCTGTTCTAAAGACTCGACCGGTTCATAAATATTACATCTTCAGCATAAACCACCACAGAAGTAGATTAACCAAACGAAGCCTCTGTTTCCAAGTAGCAGAAGATAATACGATGATAGCAGAAGATAACGTAACACAATGTGGCAAAAAACAAGTCAGGACAAGCACACAGGACTGGTTAGAGCTGCTGAAGAGTTTATCTGATGACTGTAGGCAGAGGCAGGCTTACACTACTCATTCACTCCCAATGTTTTCTTTCCCTCTCACTTCTTACTACCCACCCAGTCAAAAGAATCCAGACTATCTGCTTGTCATAGACTCAGGCGTGAGGCAAGACATGAAAAAAAAGATTTTACATAAAGGGCAGCATAAAAACAGATCCATGGACGACTTAGCCACTCGCTGCACCTCTTTTCGTGTATTTAAGTTAAATATTTAGGGTTTAGGGGTGGGTTGTCACCCATCAAAGGGCCCTTGTAACCCTGGGCTATCACTGGATTCACACCTAGAGAAGACAAGAATTACCTTCTGAGCAGCAGAGATGGAAAACCCTGTTGGCTTAATCTTCACTGTCAGACACAAAACAAGAGTAAGCTGCAACAATGTTGGTGCTTGAAGATGATTATTGCAATGTACTTTGTAAATGAGACCTTGTGACAAAGTAGTATGTCAGAAAATGGGCATGATTGATGGTATATGCTGCTGTAATCAATATGTCTTTATTCATTCATTCATGTTTCAGGGGCCAATTCAAATGGGCACCTGGCCGCTTTTGGCCCCTGGGCCATAGTTTGGACACCCCTGGACTAAATAATTGAACCCTTTTTTTCCTGAATTTACCAACACCTCCTGTCAGTAGTCCTAAACTTCACTGTATTTTTTTGCTCCTCAGGTGACTCGAGTTGACGGGGATAAGATCCTGCCCTATCGTTCTGAACTGGTCCAGATTCTGCAGTTAACGCTCCACCTCAAGTGTAAGCAGGGCTACACGTTAGCATGCAACCTGCTGCACCACATCCTCCGCTCCACAGCCCTCATCTATCCCACGGAGTACTGCAGTGTACCAGGGGGCTTCCACCAGCCAGTCAGTGACTACCTACCTATCAAGGTACTTTTTCTTTTTGTGTTGCCCTGTTGGAGGTCATGGATATCATGGATATCTGCAGTAATTATTAACTAAAATGTTTTACCCTACCAAAGATTCCAATTATCAAATTGTTAGGCTGTTATCTGACAAAACTATTATATCGTGCCAGTGATATTGTGCATCCCTAAATATCCCTAATAGTGTGAAAAAACGGAATGATGGACAGGAAATGACTTTGGCCTCAGAATGTCTTTTGCTTTATTTTTTAGCATTGCAGTTGAATTATGGTTTTGATATGATTTACATGATTGTGTTTCATCTATGAAAGCACCTTGAATTCTGTGTTCTGATACACTTTCTCTCTCAGTGTTTGAGTATGTAGAAAACAGAAAAAGGTGCCAAACAGTGATATTTCTAATCACCAAAGCAAGCTTAATACGCAGCACTGTCTCTGCCCTTGTCGTAAAATCTCAGTCTCTCCAGATGCTGCATGTCTCCACTTCTCCCCACCACAAATCCTTCCACTGGGATGGGGTCTTTTTTTCCATATAGACAACATAAACTTTTTAACAATCACCACTCCAGACCAGACAGCCAGTTGTTAGCTATTAATGGCTGCAGTTAATGAGCTTGTTGCTTTTAAAAACACAATGGCAGACATTTGACCTTAAGGGAACTGCAAACCACAAAACTCTCTGCTGCAACCTCTCTGACCTGGTTTGATTGTCTCTCCTCTAGGATGGTTAGTAAGGCAGACTGTAAGTTGATCCCATTAAGTTTCTTCCTAGATGGAAGCGTGGACAGTCGATCATTTGACTGGATTACTGTGTCCGGATACGCAACAGAAATGTCAAGTCTCTTTAATGGCGACTAGTTTGCCAGCGGTTGTGATGATTAGAGGAGTTTTTTTCACTTCTTGTTTGTCTTTTACAATTTTTTATTAGTCAAAGATGCATCACTGAAAAAAACATGCTGAGATCAAGATTCTCTGGCAGACTGTCAAAGGGACCCGTAAGGATTAGAAAATACTGACGTTGCTTAGCAGTTTCCCGCTGACACATTAAAAAAAAACAAAATGCAACCATTAACAAAACATCTCAGATGTGCATAGTTTGGCTCTTATAGCTAGTGATTTTCTCTCAAGGAAAAGGTTAAACAAATGCTTTTGCTCTTTGTTTGTGTTCCCATGCAGGACTGGGGTCGGCCCGGTGACCTCTGGAACTTGGACATCCGGTGGCATGTGCCCAGTGTGGAGGAGACGTCTTTCGCTTTCTACTTACTCGACCTGATCCTGCAGCCTGAACTCCAACGCCTTCAGAGATTTTCACAGGGAGATCAGGACATGATCAGGTCAGGAGGAACAAGCCTCCTCCCTGTTTATTTTGTTTAGCTCTATGCTTTGAGTATCTAACTGGTATGCTGTCGTATATTTCAGAGATGATGTCCTGCAGAGTCTGACCATCGTTCAGCACTGCCTCCTTGGAGCTGGAAGTCTGATGCCGCCCCTGAAAGGAGAGCCCATTCCTGAACTGTGAGCAGCAATATTTGCATAAACTTTTGAGAAGCTGTAGAAGTAGTAAGACCGCCTTATCCACCCTGTTGTAAGATTATTAACTACTATACTACTACTAACTACATGGACTCACTGTGTGTGGATAAACAGTAGGATTTTTTTTCAGAATGTACTATCAGCGCTTAAGTTTTCAGGCATAATGTGTGAAATACAAGGAAGCAGGCCATTAACCAATCTGTCAAATCTGCCAACTAACATCCAAAAAATGTAGACAGTGCATTTCCAAATGCAGATGTCTCAGTGGCTAAATGAGAGCTTGAAATTTCCTCGTCCCCTGTCCAAACTGATTTAGCAGCCGTACCTCCTATCTCTTGACGTCTTGTTAACCCTTACAGCTATTGTAGTGTAATCAGCTGTTCCTTCAACTGGCAGGATGTTTAGCGTAGTAAATGCTTTGCTAGTGTTCAGGCAAAATGTTACAGTGCAGTCTTCAGTTTTAACTTTTGAACTTTAAGGGTGTAAAATGGTTTAGAATAGGTATTTACAATCCTGCTAATCGATCCAACTCTGTGATGATTCTCTTACTGATTCCTGCAGATTTTCCGTGTGGGCAAATGTTGGTCTGTAGATTTTCAGTGGCAATGTCTAACACACGTCACAGCATAGATAACAGCTTCTGCAAGTTACTGGTGTTTCCACGCAGCATTACGCTAGTAATTACGCTAGTATTGTGTGATCTGCGTTTAGCGCTGCTTTCCACTGAACAAAATCACATGAGATGTTACTGCAAGTAATCAAACAAACACGGCAGAAGCAAATAGCACTATATGAGCACCACCGGCGAGTTTAAAGGCTGACGTATGGACGTATTTCGTACTTTACAAGCACGAAGGAAAAGAGAGTTGGACAGAAAACAAGTAATATGCAGAATATGCATTATTGTATGTAATTAATATAATATTAATGTAACTGCTTTGGGTTTATTTCTTAATGTAAAAACAATTTCAATAATGCACCAGGTCAAAAGTCACTTTTTAAGTTTACAGTATTATTTTAACTGAGATTTCCCAGACTGAATCAGTATCTTATTGTATCATGGATCAAATTGATCTGAGACCTGGTAATATCAAATTGAATTGATCCAGAAAATCTGAATCTAATACCCAGCCCTAGTATCAATAAAGTCTATTCAATTTACATTCCTATATTAAGCATACACTGATTTAATCAATATTTCCTCAAACTTAAGAAGGTAATTTGTATTTTACTGTCTTCTGTTCTAGAGTCCACAGCATGGTGAACCTGGATGAGACGAACCTCTACACAGGAATGGAATATGGTACAACAGCCACATGGCAGCTCTGATTGATTTCACATTCAAAGTTTGTTGTTGAAAAGTGTGTCACTATAATATAACCTCTGCCTCTTTCAGATGAATCAAGAGAGAACTACAGAGATGCTGTGTGCACTGTGATGAGACAGCTGCTGCGTAAGTGCTCCCTCACTTCTGATCTCCCCGCTCAGAAGCTTCATTTCTCCTCAAGCTGTTTTGAAGTTCAGCAAAACAAGTAGTCTCACACTTTACTGAGGGTCTCTCTCCTTTTTTGCAGATTACATCTTGGAGAACTGTGAGGATGACACAAAGTCTCTGTTCTCCATCATCAAGGTTGGTGAAATGCATTTTCTGCTTTTGAATCCATACCTTCGTATGTTGTCCAGTTACAGACGTGTTGATCTTGACGTTAACCAATCTCTCTGTCTGTGTTAACGTTTAGATTATCAGCGACTTGTTGCATTTCAAAGGCTCCCACAAACACGAGTTTGACTCCCGCTGGAAAAGCTTCAACCTTGTGAAGAAATCGATGGAGAACAGAGTGAGGACCAGACGTTTTGTTGCGCTACACCTTTACGACTGTTAATGTTTAACAGAACTGAAAACACACACACAATCTATTTCTTGTGATTTTGTTATATCTGATGCGTTCAGCTGAAAAGCAGCTCACAGGTATGTTCTTTGTTTTTTTTATTTACAGCTCCATGGCAGGAAGCAGCACATCCGAGCTCTGCTAATAGACAGAGTCATGCTCCAGCATGAGGTACATCTGTTTTGGTTTTTATAAAAATGGATTATAAAGTCCTAAAGATTCGATACAGCCTTGGTGATAATTATTCATGCTAAGTTTATGAATCATGACGGTAGAAGGATTACATCACATCCTGTTTCTTCATAATTAGATCTGGATAGATGGATAAACTTTATTGCCCCTCGTGGGAAACTTGTCTCAGCAGTGCTTCTGGCTAAGGGCAGAATATAGATAAAAACCACTTGAGGACATAAAAAAAGTTACATAAGCAAGATGTCGGCGATAAGCATTGTCCAAAATTATTGCACAGGAAGATTCAAGTTCAGTGCTCATATTAATCAGTGAAAAGGAATAGAAATAAGTTCAATGGTTGAATAACAGTAAGAATTATAAAACAGTTGATAAAAACAGGGTAACTATAACAGATAAGAGACTGGTGGCAGTAAAATAAGTTGGAAAAAAATAATATATAACAATTGAAGGAGAAGAATTGCCTTTGATTGAGTAAGATTGAAAAGAGCTATGGATGTTGGGAGAAATAGAGCTTATAGTTGTTTGTTTTGTGTTTGCTTGCTCTGTATCGTCTCCCAGAAGGTGGAAGTTCATCCTTTAATGAAAGAATATGTGAAGGATCATTAAGAATGTTAAAGAAAATGAGCTTTTACACATTGGTTTTACTGTTTTCACATTTTTTAGACGAATAGCACATGTTAGGATTATTGGTTTTGCATGAACTTTAGTGTGTTTGACATACCGTAAAAGTATCTTTATTTGCTGTCCAGATCAGAAATGCTGTCCAGTTTGAAATAAACTGCCACTGAAGGTAGTAGAAGCCATGCTAATTTCTATATGAGCAGCCATATTAAGACGAACGTTCACTTTAAGCTCCTTCCTCTTCCCCTTAATGAGGCAGTCCACCTGCAGACCAAGCTCAATCATTTCACCTTGGAGCTTTGCAATATTAATCTGTCTGAGTACAGAAAGTGAATTAGGCATATTCAGCTGCACTGCAAGATGTAAAGTGATAGAGCACCTCTATGAACAAGACAGAAAGTTCACAGCTTTAAGACCTCTCTCTTTCTCCCGCCATGGGGTGAAATCACCTGCTTAAAACATGCAGAATGCAACCGGGCAGGAACCATAAACATGCCGGCCTGGGTTTGAATCCAGCCTGTGGTCAGTTTGCAGAGTGTCCTACCCTTCTCTCTCTTACCCCCTTTACAAGCCAATCCACTGTCTTTCTCCATCTCATCAATACAGGCACAAAATGCCCAAGAGGGGAAAAAAAGGGAAGGAAACCTTGAAGGGGTAGCAGCTCCAAACAAAAAATCTCAGAAAGAGAAGGAATACAGCTATTTCAGGTGTACTCTTTGGGAAAACCAGAGGGTTTTGAGCATGAGTGATGTTCAAAGCTGCTTCCCTTAGTCGAGGTTATGTTTGCCCTGCTCCCTCTTTATCCCCAGAATGCCTTAAAAGCCTCAAATAGCTTTCCACTTGTGAATCAGTTTCTATCTGAGCTGTTACGTCTGGGGATTGTTATTCATAATGTGACAAAACTAAAATATCATGGTTTTGAATTACTCTAAAGTTAATTAAAGCAGCATGATTTTGTTCTCTGACTAATCAGCGAAAATTAATACAACATTTTAGTAACACTAATCATGCGTAACCTTTATCGTGTATCATTAACAGCTGCGGAAACTGACAGTGGAGGGATGTCAGTACAGAGGCATTCACCAGGAGCTGATGAGAGATCTTCTGAGGCTTTCCACAAGCGCCTACAGTCAGGTACGTTTGCTTTTAATAGCTGACTGGAAACACCATTACTACATGTTGTAAATCAGAGGCATTTGATAATTGCTCTCGAATTTCACGGCAATCCTGATTTAACTTTCAGGTTCGCAGCCGGGCTCAGAACGTGCTCTTCACGGCACTTGGGACGTACAATTTCTGCTGCAGAGATCTGATCCCTCATGTCCTGCAGTTCCTCAAGCCGGACAACAAAAGTGTCACACAGCAGCAGTTTAAAGTAATATAAAAAATAAGATCTTGAACACACAAACTCACAAAACAAGTTTTACATTTGTACCTCACGTTCTCTGTGTATCTGCAGGGTGCCTTGTACTGCCTTCTGGGGAATCACAGCGGAGTGTGCCTGGCAAATCTGCACGACTGGGAGTGCATCGCTCTGACATGGCCTGCGGTTGTCAGATCTGGTCTCAGCTCAGCCATGTCCCTGGAGAAGCCCTCCATCGTGCGCCTCTTTGATGACCTTGCAGACAAAATCCATCGGCAGTATGAGACCATCGGCATCGACTTCTCCGTAAGAAAAACACAAACAAGTTCCACTAAAAGTTCAGTGAGACAAAGGCAACAATAGGGCTTGAGTATAAGGGCTGAAAATTGTGACTTTGTGCTTTGTGTCTCAACGATGATGTGTGATATTTACCGAAGATCGTATTTATAAGCAGCTCTTTTGATACCTCTTCTTTATTCAAGTAGGAGGCTGCAACTTAGATACTGATGTTACCAGTATAAAACCTATGCTGAGGCACATACATGGAGGTTGTAATGCTGTGTGAGCGCAGCAAGTTTTCAGAACATCACTTTATATGGATCATTCTATCCCATCAACTAGAATTTCCATTATAAAGTTCAATGTTTTTTTGTGACCTCATTCAGGATCATATCCAGATGAAATTAAACGTGATGACAGAAACATGGCATCCATATCATCCTGGCAAATTGGAGACAATTCCTTTAAGACCTGGCAAAGCTGGGATTTTTTAAAAACAAATTCTAACCAATCCCAACTTAAAGATGCTATGAGGAGTTTCTAAGTATTTACAAAAAAGTCTCACTTTTAGATATATGCCTGATTGTAATACACGCTTTAAGATGAGTTTTATAGCATCAAAATAGGTTATCTATAAATGCTATTCCTTAGCTTGGCGGTCTGGTCGGCCAGGGCTGGACTGGCCTGGATACACAACTTCGGGAACAAGACTAAACTAGAGCAAATTTATATTATTCGGACACGTCTTAGAGCACTTGGCTGTAAGTTACGATGTATAGCCGGCTACAAAACTACGATACTAAATTTTCCAAAAATTGATTGTTGTCACACATCAAAAACTACGTAACTAGAAAGAGATGCTTTACCTCATCGCTTTGCATCCTGTAAGTTGTTGAAAAAAGAAGTTGTAAAGCAATGCAGAGTTCTGAGGAGGTTGCATTCATTAGCATCACAACAAACGCACGCTTTGGCTTGGGTCACGTCTTTACGACAGTCGCCGTGCGTGCTCATGGGTAGCAGAGTCTTTATGTTGCTGGAAATAGATTCTCCTCACAGCACCTTTAAGTGATTTAAAAAAAAAGGGAATATTTTTGCTTCCAAACGAATATACGTATCAACACCAAAATCTAATCTTTAAGTTGGGCTATTGCCAACATCTCCTGAAATTTTCAGCAAAATCTGTCGTAGTTTGTGTGTAATCTTGCTAACAAACAAACAAACATACATCGGCAAAAACATAAGCTCCTTGGCTGAGGTTATGGACACACATAGACTATCATTGCTTCACGGCCTTAACAATCACGCTGCACTAAACCGGACACTACTGCAGTTTGCTGCCATTCATTGAGGAAAGTAGCAGCATTGTTCCTCAAAACATACAAGGGAAGCACAGCAAAATCGAGTTGGATGGGACTGGTGTGACTTTTCACTGCTTGAAACCCATGAAGCCAAATTCTTGCATTTATAAAAAAAAAAACATTGGTGTATTGAGAGGTAAATAATACATCTCAAGAATAAAACATTTATTTCTAGATCTAGTCAACAGTGATATTCTCCAAAATGAATCCGGTCTCCTCCAACAGGTCAAAACAAACCCTGTCTGATAACTTTATGTGTAATCTTTTTATCCTTTTAGATCCCCGCTGCGTGCTGTGCTGTGGCCAAACAACTCATGGTTGCTGGAAATCCTCTCCCTCTGGAGCCGGTTCCCTCAGAAGAAGAGACAGCAGAGGGTCTGAAGAGGCAGGAGCTCAAAAACTCTGAGTCTGTCCAGTAAGTTCATACACTATAGCACTATAGCTTTAGATATAGATTTTAGGAGAAGATCGGATTGCAATTTTTTCTGGCAGATATTGCAATATCTATTTGATTTACGATTTTCTTCAATCAAGCTTCAGTGCATAATACATTATTTTAGAGTGTAGAAAACAGTAAGGATATCAATGATCAGAAGCGCATAACACATTATTCATCATCTAATTTTAATGATTAGTGATCTGTTTTCATTATTTAAGGGATACTCCAACTTCTACTCCTAAACAGAGGCTTTGTGTTGTTGACCTGCTTACCATCACTTCAGTAAATGCACATTGCCTGCAAATTTGTAAAACAGTATGTGTGAAATAGTTGATACAACAGATCCTTGGTCAGTCAGGAGCTCTGCAAAAAATTGCGGCTTTGGTGATCACATGACTGCGTTGTCTGAAATTGCAATTTCACTCTGAAAAAGATAAATCGTTCAGCCCTACTCAGTACCATAGCAAGACCTGGCAACTCTGCTGAATACCTATTAGTGCAAAGTGGCTTAACTCAACTCTCCAGTGACTTTATTGTCTCTCAGCTCTGTAGAGTAAAACTCATTGCTTAGAAACACACATAGATGCAAATGTTTGTCCATGTCTTTACAGGAAATACAAACAGCTCATTGGTGACCTGCTGGAGTGCATCGACAACAGGAACATGTAAGTTTACTCATATAAGATTCACTTCAGTAAATGACGTTTTTGCCTAATTTAACCTTCCTTTACTATTAATTTGTTTAAAAATCTCAGGCCTTGGAAGTTTGAGCACATTTCAATCGGCTTCCTGTCTCTGCTGCTAAGAGATGACCACCAACTCCCACCAGCTGCTGTGACGTTCTTCGTCAAAAGCCTCAACCACGACTCCCTCTATGTCCGTAAGGTGCGTCTTACACACACATTATGAAATATTTGGAAATAGCATTGAGGAATGCATCCATGGATAATAGGTGGTCATATCATATTTCAAATTGAAGTGTAGAAATTTAAACCTAAGCTCTGGCTCAGTTGTGCTGATGTGTTCTTGAGCAACCTCCTTGCTTTTGTCTAAGACAGAAAGTTTCCTTCTTGGTTAGGGCCTTTCTGTGTGGATTTTTTATTTCCCCACTGTGCATCTGTGGGTTTTTTTTAGTACTCTGACCTTGTCGCAGAGACTTTAATCTTACTTGTTAGGTTAATTGGAGGTTCCACATAGTCCAGAGGTGTGAGTGGGTGCATTTTTGGTTTACTCTCTCTCTTGCCCCTTTCAGACTGGCCAAAAAACCCACTTAAACCCTAATTTACATAATGATGTAGGCGTAATGTGCCCACAGCATAACATCTAGCTGTCCCCTCCTTCCCTAATTTACATGACTCTTTGCCGTCTCATTTCTTTCAGTCTGCGCCGAGTTTGTACATTTTGTAAAGAGGGACAGAAGTACAAAGTATGGAAACAGCTGACCAATGTGTCAAAGGCTTCCATGTTCCTTTCTATTGTTTACATGGACGTGTTTCGGCGCGCGGATGATCTCATCAACATGATGTCCTCAGCTAGATGCACCAGTGGAAAAGAAACAGCCACACAGCTCGTCTGCAGCCAATTAGGCCTGGGTCTGCTGGCAGTGGGAAAGAAGTCACTTGCCAGTTGTTAGCGGATTAACCCATGTTGACAAACCTGCGTAACCCACATATCACCCAATCACAACTTTGGCAGGCTCCAGCACTTTGCAACCCTGAAGAGATCAGCAATATAGATGTCAGATGAAGTTCTTAGACAGCTAGAGAAGTGTTCTACAAACTTAAGCTTACATATCGTTTAAACAGCACTTAAAAGAACAGAAACCTGATCTTCTAAATCCGAATTTAATTGTTGCATCTGCACAACAGTCAGACTTAAAGTGATACACCAACTTTTTTTTCTTTTTGTGCCTTGCCTCACTCCCAAGTCCATGACAAGCAGATAGACACCTTTCTTTCAACTGTGCGCCAAGAAACGAGAAAGAGATGACAACTAATTAGCTAAGCTCAAACACCGGGAGTCAAAGGGTAGCACTAGCCTGCCTCTGCCCACAGTCATCAGATAAACTCTTCAAGAACTCTAAACAGTCCTGCATGTTATGACTTGTTTTTTTACTGCATTAAGTTATGATGTCTTCTGCAGGTTTATCTGATGACTGTAGGCAGAGGCCGGCTAGCTATAGCCTATTGACTCCCAGTAAGCTAGTTATCAGTGGGTGAAGTTTATTTGCATCTTTCTTGTTAATTGACATGCATATGAAAGATTGGTGTCTATCAGCTCGACTCGGGAATTAGACAAGACACAAAAGTAAAAAAAAAACGTTGGTGAATTCCTTTAAAGAAATGTAGAAATCAAGTTATTAATGGAAGTACCAAAACACTAAATGATATTAAAGTAGTCACAAGTTAGAGTTATCCTGTGTCCTGAGAAACATTGATAACCTGAAAAGCTGTCAACTTTTTTCACCGTCTTAAAAACATGGTTTCTTTAAAGGCTTCCTGCAGAAAATATTGTATTTTATTGCATGGAATATAGGTATATGTTAAGAATATAATACAGTCTGTCCTGCTAAAATGTTGCTTGAATATTCTCCTTTCCTCCATTAGGTGGCGATATCAGCTGTGGCAGGGATTATGAAGCAAATCAAGAGACCCCACAAGAAAGTGCCCATCAGCCCCTCTGAGCTGTGTAAGTATCATGAAGAGTTTTGATTTACAGCTCTGTTTAAAGTTAATAACACCTGTTAAACTTTAAGTCCCGTTAAAGTTAATCTAAAAAAGTCTTCTGTTGTCTTTGGTAGGTGGAAACGAGGAGCTGAGTGATATGGTAGCAGGAGACCGACAGGACAACCAGTGGCTCCAGTACAGCAAAAACAACCTGCCGCACACACAGCAGGACTGGGACAAATGTGTGTTTATTGAGAAGACGCACTGGGGATACTACTGCTGGCCAAGGTACTCTTTTTAATAACATTGTATCTCTGAGGTACATTTTATTATGTTTAGTTGACCTTTTGTATCTCATGAGGTTTTTGTTTGCTATGTTTTTAATTTCATTTTAGTCTAGTGTTTAGCTGATTTAGTCATTATTATTTCTTATTACCTTTTTTTATTTTTAATCCTCTTAATCTGTTTTATTTCTTTATTTTAGTTCATACTTATTATTTGTTATTTTATTTTCTATGAACTGATTTTCTTTTGCCATCCTACTTTTAGCTGCTTTTATTACACATCTGTTTTTTTTGGTTACCTCATTTTACCATATTTTGTATTTAAATATTATTATATGAATTCCTTTATTTATTTACCTTACTTTCCCTATAGTATTTTTCTAATTTAATTTCTTATGATTTTTAGTGATAATAATAGTATTAGCTCCTGTGTTTCCCCAATTTTTATTAAAGATAGTGTTTCTTCAGTCTTCCTCAGTCTTTTAAATCTGTTTTATATCTAGAATTTCCTTTATAAGTTTTTGTGCATTTTATTAATTTGATGTGTGTGTTGTATGTGAATTGTGAGGGTGGGTGGGATCTTTTGTTTTCATTGATATGCAGTTTTCAACTTTTTATGTCATTTATTGCTGTTTTATTTTGTTTATTAGGTGAAGGACTTTGTGCTACAATTGTTTGTATTATAAGTGCTGTATAAATAAAGTTTGATTGATTAATTTTCTAGAAACCTGATGATTTATGCCCCACTGGAGGAGCAGCCCAAACAGAACCTACCCAGAGAGGAAATGACTGAGGTTTGTGAGCACATTGAAGTAGTAAACACGAACATGGGCGGTTATGTGTTTGCATTATGTTTCTAAAATTCCCATTTTCCCTGTCTCAACAGCGGGAGCAAATCATCTATGATCATTTCTCCGATTCAGTCTTCATTAACCAGTTCGTCGAGTTTCTCTCTCTTGAGGACCGTAAAGGCAAAGACAAGTTCAGTCCTCGCAGGTTCTGTTTGTTCAAGGTATGCTTTCCACAGGAGAGGTGGTAAAAACGAAAGAGTCACTTAAATCAGCTGCGATGATATTGATATACACTTCCTCTTCATTTCTCAGGGATTGTTCCGCAACTTCAACGATGCCTTTCTTCCCCTGCTGCGGCCGCACATGGAGCGTCTGGTGGCTGACTCTCATGAGAGCAAGCAGCGTTGTGTTGCAGAGATCATCTCCGGACTGATCAGAGGCTGCAAGCACTGGAGCTACACAAAGGTACGGAAATAAAAGACATACAAATAAGGTGGCTTACTGTCTAAAATGTTGGAGTCAGAGTCTTGGTGGTACTGCTTTTTCATTTTTACGCTGCTCCCTGACAGTAAGAGGTCATGCTATGTTTTTACTCTTGATAGTGTGTTTTGAATGTGTCCTTGGCATGATAAAGTGCTTCATCAACAAAAAAAAATGCAGTATCTGGACTTCTATCTGTCCTCCTGTGAGCAAAGCCGCACCTGGCACAGTTTATCTTGTAACCTCCAGCAGGATTCCAAGGAAGCTGCTCCGATACTTTTCACAACTTGGAGACATTGCTGACCTTCGACTGTCAGTGTCTCTATCAGTGTTCAGTAACTAATAAAAACAAGAGACACTTTAATACAAAATAAAATAAAATAAAAACAAAATGGAGTTTATACAGTGGAGTTTGAGACCGTTGCGCAGAGTGAGCCATCTTCTCATCTAACCTGTTTGGTAGAAAGAGAGGAGGTAAACAAACATGCATGCACTAATTTAGATAGTATGTGTTTCTTTTGTTTTTGTTTTTTTGCTGCTTGCAGCTATCTGTGAACAAAATTCATATCCTCACAAAAAAGAGCCACGCAAAGGTCCCACAGCTCGATTGCCTTTGTTTCCTCCTCTGTTATTGTGATGATGTCACAGTGCTTTCATGCAGCCACACTATTAAGTTACTGCCTGCCCAAAAACAAAGTGATGCAGTCTAAACGATAATGAAAAGCTACGCAGAGTCGAAGTGATTGAGCAGATACCACACTGGGAAAGGCATCGTTAGACTGTGACTAAAGGTGGATTAGGTTTTATTTTTGATGAATAGGATTTGTGAACATGCTTCATCAGTATATATCATGTGAATCCACATTAATACCAACTATAAGCTGCTTAAGAACTAAAATAAAAGCGTGTTGTTTTACAGGTTGATAAGCTCTGGGAGTTTTTGTGTCCTCTGCTTCGCATCGCTTTGTCCAACATCACAATTGAGACGTACGCAGACTGGGGCACCTGCATCGCCACCGCCTGTGTAAGCTCCTGTTTGTTCATATCATCATGTCTTTACCCTGTCATTATTTTGACTAATTCTTCCTGACTCTTTTGTGACTGTCTGTTGTTTTTGAAACCTTACAGGAGAGCAGAGACCCGCGTAAGCTCCACTGGCTGTTTGAGATGCTGATGGAGTCTCCTGTCAACGGAGAGGGGGGCTCCTTTGTGGATGCCTGGTGAGTTAAAGGGCAGCCACTGATGCAGACGTTGACCTAATTTACACTTTGTATCAACATAAAGTCTGGACAATCAGATACCAAAGTAATTTATGCACAGTATGAACTAATCTAAATTCTGATGGATCGTAGTTTTATGTCTAAATTCTACATCAGTCTGCGATTTCCTTGTCTGACTTCAAAGACTTTACAGTGATACACACTGGTGTACATTGAAGACCTGGTGAAGAGGCTCTGCTTGCCTTTTACCTCATGCCTAGTCTGTTGTAGGCAAGGAGGAAAGTGTCATCCAGCATGCCCACTTTGCATTAAATTGAGCTGGTATTTGAATCTAACATGACCCAGCAAGGTCAGTGTGATAAATAGTGTTATACTTGTGTTAATGTTTCCTTAGAGGGCATGTTTGTCAGAGAATTACAGAGAAAAGGTGTAAAGCAAGAACTGTTATGGTCTAAGCTTGTGGTCTACATGCTCTTGTTCATATGTAGGGCAAAGCATTTAACCAGCACATAACATGCAGCAAAAACTAACCAATGAAGCTTCTCCTTGATTACACCTCTAGACACTTGCATTAATGCCATGAGGACATAATATCTGTGTCAATTCAAGCTGCGTTATGGCATGGATGTGACAACCCCCGCCTGAATCTGCAGGCTTTTAAACCCTGGGTCCAGGGTGAAACGTTTTGAAAATGTCTTAGTATCTGTTTCTGTCAGAACAGGAATCAGCATGGTCAGGTTTGTCATTGCTCCTCCAAGCAAATGTAGATTTGCTGTCAATACTCTGACCAGTGGGGACGAATTTGTTATTTTCGCCAAGGACGCTACAAACCTACATTGCCAACTACTAGCCTGGCATCACACTACAGCTTTTTCAGTCGTTCTCGTGTCTAAATGCGAAGGGAAAACCTTCAGATTTCTGGTGACAACATTGTCATGTAAATGGAGCTTCAGTCTGCGTGCCCCCCCTCTCCAAAATAAAGACCCTGTCCACGGCTGTAGGGCCAGTTCAGACATACACCAAAACCAGAGAGGTAAACATGGAGCATGTGCATACATCATGAGAGATGTAAACAAACACTGGTGTCTGCTGATCTCTGTGCCCTCTTTTTGCTCACATGGGAGCAGAAGATTTTCCTGTTAAGGCCTGAACAGGCTCAGTGGCTTCTGCAGCACGAACACTGCACTGTATTCCGCCATTGTTTGTTATTGTCAAGGTTCATTAATACAGTTTAAGGGAGAGGGGGGGCTATTTCACTGTTTCTGAAATATCTGTTTCACTGTACACATGGAAAAACATGGCCAGAGTGTACTGATCCAATCTGGGACCCAAAATGCTGTATCCATGCGGCAAAAATGCCTATATGATCAAAAACTTAAGAACTATGCCTGAATCCATCTGCATTTGGGTGCCCGTGTAAGATACTGCCTGTGGAGATGGAACAACTCAACCTATCTCCCCCCCTTTCTGTCTCTGGCATTCATAATAGAAGTGAAAGTTTCACAAGGGCATAAATATTATGGCTTGAAATGGCAGCGTGAATAGGGCAACAGCTTCTCCCCCTCACTTCATCAATGGCGTGTTATGAAGAAGTGGTGGGACACTTTTGAGTAAGAAAATCTTGCTGGGTTCAGCTTAGCTGAAAGTGAGTGTAAGTTGTAGGAGATATGTTGTTGCAGAGTGTGGGTACACCCACTGATGTGCAGACTGCTTGGTATCAGATTATTCAGTCAAGCACAAGTCAAGTCAAGTTTATTTATAGAGCACCTTCAAGAAGACAGCAGTCGATCAAAGTGCTGTACACAAAAACATAGAAATAAATTAATATAACAATAAAAATAGAAAAAAATTGTAATAAAACAGTAAAAGTATAAAAACTAAAGTGCCTGTGATTTGTATAAGCTCACTGATGAAACACCAGGGAGAAGAAGTGGGCCTTTAAGGAAGATTTAAAAATTTCTATGGTCTGGGAGGCTCTGATATGGATGTGGAGACTGTTCCACAGTCTTGGGGTGGCCACTGCAAAGGCCCTGTCACCTCTCGACTTAAGTCTGGTTTTTGGGACCTCCAACAGCAGCTGGTCAGAAGACCTTAGGGCTCTGGTTGGGGAGTGGCGATGTAGGATTTCAGACAGGTAAAGAAGGGCAAGACCATAAGGGGTTTAAAAGTGATTAAAAGAAGTTTAAAATTGATGCAAAAGCGGACTGGGAGCCAGTGGAGGGACGCTAAAACTGGTGTGATGTGGTCACGCTTTTTCTTGTCAGAGAGGAGTCGAGCAGCAGCGTTCTGGATGAGCTGAAGGCGGTTAACGGATGACTTATCCATGCCAATGTATAAGGAGTTACAGTAGTCATGTTTACGCCTGTGAGAAATAGGGCACAGATGTGAGGAAATTCAAAAAGCCGTCAAGAGTCAAACTGATTTTACTTCTTTCTCCAGCCGTTTGTACGTCCTGCAGGGTGGTTTGGCTCAGCAGGAGTGGCGCGTTCCAGAGCTCCTCCACAGGCTGTTGCAGTACCTGGAGCCCAAACTCACACAGGTCTACAAGAATGTACGGGAACGGATCGGCAGGTAGGCACCCTTTGAAAACCTTGAAGAAGAAAATGTGCTCAAATCACTACGGCCCTGTTTGTAATTTTCATGGTTTTGTCTAATACTTTCTGATGTTTTCCTTCCAGCGTGCTCACATACATCTTCATGATTGATGTCAACCTGCCGTACACTCAGCCCACCACCTCGCCGCGCATCGCAGACTTTACCGAAAGAATTCTGGTGCAGCTAAAGCCTCTTACTGAGGGTGACGAGGAGATTCAGAACCATGTGACTGAGGAAAACGAGGTGGGGGAGCAAGATGAGCGGACGCAGGCTATCAAGCTTCTCAAAACAGGTTAGTCAAAGATTGATATACGTGTCTAAACACAGCCTAAGTGGTTTTGTTTTAATTGAGCGTATAGTTGAAAGTGGAATCATCAGCATTAATTTCTTGGTGATTAGTGGTAGATGTTGTATTTTACAGCGTAAACACATAACAGCTGTATCCTGCCTGAAGCTCTTTACTTTACTTACATTACTGTAGCAGTGTCCCTGAGTTTAAAAAACTGCAAAAATGGTTTCAAATACAGATAATTAAGTTTTGAACCGTAGATAAAAACTGCATATGATTAAGGGTTCAGAAATGGGTAATAAAGACATCAAACACTTAACAGCCTTAGTTAAAACAATGAAAAGTAAATAACAAGCAGAACTTTACTTGATTTGTCTAAACAAAAACACATGATAACATTTGATCAGGTCTTAAATCTGATGTTTTTAAATTTCAGGCCATAAAAAGTTGAGATGCATAATGTTGACAGGCCAACATCTTTATTGGCTATGTTTTCATGTAGTCATTGACCCTTTCATAACCGGAACATTTACAATAACCCGGGTGTGCACAGCCATGTAAACACCGAAAACCCTTTTGAAAAACTGGAATATGCTCATATTCTAATTTTTCAAAACCCGAAAATCATCCCTGGGTTACTCCTTTTCTTACCCCAATATTTGGCTAGTATATGCCTATCTGGATATCCCCATCCGCATTGGTCTTTTGAGTCAAAAGTACTTGTAAAATGGCACAGCTCTGGCTCCATTTTCTGTTTCTTCACATTCTTGCCTTCCATTAATGCAGAAATTGACAAAGTATATTGTCAAGTTCAGGTGTCGGGTCAGTACCAGCACCATAGTGCAAATGAAGGCAACTGCTACCTGCTCATTCTCCGCCGTGCTGCTGCTGTTGTTGTCGTTGCTATTAGATACGGAGAGAAAAAGCGGAAATGACGCACATTGCATATGGCGTTCTTGTTGTCCGTGCATTGCTGTTTTGATCATGATACCATGTAAGGAGGAATAACCCTGTTAAATGGGTTATTCCGAATGTTTCAGAAAAACGGGAAATTGACCTTAGCCCGAATATTGACTGCATATAAATGTAGCCAGTGTTTGCTGATATTTACAGCCAATATTTTGACCATAACAATTTGTCATAAATACCCCATATAGTAGTTGTAGTATTGGCAAAAAAAATCAAATGTACCATGATGCTTTACCTTTTCAAAAGTATAATTTGTTGATCTAATTCTCACACCGTGGACTGCAGTCATTAAAAAAAAGTTCCATCTTAGTAAAAAAAAGACTTTGTACCCATGACTCGAAATATCGGTATCAAAATTGGTATCTGCAATAATGAGTTCAGAAATATCGGTATCAGATATTGACAAAAATCCAACATTGTGCATCCCTTAAGGAAGACTTAAACATAAGACTTAACTAAGAGCCTCTTTATTAAGACTAAGTTTGGTTGTAAACACAAGGTAGCATGATAACATTACGCTGTAACACCTGTAGATGTGTCTTTTAGTGTAAACTTCTGTAAACTAAATAAGTGCTTGCTGTGATGATCTTAGCCTGTTTATAAAGTTGTTGTATATTGTGCACAGAAAGAAACTATATGGGATCCAAAACATTATGAAGTAGTACTTTGTGTTCTACTTGGTTGTCTTGTAGCTTTAATGTGATTGTTATTACTACTACTACTGCTACTACTACAGCAGTGTGATGAGTGAACTTACTGCATCAGGGAACGATAGATTCAAGAGAACCCTGCCAAAAGGGAAATACCCACTTGTACTGAACAACTCTCTTAAGCAGTCCAGATGTAAACACTACTTTAAACTTGACTTTTTAGTAAGTAGAAACTCTAATTGGGGTCCTTTATAACACTTGTTTCTTTATTTCTGTAGTTCTGAAGTGGCTGATTGCAAGTGCTGGTCGCTCCTTCTCCACTGCTGTTTCTGAACAACTCCGCTTGCTCCCCCTGCTCTTCAAGGTGAGAAACATAAGAAAAATTATCTATCACTTTTATTATGGCCTGTTGCACAGCACTTAAGGACTGACATGATGCCTGCCTCCTCATTTATCTACTCTGCCTTTTGTCCCAGATCGCTCCAGTCGAGAACGACGACAGCTATGATGAACTGAAGAGAGATGCAAAGACCTGCCTGTCTCTGATGTCTCAGGGACTCCTCTACTCTGAGCAGATCCCCATGGTCCTCACCGCTCTTCAGGAGGTCAGTTATCAAGACTTTTTTTTTTTTTTTTTTTTACCTCTCATGACAGGACATCTCAGAGGCCCTCTGGTCTTTGAACTCAATATTAACCCTCAAGAGTTCCTTTAATAAACTCCCTTCTCTTGGCCCTGATGTCAGCTTTCATAAACTACTATAAAATAAAATAATTTAAATGTTTTTCTTCTTTAAATGAGTCGGTCTAAAAACTACTTCAGCCTGAAATATACATGTCAAATATTAATTATATATATATATATATTTTTTTTTTTTTTTTAACCCTATAAACGGTGGTGTGTTCACACAATTCCACTTTTTTTATTGTTTAAAAATACAAAAATAATTTCCATCAAATCTATTCCAGAAGTATTTTATTATTGATATTAATTAGTGCTGTTGCATTATAATTTCATATCTGCTTAAAGTCCCCAAATAAAGAATTTGAATTCTTGAACATCACAAAATTGTAGTGAATGACTAATAAAATCAATACACTAAGAAGAGAACATTTTTTATTGGTGGTTGAATAAAACCTAAGTCAGGGCATCTTGTCCAGAAAATTCTAAGCTCAATCAGGCAACTCAAATTACACTTTAAGTGTGTTTCAGAAATCAAATTCAAAATAAGAAAAGGTCGAGGACATCCAACAAACCAGTTAGCCCTGATGCATTATTAAGAAAGCTGTACAAACACAGATAAATACATTTAGAAATAAAATAAGGCTGAGTCTACAGTAGGCCATTCCTTTGTTTGGTTTGGCGAGCGACGCATGCGTAAAGTGACACTTCCATGTACGGGTCGTTCAACTGGACAATATTAAAACGTTTGTGTGCTATAATCAATCTTGCGATTAATTATTTATAACTCATTAATTTGCGTTGTAATTAATTAATTTAATTAATGCACTAAAGTGACAGGTCTAATATTAATATTAGACCCTGGGTGGATCGGCAGCAACATTGATGTTGGTCTTGTTATATTTTCTGCAGTGTTACATTTAAAAAAAAAACAAGCCAACACAAAAACAGTCTTGTAAACCAGGGGATAAAAATATACATTTTCCCTGACATTCATCATCTCAGCTGTTAAATTATAATTTATATATATTACACATTTTCACTTCAACAAGTCAGTCTTTTAAAACTACACAAGCCTGAAATATGCGTATCATATATTTGTTTTGTTTTCTGGATTGTAACCATTTAAAGGCAAGTATGCTCACACAGATCCCCTGTTTTCAAAAAAGCAAACAAAATATTTTAATTAAAATACATTTAAATGCTTACTTGGTTATCATTATGGTTAGGCCCTGAGGTGGTGAATAATTGGGAACAACACTGATGTCAAAGCATTGTGTTTTTTAGGAAAGTTGCAGAAATCAGTCAAAAAAAACCCCCGCTGTGATTGACTTTTTGGCATGCTTTGAATGGGCAAAATAGCGCCATCTAGTGGATACATTTAAAAAAAAAAGAGCTTGCAGTTTAATAAGGCATCTCAAATAAAGGAATACATCCGTTTGTTCAGGTAAATGTGGGATAAAAATGTATTTTCTGTAGTTTTAAGATTCAAGATTCCTTTATCATCATCTCCAATGTTTATCCATATACACAATTAATATGAGATGTGAGTTCTCACCAGCGTTGCTGTGCAAAAACTACAATATAAAGATAATTAAGTAAAACATGAAGGAGATATAAAAATGTTTAGGGAGGGGGCACAGGCTGTTGATCAGTCTGAGATCCTGCGGGGGAAAAAAGTGTCCATCTTTCTGCTGGTCCTGCAGCAAATGCTCTTGTTTCTTCTCTCAGATGGTTATATGGAGAAGATGTGGTGGAAGGGGTGGTGAGGACCATGATGATGACAGTGGCTCTATTGATGCAGTGCAATTGGATTTTTTTTTGTCAATAGGAGTAAATGTGTCCATTTGGTGTTGCTAATCTATTTAAGGCTAATGTAAGGAACTGAGACAACATCTCAAAAAATGAACAAAAACATGAATATCTTCAGGAAAATTTCTGCGATATTTATTCAACATAACTAAAATGGATTGAAAAACTGAATGGCACAATGTGTCCCTATGATTTCTGAAGGGTTAATGGGACAAAAGACCCTGAGAGAATGACATCTAAATCTGAATTCTTGTAGTTTTGTTAGCTAAAGTAAATTTGTAATTCAACAAATTCCTTCTGGTAGTGTTCAGGCTTCTAAAGAGGGGATAGGAACTTAAAAGAGGTGACTCCAAGTGCTCAGGTAGATTCCCTGCAGATTTTTTTTTCAGCTAGTTAGTGTATATTAATAAAACAAAGCAGTTCCTTTATATAAATAAAAAGAAATTAAAAATATACAAATTGGTAACAAAACAGTTAAACACTCTAAAACTCAGATTCTGTAATTGGAGTAAATGTGCGAAAATCAGCAACCCCAGAATAGGTGGTTTTACAAGCTAAGTCAGATTTCAAATCTTACCTGGTATGTACTTATTTTAAAATGAAGGACAGAGGATGTGCACTGCTGTGGTAATGTCAGTCGAGGTTACAGTGTGACTCTTGCATCAGCTGTGCAGAAGTTATGGCCTGAAGTTCACATGAAACCCCATTTTGAATCTAACATGTTCATGATAAGTTGGGCTGTGTCAATAGTCTTAAGAGCTTTCCTTTTAAGCCAAAGCACTGCATAATAAATGCACATCAAGCTTTTGTTTTATTTACACACACAAAAGCAGAGATGCTCACTCATAGCATTCCCGCGTGCCTCTCCACTGTCGTGCCTCTCTTCCTACCTCTGGAGATGGAACAGACGGGGGGATCACTTGTTACCCTGAGGCCCTCCTCACACGAGGATGGCCCCGTATTGTCTTGGCGTCAGCATCAAAACATGTATCGCTGTTGGGGTGCTGGTTTGGCGGAGTGGTTAGCAACCAGGCACCCCATGTACATGCTTCTGCCGGTCCAGGTTCGAATCCCGCCTGTGACCAGTTTGCAGAGTGTCTTCCCCTACTCTCTCACCCACTTCACAAGCCTATCCACTGTCTCTCTCCTATCAATAAAGGCAAGAAATGCCCAAAAAATACATTTAAAAAAAAAAAAACATGTATCGCTGTTTACACACCGTATTGTACATAGGCTTGTGCATTTACATGACAACGCAAAATCCACGAGGTTCCACCCAAAACTGTCGTCGGGTTACCCGTCTGGTTCTGCTCCGAGGTGGATTCCACAACAAGTGCTCATGCACTCATAACATGCTGCGTCTCTGCATGAGCACTTGTTGCTGTTGTTGCCATAGCCAGTGTTGTTGGTGTTCTATGAGCGAATGTTGGTATAAAAGTCGTAGCAATATTTGTCGCTGCTGGAACAAGATCAGAATCAGCCCGGCTGCCGCCATTGTTGTTGTTGTTGTTGTGTGTGTGACAACGTGGGTTGGGGGGTGGGGAGGAGGAGGGGTGCTATGAGGTCACCATCTTTTCCGGACTTATCTGTTTATACCAACTACGGCATGAATACGAATACGCAGATATCCACTTGCAGACTGGTTTTCAAAAAAGATGCGGAGTCATGGACAAATGACACGCGTCTCCGTGTGTCAGTATCACCAGATCGATAGTTTATTTTACCGGAGTCTTACAAATCCGTACTCATGTAAAGCCCACCTCAGAGCGTTAACAGTGGAGACAAGACGTCCCAAAGGCATAATATTACACCTTGAGATTAGGCTAATGTTGGGTTGCACCTGGTTGATGCAAGGTTCATTTTTACTACCACAAATAAAAGTAACTTTATTTGTACAGCACTTTTAAAAACATACTTGACATACTGTCGAGGAAGGTGAGGAAACCTAAGACCCAACAAAAATCTTCACAACAATTCAGGCCTAGGGACTCAACATAGTCCAAATAACACACACGGACCCATGTGATTCATTGTCTGAAATCCTGCATTCCCATCTTGCCAAGCTTTATGTCCAACAACTTCACTTTGCTAAATGTGTAACAACCCAATCAGGGAAGAGAGGCAGGAGCTGTGGACGTGACGATTCAGTTACATAAAGTGAGACCATAAAGGCCAAAGATGAATGATAAGAGTGCAAAAACAAGGAAAAGGGAAATGGGAATAAAAAGAGGGAAAGCACTGAGACAACAGAGCAAACCATAGCTAAAACTGTTGTGACAAGATAACAGAAGAAGAAGTTGAGGAGGTCTAACAGGAAAGGCTCGATCTGTTTGATTAATCCATGACAGGATGTTGAATCAGCGGTTACCAAAATTTTCTTATGTGGTGTTTTTTTTATTCAATATAACCAGTGTTTCTCATTTTGTATAAAAACACGAAAAAGAGGATTGATGATTACAGGGCTTTTTAAAGTCCAAATAAATCTATAGATATTTGATTTTTGAAACTAAGGCCTTAGAAAGTCCTAAAAAGTATTTTTTTTCTTGAAAGCAGTCTTAGATTTGATGGCACTATTTTAAGGACTGTAACACAATATTGCTGAAACAAAGCCCTGTTATTTTTTACACCTTGAGACATTCACAGTTATTCTCTGAGGCTGTGGTGTGTGTTTTAATTGGAGTGAGGGAGACACACAGACTCATTGGAGGCAAGCCACAGCTCTGTTACTGCCTCGAGAGCCTGAGCAAAGTGGGGATCACCTCATATTCCATCCCTGTGATGTTCAGTGAAGGCGTAAATGTTGGGGCTTGAAACGGCAGTGTGAATTGGGCTTATGCCGGTTTGGGGCAGGGCAACAAAAAACAATAAAAAATGACAAAATAAAATTCAAAAACGCACGAAATAAAAAAAACGCGAAGGTGATTTTTTTTTTACCCTCCTCACCCACTGAAGCAAAACACTCGCTTCAATGTGGAGGAAGACGAGGTCGGGGAATTAGCTGATGCTCCTTTGTCAAGTAAATCGGTTGTGTGGACCTATTTTCTAAGTTAATTTGCTTTGTAACGTCTGAGAAACTCAATTAAAGGTGACCATATTTCTTGAAAATCTTCCCCCCTTTCCCCTGACAATATAAGTAAGCCATACATTACACGATGCACTGAGGGCACATCTGTTTTCCTCCAGCATAAAGATATCATCCTCCTGGCCAGCAGTTGTCCAAAGTCAGCGAGTTTCAGTTGTCTTGAGGTAAAAGTGCAGTTCTCTGGGTATATACCAGCGTAGAGTGGGTTGTTCCACTGTGGAAACTGGACGGTCATTGGATAAACACTGAGCTTTGTCCCACCCATCGGACGCTCAGCATCTCTGGGGGTCTATGAGGCAGTGGGCTGGCCTGGACGCTCGGCTTCTGCATAATGATTGGATGATCTGTCTGAGGCCGAATCCCTTTTTGATTGACAGTGAAATGAGCCAATCAGCGATCTTGAAGTATAACCCTCCACCGGAGCATCTTCTAAGTTGTACATTCAGTTGTTCTGGAGAGGAGCTTCTCCTGTTTAAAGCGGCTCAAGTCTTACACCCACAACACAATGGACCAAGGCCGTTTAAGCAGTCTAGCTCTGCTGGCCTTTGAGAGAACACTGGTAAAATCCCTGGAAAAGACACCTAGTTGGCACGACAGGGTCACAGATCATTTTTTTGAAAAGGAACGGAGAGTAGAATTCACATTTAAATAATAAACAAATTTATGATGTAGGCCGGAAAAAAATGAGCTTCCCCTCCTTGACTGACCAGCAGCCACCCGTGGTATATACCCAACACAAACATCCTTGCTCGAAAAGGCACACTTGCTCCATTGATCTTGGACAAAGTTTGTCCAAAAAGCTGAATAACTCTGCTGGAAGGAGGGCCTGGTTCAAAAAGCTGAAGGATAACTTCTAAAGATGAGCATTTCTAAAAGGTGGAGCTTCTTTCATTAAATTGATTGTTGAGTTTGACTGAATAAAGCACTGTTTCTGTTAGACAAAGGCTTATCATTGAGGTGGATGTGTTTCTTCTGTGTTTCAGATTGCTGGCAGCAGCTCCTGGCACGCTCGCTACACCGTGCTCACATACCTGCAGATAATGGTCTTCTACAACCTGTTCACCTTCATGAGTGACCAGAAAGCTGTGAATGACGTGCGAGGGCTAGTCATACAGCTGCTGGAGGACGAGCAGCTGGAGGTAATGGAAAAGTGCACACTCACAGCTGTTGTAACATTTAAACCACGTAGAATAAAGCTGAAACATGTAGTCACACGGACGATATGTCCCCTGGAAGATGTTTAAAAGACGAGGAAACATATGGCCGTCTGATTATGTAACCAGCTCAGCGCTAATGGCACATACAGGCTCGTTTATGCTAGCAGGCTCCGCTGTAGTGATTCAGCACTCTCCTCCTGGCTCTGCTACACCCCCCCAAGTCCTCTTGCTGTTTCTATGGTAACCACAGGCTGCAGTAATCTGTTGCTATGGAGATAACGTCCAGAGGATGAGAGGGAGAGGGATGGAGTTGAGACAAAGGAGAAGTGGGGGAATAATGGAAGTGGCCATTTTTTTTTATTATGTGGCCTTGTAAACTTATATGAACCTCATGGATGGGCTTTAAAGAATGAAACTTTGAATATACTCTTTACTTTAGATTCATCTTTATGTGGAAGACAGATGGCTGACGGTAGAGAGAGGCTGTTTTAACTGTTGAAATGTTTGTGTTCATTACAACTTCAGTTAACCTGTTCTGCCCCAAAGTAGGCTACCTGATTTTGGGAATAAAAAAATGTACGAAAAAGTGAACTATTCATGTAGAAATATAGTCATGCTGCACATCAAATAAAACAGGAAAAACTCTGCCACATGAACACATAAGCCATTATTACAAGCAACAAAAGCACAATAAAAACACCAAGCAAAAATTAAACAAAAAAATCTAAATCTGTAAGTTAAACCTGGCATTGCGCTCAACACATTTTCACCTTTAACTCCAACCTACGGCAAGCTACACACACAAACAAGACATCTGCCGAAAGCTGAGACCAAGACCTTTCCATAGACACCAAATGTATAGTTCTACGACCAAAACTCTGGAAACGGGCTGAGATATAGCCCTTTGCATTTTACCGTCTTAGGCGTCAATGGAGGCGTCACATGATCAAATATTGCAGTTTTTAGGTTTATTTTTAGGCTTTTTTGATTAAAAAGAATGTCAGATCAGTGACGCAAAAGAGTTCATTACATGGGGAAGTGCTACATATACATTTTAAACACTGTATTTAGTAAATTTGGCTTTTATTTGACAAAATACCTATGTTTTTGACCTTAGGCTCAACATTCATTGTTTTTTTTTCTTTACCATATTGTTAAAAAAAACTCTTTAATTTTGCTCTGCATCACTTTATAACAATAGTCTATTGCAGAGATGAAGTAGACATATTTTATTATTAATTTGTAGAGTTTTACAGCCACTCCAGTATCATTTTCAAGAGATATTCACAATAAAAAGTTGTTTTTTTTCTTCAGGCGAGAATGAAATTTTCAAAATATTCCTACTAATATCTTCATTCACTCTGTCTTAGTAACACACACTGATAATTACACATCTGGACAAATTTCTCAAGTGTTGCTTTTTTATGACACCAAAAAAAATCATATAGAGCTTGTTGTTGTAGAGATACACTCTTTTCTTTATGAGTATGTCATTTTGAAGCAGAACCCTTAGAAAAGGAGCTGAATAGGTTAAAATGTTCATCTTTCCTCTCTGCCTCTCTTCAATAAGGTAAGAGAAATGGCGGCCACGACTCTGAGTGGTTTCCTTCAGTGCAACTTCCTGTCCATGGACGCCCCCATGCAGGCACATTTCGAGGCCCTCTGCAAGACCCGCCTGCCAAAGAAGAGGAAGAGGGAGCTGGGCTCTGTGGTCGACACGATACCGTCTGCCGGTGAGGATCAATAAAGTGCGATGAGATGCTAAAATGTCCACTTCTCTGATCATCTTGATGTGACCTCTCGTGTTGGGTTTTTCAGACCTGGTGCGGCGCCATGCCGGTGTCCTGGGACTGAGTGCGTGCATTCTGTCCAGCCCGTATGACGTGCCCACCTGGATGCCACAGCTGTTGATGGACCTCAGCGCTCACCTCAACGACACACAACCTATTGAAGTATGCACATATTAATCACCAATGTCATTGCAGAGGGATTTTATTTTACCCTCTTGCTTTTGTTATGAATAAAAACAGTGAAGTTTTTGACTGGAAACAAACATGCTGATATCTTGTTTTTGTCACTTTCAAGATGACTGTGAAGAAAACGTTGTCAAACTTCAGACGGACCCACCACGACAACTGGCAGCAGCACAAACAGCAGTTCACCGACGACCAGCTGCTGGTCCTGACCGACCTGCTGGTGTCTCCTTGTTACTATGCCTAAAACCAGGTAATACGTTCAGCCTCTCCCTGAAAAAACATCACCGAGTATGAGTCAGGCATACAAAAAAAGACACATAAGTTCATAAGAGGAAATTTTTATTGATCCTAAGGTAGCAAAAAGCAAACAACAAAAGGTACAAAACCAGTACAGAAAACAGCATCAATGAAATACATCATTAATTTGATATATATTACCAAACAGTAAAGAAGAAAATGTATTTGAAATGTTTAAGTCAAGAGGTTCATTTGTGTTGGTTTGTCTCCCACTGTCTCTCGTGCACCATCAGATTCAGGAACAATGTTTTTTTAGTTATTTGTCTTTTAAAGGTGCACCATAATTTTGTTGTTTGCTGAGTACAATGAAAAGAAAGTCTCTGAGTCAGATTCTTTTTTGGAAGCTCTAAGTGGGCATTCTGCACAGACATGCTTCTTATTTTACAATGTCTCCCTGTAACAAGTAAAAAAATAAAATAATAATAATAATGATAAACTAAAGACAGTGTTGTAGCTTACCTCTTTAAGTGTTACAAGTTGAGTTAAAGTGTACAAATTACAAACACCCTAATACTCTGTTTTTAATGTCACCTCACAAGGTTGACTTTGTCGAGAAGCAAAGCCAGAGTTGCCAGGTCTGAGTATTATAAGCAACTTTGGTTTCTTTTTGCAAAGTTGCTTGTAAATATTGGCAGTTGCGGGTTGCGTACTTTTGGATTTGTTCCTTAAGTGCAGTTGCAGGTGGAAACTGATGCATACTCTCTCCATTATAAACTAAATTCAAAAGTTGCACAAACTGTTTTGTCCCACTTCTAACACAAATGTTGATTTCATTGTAAAAATAGGGGCAAAAATGTTTCAACCAGAAAGAAACGTTAATGGCCTGAATTAAATTTATTTCTGATTTTGCTATAACTGTTTTTACTAGGGCTGGGTTCAAAATCACTTTAATCGATTTTAATCGATTTCCCTTTAAGTCAGGAGTGTCCAAACTGTGGCCCGGGGCCAAATGCGGCCTGCTGCCCATTTTGAACTGGCCCCCGAAACAGTTGAGGTATGAAGACATTTTGATTACAGCAGCAAATACCATCAATCATGCACACTTTCTGCTGTATTTACTTTGCCACAAGGTCTCATTTGCAAAGTATATTGCAATATTCATCTTCAAGCACCAACATTCTTGCAGTTAACTCTTTTTGTGTCTGAAAGTGAAGATAAGATGTCAGTGTCTCCCATCTCTGCTGCTCAAAAGGTCTCGTTCGTACTAGGTGTAAATCTAGTAATAGCCCAGGGTTACAAAGGCCCCTTGACAGGTGATAACCCACCCATAAACCTTAAAACTTTAACTTCAATACACTGAAAGTGAGGTGCAGAAAGTGGCTCAGTTGTCCATGTATTCCTCTTTATGTGGCCCTCCATGTAAAAAGTTTGGACACCCCTGCTTTAAATGGTTCATAATAGACCCATAAAATCCAAAGATCGATCTTTTAACTTGGGTAGTTTTTTCTTCATTGGACGTGCAGAGAGGCAGCCTGTGGTATCAACCCAGCTAGTATTGCGTGATCTGCGTTTAGCGCTGCTTTCCACTGAACAAAATCTCGTGAGACGTTACTGCAAGTAATCAAACAAACACAGCAGAATAGCACTATATGGGCACCACTGGCAAGTTTAAAGGCTGACATATGCACGTATTTCGGAAATTACATGCACAAAGGAAAAGAGGAGTTGGACAGAAAACCAATAACATGCAGAGTACACATTAATGTAACTGCTTTGGGTTCATTTCTTAATGTAAAAACAATTTAAATAATGCACCAGGTCAAAAGTCACTTTTTAAGTTTACAGTATTATTTTAACTGAGATATCCCAGACTGAATAAATATCGAATTGTATCATGAATCGAATCGATTTGAGACCTGATAATATAGAATCGAATCGATCCTTAAAATCTGAATCGATCTCCAGCCCTAGTTTTTACCATAATGAAGCTGCAGAGAATCAACATAAAACTTAAATAAAAGCCTGACTATGTCTGTTTGGTTACAAAAATCAAGGTTTGAAAGGCTGTGCAGTGATAAGAGTTATCAGTAACACTTCTGTACAAAGAAAAGGTATGCTCCACCTTCAAACAAAGGATAATAAAAAAGTAAATTAAGAACCAAATATCTTTTTTTAAAATAATATATCACATTACAAAAAGAGGAGCTGGAGGTTGCTTGTTTTGGGCTTGTTTTTATAGATCTGGTTGCCTATTTCAGTAGAAAAAATGTGGCAACACTGAGCAAAGCAACAGTGTGATCCTCATTTGCACAAATTTAACACAGATGCTATTCAGTCGCCTGCAAACAGACCTGCTCCACAGGCACTCGAGTTCTTTCTGTTTTTCTTGATAATTCAGGGACTTTTTCAGAACAAAGGGCATGTTACATCTTTATACATACACTCAAACATATCAGATTTATAACTATTTATTACTGCACAATGTCAGAATCAAACTCCCAAAAATGTGATTTTTAAAACTTTTTCATGGTTTGACAAAGAAGTTGTCACTGACCTCTTTTTCTGTACCCTTTTTAATCAGTTTGGGGAGACCCAAAACAACAAAAACCAGCCTGCTTTTGGAGGATTTCAGGTCCTCGCCGATGAAGACACAGCATCACAGTCACAGAAAAGTGTCGCACAAGCATCTGGTGTGTGGCACTCAGAGGGACTGAAACGTTGTGTATTTATGTATCTAGCTCATTTACATTTCTACTATACTTAATATTTAAGGATCAATCATAGCAGGGATGGATGACCTGCAGTTTGTAACATTTCTGTACAGTTTTTTTTTCTCTGCGTTTCTTCTTTGTTCTGGTTTGTTTGTGTGCATGTGCACGTGTGTGAGTGCGTGTGTGTGTGTGTGTCTATGGGGTGCTTGAGACATCTCCCAGTGTCCCGCACATTTCTCAGGATTCTTTCCCAACTATCAACTCTGAGCCAACATGTTGTCCCGTGCAGGACGTGCTCTATATTCCAGTAGCGGAGTGTTTGATCGAAGCCGCAGAGAATTGATGCTTCAGCTTAGATTTAAACATGCAACATGTTTGTGTAGATCTGTATGTGATGATATGCGTCATGTATGCATATGTCATCATATAGCAAGTATGCACAAACATATTTATTTATTTATTTGACTTTTTTTTGGAGTGCTGAGTTTTACTGTTTCCTCATAAGAAGTATTCCTGAGATTAGGTAGTTGGCTGAGGTTTTTTAGCAGAGGAGCCTCTTCTCGTCAACTCCGGCAAAGAAAGGGAGAGGGAAGCTCCCCGCTGCTGTGACGTGTGAAGCGTTTGCTGTGAGGACCTGAGCACGCTTGGATTTCATGTGTCTCCACGCGAGGAGATAACCACGCCGCCTGTTCATATTTGTGACCTTTGCCCTGTTCTCTCTTTGGTTCGGTCAATGTTTTTCTAAAACCCAGTGAGATGAGACGAAATTCTTTTGGTTTGTGTATGTTACCCCCTGATGACTTGAAACCAGTCCAAGCATTGAAGCATTTAGTTACCTCACTTATGTATAGTGTAGTGCCAAAACTGCAGTGATTTTTTTTAGATGTACTGTTTGCCTATTGAATGAGATGACAATAAATTGTTTGTTACAAAATGAATCTTGTTGTTTGTGTATTTGTTGTTCATGTCGCAACGTTTTACATTCATTTACTGAAGTACAGAAAACTATGGAGCCCCTAAAGGGACATCGGAAGAAAAAAATACTAATTATGAGTATGTGGTGCGCACCACATATTTTCCAATGTACACCAGATACTCATAATAATGTTTTTTCTTCCAATGTCTCTTTTGGGGCAAAAAAGCTTCTCGTGTGCATCAAATACTATCTGGTGCACACTAGATAGTTTATTTAATTTTTTTCTGCCGATGTCCCTTTAGGGCCTCCGTAGAAAACAGCGTGATGCTAATATTTGATTATTTTCACAGTGGTTGTAAAATGGTGTGGTGAGACCTGAAGGCGTGTGGAGGTGGGGCTTGGGACTCTGCACTTTAAGTTATCCTGCATATAACTGATGAATTCTACATTTTTCGAAATAGAAATGAAGGATAACTTTAATGTTTCATTAATGCAGTTAGTTTTCATATTTATTAAAATAAGTGAATGGTAGAATGGTAAGACAATAGCATCTTTAAGAATCAATAATATGTTTAATGCACACAGTGTGATTTTGGCCTTTGTTATTGGTGTGCCTGAAGTGCACAGCCTAAATCACCTTTTGTGCCCCTATAGACAATGCTGAAAAAAATAGGAAGATATTGTTTTTGTCCATTATCTCTCACTTTATTTCTATGGAATATATTTGTATTTTAGTATATGGTGGGGTTTTTTTTGCAATACATTATTAAAATAATAGCCATAATTGTTCCTGAAAACTGTAAATCATTTGTTTTTTGAAAAGGAAGCTTTAGCTCTATGCCTGTGTTCAGTGTGTGCAGTTAAAGATAAGTTTTGCATGTTTTGTTTAAACTATAAAAATGTATCCCTCTTTTGTTAAATCATAAATGACTCCCCTGGTTAAGGCCTACAGCACTGATAAAACATCTCTGCTCTGGTCCAGTCAAATGACCTGTCAGGAGCTGTTTGTGTAAATGTACAAAAAATGACTGGAAAAAAAATTAAGAGGTTGAAAAAAGTCTGAATTTGGATGTTAAAGTCAGAATTCTGTGATATATTCAGAAGTCTAGGATTTAAGTTGGAATCTGAGATTGAATTCAGAAGTCTGGGATTTAAGGCAGAATCTGAGATTCAAATCAGAATTCAGATTAAAAATCAGAATTTGAGATTTAAATAAAAGGTATGGGACAAAGACCGAACCTGGGAATAAAGTTGGAAATTAAAGCATTAAGTCAGGCTGAGATAAAAGTCTAAAACTGAAACTTAAATCAGTGTCTGGGAATAAAGAGACAATCTGATATTATAGTCAGATTTCCAGAATAACCAGCTGAGATTTAAATCAGAATCAGAAATCAAAGTCATAATTCCAGCATAGTCAGAATCTGAAGTTAAAAATATAATAATGTGGCTTAAGTCTTAATTCTAGGATGAAGTCAGAATGTGACATTTAAATAAGAATTTGGAGAAAATCCAGACAAAAATCTTAATATTCAGAGATTTAAAAGATATTTAGCCTCTTTTTTTTCTCCTTTTGTGACCCCCTTTTCTCTTCAGATTAAATGAGGAGAATAAATATGGATGCATCTTGTCTTAATCTGTGGTAGGTGCACTTTGTTCCTTCTTTAGACATCACCAAGGAAGAACGTGATGAAATTAAATAATTACATTTATTTAGTCCTATATTTTGGAAGATTGTCAGTAGGTAATAAGTATATGTTTAGAGAAGCCTATTGTAGTAAATTTAATATTAATAAAACAGGCAATATTTTAATCAACAGCAGATTTATTATCTCGCAGCAGTAGAGGTTATTTGATTGTCTCTGTAGGTGTTGGATTTATTTTTTCCATCTCAGCCTCTGTTTTATCGTTATTATTCACTTGAAGGTGTGATATTCCTTTATTTTCCAGACAGAGCACCTGAAGTAATGCAGTGGCGTTAATGCTCATGCTCGGAGACGTAGGCAGTGACTTCATACTCATTTTTCAGCGCACGTCCAGCGGCCGTCGCTCCGGTGAAGAGGATGGATTTATCCCCGAGAAAACCAAGAAGCCCTCAAATATTTCCTTCATGTACCCTTATTTAATGAAGAAAAGGACACACGATCGTATTAGTAGTCGCTGTTTAAGCAGAGTGCTTTGGTTTTGAGGATCTGCTGTGAGGATGCGTTTTTCTCCAGCCGCGGTGCGTTCAATTACCATCATACTGCTCCAAGATGAAGACGGCTGTGTGAAATGATGGGGAGGAGGAGGATGAAGATGCTCGTGTGGTCGATTGAAGACGGTACGTTTTGTTTTGTCACCAATAATATACTCTGTCTAGATATATTAACAAAATAATGAGTCATCTATATTCCCCGCTCCTGTGTGTGTAGTTCGGGGAGAGGGGGGTGTAATCGGCCAAATGCAGTGATGGTGCAGAGCCATAAGCCACTGAAGACTGTAGAACATCAGGTGCATCACAGCCACCGATTTATTTATCGTGTAGGGCAGATCGGAGCCTGTTGCAGTGATTCATGCCACACTGCAACGAGGCTTCTGATTGGACTTACATGTAGGCTGTCTGTAAGGTATATTGCTGTTAGAAAGAGAAGTATATCTCTGTTGTTCCCCATATTTAGATTAAAGTTGCAACAAGATGCAAACCACAACACCAAATAACTAAACACAACGACAAACAACGAAACATAACAGCAAATTAAAAAATATACAAGCAAACGAGACAGGACGTCAAATTCAAAGAACACAATGGCAAATAATTTACACAATAGCAAATTTAGGAGCTGTTTACACAAGGCCTAAAACAGTAAAATCCAATAAGTTTTCATAGCGTTTCGGCCTCCTGTTTACATGGAAACTCTTTGCGGATTGCTCAGTTCCGTAAACTTTTGAAACCATGCTCCAGGGTGGAGAGTTTTCAATACACTCTCCATGCAATGCCGTGTAAGCCCATACCAGAGCAGTACTCCTTCACATGCAGGCTGCGCGAACAACGACTAACATGACTGCCACTTACCTTGCTCGGGGTGTTATCCAGACAAAACTATCCAGACAGATTTGTTGTCCGGACTTATTTCTTGATCAGAAAAGAAACTCCTGTGTCTTTCTGTGTCCACTCGCCATTGTTGTTTGTGAAAGGTTCATCTTCGTTGTAAGTGTATTGTGCAAAACCTACACCGCCATCTGAACTGGCACATACGGCAGCGGTTTCATCCGTTTCCAGCATCTCCGTCTGAACGCGGATCGACTTTGACTACGCAGAGGCAAAATCTTTTTAAAGTCAGAGAGTGTCCTTGTAAACATAGCCTAGAAAACACTAAAGGACACAACGAGACACAACCTCAAATTAAAAGAACACAATGGCAAATTACTTAACATAACGGCAAATAATCGAACACCATGGCAAAATAACAACAGCAAACAACTAAACAACACAGCAAATTAAAAAACACTACAGCAAATAACTTGATATAAAAGCAAAAAACTAAGTACAACAGGAATGACTACACACAACAGCACATAATTAAACACGACAAACAACTGAACACAATATCAAACAACTAAACAGAACTGCAAACAACACAACAGCAAATTAAAAAACACAACAGCAGGTGAAAAAAACACAACAGCAACTTAAAACAACTCCACAGCAAGTAACTAAACAAAACAGCAAATTAAAAAACAGTAAATAATTTGATATAAAAGCAAAAAACTAAGTACAACAGGAATGACTAAACACAACAGCTCATAATTCAATACAACGACACATAACTGCACGCAATATTAAACAACTAAACACAACTGCAAACAACTTAACACAACATAAAACAACACAACAGCAAGTAACTACACGAAATGGCAAATTGAAGAACACGACAGCAAATAACTAAACACAGTGGTGAAGGACTAAACACAGTGACATTAGTCTTTGCTAATTGAACGAATGTGTTTGTGTGAAAAGAGAGACAAGGAGGAGTTGATCGGTTGAAAGATCAAAGTTCAACCTTCGACCAGGAAGTGATTCTGCCCCTAGCTTGTTCGTCTCAAGCTAGAAATATAACAAACATGATGGCTGAAAAAACTCTTAGGCAGAGGTCTCAAACTTGCGGACAATATTTTGTAGTCCCTTATGGCAGGGGTCTGCCAACTTTCCAATCAACAGAGCCATTTACCATTCATGTTCTGAAGAACCCATTCATGTACAGGTTGTTTTGTCTTATCGGACAGAATGCTTCCCCATAGGGCTGAAAGATCGTTTCGTTTATCGTTTTCAGATCGAAATCGCAATTTTAGACAATGCAATTTTGTGATCGCCAAGCAGCAATTTTTTGCAGCGCTCCTGATTGGCTAAGGATCTGTTGTGTCAAGTATTATAAACATACTGTTTTACAAATTTGTAGACAATCTATATGTTAAAAGTGCTGGTAAGCAGGTCAACAAAACAAAGCCTCTGTTTAGGAGTAGAAGTTCATGAAAACAGAATATTTATCATCACTATTGAAGGTGAATAATGTGTTAAGTGTTTTTCATCATTTATTTCCTTACTGTTGTCTGTACTGTAAACAAAGTGAATTTTGCACTGAAATTTGATTTGAAAAAAAATCGTGAATTGCAAAATCTGCCAGAAAAATCGAAATTAGATCTTTTCCTAAAATCGTTCAGCCCTACATGTGAATATCCCAAAGCTTGATTTGAAGAAAATCGTGAATCGAATTGAAATCGCAATATCTGCCAGAAAAATCGCAATTCAATCTTTTCCTAAAATCGTTCAGCCCTACTTCCCCACCATTAACAACTTTTTTGATCATTCTTGTTTTTATTGAACTCTGGTAGTTGGCACTCTTGCGTTGAGAAGTTCTTTCTCCCATGACTATAAACCAAACAAGACAAAAACAGCACTGATGCAGCTCAAAAACAAACCTAAGTTGGCGATCCTGATCATTTAAAGGTGTAGTGTGTAGAAGTTGGCAGCATTTCGCCGAACAGAAACGCTAAATATAGAATATAATGTTTCTATTTGTATGTAAAGTCTGTTGAGATAGGTGTACAATCATCCCCATGAAACTTTTGTTTTCTTTTTAATAAGTTAGGAAAAGCTTTTTTGTATTTAAGTACACGGGTCCGCCTTTGTGGAGGATGACATAGCGATCAGCCTTGTTGTCAATGGGTGGGTTTTGGGGATAAAAAGAGCGAACTGTGATTTTAGAATATAAGTTCTGCCGCCAGTCCTGAAATCTACCTGGATGGCATGTGGCATCTTAACTGACCTATTATCTATTAAAATGGTAGTTATAGATATGAATGAAAAAACGTCCACCTGGTAACTGTTGTAAATGATGCCCTGTTCACACTCCTTTTTGGTCTTATTGGCTGTCTTCGCTTAGTGACGTAATGGATGGGTTCATTCCAAAATCCAAACAGTAGATGTCGCTAAGATGCCAATTTCTACACTCTGCACCTTTAAAGTACACATTTTTGACATTTTGGTCCACTGTTTGCTCATTGGGAGGGTGATTTATCAGAATATTATCAAAATTACTGTGGATTTACTGTACAAGCATTTCTGTGTCCATCTGAGAGATGATAACCTGCGTGGAGAGGCCCACGCACCGAGGATATTTTTTTATGTAGATAAAATTAAGTTTATAAATGGATAGCATCTATACAAGTTTATGAATTGGACTGCTACACATAAATTTACAATTGTATTGATAATGGCATGTAAACCTGTCATTAGCCTCTCCAGTCTGATCAGAATGGCAGGCACAAATATTACGCACCTACGTAGGAAGTGCACATATTACGCACCTCTTAGCTCTCAAAACTAGAGAAAAGCTCAACAGGACTGTGATAAAACAGACAGAGATGGACGAGAGAGCTAACCGAGTTCAGTTTGATTCATAAACAAACACTTAACTCCAAATCGTGTAAGTGGGCACAAAAGGGCGTGAATGCGTTACTGATACTGATGGAAGCCTGACGGGGAAACTCCAACAACAGTGAGTGAATAGGTGTGAATGTGTAGGTGTGACCTGCAGTGTAAAGCTGCTTTGAGTAGTCAAAGACTGAAAAAAAAGGCTATATAAGCTCAAGTCCATTTACCATTTACTGAAAAGGAAATAAAGGGCTGAAGAGTGGAGTGTAAAAAGAGATTAGTATAAGTTAATCTCTGTTTTGAGGGCCAAGACGAAGGGGTTTAAAATGTGATTTACTCTGTTGTACATCTTATTCATAAATGTATCCTTTGCAGCACTCTACCAAGGTGGCAAACATGGCAGAGGCAGAAGATACCATGACCATCAACACTCTACGTAGAACGATGTTCAAACTGAAGACCCTGGGATCATTTTGAATCTTGGAAAATACGATGAACACCACTGTCACCCCATCAGACCTGCTGGATGTGCCAAAACAGCAAAACTTCAGCGGCACCCTGGGCGCCCACACCCAGTCAGGCTGGGCTGTGATCCACACCGCCACCTTAGCCTTTTGCTCCCTCCTCCTCATCCTCATCTTCCTCCTGGGCTCCTATGGCAACCTGGTGGTGTTCCTATCCTTCTTCGACCCTGTGTTCCGTAAATTCCGCACCAACTTTGACTTCATGATCCTCAACCTGTCCTTCTGTGACTTGTTCATTTGCTGCGTGACCGCCCCCATGTTTGCGTTGGTGCTGTTCCTGGATGCAGGGGGAGGCGATGGCGTGTCGAAGAGTTTCTGCTTTGCGTTCCACCTGACCAGCTCAGGCTTCATCATCATGTCGTTGGAGACTGTGGCGGTCATTGCTCTGCACAGGCTGCGCATGGTTTTGGGGCAGCAGCCTAACCGTACGGCGTCTTTCCCCTGCACGCTGGCCCTCACCGCCTTGCTGTGGACTTCCAGCTTCACCATGGCTGCCCTCTTGACCATGCGAGCGTTCCCGCGTAGAGATGGGCCCTGCTTGCCTCATTTTGGTTTTGGAGGTGGAAACGCCAGGGTTGTGTTGTACGTCTACCTTGCGGACTTTGCGTTTTGTGTCGCTGTGGTGTCTGTGTCCTATCTGATGATTGCACAGACACTGAGGAAAAATGCACAGGTGAGGAAATGTCCCGTGATCAGCGTTGATGCCACATGCCCTCCACCTCCACCGCCTATCCTTACAGCAGGCTTTGAAAGCATGCAGTGTGGGGTCCCAGGCCCCCCTTTGTACCGTAACCAGACTTATAACAAACTGCAGAATGTGCAGACACACTCGTATGCCAATAAGACCAGCCAGCCTCCCGTTCCTGGAGCTGCACCGGGAGCCACATGCTGTCAGCTGGTCTCCACAGTAAACCTCGCCACAGCCAAAGACTCCAAAGCGGTGGTCACATGTGTAGTGATTGTGTTCTCTGTGCTGCTGTGCTGCTTGCCCATGGGAGTTTCACTGGCACAGGATGTTTTGTCGCCAGAAAGCACCTTTGCACATTACCAGTTTGAATTGTGTGGCTTCGTGCTTATTTTTCTTAAGTCAGGAATCAATCCCTTTGTGTACTCGCGCAACAGTGCAGGCCTGCGCCGCCGTGTGCTGTGCTGCATGCAGTGGGCGGCTCTCGGCTTCCTCTGCTGCAAAAACAAGACTCGCCTGCATGCGATGGGAAAGGGCAGCCTGGAAGTCAACCGCAACAAGTCCTCCCACCACGAGACAAACTCTGCGTACGTGCTGTCGCCAAAGCCGCAGAGGAGGCTGGTGGACCAGGCGTGCGGGCCCAGTCACTCCAGGGATTGCGTGGGAAGTCCAAAAGCCACGGGTCCTCGGAAACCCCGCCCTCCAAGCACCTCCACGCCGATCAACACCCGCATCGAGCCCTACTACAGTATTTACAACAGCAGTCCCTCCGCGGGGCCCAGCTCGCCCACCAGCCTGCAGCCTGTCAGCTCTCAGACTTTTGCATTTGCTAAGTCCTACGTGGCGATGCACTACCACACTCACCAGGACGCACTGCAGGACTTTGAGAGCAGCTCGGTGCATCAGATTCCCATTCCCTCGGTCTGATGATAGAGCTGCTGAATCGAGAGGTTTGGACCAAATTGCCAAAAGAGGAACACAAGAACAACTCATTTTATGTACCAGTATTTGGAATCTGTATTTACCTTTTGTTCTGCAGTGAAAATACATGTTGTGTTTTCTTGAGTGGGAAAATTCAGTATCAGAATTATGAGCCTTGCCATGGAAACCAAGCAATAGATCTGTCATGAAAGTGTCTGTTTCAAAAATTGTTATTTACTGTTACTGAATAGACCGTGTTCTCCAAGGTGGTCATGGTTTTCTGACATCAGCAGGGTGAGAAGTTCAGTGTTGTCACTACGTCATAGTGCATTAATTTAAGCAGGCTGTACGGTTGTATAAAGGTTTGGGCTTAGGATAGTGGTTCTTGCATGGGACATGGTCATGTGTCAATACTACAACTGTACTGCAGCTGATGATTTAGTTTTATATTTGATCTATCAGAACTGAATGTCCTTTACTTTATGTTTAAAATGCAAATACAGCATGAATAAACAAATGGATTTTGTGATCAGAGTTTTGCAAACAGAATTAGCCGGTGAGGATTAGGGCTGGAAAAGACCCTGGTCTGCATTTTTTAAAACCTTAAATCAAAATGTTCCTAGTTCCTGATACTCAAGGATTGTAAAGCTCCAGTAACATCAACAATAAGCATCAAATAAACCAAAATGTTATACCTTTAGCCTGTCAGCTTGGCAAAAATAATTCTGTTAACCCTTATTTCTGCATGTTAAAACTGCCATTTTAACAAAATACTTGTTAAAATAGGCTGAGCTAAAGTTCATTTTCTCATTTAACATGCTGGCACATAGTTACAATATGATATGTTTAAGATCAGCTCAGAAAAATGACTTCGAATTAAATAAATTGCCAATGTGTCATTGTTATGATGTCAGTTGTCGTGAGGTTAGTCAGTGGAAATTAACATGTACAGAATATCAAGACAGTTAAAGATTATTTCATATCTAGCTTTGAGATCTTGGCTTGATGTTTGGTGTGCCTTGGGCAAAACATGTCTGGAAAGCAGTGCTTTAGGTTAACTAACTGAAAGTTTTTGCAGCTGAAAATCAGCGGCAGAAAAGACAGTTGATGTAGGCATGAAAGGAAGAAACAGCTATATTTAAATGTTATCTGATGACCTTATACGCACTTATAGTGGATAATTTTGTTCTTTTATTCACTATGTTTTGTTAGCTGTTCGACAAGATCATGCGACTAAGCTGGCTTTTACTGAACCCTTGTAATCAGTGTTAGGTAAGTTACCCAAAATATTACAATTAATGGCTTACTATTAATTGCCCCTTCAAAGTACATTCCTTTAATTACTGCCTAGGGTCAAACACGTACTAACATGTAACACGTAATGTCCATACGTACATCATCATGATGTCCAGAAGTGCTCTGAGAGCACAAACCTCTGCTAAGGCTTTCCCTGACATTGTTGGTTATTATCATAACAGTGGAAAACTGCTCTATCTCGCACTGGTAAAAAAAAAAAGATAATTCTTGGATTCACATCTGGATTTCTCCACACGCAAACAAATCACATCCTCTGAAAATTTGATCAAAGCCTGTTGAGAACTGTTTTAATTTTATCAAAAAATGTGGAAAACTGCAGAATATTGCAATGTTAACAGATTCTTTAAAACAATCCTAGATTCACATCTGTACAAATAAACTCCTTCTTGTGCCATGACCAACAGTCCCTAAAATTCTAATCAATAACCATTGCAAACTTTTAATTACAGTTTTCACCTACTTTACAACCCATAAAAGTAATAATATAAAAAGTAACAAGCTACTGCCCAACCTGTCCAGAAAACAGAAAACACACCATGAAATTGACATTCAAGTATTTACTATGTTTGGGAGCAACACTGTCGCGAGTTATTTACTAATGAAACAAAAGATAATTTAAACATTTGAAAAGAGTTGTTTTAGCCAGAAAATGTCTGAATGCCAGTGTCAGTCCTGTTAAATTGCAGTAAGGACAGAAATACAAATAAAGTGGCTTTTGGCCATAATTCTGTGATAAAAATGATAACTTAAAAAACAGTAAATGTTACATTATGTCAGAAGAGTTAGTATTGGCAAGAGGTTACGTTTCTGCCAGTGATTGTAAGTAAGTTAATTTAGCAGTCAAGGGGTTAAATAAAAAACCTATCAACAGAATTTGATGAAATTTTCAGAGAGTGTTGGTCATGGCAAAGAAAGAAGTGATTTGTATTTTGCAGTTATCCTTACACAGATGAAGATCCAAGAATTTTTTGAAAGATTTCTTTACAGTTTCAAAAGGGGCAGTTTTCCACATTTTGTTGGTAACTCAAAAAGTTCTCAACATAATTTGATGACATTTCCAGGAAATGTTGAGAGAAGAAGTGATTAGACTTTCGTGGTGATCTGAATCAAGCATTAGTGAACAGTGTGAGGCAGGGCAATTTTCAACCTGACAACGATGGAAAGGCAGAGGTTTGTGCTCTCAGGGCAGTACTATTTTTCTTTTGAACTTAACCTGATATCTTCCTGCTTTTTCTTCTCTTATTTTGTTATCGACCAGGTAATCGCAGAACACTGACATTAGTCCTGTCTTAATTGTGGGTAGTTATTTTGATTATACCTGCTATATCGTGAATTTTTTCTTCAACTTTCAACTTTAGCCATGATTTACTGATTTTCCTTTTTTGTTTGACTGTTGTTACACTATTCTCCTATTTTGTGGCACACTGGAACTCTGACTTCATATTCAGTTTTCAGTAAATCAGAGTAACTTTGCACATGCTCTGCTCTGAAGCCCAGCTCTACGGCATTATTACAGCACTGAAGCTTCTCACCCTGGTCAGAAGAACACGTCTGCCCTGTGAACATGCTCGATGAATTTGTTGACTTGTTGTTTTACAGATATAGCATTATGCATAAATCTGCCCCAGTGTTGCACACAAGCATGTGCCAATATAACCCAAAACTCTGTGGTATTTTATGATGGCCAAACACTGCTGCAGTTTGCTTCACTGCTGCCTTCTCTCAGCACTGATACAGCTGCTGTGGTGTTGGTGCTGTCATGGATGTCTGCACAGGCCCACACATGGCTGTCGATGGCATGTGGTTGCACTTTTGATGGACTTTGCTTCTTAAGAAAAATGTATTTGTGAACCTCATACAGTTTTCAACACAATAAATGTTTGGCAAGTGCAGAGGGTCAGTGATTTCTCTTACTTTTAGTTTGGCTTTTCTTGTTTTCTGCATTGGGTTTCAATGAAGCCTTTGAGCAGGGATCACCTGGTCTGTTGCACAGAAATCAAATATCCAGGGTGATGACTTCCCTCCAGCTTTTAAACATGTCACTGTGACCTTTACCAACCTTTAAAACACTGATGAGTAAAACAATATGGCCACTGTTCAAAATGTCTCCATAAAGCTGGCCTTAGTAACATTTTGTGTAGAACTTCCTTTTTCTTTTAGGCAAGATGAGGTCTGTCACAAGATGAAGCTTGTTCAAGACTTAAAGTGTAGCGCCCTCTGCTGGTGTAACTATTAATTAAGGGACACAACACAACTCTGTCTTATGATAACGCAACCATTTTTCTTTCCACAAAGGAAACATTTAAAAAAAAAATCAGATCAAATCATCTCACATTTACATTTCGTGTGTTGTAAATTACGTTGGTATGTACAGTAGGCTTCAAACAGAGTGTAAGCCTTAATTTACAGTAATATCACTGCTTAAAATAAAAGAAATAAAAATGAACTGTAGAGCTCCGAAATCACATATCAAGAGACACCTTATTCAACTTGGATCATTTTTACACATTGTATTAAGAGTACAGAAAATTTGGACAATATTTGTATTGAAGTATCGTCACTGATTGTTTGCACTGTTTACAATGTGTTCCAGTTTTTCCTGAATTACTGAACAGATATATTTATAACCAAATAAGAAGCCTAGAACAGAAAGTTAAAGACAAAACAAACTTTAACCAACATCATTCCAGCTTTGTAATTTACCCTTTGTTGGCCTTCTGATTGGTTTACAAGCCAACCAATCAGAATAAGGGAGACAGGTTACATTAGTCAAACAACTTTTTCATCAGCAGACGTTTTAATGCTTTGTGCTGAAATTGTTGTCTTAGTTTTGTTACTCCAGCACTGAAATCATGAAGAAAACTTACCCACTCCCAAAAGTTCTGACAGAAATTCCCAGAAATTATTAGCCTGAAAGCTGAGCAATGAATTAACATGATTGTTTGTTTTTAAACTGAACAATACAGCAGATGAATCTTTTAGGATATTAACTGGGGTGTATGAACTCTGCATGTCACATGTGTTTGAATGGCACAAGACATTTTGAGAAGGGGGAGAGGATGTCCAAGACCACGAACGTCCTGGGTGCCCATGCCAATCAAAAACTTCTGAAAACTTCAACAAATTGAACAAATACTTAAAAATGATCAATGACTCAGTGTAAGAGTGTGAGCAGAAATGGTCTCTGTAGATAGGATGACAGTTTAGAAACTACTACATGAAAATTTGAACATGACAAAAGTGTGTGACAGAGGTGTCCTAAAACTTCTGATCATTGTTCAGAAGTAAAAACACAAGCAAATTTGTGGAGACAATTTAGAACAAATTAAAGGAAACTCTATTTTTTTAGTAGATTAGATTAGATGAAACATAGATCCTCCAAAACAATCCTAAAACAGATCAGAAGTTAATGCTTTGGAAACACTGTCCTCGCCCTGGATGAAGAAAACACAACAAAGCAAGTCCAAACTCAAAGATATGTTGTTGTTTTCTTGGAAATTAAAGGGATCATTTTGGAGGCATGGGCTCCAAAGGGTCAACGATGAATCAACACTATTACAAACAGGCTCTAGAAAGAAAAGGTGAGAAAAAGTCCAAAGAAAGAGACCTCAATTGTGGAAAAATGGTTTCAAGACAACATGGCAGCTCACACTGCGCTCTCGGTAAAGCAGTTTCTGGTTTAAAACCAAATCATATTGTTTGATCATCCACCATATTCACCTGATCTAACCTTGAGTGACACTTTCCTTTCTCCTGAGATCAAGTCTGTGCTCAAAGAAGCATGTTTAGAGTCTGTGTCGGAGGTTAAGGCTAGATCAGAGACAACTGTCTGAAGAATACCTGCTGCACTGCTCTGATCAGTGGAAGACCTGAATAGAAAAATAGAACAGAAAAGAAACTGAAAAATGTTTATGTTCAATAAGATTGTGGTGCAGCTAGTCTGGTTTTTGAAGTACTGAGTTGGAGTAATACCCTTATTGGTTCACAGGCCACTAAATTTCCTCTGCTAAGGAAGCTATGTTTCTACAAAAGAGTATAAGGGCCATGTTAGATGAAGAAAATAATTTTGGGGAAGTTGAGATTAAAGTTGAAATTTCAAAGTTAAAGTAGAAATGATAAGTTGAACTGACAAGAACAAAGTTGAAATATAATTTTGTGATTAAAGTTGAAATGGCGCGAAAGAAGTCGAAATGTCAAGAAAAATGGTGAACTGTCGAGAACAAAGTCAACGTCATTTTAAGTCGACATTATTCTCGAATTTTGACTTTTCGTTAATCTCATAACTTTGACTTTTATAACTCGATTGTACTTCAACTTTACCTCCATTTCAACTTAAATCTCATCAATTTGACTTCAATCTGTAAATATTTACTTTATTCCAGTCATTTCGACTTTAATGTCGATGGACAGATTTTGCTGAAATTTTCAGGCGATTTTGGTCACTACTCAACTTAAAAACGCTTACATTTTGGTGGTAATTCAGCAAACGATAGTTTTCGCTCAACAATTGTCTAATACATACATGATTCCGAGTCTCAGCTGTGGGCTTTAAAGGAATCATGTTATGATGGTTTCACTAGCAAGGACCACACATCAACTTGGCGTTTAACTGTTTATTTAGAACAAAATTTTACGGTACATATATACGGCAGATGGTGTGGGGAAGCTTCGAAAAAGGAGTCCACCGTAGCTCCCAGGCACGACGGACCCCCTTTTTAGGACCTGAGTAGAAAGAAAAAGTAGGAATTAAGAGAAAAGGGTAGGGGGCGAGGGGCATACGAAGGGTTAGGAGGGTTTAAATACCGGAAGGGGTAAGGTTGAGATGTGGTCCTACTCCTGAAACTTTGCTTAAAGCTCCACATCTTTGTGAGTTACCTTGGCAGATTGTTTCTAGCTGTACAAATCTGCTTTCAGTCTTTTCCAGTTGGGACTTATTTACCCCATACATCGAGGGATTGGTCAGATATTATGTTCTAATCTGAATTTTAATGGTGCCTTTGCAAAGATAAACAATAATTATCTTTGGTTGTACAGCAAAGACATCTGTTCTCTATCATCTCTTAGCGTCTTCTTTCACTGAATGATCATACAAGACAAAGATTGAGGTTTCATGTTTCAGCTTTATTTGTTGCTGCCGATGCATTGATTTCCATCCCTGTGATACAGCAGTTAACAAGACCCCAGTGTGCATCTTCATAAAACCACAGATTACCTCTCATCAGAGCCCACAGACATTCTGCATATCCTTAAAACTTATAAGAAATTGAATCAAACAATTTTGCAGACTTAAGTTTCTTCCACCATCATCTAATGATAAGTTACACACACTCAACCTGAAAGTCACCACAGCTCACACTCTACCACTCTCACTCATTTTCTCAGAACTTTAAGTGCAGCATACACAAACACACACACACCTCAAAGACAACAGAGCCACCATAAACATTTTTTTTGCTTTCCCTGATCACACATTTTGCTGATTCAGTAACCCTTTCGCTTGAATTTAATCAACACAAAGTGAAGCATAGATATGAAGGACAGGCAGTAAATCCACCGCCTGATGGAATGAGGCTTCGGACCCACTTTTCATCGTCTGATCCGTCCGACGGGCTCAAAGGCTCTGATGTGGCATCGGCCATCGCACAGGTGGGCGCACGCTCTCGGTTTACCTGAAGTCCAGCCCCAGGATCCAGTCCAGTTCGGCCTTTGGTGCAGCTTTCTGGGCATTTGTCCTCCTTACACAGAGGAAACTGTTCAAGTGCACCTCTTTCCATCTGTCCTCTTGTCCTTCATGTGTCATCTATGTCTTGTCTTTCTTGTCTCAGCCTAGCTGGAGATCGACAGAAGCCCGTGTTCATCAGCAGTGTCAAGAATCCTGCATATTACTGGAGACTCAACCTGGAATGACAGAAAACAGGTTTCATTATCTCAAACGTCTATCTTTACTCTCTCTCTGCACTCAATCAGAGTAGCAAGATACAAAAAAATCCAGAGTTTAAAAACACTGTTTCTCTTCTAAAAAGTTGTCTTCATTCTTAAAACCGATGCAACTAAGGCTACGTTCACACTGCAGTCAAAAGTGAACTGAATCTGATTTTTGGATCAAATGTGACCTGTATCTGATTTGTCACATTGAAGCGGAGTCACATTGAATCTAAAATTTTCAAATCAGATTCAGACCACTTTCAAATGTGGTACTGAATCGGATACGTATCTAATTGTCTTGAATGTGACCGTGGTCTGAACAGCCATGTTGCATTTAATGTGACTTTGATGTCATGCTCGAGCAGCAGTTTACCTCGGGACAAAGGTTTTCAAAGTCACCTCATGGACAGAAAACAATCTGAGGTTAATATACAGACAGGATTATTCAACAGTTTATACCATTTTTTCCTAAAATAAAGAGCAAACTATTGTCTCATTACAAGCACAACAAACAACAAACGTGAATGAATCAAACGTTTGTAACATGACATCCGATAAACTTGGTTTATTAACACTGCACAGACTTTTTGAATGGATTAATCAGGCTAAAATAACAGTTTACAGGACGCGGAGACACTGATGATCCACTGCTGTCCATCTCATCCGAGCACATTTGCGCGCTGCTGTATGTTCCTACGAGACAGCGTCAGTCAGAGAACAGTCTGCTCCTGTCTGATCTGCTCTCTGACAAACTAACAAACATCAGAGCAGATGCTAAGAATTTGCCTCTTTGTTCACTTGTTCAGCACGCTATGACTCTGAGCTTTGTTGCTCTCCAGCAGCGATGCGATCTGTCATTGGCAGGGGTTGGCGGGAAAGAATGGCGGCCTTTAAGTTCATAACAAATAAAATATACCCATAGTTACTTTAATAAGAGTAGGGATGTATACCGCGCACCGGTACTTTAATGTACCAGTTCCTAATTGGGTTGGTACCTAAATACCATTAAGAATCTGGAAAAACTGTACTGTATAAAGCTAAAGGAGTGCGGGCTGTTTGATTGCTATAGCAACAAGAGTAAAGTTAGCAGCCCGGCCAACACTAAAGACTGCAGCACCGTGGCAACGACACCTGGTTTTGTTTCTGCTATGTCAAGTCACGGTACGTTTTTTGTCTAGTTTGTAGTCATCATTACAGCATCAATTTTAGCACCACTGATATATTACGTTAATCCTGTAAGCAGCATAAACCAGGCAGCAGCAACCACAGCTCTGCGGGCAAATGAAGATGACAGCAGAAAAAGTGCAGGAATGCCATTTGCTACAGTTGAATCCAAGTGGTTTAGGTAAATAGTTAGTAGTAAGTCCACTTGAAGTTAGTGTGAGCACTGTTAGCTGTCCTAATATTAACTAATTGTCTATTGCTTTTTTGTGATGATGTTAGGGAGATGACCAGAGCCCTTAACCCAGGTTACACCCCCCCTTCCAGAGAAGTGTTGTCAGGCACCCTCCTACCAGCTTGGTATGAAGTTGAAAACAAAAACCTCATAGCTGAGCTTGCTAATGTGTCAAAACCAGCTTTCTTTTTGCCTCTGAGAAGCATTTGTAATGCATTACTTCTATTCTGTGAAAGCTTAATTGTTACCGTGTGGTTATAAAAAAGGTTGAATCTTTTAATATCTTGTAAAGTCTTTATTTTTTACACAAAATTACGTGTTGTAGTATCGATAACAGTATCGATAAGTGTCGATACCGTCGATAAGGAGTATCGGTATTGATCAAATCCTAACGATATACATCCATAAATAAGAGCTCACTCAATGTGAACTAAATGCTGTAACATCAGGTTGCATTATGGGGACAAACTTCTCCAGCATTGTGAACCACAGTTTGCTCTGTGTTTGTTGCCCCTCATCACACCGTGCTGTGTGTTCAACTGAGCATGTGTGTCACTTCTGAAGCATGAGCTGTTCACATTACAGTCTGCAGTCAGGCCACATTTAAAGGTGTAATGTGAACAGCCAAACCAAAAAATCGGATTTGAGCAAGAAATTGGAATTGAGCATTAAGGGCTGCAGTGTGAACGTAGCCCAATACACCAGTATAAGTGCTGGGACATCACTGTCGAATCATTTATTACTAATAAATCTTCAAAACTCCTCAGCTCTCCTGGTTCACTCGTTTGTTACTGGTCTACTCACCCCAAGGATGTACTGGCAGGTCTGAGGCTCCAGCATGTAGACAGTGACTGCGTGGGGAGACTCAGACTCCTTACATCTGACGGCAAGAAGAGAGCTGACATTAGTGACTCAGCCATGATGAATAACGTCTTACTCATAAGCTTCTTCAGGGCAGTGATACAAAACTGGCTCAGCAGTCGCCCTCCCACCTCGATTATTCACTCACTTGAGTTTCACGATGACCTGCCGCGGCTTCCCTGTCAGATCACACACGTCCCCATGGCCGTAGAAGTGGGACACCAACCTATTTAAGTGAAGAGAAAACAAACTATGAGGAAAATCCCGAGCTTTTTTTACTTGCTGTAAAATCTGAGAAGACAAATCTAAATGTCCTACTTGACTTTCTGCACGCCGTCATCTTTGAGCTGGTAGGATCTTGCGACGTTCTTCTTTGCCCAATCGATGTGCTCCTCAATGTTCCAGCTCCCGACCACCACAATGTTCTTTCCCTGATCTTTTTCCTGGAGGAGAGACATTTTCATCACTATCCGTGGCCTAAAACCTGTTTTTAACGTTAAACACATCAACAGCTGTCTAAATAATTCCTCTGTCTGAAGACAAACACTGACTTTATCCATTCAAACCCTCGCTCCAAAGAAGTGGGGACATTGTGTAAAAAACAGAAGGATTTCCAAATATAAAACAAAGAAGAGATTATTAATTTTCAAACTATATACTTTGTTAATTTGTTACAAAAGTTCCCTCATTTTGAGTTTAACACCTGCAGTATGTTCCAGAAAAGCTGGGATGGGGGTACAAAAGACTGGAAAAGTTGAGGACGGCTTAAAAAAAACACCCGTTTGTAACATTTCCACCAGGCAATATGCTGAAGGGAAACAGGCAATTCTCATGTCATGCCAACAATTCACATGCAAGGATGGGGCGAGGGTCATCGCTTTGCCAACTGTGTGTGCAATTAGTCCAACAGTTTAAAGAAGTTCTGCACATACAATTGCAAGGACTTCTGTCATTTTAATCATCTACAGTCCATAATATCATTAGAAGATTCAGAGAACCCAGAGAAATTTCTGTATCTAAGCAGAAATGCAGAAAACCAACACTAAATGCCTGTGACCTTAGATCCCTCAGGTGCCATGACGAAAAATGCGATTTTCCTGTTTAACTACTGAACTAAAATAGATATCAATATGAATCCAATTGCTAATGGTATGTTTTCATGGTAAAGGAATCTAAATATTTAGACGAAATAAAGGTAGGACTAATATTTATGGTGAAAATCACAATATGGGGGAGGACTGTGGCGCTGTCGGAGGTCTGTGCTCTCCGAGTGCTTTTCTAGTTTATTTATAGCATCGTTTTAGATTTATATGCACTTATTACCTCTGCCAAGATGTTTTCAGGAGAGTCTGTCTGTCTGTCTGTGAACAAAATAACTCAAAAAGTGATGGATGGATTTTCATGAAATTTTCAGGAAATGTTCAGCATGGGAAAAGGAAGAAGTGATTCGATTTTGGTGTTGATCCAGATCAGCGTCTGGATCCGCCATGATGAAAAATGAGATTTTTGTGAGTAACTACTGAACTAAAATAGGTATCATGATGAATCTAGTTGTTACTGGTATGTTTTCATGGTCAAGGAATCTAAATATTGAGATGAATTAAATGTAGGACTAATATTTATGGAGAAAATCACAATATGGGTGAGAACTGTGGTGCTGGCGGAGGTCTGTGCTCTCCGAGTGCTTTTCTAGTTTTGTTTTGTTTTCAATCCAATCCACTTTTATTTGTAGAGCAAATTTAAACAACAAAAACATCTCCAAATTGCTGTACATAGAATCATTAAAAACAATCATCAAACAAACATTTCCATATAACAATCGGCAATAAATAATCAAACTAGAAAAGCACTATTTTGTTCACAGACAGACGGACGGACGGACAGACAGACAAACAAACTCTCCCAAAAACATTACCTCCTTGGCAGAGGTAACAATAAAAACAAAGTGTTGAAAAACATGCAGCTTTCCCCTCTATTTTGGAGCAGACTGCAGTCATCAAATTCAAAATGAGTGAATATTTGCATTAAAGCAATCACATTTCATCAGTTAGAGCACAAACACTATTTTTAATCAAATTTTGAACAATGTGATTATTAGAGTTTTTTTCTGGTTGTCCTTTACTTCTACATAAGTTGCTGTCATGTCAGACATTGATTTAAAGCTATTTGTGATCACTGTTAACACAACAAAAATGTAGCAATATATTATGTAATACAATTCAGCTAAAAACTGATTGACTTATCATCTCAATTTGTTTTTCCAGCTCCATTATACCTTCTCATAATATCTTCAAACTCTGTAAATCTGTGGGAGTGAATGTATTGATGGGAGATTCTTACCTCGTGATATTGATGGACATGTTTTCCATAACAGAATTCATATTTCCACCATCCGACTCCCTGTGGAACACACATTGATTCAGAATGATTGAACATCTCTAAATGAGTAACCTAACAGAGCTCTTCATATTTAGATGAGCCTCACCCCGTGCAGACAGTACGAGCCACTGAGGAAGTCTTTAATCAGCTGTTCATCAGTCAGACGAGAGATGTGGGTGGTGCCGACAGTGATCTGGGACTGACCTGCGACCACCATGGGTTTGTGGGTGGAGGTGAAGGCCTCTTCTCTAACGGGTGACACCTCCTCCTGTAAGACACCAGAGGTTTGATGGAGCCAGCTGGAATTGAAACTGCTCGTGCCCTCCTTCGTATCTGCCGTGACTCACCTCTGTGGTCTCAGCGCTGGCCCTGAAAGGTGGTTTCAGCTGCTCCTCCCGCTCTTTGTCCAGCATGGTGAGCTTCTGAGGCCTCAGAGGAGAGCCGGCCAGAGCCTGACAGAAGATGGTGTTCACTGGGGAGGATTTGAACCTGTGAGATTAATATCAGAAAATGTGTTAGAGCCAAAAATGCAAATACACCGAATACTGCTTTCACACTAAAGTTAGAGGGTCAACTCTGTTTCTTTCCAATGCGGATTAACCCGCTAACAATCTGCAAGTGACTCTTTCCCCACTGCCAGCAGACTCGGGTCTAATTGGCAGCAGATGAGCTGCATGGCTGTGTTTTTTCCTCTGGCGCATCATGCTGATATCATCATGTTGCTAAACTGTCAGTGCGATGAAACATGGCCATGTAAACAGTGGAAAAGAGCATTGAAGACACAGACTCTACTTGTGTCTCCTTTTAAAAATGTACAAATAGGCCTGTCACGATAACTAATTTTGCTGGACAATAATTGTCAAAAAAAATATTGCCGATAAACGATATTATTGTCAATTTTATTTTTAATTTTTTTTCATTAATGTAATTGTAATATATACCATAATAAAGTGAGTACACCATTTTGCGCTGTTTTATTTATATTTCCTTTGCCAACAAAACGCCTTAGTAAGCGCTGACTGTCATGACGAAGGCTTCGCTGCACCTCCCTTCTTTTCTTTGTCGCCACTACTTTCAAACAAATGCGACATATCAGCTCGTCGGTGGTCATGGACTCACACCTTGTTCATTCTTTTTAAAACCAAAACATTCCCACACTGGGGCTGCGGCAGACGGCTTAAGAGCCGTGGCTTTCGTGCCATCATTCAAATTAGTGTTTGTTTCCTCGTTACTCCTCGGGACACTCACTTCAGCTCTCTGTGTGTGTACGAGCGAGCGGCACTGCCTTTCCCCCCAAAGATAGAATAAATGACAGAAGCTCACTCTGCTATAAATCTGCTATAGAACCGATGCACCCCGGTCTTGAGAAAGATGGACAGAGTGGGCCATCTTCTCATTCACCCTCTTTGGTAGAAAGAGAGGAGGAAAACAAACATGCATGCACGTGCCAGTTTATCGAGGCCGGCAAACTTACCGAGGACATTTTATTTATAGTTCGGTTGATTCATTTATTGATTGTCGTGACAGGCCTATGTACAAACTTGGTGCCGATGATACAAAGGAGGAATTTGTTGCTGAGATGGCAAAGAGTCACGCAAGTTACAGACAGAGAGGACGGGCGTGATATTATGCCAAGGGGACATTACACTGACGTAATCAGGGGTGTGATGAAGATGAACCCCTGACTGAAGATGATCGGTGGCAAGCCAATAAAAACTCATGTCGCTTGCAGGGTCAGTCAACCCCAGTCCAAATGCTGATTTGACCCTTTCAAACTGCCGACAGGAGCTGATTGTTACCAGGTTTTAACAGGTTTTTGGCCAGTCTGAAAGGGGTACATGAGATCCCTACTTTCATTTTAATGGTGAATTCTTGAAGAAAACATCACAATTGCATCACGTTTAAGATACCTACCTGTATTTTGGGTGTGCACAGAGCAGCGGCGTCAACACCACCACCTCGTACTCGCACGTTGTGACCTCAGCCACAGAGAGGATCTCATGTTTGGCCTCTGGATGACAGACGTAGAGCACAGATGTGGTGCGGGCCTCGTTCTGCTTCAGCACACAAGGAGTCCCGTTGCCCATCTCTAACGCATAGTATGGAGTCAGCTGACCTTCTATGTTCTTTGTGGGCACCTGGACAACCATGAACAACCAAGGACATGGTGAAGGAAAGGAAGGGAAAGAAGAAACAGAGACAAAAAGTTTGAGACTAAACAGCTAGCTTTGCTGGTTATGTTGGTCTGCAGACATAGGTTTACTTACTTCTGCTTCATCTGCTGATTTTGATTGTTCTGCCTCTTCAGCTTTAAAAGAAAAAAATAATTAAAAGCTTTAAAACAATACAAAGAGCTTTAGAAGAATTTCAAAATGAGCTTAAAAAAGGGTGATAAACTGGTCTTGCCTACACCTTCTTGGTGGGAAATGGCAACCAAATTTTAGAAAACTTTGATCACTCAAGAGCGACAGAAAATATGAACGAAACACAATGCTTCAGCCTATCTGGGCTGAATATTTACATTTAAAAACAACACTGTCTTTTAACATATTTTCTCTAACACAAATAGGCTGTCACAATATCAGGAACAGGTCAATTTCACTAAAGGATCTTGTGATCTTGTAGTCTTGCCAAGAAAATATCGGTATCAGGAATAAGCTTAGAAATATCAGCATTTTGGATTTTGAAAAAAAGACAATATTGTGCCTCTCGAAATAAACTTTTTATCATCGTGGAAATATTAACTTTGTTACCTCCAGATTGTGATATTAACTGGTAATATCACCAGAAAACAACAAAATACACTCATGATCTCAGCAAAAAAGAGTAAAACATGTCTGTAAATTTTCCATTTAACTAAAAATATTTGACATATTTGTTTTATCAGTAATACACTGCAGCTTGTAAAAGCTGCCTTGAAACCCATTCCATAGTCTCGACCCACCAGCAGGAAATAATCAGTCTAAACAGTTTTAAATCAAACAAAACTAAACAAAACTCACTGTTTTCTGCTGTTGTCTTCTGAGCCATCGTCCCCAGGAAGTACTCCTGTACATTAATTTTCTGTTTAAACACACGTCATTACATTCATTGCATGCTGAGCATAATAACTGCATCATCACTCTTTTTATCTAACAGTTGTTTTCACACTGACCTGACCAGTCTCCTTCTCTTCGTGATACTGTCGGATATGTTTTCCATGGCAAACCTCGTATGTCCAGTACGACTCAATCTGCAACAACGGAAAAGAAAACAAACCTTTGCTTATCCTCTGATGCTATCGTGTTCAGGACAGCACATCGGTTCATCCTCTGCAACTAGAAAGAAACAATAAAATGAGATGAAACCACGACTGAAACCTGAAATTCTCACCCTGTAGGAGCAGCTGCTGCGTTTGAAAAGAGGCTCCAGAAGTTCACCAGGTGTCGGCCCGGTGTAATCCTTCTCATCGTCCTGGAACAACAAAACAAAATAACAACAGTTAGAAAATAAAAGAGAAATTAAGTGAATAATGAGAGTCATAAAAGAATTTTTAGTTTTGTTTATTTGCACAGGACAGTGGAAATGTCCCAAAAATACTCAGCTTAAAAAAAAAATTGAAAAATTTTAAAGAGAATTAACACAAATTTATGTGAATAAATGGGAACAAATCTGAATAATAATAATCATAATAAAAAACTTGATTTCTTTAGCACTTTACAAAACAGGTTACAAAGTACTTTACAGACAAAATAATAAAAAAAACGAGAATAAAAGAAAAGAGAAATGTGAGTGATAAAAGACTTCAAACAGAAAAGTGTAACAGCATGTAAGAGCCAGAAATGACAGAAACATAGAGCAAAGTAAATATAGGATTAATAACACCTAAGATTAGAAGGAAGAAAGAAATTAAAAGGCTAAATCTGCAGAATGGTAAGAGAAAATAGGTGATAAATGAAAGTAAATAAAATCAAAAGAGGATAAAAAAGTTAAAAAGATAGAACATGAAAAAATAAAAGATGCTGCATGTGAAACTGTCTAAGTCTTGAAATAAAAGCAGCGTCAGAGGATTGAAAGCACTCAGGTGATATCTTTTGTAAAAGCATGTCGATAAAAATGTGTTTTTGAAAAGAGATTTAAAGGATAACAAGGAGGTTGTTAATCAAATCTCCTTGGGGAGATTGTTCCAAAGGGTTTAAAAACCTAAGTCTGGCCCTTAACAATGATTTTGAACACACTTGAGAAAAATAGTTCAGCATAATCATGAAGCAGATTTCATGAATTGAGAATATCTCTGCTGCTGTGCATTCCTCCATCGCATGCACAGTTTGAGCTTTGATGTGTCAGTGGTGCATGCGTATTTGTGGATATATATAGGCGGGAAAATGGATAGACATATATTTAAGCATTACCAACTCTTTTGTATGTTTTTAGATCTGTCACTTTTGTTCTTTTAGTTCAGTTGGTTACTATATATTTCCCTGTTCTTCAACTCTTTTCATCTCTCTCATTCATTCTACCCGTTTTCTTTTATCCCTGTTTGAGTTCTCCCTGTAGGTTGTGGGTGGGATTTTTCAGTTTTATTTTTTTGAGATTTGGTGTCCTTGGTTTGTTTCCTTTGTGCTTGAATTCCTGTGCTTTGTTTCTGTTTGCTATAATTTGCCGTCAAAGGTTATTTCAGTTTGAAAATCACTGATTCATTATGTGTTAAAATAGTTCCCAATAATGAAGTACAGAAAACAAAATGTGGGATCATATACTTCCCAAAAACGTTAAGATACTTGAGATACTTCCACATGAATAGAGAAGTGTTTACACTGCATGTGTGCTCCTAAATCCAGGAAACAGGTTATTAAAATAAAGCTGACAATGACATGAACATTTGTGGTCTCACCTCTTCTCCTTCTGTCAGGGAGGGCAGCAGACATTTATACTTCTCCTTCTCTGTGGTTGTCATAATAACGAAATCCTCTTCCTTGTAAAGCACACCTGCAGTCGGCTGAAGGCAAACACAAAGTTTGTAAAGTTAAATATTAAATAAAGATAAGACTGTCACATAATCAGCAGCAGGTTTGGAACGGTAAACTGTGCCCAAACATACCACCAGGGTGAATTCCGGGCCCGGCCAGGTGATCTTAAAGGGAACCTCATCTGTGAATGAAGGGTACCCGCCTCTGTTCGCCGATACGCCGCTGCAGACCTCCAGCAGCCCCCCGAGGAGCACCGCCAGCAGCCCGGCCGTCATCTCTCCTGCCCGGCTGCTGAGCTCCTACAGCCCGCTCCACATCAACCACGATGCCCCGCTCGTCTCACGCCGTCCCAGGCCAGGGTGAGGGCCGAGAACACGTCCTACAGTTCGGGTAAATCCGGGTCGATAGATGACAGCTATGACTTAAGGAGAAGGATGTCAACAGAACACGGGAGACCGGAAATGATCTGTGTACTTGCCACGTCGAGTTCCGCCTGAGCGCGAGGCTGAAAATTCAACAGCACGCTCTAGTGGTAAATACAGGCACTGCAGAAGAGCGTCATGACTGTAAATCGTATGAAATTCATTAGGATATGTTAAAATGATTAGAACCACATGTAGAGCATGTTTTATTTTAAAATAAGCAATTTTCAATGTTTACTGGAACCGCAATGTTTTAACAAATAGGCCAACATATGATTTACAAAAGACTTGAGTCACATTTTAAGGATGTGGCATTTCGAATTGATGAAAGCGACAAACAGCATTTAGTTTCATACCTTTAAGAAGTTAAGAAAGATCTATTGGCCTTTACTTGTCATGGACTGTGGCAAGAGGAAGTGAACCATATTTATTTATTTTACAAAGCTTTTTACAACTGCTTTCTTATTTATCATGTAGTCATTAGGCTACATTAATTTGAACAGACCTGTCATTTCGGTTATTAGCTTTCTAAACTAGCTAGGCTGCATATATCATTGTCTTAACACTAAGTTTTTCTCCATGAGAGTTTTGTGTTCTTTTTTTGTTTTTTTTCTTCTTGCTTGATGGTCACTGTGTGTTACTTCAGTAAACTTGATTTTTTTGATGTGTGATGTAAATACATTTTTTTGGAGACAACAGTTTTATAATTTACTAAAACTGTGAGTTTTTTTATTTGTTAAACAACAAATGCAACAAAAGTCATTGGATGTCATGGGTCCGGGTATCATCGTATAATTCCTAATTCATTTGTGATCCAAAAACGAAAAACGATTATTTTGATATTTGTTCCAAAACGAAAAACGGAAAAATCGTTTTCTTGTCAGGATGCAAAAAACGAAAAACCACTACAAATGACTATAAAACGAGCCTTTTTATTATTTTTCAATATTCCTTTTCTCCCTCCTCAACTTGGAACGAAGAACTAATCAACCAATGACGTCACGTGTTTTTTCGCTTCTCGATTCCAAAACCAAAATCGAAAAACCAAGTCACATGGTCTGTTCCTTTTTCCGTTTCCAAAGGAGAAACCCAAATTCAAATAACGGCCCGATATTCCTTTTTGCAGTCTCATTTTTTTCATTTCTTATTAAGGACGAAAAATAAACTGATTTCCGGTTCACGGAGCGCAGACAGCCGTCATAGCTGAAAAGCGCAGCTCCTGTGGCTCTGCAGCTCTGCAGCAGGTTTCATCGGACTCAAACAACCAGTTTGTTTATGAATATGTAACTATGTTTATTTGTGATTGATAGACTCCTGTATGTCTACTTGCCTTGTATCGCTGTTCAATGACTAGTTAGTGATTTTAATCTGGCGTGTACTAGCGCTAATAAAGATATGTGTCACTGACGGAGCTACTTTTTTCTGCACCAAAATTATATTAGATCACTCAACAGAGTAATTGGCCACACACAGTGATTTGTACAGTGTGGAAATGAGTAAAAACACATTACTATGACTCCAACCAGTACTTTTTACCTCTTAAAAAATGAGTAAAAGCACATTACAATGTAAAAATCAGATTTATTGCTTGCCAAAAACTGATTCATGCCTCTGATACAGTACAAAGATGGATATGTTGCCCCAAAATAACTAAAAATAACACAGCAGAGTAATATTTACAACATTTGACTCCAACCAGTACTTTTTACCACTTAAAAAATAGTAAAAGCTACGGTGGCCGACAAGGGCATACGCGCTGCAAACAAACAAACGCGACATAAACGGCCAAAACGCAATACAAACGATCAAAACGCTGCAAACACAGGAACGATGCAAACTCAAAAACACACAAACACATAAAACAAATGCAACAGAAAAATGCTGCACCAAAAAAACATGATGCATTCACAGAAACGCTGCAAAAGCAAAACATACAAACCGACAAAGCAAATGCAAAAGGGAAATGCTGCATACAAACCCCAAAACAACTGCAAGAGGGAGACGCTGCAAATTCACGGAAGGTCGGCAGGCCACTAGGGGGATTTCTCTGCATTTGTTTTATGTGTTTGTGTGTTTTTGAGTTTGCATCGTTCCTGTGTTTGCAGCGTTTTGATCGTTTGTATTGCGTTTTGGCCGTTTATGTCGCGTTTTTTTGTTTGCAGCGCGTATGCCCTTGTCGGCCACCGTAGCTTTTACTATTTTTTAAGTGGTAAAAAGTACTGGTTGGAGTCAAATGTTGTAAATATTACTCTGCTGTGTTATTTTTAGTTATTTTGGGGCAACATATCCATCTTTGTACTGTATCAGAGGCATGAATCAGTTTTTGGCAAGCAATAAATCTGATTTTTACATTGTAATGTGCTTTTACTCATTTTTTAAGAGGTAAAAAGTACTGGTTGGAGTCATAGTAATGTGTTTTTACTCATTTCCACACTGTACAAACCGTAAAAAGCACATTACAATGACAAAATCAGATTTATTGCTTGCCAAAAACTGATTCATGCCTCTGATATAGTACATTGATGAATATTTAGTCCAAAAATAACTAAATATAACACAACAGAGTAATATTTACAAGATTTATCTCCAACCAGTAGCCTACTTGCATGTATTGTACAATACCAGAGGCATGAATCAGTTTTGGGCAAGCAAAATAAGCTGATTTTTACATTGTAATGTCATTTTTCTCATACTTCAAACCGTACAAAGCACTTTGTGGGGTCAGTTACTCTGTTGAGGGATCTAATGTAATTTTGGTGCAGTATAGTGTAGTGTAGTGTTCTTTTTTAAAGACAAAAAGGTGTGGTTACCTTTACATGTTTCGATATTCACTGCCGTCTTCTTCAAAAGCTGTCATCCTGACAGCTGTGACGTGTCTTTTTTTTTTGTTTCCAGAAACACAGGCTTTTGAGTTTTTACAAGCTGCTTTTAAAGTTGTTCAGTATCATCTGACAACTTTGAAACTGGTTTAAACACAGACAAGACTAAGCTCATAGTCTTGTCAAATTCTAATGAGTTACCAGTCAATATCCCAACTGGTGTGACTCAACAAGGTAACCCAATGAAGTTGGTCTCCAATTATTAATACCTTCCATTTTATACACAAGGTTTCCCAGATTATTTTCAACATCCCTATTTGAATGGCTCCCTGACTCATGGTTGACTTTGTTTGGTATTTTCAGTCTAACAGGCTTCCTTTCACATTGTAGATTTGTAAATTTTAGGACAAGACGTACTGCTCTGCTTTATTCAATTGAACCAACCTGAAACTGTCTTCAGCTTGTTTCTGCATAGACACATGAGTTCTACAACAGCCTGATCAATCTGTTAATGACTTGGAGAAATGAGGAAGTCCAGACCTGAAGGTGGACTTCTAAAGTGTTGGGGGTGTGGCTAGACCATGATGCACCAGAAATTGAGAAGAAAACAGCACCCTAAGCCAGGGATACATCCAAAATATATATTTAGGAAATTCAAAAGCAGAGGGCCAGCCAGGCGGCGACCGAAGGGGGGCCCAGCCCCGGCCTTCTGCCCATTCCAGTTTGTAATGTTTCCCTGGCTCAGGGTGCAGATGTCTTCTCAAACTGGTGCATCATGATCAAGCCACACCACCAACACTTTAGAAGTCCCCTTCAGGTCTGAACTTCCTCATTTCTCCCAGTCATGAACAGGTTGATCAAGCTGTCCTAGAACTCCTGTTTCCATTCAGAAACAAGCTAGAAACATTTTCAGGTTGGTTCAATTGAATATACCAGAGTAGTATGTCTTATCCTTGTAATTCACAATGTAACACAAAATCTGTTAGATTAAAAATACCAAACAAAGTCAACCATGAGTCAGGGAGCCGTTCAAATAGGGATGTTGAAAATAATCTGGGAAACACTTTGAGTCCAATGGAAGTATCAAGAAATAGATATTACATTCTACTGTGGAGCCTGTCTCTACTTTCTTAATCTCACAGAGTCTTCTGCTGATATCAAGAATATGGATATGAAGCCCACACCCTTGTGTGGACTACTCCATAGGATGTAGTCAGCAGTTTTACTCAGTTTTGTTTCCATTGTGTTCCTGTGTTTGTTGCATTTTGGAGCAGCCCACCAGTAACATGTTGAGGACTTTTGCATAACTGCGCAACCCTTTGTTTTTTGGAAATACTGACCCTCCCCAGTTCTTGTGTGAAAAATCTGAAACTTTGTGCACAAGTCTGATTCTCAACATCTTGTTGAAATATTGGGTAATCTGCCATTTTGGGTCAACAGTCAAACTTTGGCTATCAATCATGGCCAAGTCACACCCGCCCTCAGGTCTGCACTTCCTCAGTCCTCCTATTCATGAATACAGTGGTCAGGCTGTCATAGAAGTCCATCGTCTATGCAGAAGAAAGCTGGAGACATTTTCGGGGTTGGTTCAATTGAATATAGCAGAGTAGTATGTCTTATCCTTGTAATTCACAATGTAACACAAAATCTGTTAGATTAAAATTACCAAACAAAGCCAACCATGAGTCAGGGAGCCGTTCAAATAGGGATGTTGAAAATCATCTGAGAAACATTATGGGTCAAATGGAAGTATTATGAAGCAGTTATGGATGAATGTGATATGAATGTGACACAAAGTCTGTAAGACTGATAATAGCAAGCAAGGCCAATTACGAGTCAGGGGTGTGTTGCTCTCTGCCAGACACTCCACCTGAGGAGCCATTGAAGTAGGGATGTTGAAGGTAATCTGAAAAATGTTGACTGAATCTCAATCTCCTCCCCAAAACCTGAGCCCTCATTGACTCATGTGACTCCACCTGGAAAGTGACTGAGTGCATGAGGCTGCAAGGGCTTCAAGTGCTCTCAATATTCAACTGTATTTTCTCACAGTAAATTGCTGTATTAAAAATTTACAGGACTAAACTTTAATGTTTACAATATAAGACTGTAATTTCAATATTTACAATAAAAACAGTGTTACTACAGTCAACTGCTGTGATATTTGCCGTTTCAACTATTACCAGGATTTTACTGCATTTTATTACATTATTTCACCACCAAATACTGTATTAAGACTTTCCACCGCAAAAACACAGCAAATTCCATGAACCGCACTGAATTGTGGGACCTGCCGCGGATTTTCAACATTTTCACGATTGATGCCACCAAGAAAAGGAAGATAGTTCTACATATTCTGTCAAGGTAATTTACCCTTGTTTTCCACCTTTGCTTTCATTACATATCGTCATTTTGAACGAGTGTGATGTTCACCATATTAATTCCTCTTTTCTCTGACACTTTTTATTTCAACACAATCAGTGCTCTTCCTGTGGATAGCCTTGTGACCAACCACACCGAGTGATTTGATTTACAGATGCTTCTTCAGTATCAAACCAGAAACGGGCTCCAAGGCAAAGATATGTATATATATATATGTATTATATTATGATTTTTATTATTATTTTAATACAAAATTAGATGCTACTAGAGCACATTTTAGCCTTTTTTAAGGACTAACTTCCCCACAGACTTCTTCACTGAAAACTTGGTCTTCATATTTCATACAAAGTTAGGCACAATTTTGCCTCTTTTTCAAGCAAAATTTGTGTAATATAAGAACTAACTTTTTCATGGACTTACTATAACAAAGTGACATGAGATTTTTCTTTGATGGCTTTCGATCTAATGTCGGGTCCCTAAACTGGCCCTCAGTCATTCAAGCTTTGAGAACCCTGTTAAAATGTTTATAACTCTGTAGGAGTTTATTTAATTCAATATAATGCAGTAAAAGGTATTCTGTTGTTCACATTTTTATTCATACTGGATTGACCAAAAAAAGGGCATGTCTGCCATGTTTGTGGAATTCAGTGAATCCTCAGCAGTCTTATGGGCTTCCTTCACAGGGTGGCTGGGCTCTCCCTTAGTGATAGGGTGAGAAGTTCGGTCATTTGGGAGGAGCTCGGAGTAGAGCCACTGCTCCTACGCATTGAGAGGAGCCAGATGAGGTGGCTCGGGCATCTGGTCAGGATGCCTCCTGGACGCCTCCCTGGTGAGGTGTTCCGGGCACGTCCCACCAGTAGGCAGCCCCGTGGAAGACATGCTCGGGATCCCCCAGGAAGGGCTGGACAAGGTGGCCGGGGAGAGGGAAGTCTGGGCTTCCCTGCTTAGGCTGCTGACCCCACGACTGAATTTTACAATATCTTACAGTGTGAGTTAAATTGTAAATTTACAGTAAATTATTGGTTAATTGCATAACTTTTACAGTAATTCATCGTGAATATCTTCACAGCAGTTTACTGTGTTTATTTCACAGTAATTTACAGCAAGTCCACAGCTAAACACTGCTGTATTACAGTAATTCCTTGGGCATGGCAACTGTGAATTTGCCATAAAGTGCTGTTGTTTCAATGTAAACTACTGTGAAACTATTACAGTAAGCTACTGTGAATTAATTACAGTAAATTGCTGTGAAAATATTTACAGCGACTTGCTGTGAAAGTAATGCAATTATTAACCAGTAACTTACCGTAATTTTAGAGTGACATTTTTTTACAGTGTACCCTCTGAAAAGGGCTCTCATCCACCCTGTTGACCAGGAGCAAATTCACACGGAGGACAACTTGGCAGGTAGCTGAGATTGCACTTGACCGGATGGTGCAGTCCTGGAATGCACACAGGATCCAAGGTTAGCATACCACTTTTTAAAATTCTCTTTAAGCCTGCTATGTACCTCTATGCATTATGTTTTTCATTGTGAATATGTCTGTTGCTAATTTTATCCACTTTTTTCAACACAGGGTAGATTGAAATGTTTAAATGTGATATGTTCAGATAGATGCCTCCAGATTATTGTGTGAAGTTACAAGGCAGAGATGTACGTTATCATATTGCTGTTGATATGACACTACAATAAAACCTGTGTTGCACTGTCATGCTTCACATATGGTAACTATTATGGCAGAGCTTGCAATGTATCACCAGGATGAGAATGAGCTCAGCAGCCAACTCTTGCACATTTACATTGATGTCTCTGATATATTAATTGATCTATCTCGCTCCAACAGTGGCATGTGACCATCCAAGTTTGGTAGTCATGTTTGACACCCCTAGGCCTTATTTTTAAACCATACCTTGCCATTATTAAGAAGAGCAGACATAACCTAATATTTGGTAAAGATGTAAGGTCCGATATAGTCCATCTTATCCACAAGATGCTATGTTAAACATGATGGAGTACTATCTCAAAGAAGCAAATATATGAACAGTAATTTATAGGCTACTCTATAAAAGAGTTAGCACAACTACAAGCCAAGTAGTAGCGATCAATCATTTGAAATATTTTGACCTAGATATATTAAACTATCTATCTGTCTGTCTGTCTGTTCATGTCTGTCTGTCTGTTCAATTGTCTGTTCATCTATCTATCTATCTATCTATCTATCTATTCATCTATCTATCTATCTATCTATCTATCTATCTATCTATCTATCTAACAGCTCACTTGAAAAAAGATTCCAAGGACTCCTGAGGATTACAGGACAAGGTGGATTGATATGCACCCCCCTGATTTGTGTCTTGATTTGCTTATTTTAGGCAAGGGTGTCCCAAATCAACTGAGTCTGGGTGGATGCCCAAAGAAGCGACCGGCAGAGTGTTTGCCAGAGGCTGCAGAAGCTGCACACTCTTACCACCAGGAAGTGGGGTCTCCTCTGACACAGGTGTCACTCTTCGGGAGAAACCCATCCTCCACAGTTGAGCACCAGACAGCAGCTGAACACGAATTTGCACAGCAGTACTCTGACATTTCTGAACTCTTTGACCAAGCTGTCAACAATGAGCCAACCTGTTTCCAGAACGGAATTAAAGACCTAATTCATATTGCAAGACGGCATGTGTAAAGACAGAGTATGCAGGGTCGGGTGTAGGTAGACATGCATGCACTTAAGTGTCTTGATGTTTTAATGTTGCGTTGCTAATGCATTGTTTTGACAACTGGGCATTTTTTGTACATATTTGACGTTATCTTTGTGAATAACAGGCTCTGTTGATATATTGGCATGAATTTTGCCCAGGATGTGTATTTGGATTTGGATATTTCAGGGGGAAAAACATTTCTATGTCTCTAATGCACTGTCTACACAAAATAGCTACACTGAGTTTGCTATGGATTTTTTTTGTGTCATTCACTCACATTAAAAACACATTTTTTCGAATGCACTGCCATTGCAGTTTGATTTTGATTTCTTTTCTTTTTTTTGGCTTGGTGTTTACATCCCTTCGAATTTGTACTTTTTGTTGTTTTATTGTTTCTGGCAGATTGTGCCATCTTCCCATGTCAATCAATCAATCAATCAATCTTTATTTGTATAGCGCCAATTCATAACAAGTGTTATCTCAAGACACTTTACAATAGAGCATAAAGCTCTTCATTTTATGGATACACATATATGCATAGATACATATATACATATAGAATACACATATACATAAATATACAAATATATACATCCAACACCCAACATGAATCCATATAGCCAATCATGGATCCCTCCATCATGGCGGCAAGAAAAAACCTTCTGTTAAGCAGCAGGAAATCTTGAATGTGGATCCCAGTCTCATGATGAACAGCAAATCCACACGATGCTGTGATGGGTGTGAGGGCAAAGGAAGGGAAGTAAGAGGAGACAAGTGGACGAAGTAAGAACTAAGGTTAGGGACAGGTCCATGTATCATCGGCCTGTCGTCTGATTCCTTAGAGGTTAGCCTCTTGAGATGCTACATCTCATTTCTGGAGGGTCCTCATGTCTGAATGGTTGTGGTGATCATTTTCTAGAAGTATAATCTTAGATATTCAAACTGAAAATAAGAACTTATGGTAGTGACGAACTCATGGGTGCCCAGACCACAAGTGCATCCCAACCATATTTGTCTCCGTTAAGTATAAATGTGTTAAAGGCCTCTTGAGATGTGACATCCCATTTTCAGAGGGACTTCATGACTATGTGGTAATAAGAAATAGATACTGTAGGTGTAACGATCATTGGGTTTCAAAGTAAGAGCACCTGCCAGGGCGGTGCTGCTGTGTAGAACCATAGACTGTAGAGTGGACAGCGTGGCTCCGCCAACAAAACTTTTCAGAAAAAAAGAGGACTTGAATACAAGGCAGCCGAATGATATCTACAAATCACCACAACAATCAAACGTAAGAAACATTTCTACGAGGTGTATTAATTTTCTAAAGTTTGACCACAGCCCATCAGGAATGACTGGAGAGCAGGTGTTGTGCCGAAATTTGATTTCCGGTACGCGGGAGCGCGCACAGTTGTCATAGTTGAAAAGAGCAGCTTCTGTGGCTCTTCGGCTTCATCGAGCTCAAACAACCAGTTTGTTTTGATCATCTAACAATGTTTATTTGTTTTTGCATTTGATAGCCTGCTGTACGTCTGCTTGCCTTATATAGCTGTTCAATAGGCAAGTTAGTGATTTTAATCTGGCGTGTATTTGCGCTAATAAACTGACGGAGCTTCTTTTTTCTGCACCAAAATTACATTAGATCCCTCAACAGAGTAATTGACCCCACAAAGTGCTTTGTACGGTTTGAAGTATGAGAAAAATGACATTACAATGTAAAAATCAGCTTATTTTGCTTGCCCAAAACTGATTCATGCCTCTGGTATTGTACAATACATGCAAGTAGGCTACTGGTTGGAGATAAATCTTGTAAATATTACTCTGCTGTGTTATATTTAGTTATTTTTGGACTAAATATTCATCAATGTACTATATCAGAGGCATGAATCAGTTTTTGGCAAGCAATAAATCTGATTTTGTCATTGTAATGTGCTTTTACTCTTTTTTTAAGTGGTAAAAAGTACTGGTTGGAGTCATAGTAATGTGTTTTTACTCATTTCCACACTGTACAAATCACTGTGTGTGGCCAATTACTCTGCTGAGTGATCTAATATAATTTTGGTGCAGAAAAAAGTAGCTCCTTCAGTGACACATGTCTTTATTAGCGCTAGTACACGCCAGATTAAAATCACTAACTAGTCATTGAACAGCGATACTTGGCAAGTAGGCATACAGGAGTCTATCAATCACAAATAAACATAGTTAGATATTCATAAACAAACTGGTTGTTTGAGTCCGATGAAACCTGCTGCAGAGCTGCAGAGCCACAGGAGCTGCGCTTGACGGCTGTGCGCGCTCCCGTGAACCGGAAATCAGTTTATTTTTCGTCCTTACTAAGAAATGGAAAAAATGAGACTGCAAAAAGGAAAATCGGGCCGTTATTTGAATTTGGGTTTCCCGTTTGGAAACGGAAAAAGGAACAGACCATGTGACTTGGTTTTTCGTTTTTGGTTTTGGAATCGAGAAGCGAAAAAACATGTGACGTCATTGGTTGATTCGTTCTTCGTTCCAAGTTGAGGAGGGAGAAAAGGAATATTGAAAAATAGTAAAACGCCTCGTTTTATAGTCGTTTGTAGTGGTTTTTCGTTTTTTGTATCCTGACAAGAAAACGGTTTTTCTGTTTTTCGTTTTGGAACAAATATCAAAATAATCGTTTTTCGTTTTTGGATCACAAATGAATTAGGAATTATACGATGATACCCGGACCGTCATGGTTTACTTATAAGTGACTTTTAAGTTCTGCTCTAAAAGTATGACGGACGGTTGAAGAGTTATAATACTATTATTATATCCTACATTTTAGTGTAAAAAAATGTTAAGAATAAAATTAATAGACCCAAATTAAATCTATCTATCTATCTATCTGTCTGTCTGTCTGTCTGTCTGTCTGTCTGTCTGTCTATCTATCTATCTATCTATCTATCTATCTATCTATCTATCTATCTATCTATCTATCTATCTATCTATCTATCTATCTATCTATCTATCTATCTATTTAAACAAAAATATAGAGTTCTGCATTTTTACCAGGTTCATTTTATCATGTTTCAAGTATATTCTTAAACTTTTAACCTTGCTCTGTTATTGTAATTATTATCTGTGCTTGAAATTTTGTGTGAATTACAAAAACACCTATTTTTCTGACCCTAACAGCCCTCTGAAAAACATCAAAGTTCTGTAGGCTTAGATACATATGTAGAAGTAGAAAATATCAGTTTGGTTGTTACCCAACAGTGAATTTTAAGAAGGATGTTGATTTTGACATTTTGATTTTGAAAAAAGAAAGTAAATTAAACAGTATTAAAATGTGTCAGTATGTAGTCTAAAAATCATGGAGGGAAAGTAACTAAATACATTTACATATGTTTAACTGCAACTGTGAAGCCCTTTTTTTTTAACTTTTATTAGTAGCTCTTTAAGCCAGTGCTGCTTAAACATACTTTCAGATGTAATAAAATTACTTACACTTCAATGCTAAGTAAAAATAATAAAATACAAAGTGAAACATTTGCAGGTTTCCCCTCTCAAAGTGTTGTAATGACCCCAAATTTAACTTTGATACTGATTCAAAGTTATTTTTTGTGATATTTGAAACCGCCAAAATAGTTCCACAGCCCAATAGTTCTGAAAAGGTTACCCCTAACAGTTCACACCTGAAAAAAATTGACAGCTTACTGACAACTTAAGTAGTAAATATTGAAATATGTTCATTGTTAACATGATATGTTTATATTTAACTTAATGGCATCATTCTCTGACTGAGAAGTTTTAGGAGTTTAATAAGAGGTGCTTTATTATCAAAATGTGACAAAACTTCCATCACGACATCACAACTTCTCAAATCCTCATGTGCTCATAAAACTGGTATTAGATGCAGCTCCACCTGAAACTTTGTCTCCCTTTGAGCCAAAAGAAGAGCTTTCCAGGTCATGAACACACAAAATATATCACTTGTCTTAACGCTGCCCTCCAGTGGACATTTGGAAGTTTGATTGTGTGACGTGAATAAACTGAGCTGCTGTTTTCAGGCAGCTGTACTACAACCATCTCATCGACTCGTCAGCAGCTCCCACTGAAAAGCTGATTTACTGAGCATCCCTGGATAATACATCAGCTGACTTATACAGAGGCAATAACACGAGGAGCTCTGTCCCAGCCCTACATCACCTTCACTATTTCACCCCAGAGTTTGTTGATGCAGCATAACTGTGATATGAATGCCAACAAATAACCCCCCACCTGAGCAGTCCACATGGAAACAGCTCTCAGTTAACAGGAATTTTAAAACATAGACCTTGAAAATATGTCGTGCAGCATTTCACAGCCCAGGCAGAAAGCAGAGGTGGATTTATTTTCTCCAACCTTTTGGTGGTGCTGTTGGAGCGAGAATGAGCAGCAGAGGAGCGAGGAGAGAGATTACAACAGAGATTTCGAGACGAAGAGAGAGAGGATTAGGAGGAGAAGAGAATAAGGAGGCATACAAGAAAGAGAACGCCCTACCAGATCAGATCCACCCTCTACAGCTCGAACACTCACACCTGTTTAATATGTACACACAGCGTATAGATGACATTATATTGCATACAGGAGGCCTTACTCTGCATTTGAGGAAGATTACATTTGATTAAGTAGATCAGGAAGAAGTCATGCCATAGATTTTAGTTCCATGGAACCATTTGTCACATTAAAAGCTTTGGGAAATTTACAGCAGCGGGGGTTCATTCCTACCTGCCTTCATTTGTGCTTTGGACTATTCTTAACCTCTGCAAAGGTAGCTCACATATTGCTTTCACATCTATAGACAATAGTTTCATGATAAAGTTAGCATCATAATAAGATTCAGTGACCCTGAAAACCCACCCCTAGCACTCAGAACCATGTTAATATCATTATTAGTTAGACAGTTATTGAGCAAAAATGATTGTTCGCAAATGGCGGTTATTTGGATCATCACCGAAATTGAATACATTTTTATGTTGGGCTTTTCCCAACATGTCCTAAAAGTTCAACAAAGTTTTTCCAGAAGAGATGTGATGTCGTGAACATGTCAAGTCTTTTGAACAGCTCTTTAAGTGAATTATGAGAACCGATTTGTAGTTGTGAGTGAGCCGTTCGTTTGCAAGTCATCCTTACATTAGCAGGCAATTTGGATTTAAGAATGACTTGCAAACTAATGGCTCACTCACAACTGGAAACAGGTTCTCATCGTTCACTTAAGAGCTACTGAAAAGACTCGAACATCCCATCTAGTGCAAACCAGAAGTCGATCAACAAAACAAAGCCACTGTTTAGGAGTAGAAGATGATGATATTAAGATAAAGGATAATGTAAAAGGGTCATTCTACAGAAACGTGGATTTTTGGGATGGCAAAATGTCTTTTGTTTTATTTCTCTTTTTAACACTTAAAACTTCAACTACATTGTTACATATGCCATTGTTGGAAGTTCATGTTCAGTTTGGAAGAAGGCACAAGTCCAGATTGGATCGGTTAGCCAACCATTTATTGACAATATGTGAGACCATACATAAAATAATAAAAATACTCAGCTGCTGAGGGCTCAGTTCTGCACCTCACCAGGGATGTACAGAAAAAGAGCATTGAACACAAGCATACACAAGATCTTATACACATCAGGATTTGGGAAGTACCAACTTGTCACGTGTTAAGATCATGTCTGGTTTTATAAGCTACGTATGTCTGTCAAGAAGATAAACATAATGTCTGGATAAAGGTCAGACTTGAGGCAGAAGTTCAACCAAGAGTTCAACGAAAGTTCTTGCAGTTTCGCAAAACCACAGGACCAACTACAGGATGTGAAATGGGGAAACTGCCCCCCCAGACCTTAACTGAAACCACGGTTCTGTCGAACCGCAATGGCACCTATATGACTTGCGAAACGTCTGACCTGTTGAACAAACATGTTTGAATTGATCTGCCCTAACATATGTTTGAATAATTGTTAGCATAAAATGACATCTTTGGACAAATGTTAGCATTAGCTTGTATATAATTCTAACACCATTGACTTTATGAATACACATAAATGAAAGCTTAAAGATTTTTTTTTTTTGGTACATTAATCACAAAACACCATTTAATAAAGTGTATCCACACATCTGATTGTCACTGGTGTTACTGATTGTTACCCATAGGAAAGGTAACACCAGTGACAGTTTCACAAAAAAATGCCCTTTAACAAAATGGCTGCTGCAGAGCATGACACAGCATGTTACTAATCATGATCTATTCACTAAATTATGTCTTTTAAATACATTTTTATTTGTTTGTTTGAAATTCCCTGCCAATAAAGTTGGTTACACCAGTGATGTCAACTAAAAGCTTCATATGAAATCATGAGATAAATGTTAATATTTCTGAAAACTGAAAAAGGACAATGTTCTTATCAAGAAAGAGGTCAAAAGAAGTCAAGTGATGTCATCAGAGTGATTTCTTTTTCCAAAATAAAAGATTTTTGTCACATGGTAACACCAGTGACATGACTGCAGGGGACGACTACTTTTGAATGTATTTTATAATACTTATTTGGCATTTTGTCTTAAAATGTAATTTATATCATATATTTGATAGTTTTTTATACATTTTTGTACTTTTTGTCTTAGAAAAACATATTTTTAAACTCAAAATACAGCACTTTCTCTCCATCAATGACTGTGGGGACGAGCACTTTTGTTGTGGTTGGGGTTCTAAATAATTGATTAAAAAGCAAATATTACCAAGCTGATGGCTCCAAATAGTGTTATAGCTGAAATAATGTGTTTTTTTTTAATAAAATACTTAAAAAAAATCTAACATAAACTGTTTTCTTCAGGAGTATTTTATCTCTTAAGGCTAGGAACAGAAAAATGCATGTTTCTGTAGAATGAGCCAAAAAGACATGAAAACAAATATTGTGCGTCCTATTAAGGAGTCACTGTGTTAAATTAAGAGTCTCAAACATGTTGCTACTTTCCCCTCCCTCTGTGTTTATTAAGATCCAGTTTAGATTGGTGCATACTACAAAAAAAGAAAACTTTGAAATTCTATCCGTCCATCTATCCATCTATGGAGGTGGGAAACATATTGCTATTTTTTTTTCACCAATATCATTCAGCTTTTACCAAGTGGGATGTTAGACAGGCTTTCATTATTGATCTTAGAGCAAGCAAAAAGCCTCTCCATTAACTAGTGAAGCGCATGACCTGCTGCAGGGCATGTGATTAATACAAGTCCTGCAGCATTAGTGCGTGAGAGGTCATTGCAATAGCCATGGAAAAATATTTATTCAACTCAGAGTTTTAATATTTATTATATCACTACTGAAACTTACACAGTAACACTGATATTTAAGCAATTCCCAGTTAACCTTGAAACCCCCCATTTAGACTTCACTTGTAGGAAGTAACATTGACGACAATCACAAGGGTTAAATATTTACGGGTTGATTTATTTGAAACTTATACAAATAATCCTGCATGACAGAGACATGTACATCTGCCTTCACACACAAGAACTCATCATTGTTAGCTTTAACTGACAAACATTACTTAAAAACTTAAATCATGGAAGCAGCACTGACAATTCAGAATTGATTTATTTCACTACATTTTATTATCATCCATTTGAAATAATTAAGTTCAATGGAGCATTTATGTGGCAGTTTTTCCAACCCTTTCAGTAATAGTTGAACAGAGTTACAGAATTAATGAGCGGGTTCTATATTGCAATGTCATATTGAATTTGTCTAAATATAAATTAACCTGGGCCCACCCCATAAGTCAACAACAATTTTTGAACTTAATCATAATATATTAATTTTATAATATTGAAGTGTCAATCTGGACTTTTGAAAACTGATCATTTGTTTCTGCTAAATTCCCTCTGGATCTCTAAGGATGTGCCCGAGCTTAAGTAACATTTTGGAATTCGTTGCTTTTAAACATTTAGTGTTAACAATTCAACATATACCATAGCAAGTGGTCATTATTGAATCATATTATGTTTCCTATTTATCTTTGATCTTTGTTAAACTCTGAACTTAAAGTTAACACCATGAGTAAAACATTTTCACTTATACCTATAATATTTAATTCCATAAATATGAGGCTCATTCTAAAGAAACATGCATTTTTCTGTCCCTAGCCTGAAGGGATATATTACTCCTGAAGAAAACAGTTTATGTTAGATTTTTTAAGGTATTTTATTAAAAAAAACAGACATATTATTTCAGCTGTCACAGTATTTGGAGCCATCAGCTTGGTAATATTTGCTTTTTAATCAATTATTTAGAACCCCAACCACAACAAAAGTGCTCGTCCCCACAGTCATCAATGGAGAGAAAGTGCTGTATTTTGAGTTTAAAAATGTTTTTCTAAGACAAAAAATACAAAAATGTATGAAAAACTATCAAATATATGATATAAATTACATTTTAAAACAAAATGTCAAATAAGTATTATAAAATATATTTAAAAGTAGTCGTCCCCTGCAGTCATGTCACCGGTGTTACCATGTGACAAAAATCTTTTATTTAGGAAAAAGAAATCACTCTGATGACGTCACTTGACTTCTTTTGACCTCTTTGTTAAAGATCAATGAAGAAGGACCCTGGTAAGAACATTGTCCTTTTTCAGTTTTCAGAAATATTAACATTTATCTCATGATTTCATATGAAGCTTTTAGTTGACGTCACTGGTGTTACCAACCTTATTGGTAGGGAATTGAAAACAAACAAATAAAAATGTATTTAAAAGACATAATTTAGTGAATAGATCAAGATTAGTAACATGCTGTGTCATGCTCTGCAGCAGCCATTTTGTTAAAGGGCATTTTGGATTTTTTTTTTTGGAAGTTTGAATGTTAAAAAAAAAGAAATAAAACAAAAAGACATTTTGCCATCCCAAAAATCCACGTTTCTGTAGAATGACCCATAACAAATAGTCACTCTTAGACTATTTATATATATATATAATATATATATATATATTTATTCACTTATTTAGAATTTGATGTGTAACATATTCCAAAAAATAAAATAAAAAATAAATGTATTCAGTTTGAATATTAGCCTATATATTTTTTCGCCATATTGAATTTAGGTCCAAAGGACATTTTCAGTTTTATTAATGTTTAACACAACTTCCCAGCCTCATTAGAATCATTGTTTGTATAGAATTACATTTTTCTGTAATAATACACTTAATTCTAATAACAGTCTAATAGGCAACACAATCATATTTGGATTATTTAATGACGTCATAAGGGATACTAAATGAAGAGTCGTTTGGGAGAGAGTTGGATCTCATCGCTGAGTAGAGCCACAATATCCGGATCACTTAAAAAAGTCGGAATTCCCATCGATTCATCGTCAGCTCTTTACCTGAAGGAAGCCTCGCGCCGCGCCTGCAGGTGTGTTCCGGCCATTGTAGGTCACGTGCTGAAGTGGGTATGGCGGCACAAACATTTCACCTTTTTGGTGAAGAGGACGCACTAATGAGAGTTTGAGGATTGGCTGAGAGGGTGGCAACAACGCACAAACTGCCGTGGCGAGGAGTTAGTCTATAGTTAGTGAGGACCAGTCCAGGTTTAGGTGTAGAAGTCTAACCTGCAATTAAATGAAGAGAAATTGATTAATTTGCAAAAAAGTTTCAAGAAAAGCAGATTCAAAAGAGGCTGAAATTTCCTCTCTGTCAGTCTGGAGTTGTCTGACACACCTGTGCTCAAGGTAAGAGCTTTACTCAACTTTGTTTACATTTTTGAGCAGCCTTGTCTCCTTCAAGTTTGTGTAGTTTGATGTAAAGTTGGCTAATGTTGGAGTACTAAGATGCCAAAATCCTACTTTAATACTTTTCTCACCGTATTTTGAAAATATACTATACTAAAATGTTTAACCCAATAGTCTTGAAGGTCTTTGAGCTTACAAATAACTTTACATTTAGATTTTTTAACCTAGGACTGCAGAGCTTATTCATACAAAGGTAAAGCATGACCTAAGTCAGTGTTATTTTAAGTGTAGGGCGGCCAAAGCCTACTTTTCATGGAATGAATGCTAAATCATTAATGAACAATGATGAAAACAACTTTTGAGGCAGCAGTGGTGGAGTTCAAAGAGAAAAAATAAGCTGGCCTGCAGCTGCTTAAAGTTTGTCTTTTAATGAGTTGGTTTAGCAAAACTCCATGAACGTAATTTTTCAAGGAGTTATTGGCTTAAGTTGCATTTTATTTTGTAAAAGAATAGGACATATAATGTTTGCTACACTTTTAGATGGTCATTTTTTATTTAGTTATTTGGTTTTAAAATACGCAGATAAAAACGTCGACAAGAACTTCCAAACTTAAGCTTTTAAGACCAATTAAAGATTTTCTGATTCATGTAGATTTTTTAGAAATATGTTTTTTTTAATTTGATATTTTATTATATAAATGTTAAGAAACATTTCAATAACTTTGGAGTTATATTTTGGTCAGTTTTAAAAACAGTAGTGATGCATGGTATATCAGTGATATTATAATCTGGAGATAATTGTTTTCAAAGCTAAATATCAGTATTGCCACATTTGAACTTACTACACTTTTTTTTTTTTTTTAGTTCACGAGCATGCGCTTGTAACTTCTAATTTAAATAGAAAATGTTTGCAACAGTCTTCCTGAGTTTGCTATTTAAACAACATGTAAAAGAAAGGTGAGCTTTAGAGGTCCTGGTCACCCATGCAGGTGTTTTAATGACTCTGGTTGATTAGACCTGGCAGAGGTTGAACATGGATGGGGCTACATGGTCATTTTGACCAGCTGAAATTAAAACAGGCTGTCCGTCCTCCTGCAAGTACAGATTGATCAGATTTCACAGGGTCGGGGAACTGTCAGTCAAACTGATTCAACCACACAGTCCTGAGAAGAGGTCTAATCAAGGGTTTATTCACTAACACCCATGTGACTTTCTAAAGCCTTTAATGAAAGTGTTTACAGATGAGGAAATATTACATTTTAGAGGTTTGATGCAAATATCTTACATGTTCAAACTTAGTCCCTAGACCTGCATTTTTTGCACTATAAATTCATTTGAAATCGTTTATTCAAGGACTATTAAGAATCTTTATAGTTTAATGTTTCTCTTGAATATTGATACAGATATCAATCAATGCATTTTTATGGTATTGTATCAAGTTTACATTCTGGTATCATAACCCTAATTTAAAAAATGGCCCAGCATATGATACCTTTGGCAAACATTGAAAATGATTTTTCTTCCATTTAGAGAGTACATTTTAATTTGGTTCCTGAGAAGAATTGCTCACACTTTCTGTGAAATCTGGTCAGATAGTTTTCACGCTAATATTTGTCTGTAAAAGGACATTTAGCCATTGATTAATGCCCCCCATATTTTTTCTATCCAGTTCAAATAAAGCTTAAAATTGAAACTGGACGTTTTTTCAAAGGTAATGGCTGGTAATCATGTCTGCTCACATTGTACAAGTAGCAGGATTTAACACAGGGTGGAGCAACTGGTGGCCCGAGGGCAATATATGGCCCTCATCCTCTTAGTCACTAGTCTGTTTTAAATGAATAAAAGTGTCTATGTATGAAAACCTGCAAATCTGCAATGAACAAGGGAGACAAAAAAGCTGTAGCTAATGTTAAATTTCCCTTTCATACATTTACAAAAACAACATATGCCTTTGAAACCTGTCGTTTTTTAAGGTTACCCTTACTCAAAGGTGACTGAAACTCTCTTAAATCCTGTATTTAACCCATCAGATTGATTTTTCTAAAAGTTACATTTAATTTTAGACTTAAAATGTTTAGACTTAAAATGTAAAGTCTTTTTTATTATGTATTTTTATCTCCTTCAAATAGCAAAAAATGGCCTTCTGATTTACAGATTTTTAAGATTTCATTTCTCACTACTGGCTTTCAATTTTTTAGTTTAAAATTTTTCCATCACATGGCCATATTTTCTTATATAAAGCTGCCTCAAATGTCAGCTGTTTTCTGCAAGAATGCCTGCAAAATAAAACACAATACATCAAAACCAATGTTGCTGCCAAACATTTACCCATCTCAGGGCCTAATAAATATAATGATGATAATAATAAAACCCTTAATGCATTTTGTAGATGTTAGAATAAAAAAGTTATGTAAACATGATGGACTTTTAAAGGTTAAAATCCCCACAATACAATTAAAATATGATATATATATGTATATATATATATATATATATATATATATATATATATATATATATATATGTTTCAGGCAGAAGTCAATTTGAAAGACTCATTTGAAATGGAGAAAATATTTTAGAGCTGATTTTAGGTTGCTGGGAGTTTTATATGTAGGTCCACAAGTGAGTAAAAAATAAAAAATCACCCCCTCAAAGTGAGAGCACATAGATTTGTCAAAGTTTCAGACTGAAGGTGTTTTTGAGCCAGACTGTAAAATCTGTATCAAGTCTGTGAACACCATATTTGCCCTCCATACGAATAAGGTTTCTTTTTTTTGTTGTTGTTGTAGACAGCCACATTGATTTTAAAGTTCTTTTATTGGTTTTTAAATGTCTTAATGGTCTTGGGCCTTCTTATCTTTCAAAAGTTCTTTTACCCTACGAACCCTCGCGGACCCTGCGCTCCTCCAGCAGTCGGCTCCTAGTCATCCCAAAAGTCAGGACACACACACATGGCGAGGCGTCTTTCCAGTTTTACGGCCGACAATCCAAACAATGACCAAAAAAATGACCGAAATCTTCAGGTGTGTGGAGAAAGTCGACAACTCTCGAGTGACTCTCTGAACGTAACATGGAATAGAATGTAGCCAATCAAGAAGGGAGCTGACTCAGGAATGAGGAGGCAGGTGTAAAAACAAGCACAGCTGACCTGATACAAAGTTTGGTGGACCTCAGAAATGGAGGACCAGCTCACATGCTCACGCTGTCTCCTGGATTTTTTCCACCATCTTTTCTTTTTTTTAGTCCTGGATTTTTCTGTCAAAAATAGTCCCAAAAGCACCATCACTCCCTTCACTCTTCTTATGTCCTTATGTCCTCTCCCATGTTGCATGTTGTGTTTTCTGGTTGTTGCTATTTTTTGTTAGATCTTGTTTGATCACAAGATTTCTGGTTTGGAGGACTAAATTCTAGATCATGGTGGAACAGAGTAGTTATGTGTGTGATGTGCTGTGTTGAGAGCACACCACACACAGTAGAACCAAAACTGTTCAATACCTGATTTTTATCTTCATGTGTTGGGTCTCTAACAGATGAAAATTCCCTTCAGATTTAGGAAATCCTTAAGTATGTACTCTGCTTTAGGTGAAACCCATTTTTGATATTCATGGACATGGAGCCAGGGAGAGGACAGTGTTCTTTTTCCTGACCCCAACATTACTTCTCCACTTTTGCAGATGTTGTGATTTTTCCATTGGCTGCACCAGACCATAACCTGCAGCGAACACTTGGGTCATTTGCAGCCATGGGTAAGGCAGAGGGGATGAAAGTCAGGACCTGTAAGCCTGAGGCCATGGTGCTCTGCTGGAAAACGACGGATTGCTCTGTGCCAGTTGGGAGTGAATTGCTGCCCAAAGTAAAGGAGTTGAAGTATCTCAGGATCTCAGCAGGTATGCACATTATTCAGCGGTAGATCTGGACTCAGATTCTCTCATAAGTTTATGAAGTTTTGGAGGTAGTTGCTGCTTTTGCATGAAATGATTCTGGCAGATTAGATCATATTTGATTATCTGAAATAGTGCTTTATTATAGGGCCTGACCGATATGGATTTTTTGAGATCGATGCCGCTATATTTGGCTGAAAAAAATACAGATTACCGATTAATCGACCGATTAATTAAAAAATATATAGATATATAATTAATTAAATAAAAATTGGTCCCAAAATGAATGAATGAATTACAGGCAGAACACTTTATAGTTTAACAATACCTGGTGCTTTAGTGTTTGTTTAACTTTATGCCAGTGAGAAAAAGTACAATAACATGCAAAAAAAGCATTGAACTTCTGGGACATTAATTATGTAACCTTAAAAAAGAGTCATTCTGTATGTTGTACTTCTTGTTAATTAAAACTAAAGCTAGGTTATAGTAATGAAGAACAACTTTTTAAAAAGTTGTAAACAGATAACTGCAAAAATAAATTTAACCCCTTCATCTACAAACCCAAATTACAATGAAGTTGGGACATTTTACAATATGTACATAAAATGGAAAAAGATTTGCACAGCCTTTTCTAACTATATTCAGTTGAATACACTGCAGAGATGTTTATATAGCAGATATAATAAAAGCAACAAAAACAGTAAGGTAACATTCTTTTCATAGGCATTTTTCTTTTTCTTTGCAGCTTTCAAGCACAAAATAAAATGGTGTGCAAAACTGCAGCAAATTCCTGCAAAATAAAACAAATAACCTTTTTAAAAATGCAAATATATAGATTATTTATGAACTCTTTGTCACATCTGCCTTTCAGTCCTCAGTTTATCAGAAGCAGGTTTTAGTTCAGGTAAAACCACTTTTTTATTTTTTAACACGAGGTAATGTGTGTGAGGAAATCAAACTATTTTGTGGGACACTGCGCATATTTCACAAACTTATTTAAAGAGCCTGATTAAAGTCCTCAGCTAGGCTGAAGTCTCCCCTGGATGAGTCTGCTGATGATGACATAGGGCTCCAAGGAGCTATGCTAATGCCAGCATAGTTAGGTTGCTAGCTACTTAGCTTAGCTCCCGTGTCAGGGACAAGTGGATAAAGCCAAATTTCTGTCATAATCCCCATTAAACAGTCACGGCTGAATTGATCCTCTGCCATCAGAAGGTCCAATTCATCAGAATGGACAACAACAGAGGTGGCGAATGTCAGGAAACTGTTCGGCGATGCCTGGTCTGTCTGTGAGGCTATTATGTAGCCGAGCAGAGCGCTCGGTGTTCTCTCTGTGTCCAGCAGCAGCGGGACATTGTGCACCGCTGAAAGTTGCTCGTCTGACCTTCAGGCGTAAAAGAACAACTCCTTGTGATTGTAGGCGAGTCATCCATACACACAGCATCAGCAGAGAGCTCAGAGCCGCTTCAACAACAGCATCATACAGCGCGGCGTTTACTGTTTTATGAGAAATTAAGAACACATCGGCCGACTTTCAAAAGGGCTGTAATCGGCCGGCCGATATATCGGTCGCACCCTATTTTATTAATCCCTTTGGGAAGAACTCCCACAGGGAAATTAAGAATCAGTAGCAATTAATTATTACAGATAAGAATATTTAAAAAGAAAATAGATCGAAAACAAAGCAATTCATAGATATACATAAATATAAATAAAATAATAATATACCGCTATAGGCTGGCGATTGCTCCTTCCCATCCTCTGTCTTCCTGTAACTCCTCCTCCCCTCTGTTACGGCCTGGCTCGTAACAGAGGGGAGGAGGAGTACCTGGCTCGATGTTGACCAAAGAGGAAGACCAAAACATATAAAAGGACGCCACGCAAATGACAAAGTTGATTGTTCTTATTTTTAAGTAAAAAGTTCAAATGAGAAGCAAACTAAAAGGGGCTGGAGTTGTTCGCAAAAATGAATAAAACAGGAGAAAATGAGTAGGCCAACCCATAAGAGGCTGTCGCACCTATCACTTCCTCATAAACTGCCTGGCCAGAAACAACTAAAGCAAAGAATAATAAAAAATGAGAAAACTGGACTACTGACAACCTCCAGTCCAAACTCAAACAACAAAACCCAGCAACCTAGAGCTGCTGAGGAAATAAAGAGGAAAAAGGAGAAATAAAACTGTTGTACAAAAAGTGAGGAGTTGCACAGTCTGATGGCTTGAGGGACAAAGGAGTTTCTCAATCTGTTGGTCCTACACTTGGGAAAGAGCAGTCTTGATGCCACCTAAGATGGTTTAAGACATCTAATTAGGGAATGATGATTCTGAAAGTTAATTATATCTGCTATATAAACATCTCTGCAGTGTATTCAATTGAATATAGTTAGAAAAGGCTGCGCAAATCTTTTTCCATTTTATGTACAGATTGTAAAACGTCCCAACTTCATTGTAATTTGGGTTTGTAGATTAAGGGGTTAAATTTATTTTTGCCGTTTTACCTGACAAAAGCACAGGTTAAATTATTGAAGTTCCCTTTTCAACAGCATTTTCTACATTTTTCCGATTCTAAACCTTCTGCAGAGTACAGAAGTGTTTTGAATGAAAGAATATCACAAGCACAAACACAACCCTGCTTATTTTTCAAAGCTTAAGTGGCCCGGTTAAACTGTTTTTGTCTGTTTTTATTATAAACTGTCCTTCAAAGTTACATTAATGGGTTTTTGAGATCTAAAAAGAATTAGTATGAACAGGGATACAACCAGGTGAAAGAACTTGTCGTGTTTCACAAACTTTTTCAAGGCCTCCCTGCTGGGAACTTACCTCAGCTGACCACTTTGAAATGAGCATTTTCATTTATTCCTCTGCCATCGATGGGGTTGAACCTGATTTGCATGATGCCTCTCACACACCCACGCTCACCTTATGCATAATTGATACAACTGCCATCTCTCCAACCATAATAACATCATTCCAAAGGGAGCAGACAGAAATGAATCTTGACATTTGAAGGTCTCCACTGAGATTAAGATATCTCCCGAGGTGTCATCAGGAAAATACACACAGAGTATGTCAGGTGTCAGATCAATAATGTCACTAGTGCTGGATTTTTTTAATGGGATTCAAAATCGATTCAGCCAAAGGATTTCTGCATGTTGTATTTTCATTGTAATCCATACAGGTTCCCCTTCACCAGAAGAGATGATTTCCTCAGCATCTCCCTTTGGACACATCCATACAGCTTGTCTTATTAATCAATTGCGCTTCATACTCGTGTTCACATTAATATTGCACACTTGTCAGGCGTATTTACATATCATACTGCATTTTTTTTGCAGCTGCCTGAATCACATAGACTCAATTTGTATACTGATTTTGTCTGAGTGATGAAACACAAAAAGGCACTAAGCGTGAAATGGTTTGATTAATTCTCTGCAAACTGGTTAGTGTTTGCCTTAAAACAAGAGGTAGAGAATAACACTATTGATATTAATATAGTTTAAGGTAATGTTGATTTAAAAAAAAAGATGCCAATACTGTATGAAATCTAAAATGTCATTGTCAACAAACAGCTGACCTAATAAATACTGTCTAATGCTGCGTTCACACCGCAAGCGACCCAGCTACCAAAATCGCGTCACCCACTGATGTAGCGTTGCGCGTCCATAAATACCTCATTTTGGTCACCGTTGCCATCGGCCTTCGCTCGGTGACGTCACGTCCGCTCGAGTTTCACCGCGATCATATCACATATCGTGTAATAGGATGTATAAGTGGACATTATTTCAGCTGTATCCTTTTCATTCACTTATCAAACACAAAACACTGCAGCTGATGCCCTGCAGCAGCATTATCTGTGAGTTTCACCAGGTCCGTCGATTTGAAAGTGCTTGAGACAGTTTACAAGACAGTTTAAAGGGGCAAGGGTGCAAACCCCTATGCCCCAAGGCTCTAGAGGGAGGGGACTCCAACCCCATTCAACTGTGTTACCAACTGCTGTAACTGGCAGAAGTCAATCTGCATCCCCCAAACTACCAAACCAATTTCCAAGTATGATTCAGTCAGAACTTAAACCAGCCATCAGGTCACAAGCCAAACCCTTACAGACTGAGCTACACTGCTGGGTCGCTTCACTGTGCTTCCTTGTGTGTCTTTCAAATATTATGACAGCTGTCAGCTTTAGGGATGAGAATTGATTAATTTTTTTTATGCCAGTGTCATTAATGACTCTTTTAAAAGATTTGATTGTAAACTGATTCCTTTATTGAATCCTAAATTTGACCTTTAAAAGAGTAAAGCTTTAATTCTGGCATTTTAAAAAGCATGTGTCATGTCCTCAAAGATAACAAAAGTGAAAAATGTACTGTTTTTACTGTTTATTGACTGTTACTGATTAGCTAGAAGTAATTGTGACATATTTTGCCCAACCCAACACTGGTCTGTGAATTCAGCTTGAAGATAGAGTGTAAGAACTTGCTGTATGCCTCCTGATATAAAGCAGGCTTGAGTAAACTCCCTCTTCTCTTTCCCCTTTATGTACTCAGTTGTCACTCACACTCCTTTTGTGTATTACTCCCTCTAAAATGGTGTGTTGCAGCCTAAACAAATCTTGTAAAGTGGCCGCTGCTTGAATAAATGAAGCGAAGGGGCAAAACAAAGTCAGTAAAGTCTGAGAAAGTTGAGTGAAATGGATTTAACCGTGCTGGAGGATCAGAGTGCTGCTCCCCACATCCCTGCAGGGAGAGTAATGAGGGAGAGTTTTGGTTTGGATGGATCTGGAAAGGCTCCAGATCTTCACAGAGCTGGTTCTCGCTTTATTTGACTCTGAGGCTCCTAGCTCTGATGTGAGAGTATTAGAGTGGGGTCAATGCAGACTGATCGTCCCTGTGTCCCTGAATGCACCATTATGGCTCAGAGCCCATTATTGAAAGTTAACAGCTTAAAGATGCACTGAGGACCATTTTTTTATCTTTCAGAAGTTGGAGTTAAAGGGATTGTTAGCTTTTTTCATAGGGTTGTATGAGGTGCTTGTCAATAGTGAGTACATTTGCCAAAGCAGCTGTGACCAACATGGCCACTTTAGAAAGAGACCAGCTGAGTGCACAGCATATTTACTTTGCCATACAACCCTGCAGACTGGGCACTTTTTTGCACAGTAACATGGAAAGAAGTAAGTTAGAGGAACACGTTTGTATTGTTTTGAAGTATTACGAAAACAAAGTTGCTTGGTGATGGAAAAGTTAAAGAGTCCATATCATGTTTTTTTTTTTTAGTTTGGTGTGTTTAACATGTCTCCTCCACATGATAAAGCACTAATACAAACCGGGCAGAGGTCCCTATCATAGGTGTGAAGCATAGATATCTTCCCTGTTTTCTGCCCTGGCGTCATCCTTACACTCAGGGCTCACGCTGTTTAAACAGCAAACAAGCGTGTCTCAGTGCTCTACTCCTGTGTGCTTAAGCCTGCATAATACTCCTAGAAACAAGAAAACCGCAACCATGATTTAAAGATTTCTCACAACACAGAGCCACATTTCTACTGAATGTACACACTGATGAATATCACTGAGAAACATGCTTATAGTTAATAAAACAATCTGTCCAAAGTTGCTTAAAAGCAACATATAAATGGCTTCAACAAGTCTATCATAAACATCAACAAATGTGATCCAAATGATTTCAACTGGAGATCTTAATATTTAACACATTGTCACTTTTAGGCACATGCATGAATGTCTTGTTTTTAAGTATCTTGCATTGGGATGCTTCAAAGAAAGTGCATTAATCTGAACATGGAGATATTTCAAATGGTGTTCTGTGTGTGTTCATTGAGTTTAGTGTCACATGAAAGTAGAGCAATTAAAGTATCCATCTGACATTCAAACCAAACAGTGAACTCAACTCTGGAAATGCTAAAATGTCCACCAATTGGCTGGTGCATACTATTTTAAAGGAGATTAAAGCAGACACACTCATTGGTTTGATATGTGCTCATAATCTGTCCCTTTTGTGTCCTGCACCAGGCTTTGCACTGAAAGCATGCCACCGTAGAATAACAAAATTCAGACCAACAAACCACAGACCACAAACTGCCTCAAAATAGGGCCCTTAGCTTCTTGAGATAATGCATTGAAAGCAAATTGTAGACATTAGGCTTCATAACCCTAAACATGGATATTTGACCTCTAATTTATTATTAGAATATACTTGAACAGGAGTGAACATTTGAGCAAATCTAAAGTGTCCCTGGAACATTAGACTCTCAAGCGATAGAGAACATGAGATTTCATGACCTTGATCTTAGACCTATTGCCTTCAAAACCTAATCACTTTATCCTGAAGGCTCAGTTGAACATTTTGCAAAGTTTGAAGAAAATCCCCTGAGGTCAAGTTCAGAAAAACAACATAAAAATTTGAAGTGATGGATTGAATGAAAACCCTGAAAACTGATGCCTCCAGCCCAGAATATCAAGCTAGTCCATCATTTCTTGGTTTTCTTGGTCTGACTTTATCCTCTCATGAATACAAACACTTGTTTTTATTTGGATGTAATTTAGTATTTACTTTCTTTCAGAGTATTCCCAGCACATCCAAATGTGTTTTCATCATAACATCAGGAGAGCCATCCAACTGTGACCGTTCTCAAAGGTTATAATGTATGTTTATGTAAATACTGTTCACATTGTCAGGGCTTTCAGCTGTTTGAGTAGGTCTCATGTGCTGTGCTTGTCAGTGAAGCCCCAGATGTTGTGTTTTGTGCATAAGTGAGAGCAGAAAACAGGTTGAGGACTGGAAAATGCATCCTAAGCAGTGTGGATAAGCCAGAAGAGCTTAGAGAAGCTGTGGAGACTTTGAGAGTGAAAGTCGTTCAGTGTTTCTTCACAGTTTGAGAGGGATCAGCATGAACACTGCAAGGTAAAGGAAAAGAACTTGATGGACTAGATGAGGAATGTAAACTGAGATGGTTGGTATGTTTAATCAATATTAACAGTAGTTCAGAGAATCTGAGGATGATTGAATCTAACTAAAAACTGTAACAATATATTATATTCTAGAGCTGAAACGATTCCTCAAATAATCTCGATTGTTCGATTACAAAATATCTTCGAGGCAAATTGTGTGCCTCAAAGCCTCATTTAATATATAATTATACATATAAAATATATATCTGGACTACTATACAGTGCACGGCGTTTGACACGGACGGTCATTTCTGTGGCGCAACGCGCCTGCTACCTCCGCTGCTGCGCGGCTTGTAAAATCATGAAGGAAGAGAAAAGAGAGGGACAGAAAGGAGAGAGTCCGCAGAAGAAATGACAGAGAGTCCCGAGTGTGTGGTCACTACAAGAAGGGACGAAAAGAAAAGACAGTACAGTGTGTCTGATGTCAAACGGAGTTAGCTTAGCACATAGCTAAGCATGATAGCACCTCGTCACTGCTGCAGCACGTCAGCAGTAAACATCCGGTCTGTGCTCAGAGCGACACAACAGGGTGACACTCATGAAACATCAACACAAGCAGCTAATGTGATCAATAACTGATATATGGGCGAGTAAATAACCTACTTTGATTACGGCTCCGTATAAAGGCCGGTTCAGAACGTAAATCAATGCGGATGCTACTTGCCCAGAGTCATGTGTATTTTGTTCACGTACTTTTCACATCCAATAACTTTACATTTAATTTGATCGCAGAGAGTAGAACAGGAAACACTGACAGTGAGTAGAGGAAGCAGGTGTAGGGAATGCTTCATATGTTATAGAAATGTACATTAGCTAGTTAAATTATCTTAGTATCTAAGTATGATATTATTTGTTCCTAGAAATAAAGTAAACAAAATAAGATCACCAATATGGTACAGTAGTAAAGGCAAAATTTTAGCAAAAAGAGACAAGGTGTAATCCAAATAAAATAAAAACAGCTAAACTTAAAAAAAAAAATACTGAAAAAAGCAAGATATGGCCCTGAGTAAAAATAAATGTATAGATTTTGATTTTGAGATCCCATTTATGCTCAGAATGTTCAAAATAGGGAAAATAAGTTAATTTAAGTGACCTGGCTTTTCTGTTTTGTGTGCTACTAATAATAATAATGTGTATTGATTCAATGGAAAAAAAACAGCAGGGAGTGCAATGTAACTGTTATCTGATTACTCCATTAATTGACAAAAATTTGATGGAGTGATCGATTACAAAAAGAATCGATAGCTGCAGCTCTATTATATTCTGCTTCTTGTTGACCAGAGAATAACGAAGAAAGCTTAAAAATAATGTCCAGCACTTGCAAAGCTCCATCATATTTCTTTTCTGTTCTCTGTCTCTTAAGTTTTCCAACTTTTTTAAACCAACTTCTCCACTTGCATTGCTTTCCCTGCAGACCCTCAGCCACAGTGAACTATTTGGTAAACAATGTATGGTGTTAACACTTGGATGAAAAATTATATTGGCATGTTGGTATCACACAGCCTCTTTTCCAAATGGCAAAAGGGAAGCTGACCTTTTCATGATCTCAGCGCTGTCAAAAGATGACCTTTGTGCTCAACATCTTGCAGCCAAAGTGTGTGAGTCTTTAGACAAGGCACAAACGTTGCTTTTTCAAAATGGCTTGTCCATAGAGATGCTGTGAGGAATATCAGGGAAAAACAGGGGATGCCCTGATCCGGTTCCTCTTTGCCACCAGTTCCAAAACCTTAAAATCATATTTGTGTCTGAGTGTGAGTGTTTTAATAGCTGTTGGCTAAGTGGTAGGTTTGTCTACTGTGATTTTAAGTGTACTGAACCTCCTTAAGGCTAAAGCAGCTGCAGATAAAAATGCAATGATAGATTATCATTTTATTGATGTAAAAAATGCAACACAATTTCTACAAGACAGCGATGCTGTGTCCTTGAAGCTAAAGAGGAAAAGGACCATCCAGATTGTTATCTGAGCAAAGTTCAAAAGCCAGCATCTGTAAAGGTATGGGGGTGTGTTAGTGCCCATGGCATGAGTATCTTGTGCATCAGTGAAGCCACAACTAATGCTGAAAAGTACATACAGGTATTGGAGCAACATATATTGCCATGCAAGTGACGTTTTTTTTTTTTTTAATCTTCCTGCTTGTTTTGGTATTACAATGTAAAGCCACAACAGTATAGATTTGTAGTAAAAGAATATGGTGCTAGAGTACAAGACTGGCCTGCCTGCAGTCCAGATCTGTCTCTCATTGTAAATGTGAAGTGTAAAATACAATAACAAAGACTGTTTAGAAAATTAAGCCCTAAATCAAGCAAATAATTGCCCTTCAAAAAACTTTTCCTCAGTTCTCATAGTTATTGATTTTACATTTTGCAGTAAATAAGAAATGAGTCAATGTTTGTTAAAAAAAGTTTATCAGTTTGAATATCAAATATATTGTCTTTGTAATGTACACAATTAAATAGGTGTTAAAAAGGATTTGCCAATCATTGTATTGCAATCTATTTACATTTTTTCCATAAAAGGTTATAGTTGGATCAAGTTAAAGAGACTGTGAGTTTCTAAGTAATTACAAAAAAGTCTCATTTTTAGATATATGCCTGATCGAAATACACACTTTAAGATGAGTTTTATAGCATCAAAATAGGTTATCTATAAATGCTATTCCTTAGCCTTCCGGTTGGGTCGGAAAGGGCATGACTGGCCTGGATACTCAACTTCAGGAACAAGACAATTAAAACTAGAGCAAATTTATATAATTTTATTATTTATATTACAGGTCTTAGAGCACTGGGCTGTAAGTAGCGATATATAGCTGGCTACATCTACGATAATATGTTTTCCAAAAATTGCTTGTTGTCACACATCAAAAACTACCGCTACGTAACTAGAAAGAGATACATTACCTCGTGGCTTTGCATCCTTCAAGTTGTTGAAAAAAGAAGTTGTAAAGCAATGCAGAGTTCTGAGGAAGGTTTGAGCTTCATTTATCACAACAAACACACGCTTTGGCTTGGGTCTTTTGGTGCATTACAATTGTAGTCAGAAGTAGGAATTTCTGAGTTCCAAGTAGGAAACTGCAACTGGAACGACCCCCGAAGTCGGAATTTCCTACTGGGAACTTGGTGAAACCTCGCCACCTCCGAGTTGACAATCGAAGATGAATGCCCCCAGTGTGAACAGTTATTTAGCTCCTGTAATAATCAGTTTATCTGCACTTCTGACTGGGGTGTGTCGCTCTAGATCAGCTGTGTACATCGTCATGTTAGACTTATATTTACAAAACTGCTGCCATAGTAATCACATTCTTCATGTGATATTTGTGAACAACAACACAGGGCGTGCTAACAACAGCTAACAATTGCCTGGTAGATCAGCATGTTTTTTTCCGACTTCAACTGGAACGCAGATAAGTCGGAGATGATGTCACTCCCAGTTCCGAGGTTACTGGAATACAGCATTATGACAGCTGCTATGCGTGTTCATGGGTAGCAGAGTCTTAATGTCACCGCAAATAGATTCTCATCATAGCACCTTTAAAATAATATTTGACAGTAAGAGAGGTCGATTAGTCTTTCTTAAGCTTCAGAGACAGAAAATAGTCTTGAAAAGCAATAATCTGAGATGTTTGTTTACTTGAGTAGGTAGCACATGGCTTTCTCTTTGTATGAGCAGCCTAGGTCCAACTCTTACCTATGAACTCTTTTTCATATGTTTTCCTCTAAATTCTTTCCCTTCTGAGACCATCCACTGTCCTTCCACTGCCAATAAAGTCCAAAAGATGTCCAAAAAATATCAGAGCATTAATCCTATTTGCCCCCTATGTGTTTTCTATCACTGATGTGGTTCTGTATGAAGGTAACCTGGGCTTCTCTTCTCCCCTCATGAGTGTGACATCACATGACAGCCATTGAAGTTGTTGCATTACACCCAAAACATAGAGACCAGAGGTTGTGTTTTTTTTTTAATCAGTATTTCTGGAGATCATTGACAAAAGGCAATTTTGTTTTGCATTTTATGTTATGACTAGAGCATATTTTCCCTCTGTATCCTAAAAGCCTTGTTTATGTGACAGTAATTTGGTGTTTTAAATAGTTTTGGTTAGGATCTCAGAGTAAAAGAATGACTCAGAGACAAATTTACTCTGGCATTGATGGAGGCAGCGACTGAATCTCGAGTGAATAAAAGAAAATTCAATTCAAACACCCACGCTAAGTCTGTTGGTGTTTTTTCAGGACATTCTCACACCTCTTTTTCCGGGGACTTGAGAAACTTTGTGAATCAATAAACTTCTGTTAGACTTGTGGGTCTGTGGGCGTATCTAAAGGGAACGGCGGGATGAGGATGAGGGGTAGGAGGAGGTTGAGAACGGGCAGCTTGGCTTCCCCGCTGGGTCAAGGTGAGTCTGTTAGCCTGATGGCTTGTTCACTCTGCAGATGTCACCTGGTCATTATCCTGAGGCAGCCATCTGCCAGCTGGTCCTGCAGGGCCCGGGTACTCTCAGTCTTCTGGGTGCTGTGTGACTGGCAGGATCCATGCTGCTCCTCTTCTTCTCCACTGACCAGATCCCCCACCTGCCTCCAGCATCCAAGAGGCCAGGATGGTCAGGACCGTGGGGAAGACAGAGGACACATGCTGAGAAACAAAAAGAGGCTTTAAACTACTGTAGGCTGGAACATTTAGGCCAAACATCATATCTTTGTACTTCTAAAAGTCACCGCTTGCAAAAAATGCCACTGATTCATAACTGTTTTTTGAAAAATTTAACAGAAGCAAACTAAAAACAGGGTCAATTTTGTAAATTGTTGTATCTTCGGGCTTTGCTGAAATGTCTCTATTGTTACTGCATGGTAGTTAACCTCTCAATATGCAAATTGTTCAGAAGACTGAGGGTCTCATCATAAGTCAGATGTAAAGCATTTTAGCATGAAGCACAGGTGTCTTCTCTAATTTCGCCTCATGCAAACATGAAGATGCAGAAATCGACTACACTTCAAACCTCCTCTACATGTTCTTAAGTCTAACGTCCCTGGAGCAAAGTGCTTCTGCAAGGATGCAACAAAGAGGTGGACACAAATCTGCATGATCAAAACACAAACTTAACTGGCCTTGTTGTACCCCCAAAGGATGCACATTAGCAGACCTCTACTTTTAACATATCTGAGCTTTGGTTAAAGAATTCAGTTTAAAGTTCATAACTAGATAAAGAGCTGAGAGACAGTGTGGCTTTATCACTGCGCTCCTTGGCGTGCCATTCCGGTGCGCACGAGTGCACGCATTACTCCCAAAAAGCTAATGAGTTTGGATCAAGTATGCAAGTAGTATAGATGGTGGATGGATGTAAAAAACTTTTTTACTGATCATGAGAATTACTGTTTAATTATATAACATAAGCTTTGTTGTGTTACTGACTCCCTGTGTCCTCAGCCATTAGGGATTTATTTGTTTTTGCTGCCATTTGTCTGTTTGTCTTGTCCATCCATCTGTGAGCAGGAAGCTAAAAATGTTCTTAATAGACTCTGATAAAATTATCTGGGATTGTTGGTCACCACACATTTAAGAAGTGATTAGATTTTGCTGTTTTTTCCAGATATGCGGCCAGGACATTTTAAGGTTTTGGTAACATTGCACAATAGGTCAGTTTTCCACATTGTTGTCTAATCACTTGGATAAGATTGGCCTTGGTGAAGGTTTGTGCTCTGCTAGCATAGGGCTGTAATCAACCAAAGAAACTGTTGGTCGACTAAGACACATCAATTGTCGACCAAAAATCGATCCGCTCCAGCTCCCAACATTTGGTGCGGTGTCACTGGTGTGAAACAAAGTGGTCCGAACCGATCTCCTTTTGATGCATTACTTCCTGTTAATCCCGCGGTTGAATCTTTTGCTTACTCAATTTGTCAATTTGTTTATTCTGGTTGAGGATTACGATGATTTACAAGGGTCCAGAAGGTCGCTGATGCCATCATAAACACGATAAAAAAAACACACTTGAAGGAAAATGTAGAAGAGAGCGAAACGTAAACACTGGTTGTTTGGTGTAGGAAATGGTTACCATGGTAGCCTCTTCTTTGTTCTCCTCCATAGCAGGTTTGGCAACCAGTTACGTGCATATCGCCCCCTGCTGTTTCAAACTGAGTAAATACACAAGTGGGCCCGGGCACGGTTCAATGTTGCAAGTGTGAATGCAAGCCAGCGGGGGAGGGGGGCGAACCGCGCCGTAGTACGGTTCGAAACAAGTGGGCCTAATGTGAAAACGCCCTCAGTGTGCCTGGTCCAGTCCAGTTTGTGGTCCAAATGTACTCCCAAGTATTTGCATTCCTCCAAAATGTCCACCTGGACCCCCTGGATGGAAACAGGGGCTACTGGAGCCTTTCTCCTCCTAAAGGTCCACAACCAGCTCCTTGGTCTTTGTCACATTGAGCTGTAGCTGGTTCTGCTCACACCATGTGACAAAGTCTCCCACCACAGCCCTATACGCTTCCTCATTACCATTGCTGATACATCCCACAACAGCCGAGTCATCAGAACATTTCTGAAGGTGGCAGGACTCGATGTTGTGACTGAAATCAGTGGTGTACAGGGTGAAGAGAAAGTGGGACAGGACTGCTAGTGCTGTTTCTGCATGTGCTCTACTTATGGTTAACATAACTCAGACTCCTGGTTAATGTGTTAATCAAAGGGTGAAATCTGGCACAAGATACTGCGAGTACAGACATATTACACATGCATATATTCATGATGATTTCATGCATTAGTGTATGCATGTATCATCATAATTCTTGGAGCCTATGCTTAAATGTTGGCTTACAAACAATTTGATCTTACCCCATATTTCACTTTGAACCAATCTTGCAGTGTCTGCACTTTTTTCTACCTGAACCTCTCTCCCCACTGACGGCTCTGCCTCTCGCCCTCAGAGCTGTTGGGATGCCGAGGAATGCTGCCAAAATAAACTCCAGCCACCCTTATCAGCTCCACAAACTCACATGCCTCCAGTTTTACCTGAAAGGTGCTTAACATGATTAGTCTATTTCTGAAATCATCCACTGAGAAGATCCTCAGATAGTGTGGGTAATGAAGAGTGCCGTTACTTTGCAAAGATAATTGTCAGCCCTTAAATCTTCCAGAAAGTGTCTCTCGGCAGGTAATTATGTTGGAGAATGAGAGAATTACTTTTGGACATACTTAATCATGCCCTGCTTCAAGGTGTAGGATCTGGGTTCTGCTTTTGAGATGTAATTTTGAATTGATATGGTTTTGGGTTAACTTTCTAGGCTCATTACAATAGAATTACATTTTTGAGTTGATAGGTTCGGCATGGACATATTGACTTTAATTTTGATTTTCTGTCTCATTTTGGATGGACAGTTTGCCTCTAAATATTTTGTTCCTTATTTATTCTTTAAAGGAATGAAATATGAGTATTGATGATGTATTTATTAATGCACTAATGCTAGAATGATTTTAACTTGCCATAATCATGGCCAAATGCAAGTGAAATGGACTACATTTTTTATTAGAGAAAACCTTGAAGGTACTGCTAGCAATTACCAGTTTTAGAAGGACTAATGCTTTTTTGTCAGACTTGCTGAGTGATTGAGAACACTGAAAAGCAAACACAGTTCACAAGACACGAAGTAAATATAGAGGTGCCTGGTGTTCTCAAAGTAAAGTTTTCAGACTGCCAGCTTAAGCCACATCTCCTGCACCAAACACTTAAGAATAGTGATATTCTCAAACTTTCCTATTAGTGATATTGTTTTAGGACATTAATGATTCAAACCCATTAAGTCTCCATCAGCAGATTTCTTTACTGTTGTGTTCAGACAAAAACCTTTGTGTATCCTAAACAAAAAGCAGGAATAACCCCAGGAAAGATCTCCAAGTTATTTTGAATGGCAGTGAATATTTTTCGAATACTAAGCCTCACTGTAAACCACTGCCTGCTGTGCAGTGGCTATTTCACTGGCTGATCTGACAGCTTCAGCAACATTTTTTGCTCTGGATTAATTATACTGTTACTTTAGTGGCTCAAAAATGTACCTCAGCAGTAATTATTATTAGCTTGAATGCACTATCGCCTTTTGACAACTGTGGCACTTCCACAATGCACAGAACTGAGGGACTTCATGATAGTCACATGACTGTAAATGGACTGGGTGTTAGTAAGTGCAGTGGGAAAGAAAACCAACCAAGTGAAAACTAATGGTCGTTTTCCACTAGCACGCCTTGGCCCTACTCTACTCGGCCCTACTCGATTTGTAGCATGTTTCCACTAGCCCGGTACCTCCTAAAACAAGCTAATTTTGGTACCTACTCCGCTCTGGTTCCAAGCGAGCTGAGTCGATGCTAAAAAATGACGTCACCAACTGCTGGCTACTGATTGGTCAGACAATGTCGTCATCGATGAGTCATTAGTGCGACAACCTAGCATGTTAGTGGTAGCTACCATTAGCTTACCCTCATACGTCTTTTCTTTGCAGATCGATTGCTCTCGTCCTCGGCTTCATTCTGTTGTACAGCTTTCAAAACTCTCCTGTGCTTCTCAAGGGGTATTTCTTCTTACCACCTGCAGCCGTTTTCTGCTTTCCTTTTTTGCTTTGTTTGTGATGAAAAGCCACAGATTGTTGTGTCGCGCTCAAAATGACGTCACCGCAGTGCCGCTCAGCTGTTTACAGTGACACTGCACCCACCTTGTGCTAATGGAAAAGCAGCACAAGGTGAGTCGAGTAGAGTAGGGCTAATGGAAAAGGGCCATAAATAATGTTGCAGCTTCACAGTCGAACCAAGTCTGCTGAACTGTGGGTTCTGTGGGAGACTGTATAAATTGAATAGAAAGAACCAAAGAGGAGAAGGGATACCATAGCCTTCCCTGTTATTCCAAATGGCAGCATGAGCACACAGCCTCAAAGTTACATCTCTGTCTCATGGAAATTTGACAGGCACCTGTGCTGCAGGCCAGAACACTGCAATCAGGTTAAAAAGGGTTCAGAGACTTCTTCAGCTTTGAGGGAGAATATGTACCTGTATATCAATTCTCAAGAAGAGGAAGCCTGTGTGACCTTTTTGATCCCTGCTCCTTAAAAACTGCACATCAGAACAAAGCCTGTGAAAACTAATGTATATTTACAGGAGCAACTTCTGCTTATAAGTGCAGTATTTCCTCTCTGACCTGAGTGGACTCTTTTTAAGCCCCACATTTTTCCCTTAGTCCTGCAGTGACACACATGCTGATTTGAGGGACTATTTGAGGACAAAATTCACCGGTAACCAATCAGGTAACAGCCATAAACACAATCATACTCTGCCTGCCAGTCATGCCTGCGAGGCTTTCAATTTATTATGAGCTCCACACTTTCATCATTTTTGCCACAAAATACCTTTAGTGGCTTAAGCACACACACTCCGACACACACAGTCACACACCTTTGATCTGGTAGCCTCGATGATTCGGCTGCTTTTTCATCCTCGACCCGGCTTGAACTGCGGACCCGCGGTAATGTGGTGGACATGAATGGCTGCGTGGGCAATCTGCTCCTCCTTTCCTTCTGTTGTTTTTTTGGATCAATTAGGCCGTTGTTCTGGAGGACAGCACACTCATCTTGAAGCTTGGCAGAGTTTCAGCCCCCGATATAAAAAGGAGAAGTATGATAGTGGGAGGCCCGCCCTCTAACCCGCCTGTACCCCTGGCAGCCAGAACGGGCCAGCTGGTACTGTCAGCGGCCATGACAGATGACCTGCTGAGCGGACACTTTTAGCCCATGATTCACCCATCATTATACAAAACATACAGGATCATGTACAGAGCAAACAGGAGTGGCTATATAGTCATAGAAACCTCAACAAAAAGTGAAAAATACTGGAAAAAGGAGTGCTTTGAAAAAAATTAAGTTTGAGATGCTCTCAAGAGTGCCAGGAGGAGTTTAGTTGGAGTTTATAGCATTTTTAAAAGATATAACCAGAATACAAAGTAATTAATTTCAAACTTTGCGCAGGGGAGGTTAGAAGCCCCATTTTTCTCGTAAAACTACTTTCCCTTTGACAAAAACATGAGTAACTGGTGGAGATGTAGGCAAGAAAAAAAAATGTTTTTAAAGTTGTACAAGAAATACATCATAAATTAATCATTTGAGATTAAAAATCCAGGAATCTTTTAAATGTTTTTTGTTAATTAAGTGACCTTTTTAAAGGCTTACAATGATAAAGAAGGCATGGATAGTTGAGACATAGATCATGGTCCTCTGTATTTGAAAGAGCCCAGATTATGCGTTTTCAAGATTGATACTGTATGCTTTTTTTCTGTGTTATACATACCTCTGCTTTCCGTTCAAGTACTTGTTCGCAAAATACAAAAGATGTGGGATCAGTATCCCCCGCCCCCCACCCCCCAAGCTGATGCTCAAACTGGTTGTTGACCTCACCAACAGGATGCACACCTTGAGTTAGTGGGTAATATCAGAGGCACTTGATGGAAGCACTTTGGGCTCCACGCCTGAATGCCATAATAGTAGACAGTGGTACTAACAAAGCATCAGGTTCACTCCACTTCAACACATCTGTTGGCCTTTAGCTCACGGCAGTCTAATAGCACCTGGTCAAGTGCTAATACCTCCGTACCTAAGATCAAGTACTTCTATGCACAAGACAAATACTCTGTGGCATTAGGACCTCTCCCCCTCCCCTTGTTTAGAGTGCCAGTAGATGCTGAAGCTGGCTTGTTCCTCTGGCTCCTTTGTAGACCTACCAGTGTGATGTCATACCATTGTTTTATTAGCACTTTAAATCCAGTGGCTTAGGATGGGGAGTCAGTATTGGGCCACCTGGGGCAGTTTACTGCCCAATTTGGTGCAACCCAACCTTCCATTGACCTCTTGACCTCAACAACAGAAAGTTAACTTCCATCCTATGGCAAATCAGTGAACCCATTTGTTGGCCTTTAACTCATGGCAGTGCAGCAAAATTTTTTGGAGTTCTTGATTAGAAGCGATGAGATATGTATCATAGTGATAGATTATTACAGACCTTTGGTTAATAGTTTGTTTATCAGAAACAGAAAAGGGCCAAGGATATAACCTTGAGGCGCTCCATGTGGTTACCATTTTAGAGAGACATCATTAAATCAAGGCCTTTTCTAAACTAAAAAATATGCCAAGAGAAGAGTTTTGTTTTCTTCTTTTGTTTTGGGAGCCCCTGAATGCCTCTAATTACAGAGATGATTTGGCACAATATTCCCTTTACCAATTTTCCCCATGCAGCAAACATAAAAGAAGACAGAAATGTAGAAATAGCTCTGAAGGACAAACTTCCTTTCTTAACCCTCCCTGCATCAACGGTGATCCAGCTGCCTGCAGGAGTTCATTCCTGTAAGAAGAGAAGAATCTAAATTTAGAATCCAACAACAAACATAATGGGATGCAGCCCTGAGACATGTGGACTGTTTTCCATTTCATGTCCTTGATCATGATCATTTTTACTCTTTTCCTGTATGTTTATAGCAGCAGAGTCACACCCACCTCCCACATTCATAACCTGTGGCTGCATGCCAAACAGTTTGTGCCTGATCTAGAGGCTGTTTCAGGGCATAGTGTGTAAAAACAAACAAACAACAAAGGTCAGGGTTGAGAGAGCGGAAATAAGAATATGTGAAAAACATGCCATTCATACAGCGGATTAGTTACAGTGTATGAAATGCTCATGGAAAGAGCTCAAAGGATTAATTATGGATGGATTTCTAAATAATTTGCTCGTAAAAACCCTGAAAACTCTTAACAACTCCGCAGTGCTTGTAATTTTCCAAATGATCTTCATTTTACAATACTTTAAATATCCCTTAAAGTACATCACTTGTCTGGAGTTGTCAGATTATGTATTAAATATATTGTAACTAGGGATGGGAATCAAAAACCAATGCCAGTTGAGAGTCTTTAACAGCTCCATCAAAGAATCAATATCGTTAATCTTTTTGCTAATCAATTTCCTTATCAATTCCATTCAATTGACAGGGTCCAGAAGCGTCCGAATTGGGGCTTAATTTTAATTACACGTACTGCACAACCTTATGTGAGTGGAAACACCAGCAACTTGCAGAAGCAGTTATCTATACTGTGATGTATGTTTGGCATTGTTGACACTGAAATCAGACCAACATTTGCCCACATGCAAAATCTCCAGGAATCGATAAGGGAATCGTTAAAGATTTGGATCGATTAGCAGGATCGTTAACAGCATTGGTAGTGATAAAATCTTATCAATTCCCATCCCTAATTGTAACTCTGATTAATATTCACCCTCTTAGAGGCATAAAACAAGGACACGTGTTTTTGCAGGTTAAAATGATTTTAAAAGTTTTTTCTTATTAAAATTCTAAGAATTTATGTGTTGAATATTAATGTGATGTGAATGATGGTTAGTCAATTTTATGTAGTATTATTAATTACAATAAACAACACACTTCCTCACCAACATATACATAAAATGAATATGCTATAAAACAACCCTGAAACTGTTAATTCAAGTTCGTAAATCTAAACAAAAGACGCGTTATTTTAAAATGTGCTTAACTCAAGTGACAAGATCAGGTATTTAAAGATGTATTTCATATTTTTGTGTTCAAATAAAGCAGTTATTATCTAGTCACCAAGGCTTATACCTGTTTCGGTGATTTTTAGCTCAAAGGGTTAGTTCATTTTTTTTTTTTTTTTTTTTTTGGAAATGGGGTTGCTTGAGGTTAATGGTTGTAGTAAACATGAACGCAAAAAGGAAACTGCAGGCTTTGTCTCTGGGTGGAGATATCCAGGAGACACTTGCTGGTACATAGCAGTGCATGTTGCCACTGGACAGAATAAAAAGCAGATACAGTATGTAAGGCTCACATTTGAGGAGAACTGGAATGTGAAGCAAGTGGTGGATTTTTGCTGGGGTTGAAATCATAATTTTTTATTTTGTGTTTATTCAGCAGAGTAATGGGGAGTTCAAGCAGATCAGACCTTTGAGACCCACAGCTATTTTTGCTTATTATGTGAACACTTATGAAAAATTTTGTTTTATAGCTCTGTTTCTAGTTTTTGTTGCATTTCTGCAGAGGCTGAACATAATAGTGTTTAGATACCATTGCAATATGTGGATATGTGATAGCCATATCACAGGATGTTACTCTTCTTAAAATGTATTATTTTTGCAGCAAATAAGGAAGCATTAATTGTAGGGCTGGGTTTAAAAGATCAATTTAATCTATTTTAATCAATTTCCCTTTAAATGGTTCATAATCGATCCATAAAATCCAAAGATTGATCTTTCAACGTGGGTAATTTTTTCTTCATTGGACGGTCCGAGAAGCAGCCTGTGGTATCAACTCTGCTAGTTTCGTGTTTAGTGCTGCTTTCCGCTGAACAAGATCTGGTGAGATGTTACTGCAAGCTGTCAAAAAAACATGGTGGAAGCGAGTAGCACTATAGGGACACCACTGGAGAGTTTAATGATTAACGTTTGGACATATTTCAGATTTAACAACAATATGCATTAATGCATATCATTAATATGTGATTAATGTAACTGCTTTGGGTTCAGTTCTTAATGTAAAAACAGTTTTAATAATGTACCAGGTCAAAAAGTCATTTCCAGCATTATTTTTACTGAGAAAACCCAGACTGAACAAATTTCGAATCGTGAATTGAATCGATTTGAGACCTTTTAATATCGAATCGAATTGATCCAGAAAATCTGAATCGATACCCAGCCCTAATTAATTGATTTAAACATAAAAAAGAATAGTATGAGTCAGAGATGGAGTATTTGATTAGTGTTTTGATATTAATAACTTTTTGTCTCCAAGCCATTGTTGATATAATAAACATATTTAAGGAAACCCAATCTGAGTATAATGGCTTGCATGCATAGAACTGTCAACATCAGGAACTGTAACTGTAACCAGTGCAACACAGATGGTACAGAAGACGCTTCCTCCATCCAAACCCAGCACATTTAACATAAGCTAAAGAAACAGATGTCCCCTCACATCTGCTATGAAAGAGGCTGGATATATTTTAGCAGCAGCCTTACTGTTGAAGATATAAGTCAACATTTAGTTCAGTTTAACCGAACAGAGTGATCAAAAATTGAATTTGACTCCATGAATATGGTTATATTCAGCTCAAATTGGAATTTCTGGATTGCAACAATCTGTAAGTGTTGGCAAATACTTGAAATTAAATGCAACAATTTCTGAAATTTTCCAGCTTCAGTAACAATTACTCTCCGATTCATATTCAAATGTGTTTGATTCAGGCGGAACTGAAGAGGCTCTGAACATCTGGAGGAACTTTTGTCCTCAGAGAGCTTGACTATCTTCACTCGGCTAACTGAAGCCACGTGGCTCAGAGCCACTCTCAACCCTCAGCCAACAAATGGGCCTCCTTTTACGATATAAAAGGGATACTAATTACACCGGTAAGTACTGAGTGCTCTCAGCGGTTTGTTATCATAAACTGAAAACTGTGCTGCCTTCCTGCAGGTGCAGTTTTTTTATGCATAATTGGACAGGAAGCACCTGCTGAGAAAAGATGTCCTAAAACATTTTAAAATCTAGTAAGAAATGTCAGTAATGCACAGGCTTGATCATATTGGTAAGATAAAAAGAGCTAGAAAATATGGAGATTTTGCAGGATTTCAGTGTGATGTCTTCATCGCCTTTGTTCCAAAAAATATGTGGTGCACATGTCTCCTCCATTTGAGAACCTCTGTGAACAGAATGGTTTGTGCAGGTTTTTTTAAATAGAGTTGCTGGAGGCCCATGGCACAAGTGAATATGAGTGCCAGTAAAGGAACAAGCTTTGTCCTTAGGGGGGAGATATGGTGCTACCAAAAGCCTGGTAAGTAACCCACTCATAGGTTAAAACTACTCAAAGAACGATTATGACTTGACAATACAACACAGTCAGATTCTTTATCGCATTTAACTTTCCCTCGAAAAAGCCGCAGTGTTTTAAACATTAGCTGTAAATGCAGCCCCTGAAAATACTGGGATCTGTTTTACAGAAATTCACCTGTCAGTCAATATTAGCCAACATTCAGCAAGTATTTTTATGTCAAACCCAATGATGGACAACATGGCAGCCCAGAAAGAAGTAACGAAGATATCGCTATTGTCCCTATAACCCATGACGCTGTCTGGTAGCAGTAGTAACTGATCTTGCTTTTTTAGGCTAAGAAATGTGTATAATTGGGAATAAATATGTATAGGACACCTACAGTGTGATCGAGTTTGTCATGAAACATGGCTCAGAAGAGGCAGACACAAATGCAACACACCATCTCCAGAGGTCAAATAGGCAAAAAAGTATAATTCTTTACCAGGCAGAGTTCAGTACATTAAAAAGCAGTGAGATCAGGCAACAGGTTCCAAAACATGAGGCAAAAATTCAAGGCCAAAAAACAAGCAAGGTAAGACTAGACTATGATGAATGCTGGGACGAAGACTGTGAGGAAGGATGAACTGACAGAACAATGGGAGACATGAGGTTAAATACGAGAGGTATTGAGGGGTGATGGGAGCAAGTGAGGAGAAACAATCAAGAGGCAGGTGTGACAAGAAACAAACTGGGAACAAAGCAAGAGTTTAAAAAGGAGCAGTTTGTTAGTGTGTTTTAAACTGTTTTTTTTCTGCCAGTGGTACAGGGGTAGCCTTGCAGAGCAGACAGACCTGCCTGATTCTGAAATCATGCATCTCCCCCTTGTCACTTGGCTAAATGCTTAGCGGCCCAATCAGGGAAGAGAGGCAGGAGAGGCGAGAGAAGCAGGAGATGCGGGCGTGACGTCAAAAGGAAGTAACTTGACAGGAAGTGAAGTCACTTTCTGTTGAACAAATAATGGCGGCTAGTGTCGGTTAGCCTGTGGTCATCATGGTTACTCCATTATACTTGGTGAAATATGCTCTCCTCATAAGTTTACTTCATAGGCATTGTCTTTGACGAGGTTCATGTCACGTATAAGTGTCAAAAGATGCATCTATGTGGTATAATTTAATGTGAAATGATAGTCTTAAGGTAGTTAAGCTACAGCTAACGGCTAGCAAGGGCAAACAACAGTTAATGGCCGTTAGCCGTTAGCTGTAGTGGGTAACAACAGTTTGCTGCTAACAACTTTTAGCCGCTATGGCTAACGGGCATGAACTATTGTTTGCCCTTGTAAGCTGTTAGCAGTAGCAGCTAACATTTACCCGCTACATATGCTACGTCAAAGCAGCGCTGCTAGATATGGATTGGTCTTTGACGAGTGTGATGAGCCAAACGATCATCCAATCACAAACTGCTGTTTTTGAAGGTTCTGCCCCCGAACACATTTTCGCAGGGCTCTTCCCCAGATGGATTAGTGAAATATTTTCAATATGTAACTGTCCATTTGGCATGTCAGGTAAAGGAGAACTATAATCTAAGACTAAGAATCTGGAGAACCCCCTAAAAGATTTGACAAGAGTATGAGCTGGAAGTCCTGCTGCATGTATGTAGAAGATGAGAGGATGTAAAATCTCAAATGAATGAATGCGTCTGGAAATGAAGCACAGCATACTGAACTATTTCAGGTTACTTGATTCACATGCAAGGTTAAACATTTTCTATAGTAGGCCTACAATATAGCAACAGAATATTTTTTCACTCTTGTGTTTAAAAAGATGGTGAAATGTCCCGTTAGGACATATATATTCTGCAAATGTTACAGCACAATGGCAGTGCAAATCTATTATAATTATATTTTTCATCAGAGAAATGAGAGAGTCATTTAGTAAAGCCATCTGGTTTAAATTCACAGCAATACTATCAGTCTTAAACTAAAACCCAGAGGAACCAGCTCATAATTTAGAGATAAGACTTGCCGAGATAATCACTTACTCTGTTATTATTATTCGAGAACAAAAGCGAGCACATTACCAGAATCTTATTAGCTTTCACAAAAGCACTTTTTTCTACATTCCAGACACTGATCTGGTTATCTTTACAAAAACGTGAAAGCAGCTCCCTCGACTGAAACCTAGAATTAATAACAGATCTACAGATAAATACACCGAGGATTGGTTTATTGAGTGTTCAAAGAGCCAAAGTAAAGTTTCTGAAGTGCTAATCAGAGTGTTTGATCACAGCTGTACTGAGACTTAGTGTCAGCAGCATGAAAGGAACAGGCGGTAAAATCAAACGGACTGAAGCTGCAGTCTGCAACTGCTTCTATGTCTGATATTTAATTGAGGAAACTTCAGACACCTTTGAGCACAAATCTTGTCAAATGCAGCAAAGTTACTCAGGTTACATGGTTATCCACAGTAATGTAGCTCATATGCACTCACTGGCCACATGCTGCGAACTGGCAGCAAGCAGACCCAGGTTTCTAAGATCACTGAGATCGTTGTCAAGTATTTTGAGTACACACATGAGGTATAAAGATTTGATTGATTTTAACAAGTAAACCTATTTGTTATTTCACTATGGAAGAGTACAATTTATAAATTCATCAAACAAAACAGAGGAGCATTTAGTTCTTTTAGGGGCTGTATACACAGCTCAGTTTTCAGCCTGAAACAAAGAGTTGTCATTGTGTTTCCCCCTCCCGTTTACATGAGAATGGTGCCTGAATCTGCAAACTGTTGAAACCAGGGTCCAGAGTAGAACTTTTTGAAAATGCATTGCTACCTGGCTTCATGTAGACAAGATTCAGCGTTTTAGGGTGAAATACTGACATCACCTCATTCGCAGCATTCAGAGAAAACTATCCAGACAGATTTGTTGTCCAGACGAACTCCTGCATCTTGATGCATCCACTTGCCATTGTTGGTGAAAAGTTTTTCTTCTTCGTATGTGTGTTGTAACAGCCCTGTTTGGACTGACATGAAAGCTTCAGTGTTTTTAGTCGTTCGAGCATCTCTGTCTGAATGCTGATCGTGTTTGAAAATACATGGAAAAAAACTTTATGTTTCTGGTGAAAACATCGTGTAAACATGGGCTTAAATGTGAAGTTTCAGGGTGAAAAATATAATTGAAATGCAGTTCAGATTATACCAATGGTGAGGTCTTGCAAAGATCATCAGTTGTCAGATATTTCAAAGTGACATTGATATTTGTGTTTATTTTTTTACATTCAGGATTACCGCCAGGTTCTTGGCTCCTACTGACACAATAGGTTGCTACATACAGCTTGGATCTCCCCTTGTCACTTGGCTAAATGCTTAGCGTCACATACAGGCAGTTGTACAAATAAACATCAATGCAATGCAAAAGCATGGACAAACTGATTTTAGTTATTTAAGATTTAGTGCCCCTTCTAAAAATACACCCAAATGGGAAACTTTCAGCACAGATGTGAGACCAACAATGTGTTTTTTCCCATTTCTGATGCTTGGGCAAGTTTTCTAGAGTTTCCAAGAAGTTCTAGTCCTTCATAAAAGGTTTCCCATCATTTGCTACTTCAACTGCTTTGTAAAAATATCCACAGTATATATATTTTTTTACAAAATTATATGGAAAGAAAATAGCAAAATGTTTTTATATAGGCCAAGACTGCATGAAAATTGCATGTGTATATCCCCTACTCTATGTTCAAGTGCTTTAAAAAAAAACAAACGTTGAGAACAGAACCGGCAGTGAACGACCTCTCGTCATGTGGAGGGCTCATGCCTGCCGTCTAGAGCTCACTGTTCAGGGCTTTCAGATCTGAACATGGAGTTAAGAACACACAGTTCAGTTCCCTGAAGCACTGTGCATCACAAAAGGCTTTATAAATGAAAACCTCTGGTGACACAACAGGAAAAACAAAGCTCTGCTCTCATCATGGAGCTGCAACCACCTAAAGAAAAAAAAGGAAACAATGGGAACTTTTGAGTGAATGAAAAATGTTCAAGTATCATGCAAGTCAATTGCATGCATATATAAAAATGGTTTTGACAATAGAGCTGAGAGAAGATGGTTATCTGGCTTTGCAGCTTACAGTAACAGAAATGACAAGTTATGTGCTTTCAGACAAACAATGCATGGAATATGTAGAAAGATTGTTTACAAAGATCTCCTGCATTGAAGCTTAAAATGAGATTAATGAGGCTTATAGATCAAATGGTGAAATAACAGTGACTCCAGTATTCTTATTCTTTTGTCTGTAGGGGTTTTTGCACACTGCATCTTAAATGCTCAGAACTGTGGATGTTTTGAATCTTAGCAACATGATATATTTTTTCTTAAAGGGACTGTGAGGAGTTTCTAAGTAATTACAAAGAAGTCTCATTTTTAGATATTTGCCTGATTGAAATACACACTTTAAAATAGGGGTGGGCGATATGGCAAAAATATCATATCACAATTTTTTAAAAATAAAATCACGATCACGATTTTATCACGATTCTTTTTTACCTGGATTCTTCTAGACTAATTTGCATGTTTGACCATTATTTCCCTACGTTTAACATATAAAACATGTAAAACCCTAAAAGAAAAAAAGGACAATTCAAGGCAAGGAAATTTCTGAACAGGTTTCAATTTAAATAGTGCAGTTTTTATAAACATGTGCAATAAATGTAAACATAAAAAGTAAAGAACAACAATATCAACATTATCTCTTGAAGTGCAACAGTTCAAAACAAATGTTATTTAACTGCCTTGTCTATAACCTGAGTGAATAATACAGCTGCTTTAGAACAGATTTTTGTACAGACATCTTCAAGCTTTTATCACCTTTTTTCTTTCTGCCATGGCTTCACGCTACATAACCAAACAGGAGATCCACCATGCACTGCGCGTAATGTGCTACAATTGGCTAGTCGGGTGCGCGTTAAAGTCTCTGCGCCCACACAGACGATCTGACGACCTTTCTGCTTTATGACGATATTAAATTGTTATAATCCTTAACGATTTAATATCGTCATATCGCACACCCCTACTTTAAGATGAGTTTTATAGCATCAAAATAGGTTATAAATGCTATGTCTTAGCCTCACAGTCTGGTCCGACAGGGCTGGACTGGCGTGGATGCTCACCTTCTGGAACAAGACAATTAAAACAAGAGCAAATTTATATATTTCGGACATGTCTTAGAGCACCAGGCAGTAAGTCGCGATGTATAGCCGGCTACAAAACTACGATACTAAGTTTTCCAAAAATTGCTTGTTGTCACACTTAAAAAACAACAGCTGTGTAACTAGAAAGAGATACATAACCTTGTTGTTTTGCATCCTGTAAGTTGTTGAAAAAAGAAGTTGTAAAGCAATGCAAAGTTCTGAGGAAGGTCTGAGCTGCATTTAGCATCACAACAAACACGCGCTTTGGCCTGGGTCACGTCTTTTGGTGCGTTCCAGTTGTAGTCAGAAGTAGGAATTTCCTAGTTCCGATTAGGAAACTGCAACTAAAACGTCTCCCGAAGTTGGTTTCCTACTGGGAACTCGGTGAAACCTCGCCACCCCCGAGTTGACAATATTAGATGGATGCCCCCAGTGTGAACAGTTATTTAGCTCCTGTAATAATCAATTTATTTGCACTTCTGACTGGGGTGTATCGCTCTAGATCAGCTGTATACATAGCATTGTTAGACTTATATTTACAAAAATGCTGCCATAGTGATAATCACATTCTTCATATGATATTTGTGAACAACAATGCAGGGCATGCTAACAACAGCTAACAATAGCCTGGTAGATCGGCATGTTTTTTTCTGACTCCAACTGGAACTGGAACGCTGATAAGTCGGAGATGATGTCACTCCCAGTTCCAAGGTTACTGGAACGCAGCATTACGACAGTCGCTGCACGTGCTCATGGGTAACAGAGTCTTTATGTCGCCGGTAATTTATTCTCCTCATAGCACCTTTAAGTCTTGCATTTATAGAGAAAATCGATTAATTAAATAAAAAGTAAATGGTGCCAGCATTACACTGTTTACCCCCCAACTCTTTAAACTCCATCTCAATAAAAAAATCTTTCTCTTTATATCTACTCTGAGGAATACAACCAATCCTGGTCTTTTCTAAGGTTACTAGAGATGAGAAATCACTGAAATGGTATAAGCAACCCTTTCAGAAGAACATTTCACATGTTTACTGATCTTGTTGCAACATTTACCCACAATAAGAAAAGAACATTGGACAGTGCACTGCCACTGACCTGGCACACCAGATGGATCATTCACTATATTTCATTTGTCCATCAGGGAAAGAGCCCATAGAAAGTGTTTGGGAATGGGAAGAACCATTCAGAAGCAAATCTTGCAGGGCACTGGATAAAAGTTATGTCAATCACATTCATTATGAAAAATACTTTCTATGGGCTTTTGCCCAGATGACAAATGAAGTATATTGAACAGTCCATCAGGTGTGTCTGAATATATTTACTTAACATCATTTCTGCACTTTAGGTACAATCGTTTCTGTTTCATGTTACAATTTATACTTACACTCTAAGTCCACTTTAACAGGTATTTCTTCATGGCATAGCTGACCCGGCATTGTTCATTAACATTTTAATGCATAATATGGGTCTTTGCCTCAACTTCCTGCTTTTTCAGTCTCACCACAATGCAGTGAGTCAACACCTGTATCACCGGGCTTGCTGCAGAATAATCATTGTGACAAATGGCTCCATTAGTATGCAGAATTAAACACTGTGAGAAATTCAAGACACAGGAATGTGTCTCATTTAAAAGTTCCTCAAGGGTTGGTGCCCTCTTGTATTAAATCAGGCGACGAGTTAATTTAAAGTTAAGTTGAATGTGCTCTTTTCTCCTTTTAATGAAGATAAGGTTATGTGACTCTGCAGTGATTCAGCATCTCACTGAGCTGTCCCCAAAAGCTTCACATTTATTGTAATATTAGCAGTATGCCTTATCCCAAATTAAAATAGTTTCATTATGATGTTTTAATTTGATGTCTTATTGCATTTCTAACATATCTGATAGAATTAAAATTAAACAGCCAGAAGTATCTTAATCTATTGCAACTAACATCAATGAAAAAGGAAGGCATGACAAATATGAGAGATGTTTGATGAGGTTATTGTTCAGTGTTCATTTAATTTAACTGGCATGTCCTCAAATTCTGCTGGAAGCTTTTCCTTCTATATTTAACACACCTGAAGCAATATAAAATATTTATCAGATTTGCTCGAAATGGTCATGGTGAATAATAATATGGATGTTATACTGCTTCACTTCCTCATCATGAAAGCTGGGTCAAACTCTTTCTGAAAGAGCACAAAGTTACCCACTTTAGTCTTTCTTAGTCGGGTTACAAAGGTTCAAGATACACAAACTTATAAAAAGAACAAAGTCTAAACAAAATAGGCACGTATTTACACAATTGAACAATCATTCATTCATTTTCTATACCCCTTTATCTCTTTTGGGGTTGGGGGGGGGGCTCGAGCCTATCCCAACTGTCATTGGACGAGAGGCGGGGTACACCCTGAACCGGTCGCCAGTCGTTCGCAAGGCGACATAGAGAGACAGACAACCATTCACGCTCATACCTAAGGGCAATTTAGAGTCACCACTTAAGCTAATGAGCATGTTTTTGGTCTGTGGGAGGAAGCCAGAGTTCCCGGTGAGAACCCATGCATGCACAGGAAGAACATGCAAACTTAACACAGAAGGGCCCCTGTCCGACCCGGGAATTGAACTGAGAACCTTCTAGCTGTGAGGCACGAGCACTACCTGCTGCGCCACCGAGCAGCCCACAATTGAACATATCAATCAAATAAATTAAAAAAACACCAAACATTCGTACATGCTCATAAATGTCAACACAGCATCCCAGGTTGAGAATCTAGTCCTGCCCTGTCTGTACACGATACTGAAAACAAAATGCTCCATGAAGGCCAGACTTTTGCTAAGCAGAACCTTTTTTTTCTGGTTTGGAGCCAAGTCCTCTAGTACCCCTTGGGGAGACCCGCCTCACACAAAACCACTGATCTCGTGCATTTTGTGTCACTCTAGTCCGGTCCTTCCTAGTCTGAACAACCAACATCTTTCAACAAATTCGAAGACTTTAATTGTCAAATTCATCCCTGTATTGTGGAGTTCCCCTAGGTTCTGTCATTGGCCCAATCCTGTTTGAACTGTTCAGCACCTGCTCCCCTCTGCCACATACCTAACACCCTTCAATATATTCCTTATCTCAGCTAAGCAGATGACATTCAATCACACATCCTCAGCTGCCCTACAATCCCTGAAGGACTTGTAGGCTCTGGGATCTGGGTTAAGTGGTTGTACTGCCCCAGACTTAAACCCAAAGGAGATGAGGCTTTTGAGGTCGCAGCTTCAACACTTTGGAACTTTCTCTCTCTTGGTTTTATGATTCGAAGGCACTTTTGACTTTTGAAAAGCAATTCAGGACCAGTTTTCGATCTGCTGTGTGTTTTGTGTTTTCATCTTGCATCTTTGCCTTTTTTATTTGCTTTGTAAAGTACTTTGTTACCCTGTATTCTAAAAGGTGCTGGATAAATAAATGTCTTCCTCGTCTTCTTTCTTATGATTGTGCCTGTTGCTTAACACTTCAATTACCAATCCCCCTGGCTTAAGCCTTGCATTTGTGGGCCCAATCTTGTAGACTCAAATGTCTGCTCCTCTTGAAATTACACCAAATTATTAACCATGCCATTTTCGTCTTATAAAGTAGGCCACTGAACAATATGCTGTTTTGGAAAACTGGAGCAAGACTTGAGTTCCAGTTTTAGAAATTATCTGTTGGGTGAGAATTCTTTATCATCTCTCGCACGCAAATGTCACAACAGCACTGTGATATCATTCCTTTTTTGCTAGTTATCTTATCAAAAGCTCTTTTCCATACCAAAGCCAAAACCACATGGAGACTGCACGAAGGCTGTTATCTTTATTTAACATTGCCCTGATTTCACTACAGCCTTTCTTTGTGAGTTTGGATTATTTTGAAGAATCGAGCAAGACCAAAATCCTCTAAACTTTAGCTCTTCCTCTTTCTGGAACTTTGAGATGATTTGTACATTTCCACACACAGAATAGCTTTGCACATTATTCCATGTCCTCATATATGTCTATTACTCATCTTTTTTTATTCCTTAAACCTTTGGCAATAAACTTTTCTGACATTAATAATACAGATCTTTGTGGATGTGAATGTGCCTGCTCTCTTTCTCAGCATTTTCATGCAGTTTTATTCCTTCGATGTCCCAACCACAAGAACATACAGCTCTCAGTTTCAGAAAATGGGGCATGCTTGAAAGCTGCGGTGAAGTCTTGGAAAACAAATGTTTGAGTAGAGATACCTCACCAAAATACAGAAGATGGAGGACCCATCCGTGAAACTAGTTCAAGAATGAACTTGGACTAAATTCAAACTTCTCAAAATAGACTGCTCAGCAAGACAACTTTATGTATAGAGCAGCATTCATACATGTAACAATTCATAGTGCTATTCAGGGTTAAAGACAATATAACATAATAGCTGTCAAGATATAAAATTAGCAAAAAAATCCTCATCCTCACTCAACATTCCAGGTACTGCTGTCCTCCAGCCATTGAAGCTGAAAGTCACGTTCTTGTTTCGTTTCTCACATTTTTTGATGATGCTTATAATTCACCACTTAAGCTCTTTACGTAGCCCATGTTGCATGACTTTTGCATCAGATTTATGCACATCACAGATGATACCATAGTGCCTCAAATATAAATGATCAAAACTTGATCAGTGTCAACTCCAATTCACAGGATTTGCCACCTCATCATCAGAAACCATCTCAATCAATTCAAATCCTCCAATCCACTTACAATCTAATCCATCAATCTGCATATTCACTTATCCATAAATTATCCAGTCTTTCAGAAACCAGGCAGATCACCACATGGTTCAGGCTTTACCTTTAAATAACATCAGATTATTTGGCCCCTCAGTCAACTTTAATAGCAGTAAAATAGCACTTCATGAATTTAGCTTGCTCCTATAAGCTTTTCACAATCATATCCCAGTCAATCGTAGACAGTTTTGTAAGTAGCGGTATTTGGGGCTTTGTCCCAACATTACAAATAAATAATTGCCAAAATCATCTTCTTGATGGCGTGGTCTTTACTAGTAAAAGGGTGCTGTTATGCTACGGCCACACCAGACGCGAATTGGCGTATTTAAACGCGCGCAGCGCCTGAGGCTGGACGCTGGACCCTTTTGACAAGCTGAGGGGCGACGCCTGTCATTGCGCAGGCGCAGTAGAGAGCCGGAGCTTGTCGGACTCAGTGATGACCCGTGCAGGCAAATCAAGCTGGAAACAAATATTCACAGAACTTACCTTCAAAACCTGTCTCCTCAGCGACTTTCACCCAAGCCTGCTCCTTTTTGTTCCGGTCTCTGTAGAGTACACACGTCGAATCGTATAGCTCCGGATGATAGCAAACAGCGCAGATAAACCTCTCGTCCATCTTTCAGAGGGGGTTTGAGCAGGAGCAGGAGGCCGGAGTGTCACAAGTCATCAAATCAATGACGTCGGGGGGGGAATGTCATCGCTGATTGGCTGCCGCGCAACAGCGTCACGCGAATTTGCGTGAAAGTTCAATATTTTCAACTCGAGCGTCGAGGTGTTTGACGCCCCAAACGCGCTGCGCCAAACGCGTCAGAACCGCGAATCTGCGTCCAAACGCATCTTTGCATCGACTTTGTATGTAATCTAGACGCACGTCTTTGCGAATTCGCGTCCGATCTGGCCACACCATTAGAGTTATTATATTGAAATGTGAACTGAGCATTTCAACATAATTCTTATCCGACTTTATCATGTTGAAATGCTGAGTCAGCATTTCAGCATGTTATTCTTCTGATTCTTCCGTACACTATTGAGTTGTTTTTACAGCCTTCAAATTTGCACAGATTTTTATAGAAGGAAATGGAAACAATGCAGCATGTTCAGGGGAATTGCTCTTGTATTTTTCACATGTTTAACAGTTGTACTTTTTACTGTAAAAAAATATTTTCTGCAGATTTTTTTTACATTGAAATGAATGGCAGATATCTGAAGGTCTGCTGAAAACTGCTTTAACTTTCATGTTCAACTGATTTGGCATACTTCAACTTCCAGGCTTCATTCTTACTTTAACATATTCAGGAATCTTTCAACTATTTTTACATCCGCATTAACAGCTCAGAATCATCTGAGGAGAGCTGTGCCGTCGGCTTTTCAGCCAAGTTATACGGCCGAGTGCAGTGGGGCGTCGTCAGGAGTTTAACTCCGTGTGACTGTTTTGTTTTCGGCAGGGTCTCTGCCGAAGGGGCGGATAATAGAGTCTCTGTCTCTGTCGGTGCTGCAGTCTTTAGTGTTAGCTGGGCTGCTAACTACTTGTGTTGCTATAGCAATCAAACAGCCCGCACTCCTTTAGCTTTATACTATGCGCGCACTCCAAGTGTTTGGGGATGTTGCGAGCATTTCCCCCCTTGGAAGCAACTTCTCTCTGACAAAGACTGCATCGGGCCGAGGTTTCATTAACTTTGCTAAGTGTGCCTAAACCTTTGAGCGCTTTGCCCTCAACTACATGCTTGAGCCGGACGGCCTTCCCTAGGATGGGATTGGGAAGAAAAAAATGTGTCTTTCGCACTCAAGGGCAGACTTTTTTTTTTTAATAGAAAGAAAAAAATGGAGATTAAAACCATACATCAGACGTTGTTAGGAAAAATCAGGGACCTCATTTTTAGGTCATATTTCCCAGCCCTATAATGGGGATTAAAACATTTATTATGTTTTATGTGTGGGTATAACAAAGGGAAAGAAATTCTATTGGTCTCTGCATGTGAAGACTTATATTTAATAACTGAATCTGTATTCACATGTTTGGATGTATGAATTTTTTTTTACTTTACCCTTTAACTAATTTTGTGGTTGGTGGGAGGATGAGAAGGAGGGGTTGGGACACATAAGGATATTGATTTTATAGGGGGGGCACAACAGAAAGTAACTGAAAATCACTGTCTTGAACAGAGTTTTGACAGGCCTTATCTTGGCAGGAGCTTTTAAGATGTGTCTTGACAGTGACCTTAAATGCCATTTTCCTGGTGCAGAAAGCTAAAACACCCCTGAAAGCTGTTTTAAAAATATAAATGTGGACCAGCCCATACATGAACACCACAATCACAACTCCATCTGAAGGCAACAAGAGTCAAGGGCGAGTTGAAAGGAGGCAAAAAATCACAAATATGGAAACATATAAAAAACAAATCAAATCAAAATTTAAAACGATACACAATTATTAGTCATTAGCTATAGTTAACTCTCTTCTGTTTCTAATTTGCTTTGCCCAAAAGAGTCAAACCACAATGTACAAATGCAGAAGGGTTACGTTCTGTGTAGTTTTGGTCATGCAAATGAAAACCTTTGACCATTTTCATGAACTTTATGTCTGTCTTCATCGTGTATCCTTCTATGAGCTCAGACTCCCTGTTCATTTCACATTGCATCAGTTTTCTATTTAATCTCCATCAAAGAATTCAAAAACCAGATCGCTGAACAAAATCAGAGGGAGCATCATAAAGGCACTGCTCAGTACAAAACAGTCTTATCAGTAGATGCTTGATAAGGCTCGCAGTGCTATTAGGAAGTCATATCGAATGAGGAAGATAGAATACAGATCGCATGATAAACATTACAGTGGATAGAAAGCAGGAAGAAAAATCCCTACAAAAGAGCCTGTTCTCCTTTATTTATCTCTGATAATCCAATGATCCAACAGTTCATCAGGGTCACTTCTGCAAAACTTCCCGAGTTTCACTTATTTTATTCATGAGATGATACAGATGTAGATAAGAATGAAAAGGAATACATAATAGATTCAGTTTGCTGCCAGTTTTCTAAGTTACAAGACTGTCTTTATCTGGCAAATTATGTGCTGAGACTCCAAGGGTGTGTATGTATTTGCATTTGTGTGAAATTTCCTGCAACACTGGGGAGTATTCATGTTTTCTTTACATCCAGATTCATTTTTGTCAGGGTAACGTTTCTCCATCTTGACCCAATTAGTGTGAATATTAAGTTCATTTTCTGATTAAAGGTGCTATGAGGAGAATGTATTACCGGCGACATTAAGACTCTGCTACCCATGAGCACGCGCGGCGACTGTCTTAATGCTGCATTCCAGTAACCTCGGAACTGGAAGTGACATCATCTCCGACTTATCGGAAAAAACCCTCATAGCTCTCTTGAGATTCTATATTCACAGCAGTGATCTAGGCTGACATGCATGCAGATGGACTGATGGACAACTAGAGACAACAAATCCATGAAGTTTGTGCAAGACTGATAATCTCACCTTGCATGGATTTGCTCAGTATGCGTGTACAGCTAACACTGAAAGCACATTCCAACAGAATCAAATGAAAAACAAAGAGTGGAGCAAACCCGCTGATCCCATGGAGAAGGGCTTTGACTCCATATGTAGTCATTTGAATACCACTGAGGCTCTTTTGTTCTCAGAGGAGCCCTGGCCTCGGCTGCAGGCTTCGTTCCACCAAGCCTCACGAGCAACGGACCTGATCGATGCGCGTCTTTGATCACTCGTGCTCACTTTCTCTTCTCCTGCCTCCGCTCACCAGGGGGTAGCCGGATTTCTTCATGTGAATCGTAGCCGTCAGAAATGGCTTTGGAGTGGTGTTTGTAAGCTGCTGGTTCAGCCTCCTGCCTCACTCGTTCTTGGCGCATAACCACTCGGAGCTCTCTCCAGCAGGAAGCTCAGAACGATGGGGATCCCTCTGTGTGCAGGAAAAATGCAGTTGTGGTCTACCGCTGCCACGGGAGTGCATGTGTCATCTACAGGAGCTGAGATTCAGAATGACATTTCCTCCAAAAGATTGGCCCTGAGCAAACATGCCATGTTTGTAACACATGAATAAGCCATCAGTCCTCCTGTCTGTTTGGTGACGACAGCACCAACTGTTGAACCACAGACCGCCTTTACTGTATAAAAATGAGAGACATGGTGTTTAATTTAATCTGCTTTTGTGCCAAAAAGGTTGAGGAAAACCTGAAGCAGTGGAGTTTCAGTGCATTCATTAGAGTCAGCACCCCCTGTCATAGCTAAGAAGAGTGAAGACCCTGTGGGACGTGCATGAAAAATAAATGACAGATTGCTGTGCAAAAAATTTAAAGATTTACAATTTTGTCATGGGTGGCATGGTGGCTAGGGCTGAACGATATGGATGAAAAACTGTCCTATCTCGATATTCATGCCAGATATATTGATATCGATATGATACGATATGACTACGGGCTCGGTGAAAACAGAGCCTTTTCAGAAAAGAAAAACAGAATGTGGCAAGTTCAGTGTTATTTATGAGAAATCTATATTGCTTATACCATTGCTTTTTCAATATTAATATCTTGACTGTTAATATCTTGATATGTAGATATAAGGATATATCATTCAGCCCTAATGGTGGTGTACATGCCTCACAGCAAGAAAGTTGTTTGTTTTAGCAGGGCCTTTCTGTGAGGGGTTTGCATGTCCTCCCTGTGCTTACGTGGGTTGTCTCCAGGCTCATGCTCTTCAGGTTGATTGGCGACTCCAAATTTAGAGTTGAGTGTGAGTGGTTTTCTGTCTTTTTATGTTGCCTTGTGACTGGCTGGCAAACAGCTCAGGGTGTACTCAGCCTCCCGCCCAACTACAGCTGGGGATGGCTCCAGCCCCGTGTGACACAGAAAGCAATAAACAGCATAGATAATAGATGGATGGAATTTTTCCACTGATGATATCAAAACTAGAAAAGCAGAGATAATAGATGGTGATGGGGCGATGGAGGGTTATATTATATATATTATATGTAAATTTTAAAGATAATCAAGTGATGTCAGATATGAATTTTAAATATGGCTCAATGTTAAGTTATGGGTCTTTTCTCAAATTTTGAGAATTTTTTTGCATCCAGACAAATATACAGATCACCATCAAATTGAAATGGGTTTTTCCTTGGACCAAACCACCAAAATTTCCATCCAGTAGTTTTTGCGTTATCTTGCCGTCAGACAAACAAACAGACAAACAAACACTTGGAGAAACAACCTGGAGAAAACACAACCTCCTTGGCGGGGATAATAAAACACAAGCACACTCTTATGTGCACAAAATTTGAAACTAGAATGCCTGTGTTAGCATTTTTTAAGTAGATATAAATTAAACTGGTCAACCACAGCTAACAGAGGCCCTGCACATACAGAGACAAACACTGTTTTGTTTTTAACAAGTTTTAGTTAAACATGACATCAACTGAAGATAATTGTGTGTCCACACAAATTACTGAAAACACTGCATATATGCCAGGCCAGTAAGTGGTGCTGTAACGCTGAAATAGACATAAACTTAACCAAGAGAAGAAGACATGGAGCATGTGCTTTAAACATGTGCACTGCAAACAAACAAAAGAAGAAATGGTCATATATTGTTCTCTCCGTGTCCACTCAGCGATCATGGTGGTCACAGATAAACAGAATATTTTACTGTAAAAGCCTAAACAAGCTCAGTAGCTTCTGCAGCACAAACGCTCCAGAATCCTGCCCCATCATCTCATGAGCCCCAAAGTCCATTTCATCAGGGTTCCTTCCAGCTGCTCAGAAGTCTCCTACTCATCTCATCCTGTATTCCTCACCGCCTCCAGCGTCTGGACTCCAAAGGGGGTATCTTATCTCCCATTTGCCTTCAGTACTCCTGAAGTACATCAAGACATCGCAATGGGGTCCAAGCTCCAAAGAAATGCTAATCACAAAGACTACACATTTTCAGTCATACCATCTTGAATAATAAATAACTGTTCACCCAAATTTGGTCTCTCCTGTTAAAATAAAGTCTAAATGTAACAGATGAAGCCTCAAATGTACAGCACATACCCTTACATATCTGACCTAAATATGGGAAATAAATGAACTTAATCATCATTTGCAGTCTTATTCTGGTTGTGGCTTAAAGGAAGTGATAACTTCAGAAAGAAGCCCTGAGATTTGCTTGGGGTAACTTTGGCCAGTCTGTTCTCATCTCATCACTCTGACAGTAGCATTACCCACACCGCGATATGTAAATTCCTGAGATGTTTTGTTTTCCTCTCAGCCTTGTTTTGTTGCTCCTGCTCTAATTCTAGTTTTCTCCACTTGATTACTGACACTATATCAATTCAGGAAACATGAGCATCATAAATACTGACAGTGTGAGACGGAGCCCGTCGTTCTGCTCCACAATAGTGTCATTTGTTTACCATTATGATTCCCTTTGTCACCCTGCCTTCCTGTTTAAATTTATGAGCTTTCTCACAGGTTCTTTGTTAGAGATTCATACTTCCTGAAGGGCGGGTGTTATTCTATGTTTTTATTACTTTCAGCGGGATTATGAAGATGTGTTAGCTTGCCTGTTAATTCTTTCCACCTTCCAGCCTCCTCTGTCTCTCACCCTTGAGCCTGTATGCCTTTATTAACACATAAATCTTAAAGAAACGGTCTGAAACGAATAGAGCAAGTAGAATTTCACTGAAACGATTAAATCTAGTTATAGCACTATTTCCTTTGAAACATCATTTTGTTTAGTGTTTGTGTCAGGTTTTCTTTATGAACTTTCTTTTCTTTGATATTATGTACTGATGCTGTGAACTGAGTAGGAGGGCGGCAAGTGACCTCTGGTTCACCAGTTGTCCACCCCTGCTTTATGCCCACAGTGTACCCATCTTCTGATGGCTGGCTCCAGCAGGATAAATCACCATGTCACAAAGCTCAGATCATCTCAAACTGGTTTCTTGGACATCACTGCACTCCAGTGGCCTCTGCAGTCACTAGCTGTGGGCTGCAACAGCTGTGATTAAAGGATAAGTTCAGTTTCTACAGCTTTCACATTGTTTATAGAATGAAGTAGAACAATATACTCACCCAGAAGGCTTTCCTGATCCAAACAGTGCTTCGGTAGATATTTAGATCCAAAATCGAGCCGCGGACATCCCTATAATGGTAGCACACGAGGCATGTTAGCGCCAGTCCTAAAACTGCATTAATCATCCAAAAACTCATTCGTTTCACCAATATTTCATCATGGTCCGCTCGGGCTACTCCTCCATTACAGTCTGTGTCGCTCCAGACATGTTTTGTGGCTGTGCTGACCTCTGAACTATCAATAAGGCAATTTTGTGCCTTATTGATAGAGAGACAGTGACAGTGGAGAGGCTTGTGAAAGAGTATGGGAACACTCTGCAAACTGGCCACAGGCTGGATTTGAACTCGCTGGCAGAAGTGCGTGTATGGGATGTGCCTGGTCGCTAACCACTCCGCCAAACCAGCACCCCACATTGCTTTCAACTTGCCCCGGAATTCTGAGGCTGCACTGTATCAAAAAAAAAAAAAAGGGTTTTATTGATTGGACAAATTAAGTCAAGATGCCATTTCACTTAGTTTGAATATTAAATTTTATTACTTAAGAGTTAAGAGAACCTTAAGTCTCTGCAGTGCAACCAAACTAAGATACACAAAGTAAAGTACAAAAGGACTAGTTTGATTACAGGGTTTAGTGTGCACTTTAAAATAGAACTTAAGACAGAGCTTCAGCATAGCTGTGACTATAGGCTGCAGATCTAAGTCCAATAGAGCACCTCTGGGGGAACAGGAAATTTGCATCATGGATGTGCAACCGACATAACAGCAACTTTTTGCTGCTGTCATTTCAATGTAGACAAAATCTATGGGGAATGTCTCCAACACTTTGTCGGTCATAGGTGTATATAACGAAGAGGCAAGTGTGGACTGTATGCTGTCATTAGAAACATACACAAGCAAATTGCAAACAAATAAAACAACATTGTCAAGATATCAAATTGCAACAATGCATACTTGAGTATCTTACAGGGAGTAAAGTAAAATGCCAGCCCTCATTAACTCCGTACCGTACTGTACCGTCTTCTTCCGCTTATCCGTGGTGGTCGGGTCGCGGGGGCAGCAGCCTAAGCAGGGAAGCCCAGACTTCCCTCTCCCCGGCCACCTCGTCCAGCTCTTCCCGGGGGATCCCGAGGCGTTCCCAGGCCAGCCGAGAGACATAGTCTCTCCAGCGTGTCCTGGGTCTACCACGGGGCCGCCTACCGGTGGGACGTGCCCGGAACACCTCACCAGGGAGGCGTCCAGGAGGCATCCTGACCAGATGCCCGAGCCACCTCATCTGGCTCCTCTCAACGCGTAGGAGCAGCGGCTCTACTCTGAGCTCCTCCCGAATGACTGAACTTCTCACCCTATCTCTAAGGGAGAGCCCAGCCACCCTGCGAAGGAAGCCCATTTCGGCCGCTTGTACTCGACCAAGAGGTGTTTTCTTGGTCAGGACCCAAAGCTCGTAACCGTATATGAGGATAGGGGTGAAGATCGATCGGTAAATCGAGAGCTTTGCCTTACGGCTCAGCTCCCTTTTTACCACGACAGACCGGTGCAGAGCCCGCATTACTGCTGACGCCGCACCAATCCACCTATCAATCTCCCGATCCACCCTTCCTCCGCTCGTGAACAAGACCCCGAGGTACTTAAACTCCTCCACTTGGGGTAGAATCTCATCCCCGACACGGAGAGAGCACTCCACCCTCTCCCGGGCGAGAACCATGGACTCGGATTTGGAGGTGCTGATTCTCATCCCAGCCGCTTCACACTCAGCTGCGAACCGATCCAGTGAAAGCTGGAGGTCCCGGTTCGATGAAGCCAACAGGACCACATCATCTGCAAAGAGCAGAGACCCGATCCTGAGGTCACCAAACCGGAACCCCTCAATGCCCTAGCTGCGCCTAGAAATTCTGTCCATAAAAGTAATGAACAGAATCGGGGACAAAGGGCAGCCCTGGCGGAGTCCAACCCCCACCGGAAACGGCTCAGATGTACTGCCGGCAATGCGGACCAGACTCTGACACCAGTCATACAGGGAACGGATGGCCCGTATCAGGGGATCCGCTGCCCCATACTCCCGGAGCACCCCCCACAGGACGCCGCCAACTCCAAAACATTAAATTAATAAAACGAAGTATAACTAATGACCTACCGAGCAACTGCTTTCTAATATGGACTTATTACAAGTGTTACTGAGATAATCTGTGTCAGTGGGGTGTAAATTTATAATAGCCTAATTACCGCTGATGTACATGAACTTTGTATGTAAATTAGAAATAATTAGGCTGTGTGTGTATGGAATAATTACTCGAAGGAATGGAGGTAATGGCACCAGCTAACACAGCCCATGCCAGATTTATTTGGCACTCTGCACTTGCAAACACACGCTGAGAAACACAGCAGAGTGGATTTTAAAAGGGAACAAACATGATCTGTACATTCACTTTGATCCCACGTGAATCTGTGAGCTGAATACTGACTTGTTCTACCCCAGGCAATATTACTCATCTCCTCAAACAGGCAATTCAAATACCATCTTATATTGTTTGCAGTCATGGAGGTAGCTTCCTTTGTATTTACACTTGGCATTTTTTGAAGATCTAACCTGAGCCTTGCTCTACTATGTGGTTATGGTAAATTATAATTATTAATGCATTAATCCTGCTGAAATATGTAAATGCATTATATTTTCAAAGTGAGTAATGTGTATGTTTTCTTATTTGGGGTACGACTGCTGTTATAGGGCACCAGCCAGATACTACTCACCATATCAACTACCTGGTCTAACTATGGTAAATAAAAAGGCTAAACTGCTCATTTAAATGTCACTTCTTTTATTAGATCTATTGCTTGGCAGTTCAATTCCCGAGTGAGGTATACAAGCACAAATATACTGTGATGGGCTAAGGAGAAGGGCTGTTATATGCTGGTGTAAAATCAATTGACAGCCCTGGAAGCACTACATTCATGAGAAGGAGCCTTTAGTAGGTTGCTCTCAGGTTGGATTGTCTCTTCTTATTTCCCAAATAGCTGCTGTGCCGGGTTCAGTCGAGTCGAAAGTCTATCAGATTTAATTGATGGAGACCCTCCGGAATCAATGAGGCTCAGAAAGCAGGGCAGCCCCTCTCTTTGGCGAGCCAGGAGGCCATCAGTAGGAGGAGGCAGGATGAGGGCGGTGTGTGATGTTCATGCGTGAACCTGGGGGTTCAGAGTAATGGTGTGTGTCTACCCCGGTGCCACGCCACATAAACTTAGGACCTCCCTGTCAGATCCAGACACAGAGCCTGCGGCAACGCACAGGAGGAGTCTGCAGAGGAGAGACTTGACTTCTTGAACGCTTATTTGTTATCACGTAGGCGTCACAATTAGGACACATTAGGTCAAGACACATTGTTGCTTTACTCTGTGTGATTTAAAAAGTACTTGTGCTTGCATGTGAGCATGCTTAGTTGTATCTGGAGGGGCAGTCATGATCATTAACAAACACTAAGACAATGCTGTTTTAGACTTTAAAGTCAAACCTTTTCAGACCCAAAACATAGCCTTTGTCTCAGGGTTAAAGCATAATTCAGCATCATAGGAAAAAAAATCACAATTAAAAAGAAACTGTCACTTGAAGACACAGTGAAGAGTTTTTAATTAGTTATTTAATAGATTGAGAGTGATGCTTTTTATGAGAAGCAAAAGGGCCTTAGCATTAAGATGAAACATTTTATGTCTTAATGCTTAGAACCTTTAACTGCTGCAAGGGGTTAGGTGTCAGATGGGAGTCACTGGTGACAGATTTACAACATGTATACATTTGATTCTTTAAAGCAGTCAGATTTTATCCTGCTTCCACATGTTTTAGCAAAGAATTAAGACATAATATTGAGACAAAAGGAAAAGCAACTCTAAGGGGACAGGGAAATTCTTATTTTTTATAGATGTCACAGGCCTTTTTATAGTGACCCCTTGTTTGCTGCTGCCATAGGAACATGAAGCAATGCCTGGAAAGCGATTGGGCAGGTGACCTGCCACTTCAGCCATTCTGTTTTTGTATCACATTCATATTTTTTTGCTGCTAATCTATGCTTGATTGAAATACACACTTTAAGATGAGTTTTATAGCATTAAAAATAGGTTATCCATAAATGCTATTCCTTAGCCTTCCAGTTGGGTCGGACAGGGCTGGACTAGCCTGGATACTCAACTTCGAGAACAAAACAATTAAAACTAGAGCAAATTTATGTTATTCGGACACGTCTTAGAGCATCGGGGTGTAAGTAGTGATATATAGGCGGCTACAAAACTACAATATTAAGTTTTCCAAAAATTGCTTGTTGTCACACATCAAAAACTACCGCTGCGTAACTAGAAAGAGATACATTACCTTGTCGCTTTGCATCCTGTAAGTTGTTGAAAAATGAAGTTGTAAAGCAATGCAGAGTTCTGAGGAAGGCCCGAGCTGCATTCATTAGCATTGCAACACACGCACGCTTTGGCTTAGCTTACGTCTTTTGGTGCATTCCAGTTGTAGTCAGAAGTAGGAATTTCGGGTTCCGAGTAGGAAACTGCAAATGTAACGTTCCCCAAAATCGTAATTTCCTACTGGGAACTCGGTGAAACCTCACCACCCATGAGTTGACAATTGAAGATGGATGCCCCCAGTGTGAACAGTTATTTAGCTCCTGTAATAATCCATTTATTTGCACTTCTGACTGGGTGTGTCGCTCTAGATCAGCTGTATACATTGTATTGTTAGACTTATATTTACAAAAATGCTGACATAGTGATAATCACATTCTTCATGTGATATTTGTGAACAACAACGCAGGACGTGCTAACAACAGCTAACAATAGCCTGGTAGATCGGCATTTTTTTTTCCGACTTCAACTGGAATGCAGATAAGTCGGAGATAATGTCACTCCCAGTTCCGAGGTTACTGGAACGCAGCATTAAGACAGTCGCCGCGCATGCTCATGGGTAGCAGAGTCTTAATGTCGCCGCAAATAGATACTCCTCATAGCACCTTTAAGGTGTTGCTGTTAAATGTTGAGATGGCTTAAACCACGTGGTTCAATTTCACATTCATGAGTACTATGTATTTGAGGTTGGGTATTCAGGAACACCTGCTGTAAGTTTCCAAGGAGTTACATGTTACGCATTTTGCTAAGGTGTTGGGAAGTATTAGCTTAAAACCTGAATTAGCATTAACTTTCAAAAAGTTAATTTGGTACATTAACTGAGGTGTAAAGGGAACACTGCATGTGTTGTTGAATGGCACAAACAATTTTCCAAAGGCAGAGACGATGCCCAAGATGACAAACATGCTGGACACTAAGAATTCTTTGCAGTCAAACCTCAACAAATATTGTCATCCAACTCCATGAATGCTCAATGAGAGTCACAGTTTTCATCACAAGTCCAATTTCAAGAGGTTTTCAAATAGCTTGGACAGGATAATGTAAACTGTGTTCCCTGTAAACTTCAACAGGCCATAGCTGGCTGTCCTCAGAAGCATTTATCTTGGAACAATGGGTCTCCAAAAAGTCCTAGAGGAGCAAATGTGGAGTGGAGGACCCTCTGACAGCCTCTAAATTGAGGAAATTACAGAGCGAGCACAATCATTTGCCATGTCTGTAGGGCCAGAAAGCAGCACTGGCAGTATCCTCAGAGCTTCCTCTCTGCAGCATCAGCAGTGTCAGTGGACTGTGCCCACTCTCAGCATCCAGCATCTGGACAGCAAGTCACAAAAAACAGCAGAATGATCAACGAGCAGTCTCAACAAAGCAGAGACACGGCCCAGTTTATGTTGAGTGATCAATCACAAGCTGGCATTGCCCATCTAAATACTGAAAGTAAACATTTTGAAAAGTTGGTTAAAAATCAATCATTACTGATCTGACAAAGTCTTTCTCGGTGGGAACGGTGCAAATGTTTTCAGAAATATACTTTGAGCTATACTTTTTGTCCCTGTTTTTATTGATGAATTTTGTCTATTTAATGCAGACATCTGCAGCTTGTGCAGCACAGTTCATGACTTATTTAACATGAATGATTTGCTTTATTTTTATGATTAAAAGGACCGTTATCATTCATGCAGACTTTGCAGTTAAGATTCCCCTATCCTGATGTGTTTCTAATAAAGGCAACTTTTTTGTTGAAGGGAGGCCCTAGTGATTGTGGCTTGAGCTTGATGTTGTAAGTATTTGGGTTTGAAAATGTCTCTTCTTGCCTTCTTGCGCAGTTTTTATCATCAAGACTTAATGCAGCTAGCTGGGCATTGACCTCTATATTATGCGTTTGACAAACAAATCACCTCTGTTGTCAAAACCAGCTTTTTCCAGCTCAGCCTTTTTAAATGAAAGTGGCCCTGAAAGAGCAATTTGCTTTTATAACCTCCAGGCTTGGTTATAGCAACTTGTTGTACAGTGGTCTGGGCAAATCATCTCTGTACCGCCTGCAGCTCATTCAAAATGCTGCTGTATGCTCCTCACAAGGACAAGAAAATACAACCATTTAACACCAGTTTTGGCATCTTTCCATTGATTTCCCAGGCATTTTTGGATTAATTTTACAATTTTAGAGATCATTTTTTAAAGTTCAAATGGATTAGGACTGTCCATCCTTGTTGAACTGGTTCACCACTGCACTCCAACTTGATCTCTCAGGTCATCCAACCAAATGATTTTGGAAGTGTCGAGATCCAACCTTAGAACAAGAGGAGATTGAGTCTTTGCAGTAGCTGCTCTCAGGCTCTGGAACTCACTCCCCCTCCCTCTTCACTTAATGTCATTGCTTAACAACAATTTCTTCTCAATAACCTTAAATTACACAAACCTGAGCCTTCTGTTTTCTCTGTTAGATGATATTTTAGGCTGTTTTTGATTGTTTATCTATAATGATAGTTTTATGGTTTTAGTTTTAACTTGTTTGCACTCAGCCTTTCTTGTCCCATGTGGCCATTTATTTGGTTTGTTTTATGTCCTATTGTGGTTCTCATTGCTGTTTTTCACAGCAATGTGGTCAACATGTTTTGTTTTTAAATGTGCTATTGAAACACATTTGGACTTTTGACTGTTATAAATTAGGTGATAGGTATTTTAGTTGAAATGGCGATCTAAGCAATACCACAAAAAACATGAAAAATATTAAATGTTATTCAAATTTAATGGCATCTACAGACCATATGCATGAAATATGAGGGCATCTCCAATCTCCTAAATGATCTGTCTTTGGTCCTCTGTCTTTTGTGTATGGTTAATTTATGATCCATCATGTAAAGGACTGTCCTAAAGTGTTTAAACTCCTAAAAGAAAAGAGAAGAAAAGACAGAGGATTACAATTTGAGAGGAAGAAGGTGAGGATAAAACAGACCAGGCTTTATGGAAATCACTGGGATTTTTAAAGTTGAGTGTGAACTAGTGTTGTGGACTTCTTGCAAGATGACTCCTGCCAAACTTACAGAGTGCTATATGCAGGAACCTGGGATGCTCAGAGGGAGTTGGACGGCACACTTTGTTTACAGTCTGCCTGCTTTGACTTTCAAACCTTTGGTTAAAGATAGAAAAATGACATATTCTTGCTTTAAGAGTGGCATGGTTGTGCAAGTGCCTCACAGCAGGAAGGTTGCTGGTTTGATCCCTGTGTTGATCACGGCCTTTCTGTGTAGAGTTTGGATGTTTTCCTTGTGCATGTGTGGGTTCTCCCTGGACACTCCTGCTTCCCCCCACCGAGCAGAAACATGCTTACTGGGTTAACTGGTAACCCAAAATTGTGCATAGATATCAGTGGCGGTTGCTGGTCAGTCAAGGAGGGGAAGCTCATTTTTTCCGGCCTACATCATAAATTTGTTTATTTAAATTTAAACTCTACCCTCCGTTCCTTTTCAAGAAAATGATCTGTGATCCTGTCCTACCAGCTAGGTGTCTCTTCAAGGGATTTTACCAGTGTTCTCTCAATGGCCAGCAGAGCTAGACTGCTTAAACGACCTTGGCCCATTGTGTTGTGGGTGTAAGACTTGAGCCGTTTTAAACAAGAGAAGCTCCTCTCCAGAACAACTGAATGTAAAACTTAGAAGATGCTCCGGTGGAGGGTTATACTTCAAGATTGCTGATTGGCTCATTTCACTGTCATCAAAAAGGGATTCGGCCTCAGACAGATCATCCAATCATCATGCAGAAGCCGAGCGTCCAGGCCAGCCCACTGCCTCATAGACCCCCAGAGACGCTGAGCGTCCGATGGGCGGGACAAAGCCCAACGTTTATCCAATGACCGCCCAGTTTCCACAGTGGAACAACCCAGTCTACGCTTCCTCATCGAAGTCAGAAGACGCTCAGCGGAAGCTCTTCCTTTTTAGGGGAAGATGAGCTTCCCTTGCAGTCTTAGAGCAATCGCCATTGATGGATATGAGTGTGAGCAGGAATGATTGTCTATTTTCTATGTAGCCCTCTGATCGACTAGCATCTGGTTCAGGGAGTTCCCTGCCTCTCACTGATGCCAACTGGGATAGGCTTTAGCCCTCCTAAAAGGGAAAAGCAGTAAAGATAATGGGGATGGATGCTTTAAGAGACTTAGGACTTGCCTTCTGGGACTTTGTAGCTCTGAATGTTAAACAGAAGAGCACCTGTCTGCTGTCAACATCCCAAGTTACATTGGATTTTATTCCAAAATTAAGCAAAGTGTCATGAAAAAATAGCTAAATGTTAATTTACTCTACTTGTAGAATGCTGCCTCTTTAGGTCAAGCTTAAGTTATGCTAGGACTGAAGAAATTCAGACGGCAATCTGGAGTAAATCAACATGATTTGCTCCCTTAACCGTAAAACCTCTGCTTCCATCTCTGTGCCTGATCAGCACCAATCAGGCTCAGCAATCAGCAGAACCTACCCAGCTGCTCAGCACCATCTCTAACAGCTTACACTTACCACTAAATTTACTTTCATGTTTTCAACCACATAAGCAGATTTATGTGTTGTTCAAACTGCATCAGCTCTTATTTTTAGACTGCTTTAAATGAATGCTTCTGCTTGTCATGAATTACATTTACATAAAACTGAAATGTCTGAAAACCTTCTCAGACCTCTGCGTCGCCTCTGCGAGTGGGAAGACAAATATACCCAACCTCTGCATCGCCAGAGGTGCTCCTGGGGTTGAGCTTAATGTATAAGGATGGGGGATGTGGAGAGCATGTAGGAGGAGACGCTCCTGAGTTACACTGGGCACACATAAATAAGGGAGCAGCACAAAGCTATCCCCCAGGACTGCTGTCAGTTGGCATCTTAACACACCGGATACTAATGAGAAACAATGCCGCAACACGCACCTTATGCAACATGCAACACCCAGATGGATTAGGTCTGTTTTTGCATGCTTACAGTAAAATGAGGGTCTGCAGCATGTTTACAGTCTTCTAACATATAACTGACATGCAATCTGTTTGTTCTGTAAATAACATAATTTCTTATTCATAGGGGCTACCATGATAAATAGCTTTTTATGAGGATATCTGTAAAGTATTAAAACACACTGTACATCTTACTGTAAACCAGAGTTCCTGAAGATACTCAAAATGTCTTGCTTTTTCCCCTCTGTGAAGTCTTTAATTTAACAACCTGACGATTTGCTGATGCTCAGTATCAGCTATGATAGACTCCACCTCCAGTCCCAAAAGATACTGGGTGAAGGACATTGATCATGCTTTGCAGCTTTTTGGTAAAATAACAACTTCACTACAAGGAAACTGCATTTAAGCTCATAACACAAAAAGTATAAGTACCACAGATGAGATGGTTACATTTGTTTTCCAGTTTATGAAATGTCTTTATTGTTCTGAAAAGGTTAAAAAATGTATCAAATTAGTTTTTTAACAGCGTGTGGGAACTGTGTTAAATGCACTCTCTCTTAAAACACTGAAAAAATCTACAATGAGTGGAGTTCAGTTAAAAACTAAATGGAAAATAGAGAGTTGTGGTATGGTAATTTCAGAGAAGTTTGCAAAAAAAAAAAGAATCATTACACTCCAGGGCAGTTGGCTGCAACTTGTAATTTAAGCACAAAGTTTATAAACAGGGAGAAACAGCTATCATTTTCACCACAGAAGAGACTAAAGGTCAGGCACTGGAAAGAAAGAATGGCAATTCATTATACACTTTGTAGGAAACAGTTGAAAAAGTAAAAATGTAGTTGAAATTTTAGAAGTATGGCTTGGTCAATATGATCAAAATGTGTAAAAAGGTTGAAATGTCAAGAACAAATTTAGAAAAAGGCCTAAAATGTTGAGAACAAACTCAAAGTGTTGTGAGGAAAAGTCAGATTAAAAAATGAAGTTGAAGTACACTTGTGAAAATAAAACTTGAAAGTAATGGAGTCGCAAGTGTGTAAATATTCTTGACATTTTAACTTTCTCATCACGTGGCTTTCAAAATTGTATAATGAAATATATGTCTTCTTCCATTATTCCTTTATCATCCTTCTCTGCAGTGCTCTGTCCACATCAGGTGGCCAAATTTTGCCCAGCAGCTCCTCTGAAATTCCCCAAATAACTCAAAACACTTCATACTAGTTTGTTTTTTCTGGTGTTAAATTTGATGAATTAGCTCTGAGACTATAGCAGGTTTCTCTGGTGAATTTATTGTTTGAATGGATCTGCGTCCTCAACAGCCATGATTTGATTATGAGATGTCCTGATAATGTGAAACAATAAACATTTTAACAACCGAGAAGCTTCAAAGGACTTAGTGATAAAATCTTTTAGATAAGGCAAAGTATTGATTCAAGCACAGAGACTGTTGAATGCTGCTTCTTCTTTCTGTGTCTCTCTCACTCTCAGTTTGTCTGTATCATCAGTGTTCAATTTCAGCACTGCCATATTCAGGTTCAGATCATCCGGGTCCTCTTTATCAGCACTTTGGTTCTGGAGATGAGAACTAGCAACTTCAAGTCAAGTCTCAAGTCTTTGAGAGCAAGTCCAGGTCAAGTCTAAGGGCGTTTTCACACCAACCATATTTAGTGTGCACCAAAGAAGTTTTGGACCAGGTTTTGGTACATTAGTATCAATGTGAATGCAACCACCGCACTTTGGTGCACATCAAATCAGCCGGTCCGAGACGTCCATGAAGGGGTGGTCTCGATCCGCTCCATTTCCCGACATTTGGTGCCGTTTCACTGGTGTGAAACAAAGTGTTCCGAACCGATCTACTTTTGATGCATTACTTCCTGTTAATCCCGCGGTTGAATCTTTTGCTTACTCAACTTGTCGATTTGTTTAGTCTGGCTGAGGATTACGATGATTTACGAGGGTCCAGAAGTATGGAATCACAGGAGTGCCAATATTAAAAGGAAATACATGTGGATATAAAAACAGAATCAATAAAAGGAGCTTGGAAATAAAAACAGAATCAATTAAAGAAGTTTGGAAATAAAAACAGAATCAATTAAAGAAGTTTGGAAATAAAAACAGAATCAATTAAAGAGAATCAATAAAAGAAATGTGGAAATAAAACAAGAATCAATAAAAGACATTTGGAAATAAGAACAGAATTAATAAAAGACATTTGTAAATAAAAAGAGAATCAATAAAAGAATCAATAATAAAAAAATATATACAAACGCAGTCATATCATTGCTTTTGCTTATTCCATTTTGACATTGTCTTTTCCATGTGCGTTTTGACATTGTCTTTTCCGTTTGCCTATTGTCATTGCTTTTACCAGATGGCTCAAGCTGTCAATCAAATGACTGTGGGCGGGTCTTTCTGTCCAGGATAACTAGTAGATACCTGATCGGACGATTCCTGCTTGACAGTGGCTATGTTTATGTGTTAAGGCTTAGCGGAGACCGGAAATAGGCCACGGACAGGACCAGATGCGAGACACATTTATCTCAAGTAAGAAGAGGGAAAGTTAAATATGGTGGACGTTGGTGAATTGAGAAGAGGCGTTCAACGAGAATTATTGGCTATTGCTCAGTATGTGGAAGAAAATTTTCCAACGGATTATATCTTAAGGTTGGTGGAAGATGTAATGGAAAGTCTTGGAGAAATATCTGCACTGATGAATGCAGACATGGACGAAGCTGTATGGCGCAGTCTAGAGGAGGTAAGTGTCTTATCCCCAGCGTAATATATGATCCTGTCATGTTATCGGTCAGTTTTGTGCACAAGTTTTAAGAGGGATAAAAGCTATTTCATGAGTCTGACTCACATTTTAGGCATTCACAATACACTAATTATAAGTCACAGCAGAAGTTAGCCCTAGCTATGGCCAGAACCGGGCTCAGTTCACACAAACGAACAGATTACAAGCAGAGTCACACAGTGTGCTGAAGTGAAAAGGTGTTGGTATACAGTTTTATTCAGTAAACGACTACAACGGCAAGTTTGTGTGTGCACTTAAAGCTGCTATGAGGAGTATTTATCGCCGGCGTAATGCTGCGTTCCAGTAACCTCGGAAATGGGAGTGACATCATGTCCCACTTATCGGCGTTCCAGTTGAAGTCGGAAAAAACATGCTGATCTACCAGGCTATTGTTAGCTGTTGTTAGCACGCCCTGCGTTGTTGTATGAAGAATGTGATTATCACTATGGCAGCATTTTTGTAAATATAAATCTAGCAATACTATGTATACAGCTGATCTAGAGCGACACACCCCAGTCAGAAGTGCAAATAAATTGATTATTACAGGAGCTAAATAACTGTTCACACTGGGGGCATCCATCTTCGGTTGTCAACCCGAGGGTGGCGAGGTTTCACCGCATTCCCAGTAGGAAATTCAGACTTGTTTGTAATGCTAAATGCAGCATGGATCTTTCTCAGAACTCTGCATTGCTTTACAAGTTCTTTTTTCAACAACTTACAGGATGCAAAGTGACGAGGTAATGTATCTCTTTCTAGTTACGTAGCTGTTGTTTTTGATGTGTGACGACAAGCAATGCGGGGAAAAGTTATTATCGTAGTTGTAGACGGCTATATATCGCTACTTACAGCCCGGCGCTCTCAGACGTAATATAAATGATAAAATAATATAAATTTGCTCTAGTTTTAATTGTCTTGTTCCTGAAGTTGAGTATCCAGGCCAGTCCAGCCCTGTACGACCCGACCAGGAGGCTAAAGAATAGCATTTATAGATAACCTATTTAGATTCTATAAAACTCATCCATAAGTGTGTATTTCCATCAGGCATACATCTAAAAGTTCGACTTTTTGTAATAACTTAAACACTCCTCACAGTCTCTTTAATCTGTCTCCGGTCTGTCAGTCTTGCCATAGTTATAATCATACTTTGTTACACTTTGCAGCAGTAGCCTGGATCAGCTCGACATACAATGATAGATTCAGAAAAGATATTGTGGTTACTTGTAATTCTTTTCCGGATTTCATGTTTGTGGTTCCCTAGGTATGCGTGCAACTACATGTTGAGCCAGGACCTGGACGACCTAGACTTGAGATACCAGTGGATATTATGGAGTCATATGTTCTTCTGGGATTACCTGCTTACAAAATAGCTGAACTGTTTGGAGTGTCAACTAGAACCATCAGAAGGAGAATGGCATCCCATGGAATGAAGTGAGTGTTTTATAGATCTTAATTTTATTGTCAGTATTGTTTACACAACCAGAAATTAGTTCACTCGTAACGTAGTCGTTTAAAATGAAAATAAATCACACGGATAAGTCAGTAGATGTTCAGTTTTTACATTTGGCTGTTGTATAATCTTTTGGCAGGTTGTCAGATTTGTACACTCCACTGACTGATGATGAACTTGATGGCATTGTTGCACACATCCACATGCATAATCCCAGAGCAGGGATTAGGATGATCCATGGGCTTCTTAAATCACAGGGTGTACATTTGCAAAGTAAGTATGGATACCATACTTCAGGGTTCCCGCGGATCCTTGAAAAGTCTTAAAAGGCACTGAATTCATAATTCTAAAAATAAGGCCTGAATTGGCATTAAAATGTCTTAAATCCAAATTTCAAAAGTCTTAAAAATTTGAACACATTGGTAAGATTTATTTTAGTTTGAAGTAAAAAAAAATATTAAGTAACATTTATCTATTTTTCTAAATAATTTCCTGATTTACTCTCGTGGCAACATTGCGTAATCACAATAGCGGAACTAACAAAACGGGGATGTGGTTGCACCAGGAGCTTTTAAAGCAGATGCATGTCTTGGTTCTATCTAGGGTGCCTGGAGAGAGAAAAAAATGAGGAAAAATTGGCAAAAAAAATCCAGAGGTGGCTTAGGAAAATTGATTTTGGCAGCAAAATTGAGAATTAAATTTGAAATTAAATTTCAAAAACCATGTAAAATTCAAAAAATGGTTGTGACAGTGTCCAAAAAAGATGAATGGGGGTTAAATAGGCATTAAGTTTGGAAAATGGGGTTAAAAAAGGTAAAAAGTGATGTTTTATGTAAAATAAACATTGGGTTAAAATTGTCTCTAACCCAGGTAATTCATGTGGTGTTTTTGTTTGTTAGTTTTGTTTGTTTCAATTGTGGTTCGTTGTCAACTTGTTTTTAAATTTGATTTCCAACGTCATTAAAAAAGTCTTAAAAAGTCTTAAATTTAACTTGCCTTGAGCTGTAGGAACCCTGATACTTGAGACCTGTCTGAGAGCAAGAGAGCTTAAATAGTTGCATGGTAATAAAGTTTTAAATCCTTTTATAAATGCTCCTTATATTGTGCGTTTCTGCATATACAGGAACAAAAAACTTTGGAATGAGGAGCAACAATTATAGTTATGTCAGTGGCAATAATATAAATTATAAATCAATACTTGTTACTGGACAAATATGTTGATTTCAGTTCAACTTTTGTGTGTGTGTTATGCAGCCTATCGTGTACAAAACTCACTGCGACGAGTGGATCCTGAGGCTGCTCTAGCACGGCAAATATCCATGCATGTGTTGAGGCGCAGGCAATATGCAGTCCCTGCTCCGAATAGTTTATGGCACATTGATGGAAACCACAAACTAATAAGGCAGGTCCTTGCATTTCTTTTGTTCTTTGTTGCATTTATAAAACTACTATGTCCTTGTTCTACATCACTGTGTAATTCTAAATATGTATTTATATTTTCAATATTTCTTTTATAGACAGCGGATCGTGATACATGCAGGAGTGGATGGATTCAGCAGGCTTATTGTTTACATTGATGCAGCTACAAACAACAAATCCACGACTGTTCTGGACAGTTTCAAATCAGCTGTTGCCCAGTATGGCTTACCATCCCGTGTCAGGTCTGATAAGGTAAAAAGTATGCATTATTAAAAAATTCATCTTCTGCATTGAGATGACAGAAGTAATACAGAACTTCTGAAAAGTACAGCATTTTGCATTTGTTTGTTTTATTATATATATATATATATATATATATATACACACACACACACACATCTTTCTTTCCCTGAAGGGTGGGGAAAATGTTGCTGTTGCCCATTACATGGTGAGCCATCGAGGAACAGGCAGGCAGTCCCACATCACTGGACGCAGTGTGCATAACCAAAGGTAATGCACGACTGTGGAACTAATTGTTGTCATGTTTATCAGATATATTTTAAATTGTTTAAAAAAGTAAATTCCCTCTGTATATATGTGCAGAATTTGAACCAAATGTGTTTTTTGGTCATTCAACAGAATTGAAAGATTATGGAGAGATGTGTATGGAAATGTCCTCGACTTGTTCCATACACTCTTTCACAACTTGGAATGGGAGGGTTTCTCAACCCTGACAATGAACTGGAGTTGTTTGCTCTCCACTGGATCTATGTTCCGCAGCTTCAGCAACACCTTCAGGCATTCAAGGATGCCTGGAATCACCACAGCTTGAGGACAGAGAGAGGACAGTCCCCCATGCAACTGTGGCTTAGTCAGCCACGTGAGGGAAATAATGCTGATCCACTTCAGGTACAAGTCCCCTGTAGTACTTGGAGTACTTGTGTGTGGACAATAGAAGTTTGAAGTACCAAGAAAACTTCCTAGTGTGTGTGGAAGTTTACTTGCCAAGAAAACTTTTGTGATAACTTTTCAAATTGTGATTTCTCTTCAGGTTGCTGATGATTACGGCATAGACTGGACAGGACCTCACAACCCATACCCAGTTGGTGTCACTGTACCTGATGCACAACTACCCCGGCAGCTTACACAGGCTGAAGTTGCATCATTACCTGATCCACACATTCCTTTTTCTGCGGCACTGCAGGCATACATGGATACAGTGAATATTATTAAGGACATTTTTCAACAAACATAGGCATATCACAATGGACTGTACCATAACCATAACATTATAAACAACACCTTTAAAAGTACATAAATATTGCAAATTTCACTTTATGAAATGTGTGTTTATTAATGTTATGACAACTTGTGGATTTATAATAAATGCCTTAACCCTTGTGGACTGTTAAGGCCGAAAACAGCCACTTTGAGTAAAATTTTCTCAGTTATTTGACCATAACCTTTCTTGTATTGCAGCTAATTGAATGAATTTTGGGCAGGATGCTTATTATTACATACATAATATAATAATCATAATACGATTTCAAATTTTTCAAAAGGTCACTGCGGACAAATTTACTGTACACTCATACTGTTATGGCTGTTTTCAGCCACTATACTTTTAACTGCTCTAAAAACATATCAAATCATTTTTTTCTTTACTTTGTCGCTTATATATCTTCATTCACTTTTGCCATGCTCAGAACTACATTGGACAATAAAACATTTAACACCTTAATGGCCATTTAAAGAAATATTGGATGGATAATGGGAAGGGTACAGCATCAAATGACCTATTTTTCAAAATAAAACATGATCAGAGACAGAATTTTTTTCTTACATGGGATTAGAGTCTTAGATATGTCAAAGATTAGCAGCATCATTGATTTTTAATCATTATTTACTTTTTAGGATCAATTAAAAAAAAAAAAAAATTTGGCAGTTTCTGCTATGTCTGTTTTTAGCCACTCTACTTTTAACTGCTCTAAAAACATCAGATCAATATTTTTTTCTACTTTTTTTGATCAGATCTCTTAATCCACTGCTGCCTTTCTCAAAATCACCAAGCATTGAAAAAAAATAAAACATTTGACATCTTAATGGCCATTTAAAGAAATATTGGATGGATTATGGGAAAGGTACAGCATCAAATGACCTATTTTTCAATATAAAACATGATCAGAGACACAATTTTTTTACATGGGATTATAGTCTTAGATATGTCAAAGATCAGTAGCAACATTGATTTTTAATCAATTTTCATTTTTTTTGGAGTATTTTGTTTTTTTTAATTAGGCAGTTTCTGCTATGCCTGTTTTCAGCCACTATACTTTTAACTGCTCTAAAAACATATCAGATCAATATTTTTTCTTTTTTTTGCTTAAATTTCCTAATCCACTTCTGCCCAGCTCAAAACTACCAAGCATTCAACAAAAAAAATAAAAATTGTAACCCTTTGAGGGCTGTTTCAAGAGATAAGGTCTCTTATGGGTAAAACACGAATCAACCCATTTTCAGTACAAAAAATATAAAGTTTTATGTGCCTTTAAAGTGTTAAGATTTGTTATTTATTTTTTAATGCTTGGTAGTTTTGAGCCGGGCAGAAGTGGATTAAGAGATGTGAAAAAAGTAGAAAAAAATATTGATCTGATATGTTTTTAGAGCAGTCAAAAAAGTTAGTGGCTGAAAACAGCCATAACAGTTCATGTGTTTAGTATACTTTAACAGGGCACAAGGGTTAAAAAAACGAATTCTGTTCAACTTCAGCTGGAAATAAAGACATGGCAAAGGGATACAAAACTGTTTTTATTGCACTTTAACATTCAAACATTCTTTATTTTAACATTTAAACATTCTTCATTATAACATCCAAACATTCTTCACTTTAACATACTAACAGTCAAACATTCTTAAGAGCATTAATACATTTTTTGGGGAAAAAAACATCACAATAGGATTAAAAAATCCTCTTATTTTTGAAACATTTTAAACTCTTAACTACTAGGGCTGGGTATTTCCAGCAACTTCACGATATGATGCATAACCCGATACACGTAAATTGTGAACATTGACTATGCTTTAAAGAGACTGTGAGGAGTTTCTAAGTAATTACAAAAAAGTCTCACTTTTTGATATGCCTAATTGAAATATGCACTTATTGATGATTTTTATAGCATCAAAATAGGTTATCTATAAATGCTATTCCTTAGCCTTCCATTCGGGTCGGACAGGGCTGGACTGGCCTGGATACTCAACTTCAGGAACAAGACAATTAAAACTAGAGCAAATTTTTTATTATTTTGTTATTTATATTAAACGTCTTTGAGCACAGGGCTGTAAGTAGCAATAAATAGCCGGCTACAACTATGATAAGTTTTCCAAAAAACGCTTGTTGTCACACATCAAAAATTACCACTATGTAACTAGAAAGAGATACATTACCTCGTGGCTTTGCATCCTGTAAGTTCTTGAAAAAAGAAGTTGTAAGCAATGCAGAGTTCTGAGGAAGGTCCTTATTGCATCCATTAGCCTCAAACAAACACACGCTGTGGATTGTAAACTTGTGTGGTGCGTTCCAGTTGTACTCAGAAGTAGGAATTTTGAGCTCCGAGTAGGAAACTGCAACTGGAACGTCCCTCAGAGTCAGAATTTCCTACTGGGAATGCGGTGAAACTTGCCACCCTCGGGTTGACAACCGAAGTGTGAACAGTTATTTAGCTCCTGTAAGAATCCATTTATTTGCACTTCTGACTGGGGTGTGTCGCTCTAGATCAGCTGTATACATAGTATTGTTAGACTTATATTTACAAAAATGCTGCCATAGTGATAATCACATTCTTCATGTGATATTTGTGAACAACAACGCAGGGCATGCTAACAACAGCTAACAATAGCCTGGTAGATCGGCATGTTTTCAGACTTCACTTGGAACGCTGATAACTCTGAGATGATGTCACTCCCAGTTCCGAGGTTACTGGAACGCAGCATTACGACAGTCGCCGCGCGTGCTCATGGGTAACAGAGTCTTTTATGTTGCCGGTAATAGATTCTCCTCACAGTCCCTTTAAGCAAAATTCTTGTCAAGTTTAGTTTTTCTTCTAAGAAGAAAAAGAACAAGAATGAGTTTTAAGTGGTTCTACAACTTGAGAGACATAAATTCAGATCCTCAAAGATGGTTGACCTAAGTTCAAATTTAGAACATATGCTTCATTATGTAGCTCATCTTCTAACTTGAACTGTGCCACTGTTAACATTACCCAAAGGGTATTTACAACAACTGTCGAAATATTTAGGCTGTATCGATTCTGTAGAATCTATATTGATACACGTATCCCAAAAGTGTGCCATACGATATTCTGTCAGTCGATATTTTCAGCACAGGCCTATTAACTATGCCTAAGACTTTAAACAAGTCCAAAACCTGTTGGGACAGAACTGATTGCTGCGTTCAGAGCCTCACAAAAAGCGTCATAAGAGCTATAGTGTGACGGCAGCCGAAGAGTCTCCATGCAAGTGCTGGATTGTGGCATTTGTCCATGCACAATTTCCACATACAGCTCTTTCGGAGGAACTTCCCATCCATGCCAGAACTTCAGAAGTTCCAGGAGACATTGTGAGGAGGCTAAGAAAGGATTTGGGACACAGTAAGTTAAAGTAAATATGTCAGGCACATTTCCTACATCTTTGCAATTGTATGTCCAGGAAATACAATTACAAAAAGGCACACATATGTGAGCTGTACATGTTGTTTTGAAATTTCAAACGTGTACAATTATCAGCAACTTAATTTTAAAGTTAAAAAAAAGTTTGAAAAGTGTTAATGAAAGTGGAATTACATAATGTTGCATAAAACCCATTCAATTCAGTGATTAAAATTCCTCAACAGTACAATAACAAAATTAATTTGTAACTTGAAACTGTTCATTACCTTTAGTTAAAGTATTTAGGTGAAAATGTCACATTTAAATTTAGTATAGCCAGGATGAAAAAGCTAATTCTTTTGAAAAACTTTGCCTCCTTTGAAGCTAATCTTCTTGGATCTGCAAGCCAAACTAACGAGGAGTTATCACAAATGAAAAGTACTGTTTGAAAAATTACCATTTTCAATGTATTCTCTTAAAAAGCCAGAGATACGGCACTTTTCCTCCAGACTCGTGTCATCAGTCTCGCCATCACTGTCAGACTCCGCTGGCCAAATGATGCGTTCCAGAAGTAGCTGTACAATTACAGATAAAATCCCATTGTTATGCAATATAGCATGTATGGAGATTAACAAACTTTAGCTTATAAACAGTTAAACAAATGAGTAGCCATACACATACCTGTGGTGAGTACAACACAGCACAGCTTCTTGGAAACAGCAACGGCAGGGTGTCTGGTCTTTTGGTCACTAGATCCAAAACCTGTGTTTCTTTCAGTCCTTTTCGTAGCTGTTTGATTTGACTTTTTGACCTGGAAAGAACCTAGGAAAAGAAATACCAATTATTATAAGACATCTTTGTACCACTTCACATTTTTATGTTTTACTTCACATGCACATTACTATTTCTATGTAGAACATTTTATTTGTTATTTATTTGTTATTCATTTTGGGTGGGATTTATTTGACAATACGGATAATTACAAAACAGCTTTCAGAAATTGTTAATACATTATGGTAAAGAATTAAGAGTTTTAAAATTACTCAAAAATACAACTGCTGAAACAATAAATGAGAGAGAAAACATTATTTACAGCATGAAAAAGAATCTTTTCAGTCAGCCATCTCCTGTTTTCTTCAGACGCCAGGAAGATCCCATCCAACTGCCAAGCTCTGTATGGACCTCTTCTGATCTGCTGTCAGCTCAGTGGACCCTTCCAACTGTTGAAAATAAAGCAAAATCTCAACAAATGGAAAGAAAAAAAAAGCAATTTTTTTGTTAAAATAATGTCTGTACCAGTTCAACTGCCTCCCTGACATCTGTATCGCAGCAGTCTTTGACGTCAATGGAGGCCGTTTCAGGCATTCCACCACCCAACACATGAATAACAGCTTGGCTTAGACCAGTTAAACAGGGGTTGTAGAAGAAAGGAATGGCCAATCAACCGGCCAGCTACCAAGAAAAGGTCACTATCGACAAAGACTTGAGATGCTGCAGGAACAAGGTGATCCTTTTCACCCTCAAACAACAGGGTCTTTCCAGCACCTGAAAGAATTACCCAAGAACATGACCTTCTAAATATCTAACTTCCTTTAGGGGTTAAAAAAATCACTCTACATCCGTACAAATGCAATATGCTGTACAAGTACACATCAAACATACCAACTTTCCATTCAAATCCAAACTGTAATTTGGGCATTACAGTTGAAAGACAATGTCGCTTTCACACCATCCCCTATAGCTGCATCACCTGTTTTTGGAACACAGCAAAAGGTATAATATAAAATTATTACAGCTATTAAAGCAATAAAGGCCTTATATTACTTGCTGTACCTTCAATAGTACAGGTTAGGGAGCCGTCCAGTCCACTCTTTTTCTTTTGGAGAAGCTGATAATGGTTTGTTTCCTGGCCTCATTAGAATCCCTGAGGTCCATTCTGTAGTGATGCTCCTCACCAGAATTCTTCATGACACTTTGTCTGAAGAGCTTTATGACCTCAAGTGGATCATTAACTGTCCTCCAATCTGAAATAAATAAACCCTTTTAGTGTTACGTTATTAATTTTAGATCACACATTTATAAATTATTAAAACACGGACACAAACCATTGCCTGCCTCTGTGTATGAACAGCCTTCCCCTGAATCCGTCAAATCTACACTCTGGATCAAAGGGAGTGATGACCCTGGGCTTGATGGCAGTGGGACTGTCATGGCCTCACACACAGACGATGACCCTGCCTGCACCACAGCTGCCACATTTTCTGCCGTGCTTCAGTGTGTAAAACAAGTTTAGTTTTATAAACATATACTGGCATGCAAAAGTTTGGCCACCCATGGTCAAAATTCCTGTTTTTGTGAACAATTAAACAAGTGGAAGATAAAATGTTCTTCAAAAGACATAAAGTTGAACATGAAACACTCCAATATACTGTATGTCTGTAACTTCATGCATTTTGGAAATCATTTCATCATTTCATCTTCTATGTTTTTAATTGTTCACAAAAACAGAAATTTTGAACATGGATGCGCAAACTTTTGCAGGCCACTGTATTTATTGAAGTTTGGGCTTTATTTAATGTCATCACTCCAATAATTTCCTCAAGAATAATTTCAGTACTTAAGAACTTGAGCCTCAATTTCAATAATGTCAACACTGTAAACAACTAATAGAAACAAGTCTTTACTGAGCTCATTTTATTATGAACCACTTGAACCACTGTAAGCTACATAAGTTACTCTAATACAATTAACTGGTCCAACAAAATTTTGAAATTACTTAAATGCTATTTAATGCTTGTTGAAATTTCAAAAAGCTGTGCATCTGCCAATATAAACACTACTTAAAATAAGTGAAGTAAAATATTATGCACAAATAATGTATAGCAGCTATGAAGACTCTAAATAAAATAATGTATCTGGTGTCTAAAGTGAAATATTTAAATAAATTGTTTTTGACAGCCAATCAAAGGCTTGAGATGATTTAGAGGCTTCTTTAAAATAACCTACCTATTGCACATCTCACTGTGAGCCTTGATTGCATCAAACTGGAACTCTACCCCACAAGACAGACATGCAATCAGAGGTCCAGTTGTGTCTGAGGACTCACTATCTTCCTGTGGTTAAAAAAGACAGAAAAGAAAGGCAATCATATATATGTACAAAATTTTAAAAAATACCCAGAAATAAACATCTGTGTAAACATGTTGTAATGTGTACTATTAATACTGTGTGTTTATTTGCCTTTCTACTCACTTTATCCATGTTCAGGCTTCTCTGAAGTGGTCGAATGTAAATTACTGCATGCCCTATCATTGTCTGTGGTGATTTCAAATATTTCACGCTGTACCCTGTATTTGGGCAGGGAATTAAAGACAACTCCCGGCTTCGTGTTGAGCCTCGAATCCTAAGAAGCTCAAATCCCCCAGCTTCACTCAGCTTTGGAAATGCATCAAACAGACATTGCTGAAAATATTGGGGGCAGGACTCTTTGCCTACAAAAGAAGATACATTCAAAATAACAGTAAATAAGGTTTGAGAATAAAATAAGCACATTGTAAATTTTAGATGAAGCATATTAAAGACTTAAATAAGATTGTTAATCCCTGTGTCCTTGAACCAGAGCCGTGTTGGCCCCCAAAAATTTCTTCAAAAGAATTCCTAATAAGATGTCTTTTGATATGATGATATCTGACATGTGAAAAATCTAAGTTAAATTCAGTAACCAAAAAATTGCAGTGTGTCATGTATGTGTTATTATTAACCTTAGCATAGGCTTACCTTGAAAAGTAATTCTTCTCTCACCCAAACCTGCATTCGCCAGCTCCAGCTTCTGGTAGCGATTTGGGGCCATGGTTGTAGATTTTTTGTTTAAACAGCAAAAGGTGTGTGAGTATGACGGAGCAACAGTTCCTCTGGCCCCAAAGTTAAGAGGTCTTGGTCTGTGACGTGGGGTCAGGGACCTTGATGCGCTCTCTGATATGGCAGGAATAGTCTTGTCACCTCAGCTATGAGAAACAGGAAAGAAAGTTTCACTAGAAGATTCAATACATTTCTTTAAAAAGAAATACAACATATAAATTTGGACCAGAGCAGCGAAAATATACCTACATAAAAATATATCTGTGTGGGGCTAATGATGGCTCTTTTCATTGTATTCCACATTTGAATTATGTTTATATGTACATTAATAATCTAAAACAGTTCTTATTCTAGGCTGTCGCTCCAACAATGTTTACCACGACAAAATCTCTCTGTACTGGCGATCTCGTAGATTACGCCACACAAATGTTGTTTTTATGAAAGTATTTGCAAATAAGGATATATTTCAGTTGTAATCAATCAATTTAACTCATGAACCAAAAACACAAACACCACTATGGGAGCGAACGGAGAAATAGTATAGTTGTATAGATATATGTATGTATATACATTCACCAATGCCCTCCCCATACAGAGTCCTAAATACATAATAAGCAAACATTTATAATCATCACATTAAAAGTTACATACGTTGTTTTTGATGCTTATTTGTTTCTTAAATACATTTGCCTGCGGTCACATCAGCCGTCTCTCGATTTCGCGTGGTCAAGCTCATATTTACATTATAAAATACATTAAAAAATTCATAAAACATATGAAATGTTTCCAAATGCACATTTCATATTTTTTATGAATTTTTTAATGTATTTCATAATGTAAACAACATTATAGCTCAATAACTACCAGGTCACGTTCAAAATCAACACAGAATGGTATATCTGAGCCTGCTCCATGACACACACCACTTTTTATTATATTGGGATACATTTCATATTTTTCATGAATTTTTAATGTAAATATGAGCATTATAGCTCAATAACTACCAGGTCACGTGACCCAGTACTTCAAAATCAACACAGAATGGTAGATCTAAGCCTGCTCTATGACACATACCTCTTTTTATTGCATTTGAACACATATTTTATATATTTTTTTATGAACTTTAATGTATTCCCAACAATGAATTTGAACAATATTTTAATGCAGTTCTCATATGTATTCGAATACCATCTTATTGTATTTCACAACCACTTTTATTTTGCTCTTGTAATGAATCGCCGACTTACCCACTTGTTTCTGTGCGCTTGCCATAAAGTCTCTAATAATAGCGCACTTAAAATTTTGGAGCGGCTGGCTTGACCACGTGAAATCGAGAGACGGCTGACGTGACCGCAGTATGGATGGGTGTGTGTGTGCGTGTGTGCGTGTGTGTGTGTGTGGGTGAATGGGTGAATAAAAGGCATTAAGCAACATCAAGACTCTATGAATTTCGGTCTATATGCTTGCATTAGTTTACAAGGCAGATCCACCACCCGCTCATCGAGGCCTCTACGTACATATGTCCGTAGTCAAGATAGACTACAAAGGAACTGAAAACTACTCACCATCAACGGGATCTCTCGGAGACGCAGCTGGTACAGCTGACTGTCGTGGCGATGATGTCTCTAGTTCATCCAGCTTGTTAGCCGCTTCTCTCAGCAGCTTCGATATGGACGCCTCCATTTCAGACGTTAGCGCGAAGTTTGTGCATGTCGGCGCTAGTGACATTACTTCCTGTCCGTGACGCTATTTCCGGTCTCCCGCGCTAAGCGCTAACACATAAACATAGCCACTGTCAAGCAGGAATCGTCCGATCAGGTATCTACTAGTTATCCTGGACAGAAAGACCCGCCCACAGTCATTTGATTGACAGCTTGAGCCATCTGGTAAAAGCAATGACAATAGGCAAACGGAAAAGACAATGTCAAAACGCACATGGAAAAGACAATGTCAAAATGGAATAAGCAAAAGCAATGATATGACTGCGTTTGTATATATTTTTTTATTATTGATTCTTTTATTGATTCTCTTTTTATTTACAAATGTCTTTTACTAATTCTGTTCTTATTTCCAAATGTCTTTTATTGATTCTTGTTTTATTTCCACATTTCTTTTATTGATTCTCTTTAATTGATTCTGTTTTTATTTCCAAACTTCTTTAATTGATTCTGTTTTTATTTCCAAACTTCTTTAATTGATTCTGTTTTTATTTCCAAGCTCCTTTTATTGATTCTGTTTTTATATCCACATGTATTTCCTTTTAATATTGGCACTCCTGTGATTCCATACAGAAGGTCGCTGATGCCGTCTCAAACATGATAAAAACACACATTTAAAGGAAATGTAGAAGAGAGCGAAACGTAAACATTGGTTGTCAGGTGTAGAAAATGGTTGCCATGGTAGCCTCTTCTTCGTTCTCCTCCGTAGCAGGTTTGGTAACCAGTTACATGCATATCTCCCCCTGCTGTTTCAAACTGAGTAAATACAGAAGTGGGTCCGGGCATGGTTCGATGTTGCAAGTGTGAACGCAAGCCGGAGGGGGAGAGGGGCCAACCACACCGCAGTACGGTTCGAAACAAGTGGGCCTAATGTGAAAACGCCCTAAGTAGCAGCCATAAGTCCTCAAAGTCTCTGGTACTGAAATTTGCTGCGTATTAAACATAATGAACATGGGGTGCTGGTTTGGCTGAGTGGTTAGCAACCAGGCACCCCATGTACTTGCTTCTGCCGGTCCAGGTTCGAATCCAGCCTGTGACCAGTTTGCAGAGTGTCTTCAGAATCAGAATCAGAAATACTTTATTAATCCCCAAGGGGAAATTCGGTTGTTTCAGTTGCTCTTATACACAGTATAGCAGTAAGGAATATCAGTTGAAAATCAAATCAAATAAAATAGAATAATAGAAATATATTTTATAAATAGAATAAGATAAAATAGAATAAAATAGAAAACAGTGCAATGCAATAGAATACTGTGCAATTTGAGCTTTGTGATATTAGAGGGAGGAGTTATAAAGTTTGATGGCCACAGGCAGGAACGACTTCCTGTGGCGCTCTGTGGTGCATCGCGGGGGGATGAGTCTGGCACTGAATGTGCTCCTGTGATTGTCCAGCACGCTGTGGAGGGGGTGGAAGGTGTTGTCCATGATGTCCTGCAGCCTGGACAGCATCCTCCTCTCCATCACCTCAGTCAGAGAGTCCAGCTGCACCCCCACAACATCACCGGCCTTACGGATCAGTTTGTTGAGCCTGTTAGTGTCCGCCACCTTGAGCCTGCTGCCCCAGCACACAACAGCGTACAGGATAGCACTGGCCACCACAGACTCATAGAACATCCTCAGCATCGTCCTGCAGATGTTAAAGGACCTCAGCCTTCTCAGGAAGTAGAGCCGGCTCAGGCCCTTCTTGTAGACGGCCTCGGTGTTCCTGGTCCAGTCCAGTTTGTAATCCAAATACACCCCCAAGTACTTGTATTCCTCCACGATGTCCACCTGGACCCCATGGATGGAAACAGGGGCCGCTGGAGCCTTTGCCCTTCTCAGATCCACAACCAGCTCCTTGGTCTTTGTCACATTGAGCTGTAGGTGGTTCTGCTCACACCATGTGACAAAGTCCCCACCACCACCCTGTACTCCTCCTCATCGCCTTGTTGATACACCCCACAACAGCCGAGTCATCAGAAAACTTCTGAAGGTGGCAGGACTCGTGTTGTGGCCAAAATCAGTGGTGTACAGGGTAAAGAGGAAGGGGACAGGACTGTCCCCGGGGGGGCCCCTGTATTGCTGACCACCCTGTCAGACACACAGTGCTGCAGACGAACATACTGCGGTCTGCCAGTCAGGTAGTCAACAATCCAGGACACCAGAGGAGCCTCCATCCCCATCGCTGTCAGTTTCCCTCCCAGTAAGGACGGCCTGATGGTGTCAAAGGCACTGGAGAAATCAAAAAACATGACTCTCACAGTGCTGTCAGGCCTGTCCAGATGGGCGTAGACTCTGTTCAGCATGAAGATGAGGGCGTCCTCAACCCCAAGTCTGGGCTGGTAGGCGAACTGCAGTGGATCCAAGTGGGGCCTGACCTTAGGCTGGAGCTGCTCCAGAACGAGTCTCTCCAGGGTCTTCATGATGTGGGACGTCAGTGCCACTGGTCTGTAGTCCTTGACGTCGTTTGGACACGGCGTCTTTGGTACAGGGACGATGCAGGACGTCTTCCACAGCACAGGGACCCTCTGGAGACTCAGGCTCATGCTGAAGACATGGTGAAGTACTCCACAGAGCTGGGGTGCACAGGCTTTCAGGACCTTTGGGCTCACCCCGTCTGGGCCTGCAGCCTTAATCTTGCCCTACTCTCTCACCCCCTTTCACAAGCCTATCCGCTGTCTCTCTCCTATCAATAAAGGCACAAAATGCCCCAAAAATACATTTAAAAAAAAAAAACATAATGAACATATTGCTCCATGTACAAAACTGACTTTAAGAGTTTGAGTTTGATAGTTTTGAATACACGGGCTCCTAACTACTGATTCATTATAATAAAATCAACGAACCTCGCAAGAGTCATGCTCCTCCAGTTTTTATTGGAACATGATGAATCAAATTTGAACTAAGTGGATGTTTCCAAAGGAAACTATAAAGTTTGAACATTAAATGGCCTGTCTTTATCTTGCATTCAGTTGAATGGAAATAAAAAGGAATTTCCAAATCACTGTATTCTGTTTTCATTCATGTGTTCTACAATGTCCCAACTTCATCGGAATTAGGGTTTCTACAACACGGGGGGAACACACTGCTGCCTGTCAAAGATACGTTGACTGCACCACCTAACTGGCTCCAGAGGGGCTTGCTTATTTTACACAAAAGTCTGGTCCCCATAGAAACTCATGATAAGCAGTGTCTCTGCAATCACTGTAGTACATAAGACAAAATGATGTCATTTGAATAGTCAATGGTGGAATAGTGGCGTAGTGGACATGCCCACAGCAAGAAGGTTGCTGGTTTGATCCGTGTGTAGAGTTTGCATGTCCTCCCTGTGCAAGCTTGGTTCTCTCTGAGCACTCCAGCTTCCTCTCACAGACCAAAAACATGTTCATTAGGTGAAATGGTGACTCTAAATTGCCCGTAAGTGTGGTTGCAAGTGTGAGAAGTTGTCTGTCTCTGTGTGGCCCTGGGATTGGCTGGAGATGTGTTCAGGGTGTATCCTGCTGCTTGCCCAGTGTCAGCTGGGATAGATTTTGGTCCCCCTACAACCCTGAAAGGGGTAAGCAGTTGAGATGATGACTGGATGGTTGGATACCTTGGATAAAAACAAACATTTCTTTGTGCTCTGAGGTTTCTTTAAATGAATTAAATGTATTTGGCATTTGGAAAGCTGTCTTAGGTGGGCTTTACACGAGTAAGAATTTGTAAGACTCCGGTAAAATAAACTATCGATCTGGTGATATTGACACACGGAGACGCGTATTTATCCATGACTCCGCATCTTTTTTGAAAACAGGTCTGCAGGTGGATATCTGGGTATTCGTCTTCATGCCGTAGTTGGTATAAACAGGTAAGTACAGAAAAGACGGTGACCTCATAGCACTCCTCCTCCTCCCCAACCCCCAACCCACGTTGTTACACACAACAACAACAATGGCAGCAGCCGCGCTGATTCTGATCTTGTTCCAGCAGCTACAAATATTGTAGTAATTGTATTGTATTTTAATATACAAATATCGCCATTGCTGCTGTTGTTACAGAAGCATGGACAGGAAGGAAGTGGACCTTGTATGCGCATGCGCATTTTCTGTTTTTGGAGCTTTGTGGCAATTTCACAGTGTCACCTTTAGGCCGGGCATATGTACTACAGGATCTTGCGTGGATTTTGCGTTGTCATGTAAATGCACAAGCATATGTACAATACGATGTGTAAACAGCGATACATGTTTTGATGCCGACGCCAAGACAGTACTGGGGCCGTCCTCATGTGAGGAGGGCCTTATTTCTGTTCTCAGGCTGTATTTATTCAAACAGCAGATAAAACTTCTGTTTATCAAAGAAAAGTTATTTTCTGTTACAAAGGATGGGGTCCAAATCAATTGTTACATCCACCAAGGAAGTCGAGTTTTTTTTTAATTTTTTTTTTTACATTTGTCAGTTTGTTTAAAAGATAACTGTCAAAGAGATTAAACACACATTTATGACTTTTAAGGAGGGGTCAGAAATGGCCCAAGGACCCACTGACTAGACCTTGATGGTGATTTGAATCCAGATGCATATCCAGGAGTTTCTTAAGGACTTGATAACATTGTGAAACAGGGCAGTTCCCCACTTTTCCACTGAGAGCTCAAAAAGTTATCCATGGATTTAGATGCCATTTTCAGGGAATGTTGGTCATGGCACAAAGGAAAAGGGATTAGATTTACATCAGAATCTAGGTATGGACCCTTGAACTTTTTAAAGGATTTCTTAATAGTGTGAGATTTTATAGTTTCCACAGTTTGACAGTAACTTACCTCTCAATGTTAAGAATACTTTGGTGGAGGTTTCTGCTCTCGGGGCTCTTTTGGTTTATTTTTATTTTGTATTCGCATATGCAACCTTCCTCTGACTCAGTGATCAACCCCCCTGTCAGAAAAGTCTGAGCCTGCCCCTGTCCGTACAATTCTATCACATGGGGCACATTACATTTTACCTTGAAAAAGATGCATTAATTGTACTTACAAACTTTATATTCTTCCCCAGGACAGTCTCAAAAGCTTTTGATTTAACGCTTTTTTGAGGAAATGTCAAAACACAAAGTGTAGGGTTTAAGATTTGTTTAATTTATTTAAAGACATCTACCTCTTTAATTCTTGTTTGTATCTTTTGTGCTCAGAGTTGCTAAAGCCAATGAGATGGTCTTCAGTGCATAAAAGATAAATTGTCTGCAGGATCTGTCTGTGTCTGTCTAATCCCTTAAGCATCTGTTTGAATCCCGGTTTCAGAAGAAGACGAGAGTGGCAGCAGTCAGAGTAAACATGACTGTGTGAGGCCAGTGTGCCAAATCCCCCGTAGACAGCAACACTACAGACACAAGTTACACAACAACCACTGGAAGACAAAGAGACCGGTCAAGCTATAAATAAAAAGCCAACCTAATCTTATTTGAGCATGAAAAGCCTAAAAAATGTGGACATGGACACAGACACTTTGAAATTCATTATTCCCTAATGTTTGAGCTAAAGCGATAAAATATTCGGATGTAATAGCTCTGAATGCAAACATCAGTTGTAAACACCAGAGAGACAACAACCGATCAAGATTAATTTAATTTACATGAAGACTTGGCTTAAAGCAATTAGCATGACCGTAATGCTTACTGTTCCCCAGCTCGCTGAGGGCCTCAAGCTCTTCCTCGATTTTGTTATTAGAGACTCCGAGAATCCCCAGTGATGTACGGGAAATGGAGGAGCAATAAGCAATAACTGCTATTCACAACTTCAGATCACTGGAGCAAAGCTGGGTTTCCATTATAGTTTTTTCGCAAAATAAAAGCAGTATTCCTAAAATTTCGACAAAGTATATTTGCGCTTTGAACATGTTTCCATTGAAGGTTGTTCTAGGCAGGAGTGTCGTAATTCGTGAATTATCATCCCGCGAGATTTCACTGCAGGAAGATGGATGCCAAGGCTTGTTGAACCCTTTCTCCCTCATTTCCGTTTCTGCTTCTAACACTCTGCATTCCTCTGTTGGTTGCTATCTAGTATGTGTTTTTCTTGAGAATAATGGCAGGAAAAGTCTCTGTCTCCTCCTCTGTCCAAACGTACTGCGCCATGTTTACTCCGAGAGAAGTGATCAATGTGATCAGGTGCATCACGTCCTGTGACGTATAATTTTGGAAAAAGTGTTTCCATTGCGCTTTTGCGATATATTTGAATATTGAAATGTCTGAAAAACCACCTCATGAAAGCATAAAAACTTTTTAACAATATTTTAGTGCTTTCCATTACCAGATTTTATTGCAATATTTACATTTTGCGCATATCCAAGGGTAATGGAAACGCACTTTCTGACGGGCGAGAGGTGACTGTGGAGAAGCTGTACGAAGGAAGGGGGGAGGTGGCATAAGGGCTGCTGAAAGGTCTGCCTAAAAAACCAGGCCGCAGTTTATTTTCTGAGACTCTAAAGAAGTCTTTGCTTGATTTGTTTAGGCTTTTACAGCCATGTGGCAGGGTAGGTCAGATAAAGTTGCAGTTAATTCTAGCATGGTGGGCAGTGAGAGTTGACACAGAAGGGTGGGTGGCTCTGGGATGCTCGAGGTCACTGACCAGTCTCTTCGAAGTGTCATGGGGGCTAATTGGACAAAACACTCAAGATAGGAGGTCCGGACTTGATGACCCCAGTGATGTTCTGACTCTTGCTTCTCATCAGTCTTTGTAGTGGAGTTGGAGGGCTGGTAAGAGGCCACTTGGTAGAGTAGATAACATCGGCATAGCCACTGCCCTGGAGCTTGCATGTACAGAGCCTGGGTCAGTTGAAGGTGGTAATACTGTAGCAATGTTGGGCCATGCAGATTTGTGCTGGCAGAGATGAGCTCCATCATAAATAGGGCCAGCAGATGGTGCTGCTCCTGTTTCGTTTTTATGTGCTTGTGTTTTAACAGCCAATCAGAATGACTCAGGCCAGTAAGAATGACGAAATGGGTCAGATGCTTTTAGTTTTTATGGCTGATACATGGGGCAGAATCTTCATCCATCCTTCTTTGTTGTTTATGGAAAGCACTGCCTGTAACTATTTCCATCACTTGATCTTTTTTTAAGATATTCCAAAGGTCAATTTGGTGTTTGAGTATGTTTAATCAGTATGTGCACGAACCAATTTAATTATGCAGCCCAGAGACTGAGTATGTTTTTTTTTTTTTTGTCTTTCTACAGTTTTACAATAAAGAAGACAATACTCCTGTCAGTCTGTCAAGAGTTTACTTTCTGCGTAGGTGTGCTCTAGTCGGCCAGTCAGGGTAGAACATGATTATTTAACTTCTCAGAAATATATGGACAAAAAAAAACAATGTTTTCAAAAATACTATCCACACAAGTTAAACTTTGGAAAACATCTGTGTCCACATTAAAAACACAAAAAGAAAAAAAAAGAAAAACACTGTTAAACCCAGTTCATTATGTTTATCTGTGATTTTTTTTTTTTTTGGATGTTCTTTTCATCACCTCATTACTGTTGCAGGCAGGCTCTACTGTGCTACAGAACATGAGCTACTTCATTAAAAAATGTCTTCAAAGTATGTGAGGAGTGGAGCAGTAACATCCTCGCCATAAAGAACTTTTTCTTTTCCTTTCAGTTCCATTCAGCTGCTGGAGCTGTTAGCATCTATGCTAATCACATCACATTGGGCCATGCCAATTGGCTGCCCACGGTCATTGTAGACGGTAGCAATACAAGTTGGATCTGCCTGATTAGACATTTAATCAAGGGGCTCCAGCTGCTGTGCAAGGTAACCACAAATCTGCTTGGAGCTACATTTTAACTTGTGAGCATGTTCCCCTGCGTTAAAAGATGTTTTGACTTTTACAAGACGATGGACGCACCCACAATAAGTGAATGGATAGATACAGTAAATGAAATATACCAAATGGAAAAAGACATATTGATTTAATTTACAAACGGACAAGTTTACAAAAATGTGGCCGGAATGGGTCTCCTTTATGAAAAGAACTCTGAACAATCTGTTTAACAAAAAACATGTTTCACCTGTCAGTGGAAAAAAATGAATAGATTCTTGCTCTTTTTGACAGAACAGCAATATTTTCAAACTGTACCAATATCTCCTATTGCCTCCTTTTTTGCTCTTTATGTATTTATTTATTTATTCATCCTTCTCTTATTTGGTTTAAAACATCCCTGTTCAGTTTTGGAGGAAAAAAAGAGTATTGAGGTTTTACTGTGTTGAAGACATGTGGCTACCATGATAATAGTTCAGCAGCCTAGATGATCAACATCCAACACATTTGAAAGTATGTATGTATGTATCTATGTACGCACTGCAATACTCTGGAAAAAGTAGTTGTTTTGACTTAATACATCTTTATTCATATTTCAATTTGAGATGTATATAAATGTTAATCCGATTTTGTTATTTAAAGGCTTTCATGATTACTCTGATCTGTTTTTAAACCCACGACGCATGTTTTGCTTTAACTCATATATTCAATTTTGAGGACTTAAGAGTATCCTTACAACTGCTTATGTTAAAGAAACATCGCTCATGGCTCTCCCTCAGTCTGAGGTCTTCAATAGCTAATTGGATGAAACAGTGTTAGGTCTAACCAGGAGAATTAACTGTTTCAAGCAGCTACTGATGCTGTAAACAGGGACAGAGGAAAAGTCCTGACACCTGGACTTTTTGTCTTGTGAATAGAAGTGTTCGGTCATGCAGAGGGGGCATGTAAAACACATTAAGGAATAGTTATGGGCATCGAAAACCCATTCCAGTTGAGAACTGATAACTACTCCCTCATAGAGTGAGTAACATCAGTCTTTCTGTGGATCAATTCCCTTGTCAATTCTTACAATTTTGTTTTGGGTACTCTGCAAATCAAAAGGCCATGCTTTCATCAGAGGCAGTCTGCAGAAATTTTGACAAACCTTATGATTTATCTGTGCACGATGGCATTGAATATCAGGAGTGCCATGTGTTTGACATGTTTGCCACTCAAACAGATGTAAGCCATCTATAAGCAGAATTGTTAATGACATTGGCATTAATAAAATCCCATTAATTTCCTTCCTTACAAAAGAGCAAACAAAACTAGAAAAAGCATGAAATGACCTCTGTAAAGGTAAAGTCCATGAAGCTTTTCCAGAAAGTTCCCATAGGACCAAGGACAGCAGAGGTTAACTTTAATCACTTAACATCAAGAGCCTGCGGCGCCTCGTTCTGAGGTTGTGGGCCGCAGTCAGAGCTGAAACTGTGATCTATAGACACAGACCCTTATATGTATCATCAAAGTAAAGTAATCACATCAAAGTCTTGATTTTGCGTTTCATAATCTTTGATCAAAGCTGAAGTATCAAGCTGAAATCCATTTTTCACGTCTTCAAAGATGCTTTCATTTGCTAAAGAGAGGTAAATATCCACACTGAGTCCTGTCTCCCCATCAAGTGCCAACTTTTGCAAAGAAAACTTTTTATTCTATTTTTTTTTCTGTTTACCCTGTTCTATCTATAAATCTGAGACAACATGATACAGTTATCGAGCTTCATTTGATTGTTCTGATTTGTAACTGAGGTCTCTGAGTATATTAGCATTTTATTACACTACTTTCCAAGCATGGCACAGTCCAGTGCAACCACAAGCAGACTCACAAAGTAAGCTTTGGTCTTCAGCCCTCGGCCAAAACATCACCATTTCTTTTTGTTTTAATTTTCTGTTCTTTGTTTCAGTATATGTTTTGTTTGTAGTCATGTTATCATTTTTGTGTTAGCTGCCTGTTTCATATTCGGTCATTTTCCTGTATGTAAAGTCATTCTGCACACTTTAAAATTTTCTATTTTCCCGTCATTTATTATGTTCTTCTTTCACTCACTTGTTTTACTTCTTAAACCCTCCCATTGACACGTGTTGCAAATTGCCATTCTACTACAAACACATAAAGGTCACATGCAAAATATAATTATCTTTGCTTTAAATGTATTTAAGGGGCTTTGGGAGCAGAAGAACATGACACATTGTACTGAACTCTCAGTTCACAGACAAATGCATTCTGCCTCTTTGAAAAAATGCTTAAATGCGTTGTCTTACTAGCTATACAGCCTTCCCCTAAAAGTCTGCTCTGTTGCCTGTAATCCCTCTTCCCATCAGACATTGCTCGGGCAGCCAATCAAAGCAGAGCTTATCATAGCCTCTTAAACCTCCCAGCCCTCTCAGAGCTGATTGTTTCCATATGGGAGGGGAAAAGAGCTGTGTCTGATCCTCTACAGGGACAGATATTTTTGTTAGACATCCAAGACATGATTAATTTGATCTTTAAGGCAGTGCATGAAAGACAAACATTATTAAATGCTATAGCACTAATCTAGCTGTACGTCTATTAGGGCTGAACGATATGGACAAAATCTAATATCTCAATATTCATGTCAGATATCTCTGTATCGATACAACACAATAGGGCTGCCACAGATTTTGCATTTGCAGTCTTCTCTTTTGTTTTGGAGAAATGCTCCCAAACTTTCTAGCTCCATTGCTGCACAGCGATGATACTGTTTACTGACTCTTCAGGTGACATCATGGCCGACCCAGATTACCGCTTTGAATCGATTTTGTATTTTGCTGTTGTTGTGTTGACTGATCTCTGGTGATTCATCGATGTATAGGAAAACAAGCTATCAAACCACTTCCAGTATAATTTTTGTAGTGTTTTGATCATTACATTTTTATGGATTTTTTTTTGGTGTTATGATGTGCCATTGTTTTTTTTATTACTCTTAATTTGTGTTTTCCTGATTTTTAGTCGTACTTTTTTATATTTTGTGTGTTTTGAATTTGAGGTTTTTGTTTTTATGTCCTTATTGTGTGTTTTGATAAAGACTTGATATGTTAAATAGGTTATTTCTTTATTTTTTAATTTTTTTGTTCTTAAAAGCCACAGCATTTTACTAGTAAAAGTTAAACCAATGTCTTTCACAAAGCGTTTGCAATTTTATTGATCAGACATTAAAAGGGTAATCCAAAGACCTTTTTATGGGGTAAACAGAAGATTGTACACACACGTAAATACAGCCAAAGACAGAAGCTGCTATACCCTTTTTGGCAAACTTTTCTGCATTTCCTGAAAAGCCTTTAATAAAAATAACAATTGAAGTTGAATAATTCAATTTCTGTCTCTAACCTCGGCATGTAAAATTGTGTTGTGTTGGTACAAAGTGAAATCATAAGTACAGACGCTTGACAGAAGAGCAGCTGCAGATCTCCAGATTTGTCTTTTTTGGATGCAAACTTGTGCACTGTTAACCTTTAAGTCTAAAAATTGCAGTGACACGGAGCGATGGAGCCACTGGCAAAGACCAGCTTTTCTGAGTGCAGAGTCTCTGGCTCGTGGGCCAAGGAGAACAAACACAAAGGCTACATGTGCGGTGACGCGCAATAAAGACATGTCAGAGAAAATGAATGTTTCTGTGATCCTCAGATTCTGACACTGATGCTCCTTCACCGATCAGATGTAAAACGATGATCTTTTGCTGCAGATTATAAGGATTACAGGCAACACAAGGCAGCTATCAAATAACAAATCTGGAGGCTGTAAAGAGATAATCTGCTATCATGTGAGCAGTGCCAGCAACCCTAAGAATAAATCTGTAAAAGAAACCATAAACGCAGAAAAGCTCTATTTGTGTAACAAATATTCACGCCTGTTCTACAAGAAATCCCAGACTAACTGATAGCAGCTTCAGACGAATGATAGAGATCAGGCTGCCCAGTTCCCAAAAACATCAAATCACTTCAGGAAAACGAGAATAAAATCAAAAGTCTAAGATACAATGTTTAAAATTGGTGATATGTAAAGTTAAATTGCATTTTCTTCTGCACAATTCAATCAGTTATCCATCCATTAGTTTATTTTTTTCAATTTTTTTAATTCTTCAACACATCCAACAGTAAATTTTTAAATCTTTTGATTAACCCATCCATCCAGTAAGTTTGTCATTTTGTTCATTCATCAATCCCCTTATCTGTCCTTCTATTTATGATTTAGTCAGTTCTTTAATTCTTCAAATAAACACTCACTTTGATTATTCATTCACCCATAGATCTATCCATTAATCAAACAATTAATTGATCCATCAATCAATCAAATACTTTTTCGATCCATCTATAACTTAATTTATCCATCCATCATCCGTCTGCTCATCCGTCCATCCATTCATCTGTGAAACATCTATTAATGAACTTTTCCATTAACCAATCTATAAATTAATCCATCCATCCTTCAATTAATCTTTTCATTCTTTAATCAACCGATCCAGTTATCATCTGATCAAGGGGTGGGTTACTGGGGGCCAAATGCTACCCTTTACCTCACTCAATGTGGCTCACTAATAATCCACAAAACAAAAAACAAATTGGAAATATGAAGAAGATATAACAACATGAACTAAACCTCATTCATCATGAATAACCCATACTTCATAATTCACAAGTTGGATTTTAGAGGACTTACTATGCTATGGTGTTATCTCTAAATGTCTTTTATGGGGCACTACTAATTTGATACACAGTATTAGCAAAGGAATATATTTGGAAACAATGGTAAAGGTAATATTTGTGCTTGAACTGGTGAAAAAATAGATTATTTTATTGCATTAAAAATAAGCTTAAAGTCCCAGTAAAGCAAAAATAAATTTGTGTTTTAAGTTTTTCATACCACAGAAGCATGTGTCGTTGACCACTGAGCCAAATTTGAAAGATTAAAAATATTGCTAAGTACATAAAATTAGGTCTCAAAATCATGCAAAAATGAGCACTTCTCTCTGCTGTAGAACGCTGGGGGCGTGTCTGTTAGAGGTGCTGGAACCACGCCCACATGAGGGAGGGGAGGGGGGGCCTCCATTCAATGTACAGGGACATAACCTGCCGGAACAATGGAAGCTGGCAAAACCCTCATTTTATCAGCTGGAAAGGCATTACTAATGATTTAAATATACAAAAGCATGAGCAGATTCATGCAGCACTGACAGTAATCCAAAAAAAACCATAATTTTGACAGGCTGACATTTTACAGCAGTGGTTACTCTTACTTATACTTTCTTTACCCAGTTACTTTTCTTTACTCTATTACCAGCTGTAGCTTTAGTTTTTAAATAACTGCATTAAACGTTTGCTGCATGCTCACAGAAAATGATAACAGCCTCTTTCTGTATAAGCAACTAATGTCAGTGAGGACAAAACACATGGCGCTAATCTTACACACAAATGTAAAACCCAGTCATGTATTTCCTTGTCACAGCTACGTTGGTGATTTTAAAAAATACCTGTGGTTATTCATTATGTTCTCATATGGACTCCACTCAGTGAATGAAGCCAAACAATGTCATAATTACATGAGAAAACATTTAACATTAAATGAGCAAGGCTGGATGCACAATGCGAAATACAAGCACACACTTTTGCTCTATGGCGCGGAGATGACAGCACCTGCTGTCTGCGGGATGGAGAGGCTCGGCGGTGTGTGCATGATGCCGCGGCCGTGATGGCGCGGCCCGGTGGTGTGTGCATGACGCCGCGGCCGTGATGCCGCACATGGTCGGCGGTAAAGAGAGCTTCGGCGGTGTCTAGCTACATGACGCCGCGGCCGTGAAGGCGCACACTGTCAGCTGGATGGAGAGGTTCGGTTCAGCCCAGTTAATGGACTCTTCAGAGTTCAGAAATTCAGTCTTTACCTTGTGATAGTTTTTCTAACTGTCAGGGGTAAAGTGGGCACTGCGAATTTTAGGAGGAGACATGACTGGTTAGCTGACTAGTTGACTGCTAGCTAGCTAGCCAAGAGCGAGTGATACGCTGAATGTATTTATACGTTGAAGCAGCAGGGGCGGGATTATGGTAATGGGGGGCCGCGTTACGTAACGCGGCACCCTGATTTCTGACACGCCCATTTAATCCGGATGACAGAAAGATCACAAACAGTTTGTGAAGCCTAGCTCCAAAATTAAGTTCTGCATAGCTGAATGGCTTTCACATGTTTTAAAGAAATACATTTACAACCTATTTAATGTGTTTAGAAGAAAATGGCAGAAATTGCTTTACTGGATCTTTAAATTGACTTTAGTTTTGTGTCATGCATATTAATTGTGTTTGAAGTAAAATACATATTTTTTGAAGATTTATTTGCTATTTTTTGTCTATTTATATTTGTTCCTCATGGAAAGGGCCGGCATTTTGTAACTGTGTGGCCCTCAGGCACTGGAAGATAATTTATGTGCCACTCTTGATTATCAAAATTGCCCACCCCTGATCTAATCAGTCCGTCAACTATGTCAGCTGACTCATCCATTTATCAATAAATCAACTGAACCAACCATTCCATGATTCCTCCATTCACTGACCCATGTTTCGATCCATCCATCTTTTTGTTTACTATTATATAATTTACAGAAAGTTGTAATTCTGAATGTCAAAGATTGAGAAGATGTCCAGGTTACAGGCCGATCAGTGGCCTGTTAACTGAAGCTCTTCCCCCCAAACTGCTATGAAAAATGTAAAGCCTTCTGTATCTAGTTTCTAAGAGAGAACATTTGTTGCTTTTGATTAAGTACTCTGGGAATGAGTTATCTGAAAAATACAAGCATTTACATTCATGTCCCTTCAAGCACATAATCCCATGATGAGGACTGAATTGCAAAACAGCGTCACATTTAAAAGTCTCACATTTGAAAGCAGCACACATACACACCCTCTGATGAGGAACCAGGAGAACAAGGGCTGTTTTGGTGCTGCCACATCTGTGTAGCCGGGAGATTTCAGACTCCTTGTTCAAAAAAACGAGAAGAAAACCAAGTCTGTGGCTGAGCTGTGCTGAAGGTTGTCCCAGTGAAATATAATTTAGATGGGATTAGATGAAAGTGATATGAGTTTAAACACCTGTGATACCTCAGAGAGGAGTGCCGGGAGAACTTTGAAGTCACAGAATATTTCAAGGTGAAGCCAAAAATAATGACATTATCACCCAGCAGAAGAAAGGTGCAGGTACAGCTGATTTCTTTGTCTTTATTCTAAGTGATTGTTCCATTTTAACACTGCCAGCCTCACTGCCTTCCCCTGTCTCGACTTGTGACTTCATTTAAACATATTCATATTTAACTTCCAGCAAATGGCTGTCATTCTAATTATAGCCCAGTAAAAACCTTGACTGTCTTTAAACAGTGTTTAAGGCAGTGGTGTGAATAATTTTAATTACTCAGTTTCACTTCATTACTCATTCATTTATTCATGTATTCACTGTCTTTACCTGATAATTACTTTCCTTGTTATTAATGGTCATGTAGGAATGGAGTCAATCCCAGAGAGCACAAGGAAAAGGGGAAAGGAACGGCTCCAGCTGGCACTCCTGTCAGCGCACTGCAGGAAATCACTGCTGATGATGTGAACACAATAAGTGACATTTGACCACAACACATGCATGAAGAGCATGTCCTGACTCCAGCCTACATAAATCCAGAAAAAACACCCTCACAAATTTCTTCCTCTTCTGAATTTAAAAGACAAGTTTATTAAAAATAGTCTAATTTTCATAACTATTACTGTGCTATTATAACATTTAAAGATGTTTAAAAATTATGGTTGTAAAAACATAAGAATATTTAGTCATGATAATCTCTAACCTTTGATCCTCAACTCAAGATTAATCACATTTAATTTCACATATAACATTGTTTCTTTTTGTTTTGTTTAATGGTCCAACATATTTCAACAACTTATAGCAATTCCTATGAGTTAAGGGCAACATAAATCAGAAAGCGTTCACAGCAAGATCAGAACTCTCATTACTTGGTGCTGCATTCACACATCAATGTATAGTAGCCAAGATGAGTAATTATCAAAATGGCTGATGTTTCTATAGTGGAGATGAACGTTGTGCTGGTAGACATTTCCCAATGGCCTCCTTGATACTTTTGATTGACACTGGGACATCCCTGCTTTTACCATTCAAATCCTTGACTCTTTGTGCTTTTCTACTTAAGTGAAGCAACAGGAGAATATATCAAAAAGACAGTCTGAGAGTCCACGCTGGACTGAGAAGTTCAGTCAAGATCCTCTGCATTGAGAACGATGGTCTATAGCCAGGTTTACATGGAGCCTAATATTCCGATTAGAATCGGGTTAGAAGCCCAAACCGAATAAAAATGCTCCATATAAACACCTCAATTGGAATAAACAGGCCAAATCCAAATGGAATTTCATTCGGTTGCACAGGGGTAGTATATTCCTTTTCCCAAAAAATCCATAAAATCCTGTCATGTAAACGGTGAATCGGAAAGTTGTCAGGCTGGGTTCTGTCTGCACATGCTCTGTCTTGACGTAAACGAGCAGTGACGTTTACTCACTTGGAAACATGGCGGCTTCCAAACAGAGCACACAGCACTGGTCTGCGTTGGAGAGTTTTGTTTTTAATACAAACTCTCAGAGAACTAAACATTATCATACGTTTAGATGGTGGGAAAACAATAAATAATTAACTATTTTAAAAAATCCACAAAAAACTCAGTGAAGCCAATAAGGAAACGCTGGAAAAATCTGAAGGCTGGCTATTAGAAGGCTAAACAGCACAACCCTCAAATAATTCAATAAAACACCTACTTACCGCCATCTTTGATAAATTATGTGAGGCTTAAATAGATATGAGTGTATCACGTGTCCGTAAAACAGCTGTTCTGATTAAATGTGGCCCATGTAAACACCAGATCAGAATAGATCACGTCACATGTAAACAGTTTACCTGATATCCTCAATCAGAATGATTTTAATCAGAATGAGAAAAGTCTGCATTTAAACCTGGCTATATGTGTGAGATGAAATTTTACTACAGTAGTAACTTCTTGTAATTTAACTTTATCTTCCATTTTTTGATATGATGACAAAATCTACTCCTTATGCTGAGCAAGAAACCATCAAACCTCTGTGAAAAGAGAAGATTGATGCCAGGGGCGTAGAATTGGGTAGGGACGCTAGGGACACGTCCCTATCAATATTAAATCACTACTGCATGGTCCCTAGCATAAAACACAAGCATAATATATAACATTATAACTAAAAAATGCTTATGTTAAATGCCAAAGACATAAAGAGGTTATTTTATTTATTATCCATGTATTATTTGTGGATTGAAAGGCAGAAACCGTTTAAGACCAACAATAAAAGTTTGCGGGGAACAACACAATAAAACCTCAGATTAATAACATGACTTCATACATTCATATTGTTGGGGAATACACTTATCAGTAGTCCTTTTTGGTTTTGGTTCTATATTTATCAGACTCTAACCATACCATCGGAATTTGTGATTGATCTCAAACTGTCCCACTGTTCATGTGTCATGCATCAATATATTTCTGTCAAGGAACAGACAGAAGAGATTTAGAGTAGTTTTTTGTGAATATGATAGTTTGCTTGTTTGTTTGATTAGCTCTACATGACATTAATAAACAGTCATAAATGCAAAATACATCAACTTTCAGGGGTAGCATCTTGGTGTACTTTTATGTCCCCACCAATGTCAAAATTAAAACTACGCCCTTGATTGACGCTGTTAATAAAAGAACAGACATGCTACAGAAATACTTCTGTTTTAATCATACAGTACATTGGTCTGAGGGGAAAGTACATGAGAAAGAAAATGATTCAACCCATTAAATCAGACCCTCCACACTTTAATCTGACGGGAAGAGCATTTTAGATTGCATCGCAATGACTCTCCATGATCAGTAGGCAGAAAGCACCACACAGGCCGTGTGGATGTGACAGCTGTCAGTGGCAAAGCTTGAACAGAGTTTGTGTGGCTGACTCTATGTAAGGAGGGGGGGGGGGGGCTGTTGCTGAGCTGCCATGTTGTGGAGGTCTTTGATCGTATGCAGCCCTGGTCAGTCGGATGAACAGGCAGTAAGGCAGAGCGGGCCCTTTGAAGATCTCAATCATCTGTTACTGATAAGGCTATTATGTTGTTGCTCCTTGCCTCCAAGGCCATAATCAAATGTGACAGAGACTACCCTGCTGCTACTGCTCCCACCCGGAGGAAATGAGGTGTGCGGTGGGAGGATTCTGACAGGGGAGGTCAAGGGAGGGGGCAAAAATTTGGTGATAGTGCCAGCTAGGGTTGGGCAACAAATCCAATTTTTAGTATGTAATGATATTATTACAAAGTGAGGTGTGAGATATTGTCATTTATATATCTTATACTTTTTATTTCCTGTTGTGCTTTCATTGATCCATTCACACCCACTCACTGTTGTATTCACTCACTGATAGTTGACTTATCCATCGCATGAGGTTACTGTGGCCTACAGCAAAACTTACATAGTACTATGTGCAGGCAACAGAGAATGCTGAAGGAGTAGAATGTAAACCACTCTCTTGGATGACACTTGTACATAAGATGGACAAATTACAAACTGTTTATAGGCAGGCAAGGAAAACTTTGTGCTTTTGAGAAGTTGCCACCCATCCCTGGGAGTTCAGCATCACTCCATATTTGACAGCTAAATTTTATCCCCCCATGCTGAGCCAATATGGGATGCAGTTTGTTCTGTTTTTCATATCATATACCCTACCCAGGTTCTTACTGATTCTCAGGCTTCATAACTTGATTTATTTAAAAAAAAAAACTCTCTCTCCACCGGCAAACATGAACCATGCCACAGAAATGGATGTGAGTAAAAGAGTATGACTGAACAGCCTCAGCAAGAATGAGTCTAAAATCAACCTCAGGGTGATGTTGCGTATTTTTGTGGTGCATGGTAGCCTGACAGATTTTAAGCAACATAGTTCCAGGCTAAAGGGATGCACACACACAAGTACAGGACCTACTGGTCAAATGTGTGTGGGGACAGTCATTGGAATGCCAACGCCCATTCAACCTTCAAAACAAACCAACAGTGGACATTATTTACAAAATAATTATGACATAAAGTTATGTTATGACAAACTTCACAAAAGCACTCCCTCAGACCCTCCCTCAGCTGGCTTTGCCCATGGGTAAATGCTCTGTCAGAGTTTGTTTGCAGCTGTATTTTCATTTTTTTGTGTGCTTCTTTTCATAATCGTCCCCCAAAACATGCATCTCTGTATCACTGGCAACTGGAGAGGTAACAGGTTGGTAAACTCTTGACCTCACATTAGTGTAGACTGATTGACAGTTGACACAGCCAATGGCAACAGCCTTGTTTTGTCTTATTAACCATTAGGTGGGATTTAGAAGGCTGACGTCTTACACTTTGGAACACTGGTGCCAATCACATGTGGTGGGATGCTTTAAGAGTACCCAAATTGTGGGGCAGTCCCTCATAAAGTGAGAGAACTGGTCACTCGAAGGTGCAGAGAGTCTGATGACATTTTGGACTGCAGATTATAAAACTCCCAAACTCCTTGAAAGACAAAGAGGTGAACCTAGAACGATCCTCTGAGCCATTTGAGGAGGCTCTTTATTTACCCAATCATGACACTCACCTGTTTCCAATTAATCTCTTTACCTGTGGAGTAATCCAAACAGAGGCCTATAGCACGAAGCAGGATTAATGTCTTTGCGAGGTAACTTCAGGGTTAACCCTGATTTATCCATGGCACGAAGCTGGTTCATTTCTTATCAGAGTAGATAACCATGGTGACTTACTCTGAAAGGCTAACCTGCTCCGGAGCAGGATAAGTTGGGGGTTGAATCCGATCCTGCAAAATGACCCTCGCACTAGCCAATCAGCTTCTCCAAATCAATGGCCTGCCCTCTTCTCCTGAAGAGAAGGAGTCGCACAACTCTTGAGACGAGCATGAAGATGAGAAGGAATGTCACAAGACCGATTTGACTAGATCAACCTGACGACTTGCTATGAGACGTACGGGTTCTCACGGCCTGGAATCTCTATACCTGTGTGATATTTGGAGCTGTTTATTCCCCGTGTGACCCGCAGGAGTGGTGCACTAACTGTCACACTGTTATTGTGCATTGCCTGCTCTACAAACTTCACTTCTATAGCTCCTTTCATACATTCAAATGCACCATAAAGTGCTTGACAAATAAAAAGGATATAATTCTCATGTGAAACAGCACATTATTCCATCATGTCCATCATGTCATTCCTGCACTTTATTCATGTGTTTGAGGGATTTTTTTCTTGCTGATTTTTAAACTGTTAATTTGGGTCAGAAATCAGCTTGGTATGTTATCATGATTTCATTGTAGGGACGACTTAAATCTTAAATGTAGCATGATATAACATGACACATACCAACCTACCAGACACAGTTCTGTGTTTGTATTATTTTTTATCTGCTCATAAAATGCCCATTTTCACAGTAAATTGCTTCATGAGATTCATGAGCATGATCAGTGTCAGATTGATCCACTGATGAGTAATTTACGCATTTTCACAGTTCGCTATTCGTTGCCACGCATTTTGTCTGTGATTGACAGCTGCTATGGTGTTTCCTTTCTCCATTATACTGCCTTTTTATCCTCACATTTTAACATTATCAGACGCCGCTCTTCACATGTGAAATATGGAGCTCTGTCAGTGCATTCCCGACGCTTATCGGCGTGTTTTCCACTCATTATTGTGATTGGTCAGCTGCCTCTGAGCCATCCCCTTATACGTGCGCGTTCACGGCTCTTGATAAGACAATCCTGGGTTGAGTTATCGTGTTGATAACTTGCGTTGTGCTATTGATTATCCTGATTGCCATTGTTGCGGTTACACAATCCTGGATAGAAGTGAGTTGCGGGGATTAGTTGACCATGCTTCGTGATATAGGCCTCAGGTGCTTCATGAGGGCCCCTCAACTTTGCCAATTTTTGTTGCCCCAGTCACAGTTTTTCAGCACACCTTGCAGGCATCAATTCAAAACAAGTTAATAGTTAAAATAAGTAAGTAAATGTCGTGCAGATCAATGTATTCTGTTTTTATTTACATTTTATTTGTCTGCTTTTGTGCTGTTATCATCTGTGGCTGTGTGTTTTATTTGTTTATTTTATTTATTTGTTTTATATATGTGATTGTTGTTGTAATTTTGAAGCACTTTGCGACATCCGTTTTTAAGTTACTATTCAAACAAACTTTTCTAACTTTATTGCAGTTTGGCTTTTGAAAAATTAGGGATATGATTGGTCCAATAGCCCAGCCCTTGCACCATCAACCAAATAACACTGGTGTCTGCAGGCGAAGTCTAGCAGGATGTCATCTGGATGCAGACCAGATTTAGTGATACATGACAAACTCCCGGGAGGACGGTAGAGGAAAATTGACACTTACCTTCGGTTAATATGGGATATTTTGCTATTCTGATATTTGCTCTGCCCTGGGCTGTTTAGGAGGCAACAGGTGCCTGATGTCTGAGCTCATACAAACATGTCATCACTCTAAACCCCTTCAAACCGTCCCTTTATTAAACTCAGGCTTTTAAACATGTCAAACTGGAGACCGCTCTCCCCGAATGATTACCTTTCCTTCAGGAGAATCAAGGCCTTCTGCAGGGGAAAGGCATTTATTTTGAAACGGCAGCTTGAATAAATCATGAAGCCATCTTAATGAATATGCCATACATGTGCAGGGACACTCGTGCTCTGCTGCCTTTAATGTGATATTAGTTGTCTCTCAGATGAATGCGTAATTCTCTCTTTGCCTGTGAGTGTAAACATAAATCAGAACCAGACAAATTCACACAGATTACAGCTAATTAATGTGTGTATGATTCATTAATGTGGGCTGGGAAAATATCATGATTTAACCACATATTTACTTATATTAGGTACACCCAAGGCCCATTTACAGCTTCATACAGTAGCTGATGCGGAGACTTTGAGAAATCAGCAAAACTTTGGAAAATGTAAATCCCTTCATAATTTTTGATCAAAATACTTTATATATCAGTGTTTACATGAATTGGAAATTAAGATACTGAAGTATATATTAGAGCCTGACCGATATGGGATTTTTGGGGCCGATACCGATACTGGGGGCAAAAAAAAGTCGATATCCGATATATCGGCTGATATCCGATATATCGACCGATGTCCGATATATCGGCTGGTATATATTAAAAATTAATTGATATACACATACTGTATATGAACACAAATTATTAGAATACCCATATGATTCAAGACAGAGACGGAACACTATAAATTAAAACAAGGAACTTTATTTATAAAACTGTCAACATAAAAACTGTAGTGTAAACCAATGATAAATAAGAACAAGCTGTAAACACAATAATAAATAAAGAAGTCAAATTTTAAACACAGTAAGTAGAAAAAAAGTCAAACTGTAAACATACAATGATAAATAAAAAAGTCAAATTGTAAACATAAGCCCTGGCTGACCCTCGTGACGCAGATGTTGCATCCGACCCCTGAGGAGTCCTTGGTAATATGACTCCACACCTTAAGGTGCGTTCACACCGCAAGCGACCTAGCGACAAAAGTCGCGTCGCCCACTGAGGTAGCGTCGCGCGTCCATAAATAGCCTACCTGTTTGGTCGCCTGGCGTCGGACGTCGGTCGGTGACGCCACGTCCGCCGAAGTTTTACCGATCATATATCACATAATAGGGTGTATAAGCGTACATTATTCCAGCTGTGTCCTTTTCACTCACTTTATCAGACACAAAACTCTACAGCTGATGATGCAGCAGCATCATCTGTGAGTTTACCGCGGTCCGTCTGCAAATGTCCTCACTGAGATTAGTTCCGCCTATGCGGAAGTCTTCCGCTCTGTAGTCCGGATGAATAACAGCACCGTCACACGAACACACACCGCTGATTGGCTGATGCTGCATAGCCACGCACGACATCGCCTGAATAGATCAACTTTTTTTAACTTTGACATCGCGGACGAGTGAAGTGGTCGTCTTGTCGCCAGCTGTCGCATCGCGGGAGGGTTAGCCCCGCCCCATCGCGGCTGTACATTGACTTTGCATGGAGAGTGATCGCCGAGGTAGTCCAGGTAGCGTCCGGTGTGAACGCACCTTTACTCTTCCCTTCTGCCTGTGTAATGAAAACATGCATTTAATGCATTTTAATAATAAGCATAGAATTTGATATCATAGTTGATATGATTTGACATGATTTGTTTTTAAAAGGCTCATTCCCCAAAACATTTAAGCAATACCAATTAATCATATTTACTAGCTATTGAAAAGTTCCATCTTCCATTTAATGCATGGGACGAACTAGATTTTGAGTAACAATGTCACGGCTTTCAAAACACGCAATAAATACAATTAAAGCAAAATACATAGAAACATTTAAAAATATATATATATTTCAATGAAGACAATAACTTGTGAATTTATAAGCCCAGGTTAATCCTGCATGGCATTATGAAGTGAGAGGCAGTGTAGTAGCCTTATATTATATAACGTGTGAATTAACAGTAGCATTTAACCTATCTCTGTTTATTTAATAAAAAAGCAACTAACGAGACGATAAAACGCCGTATTAAAGTCTTACATTAGATAATGGTGGACGTATTAACAGTAGCATTTATCTCTGTTTATTTCACAAAAAAAGCAACTAACACGACGTTAAAACTCCGTATTAAAGTCTTACATTAGATAATGGTGGACGTATGTATTAACAGTAGCATTTATCTCTGTTTATTTCACAAAAAAAGCAACTAACACGACGTTAAAACGCCGTATTGAAGTCTTACATCAGATAATGGTGGACGTGTGACTTTACTGTTACATACATCTTTGTTTATATCTCATAAAAGCAATTAACACGACGTTAAAACGCCGTTTTATTGTCTCGCATTAGATAATGGTGGACGTGTAAAGCAACTTACACGACGTTAAACATTGTTACACACTCTTTAAAACTTCTGTGAAAAAAACCTTGAATGCTCTCCTTGGCATGACATTGTTTTGCAAAGTCACAGCTTACCATAGAGTAAATCAAATTGCTGCGGTTCGTCTTCTTTACGCGACTGACTGTGAGTGATGGAGAGGAGGCTGCATAGTCTGCGTGTGAGGGGGAGGGGCTGCGGGCACTCGGGCAGCGTAGCCCAGAACACAGTCTCACAGGAGCAGGAGTTTGACAGAATCTCTGCGGAGCAAAAACTTTTATAATCGCTTTCCATTATTTCTAATTAAATTTTGCTGAATTTACTTGAATGCCTTGACTGAAGTAAGAATTGGGACTCAAAACCTTTAAAGTAGTGTTTGTATATATATATCTATATATATCTATATATATATATATATATATATATATATATATATCTATATATATATATATATACATATATATGTATATATATGTGTGTGTATATGTATGTATATATATATATGTGTGTATATGTATATATATATATATATGTGTGTATATGTATATGTATATATATATGTGTGTATATGTGTGTATATATATATATATATATATATATATATATATATATATATGTGTATGTATGTATATATATATATGTATATGTATTGTAAGACAATGAAATCAGGATCATATTAAGGAGTGAGCAGAGTAGTGATTTGGGAAAGTATGTAACAAATGACATAGGGTCAATAAACAGGTTGAGAAAGAGACAGTAAGATTGGTATGGTCCCCCTTTCACATGGACAGACTCCCTCCGATCAGGTCTGGTGGTTGTTCTAGATGATGGAGACATTACTACCGGGTGACCCTATTGGCTGGCCTCCTCCCCAGGATCTGGGGGCGACTTATATGGGCCTCCCCTGCCTTACACCGGTACCTGCACTGGTTCTTTGAAGCATGCCAGAAGGCCCCACACACAAGAGGTGGCAGCCTTATCGTGGCGCCATAGTCTCTCTTCCAACCTGTGACCCCTCTCCTGCAAATCATCCCTGAACCTCCTTCTCCCCCTTATCTACAAAAATATTCATTATTTCTTCCTATTGGAAGGCTCTATAGCCCACAAAATACATTAACTTGTTGAGCAGGCAGGTTATCTGATGATCAAAACAACCCCCCCACACTTTTAAATTTTTTATTTTATTTATTTTTATTTTTATGTTCGTACTATTTATCAAAATTTCCTATTGACCAGGTTTCCAGTATTGACCAGTATTTGGAAATACTTGCATGCACTTGCACACACACACATAGACCCACTCACACACACATAATGACCATCTCCACCTCAACACATAATTCCACAACCTATCAGTAGTCCCTGTGTGACTTGGTTTAGTCTTGTCTTGCAGTTTTTAATATGTACACAATTCGTCTTGCCTCTTTCACAGTATAATGCCTGTTTCTATCATATCTGTCACCCTGTCAAATGTCTTGTATTGCACTGCAGCATACAAAATTTAAAAAAAGTGTTTCAAGTTCAAGTCATCAAAGGTCAAAATTGGCTCTGTATGTTTTTTCAGATTAACTTGAGAGCTGTACAAAATATAGAAAAAATATTTAAAAATAACTTTGTATCTGTGGCCAGGTCATAAGTTGTTGAAAAGATTTGATGCAGTGAAAGTAAAAAAAAATCTATCTATCTATCTATCTATCTATCTATCTATCTATCTATCTATCTATCTATCTATCTATCTATCTATCTATCTATCTATCTATCTATCTATCTATCTATCTATCTATCTATCTATCTATCTATCTATCTATCTAGGTTTATCACAGTAGTATTAGAAGAATCAAATCGGTACACAAGGGATTATAATGTTGATTGCTTGAAAATACTCAAATCGCTTCAAAAACAAATAATACATCAATACATCATGTTATCAATTATTAACCAAGTCAAAGTTGTAATAACCGCATTCCAAATATTCCACTTTGCTCCTTATTTTACAAAAAAAATGCATATTTTATGTTTTCCCTACTGAAAAAGTCAGGGGGTTTTATAACAAAAAGTGCATATAGACATATATTAAAAAAATAAAATATAAAATTACAAATATTTTACATCTGGTTAGGTCAGGAGTTGTTCAAAAGATTTAATGCCGTGAAAGTAAAAGAAAAATAAGATTTAATATTTTTATTACACTTTTATGAGAGGAACTGTTCTGGTACATGAGGGACTTTAATGTGAATATTTGGAATAAACTCTGTTTACTCCAAAAACAAACAGTACACCAAACCAAGGTTGTCATCAGTTATTGATCTTGATAAGGCTGTTATAACCTCACCCAAAATATTCCACTTTGCAAGTTATTTTTCTCTAAAAATGCATATTTTATGTTTTTGTTTTGGTTGAGAAAAAAAGTGAAAAGTGTTTGAAAGTAGTCATATTTTGAATTCACGTAGAAATGACAATGTAACAATTTTTCATACTCAAACCTTACCAGTTTTCACAGAAACTGTTGAAAATTGCAAAATTACTAGGCTCAACCATGATTTTTTTTATTCCACATTGTTGGGTTTTAAACACAATATAAATCCTGGTAAATGTGGACATTTGAACAGTTATTTACCTAAGAGGCTGTGTTGATCTAACTGTTAAAGTTGCAAGTTATTAAACATAAAGTTATTAAATGTAGTTATCTTCAGGTTAACGGTGAAACCCTCGACCATTTAATGAAAGGTATGCAGGTTGGAGAGTTGATTGGACATGAAGGTGTTCTACATGATGCATTTCCCCCTCAACCATTCAACGTGGCTGTGATAGTTCAGGAGATGATCATGGTTCACGACCTCAGAGATGTACCTGCAGGCCTTGACATGTTGATGGCAACCATCTACTGCCTCACTTTGGAGCAGGGGCGTAGCCTTCATTTCAGAAGTGAGGGGGACAGATTGTTCAGGAGCAGGATGATTTTATCAAAGCATGTATAGAAAGATCCTCTCCCATTCAGTTGCACCAAACAATTGGAAACACCTGTCTTCAACTCTCAAACCTTTAAAGTTGTATAATCATATGGCTTCTCCAGACTCATTTACATTTGCCGCAGCATGTGTCAGGTCACCACACTTTCCCCAGTGCCTTTCCCCAGGTTTAGAGATGGGTATCGGTTCTTGTTAAGAATCAATTAGTAACAGTCCAATCCATGGATATCACAATCCTTTATGCTTAACGATCCCTCTGACGATTTTTTACATTACAGTTAACAGTTTCCCAAGAAAACTCTGATTCAAGATCAGAAGCACTGTTAAACTAAACACAAAAAATGTCAGGAGCTGTCAAAAGCTGTGGTTTGTTAGCCTTTCTATCTGCTGCTTGGCCATGCATTGGGCTTTCTGATAAGTACAGCTGCTGTGAGGCTGCAGTGGACCAGTCAGACCAACAAGATCCTATGTTCTCCACAAAACACAAGAACCAGTTTTACACCAATCATCAAATAAAGTAACAGTTAAAGTATATTTTAACAAGTTTAAAGTCGTGTATGCACAACAGTAATCTGTGAGGTCAAGTAACGTACAACATTTGCTCTGATTGAGATGTTTTTATTAATGGTAGCGTCAGGAAATTAAGAAAGCATTCAATAGACAAGTATTTCATAATGCCCCCCAGTGTAGGATGAGTCATTGAAATTTGTAATTTGTTTCAGGAAAGGAAACAAACTCCAAAATACTATTAAAAGTCAGTGAAAAACAAACTACTTGGGTATCGGTTGTGTGAATGAGTGACTTAGAGGACCAAGTTGAGTCAAACTCTGATATTGTTCTTTCCGAAGACATTGCATTTTGTTTGTGTTCAGCGATGTGGAGCTTGTTATTTCTGACAAGGATAAAAATGGAAGAAAAGTTTTATTGTGAAAAAAAATCCTTACTCTGTATTTTGTGTCTTTGGCACCGTAATGGTGGTTCATTGCTTTCTATTTTGTGTTATCACTTCTGGTAATGTGATATTTCCAGGCTAAGTAGTCTAATGTTGGCCTTCAGTCACTGTTGAAGATAAGTTATCTCCATACACAGATAGTTTGTATCGTGTCTGACCAGTGCTGATGTCTGCAGTTTTTGTCTATCCTGATTGGATTGACATTTTGGAAAATATTGTTTATATGTAAGATATGCAGTGTTACAGCAATGCAGTATAGTTCATGCTGGTTAAAAATAAAAGTTATATTTTTGAAAGAAAGAGGTGTGAGAATTCTATCTGGATTTTAACATAGCTTGCTTTTCTGTCATTTAAATATAATTTAATCATTAGAATTTTAAATTATCTTTGTTTTCAATTGCAAGTAATATAAATGTGTGAAATAAATTTTACCTTAACATCATTTTTCTGATCATCCAGAGAGGCGAATCTCAGGCGCAGGGCTCATTTAATGTGATTTGGGTGGGTGAACAGGGGCGTGGACAGGGAGGGGTCGGGTACTCCAACATGTATGCTCAATTCCCCGCTGAATGGGATGTACAAAGGAAATATGCTTGGATTTATGCACGCAGATTCATACATGTGGATATTTTTGTGCGCACAACGTTTTCTGGATTTGATCTTACACCATGTTTTAGTATGAAATCCACACAAGTCTTGGACATGAGGTCCCTGGTCTGTGTCAATTGCTGTGACATTCAGATGAGAGGGCCAGAGTTTGGCATAGACATCATGAAAGCATGAATCCATCCTTCCTGGTATCAACAGTTCAGGCGGCTGGTGGTTTTGGTGTAATGTGTGGGGGATATTTTTTTTGGTAAAATGTGGACTCCTTAGTACCTGTTGGCCATTGTTTAAACACTACTGCCTACCAGTGTATTGCTGGCCATGCCCATCTCTTTACAACCACAGTTTACTTACTCTATCATCACAAACTGGTATCTTTTAATGCCTATTTAAGTTTCATTAAGTTATGTGTAAGAGTTTACCTTTAAAGGTGGGAAGTATGTGAGCAGGCTAATATCTATAAAATGTTTCAAGGGTAACTTTGAATAGTAGGCTATATTATTTTACTGTTATCTAGCAACAAAGATGCAGTCTGAATCTTTCAGGGTTTTTAAAGTAGAATTCTGAAAAGACAAACAGGATGTTAAGTCTAAGAAAAAAAGTACTTGATGGTGTTTGCACATGCAGCTCAAACAGAAATTCAGTTTTCTTTTAATTTGGTCTTTATTAGCTCTCTTGCTATTAATTTAAAGATAAAGTCAGAACATCACACATTTATGTAATCATGAGGGAATTTCAAATCCATTTGGGAGTGATGTGTCTTCAATGACTGAACCAAGATCATTTTATCTGGGAAGGTAATGTTGACAGAGACAGAAAATGTAATATCTGGGTTGTTAGTATTTCTCCAAAACCTGCTTGACATCAAATCTTCAGTGACTGCATTTTGTTGAAGAAAGGTTAGATGGCTGTATTTGCTTGAAATGCAAAGGTTGGGTTTTTGTAAGCATTTTTACCACCTCTCACTTGATTTAATGCTAAACCCTAACATGAACATTTTGTGGTTTATTCGAAGTTGGCACCAACACCTCAAGGGGGGGAACTACTTATTTGCAGTATACGGAAAATACACAATGATTTTCTATCACAAGGCTGACATTTCTCATACTGACATAATTATTACCTCTCTCTCAATTAACCGAAAATTTTGCTGTGCCATTCATCAAAACCCTCAATGGGTAAATGGGCAACATAAAACAACTTCATGCTGAAACCAGTTCTAAGTTGTGTGTGCAGTGGTGAAAACGGTGAAAAAAAAGACCCAAATCACTCTTTAAACCTCTTTGGGTCTTTACAGAAACAGAAATCAGCAAAGTTATCGGTTGGGAAGTAAAATCACAAACCATCAGACTAAAGTTACCTGGTAACTGTTGCTATTCTCTCATATGATGTCATCAAAGATCAAGGACAGCATGTGATTGCTATGAGACAGGGTTCTCAACTGTGTCATCAAAGATCAAAGACAGCATGTGATTGCTATGAGACAGGGCTCTCAACTGTGTGATCAAAGACAGCATGGAATCCCTTTGCTCCTGCTGAAAAAGCATAAATAGAAGCTGAGTCCACATGCTGCCATTCATTCTGTTTTCAACAAGCAAGATGGAAAGCTCAAATTCGGATCAGGTGTTACCATTAGTGACCAAGGAGATAATTTGTCCTGCCGTGGAAAATAGTCTCAAACAGCTAACAGCTGAGCAGTGGGCCAGTCTCAGTATGGGGATTCAGGATCCCAAGATCAGAGAGATTGTTCAAGCCATGTGTGTTGATATTGTCAACATTTTAGTGAAGTTCATTTACATAGCCCTGAAAGAAAGCCCTGAAAAATCAAAAGGCTTTTCTGGGTCCAGTTACAGTATACAGCAGAGCATAACAGAGAAACAAGTCTGCGACTGCATGGGCAACTGTATTTCTCAGGCCTTCGAGGAGGCCATGGGGGTCCAGCAGGACATTTGCTACTTGAACACCAGGGAGATGACAGGACTTATAGCACAAGAGGTGTCCGAAAGGATCAACTCAATAGCCTCCAGTGAGTCCAACAAACTACAGGCCTCAAAGAAATTCAAGGTCCGACTAAGGACTATGGTGATAAAAACTATCTCCATGCTAAAGAGATGGGCCAGAAAAATGTCATGCAAGAGCACAGGAAGAAGTGCAATCATGACCCCTTTCTCAGAGTCAAAAACCTGCTCAGAGGCCAGCATTGTTTCTATTCTGCAGGAACAGGCAGAGGGCATCAGCTTTTTACAGGCTGACATGGAGCTTTCCCCAGAGGAGCTGGAGGTAATCCAGAACAGTTTGGACAATGATTTAAAGACAGCATCGTCCATGATTTATGAGGTTATTGAGAGTGACAGTCAGTCTGAGCATCATGCTAGTCCATCAGGAGAAGATGAGGTAGAGTCCTTGCTTGAAAAAGTAGCAAGACAGGTCAGAGCTTTCTTTGTGAAGAAATTTGCAAAAGGAGCAATCCTGAATTGCTTTCTTAAACTGCGGAACAAATTCTCAAGAAAGTTTGTGAAAAAGGACAGGTCATCTATGGAGACTTTTCTTAATGGCGTTGACTACTTTGTGAGTGATCTCATTGAGGATGCGACCACCACAAAGGGTAAAGATGTGATGGGTCTGTACAGAAGGATGGCCAAAAACATCACAAATGGGGAATATGAGTTCACTCAGGAGCGCCTTGTAGAGTTCATCTTTATCCAGCTCAACCCGGAGAAGAAGCAGAAGCTGTATTTTTTTAAGGGTTTGATACGGCCAGAGGTGGACATGTTCATGAAGATGATGTGGAATTGGCTCAACAAGCAAATACAGGAGCATGAGAAGAAGAGAGGCATGGTTGTTACTGCTCTAGCAGAGATTGAGGATTTGGATATGTTCTCAAGTCTAGACCTTGATGACCCTCAGCCAGCCTTAGACCAGGACGACAGCATTGTTTCTATTCTGCAGGAACAGGCAGAGGGCATCAGCTTTTCACGGGCCAACATGAAGCTTTCCCCAGAGGAGCTGGAGGTAATCCAGAACAGTTTGGACAATGATTTAAAGACAGCGTCGTCCATGATTCATGAGGTTATTGAGAGTCAGTCTGAGCATCATGCTAGTCCATCAGGAGAAGCTGAGGTAGAGTCCTTGCTTGAAAAAGTAGCAAGACAGGTCAGAGCCTTCTTTGTGAAGAAATTTGCAAAAGGAGCAATCCTGAATTGCTTTCTTAAACTGCGGAACAAACTCTCAAGAAAGTTTGTGAAAAAGGACAGGGCATCTATGGAGACTTTTCTTAATGGCGTTGACTACTTTGTGAGTGATCTCATTGAGGATGCGACCACCACCAAGGGTAAAGATGTGATGGGTATGTACAGAAGGATGGCCAAAAACATCACAAATGGGGAATATGAGTTCACTCAGGAGCGCCTTGTAGAGTTCATCTTTATCCAGCTCAACCCGGAGAAGAAGCAGAAGCTGTATTTTTTTAAGGGTTTGATACAGCCAGAGGTGGACATGTTCATGAAGATGATGTGGAATTGGCTCAACAAGCAAATACAGGAGCATGAGAAGAAGAGAGGCATGGTTGTTACTGCTCTAGCAGAGATTCAGAATTTGGATATGTTTTCACGTCTAGACCTTGATGACCCTCAGCCAGCCTTAGACCAGGACGACAGCATTGTTTCTATTCTGCAGGAACAGGCAGAGGGCATCAGCTTTTCACAGGCCAACATGGAGCTTTCCCCAGAGGAGCTGGAGGTAATCCAGAACAGTTTGGACAATGATTTAAAGACAGCATCGTCCATGATTCATGAGGTTATTGAGAGTCAGTCTGAGCATCATGCTAGTCCATCAGGCAAAGCTGAGGTAGAGTCCTCGCTTGGAAAAGTAGCAAGACAGGTCAGAGCTTTCTTTGTGAAGAAATTTGCAAAAGGAGCAATCCTGAATTGCTTTCTTAAACTGCGGAACAAATTCTCAAGAAAGTTTGTGAAAAAGGACAGGTCATCTATGGAGACTTTTCTTAATGGCGTTGACCACTTTGTGAGTGATTTCATTAAGGATGCGACCACCACAAAGGGTAAAGATGTGATGGGTCTGTACAGAAGGATGGCCAAAAACATCACCAATGGGAAATACAAGCTCACTCAGGAGCGCCTTGTAGAGTTCATCTTTATCCAGCTCAACCCAGAGAAGAAGCAGAAGCTGCATTATGAGGGCTTGATACGGTCAGAGGTGGACATGTTCATGAAGATGATGTGGAATTGGCTCAACATGCAGATACAGGAGCATGAGAGAAAGAGAGGCAGTGTTGTTACTGCTCTTGCAAAGATTCAGGCTTTGGATATGTCCTTAGGGTGGGACCCAAATAACGTTGCCCACGTAGCACCAGCTCAGGACAAACTAATGTGGAAGAGGTCCTACTGCGAGGTTATAATCACCAGTGTAGTTCAGGGGCTTATGAAAGATGCTGTCCAGATTCCCCATACTATTCCCATGAACAAGATCATCACAACTCTGACAGATCACCTTTGGGAAGACATGGATGGATTGGAGATAGTGTGTGAACTTTGCCCAGCCCATGTGAAGAAGATCTCTGACAAAGTGCGCAACCAGCTTTGTAAGGATTTTGGCAAGAACAAACTGTGGTGGATCATGCTGTGCAAGGAGCACGCCATCAGGCACACTGTTGACCTGCTGAAGAAGCACCTAATGAAACCAAAGGAGACCAGCAAGATTAAGGCTTTCTTCAAGTTCCTCTCACTGTAACTTCAGTAGAAGAGGATGGGGGTGGATTTTCTTCGACTGCTTCAATTTTCCTACAGATAACAACAGCAAACAAAACCCAACCAAATGAGACCAACAAGGTTTGGGCTTTCTTCAAGTCCCTCATCCAGTAACATCAGTACGATAGGGTTTTCTTCGAGTACTTCGATTTCCCCACAGGTAATAATCAAAAAAAAAAAAAAAAAAATGGTCCGGATGATGGGGAGGCAGCAGTTGATAGAAGCAGTGTGGAATGGCTAACACTATTTCTCTGGAGCCTACTGTGGCCACTGTGTTCAGCCTCATCGAAAAGTTTAGAGAAGAGACACACGCTTCAGTTGGCAGCTTGCAATCGGCTGGAAAAATTCATGCAAGACAGACAGGATTCAGCAGCAAGAGCAGTAGGAAGATCACAGGAAGAAAAGCGACCATAACCCCCTTCTCAGTGAAGAATTTTGGGAAAAAAAAAATTACTCTCAACGCAGCGTTGTTTCTATTCTTCACGAACAGGCAGAGGGCATCAGCTTTTTACAGGCTGACATGGAGCTTTCCCCAGAGGAGCTGGAGCTAATCCAGAACAGTTTGGAGAATGATTTAAAGACAGCATTGTCCATGATTCATGAGGTTATTGAGAGTGACAGTCAGTCTGAGCACCATGCTAGTCTATGACTTTTGCTGGTTGTTAAATCACATGCTCGTATTTCCAGCCTTCATTTGAAGTCACTCCTAAAATCTTTGCGCTTTACTTAACTTCATGTCACACAGACTGTAGTGGTAGATGCTGGTCAAAGGCGCAAACATTCTTGGCCAGACTATGACCAGCGCAGAATCCGCACGTAATGTCTGCAGACAGCTGACGTAGTGACTGAAGAAACGATATGTAGCGAGATGAAACTGATCAATTTATAGAAACTCTACAAGGACAAGGAACATTCCTCTCTGACTTCTGGGCCTCCCTGGCCCCTGACTCTAAATCTCCTAGATACATCTGGCACCATTGAGTCTGTCGTTAATGACTGCAAGGTACCCCCAAACAGACATCGGTGTGGATGTTTACTCTTCTTCCTAAACAGCGATTGGCTGAGACCAAATAGTATGTTTGAAGAGAGTCCGTTCCCAAGTCTTAAATTATTCTTAGGTGGCACCTAAGTTGACCTTGGACCTCCCTGGACACGCAGACCCCTCACCGGCTCCAGATGTGGTCTCTGTCTAGCCCAGAAAACCACAAACATTTTAAAACTCTTTAAATAAAATCATGGACTTCTAACAATGTGATGTTTTATTCTGTCATGACAAATGCTTTCTAATGATGTGACTTGTGTGTTTTTAGCCCTAAAAATCCCAAGTTAGGAGAAAGTTGGGTTATCACTGTTTTATTAAAGAATGCTTAATAATAGGATTGCTACACCTTGGGTTTTCGTTGCAAACCATCTTAAGGGCATGTTGACTGATATATTGTAAGTTAACCACCTCTATTTTGTTTAATTGACTGTTTAATAGGATTTGAATTGTTTAATTCTTTCTTATACTTTAGATATATAGTATTTGGTATCAAATTGATCACCATGAGATTTCCTATCCAGTTGGAGTGCTTATATTGGATGTTTAATCAAAATACAACTTAATATTGGCCAAATATTAGTTGATGAAAGTTTTGATCACCACAGAAGGCCCTCCTCCTATGAGATCCTCATCAGGAGTTAAAACAGAGAGACATGCGGTCTTGCCCTCTCTCGCCTCTTCTCTTCTTCCTGCTATTCCTCTTCATCACACTCCTGTGACTTTCGGCTCACATATTTTTCCTTAATTCTTTTGTCTAAGTTTTAGTGACATGCCCGCCGATTCTCTCTTTTTCAGCCAGTAAGACTTCAAAGATTTACTTCATAGTAAATGGACTTTTTCTTATTAATTTCAGAATAGTATTCGTATGGCCGACGAATTCTTGATTTTTGGAATTAGTTACAAATCAATTTTTTTTTATAATCAAGACACCAACACCCAAGCTCCAGCTTCACCTTGAACAGAACCTGCCAGTCCAATCTAAGACGATACTTCTCTCCCGGGGAACCTGGGACAGACCTGCTCACATCGGAACATCCTCCACTGGATCCATCGCGCTGGGTATAGAGTGTGAACTTCAGCCCTCTGGACGACACCCAGAGCCAGAACAGTTCTTCTCCCCAGCAGCCCCAGGACCAGATGAGGCCCGATTCGTAAGAGGCGGTTCTATATTCTTTCAGATGGGCTTGAGTGTGTCTTGGTTCAATTCTCTAATAATTTTCCCTTTATTTGACCTTTCACAAGTAGGTTAATTCGGAAATTAATCCTTTATAACCACTCCATATGCTTAAATGTTCCTTGAGGGTTCATATCTTCTTTCCTGATTGACATCATTGATCAGATTAACTCTGACATTTATTCCTTCTTAAGTGTTTATTTTATTTTATTTTGTCTTATATATTCATTTTAATAAATCACCCTTATATATTTAAAGTTCTGTCTGTTGGTATTCTATTTGGAAGATTGACATCACTGCATGAGAGTTCTGTCTTTAGATTTGAGATTGATTAAACTGATAAGTTTGAGATTGATTAAACAACTGAAGTTTGACTTATTTGATTAAACTTAAAAGTTTGACTTCATTGATTTATCTGATTTAAATGAAATAATTAATAAATCAGCTAATTAAGTTAATTTTGCCTTTTTGTATAAAAAGGATGGTGCCCCTTTAATTAACGAGAGCAAACCTGGTTATTAAATGAATATTAATTAATTTAATTAATATCCAGTAATATCCAGAAAATAATCGCTACAGATACAAAAACAAATATGAAGTTGAAACAACCCAGAGTTGAAATTTATGGCGATGTCTCCTTGGGCAAGACACTTAACCCCAATTTGTTCCCATTGTTGCATCAGTGGCATGTAAATAGGTATGAATGGAACTGAATGTGATGATACTGATGGATAACTGACATAAAAACTCTGTACCATAAGTATGTGAATGCGATAGCAAATAGGTGTGAGCCTGCAGTGTCAAACTCCTTTGAGTTGTCAAAGGACTAGAAAAACACTAATTTGACCCAGAATTGTGGTTAAATATTTAGCTCATCTCCAGCTAACATCAGGAAGCCAGTCATGTCAGTTAGCTGTACATTGCTGCTGATCACCATCGCCCCAGTGGGGCAAAACAAAAGAAATACAACCTTGACTTATCTACTGGTAGTTCCTTACCAGTACTGAGAGTGTTTAGAGAGAAGACAAGAGTATAACTATGGTACAGTAATCATGCTGTAAAGGTGATATTCATGCTGGTATAATAAATAATTTGATTACATTTACCATATTTTTTTCATTTTTTGCTAAGTAAGATTTTTGTGAGAAAGGAATTCAACGCCTGTCCCAAATAGTTGCCTGGTCCCAAATTAATGCCTGGTCTTCTCAGTGATTGAAACAAATAAATGCCGCGGCCATTATTTGGTATTTTACGGTATCTCATTGAGATGGTTTCTTGAATGCGACAATATGCTCCCTTGGACTCTACAGTCCCCAGATCCCTATCCAACAGGGCAAGTGGTAAATGGACTTGAGCTTATATCGTGCTTTTCTAGTCTTTGACTACTCAAAACTGCTTTACACCGCAGGTCACACCTACCCATTCACACCCATTCACTCTCACATTCACTCACTGATGGTTCTGAGTTTCTATGTAAGTTATCCATCAGTATTTCTAACACATTCATGCCCATTTACACGCCACTGACGCAGCAGTGGGAGCAACTTGGGGTTAAGTGTCTTGCCCAAGGATACATCGCCATGTGACACCCGTCGCATGGCGATGTATCCTGACAATTCAATATGCTCTGAAACCTTTGAACAATGTTTCTAGAACTGTCATGAATCTAAACCACAAAGAAGTAATACAGCCTTCTGCTGGCGAGGTGTACCTAACTATGCATCACATAAATCTTTATCATGTTATTCAGCTAAAAATGACAGAGAAATGAGTTTTGGTCCATTCTCCCCAGCCCTAGTTTTGTTCTCGAAATACAGCCTCTAGAATGGAGAAAATAAAACATTTATTCCCTCTGATGAATTCCTCGGTTCAGGTGGTTCTTGTTGCCTCCATGATGTGGTGCTGAGCTAATCTTTTTTATATTAAAACAAATCAATCCCTCTGACACTAGAAGCGAAAGGGAAACAGGTCAGAATTACAAGCATAGGACAGATTTGCAGGGGAAAAAGACAGTATTCTCTAAGGATGCACCGAATATTTGGTGGCCGAATAGGGCAAAAAAAGCCATATTTGGCATTCGGTGGAGTGACGTAATAACAAGGCTGAATAGTATGTTATTCTCTATATGTTATAGTTGCTATTCTCTCATATGATGTCATCAAAGATCAAGGACAGCATGTGATTGCTATGAGACAGGGTTCTCAACTGTGTCATCAAAGATCAAAGACAGCATGTGATTGCTATGAGACAGGGCTCTCAACTGTGTGATCAAAGAGCATGGAATCCCTTTGCTCCTGCTGAAAAAGCATAAATAGAAGCTGAGTCCACATGCTGCCATTCATTCTGTTTTCAACAAGCAAGATGGAAAGCTCAAATTCAGATCAGGTGTTACCATTAGTGACCAAGGAGATAATTTGTCCCGCCGTGGAAAATAGTCTCAAACAGCTAACAGCTGAGCAGTGGGCCAGTCTCAGTATGGGGATTCAGGATCCCAAGATCAGAGAGATTGTTCAAGCCATGTGTGTTGATATTGTCAACATTTTAGTGAAGTTCATTTACATAGCCCTGAAAGAAAGCCCTGAAAAATCAAAAGGCTTTTCTGGGTCCAGTAGTATACAGCAGAGCATAACAGAGAAACAAGTCTGCGACTGCATGGGCAACTGTATTTCTCAGGCCTTCGAGGAGGCCATGGGGGTCCAGCAGGACATTTGCTACTTGAACACCAGGGAGATGACAGGACTTATAGCACAAGAGGTGTCCGAAAGGATCAACTCAATAGCCTCCAGTGAGTCCAACAAACTACAGGCCTCAAAGAAATTCAAGGTCCGACTAAGGACTATGGTGATAAAAACTATCTCCATGCTAAAGAGATGGGCCAGAAAAATGTCATGCAAGAGCACAGGAAGAAGTGCAATCATGACCCCTTTCTCAGAGTCAAAAACCTGCTCAGAGGCCAGCATTGTTTCTATTCTGCAGGAACAGGCAGAGGGCATCAGCTTTTTACAGGCTGACATGGAGCTTTCCCCAGAGGAGCTGGAGGTAATCCAGAACAGTTTGGACAATGATTTAAAGACAGCATCGTCCATGATTCATGAGATTATTGAGAGTGACAGTCAGTCTGAGCATCATGCTAGTCCATCAGGAGAAGCTGAGGTAGAGTCCTTGCTTGAAAAAGTAGCAAGACAGGTCAGAGCTTTCTTTGTGAAGAAATTTGCAAAAGGAGCAATCCTGAATTGCTTTCTTAAACTGCGGAACAAATTCTCAAGAAAGTTTGTGAAAAAGGACAGGTCATCTATGGAGACTTTTCTTAATGGCGTTGACTACTTTGTGAGTGATCTCATTGAGGATGCGACCACCACAAAGGGTAAAGATGTGATGGGTCTGTACAGAAGGATGGCCAAAAACATCACAAATGGGGAATATGAGTTCACTCAGGAGCGCCTTGTAGAGTTCATCTTTATCCAGCTCAACCTGGAGAAGAAGCAGAAGCTGTATTTTTTTAAGGGTTTGATACGGCCAGAGGTGGACATGTTCATGAAGATGATGTGGAATTGGCTCAACAAGCAAATACAGGAGCATGAGAAGAAGAGAGGCATGGTTGTTACTGCTCTAGCAGAGATTGAGGATTTGGATATGTTCTCAAGTCTAGACCTTGATGACCCTCAGCCAGCCTTAGACCAGGACGACAGCATTGTTTCTATTCTGCAGGAACAGGCAGAGGGCATCAGCTTTTCACAGGCCAACATGGAGCTTTCCCCAGAGGAGCTGGAGGTAATCCAGAACAGTTTGGACAATGATTTAAAGACAGCGTCGTCCATGATTCATGAGGTTATTGAGAGTCAGTCTGAGCATCATGCTAGTCCATCAGGAGAAGCTGAGGTAGAGTCCTTGCTTGAAAAAGTAGCAAGACAGGTCAGAGCCTTCTTTGTGAAGAAATTTGCAAAAAGAGCAATCCTGAATTGCTTTCTTAAACTGCGGAACAAACTCTCAAGAAAGTTTGTGAAAAAGGACAGGGCATCTATGGAGACTTTTCTTAATGGCGTTGACTACTTTGTGAGTGATCTCATTGAGGATGCGACCACCACAAAGGGTAAAGATGTGATGGGTATGTACAGAAGGATGGCCAAAAACATCACAAATGGGGAATATGAGCTCACTCAGGAGCGCCTTGTAGAGTTCATCTTTATCCAGCTCAACCCGGAGAAGAAGCAGAAGCTGCATTATAAGGGTTTAATACGGTCAGAGGTGGACATGTTCATGAAGATGATGTGGAATTGGCTCAACAAGCAAATACAGGAGCATGAGAAGAAGAGAGGCAGTGTTGTTACTGTTCTAGCAGAGATTCAGGCTTTGGATATGTTCTCAAGTCTAGACCTTGATGACCCTCAGCCAGCCTTAGACCAGGACGACAGCATTGTTTCTATTCTGCAGGAACAGGCAGAGGGCATCAGCTTTTCACAGGCCAACATGGAGCTTTCCCCAGAGGAGCTGGAGGTAATCCAGAACAGTTTGGACAATGATTTAAAGACAGCATCGTCCATGATTCATGAGGTTATTGAGAGTCAGTCTGAGCATCATGCTAGTCCATCAGGCAAAGCTGAGGTAGAGTCCTCGCTTGGAAAAGTAGCAAGACAGGTCAGAGCTTTCTTTGTGAAGAAATTTGCAAAAGGAGCAATCCTGAATTGCTTTCTTAAACTGCGGAACAAATTCTCAAGAAAGTTTGTGAAAAAGGACAGGTCTTCTATGGAGACTTTTCTTAATGGCGTTGACCACTTTGTGAGTGATCTCATTGAGGATGCGACCACCACAAAGGGTAAAGATGTGATGGGTCTGTACAGAAGGATGGCCAAAAACATCACAAATGGGGAATATGAGCTCACTCAGGAGCGCCTTGTAGAGTTCATCTTTATCCAGCTCAACCCGGAGAAGAAGCAGAACCTACATTATAAGGGTTTGATACGGTCAGAGGTGGACATGTTCATGAAGATGATGTGGAATTGGCTCAACAAGCAAATACAGGAGCATGAGAAGAAGAGAGGCAGTGTTGTTACTGTTCTAGCAGAGATTCAGGCTTTGGATATGTTCTCAAGTCTAGACCTTGATGACCCTCAGCCAGCCTTAGACCAGGACGACAGCATTGTTTCTATTCTGCAGGAACAGGCAGAGGGCATCAGCTTTTCACAGGCCAACATGGAGCTTTCCCCAGAGGAACTGGAGGTAATCCAGAACAGTTTGGACTATGATTTAAAGACGGCATCGTCCATGATTCATGAGGTTATTGAGAGTCAGTCTGAGCATCATGCTAGTCCATCAGGCAAAGCTGAGGTAGAGTCCTCGCTTGAAAAAGTAGCAAGACAGGTCAGAGCCTTCTTTGTGAAGAAATTTGCAAAAGGAGCAATCCTGAATTGCTTTCTTAAACTGCGGAACAAATTCTCAAGAAAGTTTGTGAAAAAGGACAGGTCATCTATGGAGACTTTTCTTAATGGCGTTGACTACTTTGTGAGTGATCTCATTGAGGATGCGACCACCACAAAGGGTAAAGATGTGATGGGTCTGTACAGAAGGATGGCCAAAAACATCACCAATGGGGAATATGAGCTCACTCAGGAGCGCCTTGTAGAGTTCATCTTTATCCAGCTCAACCCGGAGAAGAAGCAGAAGCTGCATTATGAGGGCTTGATACGGTCAGAGGTGGACATGTTCATGAAGATGATGTGGAATTGGCTCAACATGCAGATACAGGAGCATGAGAGAAAGAGAGGCAGTGTTGTTACTGCTCTTGCAAAGATTCAGGCTTTGGATATGTCCTTAGGGTGGGACCCAAATAACGTTGCCCACGTAGCACCAGCTCAGGACAAACTAATGTGGAAGAGGTCCTACTGCGAGGTTATAATCACCAGTGTAGTTCAGGGGCTTATGAAAGATGCTGTCCAGATTCCCCATACTATTCCCATGAACAAGATCATCACAACTCTGACAGATCACCTTTGGGAAGACATGGATGGATTGGAGATAGTGTGTGAACTTTGCCCAGCCCATGTGAAGAAGATCTCTGACAAAGTGCGCAACCAGCTTTGTAAGGATTTTGGCAAGAACAAACTGTGGTGGATCATGCTGTGCAAGGAGCACGCCATCAGGCACACTGTTGACCTGCTGAAGAAGCACCTAATGAAACCAAAGGAAACCAGCAAGATTAAGGCTTTCTTCAAGTTCCTCTCACCGCAACTTCAGTAGAAGAGGATGGGGGTGGATTTTCTTCGACTGCTTCAATTTTCCTACAGATAACAACAGCAAACAAAACCCAACCAAATGAGACCAACAAGGTTTGGGCTTTCTTCAAGTCCCTCATCCAGTAACATCAGTACGATAGGGTTTTCTTCGAGTACTTCGATTTCCCCACAGGTAATAATCAAAAAAAAATAAAAAAAAATGGTCCGGATGATGGGGAGGCAGCAGTTGATAGAAGCAGTGTGGAATGGCTAACACTATTTCTCTGGAGCCTACTGTGGCCACTGTGTTCAGCCTCATCGAAAAGTTTAGAGAAGAGACTCACGCTTCAGTTGGCAGCTTGCAATCGGCTGGAAAAATTCATGCAAGACAGCCAGGATTCAGCAGCAAGAGCAGTAGGAAGATCACAGGAAGAAAAGCGACCATAACCCCCTTCTCAGTGAAGAATTTTGGGAAAAAAAAAATTACTCTCAGCGCAGCGTTGTTTCTATTCTTCACGAACAGGCAGAGGGCATCAGCTTTTTACAGGCTGACATGGAGCTTTCCCCAGAGGAGCTGGAGCTAATCCAGAACAGTTTGGACAATGATTTAAAGACAGCATTGTCCATGATTCATGAGGTTATTGAGAGTGACAGTCAGTCTGAGCACCATGCTAGTCTATGACTTTTGCTGGTTGTTAAATCACATGCTCGTATTTCCAGCCTTCATTTGAAGTCACTCCTAAAATCTTTGCGCTTTACTTAACTTCATGTCACACAGACTGTAGTGGTAGATGCTGGTCAAAGGCGCAAACATTCTTGGCCAGACTATGACCAGCGCAGAATCCGCACGTAATGTCTGCAGACAGCTGACGTAGTGACTGAAGAAACGATATGTAGCGAGATGAAACTGATCAATTTATAGAAACTCTACAAGGACAAGGAACATTCCTCTCTGACTTCTGGGCCTCCTGGCCCTGACTCTAAATCTCCTAGATACATCTGGCACCATTGAGTCTGTCGTTAATGACTGCAAGGTACCCCCAAACAGACATCGGTGTGGATGTTTACTCTTCTTCCTAAACAGCGATTGGCTGAGACCAAATAGTATGTTTGAAGAGAGTCCGTTCCCAAGTCTTAAATTATTCTTAGGTGGCACCTAAGTTGACCTTGGACCTCCCTGGACACGCAGACCCCTCACCGGCTCCAGATGTGGTCTCTGTCTAGCCCAGAAAACCACAAACATTTTAAAACTCTTTAAATAAAATCATGGACTTCTAACAATGTGATGTTTTATTCTGTCATGACAAATGCTTTCTAATGATGTGACTTGTGTGTTTTTAGCCCTAAAAATCCCAAGTTAGGAGAAAGTTGGGTTATCACTGTTTTATTAAAGAATGCTTAATAATAGGATTGCTACACCTTGGGTTTTCGTTGCAAACCATCTTAAGGGCATGTTGACTGATATATTGTAAGTTAACCACCTCTATTTTGTTTAATTGACTGTTTAATAGGATTTGAATTGTTTAATTCTTTCTTATACTTTAGATATATAGTATTTGGTATCAAATTGATCACCATGAGATTTCCTATCCAGTTGGAGTGCTTATATTGGATGTTTAATCAAAATACAACTTAATATTGGCCAAATATTAGTTGATGAAAGTTTTGATCACCACAGAAGGCCCTCCTCCTATGAGATCCTCATCAGGAGTTAAAACAGAGAGACATGCGGTCTTGCCCTCTCTCGCCTCTTCTCTTCTTCCTGCTATTCCTCTTCATCACACTCCTGTGACTTTCGGCTCACATATTTTTCCTTAATTCTTTTGTCTAAGTTTTAGTGACATGCCCGCCGATTCTCTCTTTTTCAGCCAGTAAGACTTCAAAGATTTACTTCATAGTAAATGGACTTTTTCTTATTAATTTCAGAATAGTATTCGTATGGCCGACGAATTCTTGATTTTTGGAATTAGTTACAAATCAATTTTTTTTTATAATCAAGACACCAACACCCAAGCTCCAGCTTCACCTTGAACAGAACCTGCCAGTCCAATCTAAGACGATACTTCTCTCCCGGGGAACCTGGGACAGACCTGCTCACATCGGAACATCCTCCACTGGATCCATCGCGCTGGGTATAGAGTGTGAACTTCAGCCCTCTGGACGACACCCAGAGCCAGAACAGTTCTTCTCCCCAGCAGCCCCAGGACCAGATGAGGCCCGATTCGTAAGAGGCGGTTCTATATTCTTTCAGATGGGCTTGAGTGTGTCTTGGTTCAATTCTCTAATAATTTTCCCTTTATTTGACCTTTCACAAGTAGGTTAATTCGGAAATTAATCCTTTATAACCACTCCATATGCTTAAATGTTCCTTGAGGGTTCATATCTTCTTTCCTGATTGACATCATTGATCAGATTAACTCTGACATTTATTCCTTCTTAAGTGTTTATTTTATTTTATTTTGTCTTATATATTCATTTTAATAAATCACCCTTATAAGCCAGTCATGTCAGTTAGCTGTACATTGCTGCTGATCACCATCGCCCCAGTGGGGCAAAACAAAAGAAATACAACCTTGACTTATCTACTGGTAGTTCCTTACCAGTACTGAGAGTGTTTAGAGAGAAGACAAGAGTATAACTATGGTACAGTAATCATGCTGTAAAGGTGATATTCATGCTGGTATAATAAATAATTTGATTACATTTACCATATTTTTTTCATTTTTTGCTAAGTAAGATTTTTGTGAGAAAGGAATTCAACGCCTGTCCCAAATAGTTGCCTGGTCCCAAATTAATGCCTGGTCTTCTCAGTGATTGAAACAAATAAATGCCGCGGCCATTATTTGGTATTTTACGGTATCTCATTGAGATGGTTTCTTGAATGCGACAATATGCTCCCTTGGACTCTACAGTCCCCAGATCCCTATCCAACAGGGCAAGTGGTAAATGGACTTGAGCTTATATCGTGCTTTTCTAGTCTTTGACTACTCAAAACTGCTTTACACCGCAGGTCACACCTACCCATTCACACCCATTCACTCTCACATTCACTCACTGATGGTTCTGAGTTTCTATGTAAGTTATCCATCAGTATTTCTAACACATTCATGCCCATTTACACGCCACTGACGCAGCAGTGGGAGCAACTTGGGGTTAAGTGTCTTGCCCAAGGATACATCGCCATGTGACACCCGTCGCATGGCGATGTATCCTGACAATTCAATATGCTCTGAAACCTTTGAACAATGTTTCTAGAACTGTCATGAATCTAAACCACAAAGAAGTAATACAGCCTTCTGCTGGCGAGGTGTACCTAACTATGCATCACAAAAATCTTCATCATGTTATTCAGCTAAAAATGACAGAGAAATGAGTTTTGGTCCATTCTCCCCAGCCCTAGTTTTGTTCTCGAAATACAGCCTCTAGAATGGAGAAAATAAAACATTTATTCCCTCTGATGAATTCCTCGGTTCAGGTGGTTCTTGTTGCCTCCATGATGTGGTGCTGAGCTAATCTTTTTTATATTAAAACAAATCAATCCCTCTGACACTAGAAGCGAAAGGGAAACAGGTCAGAATTACAAGCACAGGACAGATTTGCAGGGGAAAAAAAAGACAGTATTCTCTAAGGATGCACCGAATATTTGGTGGCCGAATAGGGCAAAAAAAGCCATATTCGGCCTTCGGTGGAGTGAGGTAATAACAAGGCTGAATAGTATCCCCCCTCAGTAAGGGTCAGACACTCTCTTATACACCCTGCAGAAAAAAACACAGTCACACAGGGTTAAACTCTTGACGACGCTGCGCTGCACTCGGCTGTATAGCTTGGATGAAAAGCAGACGGCTGAGCCCACAAATAAGAGGAGGACGAGTGACTAAAGTGTATTTCACAGAACACACAGCCTGGTCTTTGATTTTAAGTTTACCATCAACAGTGTAAAACCAAAACTACTTCCACACAGCTCTCCTAACAACAGTAAGAGCTGTTTATGTCCACTCCACTCAGAGCGGAAACTCTTTGGGTCGAGAAAGCACCGGATGTGTCTGACGGTCAAGCTGCGCTCACAGCGCCCTCTGTTGGACGGAACGGTCCACTGCTCCAGACCTGATGTGTCGCCACACTCAATATTTTACATTCAAATATTTATTTACAATTTGATTACGAATATTTATTCCCATATTTGATCGGTTATTCAAATATCGTATATAAAGTGACAGCTTTAAAGCAGTATTGTTGGTATTATTGGTCTATTGGTATATATCCATCAATGTACATTCATATTTTTTTAATGCATGTTTTGTTCTGTTGAAGGCTTAATAAGAATGAAAAACTTTGTTGGGCTATTTTTGAAAAGCAAAGGCTCCTGGAATATTATAAAAATGTCATAATATTTAATAAACAATTACTTTCTTTTAAAAACATGTCTAAAAATGTACTCTAAACTATGAATGCACTATTAAAAAATATAGTGAACTACTTTGCCTCATCCCTCCAAAAATCCAGAGGATCACACATCAGCGGTGACTCACAAACAGTGGAGACTGTTGATGTATGAAACATCTTTTATCACCTTAATTCTGTTAAACAGTGATGGACAGTCGGGACCAGTAAGACCTGACCACAATCATGTATAAAAGTATTCTTTATAATTTCATGCACTTTTCATCAATACTAAATGAGGTAAGTCTATAGAAAATGAGACTAATGCTGAAATATGATTCTATTAAACATACAAAAATGTCAGTGTTTTTCTACTCCCCTTTGCATCAACAAGCTTCTGTGTTCAGGTCTTCCACTGACCAGGGGTCTGAGCACAAAATGGGGCCTGAAACTGGCGTACGCCACGCAAAGTTTGTGATCTATTAAAACAAAACTGACGGTAAAATGTGTGCACCGGCAAGCAAACTCTGAACCAGGCGTATGTACATTTTGGAGGCATGGGAAACTGACGACACAGACGGTGAAGTGGTGAACTGGTGCCTCCAGATACTTGTTGATGTCTCTCCAACATTTTATTTCACTAAATATCAAACTTTACTGACAGATCCACGTCATCAGGATTTTGTCCCTTCGCAGTTCTAAAAGCTCAGTATAACTTTCACGGTTCGTACCAAAAACCCCTGACATCAATCAAAATAAAATTGACGAAGACACAACTGAAGGCAATCAGATGGAATTTACCCGCCAGCGAGGAGGACAACAATACAGGCAAAGGCTGGATGTTGAACTGAGGATGTGTAATCTTTTCTCTCCTTTATAAGAGTGACAAGAAAGGTGTGTGTATGTAGTGACCTCGGTACATCACTGTCTTGGAACGAGCCAGACTGAGCTGGTATGGAGGATGTCCCTCAAACTTGATAAAAGCTGAGAGACAGCCACCATACGAGGTTACGTACGGAGGTCACATTATCAGTGGTGAATCACTATGTAAGGTATGTGTGTGTGTCTGTGTCAGAAGTATGCAAAAGCTAGACAATGATTAAAAGCATGATTATATTACAGGATTGGAACAGGGTTATAAAGAGTCAAATACATGAAAAGAATAACAGAAGTTGAATACATAAAATATGTACAAAGGTCAAATTATTCTTCACATAACCATTCAAACTAACTGTTTTATTTGGGCTATAAATAACGTGTGCAATTGGCCGTTTCCTATAAGTCACTTTCATTATGAAAATATACAAAAAAAAAGAAAAAAAACTAAAAGTCCGCCACATACACATACGCTGTCTCGCCTTCATTATCCAGACGGACCTCATAGGACCAGGCACTAATGTTTTCGTTGACGTAGAGTTAAAAATTAGACTAACACAGACACCTCAGAGCCACCAGTTTCCATTAATATCTTTAAATTTCTCGCATTTATTACCAAGTGCGGTTTTTAGTTGTAATAAAGGTGCCTGTGTCAAGACGCACAGAGCACACAGAGACACTGCGGTGACTTCACATAATTCTCCTCCTCCATCAGCACATCTTCGTCAGCTGCACATATTTATTCTGTAAATAATCTAAGTGTGGGGATTAAATCAGGGTATCTCTGACATGATCATTCGGACTACATATCCTCATAAATAGAACAGACGGAGTTTCCCAGGAAAAAAAATGTGGCCCACAATTAACATTTTTTTGTTCGTCGATCAAAACTTTGATTAATAATACTGAGGTAGAGAGACTGCTGACTGATGCGTGCTCTCAGAAAGTATGTAAGAAAGTCAGTGTGGGTCCCGTTAACATGTAAACATTGCAGATATACTTGTGCGCAATGAAGAAGGTGGGTGTTTTGGCACAATGGATGCATGAAGCAGCGATGTGGTGTCATTCTCTGATTTTTGTGAAGTTTGTAATTCACTTAGATCCGACCACTTCTTTTTGATCTCCGACACTGTCCTCTCTGTTGCACTTGCTGCGTTAACAGCAGCAGCAACGGACAGCCACTCGCTGCTTTTTCTTTTGTTGGAGATTCCTGTGCTGTGAGACCCGAATAAAATACCTTTCCGGCCATCCACCTCATCAATGAGGACTTCAATCTCCGTCTCCTAGAAATTCAATTTTTTGGTTTTCCTTTCGGTTCCTTTTGAAAGGCTTATTTATATACTCAAATATTCATGAGGTGCTTTGCATTGACCATTTATGGTTAATTATGGGCGTGCGAGGGGCAGGTTTGCAGCTTTTCCACATGCGCACTTCTCCAGGTGGATTCTAATTTATAAATGGAAAACTGCGTGCAGCAGTGGCGATTGCTCTAAGACTGCAAGAGAAGCTCAGCTTCCCCTAAAATTTCCCCAAAAAAGTGGTGATATGTACTGCTGTGTGTACATTTCATTGACTAAATATGTGCTAGAATACTTTCTTTTGTTCTGAATCAGCTACTTATCACAGGTAACTGGTGCGACTTCCTTCTCATTCATCCCCGCAGTGTCTAAGCCATGGATGTATTATGAGAACTGGATACCAGACCGCCCCTCGGCGGCACGCCGATTTTTCCCAGTGGCCACTCGTGGTATTGCAACGAAAAATCCCCATTGGGCCCGAAAAGCATTTTTCCCATAGGCGGCAATAGTAAAAGAGACGGCTGTAAAACTGCTGACAGGACATCTCCAGCCGTAAACACGGTCAATTACTGATCTTTGTATTTTATATTTTTAAATCTTGGACTTTTGATCGGTCAAAAAGTGTTCAAAAGGCCAGAAAAGCCAGAGGAAAGTCTCTATCTCTCTAATGACGTCACAGCTGTACACACGCACTGTCAAAGCGCCGTCATGCTGTGTCTCGAGAGCGAGGACGCCCGTTAACTTTCTTAAGGCTGTATGGAGCAAAATTGTTCTGAAAGTTGAGAAAACGACTGAACGTGAGTTTCTTTTTGACATAGAGTGACTTAGCACATGTATTCTCTCAGAGTTAACTATCACTCGCTTTATAGTTGTGGTTTGTAAACATATTTAGACTTTATATTTCAAGTAAATCCACGTCCACGTATCTTGACTGTACTTACATTAGACTGCTGTGTATGGGATAATATACAATGAAATAAAGAATTAAATAAGATACATTTTACAAACACGATGGTCCTACATTACAAGTATATTCAGTTTAAAGAAAGTTTAAAAAACGTGCCCGAATAACAGTAGCTAATGTGTAGAATATGTAACAGGGGATCACAGAGTTGTGTTTGGTAGATGGATCTTTATTCGGAATATATGTAAATGTATTAATTGTTTTATAAATAATACATTCAGATAATGTAAGTTTTAGACTGTAAAAATAATAATAAAAGAGAGACTTTATAAAATGAAAAACTTTACTTGAATAAATTGATAAAGTACAATAAAGATCAATAACAACACAATTGTCATGTTCCAGTTGATTAAGTAAGATTTTGTATTTTTAATTTAAGATTTTTCTCTCAACAGAGATTGGAGGTAAAGGAGCATCACTCTAGGGAAAAGAGTGAACATGGCTGAATGTGTCCTGCAGCTGTGGAGAATGATGGTTTAATAAACAAGTTTCATTCATGACAGTATGGTGGTCATTCTGATTTATCTAATGTATTTGTCATATTTTATGTATCACTCATGTATTACACTATTTACTCTATTCAAACAAGATAATCTTTATAAAATACAAACTTTTTTGGCCTACCTAGAACATTGGCAGTTTTTTATAAGAATAATTCATTAATAATTAACGTGAATAACATTTTTTCAGTAAGACTCAAAAACATTTTTTTTAAACATTTCATTATATTGTGTTTTTATTTTGATTTCTTATATTTTTTATGCCATTCATATTTTATAGAAAATAAAATATAACAAATATAACCCTTACCCCATAACATTGTATATAAAAAATAACTGTTTCAGATAACATTCTATCTTAAAAATTTAAGGCTGGGAACATACATGGAACAGATTTTCATATTTAATACAAATATTAAACCACTTATAAGTGAACATCTTAACTGAAGTTATCATTAGAAATGGACAAATCAAACAAAACTAACCATTTATGTGAGTGTGTGTGGTTTAGAGGTCTTGGACAGTTTACTCCTAATGTTATTAATGATAATTATGTATTTGTTTATTTCATAACCTATATTTTAGGTCACATTAGTTCACTTGTAGTTCAGTAGTTCCATCACACTGTTCACTCCCAATGCTGTCTGTGTTTGAATAAAGTACATTTTATTAGAACTTTTATTACAAATTTAGTATTTTGATTTGTTCAGATAAAATATGAGTGATATTCCTGAAAAATCACTACCATTGACAGTTTTACTGACATACACTGTTGTCTACCTATTTTCTGAGTGTTTCATGACAGTGACACCATTTTGAATCCCAGACTGAAAATAGACACCAGGACAATATGGCCTAATAATAAATACATAACTAAATACATAAATATAATTGTGACCCACCTACAGTATTCATTAGAACAAGCAATTTGTTTATTCAAGAAATTAAAAGAAAAAACTCTCGTGTACCAATTCGATTCTTCTCATAAAAGTTTAATACAATTGGTAAATCTTAATATTTTTTTTTACTTTTACTGCTTAAAATCTTTTCCACATCTTCCTACTTAACCACAGATATTTAGTTTTTAAATATTTTTTCTGTATTTAATGTTTTTATTTTTTTTGCCTTAAGGACACTGCCTCACCTGACATTGCCTTTTTCCACGGTGCCGCTGAACGCACTACCGTCATGCCTCGTAACATTTAGCCTACCGTAACATTTGATGGTCTCTTGCTAAGAATTACTCCATGTCTAATCGCAAGTGTCTTAAGAATGCCATTGTAGTTCATTTCCAAATTAAAATAAAGATCAATATATTCAAAGCTGTCCATGGTCACGCATTGTTTTCTCGTGGCCACGCATTATTTATCTCGTGGCCACACGTTTCTATCTCACGGCCTCGACTTACTTTGTCATGGCCACCCGTTACTTTCTCGTGGCCACGCATTTTTTTTTTTTTCTATACAATGTCACCAGCGGGGCTCCGTAAAAACCTGCGCTCGAATTAAAGTTATTTACCACGTTTTGACTTGTTCTTGTTCTTGTCTGCTACGGCTTCCTGTAGGGACGTCGGATATTTAAAAACACACAATGGAGAGAAGAAGTGAGCTGTTAACTTTTACTTCCACCTCGGACTGTCATATAATGACATTCTTACCGCTCTTGCCATGAGAGATGGAATAATCTTAAGTTGGAGAACTTTGCTGCTTAAACAGGCTCAGCCGGTGTATTAAATTAACTGGTGACCGTCCAGGCAGATGTGAGGGGGGTGTGTTTGAAGGACCCTTTTGTTTACTATCTGAACACCTCCCGAATCCATATTATGCACAAAAATTAGCTCTTTACACCCATTTACTTAGTGGTGGAAGTGACTTCACAACATTTAGGGTGACAACGAAAGGTTTTTTAAGAATTACAGACTAATTTGACAGCGTAAATATACAGAAGGTAATATATAGGTAACTATCTTAGATGCCTGATCAAAATGACAAATTTTCGACTGTCAACTTGTGATAGCCCCGAAACCCGCATTTTGCTGTCACTTCGGCATATCAACAAACAATTTGTTCATGTTCAACGTATAACGGAGTCGGGAGGACTTGAAAATAGGTACAGAGGAGTAGGCTTTTTACAATGTGGAGGAAATTTTCGCTTCATCTTGGGATCAAGCTGATGGCACATATGTCTGCATTAAGTGTAAGCACAAGAGTGCATTTCTGTAAGCATGCTGAATTACCGAGGAATATTCTACTGTAGTGTGTGTGGTGTTGTTGATGACAAAATGACTTGTCCTTGTAACCCATGGGGGGTATTTCACGAAGCTGACTAAAATAGGCTGGGCTATCGCCGGTAAGTGCGGCTTGAATAAGCGGCAACTTTAATCTTAGCTGCCAGTAGTTCCACTAACGAGGCTCGGCTGATTTTCAGAGACGCTTATTCAAGCCAGGCTGATCTAAGCTGAGGCTGAGTGCGCGTCAGGGGGAGAGAGAAAGCCCCGATGAGTCAATTTTCGAAATGACGAATTCATGTCAAAACCAAGAGCAGAGACGTCTTCAACGGGGAGCAAAAGCAGTTTTTTTTTTTTTTTTTATGAAGCGCTTTGCCTGTGCGTACACACGCTCACTTCTGCAAGTTTAGATTTTCAGAGGGCATGACTTTGATCCCTGATTCAATCAATCAATCAATCAATCTTTATTTGTATAGCGCCAATTCATAACAAGTGTTATCAGACACTTTACAATAGAGCATAAAGCTCTTCATTTTGTGGATACACATATATGCATAGATACATATATACATATAAAATACACATATACATATAGACAAATATATACATCCAACACCCAACATGAATCCAAATAGCCAATCATGGATCCCTCCATCATGGCGGCAAGAAAAAACCTTCTGTTAAGCAGCAAGAAATCTTGAATGTGGATCCCAGTCTCATGATGAACAGCAAATCCACACGATGCTGTGTCGGGTGTGAGGGCAAAAGAAGGAAGGTAAGAGGAGACAAGTGGACTGGAATAAGAACTAAAATTAGGGACAGGTTCATGTACCATCAACCTGTCGTCTGATTTATTAGAGGGTAGCCTCTTGAGATGCTACATCTCATTTTCAAGAGGGTCCTCATGTCTGAATGGTTGTGGTGATCATTTTCTAGAAGTATAATCTTAGATATTCTGACTGAAAATAAGAATTTATGGTAGTGACGAACTCATGGGTGCCCAGACCACAAGTGCATCCCAACCATATTTGTCTCCATTAAATATAAATGTGTTAAAGGCCTCTTGAGATGTGACATCCCATTTTCAAGAGGGACTTCATGACTATGTGGTAATAAAAAATAGATACTGTAGGTGTAACGATCATGGATATGGAGATCATGCTAATAACTACATGAACAGCTATAATGATAATGGGAATGGAGTGTTCCTAATAAAATGGCCAACTATGTGTCATGTTTATAACTGTAGTTTTGAGGCTTCATGACTCCACAGCAGCAGGCAGTCTCCACCAAGGATCCCAGGCCACCAAGACAAGAGCCAGAGACGAGTACAGGAGCAAACAAAAGGGGCAAAAGCAGATGCTGAGAGAGAGAGAGAGAGAGAGCCCATTGTGCCAGACCCCCCCCCCCCCCGGCAGTCTAGACCTGTTACATCTAAACTATGAGTTTAATTTATGAACTAATTTATTTATTTATAAACTATGAGCTGGTCCCTAACTGAAAGCTTTATCAAAGAGGAAAGTTTTAAGTCTAACCTTAAAGGTATAGAGAGTGTCAGACTCCCGATTGAGTTTCTGCTGTGGTTGACGACCTTTTTTTCTCACCCTGAAGCTCCTCACACTACTGTGTCCCTGAGGAGATCGATCTTGATGAAATTAGCTGTTCAAAACCTGTTGAGAAGAGAGAGAGAGACAGACAGACAGACAGACAGACAGACAGAGAGAGACAGACAGATTAAACGGCATAGTCTGTTTCATGTGGTTTTCACTTTACTTGTAGGCCTACTTTGGCCTGATTTGACAAATATTTACATCCATCACAGATGAATATTGCAGCAACATAAGTAACACCTAAAAAACAGTAGGACTTGGAAAAAAATGTGTAACTTCATGGGGTGATAATCCGTGTATGGTTCGTTCTTTCGTTTTTCTGTTTCAAAACAAAATTAAAAAAACTGAAAAACGGACATGTCTTTTTGTTTCTCTATTTTAAAACCCAAACAGAAAAACGGAATAACAGAAGAACAGAAAAACGACGCTTTACTGTTCTGGTTTCCAAAATGAAAAAATGAAAAATAAACATATAAGATTTTGTTTTTTTCTTTGAGGGATATTTTGATATTAAACATGAATGAGGTTTTTTTTTTAAGATATGAAACTGATCAGCGCACACTTGATGAATCAAAGTGCTTCTGTGGTGGTGAAAGAGTTTTAAGGCTGACGTGAAGAGGGTCTAAATAACACAAAGAAACCTGGTGTTTTCACAACTGATGTCACATTAAAGCTATGGTCTGCGATTTGGAAGCTTTGTACATATTAATAACACCGTTTATAAGGCTGTTATGGTCCTGTGGTCCTATCTACACAGTATAAAGACCAAAAAGAACGAAAAAAATCCATTCAGTATATCCGCTGAAAAGCTGCATACTAGCTGACCAATCAAGCCTTGAAGGCAGTAAGGTTCAATTGGTCCGTGAGTCCATCCAATCCCCTGTCTCCCTCACTACGCAGCGTCATGCCCATGGTCCCGCCTCCTCCCCTCTACCTCCGGTGAGCAGCTAGCAGCGTTAGCTACTGAACTATCATGGAGCCGGAAAAGCCTAGCGCCAAAACCGGGAAGCCGCTTCCCTCTCCCGCGGGGCCCGACGGAGCTCTGCCCGCAGGTTGAGGCCTGTTAGCGGGCTAACGGCTAACGAATGGCCTCAGCGGGCCGTCAGACCTTCAGCATCGGCCATTTCGCCCCTGGTTGATCAGGTAATGGCTTTGTTTACTACAGTGGGAGATGTCTGCTGAATAACTCTGGTTAGTCTGTGCCTGTGCTGGTTAATGACTTGTAGCGGAGCGGGTTAGCCTGTTAGCCGCTAATCGTTAGCATTGTAAGCTGAGCTGGGAGGACAGGCCGAGAAAGATAAATCCTCCCCCACAATCGGCTCCGCTCTGGCGGCGCCAGACCCGCATTGCAGCCGGTCCAATTGAAATGGCTACTGCTGTGTGATACAAGGGGGATGTCTGTCGTGTTTGATACTTTCAGTTGAGCTGAGCTGTTTTTGATTGAGTTTGCTGCTGATACATTGTGCTAGTCGCTCGTAGCTCTGTCCGAGGGGGCTTGTTGTTAAGAGGCGAGGCGACACGAGCTGAGGGCGGGATCTTGGAACACGGAGGGGAGGGGTGAGGGAAGGGGGGGCAGGCTGTGGTTTCAAATCGTAGACCACAGCTTTAAGTGAGCTAACATTGAAGTTATTATGGGTTTATTTTATTTCTGATGATCCTAAATGCCTCTTTACTGTTCAGAGAGCGCTGCGGAAGAGAAAGGCGCAAAGCTGTTACGCATGAAAGACTCATAGCATGCGGAACAGGTGAAAAGCGTGAGAAAAAGCACTTAGATTTATCATCTGTTCTGATGTTTCTTGGTTTATCTGAGAGCAGATCAGACAGCAACAGACTGTGCACTGACTGATGCTGTCTCACAGAAACACGGGAGTGCGCAAATGCGCGCGGATGAGGAGTGCAGTGATCTGATAGGCCTACTTATAAAAAAGCTCAGGCACACGTCAGCCTTAAAACTCTTTCACCACCACAGAAGCACTTTGATTCATCAAATGCGCTGATCAGTTTCATAACTTAAAAAAAAAATCATCCATGTTTAATATCAAAATATCCCTCAAGGAAAAAAACAAGATCTTATATGTTTTTTTTCGTTTTTTCATTTTTGAAACCAGAACAGTAAAACGTTGTTTTTCTGTTCTTCTCTTATTCCGTTTTTCTGTTTGGGATTTAAAACAGAAAAACAAAAAAACAAGTCGGTTTTTTTGACACGTAGGCCAACAGAGGAGATGTTATTTTTAAATTAGGATTATAGTGCTGCAGTGCCCTACATTCAAATAAGGGAGAAGACACAAATGAGCTTGTACACAAATAAAGAAGTTATTTCATCATTTGGCATCACCTTTAGATTATCATCATGTTCAGATTGGACCGCTGGTAAAAGAAAGGTATTTTTATGGAAAACTGTGGCTGTTGTCACCTTCACCTGTCATGTTTTTTTCTAAGATAATTTATGCCTTTATCTCGTTTTATGTAATTTTACTTAACCTTGATTTAACCAGATAAAACCCTGTTATGTGTTGACTGCACTTAGAGGGTGAAAGGAGGAAGAAAATCCTTCATTTTCATATTGTTTCCGCTAGTGGAACCCACGGCGCAGTGAAAAGTAAAATTACGTGTATATCACTGCCCTGCACCCGAACCACTCACCTACCTTCTCACATACGCATATAGGTAAAAGTGCAGTACCTGACATGTCTTGATTCACGGTTATTCCGGTGTTATTTAAAAAAGGTCTCAATGTATGTCGTCGAACAAGAACATCATTGATTACAGGTCAAGATGAATTTAATGGGTAACATGCAGTTCACGGGCATTTATCTGAAGCTCGACAGACCTTCTCTGAGACGGAGCTGAAGTAAGCTTGACTGTCCTGCCCCGGACCAGGCTTGTCACTCTGGCTGAGTTACCATGGTTACCAAGCCAGGCTAGCCCTAAGCCTTGTTCGTGGAACAAAACTCTCTCTAAAGTTAGCGAGGCTGACCGAAATAAGCCAGGCTTAGACCTAAGCCAGCTTCGTGGAATACCCCTATGGTTAATCCCCGTTAAGATCTTCATAATGTGATGGTCGAATGATACTTTGTAAACTTTGCAGCCTTTTAAGAGTTTCACGATCACTGACCTTTGACATCAGATCAGGACACGTAGCGTTGTTGAATGCTGTTTGAATCAAATGGTGATCTCAATAAATGTTTTAACTGTTAAACATTGGTGTGCTGTCCTTTAATTTGCTCATGCAGTCCTGTTGAAAATATCTTTAATTACCTTTTTCTTACTGACCTTGATAAACAGCAGATAAGTTGTGAATGTGATTGCGAAAATACAACTTTATTATAGTTCTGTGACCTTGAAGGTTTTTGTGATATGTCAACGTATACAACTGCGGTCACGTCAGCCGTCTCTCGATTTCGCGTGGTCAAGATGGCCGCTCCAACATTTCAAGTGCGCTCTTATTACAGACTTTATGGCAAGCGCACAGAAACAAGTGGGAAAATTAGCACTAACTTATAAGAGCGTGTGTTAAATTCCAGTTTTCAAAATAAAAAGTGGTTGTGAAATACAATAAGATTTTATTCTAAAAGAAATATCAGAACTGCATTAAGATAAAATGTTCATAATTACAGTATAGAGTACATAAAAAAATCATTATAAGATTATATTAAATGTGTCCAAATGCAATGAAAAGAGGTGTGTGTCATAGAGCATTATTAGATCTACCATTCTGTGTTGATTTTGAGCCAATAGGTCACATGACCAGGGACTATTGAAATATAATGCCCATATTTACTTTATAAAATACATTACAAATTCATAAAAAATATGAAATGTGTCCAAATGCAATAAAAAGTGGTGTGTGTCATAGAGCAATATTAGATCTACCATTCTGTGTTGATTTTGAGCCAACAGGTCACATGACCTGGGAATTATTGAGCTATAATGCCCATATTTACATTAAAAATTCAGAAAAAATTTTAATTATGCCACAATGCAATAAAAAGTGGTCCGTCCCATAGAGCAGGCTTAGATATGCTGTCCTACACTGATTCTAAGCCAATAGGTCACATGACCTGGGACTTATTGAGCTGTAAAGCTCATATTTACAGTATAAAGTACATTAAAAATTCAGAAAAAATATTAATTGTATACAAATGCAATTAAAAGTGGTGTGTGGCATAGAGCAATATTAGATCTACCATTCTGTGTTAATTTTTGAGCCAATAGGTCACATGACCTGCGACTCATTGACCTATAATTCTCAGATTTGCATGATAAAATATATTAAAAATTCATAAAAAAAATATGAAATATGCCCAAATACAATAAAAAGTAGTGTGTGAGCGAGCTTAGGTCTACTGTCCTACACTGATTCTGAGCAAATAGATCGCATGACCTGAGACTTATTGAGCTATGAATTTTAAATATATTTTATACTGTAAATATGACTATTTTAGCTCTCAGGCCATGGGATCTGTTAGCCCAAAATTAAGACAAAATGGTAGATCTAATATTGCTCCTTGGCACAAACCACTTTTTTATTGCAGTTGAACACAATTAATATATTTTATGAATTTTTAATGCATTTAATACTGTAAATATGAGCGCTATAGCTCAATAAGTCCCAGGTCATGTGACCTGTTGGCTCAAAATCAACACAGAATGGTAGATTGAAGCCTGCTCTATGACACACACCACTTTTAATTGCATTTGGACACATTTCATATTTTTTTCTGAATTTTTAATGTCTTGTCTAATGTAAATATGAGAATTGTAGCTCAATAAGTCCCAGGCCATGTGACCTATTGGCTCAGAATCAAGTAGGACAATAGATTTAAGCCTGCTCCATGAGAAACACCACTTTTTGTTGCCTTTGGACATGTTTCATATTTTTATGAATTTTTATATATTTCATAATGTAAATATGAGCATTATATTTTAATGGAGTTCTCATATTTTTTAGAAAATCTTATTGTATTTCACAACCACTTTTTATTTTGAAAACCGGAAGTTCATAAACACACTTGTAAGTTTGCGCTGACTTTTCCACTTACTTCTGTGTGCTTGCCATAGAGTCTGTAATAAGAGCGCACTCAAAATGTTGGAACGGCCGGCTTGACCACGCGAAATCGAGAGACGGCTGACATGACCGCAGTCACATATGCCTACATTGTATATCCAAACCAAATGGCACATATCCTAAATCCACTGATGGAAGGTAATTCTTCACCGATAAGACATCCGACCGACCAAGGTGCATCTTTCAGGTCTCAGAAAAGTGTTCGCTGGCCATGATGGCAGTAAGTGCAATTTGGTTGTACATGCACTTAAATTCTTCTGTACATATATACACACCACACTTAAACAAAAGTTGTACCACACACGATGTGTCAACAGCCCCTAAATAGAGGGGCAATTTATGTGTGATGGCTGCATAATTTGATAAAGAACTCTTCACAATGTCATCACTGTCTTTTTTTAAGTTCTAAAGCACTAATTGGACTTGAAAAGGTTTTTTGAACAGAAGGTGTATACTTCATTATTGGATAGACGTTTGTTATTTAAAATTGTATTTTTAAGTATGCAACTGCTGCTGGCTATGGCATAGAGTTAGCTCAAACATCAACTAAAACAAAAGCATCAGTTGAATACTGATTGTCCAAGAGCAACAATGAATTGGTCAATGGGATACATTTGCTTAAAAAAAGAACATGGCAATAACAAAACCGTATAGAATGTCTAAAACTACGTGTTAATTTGTTTTTTTTACTGCATTGTTTCTAATTCTCCGCTGCCCACACGTATCCTCGGTGTCATAGCACTTATGCAGTTTGAGCATGTCAACTAAATATCAAGTATTAATACATATTACTGATTGGTATCAGTATCAGTATTCAATTAGGTCATCACATAAAACGCTAACGGTTGTACATGGCAATTTGTTTTTGTCTACAATCAATGTACATATGACACGTAAACACGTATCAGATCACTTAAACACTTTAACTTGGGTTATGCCAGCGCATCCCCTGAGTCTATAAATGGGTATTCCGTTGGATTTTAGTTGTTTAAAAGGTTAATATTAACATGACAACGATTTATTTCAAATTTGGACACATTTTACGTTTTTGTTTACATCAAGAATGTTCTGTAAATCCGCAGTGCTATCTGTGCAGTGTGAAAATACACTACCATACAGCTACAACCAATAAGTGAGGATATCAGGTCTGCTTTTCTGCGAGTTGGATGAATTTAAAGTGTTCTTGCTACTAACTCCAGTTAAATAAATGCTATTTAAGCAAATAAATTCTCTAAAAATCCACAAGTTGAACTAATGTGTTTTATATTAAGAGCTTTTGATGAACTAGTCCAGGTAGCCACAGATTACATCCCAAGTGAACATGAAAGGCTATCACAAGATGACACTATAGACCATGCACTGTATGTGTACCACTGAGAAGCTATGTAAACCTTTTTCATTACATTACGTACTTCAGGTAATTTTATAAATATAACCACTAATACCTCAAGGTGTTCTGGAGATGTTTAAGTGTGGTGTGTATGTGCAGAAGAATTTATGTGTGTGTATGTGTGCCATTTGGTTTGGATATACAATGTTTGTTGACATATCACAAAAACCTACAAGGTCACAGAACTATAATAAAGTTGTATTTTCGCAATCACATTCACAACTTATCTGCTGTTTATCAAGGTCAGTAAGAAAAAGGTAATTAAAGATATTTTCAACAGGACTGCATGAGCAAATTAAAGGACAGCACACCAATGTTTAACAGTTAAAACATTTATTGAGATCAACATTTGATTCAAACAGCATTCAACAATGCCACGTGTCCTGATCTGATGTCAAAGGTCAGTGATCATGAAACTCTTAAAAGGCTGCAAAGTTTACAAAGTATCATTCAACCATCACATTATGAAGATAATAACGGGATTAACCATGGGTTACGAGGACGAGTCATTTTGTCATCAACAACACCACACACACTACAGTAGAATATTCCTCGGTAATTCAGCATGCTTACGGAAGTGCACTCTTGTGCTTACACTTAATGCAGACATATGTGCCATCAGCTTGATCCCAAGATGAAGCGAAAATTTCCTCCACATTGTAAAAAGCCTACTTCTCTGTACCTATTTTCAAGTCCTCCCGACTCCGTTATACGTTGAACATGAACACATTGTTTGTTGATACGCCAAAGTGACAGCAAAATGCGGGTTTCAGGGCTATCACAAGTTGACAGTCGAGAATTTGTCATTTTGATCAGGCATCTAAGATAGTTACCTATATATTACCTTCTGTATATTTACGCTGTCAAATTAGTCTGTCATTCTTGAAAATCTTTCGTTGTCACGCTAAATGTTGTGAAGTCACTTCCACCACTAAGTAAATGGGTGTAAAGAGCTCATTTTTGTGTATAACATGGATTCAGGAGGTGTTCAGATAGTAAACAAAAGGGCCCTTCAGACACGCCCCCCTCACATCTGCCTGGACGGTCACCAGTTAATTTAATACACCGGCTGAGCCTGTTGTCTTTTAGTATAAGCAGCAAAGTTCTCCTACTGACAATTATTCCATCTCTCATGGCAAGAGCGGTAAGAATGTCATTATATGACAGTCCGAGGTGGAAGTAAAAGTTAACAGCTCACTTCTTCTCTCTATTGTGTGTGTTTTTAAACATCCGACGTCCCTACGGGAAGCCGTAGCGGACAAGAGCAAGGACAAGTCAAAACGTGGTAAATAACATTATTTCAAGCGCACGTTTTAGGTAAGACATGCGCACGAATAAATATTTCGTGCGCACGTTTTAGTATCTCGTGCACACAAGTTATATATTTTTTCCTCTGTGGCCCCTAAGGGGAAGAATAAAAAAGTAGTAGTCAGTAAACATTACTCTCAGACAAACACAAGTTCAGGAAACAGGAAAATATGGCCAGACAGGGCAGAGCTGAAGGTCACCAATCCATCATGTGCCTGTTAAATAACAAAAATGGAATCAAAGAACAATAAAACAGGGAAGTCAATAGTGGTGGAAGCCAAGGGATCGGACTCGCTCCTTTTGACAGGGATTATCAGCCACGCTCACCGGCTTTTAAATGGCAAGCAAGGCGGAAAGCTCTGGCAGCAATGCAGCTAGCCATAGCTATTTCACGCACATTCCTCTCCCCTCTGTTTCGCTGCTGCTGCTCCAGGCGATGACCTTTGCAGTAATATTTCCATAGACATGCTGTTAATGGACAGGGCTGTCAAATAAGTATGCTTTGCCAAGTTTGACATCCAGGATTATATAACAGCCACAGTCACTGACAGAGTGTCGAGAGGGGGGGAAGAAGTGCCTGCAGTCTATTACAGATTTTGGTCTCAGGGCAGTTGTTTGTTCTTTTGATAAGTGGATTAGCAGTAATTAGATAATGGCATACTAATTATGTCATTGCAGTTTAACACACAGTTCAAAGGTAATGAAGATGGCAATAAATGTTCCATTAATACTCAGTGGCCAGTTTTTTCCTCAAACATGACTCAGAATGTATTCATCAAATTCTGGTTTCAAGGTCAAAAGCAATTACCCAGTTCTTTCAGTTTAAGGGTGTTTTATCCATAATTACATGAAATACATCCACATCACCATAAGCCTGTTCTTATAAAGATGGTCAAGGGAGTATTGTTTTAAATGATTTAAACACAAATTTTAATAGTGCTTTGTCAAATGATCTAATGTTAAGGAAACATTTAGAGAATATGTCATAACTGCCGTCAGGTCAGTGTGAAATGTGAACAATTTGTAGTTAATTTGCCACCACGGGATAATTGGGATTGAGCTGATTATCTTTTCTCAGCTTAAAATGTGGCTAAAACACAACCTTTCAATGCAGCACTGTTGGTACTGTCTTCTCTTTTATGCCTTTTGTTACATCCAGGCATTTCAACAGCAAGGAAAAGTAGTGGTGCACAGATAAATCTGATCATGATGTCAAAAACTTTGATTTCAGCAACAAACCAGATGGCCCAGCTATAAAGTAGAAAACTGACTTACTGAGGCTTCTCCTCCTTGTAATGTGGCCTACTCTGCACACTCTTATCACCACTCAGCGTATCCAAGTCTACAAGATTCTCATTGACCTCATAGCTTTGAACAAGTTTTAATTTGGTGGTGGGAGGCATGGTAGTTGCCAGGTTGCTAAAACTTGCTGTATAGAGTGTGCTTGCATGCCCTGGAGTGTCTTGAGTTTGTTGGATTCACAGTTAAAGTCACATGGCTTTGAGATGGCAGAGCGGCTTTTGTTTTACTTGAGTTTCCAGTGCAATATAGGACACTAAAACCTGCTCCCATGGGGCTTTCAGCAAATATGAACAACAACCAATGACTAAAGACCAAATGTAGAGTGACCCACTGTCAGACCCTCCCACTGAGTGTGTTCACTGTTACCTTGAGGGAAGCTACATTTTGGCTCGCATTTGTCTATCTGTTTGTCCTGCCAGCACAGGAGTAGTTTCTATCTGTCTGCAGTCTCCATATTAAATAATAAAAAACTGCTATTAATACTGGCACCTTTTTAAACAATTAATAGCTGCACTATGGACCGCACAGTTGCACTTTCCTCCCTTCAATTGTAAATATCCCAGTATGCTGTAAATATTCCTGATGCACATTTTATCCCAGCCTCCCTTTTTACACTTACATTTATTTTATTTTATTGTGTCTTGTTTGTGTCTACCTCCTTGTACTAGAGAAAACAACTGCCGGAGTCAAATTCCTTGTATGTGTTGCATACTTGACAATAAAACCCGATTCTGATTCTTAGCAAGATAACTCGAGCCACAAATGGACTGAATTATGAAGTTTTCAGGTAATACTGGTCATGGCACAAAGAAGAGGTGATAACATTTTAGTGGTGATTTGAAAACAGATAAGGATTCAGGAATTGTTTTGAAGGATTTGTTAACATTGCTAAACAGGGCAGTTTTCCACATTTTTGGCAATAACTCACCAGACAGTGTTGGAAAAGTCTTCGCAGAGGTTTAGTCTTTTGGTGAGCTTCTAGCTTAAATCGAGGACTGTATTCAGCTAAGCCTGCACTCCATGAGGTTTCATTATTCAGTAGAAAAACAGAGTTTACATTTCAAGGAAAACTTTGCATATGGATAAAGAAAAATACTTAAGAAATTACTTTCTGGTTTTTACTGTGCGCTACTCAAAAAGCATTCTGGGATTGCACAAAGAGTGAATAAGGAAGTCCATTTCCAGAGGTGTTTTTCCCTATTATGTGAAACAGAGATGCTCACCTGAGTAGTGAATACACCTAATGGAGTGACCTCTTTGTTGACCACAGTCTCATTCTAAAAGTGAAATAACACTGAAAGAGACTAAACAGACAGCAGATCTTAATTGAGCTTGTAAATGCAGGGTTCAGAGAATAGAGTTATGGTGGTTAGCACAAACTAGGAGTGTGATACAAAAACAAAAACAGAAAGGCATCTGTAGCAGGTCCTGCTTACCTGTCCAGCAGCCTTTCATGCATTACTTCATGTTGTCATGGCAATAATAGACAAACCACATCCATCAGAGTAGAAGTCGCCATGAAAAGGCCCTTTGAGAATACAACAGTTATGAATAGAATAATATTATTTCTCTGTCTCTGAACACTTGAGGAAATATTAGTATCCATTGAAATATATAAATAGCATATCGTCAACATTGTAAAAAAAATAGTAATAATAATCTGATAGTGAGGTAAACAATAAATTGACCTACCCCAAATTAGGACAAAGGCTGGAATTGAACCTGAGGCTGACAAACATCCCATAAATTAACATTTCTTGTCATTTATTATCACAAGGACATGAGTAATACATTTCCTATAAGTCTTAAATTTTAACCATTTAATTTTAATCCCTGGCTAAGTGCAGCTGATTCATGTGATATTTTAATGTAATTTCTTGTATGGCCAGAGTTCACCCTTCATGGACATTATATAATTCATGCAATTTATCAAGACTTGTGCTCTCAACCTCTCTGAGTAATGGCTAATCAATAGCAATAATGATCATTAATAGTCTGCATGAGATATAATTTCACATTTGTTTGCTTGAATGAGCAGCCTAAATAGGCATTTTTAGAAGCTGCTAGAAATGCAACACGTGCAGATATGGCCTTCCTTTATGTTAAATCATAAATCTGAACCATTCATTCAGCTCAAAAGAAGAAAGAGCACCTGCAACCAACAAAGTAAATTCAGGCAGATTTAATACAACAATTGGTGTTTGCTGAAAATGAAATTGGTTAAAGTGGACCTCGATGGCTTTTTCTCTGTTTGTCCTAAAACTACAAAAGCGAAAGCTTCAGTTAAAGTGTCGGGTCAATAGGTCTTCAGCATTCAAGAGAGACATCCAACACTTTCAGTATGCAGTCAGTTTGATTACCAAAAACATGGAAAACTTAATTGCACTCATTGTTATGCGTTGTCACTTCACTGGTCAACACACTGCAGAATTTCAATGAGCTCCTGATAAATCATGTCTCTGCTAAACACTCTGAGGGAGAGGGAGGCAATTGTCCAATGTTGCTCCAAGGACACGAAAATCTAAATTAGACTCTAACATGTGCTAAATGGAAAGAACTCTGAGGCCGACTGAAAAGTGGGGGTTGCAAATTGTTTTGTAACAATTCATTCTTGACAAATTAGGTAAAATTTAGCCGACATTGTCCAGGTTAATGACTTTTTTTCTTTCTTGGGCAAAGGCTAATATATATACACAGTTTCCAATACTTAACACTTGAGTCTATTTACCGAGTGTTACTCTTGTGTTCTATTTTTTAAAATCAGGAGATTTTTTTTAACAGCAATGAGATCTCCAATGCTGGAGAGACTCAGTTGAAGAAGCATATGAAAATGTTTAGATATGCAGATAGAAGGGCAGAAGCTGAACAACAAGGGCTGAATTCATCAGAAAAGTTGAGTGTAGAGGATACGCAGCAAGATCAGCGGTCTCATGACTTTAAGAGCTGGATGTGGGGGGAAGGGCTTGGGAAAGATGTGCGTGAGTCAACAGCAGGAAATGACTCATCAGATTGAGATTAGCATAGATGCTAACAGCTTCAGTTGCAGTTTGTCAGATCTGGACTGCATGTCTTTATTGAATAAGAAACAAAAAGCATTTCTCAATAGACAGTAGGGCTGGGACGATTCACTTTTCTTCCGATTCGATTTATTGCGATTCTACGGTATGATACGATGAACAATGATGATGCCTCCAGACTATATCAGGAAAAATACACATCACATGTAAGTCAGTTTTTAGGATTTATTTAGCAATATATTTTAACCAGCTATTTATAGTCTCTCTTTTCAAAAGCCTGGATTGCATATAAAAGTGGCTTATTAACCCTTTGGGCACCAGAGTTTTTCAAGAAAATATTCAATTTTGTTACCAAGATTTATAAAGGCTGTAGTTTCAAAGTGGTTATTTTTCCCACCCATCATCATCACTGTAAGTTACGGGCCTACCATGAACGCCTCTGCTGCCTGCACTGTGCTTTTTACCCCCGGCTTCTCCCTCATCTGCCCAGAGTTCCGCGGTCTTTCTCATTCCCGCTAACACCGTCACTTTTCGCGGTGTTTTGAGCTTCCCTGCATCCCAGACCATGTCCCCTCCTCGGCAGTCGCAGGCCATGGAAAGGCAAAGCATCAGCCTCGGTATGTGCTGCTTGGGGACTGTAATGGCGCGCGAATCTGCTCCTGCCGCACGCACACATGCCAGTTTCGTTCTCACTGGACAACTGACCGTCATCCTCAGAGAGTAAATATTCCTCAGATTCAGAGTCAGTCAGTACTTGACAAATTACTCTCAGCATCGTGAGTACTCTTACTCACTCTCTATCTCTCTGTGCATGTCTCTCTTTTCCTCTCTCGCTCTGCTCCACTCTACAGCCACACTCGCGTCCCTTGGTGCGGTGTGTGTGTTTCAAAATAAATATACGCCAAAACTTTGAATAGAAACCTGTCACCTGTCCACTATCTGCTGGTGAAAAATAGTAACACTATTCAGCACTATTTTTACAGCTATGGCCTGTTTTATTCAGCAATGTGACTTTAGCGCCTAAAGAGTTTCATCTGATTGGCCTGTAATGACTGTGATTGATGTGGCAAACATCTAATCACTGATATACTTTCTGCCCATTCCTAAACACTTTTTATGGACTGTTGCCCAGATGGTGTCGTGAAATATATTCTGTGTGGTACATATTGAACCGTCCATCTGGTGTGTCAGGTTAGTCGTATCAAGGCAATACCACAAAATGGAAATGCAGCTTCCTTTTGGTACCGCTGTGGCAGATGAATGGTGCAATCAGTATATGTGTAGACTGTGAGACAGCAGGAAAAAACATTTTTTCAATGAGAGGACAAGATCCCAGAGAGATTTAAGTGAGAAAATTCATTTGTGAACATAACAATAAGGCAAAGCAAAGTACTTTGAGGTCATCAAGTTAGCTTGCAGAACTTTTCTGGATGACTGTGCAGCAGAATTCACACATTCACTTAAACTCCAAGCACACAAGAGAAATCTATCATCAGCCATCTCCTTGAATGGGGAGGCACTGTAGCAGCCTTTTTGCAGGAATATATCAGAGATAATGCAGACCATCAGAGAAGCAGTCAGGTCTTTGGGCCAATGGTCCATGAGCTGTTTAATGAGGACTCGGGGATTCTCCCTCCGCAACTCAAAGGGCCATATGGCTTACAGCAGCTGTTCGCCATGACTGCTGATCGCATGTGGCGCTCTCAGCTCAGGGCAATCGTAACTATAGGACCACTTTATGGAAGCCATACAATTAAGGAGCTCAGAAAATATGCAAAAGACTTACATTTAAGTCTCAGCAATTTTCAACTTTACTTTTCTGCTACTTACTCCCGTTCTGCAGCCTGAAATGTCTACTGGAATCCTTCCTGCGTTGTCAGAGCAACTTCAAAGAGCGACATGCTTTAACACTGGTAGCTATAAAATGCCATGAGGCAGAGTCCTTTAAAGCCATAATAATCTCATGAAAGTCACAGCTACAACACAAACTGCAGCATGGAGGTTTATTCCCTCATTATGCCCATGTGAGATTGCTGCTATTGACATGAAACACTTAAAGGTAATGCAGCTATAGTTAATTACCATGTTATCATGATTCATTTGAAGCAACAACCATTCACACAACTGAAGAGCAGCTCCTGTTTAACAAGCACTATATGAATAAAAGTGGAGGCATTATGCAAAAGAAAGTTAAAAGGGGTGGGAAAAAAAGGGTGGCTTGAAAGCAGAGTCAAGCTTTCCCAGCAGCATATCAATTAAAGGACGATTTCTTAAGATCTGAAACCATGTGCTTTAAATAATGTGGAATAAACAAGTATTTTGACCATATTTACTTCAAAATAACAATCTCAGATATCTTTTTCTTTTTTGGTGTCTGTGTTAATGAACAGTAATTAGTGCAAATGCTTTTCTTTGTTGGTGCAAGCTGTTCCCTTTTGACTGCTGGCATTCTATAACATTAATTTGCTATATTTTTCTTTGGATCTTTATTTATTTTACAGATTCTGTCGACTGCAAAAATCAGTCTGTTTCTGTTTGGCCAAACAAACGTATTGGTCAGTTACCATAAATAAAGTGTGCTGCTTTACCAACACTGCAGTAGTAATATGGCCTCAAACAGATTCCTCAATCAAAAATAAGACCATATAAACATTTAAGTGAAATATACTCTGCAAAATTTAATTTTTGTTCGACTTTTAGAATAAGCCAATTAACAAGTCATGCAAAACCAAAACTACCCTCGGCTGTTCTATGCCTTTGCAAGGTGAGTAATTGCTATTCAGTTATGGTACAAGGGTTTGTTCACAGGCAGTTCACTGATGAGTCAGAATGGAAATTTCTTTAAAGAAACTTTCTTGGAGTTTTGGGCCAATTCACACTTTAATGGTCAGTAGCTGATGTCAACCAACAGTGAGAAATTTTTATTTCTCTCTTTATTTAAATAGAGGACAGTACACATTAATGAACATTGACATGTAAATGTGCCTGATTATAGACACAGGCTAATTTCCATCTGTAGTCCCCAGCAGGTTGATGTAATGCATTCGTACAGGTACAATCTTCAAATACATGAAGTCCATAAAGACACTATAAATCATCAAAATTTCAGTAAAAGTCTGCTCCCAGACTCAATTTTGCTGTGTTCAATGCAGTTCTACTCATTCAAAGTGGAAGGAAACATTGTGCTGATGTAGTGCAACATTTCCTGATGCCCCCCTGACTAACTGTAGACAGATTTTAAAGTGTTTGCTTTGGGAGCTTTGGCCTAACAGAGCTTAGCCCTGCTGAAGATTGTATGTTTTGCAGCGTCGATCAATGCACGTCATATAAAGCGGCCGTTTAGGCAATTTCTTCATGCCCAGTTGTAGCTGGTCTCAGTATTCTAACACCACACTAAGAGGATGAAGGACAGCTGTCTTTAATAGGGTACCTTAAATTGAGTCTAGTCCTGAGGAGGAAGCAGCTGAAGCCAACAGATACCAACACAGCTGTAACAGAGGGTAGCAAAGTTAAGTGGAGGTCAGCTCTTGCTGGTGTTTACAAGTGTGTTGGGTCAGCTGTCAGAAATTTCCAAGTATGCTGTTACACATGGAGAACATTTATTAGTTCACCACATACAAATAAGACAAAAACAGCAAATCAGTTAAACACTTTACAAAAAAATTCCCCTGCAGAGGGAAGAAAATGGGATATCAGTCCAACATATAAAAAAGAAAACAGGTTCACAGCCTCACCCTTAATGACACACATCAACCAGACTGCTGATTTCACACATATTATACTCTGCTACCTGCAGCTCTTATCACAGCCTCACTGACTACACGTGTGATTGCTCACACACCTGTAGACAATGCAGGTGAAAGTAAATTCAAGAATGACCAAACATAGGAAAAATACCAAATACATAATCTTAAAACAGAATACATTAAAAGGAAAACAAACTCAACACCCCTCTTTTGCAGTACTCAAAGCCAAAGCTAATTAAATTAATCTCATTTATTTTCAAAGTAAAATGGAAACATCCATTTACCATATTCTTCACACAAGTACTGATTCAGGTGCTAGAGGAGTGTGCACCATTCTCTTGCCTTGACAATATTTGTTAGTGTTCTATAGCCTCATAACATATGCTTAACATTGGTCAGTGTACCCAACGACATCATTATTGCCCAAGTGACACTAACTTAGCTCTGTGGCCTGTCTGAGCTTTATGTTTCCATACACAGTGGCACAAGTTAACCAAAATGTCAGTGTGAACATGGATTCAGTCAGGAGGTTGGGGATTGGAACACAGCTGAAGACCCTGTTTTCTTAATGTTTGTAACCTTAAGACTCCCAAAAGATTTACAGGGGTGGGGAGGAAAATCACCAATAAGATGGCTTTTAATGACACAAAATATCACCTGATTGGTTTGATAAGGAAACAGTCTGGGTTATAACTTCCTGTTTATTTCACCAACTGTCTCTATAAAACTAGAACATTTTGACCACAGTTTACATATTTTTTGAAAGGACTTAGGTAGACTTCAGGGGTTCAATAAAACTACCAAAAAAGACCTCTGACAGTGATGAAATAGCACTGAGCACTGCAACACAGAAGTAAAAGGAGGTTCATCAAACCTGGTCTTTATAAACAACTATCACACTCACCTGACTGCTCAGATGATTACCCATGTGTGGAAAATACAAGCATTCTCACTTAAGTTATCATGATCACAAGCAAGGGATGTTAAAGAGAACCTGTGGTCTTGACGTTTGATCTCCAAAATCCAAGCTTCCACATTGAACATTTTCCCAAGGTTAAAAGAATTCTTTCAAGTGTTCTTCAGATACTTATGGCCCTTTTCCATTAGCCCTACTCTACTCCACTGGACTTGACTCTACTCGCCTTGTGCTGCTTTTCCATTAGCCCCAGTTGCCTGCCCAGCGGGGTGCAGAGTCGCTGTAAACAGCTGAGCGGCACGGTGGTGACGTCAGTTTGAGCGCGACACAACAATCTGTGGCTTTTTGTCACAAACCAAGTAAAAAAGGAAAACAGGAGAAGGCTGCAGGTGGCAAGAAGAAATACCCCTTGAGAAGCACAGGAGAGTTTTGGAAGTTATACAACAGAATGAAGACAAGGACAAGCGCAATCGAGCTGCAAAGAAAAGACATATGAGGGTAACTAATGGTAGCTACCGCTAGCATGCTAGCTCGTGGCGCTCATGGCTCATTGATGACGACATTGTCTGACCAATCAGTAGCTGGCAGTCAGAGACGTCATTTTTAGTATCGACTTCACTCGCTTGGAACCAGAGCGGAGTAGGTACTAAAACTAGCTTGTTTTAGGAGGTACAAGGCTAGTGGAAACACCCTGCAAATTGAATAGGGTCGAGTAGAGTAGGGCCAAGGCATGCTAGTGGAAAGGGCCATTAGTATATAAGAAATTAGCAGACATATGTAACATTGCTTGAATTTAGTGATTTGTTTTTTAAATTAAGGCCACAAAAGTTACTAATAACCTTCATTACAGACTTTTAGGATCACACAGGGTAAAACTGGGTCCCAGGCATGATGGTCCACCCTCAATACACACAACCACACTTTCACGTCTGTATTTACAAAACCAAAAAGATCGATGCAGAGGAGATATTATGAAGTCAAGAATAAGAAAAGTGACATACGAACTAATAAAAAAACTTCCTCGATTCTCCACATCTAAAAATGTGTTTTAAGACTGAGGCACACAGAGAAGCTTGGCCTGTGAATGACTGGGCCTTTCAGAAATGCTCCTTTTATATACAATTATGACACTCGCCTGTTTCCCATTAACCTGCAGATTGTTGCAATCAGGTGTTTTCTGAGCATTTCTCAACTTTACCAGTCTGCAGTTACCCTTATCCCAGCTTTTTGAAATGTGTTGCAGGCATCAAATTTAAAATGAGCAAATACTTGCAAATAAACAATGCAGTCTGTTATTCTGAAGATATATCGTCTTTGTAGTGCTTTCCATGGAAAACAGGTTGAACATATTTTGCAAATCATTGTATTCTGTATATATTTTACACAACATCCTGAGTTTACTGGAGCAAAGGTTTGTAGTTTTTCTACTCACACAACTGGTAGTTGTATACAGCCTAGAGTGTGCCTTACCACACTATGTAATACGTGTGATGTATTGACAAATATCTACAACAGTGGAAAAAACAAAACAGGGTTTGTGCTTTGAATTGAATTGAATTGAATTGAATTGATTTTTTTTGGTCATGTCAGCACACTTATACAACATCACGATCACATTGTACATGTCCGAAAGGGAAGACGGGAGAAGCAATGCTTATCTAGTCCCGTCCCCATTTCCTCAATATTTAGTCTCCTCTTTTTCAAGAGTGGCTTTGTGGGGCCACCTTGTTTGTAATAGGGCAAAAGTGCAAATAAGGGGTGCTGGTTTGGCAGAGTGGTTAGCAACCAGGCATCCCATGTACTTGCTTCTGGCCGGTCCAGGTTCGAATCCCACCTGTGGCCAGTTTGCAGTGTCTTCCCCTACTCTCTCACCCCCTGTCACAAGTCTATCCACTGTCTCTCTCCTATCAATAAAGGCACAAAATGCCCAAAAAATACATTTTAAAAAAAAGTGCAAATAAAAGGCTTTTATCAGACAACTGACCATACTGCCGTAGAGATGCTGTACTACATGGTAACATTGAACAAATTTAACTGAATGAAATTCTGAGATTATATTAAAAGTGTAAATAATTGAACAGTTATGTAATGATCACTCATATCATGCTGTTCTGAGATTTCCACTGTGTCTTTCACCCTTTTAGTGCCGCACAGTTTAGATTGCCTGCCTGTCATTTTTCCCCAAATTTCGTCTGATCGTTCAGCTTTCACCAGGGGAGTAGTTGTTAACAGTTGTTACTCTACTACAATGCTGCAACGATTGATGTGTCGTACATTTTTTATCTGAAGACAGCTTTCTGGGACGTACAGCGAGCTCTGTTACCGACAGTGCTGGAGATAAAAGGCACACGCAGCCCTTAATCAGGAATGCTATCATGCATCTCCTCTGCACAATACTAAATTCAGTCTTTAGCACACACACAAAGCACGGCGGGCTGCTTTACAGAATGAGAATGTCATGGCTCACAAAGAGCAGAGTGCCCCATTTTCGGCTGCCGGCTATGGGATTGTAAGATATGAAATGAAGCCCCCCTGTCTTGCATCAATATAGTGCAATTACGGTCTTCAGAGAAATTGCTCATGCAACCAGGCAATCCATACTTCTGCTACTTGCCACATCTCAAATGCAATCAGAGACACAATGCAGAAGAGGCAGATATTGGCTAATATATAGTGTCAACGCTGAAATAGAAACTAGCTTTTTAAAAACCATGAAGGGCCTGATGTCCTTTTCTGTTACCAGAGGAGCCAGGAAGACCATAGCCAGCAGCATTAATTCAGTGAAAATGTTTGATTTTCTTAAGGAGAAGCGATGGAGGAAAAAAGAGGGGAAATGGATAATGTGCGTGAATGCAGTGCTGGGAGCTTCACATTTCATGGTTCCTCAAAAATCATACACCAGAGTGTAATGAAGTCAAGGCTTGATCAAAAACTCAGAGAGAGGTGAAATGGAGCAGAACTAAGCATCTGGAAACAGCAAAAGAAGAGTTCCCTCAAGGTGCTCGGCAGAACCACGGGAGAGCGGGGCCAGTTTGCTTGGTCTCTCTCTGGGAACATAACTGTGATTAATGACTGCTATTTAAATAACTGTTTGTTTTGCCACGAGAGGACAACAAAGTGACTGAGCGAGGCGTTTACACAGCTGTTATTCTTTTGTCTGTCTTATTTCGGAGATTAAATGGGCCCTATCATACGCCCCACACACAGCAGTTTGACAAACAGCACAAAGGACTTTTCTTTTTCTAACACAGTTGTCATTTTAACGCTGATCCCTCATGTTGTTTTAACAGTAAATAAATGTATGCTCCTGTTAGCACCATGAGGTCTGATTGTTTCCACACAGGTTGCTGTCCTTGTTTGGTGTAATCAAAGTTCTTTTTCTGATAAAATATTGGTGTAGATATTTTCATGAACAGGCGGGAGATTTGGCTCTGAATGTGTCCGAGTTTTTTTCTGCTCTCCAGTGCTTGATTGTCTGATACACCAAGAAACATGAAGAATCACATATTCAAATGTCCTCATACAGCATGCAAGTTAGATTTATTATATTTTTGAATATATCTCCGGAAAGTGCTGCTCAGCCTAACTTTTAAAAAAGAAACCTATTACATTGTTGCTACACACTGATAAAATGACTATTTTTGAATATATATGCATTTCAGAAAATAAAGAGTAAAGTCTTTGGCTTCTTTCTTAGTTAAGAATGTTGCACACGTCTGCTTTTAATGTGTGGATTTAATATTGCCATCCTAGCTGAGTGTACAGCCCACAGTCTGTAATTCAGAGTTCTGCTGTGAAATATAACCCAAACCATCTGCATATGTTTAAGTGTCCTGTGTGTGTTCTGTGTGTTTGATGCAGGGGTGTCCAAACAATGGCCTGAAGGCCAGCTGCGACTGTCGGTCCAGTTTGAGCTGGTCTACAGCAATCTAAAAATGAAATAAAATTTGGTCCACCATGGAGCTCAAGGTTGTGTTTGACCTGGAAATAAGGTAAGAAAAAGCATCCTTTTTAAGCTTAGGTACTTTGCACTTGCTCAGTCTCGAGGTCCATCATTCCAATTAGGTAATAGATTAATGGATAATTTATTGATCCCCTTCAGGAAAGTTGGGTATCCAGTAGGGGATGGGACGATACACTTAAAGCTGTGGTCTACGATTTGAAACCGCAGCCTGCCCCTCCTTCCCTCACCTCTCCCCTCCGTGTTCCAAGATCCCGCCCCCAGCTCGTATCGGCTCATATAACCCCCCTCCGGCAGAGCTACGAGCGACTAGCACAATATATCAGCAGCAAACTCAATCAAAAACAGCTCAGCTCAACTGAAAGTATCAAACACGACAGACATCCCCCTTGTAACACACAGCAGTAGCCATTTCAATTGGACCGGCTGCAATGCGGGTCTGGCGCCGCCAGAGCGGAGCCGAGTGTGGGGGAGGATTAATCTTTCTCAGCCTGTCCTCCCCAGCTCAGCTTACAGTGCTAACGATTAGCGGCTAACAGGCTAACCCGCTCCCCTACAAGTTATTAGCCCGTGCAGGCACAAACTAACCAGAGTTATTCAGCAGACATCTCCCACTGTAGTAAACAAAGCCATTACCTGATCAACCAGGGGCGAAACGGCCGATGCTGAAGGTCTGACGGCCGGCTGAGGCTATTCGTTAGCCGTTAGCCCGCTAACAGGCCTCCACCCGCGGGCAGAGCTCCGTTGGGCCCGCGGGAGAGGGAGGCGGATTCCCGGGTTCGGCGCTAGGCTTTCCCGGCTCCATGATAGTTCAGTAGCTAACGCTGCTAGCTGCTCACCGGAGGTAGAGGGGAGGAGGCGGGACCATGGGCAAGATGCTGCGTACTGCGTAGTGAGGGAGACGAGGGAGAGGGGAGAGGAGAAGGGTGGTCTGCAGCCAGACTGTCTTGGGAGAGGGAGGCGGATTCCTGTTTTCGGCGCTAGGCTTTTCCGGCTCCATGATAGTTCAGTAGCTAACGCTGCTAGCTGCTCACTGGAGGTAGAGGGGAGGAGGCGGGACCATGGGCAAGATGCTGCGTACTGCGTAGTGAGGGAGACGAGGATTGGATGGACTCATGGACTAACTCACGGACCAATTAATAGTTGCAGGTTCTTAGGCTTGATTGGTCAGCTAGCATGCAGCTTTTCAGCGGATATACTGAATGGATTTTTTTCATTCTTTTTTGTCTTTATACTGTGTAGATAGGACCATAGGACCATAACAGCCTTATAAACGGTGTTATTAATATGTACAAAGCTTCCAAATCGTAGACCATAGCTTTAAACTCACGATACGCTGCACCTCGATATGCTCGGGTCACTATATGATATGTCACGATACAATATCAAAAAAGTAAAAAAGAAAAAATATTACTGTGTAATTACAACTTGTTTGTTTTTGTTTGGGTTGCACACAGGAAAACACAAGGCCTAACAGGCCAAACACAAACAATAACACTCTCTAACCCTAGAGAGGTTAGAGAGAGTGTATGCTAACGAGCGGTAGGCTCGTTTTCGCCGTCTTCGTCTTTTGTAATGAGAAGGCCAAAATACCGCCAGACAGATGACTTGTATCCAGGTGGAGCGTCCTCAATTTCGACCTCATTCGACTCCATTATTCAGCTTTTTGGAGGCAAGGCAGTTGGTCCTAATGTTTGTTGTCGTCACTTCTGGTCACATGTGCTGTTACTAGAGGTAAGATCGGGCCTAAAAAATCCAGCCCGACCCGACCCAGGCCCGCGGGTATTAAAGCCCGACCCGGCCCGAGCCCGATCAATAAACTCGATTTGCAGGCCCGAGCCCGAAACAAACCCGAAATTTTATATTTTATTTGTGAGGACTCAGGAGGAGGAGGAAAGGGAGGGGATGCGTCAGTCAGACCCGGACAGAGCACTGCTCCGGTGATCACATTTGTGACGATGCCTGTGCATAATAATAACAAATTAAAGCCTGTCTTTTGTGACGAATTCTCCCAGTTAAACAAGACTGTAAGATGCATATTCAATAAACATTTATATCTTTTATATTTGTGTGTCTGTTCTATCAGGTGTGATAGTTCATGCTTCATTTCGTTGGCAAAATGCAGCAGCCCATTTGACATTTACTTTAATTTCTTCGAGTTCGCAGAAAAAAAAGCTAGTTTTCTTAATGTTAAAATAATCTACATATTTTTATGATCATTATAAATGCATTTACACAATGAAATAACGCTGGAAAAGTTTGTCAAAGATTTTTCTGTGTGTGCGGGAGTTCAGTCTCGGGTCTTGTCCTCTTGAACATCTGCCATTGAGCGCTGCGTAAAGCGCCCGCGTGTCCCAACTCCCAAGCCGTGTATTTGGTTATGACAGAAACAGAATACAGACTTCAGTCAGCAATGACTCGTGAAACAGGTGCCACTGCCTCTGGTTGAAAAAGCAGAGCCCTAAAGCTTCCAGTGCTCAGTTCCCTCTGTGCGTCAGCTGTATCTTCTCCTCCTGTCCCTTTACCTTCCCGACCGTATTAGTTAAATAGCAATTACCATGCAGCGCCTTCTCTGTTTTATCCAAATTATTTATTTTATAACAAGTATTCCTTAGTTTAATATCCATACATCATTTTAGTATACATAATATAGGCTATAAATATATGTTTATTAAAAAAAAGTTAGCGAGAGGGAAGCCCGACCCGACCCGACCCGAACGTAATAACTGACACTTTGGGCCAGACCCGGCCCAAATTTCGGGCCGGCTCGGGCTCGGGCTTAAGATCTTACCTCTAGCTGTTACGGGACATGACGTCTTTAGTTCGCGATCCATTTTTTTCAAACTTGATGCATTTCGTCAAGTAGCCTACTGTATCGCGATATATTGCCAAACGATATTTCATCCCATCCCTAGTATCCAGTACAGTAGTGGTGGTAATAACAGTTCAGGTCATGATCCACTGGTTTTGATTAGGGCATTGAACAGTCTAACGGCTGTGGAAGCAAAAGATCTCCTGAACCTCCCAGGCTTGCAGCACAGGCAGGTGAGTCTTCCATTGCTGCTGCTTCTCTGTCCATCTAGGATGTTGTGGAGGGGATGGTTACTACTGTCTAGCATGGCCTTCACCATGTGGTGTGTATGCCTCTCCACCACAGTCTCAAGTGAGTCCAAACTCCTGCTAAGCACAAAGCCAGCCTTCTTCACCAGCCTGTCCAGTCTTCTGGTGTTCCTATCAGTCTTGTGGCTGCAGACTGCAGCATAGACCAGAACACTAACAACCACTGACTGGTAAAACGTATTCAGCATTTCACTGCATTTATTGAAAAACCTGAACCTCCTGAGGAAGAAGAGCCAGGTCTGCCCCTTACAGGACATCTGTGTGCACCGTTGTGTTATTGTGCTAATCAACTTCAGGCACCAGCAAAATGTCAGTTTGTATGAATGTGGAGATTTACCAGTGTCTGCTGTTCCTGCTGCTCACTATAGGCCTGATCTACTAAAGGTTTACATGTATAAAAACATGTGAAAACTTAAGAGTGCACTGAGTATTATGCCTATCTATTGAGCCAAATAGCACACCCATCCATCTAGTGTTTATGTAGCTGTGTGAATGCTGTCATTTAGATTATGTTTATCTGGAATCAGAAAAGGAAAATTAAAAATGCTAAAAAAAAATATGGTATTAGAGGAAAGTGAGACCATGTTTATCAAAATGACAGACAGCAAAAAAAATGTGTTTATTTGCCTCCAACTCCATGACTTCAAACTTCATTTTTTATCTAGAGACTCTCTGCTCTCCCAAACTCTCCATGGTGACAGCCGGTAGCAAATGTAAAAATCCTCCTTTAAAGAGGATTGTCCGCACCACTTTTGCGCCTGTTAGTCATAGTAGATCACCTCACCTGTAACACGCCCACCAATAGGACGAGCAATTCCTTAGTTTGAACATGCAATTTAGCATTGTTATTTTGAATCTTAGAAGATCAGGCCTGATATCCATTTTATACTGATACAGAGGAAACTAGATGCCCTTAAAATCTGGGTCAACTCAAAAATCCCAAAAATAGTTATAGGCCTTTTGCCTTGTAAAGCCACAAATAAGGCTTTGTTTTTCTTTAAACATCCTGAATAGCTCAGCATATATTTTGATTATGGATTGGATTTTCCAACTCTAATACATAAAAAGAAATATCAGCAAGGCCCAGTCATCCCTATATATTTTTTAAAGAGGCCCTTGGTTAAAAAAACGTTTGGACAACCCTGGTTTAATGGCACACCAAAAACAGAGAAGCTTAATGAGCTAGCTGGAGTTGAGTCCAAACTCAGAAAGAATTTGTGTAAATGACATCAAACCAGCCTGAAGACGGACCTGACTCTTAAAGGATAAGTTCGGTTTCTACAGCTTTCACATTGTTTATAGAATGAAGTAGAACAATATACTCACCTAGAAGGCTTTCCTGATCCAAACAGTACTTCGGGAGATATTTAGATCCAAAATCGAGCGGCGGACATCTGTATAATGGTAGCACATAGGGCATGTATAGCGCTGCACCTAAAACACGTCCAAAAACTCATTAGTTTCACCAATATTTCATCATGGTCCGCTCACGCTACTCCTCCATTACAATCTATGTCGCTCCAGACATATTTTGTGGCTGTGCTGACCTCTGAACTGAAGAAGAAGAATGTTTGCCTCCGTGCATGCGCAGTACGGCTCATTGTTTCAGGGGAAGACCGTCGGCTACACAACGACTTTCTTCTTCCAGTTTTGTGCAAAATAGACGAATATCTATCGGATGAAGATGTTGTGGAGGAGAACTTTGAATATGATGGGTGTCCTTACAGTTTCGAGCCAGAGCTTACAGATGAGGAGCTCATCGAAAGGAGGACGTGGAGGCAAAGAGAAGAACAGCTCTCCAGAGAGTACTGCGCATGCGCGGAGGCATACGTTCTTCTTCTTCAGTTCAGAGGTCAGCACAGTCACAAAGACATGTCTGGAGCGACACAGACTGTAATGGAGGAGTAGCCTGAGCGGACCATGATGAAATATTGGTGAAACTAATGAGTTTTGGGACGATTAATGCAGTTTTAGGAGCGGTGCTAACATGCCCCGTGTGCTACCATTATACGGATGTCCGACGCTCGATTTTGGATCTAAATATCTCCCGAAGCACTGTTTGGATCAGGGAAGCCTTCTGGGTGAGTACTGTATATTGTTCTACTTCGTTCTATAAACAATGTGAAAGCTGTAGAAACCAAACTTATCCTTTAAAGCAGAGCTGGCACTCTGATGGTTTATTTACACTGCACCAACAACACACCTCATCAGTCAGGATCCGATACCATCCTTTATCTGCTCCTCACCTGCATTTGAATCAGCTGATGCCCCATCTATAGAAAAGTGTAATTGGACACGTGACTTGTCACTGTGCTCCACAAGCTGTCAAAAATAGGGCCCACAGCATAACACCTCCAAAATCCCTGAAAGTGAGCATGTTCACACTCAGTGGATGTTAAATCCTGCAGTCTGTCCCCTCCACATCACTGATGGATAATTCATCAATGCTAATTTGTCGGGTTAATTAATTCAAAGGGTTCATTAGGAAATTTAACTGAACAAACCGGCATTGACGTGTGACCCATTGTCATCATCACCATCAGTCACGGTCGCAGAAGGTTGAAAGTTATGGACGGATTTGATTTCTCCTGGCCTCAACACGAGGTCACTCATTAAGCCAATCTTGCCTTCAACACTCTGTCAAATGGAGCAAATCCATTTGATTCACGGGGCACGACACTCCTGTAATCGAATTTTCTCTCCAAAAATAGTTTGTCACTATGTATCACCTTCTGTGCCACAAAGGGGGCATTAAAGTAGATAAAATATATTTTATGGTTCAAATACCAATGATATGATGTAACAAATGTGATTAGGTTTGACTGAGTATGCAATAAAGGAGATTAAAGAGATCTTTGTTATTTTGCTCTACACTCACTGGCCATTTTAATAGATACACCATATTCAGCTGCTCCTGAACACAAATATTTAATAATCCAGTCACATGGCAGTAATTCAGTGCATCTAGGCACATGGACATGTTGAAGACGACCTGAGTTGAGTGTCAGAATGGTGAAGAAATTTGATTGAAGTGACTTAGAATGAGGCATGGTTGTTGATGGTATATCAGCTAGTGTGAGTATTCTAGGAACTGCTGATCAGCTCAAGATTTTCATGCACAGCCATCAGAAGTTAGAGGGCAGTTCTCTGAGGAGAACAGCCAGAGTGGTTGAGCTGATAGCAAGGCAGCAGTAAAAATTCATTACAGCCAAGGTAAGCAGAACACCATTTTGATCTCACAACACTATGAATCTTGAGATGGATAGGCTACAGCTGCACTGGACCACGCCAGGTGCCACACTTGTCAGATAAGACCAGGAAACTGAGGCTTTTGGACAACAGAAGACTGGGAAACACTGCCTCGTCCGATCAGGCTTGACTCCAGTTGGTAGGGTCAGAAATGGTTAACACAGCATGACATCATGGATCCAACTATCATCTGTTAAGGCTTGCCAGTAAATCATTCTTTAAACGCCACAGCCTACCTTAGTTTTGTTACTGACCATGTCCATTTCTTAAAAATCATAGTACTTCCATCTCCTGATGGCTTCTTCCACCAGGATGAAGCTCCCAGCAAAACCATCTCATACTGGCTCCCTGAACATGACAATATGTCCACTGTACTCAAGTGGCCTCCACAGTAACCAGGAGCCTCATTTATAAAGCTTGGTTATGAACAAAACACAAAACAGGGCTTGAAAGGTTGTGATTTATTAAAACAAACTTTGCGGGAGAATGTAGTCAACTTTGTATAATTCTTCATCAGAGTTCATCTCTGACTTCATTCACCTCACTGATGGTGTCTTTTTGTGTCTGCAAGACAACGTTAGTCAGGACCTGGCCACTCCAGGTGTGCCATGTGCTTGGGACGCACTGGTGCTGGGGACAGCCAGGCCTTCAGCCAAGACACACCATGTCCGGAACTAATTCTACAGTGACTGAGGACACAACACATAAGTCCACTGTCTTTTCACAAGTCTCTGTTAAAATATACGTTTAATAAACAGATTACATTGTTCTTCCTCTGTGGTCTCTGCCAAATCTGGGTCTCCCTCCTTCTCCGAGACTAAGCCATACACACTGGCCGTCCCGAGGATGGAGGCTACTTTTGACCTTTGGGCTTGGCCGTGCTCTTGCCCCGCATGTAGCCAACACACTTTTGTGGTGCCACACCACTCTCCTCTTAGCCTCCACCTTCAGGTCCGACCACTTCTTCTTCACCTCTGCACGGATCACTTTGTGGTGCTGTTTACAGCGGTGACAACGCGCTGCCACGCACTCAGTTTTCTTTTGTTTATAGTGCCTCTACTGCGGCCACCAAATAAAATAACCTTTCGGGCCTCCACCTCACCCACATGTACCTCTATTTCTGTCTCGGTGAAATTTCTCTTCTGCATCTTCTCTGTCATGATTGAGCATAAATGCCATTGATCAGCAGGTTTATTGATATAACAAAACATTCATATGGCACTTTGCATTGACCATTCATAGTAACGTGTAGAGAGCGGGATGTGAGGTGAATCCACCCGGACAACCTTCCAGGTTGACTGAGATTTCTGAAGAGAATAGTCCCTGCAGGTGTGAGCATGGGAGCATTTTTTCAATTTCAGCTTTTGGGTGCACATACACTTTAAGTATGGATTCTACTCAATGTTTTTGAAATGAGGCCTCTGATCTCAATCAAACAGAGAGCCTTTGTGATGTGATAGAACTGGAGCTTTGCATTGTGAATGTGAGGCCGACAAATCTGTAAGGGTATAATGCTATTGAGTCAATATGGACCCAGATATCAGGGAAATGTTTCCTTGTTGAACCTATACCACAAAGAAAAATAGGAAGATTTGAAGGCAAGAGGGGTCCAGCCTGACACGAGCAAGGTGTACCCAACAAAATGACTGTGAGTGTGCATTGCTTAGTGCACAATGTACTTTTGTGCAGTTTTTTCTTATTTCCTTTTAATGCATTTTCACTCCCTATTTTGTCTCTGAATGCTTCTTCAAACAACCCTCTTTTTGTCCCCACACACACACACAAATCTGACATGTCCTTGACATTCAGTAGAGGTTCTTGCGATGTATGCCCTATTTATTTTCATGCATCAGAGTATTCCCAGAGTGGTTTTGGTTTGCATAAACTTCACCTGGTGCACTGCAGCTTTGAGTCTTCTTCTCAGTCTGATTATTCCTCTGTCCTGCTCATCCTTTGTACAACCATACACCTTTTGATCTTTGTTAGGGGATATTTTTTTTATCTATTTCATGAGAACTAAAGAATTCCACTTTCGCACAGTATTGTGTGAAAGCCAGCATTGTTACCTGGAGAAAATCAAATCAATACAAGTCTAGGTCTGTTTCCAAAACATACTTATGGAGCCTTCGTCTGTCTGAACAATTAATTCTTTATACTTTAAACTTAGCAGAACATTCTTCTGACTGTCCTCTTAGTGGCAGTCTGGTTAGAGCTTATTCAGTGGACGCCAAGTTAGCTTGACTGTTTATTGAACTTAGATACAGTACATGTTTTTCATTATAGTATGGGACATATTGCCTCAACAGTGAATGTTGTGGAGATGGAATTGAGGAGGAGGAGTTAATCCCCCCATTTGCTCCATCTCCAGAGGTAGTGCCACAGGCGTAATAAATTGTAAGAGGGTATCCAGCAGCGGAGCCCCACGGTGAATTGGCACAAATATTACATCCTCGCACTGTGAGTGGATAAGTCTTGAGGTGAAATGATTTTTTGTGGTATGAACTAAGAGCTGTAGAGAGAATTGAACAAAACAGCAGTGACATTATCTGCCTGGTTTTCTAAAACCAACATACTATAAACTCATCCTCAATCCAACTTTGGATCAACCTACTAGCAAATGGAGAGGCCAAATTTGAAGGGATATTTCAGCTTGGAAGCCAACTAAATACACAATAAGAACTGAATATCTTTGGTTGCTTGATAGCGTGGACTTTAACCTCAGTCCCACTGACTTTATCAAGCTGTGATAACTGAAGTGTTACAACCAGAGATGAACATGTGGTTAAATCTTATGCACTCTTCCACCTGTATTCTTGATGTAGTTCAAGATTCAAGATCGCCTTTATCGTCTCAGAGAGAAATTTGTTTTGGGCCTTTCGCTGCAACCACATAGAACAGTACTATGACCATAAGATAAGGACAAAAACAAGACAATAACACACAATAAAATTGTAAATACAAAAATAGGTATGGATAAGCAAAGTGCTGATCTGTACAAATCAAAGTGCTAACTCATTGAAGCTCATTGACTAGTTTGATCGCCATAGGTATAAAAGACTTTTAAATCTGTTTAGTTTGCATCTAGGCACTCTGAACCTTCTGCTCGATGGTAGCAACTCAAACTTACTGTTTAGGATATGTGCTGGGTCATGTATTATTCTGTTTGCTCTATTCAGTGTGGCCTCTTCGTAAATACTCTGAATGGAGAGGTGACCTTTAGTGCCAATGATGTTCCCAGCAACTCTGATTATTCTCGTCAATTTATTCTTATGCTGAACAGACAGGTTTCCAAACCACACTGCGATGCTGTATCTAATTAAACCCTCTAAGACCACCCATCAACATTTGTGAATGAGTTTGTCTTAACACTGTAACAGCTATGTTGACAGAGGTTTGTGCTGTCTAGTCGGGGTTAAGAAGCAGGCACATGACTCTCCCTGGAGCTGCATTATTGTGAGTTATACTTTGAATGTAGGGGTGGGAAATATGGCAAAAAAATCATATCATGATTTTTTAAAAATAAAATCACGATCCCGATTTTATCACGATTCTTTTTTATGTTGATTTTTCTAGACTAATTTGCATGTTTGACCATTTTTTCCCTATGTTTAACATATAAACATGCAAAACCCTAAAAGAAAAAAAAGACAATTAAAGCCAAAGAAACTTTCTGAACAGGTTTTAATTTAAATAGTGCAGTTTTCATAAAAATGTGCAATAAATGTAAACAAAAAAGGTAATGAACAACAATATCAACATTATCCCTTAAAGTGCAACAAGTTAAAACAAATGTTTTTCTAACTGCAATGTCTATAGCCTGAGTGAATAATGCAGGTGTTTTACAACAGATTTTTGTTCGGACATCTTCAAGCTTTCATCTCCTTTTCTTTTTTCCGCCATGACTTCATGCTACATAACCAAACAGGAGATCCCACCATGCACAGCATGTAATGTGCAACGATTGGCTAGTCGGGTGCGCGTCAAAGTCTCTGCGCTCACACAGACGATCTGACGATCTTTCTGCTCTATGAGATCATCCCCACGTTATAGTCCTTAACAATTTAATATCGTCATATCACACACCCCTATTTGAATGACGTGTTTGTCATCACCTCCTCCAGCTTCTCCAAAAATGCTGGACCATGACTACATTAATTCAATGAAACCAGGCTTTGAGGATCACTGCTCTAGACTCCTCACATACCCAGAATTACACACTGTGAATTTTGATCATATTGCATAGTTAGACTTCATCCTTCAAACAGGAGTATGTGGTAGCCAATCTAAATGTAATAACACAAGTGGAAAAAGTATGAATGTATGTCCTCATGGGCTAACCATATCAGATACGATGAATCAAAGTTGGATGAAAAGTGAAGTGTTCTTATGTAAATGTGGGTTTTTGACAGTGTTCAGTTATAACTGAGTCAGCAAACCTGTGAGCCAGAGCAGAGAAACCATGACTGTAGAATCAGAGTCACCTTTGGTCTTGAAACAAGATGTAAGACAATCCAAAAACCCTGACTTAAAATCTGAAGATCTCTGAGGAGGGACAAACCTGAAATACAGATAAGAGTCGGCCTGTAAGTACTTTGACAGAAAGGCAAGATAAGCAGAAAGCTAAATCTTCAAATACCCTCTGAAAGTGACTGTAATAACAAGGAGACTATGATTTTTATCTGTGAGGTTATTCTAAGACCCTGTGATGACTGATGACCTGGTTTGACCTGATTGGTACACCATCAGAGGGATTTATGAGGGAGACTTCTACATACAAAATAAAACGGGCCTCTTCCCTTTACACAGCTTTAGAGAGGCGGACTTGGTCAATAAAGTCAAACAAAGTTACAAGGAGGTTAGTAATAGTTTGGGGAACATCCACACATTATTTGCTCTGCTGGCTGCTTCTGTGGATATAAGGCAATGAATCTGTCTTGCAAAGTCTTTAATATTTACTCAGCCCTGGCTCTTTTGGGGGAAAAGATAATAGAGTGAGGTGGAAGAGGAGAAAATGATAACTGTAAGAAGTATAAGAAATGTCGTTTCCTATCAGGCAGTAATCTTTCTCTATAGATTTATGTGAAAGTAGTTTGGCTGCACTGACGGCCCAGGGCAATATGTCTGACCCGCAGAACAAGCTCTTTAGAGAAATCCAACCACGTAATGTGAATGGATTCATTTCCAAGGGTCTATAAAGAGAATTAAAACTGTGAGTTAATTCAGACATTTTCAAAACTTTTTTAAACAGCATAAAATAGCATTTTGAGCTTTTCTTTTATGATCATTACTAACTTAAAATATGACCTTATCACAAGCTTTTACTTACCATCAGTCCTCTCTTTTATTTGAACATTATAGATGTTAATGTTAATACTAGAATGACCTCTTAAAGGGACTGTGAGGAGAATCTGTTTCCGGCGACATGAAGACTCTGCTACCCATGAGCACGCTTGGCGACTGTCGTAATGCTGCGTTCCAGTAACCTCTGAACTGGGAGTGACATCATCTCCGACTTATCGGCGTTCCAGTTGAAGTCGGAAAAAAAACATGCCAATCTACCAGGCTATTGTTGGTTGTTGTTAGCACACCCTGTGTTGTTGTATGAAGAATGTGATTATCACTATGGCAGCATTTTTGTAAATATAAGTCTAACAATACTATGTATACAGCTGATCTAGAGCGACACACCCCAGTCAGAAGTGCAAATAAATTGATTATTACAGGAGCTAAATAACTGTTCATACTGGGGGCATCCATCTTCGATTGTCAACTCAGAGGTGGCGAGGTTTCACCGAGTTCCCAGTGGGAAATTCCGACTTCGGGGGACGTTCCAGTTGTAGTTTCCTAATCGGAACTCTGAAATTCGAACTTCCGACTACAACTGGAACGCACCACACGCCAAAGCGTGTGTTTGTTGATGCTAATAAAAATGCAGCTCGGACCTTCCTCAGAACTTTGCATTGCTTTACAACTTCTTTTTTCAACAACTTACAGGATGCAAAGAGACGAGGTAATGTATCTCTTTCAGGTTACGTAGCGGTAGTTTTTGATGAGTGACAACAAGCAGTTTTTGGAAAACTTAGTATTGTAGTTTTGTAGCCGGCTATATATCGCTACTTACAGCCCGGTGCTCTAAGACGTGTCCGATTAATATAAATTTGGTCTAGTTTTAATTGTCTCGGTCCCGAAATTGAGTATACAGGCCAGTCCAGCCCTGTACAACCCGACCGCAAGGCTAAGGAATAGCATTTTTAGATAACTTATTTTGATGCTATAAAACTCATCGTAAAGTGTGTATTTCTATCAGGCATATATCTAAAAGTGAGACTTTTTTGTAGTTATTTAGAAACTCCTCACAGTCCCTTTAACCATAGTTATTATGGGTGATACCTCCTTCACAACCATATAAGAGAATAGGACCCCTTGATAATGAGTTGTCACCTCTCAAGGGGCTATCTCCTAACAAATTTCAATCCATTTTTGACATGTGATGAAGATGATTTTATGGTCTGGGCATCCATGACATTGTCGCTATCATCCCCTTTATTTTTAAGTATAGCCTTGTAAACAAGGACATACCAATGATTCAGTTTTGCAAGTGCCCAGTGAGAGCCAGCCAACTTGATTTACACAGCACAATGATGAGTTAGCACCTTGAGATTTTTTTATGAACCCTAAAGCCCCAAAATAGACAGCATCCAAAGGTTTAAGGCATTGAGAGGATGCAGGCGTATATAAAACATAGCCATAGTCCACAGGGGCATAAAAGCAGCAACAAAAAGATCCCTTTTAGCAGCAAAAGAAAATCAAGCCTTATTTTTTGAAGTAAAAGTCCATTCACAGCTTAAATTTGCTCAACAGGAAGCTTAATGGACAAAGAATCAATGAAAATCCCAAGGTATTTATAAGAAGATACAGACTGAATCACATCACCCTGAAATGTTACAATAGAGGACGGGCTCTGTGACTTTTTTTACATTATAAGTTTTATTTTGTCAGGATTCAACATTATTTTAATTTACGCAGATTACCCTGTTCTGTATCAAAGGCCTCTTGTAATAAACCAAGAGCCTGATGCTGTGTCAGAATGGAGCAGTAAATAACTGTTATCAACATGCAAATGAAAATGGGCATTTGACATTTTGACTGATGCAATTGAAATTAAGTGTAAATAGCAGTGGCCTGGAGACTGAGCCGCGCTACCACAATTTAGCTAAAGATATTTAGAGGTAAGACCATTGGCCTGAACATACTGAGATCTGTTTGTAGTAGTGAACAAACCGAGAGACAAACTGTTCTGACAGGCCAATATTGTGCAGTCTCTCTTTCAAAATGGTGTGATCAACTGTATCAAAGGCTTTTGACATGTCAATAAAGAAGGCTGCACAATGTCCTTTTTTGGACAAAGATTCAATAAATTCTTTGATTTTCTTTCACTCACAAGAGACTTGTGAGTCTTGGCTGACACAGAAAGCATAGAAATTGTCCTGGAGTCATTTTAAACAGACATGTCACCTTCTCTCAACAGGGCATATAAAAGGTTCTAACAAATATGGAACATCAGGTTTCTTAACATCTAAAAGTCTTAGTGCACTCAAGACACAATAATGGCTGAAAAATTAAAAAGCTGAGGTACAGCTGTCTGTCGTACTGATCTGGCATGGAGTTTTGCTTGGGTAGTTTATTAGAATCAAACAAGGACCCAGACACAATAAAGTGCTTGTTGAATAAGCACTTCTGCCTTGTCACCGATGTTTTGCCCTTCATTGGTAAAGTAGGAGTGAAGCTCAATACCTCTCCTCGAATTCGATAATGATCTGAAAGCCTTCCAGAAAGTGCTTGGGTTGTTAAGGCTTTCAGTAGTTTTTTGTTTTTTAATGATCAGCTTCCGGCATTTTGATTGAAACTGTGAAAACTGAATTTCCTAATTAGCTATATGTACTTAAGTTTATCAGCTAACATTGAATTCCTTGTCTTAGTAGGCTATTTATTGAAATAACAATAAAAAATTGCAAATCTATGTATTCTTTTTTATTTATGTTTTACAATGTCCAAAGATGATCAGAGTTGAGGTTTATTCATTGTTTGCTGTAAATATACTGTATGTCCCTGTGTTTGCTAGTGTCTTTCCCTCAGCCTGTAAGGTGTGTTTGGACTATGACAGAGTGCTTTGCTGCTCCTCTACCATGCAACGCTGCTCTCCCTCTTTGCTCTGGAAGTAAAGGTTAATGATGCTGACATAATGACAAAAATACTGAAAAGCTTTTGGACTCCTTAAAACAATAATGCTAGCATGGAAAAGTAATTGAGAAACTTGTCGTGGCATAACTGCCCATCACTGCAACCAGTAGTATGAAAGCTAAACTCTGACTGTAATGGAGAGGAGACACACGGCCTGTGGACCACTAATCCTGTCTTTGGTGGTCGTTTGTTTTCTTTAAACGTGGAGATGTATTTTTCAATCAAACCAGCACAACAAGTTGGAATGGTCAGTGGGCACTGGCACCAATTCTTAACAGCTTTTCTCCATTTTTAGGTCATGACCCTGTACTCCCTTAACAGGTTATGCTACTACTGTAAGTGCAGGGCCATAACAATGAGGGAGAAAAGCTGTTAAGAAGTGGTACCAATACCCACTGACCAGTCTAAGTCTGTTGTTTGCCCTTTTCATAACAGTGACTAGAGGCATTTGGACAGCTTTAGGAGTTTTACGATACTGACAGGTGCATTTAAGGTTAAAGATTTAAACTGGTATATTGATCAGATTGGTATGAAGGCCACAACCAACTGATGTTGAAAAAACCATCATTAAAAGTAACCTTATGCATCAGATTTTACTGTAATTGGAAATAGGCTGACGTGTTTCTGAGCTGGTAGAGAAAAGTGACAGATTTGCAGGAGAACAAGGTTGGCAGGTGTTGTGGAGCGACAGAAAAACAGGTTATTTCATGACAAGCTGGAGAAGCTACACTTCAATTAATAAGAGAGGATGTACAATGCATAGAGGGAAGCAGACAAGAAAAATGTGAGTCTGAGATTTGGCTCACATTGTGACAACTGGTGAATGTGGCCTGGGTCGACCTTTGTTAAGAGGAGTGCTAGTGGGAGACCTGAGTGTATCCTCTGAAAGCTTGAAAAACCCTGTTAGACACGTATTGGTGGCATAACATTTAAGTAACTCATGAAATGTAATGTATATAATGTCATCAGCTCACTGGCTTGTGTTTGATTTGATTTAAACAAAGTAACAAAACTGTTACTTGAAGTTCTCAACATTGTAATTCAAATACATTAATCTGTTTAAGCAAACAACTAACTTTTTTTAATTGGCTTTGTCAAAGTCTTTCCTTTATCCCAAAGTATCACTCCATCAATCAGTCTCTAAAACCCAGTTCTTAAGGTTATTTATGTATTTATTTAATGTGTATTTAACAGGGACGATACATACAACATTGCCACAGAAAATGAGAAAATGTAAATGTTTATAAGACGTGTAGCTTCAGCTAATATTGGACCTCATGTTCTATTTTGAGAAGTACCAGTCAACTTTGACTCAAGGATGGTCTTTGTGTCTCATAATTGTGCTTTGCATCCAAACATATTTCAAGAATGTGTTCGAGAGTTGTATGTCCAGCTTTAAAATGTGTGATCACTGAACCCCGTGTTCATCTCTTGCTTGGAAACCCAAGGTCTCAAGACCATTACATAGTGATTTTTTTCAAACTCTGCACAAACGGCCTTACTAATCCAAGGGTTAATAACAATTCTAGGTCAAGGCCATGGTGTTAAATATCATCTCAACCTTGGGATCCTCAGACCCTTCAGAAATACTTTTAGGGCTTGTTTTAGAAATTCATACAAGGACACTTACTTAAGGGTAGAACATTTAATAAGATGTTAAACTAGCCATTTAGAAGCCATGGGCCAAAGTTAAGGCTTCATGTTCAGTCATTGCTTTTCCATGCAATATTACAGGTAGGTGTGACAAACTGTTTTCAAACTTTGTATAAGCATTCACTCTGTCTCAAGGATAAATACAATACAGTTTGAGTTGCACAGGTCAATTTTCTATCATTTTTGTCTTGTGCTAATATCTTATTAAGGAACACATTATCTAAATAATGTTGAGGAATTACATTTGAATGGAGCAGAAATGCCCTCTATTACTCAGGGTTACGGGTTTAATAGGTTTAAGGTCAAAGCTTCTATACTTATTATTTATCCTTTGCTTATGGAAACAACATCCTGTCTGTTAGCAAGATTAGTAGAGAAACTACTGACAGATTTTGCTATAGTATTCATGAGATGTTGGTAATGGCCCAACTTTTTAATGATAAGATTTTGGTGGTGATCCAGATAACCACCATTAGTGAAGGATTGTTTTTGCTCTATAACTGTATATTTAAGACTGATTTCAGCATGTTCTGAGTGCTAGATGTGGGGTTTCAAGGTCACAGTACCATACTGTGATGCTAACGTTATCATGGAACTGTTGCTTATTAATGTAACAGCAATATTTGAGCTACCTTGGTGGCGGTTTGTGCTCTCTGCGTGCTATTTAGTATTTTCTTTGCTTTTGTCTGTCTGTTTGACTGCTGACAAGATAAGCACAAGCAGTCTTTTCCTATCTCCATGTAATCTAAGCAATTCTTTAATGGATATTCCTTTAATTTTAAGGATTGCCCACTCTGGCTCAGGGATGGATATCTAAGAATCTGAAAGTCATCAAGCAAACATCACAGCCTGTTCACTTACTATTCATCTCTTGCTTGTGAAAAGAAAATTCCCCAAGGTGCCCAGAGTGAATTTCAAGACACTTTATGTACCGCGCTAACTTTGAATTCAGGATGAGCTTACTAGATTTGGATGTTCAAGGCCAAAGGTCAGGGTATAGAAGCCTAATGTCATCTCTTGCTAAAGGTTAAATCACAAGAACCCAGTAAGGAATTTCTGCCAAACTCTGCTCATATTTGGTCTTTGAAGGATCAGTTGATTATGTATGGGAAGTCATAGGCCAAAGAAGAAGACATACTTTTTTAAACCTTGGGGTGACATTTAATCCTTTTCTCTGTGTTGTTATACACTTGCACGATGAGCATTCACTGAGGGAGAGATTTCACAGTGATGGTACAAGACAATTAAAACTAGAGCAAATTTATATTATTCAGATACATCTTAGAGCACTGGGCTGGAAGTAGTGAGATATAGTCGGCTACAAAACTACGATAATAAGTGTTCCAAAAATTGCTTGTTGTCACACATCAAAAACTACCACTACATACCTTGGGTCACATCTTTTGGTGCGTTCCAGTTGTAGTCAGTAGTAGGAATTTCCGAGTTCCGAGTAGGAAACTGCAACTGGAATGTCCCCCGAAGTTGGAATTTCCCACTGGGAACTCGGTGAAACCTCGCCACCCCCGAGTTGACAATCGAAGATGGATGCCCCCAGTGTGAACAGTTATTTAGCTCCTGTAATAATCAATTTACTTGCGCTTCTGACCGGGGTGTGTCGCTCTAGATCAGCTGTATACATAGTATTGTTAGACTTATATTTACAAAAATGCTGCCATAGTGATAATCACATTCTTCATGTGATATTTGTGAACAACAACACAAGGCGTGCTAACAACAGCTAATAATAGCCTGGTAGATCAGCATGTTTTTTCCGACTTCAACTGGAACGCTGATCGTTGGAGATGATGTCACTCCCAGTTCTGAGATTACTGGAACGCAACATTACGGCAGTCGTCGCGCATGCTAATGGGTAGCAGAGTCTTTATGTCGCCGGGAATACATTCTCCTCATAGCACCTTTAAGTCGGGAGTTTTGGGGTCTCATGCTTGTCCCTTGATTGCAAGATTTCTGCAAATCACCCACTTCACCCACTACTGTCCATACACTGTCTATCAAAAGCTTGCAGAGCCTGACAGCATTTCCAGATTTATACATTCCAATAATAGAATAAAAAGTTGAAGAAGCCTGTATTCAAAGTGATAGTGTTTCAACATAAAAGTTTTGAGTAAGCTCTATCATTTCAGCCAACCTAATGAAATACAAAAAAGTGCAAAATCATTTCAACTCAATAGTTCTTTTTTTGTTTATATTGGCTGAATCTCACTTTACATATTTATGGGAAGTGTTTTGTTTTGACACTCTCGATACAAAAAGGCTCTAAAAATGACAAAAACACAATAGCAGTGGGGTAAGTAAGTGACTGTCCCTCCATTTTGCTGTGACCACTTTACTTTTAGTCTGTCAAAGCAACAAAGAGGCTTGTAGAGGAAAAGTGAAGGTGATGGATGTTACTCTCAAAAGTATTACTCTGCAAAGTTTAAGGCTGCTGCGTCACTTTTTCCTATTGTAATTTTCTTTGCTGATAAGTAGAGGTGCAGAGGTTGGAAAGTGACTTTCCTCACTCTGCCCTCATTTCACTGCAGACAACACACACTGCTCTCCAGTACCTAAAAGCCTGAAGCACTGATAGAATCTGGATGTGGTGAGAAATCTGACAATGCAGAAGAAAAGGGCTTTGTAACCCAGATCGCACCGACTACTCAGCTGAGACCAATGCAGGGTATTTGCCAGTATTCACAGAAACATACAATAAAAGAAATGTGTTCCTTTTCATCTGTGTTTATTGAAGTGATTGCAAAGAGTGTTAAGGACACATAAGGACAAAATAAGAGCTGTTGTGTGCAGCATTAAAGTCTGTTATGATTCTTTGATTACCTTAAAACACCTTTATTACTGTATCTATGGAAACTGTTGCTCCACGCCTCTCTTCTGGAAGATATAGATCCATAAACTGGGCGACTGTCATCTATTTATGGACTTTTGTGTTGATTTCAAATAAAATGTATTCTGAATCAGAGGTCACATGGATTAAGTCAATTCACAGATTAAGATATGAATGCATTTAATGGTTTTAGGCGTGCACACATCCTTCTGTCTCTTTAATGCACCACCTGCCTTTCGCGCTGTCATTGCCGGGTCTTTCGTGCAGCTTTTCCCTGCAGACAGCAGGTGTCAGCTCTGATTGTCAGGGCAAAGGGGAGATCTTACTCTTCAGCGGAGGTTTCACTCATGCGGCAGGTCGCTCCAAGCCTTGCACAGTGTTCTTTCACAGTACAGTACAAGCAATCCTTTGCCATCTGAGGGATCATCTAAGGATAATCGATTGCCTTTTAATGTTCTTTGACTGATTAGATTTATACAAACAAGACTATATAGTTGCGATTAGCATTCTGTCCGTAACAGTTCAAATGCTATTGGCTTTGTTGTGAATCTAGTAGCAGCTTCTGGGTCTACTGTCAATCAACACGTTAGTTCTCTTCTAGTGCAAGGGACAACCCTGCCTGCTGCTGTTGAGTCGCAGAGCCTCAGTAACTGAAATTACAGACAGCACATGTTTGGCCATTTCTTTTGTCCCATTCCAGTTCATAATCATTATAGCTGTTATGTGTAGATATTAGCATGACCTTTCTATCCATGGTTGACACATCTATCGCAACTATCTTTGGCACCATATAGGCATGAGGTCCCTCTTGAAAATGGGAGGTCTACCTTTAATACATTTAACAGACAAATATGGTAGGGTTGCACTTGTGGTCTTATTTTTAGTAAGACTTTTAATGATTATACTTCTATAAATGATCACCACAACCATTCAGACATGAGGACCCTCCTGAAACAAGATGTTGCATCTCAAGAGGATAATCTCTAATACATTTGTTTTCAGCAGAAACAAATTTGACGACGACAGGTCTGTGGTTCATTGATCTGTCACTACCTTTAACTCTTACTTTTGTCCACTTGTCTCCTCTTATCTCCCTTCCTTCACCCTCACACCCAACACAGCATCGTGTGGATTTGCTGTTCATCATGAGACTGGGATCCACATTCAAGATTTCTTGCTGCTTAACAAAAGGGTTTTTCTTGCCACCATGATGGAGGGATTCATGATTAGCTAAATGTAATGTGATGTGTTGGATTCACTGCTAACACAACGGATTTTTCTGATATTAACATCAGGAGCTTTTGGCCTTTCTTTGGTGGCTCAGTAAACTTTTTCATTTTGTAAGTCTATCCAACCATTTGCTGTCTCTGGATCCCTGCTGAAGAGTCAGGGAAGGTCATGTTTTGATCGGCAAAGAAAAAGGTGAGGATGCCATTGCTTTAATTATCCCCAATTTTTCTTTGTTATATTTCAGACTATTAATTAAAAAGTCTGGCCCGACTCATGGAAAGGTTAGCATCGGAGCAATACCTTCATTAAGGCAGAAACTATGCACAAAACCAGACTGACCCTGTCTTTTGTCCCTTCGTCTGTCTGTATTCTCTACTAACATAGCAGACATGAGTGAGGATAATAAGTCCTGCTTCCCCTGAAGCACACTTTTCCTGAGGCAAACCACAATTTGACTTGTTTTTAGGTGAGGATTTGAAGATAGCAGAGGTGTCACATCAACAACAATCAGGAGAGCAGATCAAAACTCTAATCTCTGATTTAACGTCGTCCCTGCCGGCAGAAGCACAGCTATTAAACAGGTGTAGCTCTGTGTTCTTAAACACAAGCTCAGTGATTGGCAAGCTCAACAAAGCTGAGCACAATCTCTGTGGCTTTAAATTTCTAACATGGCTTTAAATGTTAAAGAGCAGGTAGCAGGTGCTTCTGCTGTCTGCTGCTTTCAAAGAGGCTTTCAAAGATAGGACCTTGCTCTTGTGAAGTATGAATCCTGGCTTGTTTGGCTTTTCTCTGTCCTCACCACCGCTATGATGTCACTGCTGGGAGGCTCAAATGCTGTTAGAAAGCTGCACAGATGTGCCCCATGTTTCAAAATAAGAAAGAGCATGGGCAAGCTGCAACGATTCCAAAAGAACTGTTGATTTTGTTGCAAATATTAGCTCATTTTGAATTTTATACCTAAAACTTGTTCCAAAAATCCTGTGTTACATCACCTTTCCTTTTAACAACACTCAATAAGCATTTATGAACGAAGGACCTTTACTGTTGAAGCTTGTAGTTGATATTATTTCCCAATTCTTGCTAGATGTACCATCTCAGTTGCTCAAAAGTCCAAAGTCCCTGTTGTCGTATTTTGTGCTTCAGAACCCATCACTCATTGTCAATGGGATGACAGGTCTGTCTAATACCCACACTGTTTTAAATTGAAGCCAAGCTGTTGTGAAAGGTACAGGGTGCGGCTCGGCATTGTCTTGCTGAAATAAGAAGGAACTTACAAAACATATGTTGCTCCAAAGCCTCTATGTACCTTTGGGTTTTTATAGTACCTCACAGATGTGCAAGTTACCCATGCCATGAGCACTAGCACTGCCATATACAATGTGCTGATGAAAATCTGGATGGTCTTTTCCTCTTTAACAGAGGATAGGATATCCATGATTTCCAGTAACAATTTGAAATGTGGACTTGTCAGACTACAGCACACTTTTCCACTTGTGGCAGTCCATCTCAGATGAACCCAAATAAGCATTACAAATGTTGTTGATATGGCTTTGGCTTTTCATGGCAGAGTTTTAATTTGCACTTGTAGAGGTATTGTTAGTAGTTTTCTGAAATGTTGAAATATGCAAGTTTATACAGCAATGCAACCTGAAGGATTGAAGGTCACTGGCATTCAGTGTTGGATTTTGGCTCTGTTGCTTAAGTGCAGGGATTTCTCCAGATTCCTTGAATTTTTGGATGATGTTATGGACTATAGAATATGTAGTAGGGTTGTCACGATACTAAAATTTTCAACTCGATACCGATACTCAGGAAATATATTCGATACTCGATACTATTTTCGATACCACAAGGATAAAAAAAAAAGAACCCAATATTTAAAAGAAACATTTTTATTAACAAAAAATGCAAATATAACCTCTAGGAAGTCGTGCAAAAGTCTCATTTTCTGTATTTTCTTCCTAATGCAAAAATAATAATACAATACAAAAAATATTGCTGCATCAGAACAAAATAAATGCTCTTTGAAAAAAACAAAATTTTAGTTTTTTCCCTTATTTGACTACAGTACAAGTACAAACAAAATCTCAATAAAAAGTGCTTTGTTGTTGTAACAATCAGGATAAGTACATTCTTGAATGAAAAGGAAAACAAACAGCAGTCCTCAGAGCTGCAGTTTAGACCTATAAATGTCTGAACTGTGAACTATAATATTTAGCCTATAACAGTGCGTATACTTCTGATCTTCAAGTATGATCAAATTCTGTCAACTCAGCAGTCAATGCAAAAATCAAATATTGTTTTTTATGCAGACTTACACAAACATAGTGGTGCAGTTCTATGGTTTGTGTTCAATGTGGATTTTAATGTTTCCTATAAATTGGCGGTCTGTGAAGGGACCAAATAGGAGGGGCCAGCGGGTCAGAGTTCAGAGGAGAGTCAGTGTGTGTGTGTGTTTGTGAGGGGGAGAGAGAGCATGGGAGAGAGCCGATAGCAGGAGGTGTAGAGATTACTACTCACTGTTTTGTTCGTGAATTAAAGTTGTAGTTGGCGTGGTCAGAGCCCACAGTGACTGCTAAATAAAAGAACAGAGGATAGGATATCCATGATTTCCAGTAACAATTTGAAATGTGGACTTGTCAGACTACAGCACACTTTTCCACTTGTGTTTTGCCTCAGTCCATCTCAGATGAACCCAAATAAGCATTACAAATGTTGTTGATATGGCTTTGGCTTTTCATGGCAGAGTTTTAATTTGCACTTGTAGAGGTATTGTTAGTAGTTTTTCTGAAATGTTGAAATATGCCAAAACTGTTTATAGCAGCAATGCAACCTGAAGGATTGAAGGTCACTGGCATTCAGTGTTGGATTTTGGCTCTGTTGCTTAAGTGCAGGGATTTCTCCAGATTCCTTGAATTTTTGGATGATGTTATGGACTATAGAATATGTAGATGAAGATTCCGAGAAATTGTAAATCACAAATGTTCTTAAACGGTTTATTTGCCCAAGCAGTTGTACAAAAAATAAACCTCTCAACCTTGGTTTAAAACAACTGAACCTTTTGGGATGCTCCTTTTATGTCTGATCACTCACCTTTTCAAAATAACCTGCTCACATGTGAAAAGTTCCACACCGGCGTTTTTGATCATTCCTAAGGCATTCATCGAATACAAAATGGGCACACCAATTTGCACATTAAATATCTTTAGTTTGCAAAGTATTCAATTGAACAGTGAACAATTGCCTGTATGTGGAGATGGGCTATCTTTCTTCTCGAGTCCATCATTATAAACCTGATTCCTCTGTTCTGTATCTTCAGAGACATCTGTGTTGTTTATTTAGGCCTCCAGCGGTTTGAAGACCTTCAGTAGTTAATGTTCGTCAATTATCGCATGTAAGTATGTTTTGCTAAAATGAAATAGATTGACATAGAAAGGCTACAGAGTGGTAAACAAATGGAAGAAGCTTCAAAAGAAGGCAAGATAGATCAGGGATGATGATGAGTCCCAGTCAGCAGCCATGGGCACAGCACTGGCAGAAGTCCAGATGAAGGAAGCACCTCCACTGGCTTTGTCAGCAAATCACACCCTGGTTGTATAACCACTGTCTGATGTAAAGCAGCCAGAGCAGATAGCAAAGGATTAGACATTCAAACAGTTAAAGCCTAACTTAAAGTTTGTTTTTCTGACATCTCTGTCTGGGGCATGAGAGCAGAAGCACCTTCATAAATTCAGTGACAGAGACGCCAAGAGAGGAGGAGATTACGAGCCTATAACACAAGCCCGTCAGTGCATTTAAGTGTTAATTATTCTGCTTTTCTCCCCTCATAAATTTTAACTGTGAGCTTTTTGTGATTAAAACAAAATATCTTCCCAAGAATACCCTTTGGGACCAGGCATCCTTAAAACCCCTCTTTAAAGAATGGTGAATAATGACGGAGCTCCCATAAAAAAACATCCCCTGGAGGATCCTGCCTGTTTTTTTTACCCCTCATTCCGCGGATGAGCTGTTGTTTTTAAGCAAGGTCCAATTGAGCTCACCAGCAAACAATGGCCAGGCTCATTAAATACACAACAACTGAACCTCATAAAATATACTATAGCCTCTGGGAGCTCTAATTGCTTAATGATCAAGTTAGTGTACATTATATGGGCTCTATCAGGTGGAGGTGTACAGACGGCAATTTCCTCTTAATTCGTTTAGAGGATGGTTAATTTAACGGCTATTCAAAGACAGTAATGATCTACTTATCTTTCACACTGCTAATCTCCTACAAATAACTTCCTTCCCCTCTCTTGTCAGCACACACACTTACACACACACTTAATCAGACGCAAACTGTACTGTTTCTTCCCTCTTGATTAGCAGATCACTTATGCATATGCACACACTGTTTCTCAGCCGTGTTTGCTGTCCCACATTTATGTCTCGGTCTGTCCACAGCTGCCACTAGATGTCACAATATTAACACCAGGCATTGCAGCCTTAGCCAGCACCCAAACAGCCAGCCCTGAATCATCCCTGTTGTTACGTAAATGCTGCTAAAGGTAAGGTGCTGTGGATCCTGCTCATTCCCCTACAGGCGGAGCTCCCATCTCTTTTTTCCCATCTTTTCAGGAGCCTGCAAGATTATTTCTTAAAGAGCTGAGCAGTGCAAATGAGCTTTAAGGTCAAATAAATCTGAGACAAAAAGGGAGAGTTTTCTTACAATATTGACAAATGCAATTAAGTGACGTTATTTAGAATTTATTTATCCCCAAAGGGAATGATTCTTCATTGATTAAAAAAACAAAAACTCAATGGTCTCTTCCTTCCAATGGTCCTCATTGCTGCCCATCTTATCAGTGTTCACTCCTCTGTTCTTGGTAAATTATTTAGAAGCTGAATAAAAAACTAATATAAATAATCCAACAACTTGTGGAGCTACTACTCAGATTAGAAAAACTTCATTTATGAACCAGTGATAAAAAAAACAGATTTTTAAAAAGTGCTTCAACAGAAGATTCACATTAAAACATACAGAACATGGCTGAAGAACCCAATCACAGAGTAAACTAAGACAAAAACAACCAAATACCAGAGCAGTTCTTGTCTAATCTGCATTTGGCCACACAAAATGTAACCTGGTTATGGAAAAAAACTACCTTCAAGTAAAGCTATGGAAAAAAGACATAAAAATTGGAAACGAAATGATTTTGCTGTTTACCTTCAATGAAATTAGCATTGCCATCACTTCACAAATTAGTCGCGACCTTTCAAAAATGATCTACAACCACAAACTCCAATGAAGTTGGGACGCTGTGTAAAGTTTAAAAAAACAGATTACATTGACTTGCTAACACTTTACAACATATTTTCAATTGAATAGACAACAAGCACAAGATATTTGAAGGTCAAACTGGTGATTTTTAATACAAATATTTACTCCTTGAATTTGATGCCTGCAACAACGTCCAAAAAAAGCTGGGCAAGGGCAACTAAAGATGTGGAAAGTTGAGGAATGCTGTAAAAACGCCCATTTGGAACATTCCACAGGTAGGCCTAAGCAGGTTAATTGGATACAGTTAAAGTCCATGATAATGTATAGAAGGAGCATCATTTAAAGGCTAAGTGACTTACAAAGAAGGATGGGCGAGGTTTACTGCTTTGTGAACAAGTGCATGAGTAAATAATCCAACAGTTTTAGAATAATGCTTCTCAACATGCGATTGCAAGAAATTTAATGATTTCATCACCAACAGCCTGGCAATCTAATACAACCAAAGATTTAAGAAAACTGGAAAAATCTCTGCATGTACTGGCAAGACCAAAAGCCTAAATTGAATGTCTGTGACCGTTTGATCTTCAGTCTTCACAGCATTAGAAACCAACATCATTCTGTAAAGGATTTTGCCAGATAGCAGACAATTAGTCTCGAGTCATAGGGACTCAGACTCGAGTCGACTTGAGCCGCTAATGAGATGACTTGCAACTCGACTCAGACTCGGGAGAAAATGTCTCCAGACTCGACCAGACTTGAGACAACATGATTCAGAAAATTGCACGCACTCAGGCTTTATACGTATGAAGAGCCAGACAGGAGATATACACCGCTCTTTCCTTTTAGGTTCACTTTATTGATGCTCCATTCACAGTACACTTGTCTGTCACCTATTATTGTCCCGCACACGACACAGTACTACACACATACGTTCCTACCACACACCCGCTTCTGCTACAGTGATGATCAGTGGGCAGGGTACGTGGGATGCAGGTTTCAAATTAACAATCGCTATGTCTTCTGTGCTCAAAGTTATTTTCTTTGCATGTAAAGAATTTCAATCAGATGGAAAATGAAGACACGCCAGGAGCATGACCTGCAATGCTTTGATAAGCAAAAAAGAGGGCACAACATCAAACTTTATCGGCCACCTGAGGACACATGAGGCCAAGTAAGTGAAACCTGCAAACGTTAGCCAGGTAGCTAACGCTCCTGCCACAGGTCAATATGGCAGGAATGTTAGCTTTGGTTAGTATGAAGCAAGCAAAGCTAACATTACTAAAGAGGGTGCAGGTGTGTTGTATGTGTGGGAAGATAAAGTTTCTCTCTTCAAGATAAAAATCAGAGTGATATTTGGGTGGACTGGGGAACAATGGTGAGGGCCTAGACCCATCATTACCTGTTACTCGACTCGACTTGACTGTACAAAACCTGTGACTCGACTCAACTCGACTTGCCCACAACAGAAAAAACTTGGGACTTGCTTGAGACTTGGATTGGAGGGACTTGGGCAATGTCTGCCAGATAGACTCTCGAGCACACCAGAAAACCAGAGACACAAAGTGGAAAAGCGTGCTCAAATTGTTTTTGGAAATCATAGACATCCTATAGCACCTGTCCTGCCCTCCTGTAGTCACTTGTTCATGGGTGTGGAAGAGTCTTTTTGACATGCTCTTACAAACAATTGTCCATACGGTTGTCCATGTTCAGGTGATGTTCCCATCTAATGTTCAGGAGGTTACAACAAAAAATATGATTAAACAAATGCAAAAAAAGAACTGATAATGTGATATGGTTTAGCTGTCTGTAAATAAAAGACGTAGTGAGCGAGCCTGGGGAGCAGTAAAATCCACATGACCTTTCACTCGATACATCCCCTGATTACCTGCCGTGTGCTTATAAAGAATAATGCCACACTGCCACCAGTGGAGACCTGACGTAACCTATTAAAGACAGACAAACAGATGTGGCTCAGATACATCCTATTCTCCAGGTTAAATAGATAAAGACCAGTCAGATTACTATCAGCTCATGGTATGGGGGTATGTTGGTACCCATGGCATGGGTAACTTGCACATCCCTGAAGGCACCATTAACACTGAAAGGTTCAGGTTTTGGAGCAGTATATGATCAAGTACCTGCTTATTTCAGCAAGACAATGCCAAAAGTTCAAAACAAAGGGCGAATGCAAAGAACTGAACCTGCAAAACTTGAACAATATTTTTTCAGTTCCAAAACACGTATTCAGTATTGTTAATAAGGGTTGAATACAGTGGTGAACATGCCCCTGTCTCAACCTTTGTGGATTGTTCTGCAGGTATTAAATTCAAAATGAGTGATTATTTGCAACAAACAGGTAAGTCTATCAGTTAGAACATAACTGATTATTTTGATATTTTATTAGACTCCTGCTCCTGTATTTGTGTGTGTGGTTTTTCCCATAGTCTTTGTTTCCCAGATTGGACGTGGCTACTTGATGCTGGGACTCACTCCATGCCTCACACCTGTCTCTGATTTACCACAATCACTGGAGCTTCTTAAGCTTCTCCTCCACTCCATCTCCAGATGATTCATCAGCCACTGTTGGCCAACTCAACTACTTTCAAGTATCTCACAGTGTTTTTGGGAAGATTGTGTTTTTAATGTGTTTGTGCTGACTCTTTGTCTGCTCTTTTTCTCCTCCAGTGCCTCCTCAAGCCCAATCTCCATGATCACTGCCCCACTGTCTGGACTCCGTCATCACTTCAAACCCCCTCTTTGTGTTCCCTATTGTTTTTTTATTTACTGTTCACACAACGTCCTAACTTTATTGGAATTGGGATTTGTGCTTCATCTGCAAGCATGCCGCATTCCAGGTCAGTCCGATATTTTTTGCTGGGAGTTAAAACATCTTGCTGGTGTTTCATACAATGAAAGATCCAAGTCCCCAGGGGGAAAAGCACAGGTCCATTAATCTGTGCCATGGATGGATTGTTGAAGGCTCATGCTCACGTGTGATAAGGGATATTCCTTTCTTTGCACATAGATAAAGAGACACAGAGGTTCCCTTTTTGTCCATATGGATTTTTTTCAAGCCTTTACCTGCACTGAATTCCATGTGGACATTACGGCTCATCCTCAGAACTTGGCCACATTTCCATAACTTTTATTCTCCACACCTGTGCCTAGGTTTGCACTTCCTCTGGGATCTTTGATTATTCGCGTACTGGGACCTGAATGCAAAAACAGCACAGAACTATATTGGCAGCAACATGGACAGTTTCAAGGTCCTTCTCTTTTTGCAGGAGGGTGTAGATGTAGCCCTCTTTGCCTATTCAGGAGATTAAAACCAGAGGTGACAGCTTTGAAGACAGGATCACTACCAGATAGAAATCTCCACTGTTTCAGTCATGACATGCATACAGAGCTGTATGTATGAATGTTTCAGTGTCTCCTGGTTAAAGGAAGAGCAGTTTAAATACAGAACACGGAGATTTATACGTGTGTCCCAGTTTGAGGGTTTTGGCACAATCCATGATGTGCTGCTGATGAGACAGTGAGCATCCAAAGCACAGAAGGCAAATATTGGAAACCTGGTTTTATTGTTTGATTTAGTTTCTAAACAGGCAGCAGAATTGCTACACTGCCACTGCTTTTTACCTGAGGGAAGACACTGAATCTCCTTATGTCAAACTACAGTGTCAAACACAAAATACTTGGGTATATATGGCTCTTGATTTCAGTTGTTAGGTGCATCACTGCACATTTCTTTGTGTTATTGTTATTAGAATGTTATGGCCCTTTTCCATTAGCCCTACTCTACTCTACTCAACTCTACCCGGCTCTACTCTACTCGCCTTTTGCTGCTTTTCCATTAGCCCCAGGCGCCTGCCCAATGGGGTGCAGTGTCGCTGTAAACAGCTGATTAGCACCGCGGTGACGTCATTTTGAGCACGACACAACAATCTGTGGATTTTTGTCACAAACCGAGCAAAAAAGGAAGCAGAAGAAGGCTGCAGGTGGCAAGAAGAAATACCTCTTGAGAAGCACAGGAGAGTTTTGGAAGCTATACAACAGAATGAAGCTGAGGACGAGAGCAATCGAGCTGCAAAGAAAAGACGTATGAGGGTAAGGTAATGGTAGCTACTGCTAGCATGCTAGGTCGTTGCGCTCATGACTCATTGATAACGACATTGTCTGACGACAATCAGTAGCCGGCAGTCGGTGCCGTCATCTTTCAGTATCGACTCAGCTCGCTTAGAACCAGAGCGGAGTAGGTACTAAAACTAGCTTGTTTTAGGAGGTACCGGGCTAGTGGAAACACGCTGCAAATCGAGTAGGGCCGAGTAGAGTAGGGCCAAGGCGTGCTAGTGGAAAAGGGCTAACAGATTCAGGTCGACTGGATCTTCTCACGATTTACAACTGCTAAACAGAGGTTCTTTTCTGCCACCATTACTGTAAACCCCCCTACATATGCACCTTACTGTAATTTGGTTGGTCTAATGCTGTGCTCATGATGGATTCATGTTGGATCCTGGATATACTGTTCCTATGGATATACATATATATCATATGTATACTTTGAGTATGTATACTTTGAGTTACACTTGTTGTAAGAAAAGTGCTATATAAATAAAGTGTGTAAAGTGTCTTGAGATAACATTTGTTTTGAGTTGGTACAATACAAACAAATATTGATTGGTTGATTGAGGTCGTAAACCAATGTAGCTATGTTAAAGTGCCTGTAAAATATAAGATCAAAAGTAAGGTCAGACATCTGTCCAGTACACACGATACACACTTGCCAGCCATTTCAGTAGGTACCCCTAAGCGCTTGTTGACACAGTCAGTGCATTTAGGCATGTGGACATGGTCTGGACCAAAGGACCAAGTGACATGTTTTTTTTTCTCCTTTTTTAGTGAATTGAGAATTATTCTATCATACAAATTGAAATGCAGTAACTACATAAAACACGTAGGCCTATGTTGTACTGATTTGAAAATCTTTTTAACTAAACCATAGTCAATTGTTTGCTCTTAATTACAAATTCTTGGTGAAAAAGAGATTTTAATATTTTGTGAAGAGTAGCAATGCAAACAATTTAGATTTATTTCTGCCATTCAAACTTTATTTCTTGAAAGTTAAAGGGTGCAAAATGTCTATGGTTAAGCTTGTGGGTGCAACGGCTTCCTGCTTGATTACGTAAAGTGTTGCTGCCTTAGCACTGGAAAAGAGACAGACTGAAAACAGGAAAGAGCACAGATATACATTTTGTCACAGTACTCATTTGGAATTTATGTTTTATGGGAGCTGTTGATACCAAAAGAGTACTTGTAAATGTATCAATACTTGGATACTTGATGTTGATGCCCCTATCTGCATGAGACACATATAAACCCAACAGTCACAATGCAAAACTGGATGAGCTTTTTACTAGCTTGACCAAAAATTAATAATTCCCTATACCTCCTAAATTCTACTTTATCGTTTTTAACAAATATTTCTGGGGGGCACAAGACTGCCCCCAAAAGCAAAAGAAAAATGGGTGAGGGGGAGACTCAAAGGCAAGTGGCATCTAAATGTTGGCAATTGACCTAAATACTTAATATCTGAAATCAGAACAAGGTAATTACGCATTATTATAAGTTAATGTTTTTTGTTCTTCATGTGTTCTGATTTATGGCCTCTTTTATCTGCTGACAGTAGTTCTAAAGGAATAGAAAGAAGTGTTTATTTCTTTTGTCATGGACAAAGTCTGTGCTCCTTTTCCTTTTCTTATCATCCAGAACCAATTGTTCCTTTGTAAAATAATCATGTAAGAAGTCATTGTATTAGTCATTTTTAACTCTTTTGTGTAAAACAACATACTGAGCTTCATTGATAATGCTTGTTAAGAACCTAGATAAATATAAAAATCCTGTTTATAAATATTGCTTGATTAATCATGAAAGACTGATAATGAAGTATAACTTTCGGACGCGCTACAGTTCACTTATCAGTCCAGGTCACCTGAACTTGCTCTCATTTTAATGTCTGCGTTACTAATGGAAAGGTTTTCTCCATGATATAGCATTTTAAATGGACCTGAGCGAATAGTAAATGAACCACATCCATCTTCATGACACTGCATTGCAGGCTACTTTCCTCCAGAATCTTCTCCAGATGACCTTGCTGTTTAAGGTTTTTTTGTTGCTGTCCTATAGCTGGAGGAAATTTCATTTATTTTCCCGTGATCCCAAGAAGAGGACTAAAACATCCGATATGCTCATACGGCTGTGAAATAGTAACATGAAAATGAGATGACTTATAATACACTAAAGACTCATGAAACTATCACAGGCGATGAAGTGAGCTGCATGTTGACTAGCTGAGATTGCACTTATTGTTATGCATTAAGTCTGTTGATGGGTTGGTACAGATACTTTTTACTTTTACTTACGCTTCATTTGTTGCATTGTCATTGAAGAAAAAAGATAAATGAACATTATGATGACTGAAAGAAGAACAATTAATTTTGATGTCAGTAAGTTATTTTTCTTCATTCTGTCACATTCAGTGATGCCACTCAGATAGAGTGGTGCAGTAGGGTAATTCTACAGAAATGTGGATTTTTGGGATGGCAAAATGTCTTTTGCTTTATTTCATTTTTTAACATTTAAACTTCAGCTACATTGTTACATATGCCATTGACTTTATGAGTACACATAAATGAAAGCTTAATGATTTTTTGTTTTTTTGGTATATTTATCACAAAACACCATTTAATAAAGTGTATCCACACATCTGATTGTCACTGGTGTTGCTGATTGTTACCCATAGGAAAGGTAACACCAGTGACAGCTTCACAAAAAATGCCCTTTAACAAAATGGCTGCTGCAGAGCATGACACAGCATGTTACTAATCTTGATCTATTCACTAAATTATGTCTTCTAAATACATTTTTATTCGTTTGTTTGCAATTCCCTGCCAATAAAGTTGGTAACACCAGTGACGTCAACTAAAAGCTTCATATGAAATCATGAGATAAATGTTAATATTTCTGAAAACTGAAAAAGGACAATGTTCTTACCAGGGTCCCTCTTCATAGATCTTCAAGAAAGAGGTCAAAGGAAGTCAAGTGATGTCATAAGAGTGATTTCTTTTTCCAAAATAAAAGACTTTTGTCACATGGTAACACCAGTGACATGACTGCAGGGGACAACTACTGTTAAATATTACTGATTAGGTTCATCTTGTCTTCTTTGAACATAAGTGTTTTAGTGTTCTTTTTTAAAGACAAAAAGGTATGGTTACCTTGACATGTTTCGACGTTACTCTGCCGTCTTCTTCAGGAGCTGTCATCCTGACAGCTGTGACGTGTCTTTTTATCAGCTGTTTCCGGTAGCATCAACAGGGATGAAGCTCTCACACACCTGGAATTCACTTCTCCAGAGGCCGCCAGGCAAGGGGGGACGTAGCCGTCGGGACAGATCACGTGATCAATCTGTCCCGCTACTACCGGAAACAGCTGATAAAAAGACACGTCACAGCTGTCAGGATGACAGCTTCTGAAGAAGACGGCAGAGTAACGTCGAAACATGTCAAGGTAACCATACCTTTTTGTCTTTAAAAAAGAACACTAAAACACCTACTGTTAAATATATTTTATAATACTTATTTGGCATTTTGTTTTAAAATGTAATTTATATCATATATTTGATAGCTATTTATTCATTTTTGTCCTTTTCTTTTAGAAAAACATATTTTTAAACTCAAAATACAGCACTTTTTCTCCATCAATGACTGTGGGGACGAGCACTTTTGTTGTGGTTGGGGTTCTAAATAATTGATTAAAAAGCAAATATTACCAAGCTGATGGCTCCAAATAGTGTGATATCTGAAATAATGTGTTTTTTAAATAGAATACTTTAAAAAATCTAACACAAACTGTTTCCTTCAGGAGTAATATATCTCTTAAGGCTAGGGACAAAAAAAATGCATGTTTCTGTAGAATGAGCCAGTAATGAGGTCAAGGACAGCATGATTACTGTTTCGGTTCAGTTACACCAGGTGGACAGTCCAATACATTTCTGTAGTCCATCAGGTAAAAGAGCCCATAGGCAGTGTTAAGGCATGGGCAGACCCTTTCAAGGCATATAGGTGACTGGATGATCTTTCCATCAGTCACAGGCCAATCAGATAATGTTACTGTATTACAGAATGTGAGCCACTTTTTAAAACAAACTCCTGTCAAAACAATTTAAAAGTGATGCAACAACATCCTTTCTATAGAGAAGTCTGTAATGCTGTTTGTTTTCTATTTAATAAATACATGTAGTCCCTATTTAATGCTTAAAGCTGGGGTCGGCGATTTTGGAAAACTGGCATGGATTTGAAAGTAGCATCTCCTCAGGGCTCCGCCTAGCCCCTCCACCCCCGCCCCCCCCGCTCACATGCACGCATGCGGATGATGTATCCAGAAGACTGATTCAACTCCAAACCCTCAGCACAACGTGTTTGTTTTACACTACATTAAGTCATGTCTCAGTCAGCGGTGAGAAAACACCAAACAAACATGTAAAGTTAGTTAGTACTCACAGCCGATGTTGATCGGGGTATAGGTAGTTCCTCTGACATTCTCCACATAGCTGTCAAATCTCCTGTTTTGGCCATGAAACTACCGTATTTTCCATATTTTATCCTCTTTTCCGCCGTCCTCCTGTATCAGTATTCTCCCATAAACCTCCAGTGTGATGATATAATAATAATATAAACATTCCTCTGCCTCTCCAAACTGAGCTCTGTCTCTAGCCTGAAGGGGGCGGTAATGCTCCAAAATGATGGATGCCAACCGCCATAAAACCAAAGTAGAAGAAAAAGCCTCGCGAGAACGTCCGCCTGTAGTAGCCTGGGTGGCAGCTATCGTGAGATTAGACCAGCAGCACAAACTTAGAAAAACAAAGAGTTTATTTTAGATTTCTTGTACATCTGTCTTAAAATGTGAGGGATACTGGAGCTTGGTTGGGGTTGTAGGACGGCTCACAGCGGGCTTCCCTTATTTTCAAAGACAAAACTTGAAAGGTAAGCATTCTTCTGCGGACTCTGATATGTACAAGCTCGGCTACGCGCACCAAATCTGTGCACTCCGGGAAAATGCACGCGCAGTAGGTGGGCAGGATGGCGACGGGATTTGATTGGTTTAAAAACAGGTATCCCGGCATGATTATTGGTTGGTGTTTTCCCTGTTTTACTCCTGCTGTAGTTAGCAGATGTTTTTCGCTCGGTTTTAAGAAGACATTATGAGTTGATTACCATCGGGCCATAAAGACCGTCGCAGACCCTAGCTTTAAGTCCTGCGTGTTTTCCAAATTTGTAATATCTAATTTTGGTGGGACTGTGCAAATTGTAGCCTCGGTTTCTTGGTCTTAGCTGACAGGAGTGGCACCCTTTGTTGTCTTTTGCAGCTTGGGCTCATCTGGGTCAATTCTGTTTGTGTTGTGTCTTCTTGATTGCCTTTCTGTCATCTTTTTGCTTACAGAACTGCTGCTCTCTGAACATTTTCTCCCTTTTAAGACCATTCTCTGTCTACCTAGAAATGGTGATATGTAAAAATCTGAGGAGATCAGCATTTTGTAAAATTCACAGCCCATCCTGTTGGACAGTAACACCTATGTCCCGTTAAAAGTAACTCAAATAAACTTTTAGTTCCCATTCTGATGTTTATCGGGTCGTACTGACAGTGCTTGTGTGTCTAAATGCATGAAGCCACAGCCTTGTAATTGTCTGATTAGTAGAGTGTGCCAGTTTCAGAGGCTTGTTAGTGTAGGTGTTCATTCATATTTAAGTGTTTCCTTATTTAAGTAAATTATACATAGAAAATAACAGCCTTAGAATACCAACTGTGGCAACAACCTGTTTAAAATTATGTGTTTCTCTTCGTCTCTTGTCTTCTGTCTCTGTGTTTTTCTCTCTTATCCTCCCTGATAATGTCGAGGTGATCTATCAGTCAACCACAGATATCTTTGAAGGACATTTACTGCAGTTAATGTGCAGAACGTAGGGAGTAACTGGGGTTCATTACAGAATCCAATTATTTTACTGAGCCTCGAAAACAACCTGAATGTTGTTGATAGTTACATGTATATAATATTCCGCATAAATATTCATGCCTTTTAATAAGCCATATCCCCCTTAAGCGAGTAACAAATTATGAGATATCCACTCAAATTCTTAAAAGGCCTCAAAATGTTTTTCTATCGCTCACCCACAACATAACAGTTTTTCCACAAGAGACATTTTTCCTGGAGGGACAAAAAGTATGATTAGCCAAGCGCCTTTGGCTGCTATACTTTGAAAGACCTTGTTTGGGTTCGTTTGGGATCAAATGCAAAGAAGCCCCAAAGACACAACTGGAAATAGTTCACAACAAAATGCTATTTATCTGGAGAAGAGTTTGTTGGGCACAGACTTTCCATGGTTTAATTCAACTGTTATTCTAAATCAAGTGGGGCTTTTCGCTACCTGAAACTCACCTGATCGACCTGCAGGGCACACATTTAAATAAGAAAGGCACATAGTTGTTAAATGTATTGTTATAAAATCTGCTCTTCATGGTGGTTATGAAACATAATCATCCTCTGAGGAGGGTGAGAGAAACCAAACAGTTCACCACAAACTTGTAGGTAGTTTTTTTTGGCTGGATAAACCCACAGAATATTTCACAACGTGTGGTCCACACCAATAACTGGAAGGGACAGCACTACACACATGTTTAGCTGTGTTGCTCATTCCACAAATCTGCAATGCTCATAAGCTGTACCTTATTGTAAAGGTGACTAATTAGGCTTTTTTTAAGTTGTATAAAATACAACCCCAATTGGAATTATTAAAGGGAAAAAATAGCGATTGTAATACGTTTCCAAACTTTTATCAAGGAGTACATATACTTTTCTTCAGTTTGGATTAACTAAGTCTGAATGACATTTAATCAAAAACCCAACAAATCTCTCTCTTTCATCCACCAGCACATCATGACTGCCATTAGAAAACACAAGCTCCCTGTCTCTGTCACAGCTCTGGAGACGGAAAAAGTACAATCTGAGGCAGGGCCGGAGAATACGGTGGCCGTGAAGGGTCAAACTCGCTGCAACAAGAAAACAGCTGCAAGTCGAGAAGAGCAGCCTGTAATGACTTTACATTAGAGATGAAACGATTCCTCGAATATTCACGAGTACTCGATTACAAAATGTGTGTATAAAATGTGTGTATAAAATGCTACATTCTACACATTGCACCTTTAAATGTTCAGTTCCTGTGATAGACCCTCCTACCGTCTAAATACCAAATGGATCCTGATTTATGGACTGGTAATGACATTAATTCTAAGCGATAAGCTTCAAAAAGTGCTTTTACAACCTCTCTTTGACCGTCACAGCATAACATGTTCCATCTTCTGCTCCCTTCATGTTCATTCCTTGGCACGACACATGGTGTGACTGAATTTAATCCACTCTTCACAGAAGTGTGATGAATTCTGGTAGGACCACTTCACAATGTCTTCTGGCTTCATGGAACCAAGGAGTTGTGTGAAAAATGCACTGATTTTATCAGAATTTTCTTCTACAATCTGAAGGGAGAGGCAGCTAAACAGACTACTTTTACAGTTATGACATAGACCTCTCATCCATTCGTCCTTTTACTTCTGCTCATTCAGGGGCAGATGACCCTAGACAATTCTGTTTTCAGTGACGCGATCCAGCTCTTCCTGGAGGACACTGAGTTGTTCTTGAGCCACGAGGACTATTCTGTCCTTCTGGTGCAAGATGGACATCTCATAGAGAAGTCCATAAATTAAGAAGGCAATGCAACCTTGCTGCTGAAAAAAACTAACAAACTGCTGAGTGTAATGCTGCAAAATTTAGAAAAACTCATTACTTATTTTTGCTCTGTAGCTATGCACAGTAATGGTACTGTACAACTATTTAATGTACAGTAAATATGTATATCATAAAGAAATTAAAGTCTAATTCTGCCGTTTTTGACTGGAAATTTTAATAATTGATGAGGTTGCTTTATATCAAAGTTTCCAAGTTGTCTTTGCAATCATTACCTCCACCAAGGAGGTTATGTTTTCGGGAGAGTTTGTTTGTTTGTCTGTCTGTCTGTGAACAAAATAACTCAAAAAGTTATGGATGGATTTTGATGAAATTTTCAGAAATGTTCAGCATGGGAAAAGAAAGAAGTGATTCAGTTTTGGTGTTGATCTGGATCACTGTCTGGATCCAGGAATTGTTCAAAGGATTATTTATCATTGGGAGCTAGGGAACTGTGCTGCTTGGCGGAGGTCTGCACTCTCTGAGTGCTTTTCTAGTTTCTTATGCTCTGAATGATTCCGTAAAAAAATACTTGATTATGGACATTAACATGCATTATACACTGTTCTGAGTATGTGCTTCGAGCATAGTGGCACTACTAAAGGAGAGACATGTCAAAAATTTGAATCAAACTGCTAAACTAATGGTGTAAATAGTGAAAAATCACTCACCCAGTGCACACAAATTTAAGGACATGAAAGCAGAGACTGCTATGCCCAAAACAAATCCATTTATAATCAAGGCATCCTCCTTGTGTCCTGTGCCTGGCTTTATATTGAGAAAATGCATCCTGAAAGTAGCTGTTGATAGTTCAGGGTACACAAAATTTAAATATGTCAAAAACCATGCTTTGATTGTGTAAGCTTCCAGCATGTGGCATTTAGCTTCTTTTTTGCTGCTGTAAGACCAACCTGGAGGCCCCTTTTTGTTTACTGCTAGGCTTATCTTAGAGAGATCATTTTAAATGAATGTGAGAAGTTAAATGGACAAATGGGACTCAAAGATTTCAGAAAATCTTGGGGCTGCAGTCTCAGACGCAGCTGGAGGGCACTCCCAAAACATTTGTATAAAGGTACCAGAGGTCCACAGAACAGATATAACATGTAGCATCAGAAGCCATTTTCACTGAGTAGAGTTTCTTTGGTATTAAGTCAACCCTATGAATAAAACTGTAATGTATTTCTGAAGATCAAGGTTTCTGGATGCTAACATCCAGGCTCCATGCCAGTCAAAAGCTTGGTCCAAATGCCAGCCCTCCATAGACCATCTAATGCCAGCTGTCTGTATGCAGCATGCAGCAAGAGCAGATAGTTTGTGTACTAAACCAATTTTGCCTTTTACGCTGTGAAAGATTTTATGAAGTGCCTACAGTGTTTTTATATAGTATAAGACAGCACCTCAGCCATCTTCTTCATGCTCTCTGACATTTTGTCTCCACACTTAAGAGGGATCACTCCACAGTTCACACATGCATTAAGGAGTGACCAGGACTTGAACTCAAGAGTGAAACATGTGCTTGAACCCTCAATTATGCATGGATAAATCCCTATTTTTTTTAAAGAAACAGGAGCAGTGTTATTTTCTTGTAAGATTTTCTTGTAAGATGACCACTTTACCACTGATATTATCAGATGATCATCAGGAAGACTTCACTGTGCAGGTAAATAAGCCCCTGATTCGTCTTTTCCTCTCAGTCATGTTGTAGTTTCACAAAAGGTCACATCACTTTGACTTCCTCGTAGATGTTTTTAATGAAATGCAAAGTGTCATCTCTTTTTTTGATATACCTACTCTGTGACAGACTGATTTAAATATCTGCTTTTCAGATTTCTAGATGAAGGGTGGGCTGGCGTCTTTTGAAAGTCTGCAGTAATGTCAAGGGAACTTCTACCAGACTCATCCAATTCAGAGTGTGAATAGGCAGCAGTGAATAGCTTCAGAAATCCACTGGGCAAACGTTTAAAGACACTCCAGAGTGCAGCAGGATGGTGCAACAAAAGCTCTATAATTACTGTGCAGCATCCAGTTATGTGGAGTAATACACTGCAGGAAGTGCAGGTGATATAAATACAGAGAAATGGCAAACAAGTCAAGATTCAAGACATCTTTTTGTGAGAGCAATTTCATCAACAGCACAATACCTCAATGGGTTTTTTCAGGCTGATGCACTTGGGGGTCTAATGCAGGTAAAAGCAGAGGAAGAACGTCCAGAAAAACTACTAATAATGATGTGAGAGTTTTTTAATTAATAATTCAGGCGCCACAACAGACAGATTAACCCTTAAGGGACTGCAATTGTAAGGGTTCGCCAGTAAATACATTTGTATTTTTGTTCATTCTGATGTCATTTCTTGGAATATCTTCAAATACCTAATATCTCTATAATCCTTACAACTTAATCTAAAATGGTATACATATAAATAAACCATAAAAATTAGGTAAAGGTGTTCAAATTGTGTTATAAATTAGAAAATAGAAATATCGGATATGTTTTTTTCATTATATTTACTAAATATGCACACAAAACACATTGATCGAAATAATTTCCAAATGTAGAAAAATAAACAAAATATTTCTGAACACACCAGTAGTGATTTGAACAAAATACCTATTTTAGTTTTTGAGATATGATCATTTTTATGTAAAAACTACAGAGGCGTTTTTTTTTAGTTTGATCACTACTGCAGAACCAAACAAGCAATACTGAACATAGAAACTTGAACAAAATATTTCTCAGCAATATTGTTTGAACTATATACATTTTCCATAAACATATATACATTGCACATTTTAAACAATACACATTACATAGCCTATATTTTATTTTACAAAGAACCATTGTGGAAGTCACCATGGCAGACAAAACTCTCTCTCTCACACACAATCTCTCACTACATCAAACAACTTTCTCTCACTAAATAAAACAACTTACTCTTCCTAAATCACACCTTCATACAGTACCTAACTCTCCCCATCACAATTTTAATCAATCAGCCTGTCAATCTATCTATCTATCAATGAATCGATCTCTAGCTCTCTCACTATATGACCTGCTCTTTCCAACCTACACGTTACAAAGGTCCTTTGGCACCACACAGTGGTGGCGCGGGAAAATTCCCGGGTGATTTTACGCGAGTAACACAACGTAATGACGTAAATGGAGACGTCACATGAGAGACAGAAGTCTATGCTTTTAGCAGCAAAAAGAATGAGCATTCTAGCTAATGTTGTTTTTGAGTTATATCAGTTTAAGCAGAACTATGTAGACAGCGCGGTGGGCGGGACCGCCGGCGGGAGGTCAGTCCCTTAAGGGTTAATTGAAGTTTTTGCTAGAAGTTTAAATGAACACATGTAGATTGGGTTTGTCTGTTTATCATCTATGGTAGGGTGACCAAAATGTCAGACCTCAGAATAGGGACACTTTATTTTTACTGCAAACCAACATGTATGAGCTCCAGATGCTAAAGCAGTTTTCATTTGTGCATCTTTTAACACATACAAAATCTCAGATAAACAACCAAACCTTCACGTAAACAAGAACTGTATTTTATTACTGTGATTACAGTTAAACAGTATTTGAACAACATTTAGTTTCACAAGTTATTAGATAGTCGATGGATGGACTTCATTGATCCCAGGCTCGGAAATTGTGGTAATTCCCTATTACTCATAGGGAGTAATAACATATACACACTAAAACAGTCTAAGGTTTTAATAAAAATATACAATATAAATTAAAAACCATAAATAAAATAGATAAGCAATAGGAGTCCACTGTTGATTAACTGATTCACACAGGGCAGAGTAAGTCGCAGGGATCAAAGTGCAGCTTTTTCCATTATTATTGTATCAGAGTACAACTTCTGTGCTTGACAGCTATGAGTTGTCATTAGGGTGGCACAGTGGCATTAGATAGTGCACGTGCAAGAAGGTTGCTGGTTTGATCCCCGGGTTGGTCAGGGCTGTTCTGTGTGGAGTTTGCGTGTTCTTCCTATGCATGCATGGGTGCACCTTTAAGGTTGATATGTTAAAATAATTCTGATAGCACAATATTTTTTATGGGCCCTGATCATTCATGGACCATAAGATTCTTCCTAATGCTGTGTTCACACCGCAAGCGACCCAGCTACCAAAATCATGACGCCCACTGATGTAGCGTTGCGTGTCCATAAATACCTCATTCTTGTCACCGTTGCCGTCGGCCATCGCTCGGTGACGTCACGTCCGCTCGAGTTTCACTGCGATCATATCATATATCATATAATAGGATGTAAAAGGGGACGTTATTTCAGCTGTATCCTTTTCATTCACTTATCAACCACAAAACACTGCAGCTGATGCCCTGCAGCAGCATCATCTGTGAGTTTCCCACGGTCCGTCTCGGGAAACTAATGTCCTCACTGACTGATGTTTCCCACACAGACATGGATTGTTACTCTGTAGTCCGGATGAATAACTGTCGGGTTCCATCACACGTGCACACACCTGCTGAGTGATCAACTTTTTTTTAACTTTAACATCGCACGACAAGCCATGTGGTAGTGTGAAAAGCGTTCGTTTGCCTCTTATTTATTTATTAGAGCATTTACGCTGTTCATTTCTCCTTTGTACCAGGACTAACATTTCCTAAAAATGTCCTCAAAATCTGCTTCGAACTCATGAAGTTTTTAGCAAAAAATGGAAAACTTTCCTATCATGCAATGCTATCAAGTCAAGTCCTGAAACTGCATCAGTGCTCAGATAACCACAAGTATGAATCACTTCTTCCTTTTTCCATGACCAATATTCCCTGAGCATATCATCAAATTCCATTCTTAACTTTTTGAGTTACCTTGTTAACAAGCTTACACATGCCAGCAAAAACATAGCATCCTTAGTGGAGGTATTGAATCCTTACATAGTTTTATCCAGGTACCCCTGATGGAATACTTGTTGCTTTGTTCATTAACAGCATTCATACTTCTCTGAGCAAACACCCAAGTCTCTATTGGTACTGGTATTAAGTAACAGTAAACATCAGAGCACAGCACTGGAAAGCTAAAGCTACATCTACTTTCCAATGTTGTCAGACATAACTCATAAGGATTTACACTACATGTTATGATCTGATATCGAAGTGTATTTTCAATCAAGAAACTTAAAAAAATAAAAAAAAGTTCTGGGGATTTTTGAGTCCAGAGTCAATTTCTACAAAAGGAGGAGATATGTCACCTTTAATACTTTTTCTACCCAAAAGCTTGTCTTTCTAATCCAACATGGTAATAGTGCATAACCTTCACAATCAGAGCAGTTCAATAAGAAAAGACCAAATTTGAGTAAGGAATTATCCATGCGTGTGTGTCTTTGTCTACGTTTTCCACCCATCAGTCCCTAAATTATTGAACATTTCCACTGTCAGATAAGGAGAAAAAGTACCAAAAATAACTGACCTTTTCTGTGCCACTTTTAGGCACCCCTGTGATGGGGTGTTGAGCATATTAAACCGACTCTAAAACGTGGAGCCAAAAGTGCTGCAGTCAGCAGAAAAATATATGACTCACCATGTTCAAATAAGTTGTTGATTTAGAGTACTTTGTTTACTGCTGTTTTTTGTAAGGACTGTCTGCACAATACAAGGCGTCATGCAGTACTGGAGTCCTGGAGTACTCCAACGTTGCTCTTTGTTTACAATCGTGCTCTACAGGCTGTTTCACTGTGTCACATTGCCGTGACATAGCATGGCCAGCATGGCCCTCTCCTCCTGGCTGACATCCTGGCAGCTGGCGGAGGAAATGCAAACAAGATCAGGGTTAACCTCCCTGAATCATACAATTATTGGTGGTGGTGGTGCAGGATATTATATAAGATAAGGAGACTTTTGAGCAACTTGCTGGGACTCTGATGCAATGGAATGAGGCACTAACGTTGATACTTTTAAAAAGAGGCTTAAAACCCACCTTTTTAATCAAGCTTTTACTTGATTTAATCGACTTATTTGTTCCTCTTTTTTAATTCTTCTATTAATTTTTAACTCATTTATTCTTTTAGTCAAATTTCTTATATTTAATTCTCAATTTTTTTTTACGTTATTTCAGATATCCATTTTTATGTTATTTTATTTCTCTTTTTTATGTCCCCCTTTTCCTATATTTTTATTACTGTTTTAGTATGATGGTTTTAGCTCCAGTGCTTCCTCATGGGGGCTCTCCACACTGGGAATTGCTCCTGGTCCACTTCTGGGGCCGCTGCTGGGGGGATGGCTCTGCCTGCTTGGCCGGAGGCCCCTGTACTGTGGTGTGGGGCCTCGTGTCTGCACGTGGGGGAAGTCTCTGGCTGCGCTCTTCGTGGGCTGAGAGCCCTCCTCAGTGTTGATGGCCCCCAAAAGTAGCTTATTTCCTTGCCTCAGTCCCCAGCCATGTCTCTCTCTCTCTCTCTTTTATGACAGCTCGTATGAATGTGTGTGGGTATATGTGTGTGGGCGCAGGTGTGTGCGTGTATGTTGATGTCTGCGAGCGTGTGTCTGGATATGTCTCTGTATTTGTGTGTGTGTGTGTGGGGGGGGGGGGGGGGGGGGTCTGTTTTTATGTTGTTTTTAGCCTCTGTGAGGCACTTTATGTGTTGCTTTTAAGTATGAAAACTGCAGTATAGATAAAGTTTGATTTGATTTGATTTCATGAGGCCTGCAGGACAATATGCAGGGCAAGACTTTGGAAGAGCTGGACCTGGACACTGATGAGACGATTGGAGGTGCCTGGGGTGGGGGTCACGAAGAAAACAATGTGAGCTGACCTCAGATCAACAAGGAGTCCTGCTTGAACTTTTTCTTTAAGCTCCATAAAGTCAAGGTACTCATAACCAGAACATTTCACAAAAGCACAACTATGAGATTTTAAATTCTTTTATCTTCTGGCCATCTTTATCTCAGCTTTAAAAAAATACAAACGAACAAACTCCTGCAGAACAGTTCATTATGTTGAAAAAGTCCAGTCTGTTGAATCCCCAGTGTGTGAAAACACGTCTGATTGCCAGCTGTTTACATATTCAACAATGCACAATAATTTAAAGTCAACCGGTCTGTGCAGAACATCATCCAGCCATGAATTAATTAAGGCTTTCTGCTCTGATAAGTACCAGCCGAGAAGAGCGGGTGCTGTGTCGAGTCTTTCAAGAGTGTATAATCGTTAACTCGGCGCTGAGGGGAATTTCACTCATCCACTCTGTCCTCACCAGAACACTTGAAATACTGGAAAAATATGCACGCATGTCATGTCTGATCAGGACGCAGTGGATTGTGAACTTCAGTCTGGAATGTTGGAGGATATGAGAAGAAAGTTTTTAAGAGTTACTCTGATTTGCTATGACATTAACTCATTTCTGGGAGTCCAATGCGTTAAATGTTTCTGTCTGGGGTAGAGCATTGATGTCAACTCAAATTTTCTAACTAGATTTACCATGAGACAGCATTAAATTATTCCTGATTCAACTCTGCAACTGTTCTATTCTTTCCATTTGAAGATTTTGTATCTTTTGTCTCATGACATTGTGGTTTGCATGTTTGCTCAATAAGGGTATGGATAATCTCTTTGCTCTATCCTTTGGGACAGCATCATGTTTAGGTCAAAGTACCCTTGCTTGGTTTCAAAGTACTGAAAGTAAAAAGAGTATTAGCAAAGGAAAATTTGGCCATTCTATGCAAAATCTTTAGTAGCAAAGCAATTCACAAACAGAAATTGACGTTCCTATCAACCTAGAAGACTTGTATTGAGTTTTAACTATTTTTAATCAGTATTATCTTCAGAAATGAGAGATTTTATCTGTTTTACGTGTTTGTTTTTATTGCTACAAGCCTGTCAAGAACTCACCAATCTGGCAAAGCTTTCAAAATTCTAAATTTTCAATTTTAAAACCTACCTTCCTACCTTCCTCCGAAAAGGATTTGTATCCCTTGGGCATCTGTATTAATGTTTTTTTTCCTTCCACCTTTTAGTACATTGGCAGAAAATGAGCAACTCTGTCAGCATGCATAAATAGCTGGCCAATATAACTAGGATGATGGAGAGGTCAAATTTAGCTTCATGAAAATATCAGCATTTTGGTAAGTTGGTTGAAGAATGCAACATAAAAAAACATAATGATAAAAAAAAAGTTTAGGCACTATTTTTTTACTGTTGTAGTCTGTATGCAGAGCTACTGACAATATGGCGCTGAGCATTTGATGGTGAGTATGATGGAGAGTTACAGTAGGGTGTATAAACAAAATTGATAATTCTTGAATCTGTCAAAATAATACCAAATATTTCTGGTGGATGATCTTAATAATGACATCCAACACTGGCTGTTCACATTGACAATATCCGATAATATATTCAGCTGAATATCTCTAAACAACAAATAATGTTAGTATTAAAATGTTTTCTTTTCCCTTTAAGAGCTGATAAGTTTTCGTGGGATTTTCTGCATTAAAGAAACACAACTAGAAGTGCCCTGTTGCAACACGAGCAACTTATTGTAAAAAAAAACCCTGAAAAACATACCTGGATCTACATCCAAATTAAAACCCCACCCAGATGTTATTGCCTCGTCCTTGTTCCATCAACATTCCCTGAAAATGACATTTAATTCTGTTGAGATTTATTGAGTAAGTATAGCAAAATTGTGGAAAACTGTCCTATCTAATGTTAACAAGTCCTTTAACAATATCTGTATTTGCATCCAGATTCAGATCATCAAAACCTTATCAGATGGTCCTTGGCCAATTTCTGATCCGTCCTGAAATGTCATTAAATTATGATCTTAACTTAGAAATTTATCCTGTTCACGAAATAACAAATGTGAGCAAGAACATAATCACCTTGGTGAGGTAATACAGAGAACAGTTTTACCATAATGCACCAAAAACAGATTCTGAGAAACTGTCCAACTGGGGTCATCCTGCAACAGCCATTTTGAAGAGGAGTTCTGAGTGGTTGGACTGTGAACCAATGGAGAGCAAGCAAAGGGTCAATTGTGAGCATATGGTAGCAGCTATCAAAAATATATCAGTTAAGGCAAATTTTGATCTCCTTAAGAGAGAAAGGTCTGTCTGAAGGTGCTCCAAGATCAGTTTCTGAGTGGCTAGCAGCGTAACACCAATAGAAAGTTGCCACTTCAAACACCTTTTTGGGCTTTACAATTAGAAATGCAGTAGTTTTATTCACAAAGATCAGCTATGTTTCTTAAATATGTTAAAACAATATGCTTTATCTTTTCTAACCACACACATTCAGCAGAAACAAATATGATGAGGACAGATTTATGGTCTGAGCACCCTTGAGCTTGTCGCTTTCATCAGATCTTATCTTTAGTCCCTTCTTCTCTGCCTGAATTCAGCTCTGGATGTATGGATGTGTATATATGTGTATATTCAATATGTGGATATGCATTTAAATGTATCTATAATATGAAGTGTTTATCTTCTGCTCTATATTAAAGTGCCCTGAGATGACACTTGTGTTGAATTGCCGCCATACAAACAAAGATTGATTAATGAATTGATGGAAACACAAGCCTGCAGTCTGGCCATATTTGGTTAGCAAGTTTGCCACTGCCATTCACTCCAATGAGTACCGAAGCATCAAAGCTGAAAGTGGATGTTGGCTCAGATTTAACAATACGAATCAATTTGTAAAAAAGGGGAAATCATCCCTTTTAGTACCCTCACTCACTGTTGCTCCAGATGGTGTTAATTCACTTGTAAACACGTTTTTTTGTGAACAGATAGAGTAGCTCTTTGCAAATGGTTCCCTTAATGCACACCATCTTTCAGCAGCATGTAAACTGTTATTGGAGCTGCAATGTGTGATTCTTTGATGCTGCGATCTCTTAGCAAACAATGAATTCAAAAGGGTATCAGTATCAATGCACGCTCCTCTGCTCCTCTCTCTTTTTCTCCGTTAATGTGTGTATGTTTGAGTGTGTGTTGGGGGAGTTGCAACTCAAACAGAAGCCACTTTAATCTCTGTCCTTGAGAGTAATCTTGCCTGTGTGCAAAATGGCTCACTTTATCAACTTGGTGGCAGCTTGCCCTGCCTGGAGTCTGGAGGCAGCAGCAGCGGCAACAGCAGCAGCAGCAGTAGCTGCGATGCTTTCCTCCTGACAGCTCGGAGAGAGCAACCCAGACGATCACCTTCTCCAGAGGCCTGTGTGAGCTCAGCAAGGACAAGGAGAAGACTACTTATGCTCTACGACTTATCAGACTCCAGCTCATCCTACCAGTGACCCGCATCAATAGAAATCATATTAAAGGCAGCCAAGTTGTTTCTTATTTCCCATCGATTGATGACCAGATTTACTTGTTTTGTATTGATCTTTGCTTTGCTTTTCTCTTTCCATCAAGGCTAAGAGCAACAGCCACCAATTCAATTGGTAAAAAAGAGCAACTCGAGCTTGTATTCCTGTTGTATCTCTGGACATTATGCTGTTTAAACATTCAACAACAATCATTTAAAATCTCATCACAACATCTTTATTAATCTCATTACTCACCTCATAAAACACCGCTGTTGATGGCTCTCTACACCCTCTTCCTTTGTTGATAAACCAGACATGAACGTTTACTTCTGTCAGGACCAATTTGTCAAGAAAAGGATTTGGATTTGCTTTATTTGCATTTTCGTGCTTATTTTTGATTTGGCGATATGGCTCTGACAAGGGCTCTCCCTGCCTTTCTAGAAGTGGAAGCCGTACGTATAGACAGCACACATGCCTCTCCTCTTTGCAGCCCATAAAAGAAGTACCAATGACAGCAAGACATTGATTAAGTCAGAGAATAGCATAAAGGAGAAACTGAGGTGGAGCTGCATTGCAATGCAGCTTGAAAAGTGAGGAGGGAAGAGTGGGCAGGTTAAGGCAGCTTAAATATGGTGGTCCAAGTACATTTAGCCAATGGCAACTTAGAGGCAATCAGCTGTGGCAGGATAGCTTTAAATAAGCTGTTTAACAATGGGATGCTGGCATGTAAGCAATCTTAAATCCATGCCCTGCCAGAACTTATGCTATAGTATGGTTTTCAGCGTGTCGATATTCTCATCAAACTTTCTAAACAAGATGTGCTCCAAGTGCATAAACCTCCACAAAAGTATTTCCAGCTTTGCCAGGTGAGTTATTGTCCAAATTTTAGAAAAATGCCCTATCTCACATTGTTCCTTGAAAACATTCCATGGTCAAAATCAGGATTCAGATCACTACCAAAACTGACAAACTTCTCTTTTATGCCATGACCAACATTCTCTGCAAATGACATCAAAATCTGTTGAGAACTAGAATTGACTCGGATGTCAGAAACCTATGACCAACTTGCTGATTTGTTGGCAAATCACAAGTGTCTGTGTAGTATAACCTGTAAATTTCAAACAGTACAACAAACTATAAGGAGAAGGGCTGGAAGTCAACACCACCAAGGGCATCATAAGAAGCCAAATGCTAGCTGCATGTAGCATCACTTCCCCTTGATGTTGTCTGCCATGTTTGTTTACGCTGAAGTCCTGTTTGACCTCACAAGATTACAAGCTATGAGAGTTGAGGCCCTGGTTGTTGTTGAGTGACTTGGTTTGTGTGTTGGGTTTCCTGTCTATCCTCTGGTGGCACACCACATGCTAAAAGGAATAAACGTGTTCAGTTTGTCTTCATTGGGGATGGGAATTTATGTTTTTTATATCAATTCCTTGACAATTCTGCATATTGATCCCATTCTTTAATGATTTCCTGATAGATTCTGGGTCATTTTTTACTGCCAGAAAAGTTGGCCTACATAAGATTTTAGTGGCAACCATGTCAAACAGATGACATACTGGTATTCAGTGCCATAATGCAAAGATAAATGCTTCTGAAAGTTTGTGTTTGTGCTTACTGAAAGTTGCACATTAAATGTATTTATATCAAAAATTTAGCAAAAATTTTGATCACTTGTGCACCCTTTATTCCATGATTTTTGACGTTGTAGTTTCTGCTGACTTTCTCTCATGAAAGCGTGGTATCATTGATTTGTAAGGTACACTGAGCAAAGTGCTCACAATTGATAGAGGACTTGGACAGCAGAAAGACTAATGATATTGATTATTTGAGGGAGTTGTTATTGATTCTTAACTGGAATTGGTTTGAGTTTCTATTTGGGTGCTCTGGAAAGTGGAGACTATGGTGGATGGTGTTGTGTGTCAATCATCTGGTTGCACACCAGATTAAAGGAGTCAAATCAGTCATTGTGTGCCCTCATGTGGGGTCCGTCAAAATTTCAAGATTTTAAGATTTCAAGAATCTTCACGTGTGCCACACTAATATGCTATTCTTCATTTTCCTTGCACAGTTTCCTTCAAAACAGTCTCTTAAAATTAGAATTATAAACATTTTTAACCTGATTGTATCTTATTATCAACCAGTACTCAAAAGAACATTCCATGTTTGTGCAAATTAATTGACAATAAACTGCAATGCTCTCATTTAGATTTCTGATTCCTGATGATAAAACCTTGTGGCTCTTTGTAAACACAGCACAGTCTGCTTTCAATGTTCTTTCACCCAACTCTAACAGAATATGTGTGCTGGCTGCAGATCCAGGGAGCTTGCCTGAGGGTGAAAACAGCTGTTTTCTCTATTTCTCCTCACCAGCCGGCCCTCTCAGCCCTCAGAATCTACCTTCGGCTCGATGGCTGAGCCTGTACGCTGTCTGTGTAGGTTTAAACGGCAGTACCTAACAGACATTTGCATTTTTCTTGCAGCAACAATCTGAATTAAACCTCCTCATTTCTTTTTATGTTTTCAGAAAGGAAGATAAATATGTGTGTTTCTGGTTGGTTGATTCAAATTCAGCACATCTCACTGGTTGTTTTTTTCTCTCTGTATTCTGCCCAAACGCGTTTAAAATCCAAACAATGGTGTGTGGTTTTTTTTAACCCTTAAAAGTAAAGACTGCATTAAAATAGTGTGTTTTGCCTGCAGCTCAGGCTAGTCATTAGCCTCCCTGTGTGGTACAGTGTGAGGCTAAATTGGGTTAAGGAAAACATGCACACAGCCAGGTTGGAAAACAGAGGAGGGCGGCCTTTAAATCAGGTCATCACCAGAGGAAGAGTGTGTGTATGATGTGCCTTTGGAGCGGTTTGTACTCCTTTGGCCTGTATCCCATAACAACCACCTTCCAAAGGCAGCGGTCAAGAGCTCAGCATGGATACCCCTGTGGTCACCCTTTATAACCCCTTTTTTGAGGTTAAAAGAGGGTTTGATCAAGGGATTTGCCACCCCCCCAACCTCTGGTCAAATGCAAACGGAGCTTCTTCATGTCTGGAGCTCCCAGAGGGTCCTTTTTGAAGACTGATCCCAATTACAACCAGTGAAGCTGCAAAAATGAACTGTGGCTCCATATAGGATCTAAGTTTTTTTTTTCCATGTTTCCTGGACCCTGCTGTGATTACATCACTGTTTTAAGAAAGACAGCATTTAAATGTGAGGCAACTTTGAGCCAACCCAATCATTTATCCATGAAGAAATCTGAGAGTTTTCTGGTAGAATATGAGAGGGAGTCCAATTAAAGGCCTGACCCTTCAGACTGCAGAAAAAATTGAACAAATGCATAATGTTGTCAGCTATTTGGTTGCCAAAAAGAGCTATGGTAAACTTTAGAAGCCAATCTGTGGATGCCTTCACTCGTTGTCAAGTTGCTGTTGGTGAGTGCCTACAGCCTGGGGATTACATCCACGTCTCGAATGGCCGACCCTGCTTGCAAATTCAGCTGTCATCATGTCAAAGCAATGTTTGGGGTATTTATGCAGCTTTCATGTTGCCACATACAGATGCTCTACCAAACTGTAGGGGGCACTGTCCTGAAAAAGTCACACCTGTAGCATGGTTTACAGGAAGTCATCAAAGAAGAAAGTTTGTTGTTACTGGCTACACCACAGAAGAAGAACAGGAAAGTTTGTTCTCAAAATGGAGAACATCTGATAGGAGCTGCTGTTTTTACTCATGTTATAGTGGTCTTTCAATGGAGAGATATACAAATGCTGTTTCTGACCACAGCAGCAAAAATCAGCAGTGTGGATCTCTTGAAGCAGGGCTGTGTCTGAATAGGAGAGGTAAGACTTTTGCTTTCATGGCTTTGTCAGTGTAGAGTATGTCAATCACTGAACACTAGTGGAGCAAACTTAAAGCTTTTGCACACTAGATCCAATTTTATAGTCATATTACTTGCACACATCTTTTTATTCAAACCAATGTCATGACAACTTAGAATAAAAAGTAGCAATGTAATTTTGCCAAGAAAAATGGAACTTTCATTCTGTTTTTGGATGATGGCTGATTATTTTGTTTTTTTAAGTTTTGGGGCACTGAACTGAATTGAACAAGGCCACGTGACATGAATCCTTAGATTATTTAAGACTGACAAAAGCTTGTTGATGCATCTCAATGGACTCCATAATGTATGTGCTACCTCAACCAAACTTTAGATTAATTTAATGGCACAACTTAAGGGAATTTGATGGGTCAAGGCCCTCTGACCAACAACATATACACATTGTATCCCTAATTTAAAACTAGAAACCCTTAATAGGGAACAAATTAGACAGTGATAGCACTTAGATTTATCACAGTTTTTGACCAAAGCTGTTTTTGAACCAGCTGTACAGATGCTTATTTAAGCTGTATAAACGGTCCGCTCCGTGCACACAACCATATAACCTTGAAGGTTCCTGCAGCCTGCCTCAAGTAGATTTTGGCACTTCCACATTGGCCTGTTTTTCCACCCTGAATTCTGCTGCTTGGCTTTGAGACTACTGGTGAGCCCGCATCTCACCAATGATTGCACACATCATTGGAACATACATCACAGTCTTAATATTGAACATGGCGGCAGGCTTACATGGGGTGTGGGAGGCTGTAACAGGATAGCCTAATGTTAGGCAACAAAACTTACCTGTAGAAAGCCTATTTGTGTCTTAATTTTTGAGGCCAAAATGATTGAATGTAAATCAGGTTGTCAACTGGAAGGCAAACCGTAGAAACAGGATTTGTCTAACTTAAATACACAAACAAAGGACTCAGACCTTCAAATAGTCTTTTTTAAATCATATGAATCATTCTGTTTTGTTGATTTTTTCCTCAAAGAGTTATTGTATTATAAAAAAGAAGGCTAATAACATGCCATGGACAAGTAAATGTCACACTGAATCCTGAATTCCATTAAGACAGCGAACAGGTTTCAGAGACGCTCAGGTTGACATTCATCTGTTTGTTTAGCTGAAGCTGTTTATGCTTTTCACTGCTGTGTGTCTTGGCCTCTGGAGGATGGAGGTGTGTTTGTGTGTTGGAGGAACAATCGAGGGACTGTTGGAGGCTTGTTCATCTGTTGTGAACAAATCAAAGTCACCACTACTGCTGTGCTGTGTTTACAATTGCTTTGTTTTTGCTTTAGAGATGAACAGTTGTATGTGCACAATGCCAAAGTGCTGCTGCTATCTTACTTTCAAACTTTTCATGGCTTATTTTTATGACTTTATTTATTTGTCTCACTGGAAAAAGTCAAGAAGTCTGAAGTGGGTTTATCTTAATCTTTACTTTTGCTTAAAGGGTTAGTTAGGGGCTTTTGTTGAAGTGGGGTTGCCCATGGATCAGGTGAATATGAGTGCCAGGAAAGGAACATGTGAGCCACAATGCTTGGGGGAGACATCCAGGGGTGGTTGATCACAATACAAAGCAGCACATGTTGCCTCCAAAAATCTCGTAAGTAGCCATATCTTAGGTTAAAACAACTCAAAAAACTATAATGGCTTGAAAAGACATTACGGTAAGTATTTTTTTAATCGCATTTTACTTTCTGTAACAAAGCCCCAGTGTTTACTGCCAGCTGTATCCTCATAACAGCAGCCATACAGCTTTCTGAAATAGAGGGCGGCACTTAATCAATCAATCTTTATTTGTATACCACCAATTCATGACGAGTGTTAAGTCAAGGCACTTTACAATAGAGCTGAAGCCATACTCTTCATTTTATAGATACACATATATGCATATATACAATGTAAATACATCTAGAGATATACCCATTCAGGCAGAGACAATGAGACTGAAAATAAGATTTTATGACAGTGACAATAACACTGACACTTAAACAAAGACCAATGAGGATTTCTAGTTCTGTATGGAGCATTGTTTAGTGCTTACATTCTTTACAGCAACGGTTGTGAACAAATCACTCTTAATCCAGGGCTTATTTGAAGATAGGGAAGTAATTGGACATTTTTGTGACCAATCAACAATATCTTTAGCTCTACACTTTAGGGTCGGTTGAGTACACTAAGCACCCCTTCAGATGGGTGCCCAAGTGGGACAGTATGGATCAGTGATTTGAGTGCCTTTTATCTCCACCAAGGAGTTTATGTTTTTCTGGCATATGTTTGTTTTGTCTGTTTGTTTGTTAGCAAGATGACGCCAGACTTACTGGACAGATTTGCCTGAATTTTTAGGAGATTTGCCTGAATTTTTAGGAAGTGTTGGGACTGGCCCAACTTAAAAATGATTTGATTTGGTGTTGATCTAGATAACTGCCATTGGCAAATAATCAACTTTGCTCAATAACTGTCTAATTTATAATGATGTTAACATGATTCCAACTGCTAGGTGAGGGTTTTCAGGGTCAAGGAATCATATTATGATGCTAACTCTATCATGGAACAATTGCTTGTAGATGTAACAGCAATACCTTGGTGGAGTTTTGTTCTCTTCAAATGCTTTCTAGTTTCCTTATTTGACCATGGAAACGGAAGTGGACTGCTTGTTTGTCTCGTGTGTTGAGGTGTTTTTTTTTTCCAATCCCACACTGTGCTCCCCTGTGCCTAGTTTGGAATTGTTTTTTTTTTTTTTGACCCCTCTCCTTTTCCTCTTGTTTTCTTTTCTGCAAGCACTTTGAGTTGCATATGTTGTAGGAAAAGTGCTATATAAATATAGTTTGATTGATTGATTGGTTGATTGATTCTTGTCTTGTGCAAAGAAGTATGAAACCACACTGGGGAGACATGTATTGAGGACATATAAAACTTGAAAAAAAAAGCAGTATGAGCTCTTTAAATATTGTTATGAAACAAACACTTAAAGCATTCAAAAATAAGATTTCTATTAGTCAACCCTCAAAAAAAAAAAAAAACCTTCTCCATTAGTCACTGGACTGACACTATCAAGATACTTAAACAGCTTGCAGAACAGACAGTCATAGCTTAATACTCTCATCAACATATATGCACACTATCTGAGGCAACCTTCAATTGACTATTTTATACTCTTCCACTTCGTCAGAGTTTCCTCTTTTTAATGTTACTTCAGTTAAAAAGTTGAATCAGTGCTTCTGTATGTAATTTATCGCAGCCATCTTTGATTCTACTTGTGTAAATCTGTGTGTACTTTTGCCAATTCAACATGTCTGATTAAAAAGTGTGATTGGCTGGACCTTAATTTCAAAATCTGTCCGAACAGAAGGGGAATCAACACATTTTGCAAGAGCAAATAAAACATGAGCGTTCACTCTTGTCTTGTTTCCCAGGCTGGAAATGTGCAACTGCTTCAAGAAAAACAGCCAATCAGATGGAGATTTGGAAAATGCATAAATCTTGATGGGCTTCTAGGCATATTGAACATATGAGCACAATGTCTGGAAAGCATTACTGGCGCAATTAGCAACTCGTCCAAATCTTAAGCATGTCAAGCAACAGAAATCTGCTACCATGTTCTGTCTCTGCTCCATGCCGCAAAGAAATACTCTTGTAGTAACACTCTTCTGTCCTACTGAACCACAAAAAAGGGAAAAAAAATCACATCAAAATATCTGATGCGTTTCTCTTTTACAACACAGTGACTGGGGGGGTTTCATAGCGTGCCTCTTGCTTGTTCAACCTCTTCACACTGAGAAAATCACTGAACCAAAAATTAAAGGAACACTGATTCTGAATGGTGACGGAAAAGAAAAACAGCTTGAACTCACTTGAAGCTTGATGTGAGCAGCTCATGAATGAATGCCACAAACATCTAACACGTTTAAAGGTCTAACAAAGACAGGAGTATTAATCCATGCTTTTATCAGTGCATAACATTTAGTATGCTTGAAAGAAATGGTACCAGCGTGGCAGTGATAGCTCTGCAACCAGCTGAAGTCTACCCAATGTACATACATTTTTTCAATGAGACGGGCCTGTAAAGCATACCGGTGTGTCTGACACAGACTGTAACCCCTCCTCCCCCTTTTCATCAAACATTGTGTAGGCAGCCAATCATCACATGGCTCATCACAGCTTCCCTGCCCCCTCAGATCTGAGCTTTTCATTTAATTTTTTTTGGTACACCAGAGTTATGATAGAAATGGCCAAACAAAACAGGGCATGGGACCTTTTATTTAGTTAAAAAAATTGGATTTTGAATGGAAGTAGTACCGACCACACAATTACCTACTATGTCATGGTTTCTAAGAGCATACTGTGTGTGTAAGTTTAAGGTCATTTTAAAGCATCAACACAACTTTCAAGTTTGTATACTGGCCTTGTCAAACGGGCTTTGGCTTTTAAATTATGAAACTGTGCTTATTAAGGTTGGGTATTTCCAGCAACCCCATGATATGATACGTATCATGATAATGAGGCCACGATACAATACGCATCCCGGTACACATAAATTGTGAACACTGACTGCGCTTTTAACAGAATTCCCAGCAACTTTTGTTTTTATTACAAGAAGAAAAAGAACAAGCATGCGTTTTAAATTATTTCTTCAACTTAAGAACTTTAATTCAGGTCCCCAAAGATAGACTTAAGTTGAAATTTGGAACGTGTTTTATCATGTAGCTTGGCTTCTACTTTGAACTGTGCCGTTTTTAACATTATCCAAAGTGTGTTTTACAACAACTGTTCAAACATTGAGGCCGTATCGATACATGTATCCCCAAGAAGTGCATGACGATATTTTGCCGTATCGATATTTTGAGCACAGGCCTAGTGCTCATGCGGCTAAAACCACATGGTTCAGTCATAATTGGCTGTTAGAAATAAAGGTTGAGTATTAGCATAGGGTATATGCTAACAGCTTAAGAGGCAGTTTTAACAGATAAAGAAAACAATCCTTTTTATAAAGAAACAAACAACACTAAAAGCATTTTATAATTTCATAATTTTTTTGCTTTCTGACATTTTTGGCAATAAACCTGTTGCCAAAACATGTCTGAAAGTGAAAGTTCTGTGAAGTGGCAAATATTTTGGTAATTTCAACTGCAGCACTAGCACTCACCCACCGCATGATTCTGATTGACGTGTAATGACAGAACAGTCTGCCAGTCACCCACCGGATGTGATTTTGATACGTTCATTCCCAAACACTTTCTATGGGCTGTTGCCCTGATGGACTAATGACACTTTTTGGCAGGACCACCTTGAGGGCCAGGTTGAAAAAGAGTGTTTACTTCAATTTGTTACAAAATTTTGCACAAATTTGCTTGCAATTTCTTTATTTTTATTAGAGATCAGCAGTTTTGGGACTACTGCACACACTCTAATCATTTTTTCACGTGTACTGAGAGCATTAGCTAGCAGTGAACTAAGGACAACTCTTATTGAGTACAATTTACCACAGTTGAGCTCAACCTTTAATATACATTTCTCTGTGACTGGTTTAATATCAAAATCACAGCCTCATTATTTAATAGCCATGCTTCATGTGGGTAATTTTCTATATATGTGGCCCTTGATGAAAAAAAATTGGACACCTCGGGCTTCATGCCTTGCCAAAGGACGTCATGTGACTGCAGGATCAAACTGTCTCATGTGCAGCTAATAGATGACCATCTCTACCATGAAAATGTTTGAATATTTTCAACAAAGGGCTCATCATAGAGAATTATTTTAGACATTTCAGTATGGAGTCTACAAAATGTACTTCTAACAGTTAAATTTCTATTACTAAAAGTAAGTAAAAGGTGAATTCACTGTAATAATCATAGTTATTAGAAAGAGTGAGCCTCATTTCTTATCTATACTGCTGGCTCTATCAGTGCTGGCATTTTGAGTTCACTTCTCCATCGACTCTCCCTCCTGCACAAATAGAGCTTTAAAGCTAAACCGGTTCAGACAACCAGCACCGCTCCAAGCTCGGGGCTTTTCCTCTCACCTAAACACAGACAGAGCCTCACGTAGGGACCTCACATGTCACATCGGCTTACCACCATGGAGGGCAAAACTCACAAAAGAAGGGCAAAAGAGGAAAGTCAATGAACGGGAATGAGAGACACGTAAATCAATGAGATGACAACGGCAAACAAAAGGATTTTTACAGACCTTTGTGCAGTTAGGCAGTGGAGCATGAATGGAGGTAAGAAAGAGGACCTACACACCCTACTGTATCTGCTCCTCTGAGGACATGCAGGTGATTCAATTAATCTGGGGAAACAACTAATGTTTTCTCAGATTGCAAGAGTTTTCATATCAGTTCCAAGTTTCTCTGTTGTAAATTAATATTTCATTTTCAACAATTGAATGTTATTTTTGATTTCAAGATGGTAAAAAAATATTTCCAGGTAGCAGTACATAGCATGATTTTGACTGACAATAACACACACTGAACTGTATGTTTAAAAACATGATATATCAAAATAAATAATTTCTTTTTACATATTTTTTGGTATACAGATAATCTACAAACTCACAGAATGTTTAAGAAGCCAACCCCAACCTTTTTTTGTGGTTTTCCACAGTCTGAAATCTGTCCATTCAGAATCTTGGCTAATTGTGACATCACAATGAGTCACTTTTATTAAACCCACTCAACATTTTGTATCTCCATCCATTAAGGTCCACCCACTTCCATGGAAGCACACAGCTGTACAAAGATGAGGCGCAAATAGCATGAATGGAGACTTAAAAAAATGGAACAGCCCATATATTGGGGTATATACTGAACTATACTAATCCAATCTGTTTTACTTCAATCAGTCAGTCATCATATTCATCTAGCACTTTTCATACAAAAAAAATGTAACACAAAGTGCAACAGACAGATAATTAAAATAACATAAAAGGAATTATGATCCCAGCCCACTCCATCAAGCCCCCTAACCCACTCACCTCACAATCTGTACACAGCATTGGTAAAATGCATCATGGAGTCATGAAACCTCAAAACTACAGCTATAAACATGACACACATAGTTGGCCATTCTATTAGGAACACTCCATTCTCATTATCATTATAGCTGTTCATGTAGTTATTAGCATGATCTCCATATCCATGGTCGTTACACCTACAGTATCTATTTCTTATTACCACATAGTCATGAAGTCCCTCTTGAAAATGGGATGTCACATCTCAAGAGGCCTTTAACACATTTATACTTAACGGAGACAAATATGGTTGGGATGCACTTGTGGTCTGGGCACCCATGAGTTCGTCACTACCATAAGTTCTTATTTTCAGTTTGAATATCTAAGATTATACTTCTAGAAAATGATCACCACAACCATTCAGACATGAGGACCCTCCAGAAATGAGATGTAGCATCTCAAGAGGCTAACCTCTAAGGAATCAGACGACAGGCCAATGATACATGGACCTGTCCCTAACTTTAGTTCTTACTTCGTCCACTTGTCTCCTCTTACTTCCCTTCCTTTGCCCTCACACCCATCACAGCATCGTGTGGATTTGCTGTTCATCATGAGACTGGGATCCACATTCAAGATTTCCTGCTGCTTAACAGAAGGTTTTTTCTTGCCGCCATGATGGAGGGATTCATGATTGGCTATATGGATTCATGTTGGGTGTTGGATGTATATATTTGTATATATATGTATATGTGTATTTTATATGTATATATGTATCTATGCATATATGTGTATCCATAAAATGAAGAGCTTTATGCTCTATTGTAAAGTGTCTTGAGATAACACTTGTTATGAATTGGCGCTATACAAATAAAGATTGATTGATTGATTGATTGATCATAATCAAAAGACAATGACAAAGCAGGAACATTGTTGTACCCAGTATTCACAGAGGAAATGCCATCTAAAAGGTTTAAAGTGAGGTGGAGGTTGCCGGTTTGAGCCCAGCTCCGGGTGACACACGGCGATGTGTCCTTGTGCAAGACACTTCACCCTAAGGTGCTCTCACTTCTGCATCAGTGGTGTGTAAATGGGTATGAAAGAGCATGAAAGTGTTTATTGATACTGATGGATAACTAACACAGAAACTCAACCATCAGTGAGTGAATGTGAGTGTAAATGTATGTCTGACCTTCGGTTTAAAGCTGCTTTGAGTAGCCATAAGACTAAAAAAACCCTATACAAGCTCAAGTCCATTTCCCATGTGGCCCAGTGATTGGCTGGCAACCAGTTCAGGGTGTACCCCTCCTCTCAACTAGTGTCAGCTAAGATAGACTCCAGCCCCTTCGTGACCCCAAAAGAGATAAGTGGTATTGATAGTGGAAGGAAGTTTTAGTGTTACTACATAAAATGTACTAAGTTTAAAGTTGAATGTAATTGTTCTTAGGCTGTATGTGTTGGCTGTGTGACAATGATTATGGTCTTGTCAATGGCCTGAGTTCAAAATCTGTTTTTGTGCACTTTAAGGTCCTCTTTGACTTATTGTATTTCAGTCAATCACTAATCAATCTTTATTTGTATAGCACCAAGTCATAGTTCCAAGTATTCCAGCTCAAGTAATCCCACGTGCCAAGGATAAATTGTGGTCATATCCGCTGCAAAACCAAATGAATCCAGACTGTAGTGGATTTTCCTCTTGAGAAGAAAGCTGGTTGGCACTGCTGGCAGAAGGATACATGAGCTGTGCCACTTCACAAAGTAGTACCTGCATAAAACAACTTGATAAAAGAAAAAGACAGTCTAAATGGATTGCTTCCAGCATGTAATCCTCCCTTTTTGTGCCTTGTTTTTCCTCTAATTTTGCGGAGCCCATGGCCCCATCCACAGAAATATATGGCCTTAGCTGCCATGCTAACTTTTTCTGCAAAGATAAAGAACAGTGCTTTGTGAGTGTGGGTTATAATCAGGCTCATGCCATTTACCTCATTCAACCTCACCTCAAAAATCCTATCCTTATAAGCTAAGGGTTTTGCATTCCCCCTTGGATATAAACCTGTTTTATTTAAAAGAAAATAAAGACCTTCTGGTGGTTAATGATCCTAACAGCCAGAAAAAATAACTTCTCACAGATCAAAAAAGTAAACGAATATAGCCACAGGGAACATGAAAATGGTTGATACTTTAAGGAGCAGATCCCCTTTGACTGGGCACTGAACTGTTTTTATAATTTGTTTTTCACCATATAATGAGACATTCACAGGTTCAGTGGTGTCCTTACTCTCCATCAATTAAGCAAAAAATGCACTCCAGTGAGCAGTACCAGGCTTCTGACCCATCAGACAGCACAACAATGATGCACCTAAACAGAGAATCATCTTTGATTATACATAGGGAGTATTATCTTTTAATACATTCATCTCTGAATTAGATCTTATTACCAATCCATTTCTATATTGTTTATCTGCTTTGGAGTAACAGGGGGCTGTACCCTATCCCAGCTGCCATCAGGTGAGACGAGAGGTACACCCGGAACCAGTTGCCAGCCAGTTGTAGGGTCACACATACCCTGTTTCCACCGAGCTGGAGCCGGTGCTGGTTTTGAGTGTAATGGATAAAATAGATATAACATAAATATTGGATGGAAATTTTAAAAAGAATTGTTAAAAAGGTTTAAAACATGGCAGTGAAAAAAAGACAATAAATATGTTGTAAATATAGCATTTCATAATTCATTTAGGTTGATTTTGAGTTCATAAATAATGTATTTGGTTTTGTTCAGTATTATTTGGCAATTCACCAGTTACGCTACCAGGGGAAACATGCTGTTTGGCAACAACCTGCCTGCGCCTTCCGTTACACAATTGAATGGAGTCTTACAACTGTCTGTTTCCTTCTTCACTTCCCCTTTCAGGTAATATATACAGTTACATAAATGTTAAAGTTTGTTCAGATATTTTTAAAGTGCCATTGAACATGCAGGTTTTACATTATTCCAGTTTCAAGTTGTGTACATGTGTTTTTTTTATTGTTAAAATGTCATACAGCGTACCAACGTAGCATTTTGACTAACATCACTTTTTGGATTTAACGTCAACATGGAAAATGTGTATAAATGAAATTATTCATTCCACTTTTGAATGGAAGCTTGCAACAATGTGTCTGTTTCCTTCTTCACTTTTCCCCTTTCAGGGGTGTAACATGAGGGGTGCCTGACCTAGCACCAGTTCTTCCACCTGAGCACTGGTTTTAGGCTCTCAAAACTGGCGCAAGAGTGAGCACCAACTCTGCTCAGGAGGCAGGGGTGGACTTATTGTGCCCAAAAATGATTTCTCTCATTGTTTTAGAGCTAACAGCAATTTAATCTGATGTTACGCAAGTGTGGTTAACGCTTGGTTATCATTTTATTATGAAAGCTAACAATGGCTAACAGCTTGCATTCATGGTTAAGCATCAAATTGTCCTTGATAATTCCCCGGCATGTAATGGCTGCTGTCTGTGATGATAATTCTAACAAATGGTAGGAAGAAGTTGGTGCGGAAGTTGGTGAGTAATGCAGTCTTGCAAACACAACAACAGCACATGTGCAGCAGCAACAAGCTACTCCGTTTTCAATGTTTTGGTGCTCTGGCGTGTGTTCTACTCGGTAAGTAGATATGTAAGCAGTGATGATGTACTGCCATTATACGATGATGTGATCATGTAGCTTTAACTTGCCAGTGGAAAAGCAACAGGGTCTAAAGAGGTGCTCAGGCTAGCACCTACCCAGCACTGGCTTTAGATGGGTGGAAAAGGAGTAATAGAGAGATTGACAACTATTCAAAAACTCACCCACACCCAATGGCAATTCAGAGTCACCTGTTAATCTATGATATGTTCAGCTTCAGATATCTTCTTTCTGTGAAGCACACACATTACCCTCCTCAACACCATGCAGCCCTTAGATCTCACTATGATTAATGTGAGAGCCCTGATCAATTTCTATGCCACATCAATGCAGAACTACACAGAGGAGGCAAAACTGTGTCAGGAAAATCTAAAGCGAGAGAGTCAGATCACAAGTCCAGCTCCTTCCACGGTGAGTTAGTGCTTGAGGGGAGGTGATCATTAGGAAAATAGGAGAGTGGGTGCAGGACTCTGGCTGAGAGATGGATAACTCCGTGCAGCATGGCAGGCAGAGCTGCAGTGAAGGCAGTAAACAGGTCAGACCTGAAGTACATGCACGTGCTTCTCAAACATAGAGGACTGCATTTACTAGTTCACTCCAGCAGTAATAATGATCTGTGAGAGCTTTGAGCAATTTGAGCTTTTGGGCAGCCTAACTGTCAGTTTTGGGTCCAAGACTGATAGAAAAAAAAGCTTTTTGACCTGTTGGTAGCCATTTACACATACACACTGCATATTTCCAGAATATTTTGAGAGTAACACAGTATTATGAGCTATTATCGTGTATGAATAAAACTTCCAGATAAGCAGGGTCAGTAGTTCTTGCATGTGTTTCCTCCGCTGCCTCTGCCAGTATCTGGGGGCCTGTGCTCCTTGAAAATCAAGGTTTAGCTAGCAAAATTTCTCCTAAAATGTTTCCTTGGTATCCTCTCTGGAGTCGGCACTAGCTCAAAATGCAGTGCACATCTTGTTGCAAAAGTTTCCTGTTGAATTGCAATGATAGTTTTGAATAATATCAAGTAGCGTGTCAGTTTTACCCCATAGAAACCACTTTCACATGTCGTCAGTTTGCATAATGTGATTATTCAGTATTACTGGGAGTTTGAGGATTAAATCCAGAGTAATATTAAGGGCTGCTGAGAGGTGTTGAGACGTTCATATGTACTTTATTCACATGGTTTTAGATCCATCAGACTATCCTAAATGTGAAGATCACAACTGTAAAGAAGTGAAGATGGAGCCTTATGCCAGTAATATCCTTGAGTGGGAACAGAGGAGAGATCTTGAAGGCAGTCTTGGATTTGTGACCAATGAGAAACCTAATCTCTAAAGGTCTAAAGCTGAGCAAGTGCTTTTGTTTCTTCCATTTTTGCACCAAATTATTTCTGCATATGCTGTTTTCCATGTAGTCTGAGATTTGACAAATTGTTGAATGTCTTTAGTTGAAAGCAGAAATCAATCCCTTAAACTGCTGCTGAATAAAAAATAAACTGATGAAATTAAAGTTCTGTGCTGCACATTATGCGTCTTTATCTAATTAAAAAATCACAATGTAATGCAAAGTATACTGAGATTCTGACATAGAGTATTAATTCAGCTGAAATGGAAATCAATCCTCTAAACTAGCCTCTGCATAAAAAATAAACTGACGAAATTAAATTTCTGTGATGCATATTATGTCTCCTTACTCCTCTAAGAATCACAATGTTGGGCAAACAAAACTGAAATTTTGACATATGGGTGTACTGATATAACTTGAAAGTGGAAACTAATCCTTTAAACCGGCAGCTTCATTTATGATAAAACAATTGCAGTGAAAAACAATGCCACATGTTATACTTCTTTACTTTGGTTAAACAATCACAGTATATGGCAATGCATGATAAGATTTAAGCAATCTGTTACCTCCTCCTAAAAAGCCAGGCTGCAGGCTGAGATTGATTGACATATTAACGGATGAATCAGCAGTGAGCTTTGACGTATGATGTTTTTAAAACCACAGCAGCCCTGACAAAATGATTTATAGTCACATATCTGTAGGAACCAAAGACAGGATGTATCAGCTGAGTCATAGAAATCTCAAAAAAGTAAAATCCATCCATCCATCCAATATCTATACCCTTTCAGGGTTGCAGGTAGCCTTGCAGAGCAGACAGACCTGCCTGATTCTGAAATCCTGCAGTCCTGTCTTGCCAGCCTCCACCGTCCAACAAATTCACCCGGCTGAATTCTTAACTGCCCAATCAGGAAGAGAGGCGGGAGCAGCAGAATGTGGACGTGACGACAACGGGAAGTTGAGAACCGGAAGTTGAGAAAGGACATGCCGATTAGCCTATTGTCCTCATGGCTACCTCGTAAAACTTGGCGAAATCTGCCCTCCTCAGAAGTTTACTTGTAGGGATTGTATTTGACGAGGTTCATGTCACCTATAAGTGTTAATTAAATCAACTGTGTGTTAGCCGCTATGGCTAACATCCATGAACTGTTGCTAAGTGTTGTTAGCCATTAGCCGCTATATTAGCAGCTATGTATGCTACATTGAAGGAGGCAACCCTGCTTGATGTGGATTGGTCTGTGATGAATGTGATGAGCCAAACAATTGTCCAATCACAAGCTTGTGTTTTTTTTAACGTTCTGCCCCTGAAAACAAATTCAAAGGGCTCCTACCCAGATGGACTAGTGAAATGTTTCTGTGGCAGATATATTGAGCTGTCCATCTGGCTTGTCAGGTTAGGTTGGCGGGGCCTGGAGCCTTTCCAAGCTGAACTGGTCACCAGTTAATTACAGGGCCACATTCAACTGGCAACAATTCACTGTCACACTCATATCTAAAAGCAATATGGAGTGACCAATCAACCTAATAAGCATGTTTTTGGTCTGTGGGAGGAAGCCAGAGTGCCCAGAGAGAACCCTTGCATGCACAGGAAGAACATGCAAATTCCAAACAGGCCCTGACGTGAACCGAATGAGTGACCTTCCTGCTGTGAGGCACGTGCACTACTTGTTGTGCCACCATGCCCAAAAAAACCCCAATAAATGAAATTAATTAAAAATCAATAAATTGATAGATTAATGAATAACTAGATAGTTGAATAAAAAATAAATATTTCAAAAGAACATAGTATGACCTTATCAAGTACAACCCAAAATTATATTTCCTCTAATTCTGCTATGGCAGTGCAGTGACAGTGAAAATACTCTGCATTAACTTCAAAAGGCACATTATGAGCACATGACATTATATAGCATTAGCTTAGGGATTTGCTGCATGTCTCAGGCTGCTGAAAAGAAATGTATGCTTAATTTAATATGTCGAACAATATAGCTGATGGATTCAAGTTGCCATTGTTGGATGATCCTCATATCACATGCAGCACAATCCACTCCTCTTCTGACGTTTGAAGTCCATTGAGGTTGTTCTTTCAATGTTTTGGATCATTAGGTTGGTATTTATAGGGACACTGTGAGGGTTTGTCTGTCATCATTGTGATTTTGTTCCCATTGAGATTATCACATCATGAAAGCTCTCTCATCCAGCACAGCAGCACACAGCTCCATCACGAGAGTATTTCTGCATTTGTCCACACCCACCCACCCACCTTTAGTCGACAGCCTTTGAAAACATGCCAAATTTGATTGAGTCTAGTAGAAAGGAGTGTGAGGGGGCTTTGGGAACCAGTGCCCTCTTACTCCATGGAAAGAGAGAGATTAGAGGTAATCAGCTCCTCCCACTGTATTCAATCTCTCACCTCTCGTTGCTTCTTGATACACTTTGTTGTTTACAAAGAGGAGCGATCCATCAAACCATGGGGAAGATGACATGTGGGAGAAAGCAAAGCCAATACACTGAGTCTGTGGGAAACAGGCCAGTGTGGAAGGATGTATACAGATGTATAAGAGAATGCATTTGTTTGATGTTTGACAAAGGGAAGTGAAATTTAACAGCTAAAATGGGAAGATACACCGATGGTTTGTTTCTTTATGAAAGCAGCATTCTCCGATGATCTGGACGTAAGAAGAGTTTTTAGAGAATTTAGGCTTTTATGTCAACATTCTGACACAAATGTGCACTTTTAACTCCTCACATTTTAAAAATCAGTGTGTTACGTAAGCTGAAGTGTGTTTCTGGGGATTTGTTGATTACTTTTACTTTGCATCATCAAGCACTGCCATTGCGTGTTCATCATTTTATATCCTACACAATATTTCTTAAAACAAAGATGATTTAAGACTGAAATGTCAAAAATCCCTTTTGGCTAAACAACTAAACTACTTATCTCTTGTCTGTAATCAGGCAGATCCATCTAGCAAAGCTCCAGTCTCTCAATAGTTTCTGGATTTTGATCACATTTTCAGGGAATGTTGGTCATGGCATAAAGGAGGAGTGAAGATTTGAAGGTGATCCAAATCTTTGTGTGGATACAGGGATTTTTCAAATGATTTCCTAGTAGTGTGAGATCGGACAGTTTTCCACACTTTTAACTCACCTGACAGTGTTGGAAATGTCTTAATTTGTGGTCTTTCAACTGTTGTAGATTACTTATATATTTTTTTGATTAAAGGTGCTATGAGGAGAATCTGTCACCGACGACATAAAGACTCTGCTACCCATAAGCATGCGCGGTGACTGTCGTAATGCTGCGTTCCAGTAACCTCGGAACTGGGAGTGACATCATCTCCGACTTATCGGCGTTCCAGTTGAAGTCGGAAAAAAACATGCCGATCTACCAGGCTATTGTTAGCTGGTGTGAGCATGCCCTGCGTTGTTGTATGAAGAATGTGATTTCCACTATGGCAGCATTTTTGTAAATATAAGTCTAACAATACGATGTATACAGCTGATCTAGAGCGACACACCCCAGTCAGAAGTGCAAATAAATTGATTATTACAGGAGCTAAATAACTGTTCACACCGGGGGCATCCATCGTCGATTGTCAACTCGAGGTTTCACCGAGTTCCCAGTAGGAAATTCCGACTTGGGGGGCGTTCCAGTTGCAGTTTTCTACTCAGAGCACGGAAACTCCGACTTCTGACTACAACTGGAAGGCACCAAAAGACGTGACCCAAGCCAAAGCGAGAGTTTGTTGTGATGCTAATAAATGCAGCTCGGACCTTCCTCAGAACTCTGCAATGCTTTACAACTTCTTTTTTCAACAACTTACAGGATGCAGAGCGACAAGGTAATGTATCTCTTTCTAGTAAGATTTTAAACTTAAAGATGCTATGAGGAGTTTCTAAGTAATTACAAAAAAGTCTCACTTTTAGATATATGCTTGATTGAAATACACACTTTAAAATGAGATTTATAGCATCAAAATAGGTAATCTATAAATGCTATTCCTTAGCTTAACGGTCGGGTCGGACAGGGCAAGACTGGCCTGGATACTCAACTTCGGGAACAAGACAATTAAAACAATTATATTATTTGGACACGTCTCTGAGCACCGGGCTGTAAGTAGTGAATTAGGATACTAAGTTTTCCAAAAATTGCCTGTTGTCACACATCAAAACTACCACTATGTAACTAGAAAGAGATACATTACCTTGTCGCTTTGCATCCTGCAAGTTGTTGAAAAGAAGTTGTAAAGCAATGCAGAGTTCTGACAAAGGTACGAGCTGCATTCATTTTAGCATCACAACAAACACACGCTTTGGCTTAGGTCACGTTTTTACAACAGTCGCCGCACGTGCTCATGGGTAGCAGAGTCTTTATGTTGCCAGAAATAGATTCTCCTCACAGCACCTTTAAACTCACTTAAAGATAAGTTGGTCAGGAGTCTATATTACATATTTCCTTTATGTGCTTTTGGTTATTGCAAAATGTCAAAAATTATTAAATATTATGTAGGCTATGCAGTGCAGATGATTGGAATCGGAGTCGGTATCAGAAAAGTTACAACAAAAATCATCTGGATCGCATCAGTTTGAGTTTGTTCTACCCTTTACGATTAGAAAGCCTGCATAACAGCCCTGGATGTTGATTCTCATATAGGACTATCTTTTTGTTGTGTTTTCAGTCACTGGGGCTGAAAGTAAATGAAACATTTCTTACTGTCTGTGTGCAGGAACCAAGTCCAACTACATCAGAAACAATCATAAAAGCAAAAAACCTTGCCCTGCTGTTTTGCACATTCGAATAAAGTTTATGTTCGTGCTCAAATCTTTTCTGGGGACTTCTTTTTACGTTTCATAATTCATCTATCAGATCTTGTTCTAGTTTGTTTCAGAGCGGAAGTTCAATCAGTACCTCCTCTTTTATCAGCCTGACTTCCATGCTCATACCTGCGTTAAGAACCCTGCCTTCTGATGCCACCTCTGAGCATTCTTACACAAAAACCTGAATTCCAAATAAACTCACTTTGAGAGTTTCCTGCTCCAGCGTGGTGCCCCGAGAGTGTTGCACTGCATGTTGAAACAGCTGCATGAGCCTGAATAGACAACTGAGCAAAATCCTTCACAGAGCAGGTGTGGAGAAACGGATGCGTTTGCAAGTCGGCCAACATTTATCTACAGACCTCTGCATGCATTAAGAGCATCGATTCAGGGAAAATAAACAGGTATCTGAGTTCAATTATGCAATCAATTCCTGGAGCCTCTTGATGTTGTTCCATCAGCATGCTCTCTCAGCAGAAGGAAGCTGAAGCTCATTAGCACAGATGATCTGTAATTGATGTCTGAAACGATACCAAAACATTAGTTAATATTCCAAATCAAGCACCCTGTAGCAGAACCAACAGACGTGGGGGCACAAACAAATATGTCTCTTCTGATGTTCAGGAGGTTTGGGGATTCCTCTGCAGGAGCGGGCTGATGTGAGATTGACAGAGGAGTTGTTGTGAACATCATCGTGAACTTCAACTTCTGAGTAACTTATCAGAAAGAATAAATCAGAGTGAGGGTGTGAGGCTGTCTTTTTTTTGGAGAGGGAGGGGTCACGTCATCCCCAATTATTTCACATTTGCCCACTTTAATTAACTCTATCCAGCACCTGTCACGATCACACCTCATCTACAGTGCAGACAGAAAAGGCTCCACAGTCTGAATCTTCATCAAATTCATTCACATGTTTTTTGACTTGCTCTTCACATCCATGTGTTAAAGTTGTACTAACACATTTGCCAGCAGCTGAGGATGGTTGTTACTGATGCAGTGTAAATTTCTCAGATTGTTGAATTGAGCTAAAAAAAAAACATGGCTGCTCAATCAGTTTGGAAATGAAGCTGCTATGACATTTCACAGGAATTTTTGCATTGAAAAGTTCAAAAGGTCCCTCTTTTCCTCCACTTTCAATATCTGGCACACTTCCTGGTTTTCCTCTTTTCTCGCCTCCTTGATCAGCAGTTAGTTTCACCTTTTTCCAAATAGTTTGACTCCCCTCTCCTGTTCGTTTTTTTTTTTTTTTAAAAGCCTGTGCTCCCTGGCATTCATTCTTTGTTAGGAACACAGTGAACAGAGAAGGTGTTGCAGTCTTTTTGTTGTAAAGAAGGCTTCGTTGACTCGATGAGGAGAAAGATTATGAATAAAAACATTGTAAACTAGAAAGCCAGCGCCACAGTCCTCAACCATATTGTGATTTTGACCATAAATATTAGTCCTACCTTTATTTCATCGCAATATTTAGATTCCTTGACCATGAAAACATACCATTAGCAACTGGATTCATAATGATATCTATTTGAGTTCAGTAGTTATTCACAGAAATCACATTTTTCGCCATGGTGGCCAGACGCTGATCTGGATCAACACCAAAATTGAATCAGTTCTTCTTTTTCCCATGCTGAACATTTCCTGAAAATTTAATCAAAATCCATCCATAACTTTTTGAGTTATTTTCTTCACTGATGGATGGACGGACGGACGGTCTATCTATCTGTCTGTCTGTCTGTCCGTTCGTCATAAAACATAACCTCCTTGGAGGAGGTAATAAGGAGCCAAGGGAAGGATATTCAACATGATTGACAACTTTTTAGTTAAACATACATCACAGGTTAGAAAATGAAATATTTATTCAGAATGTACATGACTGAGAATGATGTGTCTCAAGGGGGGGTTAAAGCCCTTTTTTTTTATAATGATCAATGATATATTTTTAAAAATTAGGGAACGGGATGGGCAGCACGGCGTCATGGCAGGTTGTGCATGTGCCTAACAGCAAGAAGGTTAATAATTAAAATAATAATGATAATAATACATAAGGGAACCTTTCATGACACTAAAGGTCACCTTACAAAGTCTGAATAAAAGTGCATTAAAACTGTCATAACAACAGGCATAAAACAGGTATAAGAAAAACAATTCAATACAACAGACAGTGCATAAGGTCAGAGTGAGTAGGAGAGCTTGAACAGATGGGTTTTGAGTCTGGTTTTCAAGAGGGGTAAGGACAGTGTTGTGGAGATCAGGGGGGAGTGAGTTCCATAACAGGGACCTGAGCAACTGAATGCTCCCACAATCAATCAATCAAATTTTATTTATAGAGCACTTTTCATACAACATATGTAACTCAAAGTGCTTGCCCATGGTGACAAAGCGAGTGGAAAGGACACAGAGATGGACAGAGGAAGGTTTCTGGTTTGAATCCTGTTTTGGACTGTCTGAAGACAGACATTGAATGAAGCAAGTCTAGCTGCTGTTCAAAGTTAGTGCAGAAAGCCAAAACCAGAAAATACCCACCTACCTACACCAGAGGTGGTCTGAAAAGCATTGTCTTTGTCAACCCCCCTTTTCCCCTCCCATTCCCTATCAGCTGATTTATTGCAACCACCCACACCAGTAGTTCAAATACGGTGCCCCACAAAAGGACTGCCAACCCCCGCCCCACCCCCAGACACAAGGCCACCCCCAAGCACATCCACAGATCCGCCATTCCAGCACCATAAAAGACAATTTTGTAATACTTTTTCCTCTCTTTTTTTTTTTTTTTCTTTTTGCTATGATATTCCACTAGGGTCAGAGCCTGGTCCCAGAGAGACAGCCCCCAGACCCTGAGGAGGAAGCCTGACTGTCAGAAACAGGCTCAGCCCTTTTTCTGGAGTTAATTTGTTTTTCAGATTTTGAGAAATTTGCACTTGCAATTAAATAGCGCTTTTGTAGTCTTTGACTACTCAAAGCTGTTTTACACTGCAGGTTATACCTACCCATTCACACCCATTCGCTCTTACATTCACTCACTGATGGTCCAGAGTGTCTATGTGTCACACTTAACCCCATGACCTATGATGTTAAGTGTGTTGCCCAAGGACACATTGTCATGTGTCACACAGAGCTGGGCTTGAACCTGCAACCTCCCAGTCACTGACCAAGTGCACTATCCAACTGTGCCACCGATGCACCAACTAAAAAGAAGTCCTTGAAAAATCCCTGGATCCACATCAAGGCCATCAGACTGTACAACTCCTCACTCAGGGGGAAGAAGAGTAAGAGGAAGTGTGGTGACAGGAAGGAGCAGTAACCAGCCAGTAGCCATATTTCTAATTTTAATTACTTACATTTAATTTATATTCATATTTATCTTATTTGTATATCTGCTATATAATGCGGCTGCATTTCCTGCAGAGCTAAATTTGCTGCTTGAGGATCATTAAAAAGGAAATGAGCAGAGATTATGGACGTGTGTGATATTTGCAGGAGCCTGACAGCACTGAGTGCCGTCAGAGCCTGGCTGAGGGCATCGCCTGAGGCTGACCGGTGGTAACTCAGACCAACTCCTTGCCTTTCTTTCATGTCCTCCTCTCTTCACCACGGCTCACGTCACTGACACAGACATCTCTGTCCTCCCTCCGTCAGCTCAGTGAGGCTGTGATAAGGGCATCTCCACACTGAGGTGATGACGGAAATTCATATAATAGCTTTATTAATGGCCTGAGAGGAGCTGCTCCTTTGTCGTGGAGTAATTTAAAAATTTGAATGTTTAATATGAAAGGCCTCTGTGAAAATACTGAGTCATTATAGTAATTAAGGTTTTAATGAACACAGCACAGAGAGATTATTTTCTTTATAATAATGAATGCCCAATCTCACCATTTCTACTGAACAAAGTATGGAGAGTGAGGACAGTGTGCCTAAAATTATTCCATTTTGCTGAGTTCATGCAGATGCATTTTTTTTTTACCAAACATCTTACTGCTGCATAAAGTTCTGTCCTACTTAGACTTTAATGACCAATATATCTTCATATACAGCTCTTATCAAGCCGCTGTAATTAAAAGGAAAAGCTTGTCCCTGGAGGCGTGGGCTGGGTGGACTTACTGTCAGTACAGAGTTTGTGGAGTAAAAGAAACAGGAAGCTTCAAAAACAGGAGCAAGGCTGCATACTTCCCCATTGGCTGACAAGATTTTTGGAACTGATTAATTAAGAAGGATCTGCCCTGAGACGTCACTTACCTTGGTTTGTTGGTAACAGAATTTGGTTTGGTGCCATTTTGCCATTTTTGGTCGATCAAGTGTTAGTTAATTTCTATTACATTTTGAGGAGTTTAAAGGGATAGTTCAGTGTTTTTGAAGCGAGTTTGTAGGTACATGTCGTAATCCATAATGTCCTCGTAGTCCATTTGTGCATTTCCGTATGCTGTGCAGGATCGCTGGAGTCAATTTTCATTTTGTGCTGCTACAACTCTGCACCAACCTCAGCTGAGCAGTTACAAGAATGGGCTCACGTTTTCAGGGTCATTTGAAAAGACAGTGGAAATGAACTTCAGAAATCAACATCAGGCAGGAAATGTAACCTGTTCTTTACTTGTTGCTCTTCCTGTTTTAATATGTGCAGTTGTGGTTTTCTCGTGATCTTTATGATCCTGTGTTTCAAGCTTCCAGGGCAAATGGATCTGCCTGATTACAGACTGAATTCGGCTGCCACAGTGTTTTTGAGCAGCCCAAAGCAACATGCTGAAATCAGAGCCATTTTAAGCAGGAAAAGGTGGAAGAAATGAACCAAGCAACAACAGGAAGTGATTGATCAGGCGTAGATTAGCGTAGATGCTTTGGTAGAAGTTATACAAGATCTTGACAGCATTTCTTCATTTAATGAAAAACAAATAGCAGCACTCCAAACTTCTCTGTAGAAAGGTTACTTTTGCTCCACTTTCAACAAGTTTTGCCTGGAGTTTGCTTTAGAGTCTGCCTCACATTCTGTCCCTTTAGCGCTGCAGTAGTGTCCTACCGCAGCCCATAATGAATGTGACTACCAGCACAATCATCCAATCACTTATACGCTTTTGAAATGTTATCCCAAACACTTTCAACACACTCCTTCCAAGATGGGCAAGTTAAATGCACTTTATCTCTCTCACATGGGAAATTTCAGCAAAATTGGCTCTGAAATTGTGACTTTTCTTTCATAATGTATTAAAGTCTTGTGCGTGTGTTTGTCTAAATCTGTAGGATGTGCAGCTGTCTTGGCCAGGACATTATTGAAAAAGAGATTTTTAAACTCAGTGAGGTTTTTCCTGGTTAAATAAAGGTCAATCAAATAATGAAATAATACAAATATACTGAATGGTCCATCTGGTGTGTCAGGTTAGTGCTCCGCTGTGCAGCACAAATACGCACCCTGTGGGTGAAGTTGTGGGCCATTGGTCAGAACAAAGTCACTGTGCAGAGGTGACAATCTGCCAAGCAATGTTTATGATCCTCTAAATCTAATCAGTTCATCCTTGAAGAGGACAAAACAATAGCTATGGCCTTTGCTATAGTCAAATGAGAGATTTTACATTACAGTGTTTATGTTAGAAAGTTTTCCACACAGGAGTACAGATGAAAGTTATTAAAGGATTATATTACTGAGCAGGTTTGATACAGGCACTGATATAAATAAATCAATTTCAGTCGCATTTATCCTTGATATAAATTCAAACAACTTTGTTTTAATCACAATTATATGCAATTAATAATACCCCCCGGATTTGTCCTAGTTTCAGCTCTTTACAAATCTTTTCTTATCACAACTTGTGATTATTCTTTATGCTTTAATCATCACACTCTTAAGCCCCTCATGAATTTCGCGTGCGTCATTGTTAAACGATGTGCCTCATTTTCCATAGGTGAAAAAGATGCAGATTGATGCATGTGAAAATGACTCATCCCCTCCACTGCATTGCAAAGTTCACCAAAACAGAGGTAAGAGTTTTTCATATTGATTTGGCCCTTCAGGCAAATCAAAGCTAAAATGTTCGGTTGATTTAAGGATGGAAGTTTCACCTCTGATTGTGTGAGTCAGAGTGATATTGAGTGAGAATTTAAAGGCACCGCTCAATAAAACCTTGAAATTAAAGGTCTTACAAGAACACTTCATATGGCAGAGTATTTCATTAAAAGGCAAATAACGAGATAAGACTAAAGGAAATACTTTTAGGAAAGCATTAGCTTCACTTCTTCATACTGTTGTGTTCATGATCTTGTCTACCACCCACAGCCATCATTTGCAGGGTCCATTCCAGAGATTTTGGTCCATGTTGACATAATAGTATAATGCAGTTGCTTCATATTTGTTAGCTTCACATCCCTGATGGAAAGCTCCTGTTCCACTACATCCAAGATGTGCTTTATTGGATCAAGAGCTAGTGACTATAGAAGCCACTGGAGTGCACTGAAGTTGTCAGGTTCAAGAAACCGTTCTTGTGTTATGCTGCTTGAAGTAGCTTTTAGAAGATGGGTCCACTGTGCTAATAAGTGAATGGAAATTGTGAGCAAAAATATTCAGGCAAGCTTTCATTATCCCCCCACCAGTCTGCACTGTTCATACAGGCTGGATGGAGGCATGCTCTCATGCTGTTCCCTCGAATTCTGAGGCTGCGTTGACACGGCGTAGAAAATGGTCAAATCCGATATGTTTTCGTTGCATTTCAGCCTTGCGTTTAGATGAGAATGCGTTGTGTTTTGTCCTGAAACAGAAACTTTTGAAAACAGGCTCCAGAGTGGAAAGTTTTGAATATGCTCTCCATGCAGCGCTGTGTAAAACCGTATCAGAGCGTTTCAGGGTGAAACGCTGACGTCACCACATGCGCAGTACTCTTTCACATGAAGGCTGCATGCCCATACCAGGAACAACAACAGCTTCGGCTGTCAGCCTAGTCACATGTGAGCCTCTTACAGTGCTCGGTTTGTTATCCAGACAAAACTATCCAGACAGATTTGTTGTTCCGAAAAGAAACTCCTGCGTCTCTGTGCGTCTATTCACCATTGTTGTTGGTGAGAAGTTATTCTTCTTCGTTTGTGTGTTGTAGCAGCGCTGCCTCTCTGCAAACCTACACCACCATCTACTGAGCCGACATGCACACTACAGCGGATTCACTCTTCTCCAGCGTCGTCATCTGGAAAAATCTTTGCGTCTTTAAGTCAGGAGTGTCCGTGTAAATGCAGCCTGAGTCTACCACTAGACCAGGAAACATCTTTCCAAGCTTCTACTGCCCAGTTTTGGTGATCCTGTTAATTGTAACCACAGTTTCCCATTCCTAGCTGACAGGGGCGACACCCAGTGTGGTCCTTTGCTGCTTCTGCACTTCTGCTTTAAGATTCAGTGTGCTGTGCATTTAGGAACATCTCTCTGCATGCCTTGGTTGTTTTGAATATTTAAGCTATCTAAGCTATATCTATTATCTCAAACCGCTCCGTCCATTTTTTAACCTCCAACATTTACTGGTATATTTTAGCCCATCAAACATCATTGTACATTTTCCCTTTTTTGGACTGTTCTTTGTAAACCTTGGAGATTTTTGTGAGAAAAAGTCCATGTTGAGTAACACTTTCAGAAATACTGGGCCCAACAACCATGCCACATCCAGTAGTTAATTTTTTAATTTTATTACAGCTTATTCTCTTTGCAAATGTGCCAACAGAAAAGCAAGAAAAATATCCTTACTGTTTTGATCTGCAAAGGTTATAACAGAGTTTCCATTGTTTTATTTGTTGTGTACTACCAAGAACAGTTCACACAGCCTTGCAGGAACAGACAGTATGTTTATATGTTCTTCATTTAAGAACTTTATTCTCCCTCATGAAAGAGCAGCAGCTGCAAACAGAGGATCCTTCAGTCAGCAAAGGTCTTTTTGTCTGTGGCATAAAATGACAGATGTGTCTGCTTTGAGTATGAAAGGTTACATGCTGACAGCTTAATAGAAATGCATGTGTGAACCAGGCAGCAGTACATTTCTTAATACCACACCACTTTTAGCTGTCAGAGAGAATAAAGATATCACACCCTGCTTATCAAATAAAAAAAATCAATCGTCTTTGCTTCAGTGCGTGTCACAGCAACAGGAGGAATATGCCTTGATTTTATCCTAGCATGTACTCCATACTCCAGATCAGATATTTGTGTAACCAACATTTTAATCTTATTTTTTCATTCACTGACTAATGATAAGCCTTTACGTATCCTGTTGTGTGTGTCCATCGTATGAAGCGCTGCTCTTTCATGTGATTTCACCCCGCTGCTGCTCCTTCATGCTGTGAAATGAACAGACAGGCTGACCTTTCAGTCACTCGGCTGTTTGGACCCAGCAGAGCGCTGCCAGGGTGCACGGCAAACCTTTTGTGTAGACCAGGCGGCTGAATAACAATGAAACAGCAATATTCTGCTATGCTGCAATCAGAATCATGCATCCGATAAGCTTTTAAAAATCAAACCAAATCCACAGAAAGATAACACATTTTTCAAGCCATTTTCATTAGTGATATTAAAGGACATAAAAAAAAGAATCACAGCCACCCGGGTAAAATGAGGTAGCTCCTTTTTAAGCTGGTTAAATGTGTATTAAAAAATGAGTCCATTTGAGTTTTTCCAAAGTGCATTGAAAAGCTGGTGAATCAGGCTCGGCCCTCCTGCTGAGTGACTCCATACAATTACATTAAAACAACATGTGGCCCCATGTAAGGGTTACTTGAAGCAACTGAATGAGCACTTAGGATGAATAGGGCAGAATAAACAGCAGCGTGTGGTTTTCACGTAAACTCAATGAACAGTCATTTTTTTGAAATAAGCTACACAACTAAGTACGAATGCAACTAATCAATTTCTAAAGCTTGCTAGTCACCAACTATCGAGTAAAACAGTGAACTGATCAGATGCTTTGTGCACTCATTCATGCACTTGTCATATATTATTTATCCATTATATTATGTGATGCATACAATTATTATTATTTTTTTAAATGTATTTTTTTGGGCATTTTATGTCTTTATTGATAGGAGAGAGACAGTGGATAGTCTTGTGAAAGGGGATGAGAGAGCAGGGGAAGACACTCTGCAAACTGGTCACAGCCGGGATTCGAACCTGGACCGGTTGAAGCAATTACATGGGATGCCTGGTTGCTAACCACTCCAGAACCCTTGCATACAATTATTATTATATACTCCTCAAAAATGTTTTGTAGCTGATTATTTCTCCCCTTTGCTAATATCAATTTTATAAAATTGGAAAGCCTGATTAGTCACCTATTCAACAAGGTATAACTTGCAAGTGTCATGCATTCTTTGAATAAGCAACACAGTGTCGGTGGCGCAGTGTGATAGAGCGCTTGGTCAGTGATCGGGAGGTTGCAGGTTCAAGCTCAACTTAAAGCTGGGGTTGGCGATCTGATTTAGATACACTTTTTGAAATACTGGTTAAAATGGTCTTTATGACCCGATGGTAATCAACTCATAATGTGTTCTTAAAACAGAGCGAAAAATATCCGCTATCTACAGCAGGAGTAAAACAGGGAAAACACCAACCAATAATCTTGGTGGGATACCTTTTTTTACATGAATCAAATCCCGTCGCCATTCTGCGTGCCTGCTGCGCGTGCATTTTCCCGGCATGCATAGACAGTGCGTGTAGCGTGTAGGGAACAGACTCCGCTGGAGAATGCTTACCTTTCAAGTTTTGTCTTTGAAAAAAAGGGAAGTCCGCTGTAAGCTGTCCCACAACCCCAACCAAGCTCCAGTATCCCTCACATTTTAAGACAGATTTACAAAAAATCTAAAATAAACTCTTTATTTTTCTAAGTTTGTTCCGCTGTTGGCTCTAATCTCGCGAGAACTGCCATCCATGCTACTGCAGGTGGCAGTTCTTGCGAGACTTCTTCTTCTTCGGTGGTTGGCACCCATCATTTTGGAGCATTACCGCCCCCTTCAGGCTAGAGACAGAGTTCAGTTTGGAGAGGCAGAGGAGTGCTTTTATTATTATATCGTCACACGGGAGATTTACAGGAGAATACTGATACAGGAGGACGGCAGGAAAGAAGATAAAATACGGAAAATACGGTAGTTTCATGGCCAAAACGGAAGATTTGACAGCTATGTGGAGAATGTCAGAGGAACTACCTATACCCCGATCAACATCGGCTGTGAGTACTAACTAACTTTACATGTTTGTTAAGCTGGTGTTCTAGTTTGGAGAGTGGCAGTATTTTTTGGTGTCAGACCTGTTACCATTTCCAAACTTAGGACCAAGTTCGGTGAGACCGGTTAAGTCAGAGATAGATCTCAAAGTGGGCATCTCAGAAAGACCGGTTCTTTATCCTTGCTTCTCTGAGAAACCATTGGCCCTTTTTCAGGGTGAGAGGAGATTCTGGCGCTTTTAGCTCATTGCATCATTTAGCTCATTCCGTTCACACATGTAAAGGTGACGATTTGGGTTTATTAAAGAGGTGAAATAATCCCTCAAAATAACATTTCTAAACTTTTTTTGCAGGGTATTGTTATATGCAGGGCGCCCCTGGCCAAATGGGCGCTCTAAGCAGAATTTCATTTTGAGCCAGACTGCTGAAGAATGTTGAGTTCTGATTCATCAAAAGGCTGACTTGTCGTTTCTGAAGTCTTTGTGTTCACCTAAACCTTGCACATGAGCTATCAAGATACTGTTTGAATTATAAAATCACACAAAGTGACTGATGATCCCTCACTGTCCCTGTGATGCACATCTGTCTGCGTCCGTGCGCTCACCTGCACATCGAGGAAAAAGGGCCAAAAGAAACAGAGTCGTTCAGGAGGGATTAGGATCAAATGTTCACATGTGCATTGGCTGCACTGCAAAATGACATAACTGACAGACAACAACGGTAACAGCCACACTTTAAAAGGGAAATATCAGGCCTGTAGTCCACTGCGTGGATCATGGCTATATGGTTACATTTTTAGTATAAGTATTGTTAAGTGTTAATGCTGAGTTTACCTCCATCTCATTCGGAGTCTCATTTCCACTTAATTTTTGCTAATATTTCCTTCATAAGGGAGTTGAAATTGATTGCTTCAAGGCTCTGCATGTTGCAACCTGCTTACTTAATTTTCATGCTCTTTCATTTATATTTATTTTAGTTGTATTGATTTTACATTATTTTTACTTTTACTTTATTTTATTTAAATTAATGCTCCTATCTATTCTAATGTCTTCATCTGATATTTCTGTCTGCTATACTGTGTATAAGAGCAACTGAAACAACCAAATTTTCCCTTGGGGATTAATAAAGTATTTCTGATTCTGATGGCTGCATCAGACAGTGGAGAATGCATCCACTTGCACACCAGGCAGCACTGATTATGTGTTTGAGTTACATAGCTGTCATGAACAGAACACTGAAAAAAGCACTCTTTGGCTCAAGAAGTTAAAGATTAATATTTAGTTATACCTCTGTGAGCAGCAATCGGTGTCCGATCTCCACGGTATTAAAAACAGGTTCTGGTGTCTGTCAGCTGCTCATCACTGACAGTGACAGTGATGGCGTTAGCCCATGAATTAGCCACAATTCTTGTGCCATCTTGTGCCCTGCAGCTTTGACACTAGTGCTGACAAATAAGTCTTAAAAAGTGAGTCCCTTGGATCATTTCATGTTTACAAAGCAATATTTTGACGTGGGCTGAACCTAGGGCAGGACTTTACCTCTCAGTGTCGCTGTCAACACTCCTATAAGTATGAATCAGGCTGTGCATTATGAGAAGAAAGTCCGCACTTTAAACTATTTTTTAAAAAACTTTTTTTAAACACTTTTAAAACTACTGACAATACCACAATTAAGACAGTAGCAGAAACTGAATGTTCAGTGTAAGATTATACTGATGAGCATTTTTATTAATGTGGGACATGCCTTTTGATAGAAACGTAAACAAACTTGGCTTGAAGGAAAGGGGCTCTTAATGCTTGAAGGCAAACCACAGAGGACACCAGAACATGAGAACTTATGACATAACACCTTCAGATGTGTCCACAGATAAACCATCAGCAATGGTTGAACGAGCTAGGCTTCACTGTGGGATTCTAAGGTTTGTTTTAATCAGTCCATGCTGTTGAGTCCTTTATCAATCTGCTATAGAGAGTAATGATAACCTGTTGACATTTCCATGGTATGTTGGGCCTGTGCACAGAATTGGCCCTTTTCCACTAGCACGCCTTGGCCCTACTCTACTCGGCCCTACTTGATTTGCAGCGTGTTTCCACTAGCCTGGTTTCCCCTAAAACAAGCTAGTTTTAGTACCTACTCCGCTCTGGTTCCAAGCGAGCAGAGTCGATACTAAAAGATAACGTCACCAACTGCTGGCTACTGATTGGTCAGACAATGTTGTCATCAATGAGTCATGAGCGCGATGACCTAGCATGCTAGCGGTAGCTACCGTTAGCTTACCCTCATACGTCTTTTCTTTGCAGCTTGATTGCTCTCGTCCTCGGCTTCATTCTGTTGTAACTCCAAAACTCTCCTGTGCTCCTCAAGGGCTACTTCTTCTTGCCACCTGCAGCCTTCTTCTGCTTTCCTTCTTGACTCAGTTTGTGACAAATAGCCACAGATTGTCATGTCGCGCTCAAAATGATGTCGCTGCAGAGCCGCTCAGCTGTTTACAACGACACTGCACCCCGTTGGGCAGGCAACTGGGACTAATGGAAGAGCAGCACAAGGCGAGTAGAGTAGAGCCAGGTAAAGTCGAGTAGAGTAGGGCTAATGGAAAAGGGCCAAAAGTGACTCTATAGGATTCAAAACATTTTATTAAGCAGTACTCTGTCATTAGCCTGGTAGCTATAATGCCATTTGTGTTTCTACTGCTGCTGCGTATAGTGCTACAGCTGTGTGATGAGTTAATTGATCACCTTGTTGTGTCAGTTCCTGGGTGGAATGTGTTATAACTGCTGAAGAACCCACCTTAATGTATTGATGTACACCTTTTCTGTGCTTGTTTTTATGCAAAGAAATGGCACAGAACATCTTTGATGCTCAGCTCCTTTATTTGCAGTGTAGACTAGAGCATGAATTACAGATAAATGACATTACACAAGGAGTACTTGTTACATCGGTTAACAATGTAGTGCTAAGTTTTGTTTTCCTGTGGCGCTGCTCTCATCAACGATACTAAGAAGAAACATTTAGAATTGTTTTTACAGTTTGGTACATTCTTCCTGAAGTTTCAGCTACCACAGGGTGAAATAGAAACTTCCATTTGTCTCAGTAAAAACACGGAATTTATAAGTGACCCTTTGAAAACAATGCATCTGTAAGTAAGATAAAACTGCACAAATTTCTCTTGACATTCCTGCACCGTTTGCTCTTCAGGCTATGAATCTAAAATATAAGTAGACAATAGTTTTGACACAGGAGCTCGGCCAAATGAGTGAGAGCTGAACTAATAGCAGCCTTAGGTCCATTTCCATGTACAGTGCTCTCTCAAGGTCGCCTAGAAAGGTTTCAGAGCTGCGATAGGCTGCTTATCTCCTCCTCGGGCAACACTTGGTTCCTCCATTAATCAACCAGTGTTAGTTACAGCCCAGAGCTCCAAGTGAGTGGCAGAGTCAAGGATTGTGTTTGCATGTAAACATATGCACATACATTTTAGCTTTCTCGTGTCTCAAGGGCTGCACAGGCTGTGTGGTATTTGGAAAAAAAATGTGTTGGCATGGCGACCAGAGTGGACATCTCTTTACTGCACATATAATACATTGCCAAAAGTTTTGGCTCATCTGCCTTCACACACATTCATTTGAGTAACATCCCAGTCTTCATTCATAGAGTTTTGATGTTGACCCACCTTTTGTAGCTATAACAGCTTCAACTCTTCCGCAAAAGTTTACCACAAGATTTTGGGGTGTTTATGGGAATTTTGACCATTCTTCCAGAAGCGCATTTGTGAGATCAGACACTGATGTTTGATTAGAAGGCCTGGTTAACAGCCTCTGCCCTAGTTTAGGAAGATATGTTAAGTTGGGTTGAGGTCAGGACGCTGTGCAGTCTAGTCAAGTTCTCCCACTCCAAACATGCTTCTAAGCCATGGAAACCCATTCATGGATCTGTCAATACAACCTGTTTGATTTTAACCAACTTCAAGCTGTAAAGTTTTGTTTTTTTCATTTTCTGAAAAGAAGCAATTTTGGAGATAGAAGGCAATGATATGTTTGTAGTAGACTTTTTATCAAGACAGTGAGATTGTGTTGTCAAGGACTTCTGAGCACTAAAGCACTGTAAGGTCACAAATCAGGAACTGAATCTGTAATATTTTACATATTGTATTTGCCTTCTTTCTTTATATTGTACACAATTTAGTGTTTTTTTCTGCCTTTAAAGCTCTCATTGTTATTAATGTTGTTTTTTTCTCAGTGAGGCACTTTAGAATACTTTGTATGAAAGGTGCTTTATAAATAACCTTGCCGTTTCTCACCTTGCCTTGTAAGTGTAGATATAGGTCTGGTTCAGAATCAGGTAAACAAGCCAAAAATGTCCAGCCTGCTAAAGTACACATTATAAATCTTGACTCTGCTGCAGACTACTTTATTTCCCACCACTCTCTGTTATCAAAAGCGCTGCATGTGGATGCATCATTGGCTGGGTTGCGGGCTGCAGGGGTAAAGTCTGTGTACACTACATGGAACAAGATAAATGATGAAGTGGGGAAGTTGGGTGCATTCATCGACAACACAATTGCCTTACTCCAGCCTATCTCTGGAGCTCCCTCTGTCACTGTCTCGAGGTGTAGTGTACTGTAAAATGGAGCCTGCTTCACTAAGTCCCCTTTATTAGTTTTTCTTTTTAAAGGGGTGTGATTTTTACAGATAATTTCCTGCTCTCCATACGTTTCGATACAGGCTAGTGCTTCGGTTTCACTGCTTAGATTAACATTCTTGTGGTAAGGTAGGGCTGCATTCTTCAGAGTTTTAAATATAAAAATATGCACCTGTATATAACAGTCTTCTATCTTCAATCAGAAAAAGTTTTTGTTTGCAAAGGGTGTTAGACAAAGATAAGTTCTTGACCCTTTCCTGATTTCAATCAGTGTTAATTAGGGATGGCCCCATCACTCACAGTGAAATCAAGATATTGATTAAGTCAATGCATCATAACAACAACAACAACATTGCTTTATAGGAATACATTAGGCTTAAACTGGCAGATTAAAAAAGTAAGTCTTACATTATTCAGTTACATTATGTAACAGATGTGGTTATTTTATAGGGATAAGAAAATAAAAAAAGTCTGCCTAACAAACACAAGTAATTCAAATTAAAGACCAAAACCTAAATCATTCCTTGGAATAACATTTGGACACATTTTCAAAGTTTCATCTGAAAATCATATTTTTGAGCCAACATAAATGCAGCATGATTCTCTAACTGGACCTACAATGCATCAAAGCACAGCATGCAGTTGATGTGCAGTTTGTTCAGCTTATTGTCTAGTTATTTTCCTGTTAATTTCAGTGTGGATTTCAACACAGATTTCAACCCTATATTAATATTTTATGAACATTAGTCTTGTTTTTTTCTGGGGACTGGAATCAAAAACTAATACCAGTTGAGAATCTTTAAAAATTCCCTCAAGGAATCGATACTGTTGGTCTGCATAACCATTCCCTTTTCAATTCCTTCCTCTTTTTCTGCATCTCTTTCAAATTCAAAGATGTCACACTCTCATCTGAGGCAGTCAGCAGAAATGATGAAGTATACTAAGCTGTAACCACAGAATACAGGGGAAAGATTATGTTAAAATTGTGGCTGAATTTTTTGACAATACATAGCTGTCTGCACAACATTTAGTGACTGGAAACAGCAGCAGTTTTTAGTGGCCTTCATCTCTTCATCAAGAGTATCATTATTGACATTGATGCAACTGAGTTCCAACTTTTGCCTACACAGAAAATTCACAAGAATCGACAAGATAATCCCCAAAGAATCAGACTGATGAGGACTTTGAAATATAAAAAAAATCAAATCATTTCCATCACTAGTTTTCAGGACCATCACTTTAACCATTACATTTGATCTGTTTTTGAGTAAACACACTTAACGCCCCCATCCCCACCCTCCAGACAGCCATGAGGCATTTCCATTCACTTTACTCTTAACCTGTCCGGGGACACTCTGCTGGCACCACAGGCCCTTGCATACAAATCTTGCAATCTTGTCCATGATGGCCTTCTGCCATGTAGCTGGGAAGCCTGGCAAATCGGACGTGGTGGCATGGGGCCTGAGCACTTAAAGGGGCATCATTAAACACGAGGCTGTAAGGCTGACTAATGAGCCTGTGAATTTGTTGTGGATGTGGAGTAAGCCAGCTTGCTTTGCACATCCATCATTGTAAGTTTGACAGCAGTTGTAAATTTAGTTTTAGTTATAGACTTTTTTATTAAAATATCTTTTAGTCTTTTTCATAATTTAGTCTTCAAATTATGTTCATTTTAGTCGAGGTTTTTTTGACGAAATTTCACAAAATTTTGGTCGATGAAATCTACTGTATAATTCGTTGACGATTTTGCATGTTTCCTTGAATGTTTTTAAGTCATCTTTTTAGTCATGTGCATTTGTTTTTGTTAATGTCTAGTTTTATCAGGGTGGAAAAGCTTCTGCATCAGATGTAATATGGGAAAGACACCTGTGCTGCATACCAAAACACTTATACTGCCGACATGGACTTAAAGAGTAAAACTTAAATACTCAGCAGGAGTCCTTATAACCTTGCAGTTTAAAATATGAGTGATCATACATGTCTAGACACAAACCTGTTTTCTTTAGCAAATAAGTAAATAAGGGCCCTGGCTATTGATTATTGATAAGTGGTAAATCTTGAGTTTTTCAACAGTAGCCTTATATACTCTTCTTACTATAGGAACTTATCCATATAGGGTAAGCTTTTTGTTAATATTGCCAAAGTTTGCATTATTTATGTTTCCTTCCTAACCTCTGTGCTCCTGTTCAGCATGTCCTGGAAGTTCAGCCGCCTGCTGGTAATTGTTAAGAGGCCATCTACTGTATTATGAATGAGTTGGATTTGGCATTCGCCTGCTGTTCAGAGGTCTTTCTCTGTGAAGTCACACTGAAGGTATGCTATTGGCACGGTGCATCTGGGCCCCGCGCAGCAGCTTTGATCACATCTTCATGCTGACAGCCGCATGTGATCCTGCGTTAAGCTGACAGTGTGGAGCTTAGGCTGCTGTGTGGCTACAGGAGGAAGGCCATGAGAGAGGATGAGGTTTGAATGAGGGTGGATTAGTGCAATGGATAGTACAACGGGGGACATTCGGATGGATAGAGGATGTGATCTTGAATAATGTATATAAAATGCTTGCATGCATGGTGAGTGCAGGCTCCCCTGCACTGATGTCAATGAGATGCATTGTGACATAGCGCAGGAAGCATACATGCTGTGTTAGTGTTCGGCTCCTTAAAAAGGTAAACAAGTGAGCGGTTTATTTCAAGGGTTCACAATGCAAACAGACGTTTCTATCTGCACCGCTGACAAGGCTGAATCCTACATATGACTTAAACAAGCAACCAGACAGAGTGTGGCTACAAAGGACTTGTGAGAGAGACAGAGCTAAAGGAGTTGAAGCAACTTAACTGTCCTTGGACGTCCTTCAGGGATGTCACGGTCATGCCTTAATGGAGTGGATATGTCCCTGTAAAAGCTTTCTCCCCACAGAGGCAGAGTGGGCTTCATAAACAGCTCATGCAGAACTGTCAGGACTCTATCACTACAGCCATAGAAAATGCTCACTTTCACCATAGAGGAAACTTTTTATAGAAAGCTCACAAATACTGAAGGTTTATTAGCTAACAGGCAGCTCGATCAGGTACTGTGTGGGAAAACAGCACTTTTTTCTGCTCTTACTGAAAAGTGGAACAGAGCTTTATAGGTCTGCCTGAGTATTTTACACTTTATGTGTTTCTGTTTTGACACCATTCAGCACTCTAACAGAGATTATCTACACCACTCTGTAGCAGGTGCAAAGCCAGGATTACATTTTTTGATACGCTGTAATTTTGGTTGTGGCTGTTGTTATCAGATGTCAAAACTGATTCGCTCTCTTTTTGTGAGACTCTTTTGGCCATACTTATGAGCTAACTGTGTTTTTCTCATTTGTGGTGCTAAAAAAGCCGTTGTTTACCAACAGCTCATTTTATTGAGTCAGGCTGATTAATTATTTTACTGTTAACCTCTCCTGAGGCAAGACTGGTGGTCTTGCATTTAAATCAGGGCTGTCACTTTAGTGCTTTAATTAGATTAATTAATTACACTGCAAATTAATACGTTATAAAAATTAATCGCAAGATTAATCATAGCACACAAACATTTTGATATTGGCCAGCTGGAGGACCCGTATATGGCAGTGGCACGTCACTTCAGACATGCGTCTCTAGTCAAACCAAACAAAGCCCAGGTGACAACAGGAATTGCATATTCAAGACTTAATCTTATTTTATTTTTGAATTTATTTATCTCTATTTGTACTACATTCTTTAATAATGCATCAGGCCTAATTGGTTTGCTGGATGTCCTCCACCTTTTTCTTATTTTGAATTTGATTTATGAAACACACCTCAAGTGTAATTTGAGTTGCCTGATTGAGCTTAGAATTTTCTGGACAAGTTGCCCTGACTGTTGTTTTATTTAGCCACCAATAAAAATGTGGATTTACAGATCTTCATTTCTTAGTGTATTCATTTGATTAGTCATGCACTACAATTTTATAATATCCTATGATTCAAATTCTTTATTTGGGTACTTTAAGCAGACATGAGATAATAAAAAAAAATAATAATAATAATTAATAAAATAATTAATTAGATTAATTTTTTTAATCGTCTGACAGCACTAATTTAAATTTTAAAAAGTTGGCTGTGGTGGCCTTTTGCCGTGCCTCTGGCTGGGGTCCTGAAGCGAAGGAAGTGGTCACAGTTGACAATGTGGCACTGGACACATGGGTGGAAGGCTGAAAAAGGGGCCTGCAGATTTGACATGGATGAGGAGTAGGCCAGCTGCTTTGCACGTAATGGACACACAGACAGTTTTTTTTTCTTATTTTACTGTGAGTGTTGTAGAGCCAGAAGTGTATGGCCCAGGGAACTGACCCAAGTTGGAAATGTTATCTTTCAGGACCATTCTCTGTAGACCTGAGAGGTGATTGTCTTTCCAGCATTTCTTTGTTAGTGTTTGAAGTTGTCATCAGTATGGCACAAATTTAGCCATACATTCCTCTTGTTTATTGCCAGCCTATACCATTCTCAGTACTATTGCCAGGAAGTTAAGTTTTTTGCCAGTGATTTCCATTTTTTTTGTTTGTTTGTATCATCTGTTTGTTGGATTATGGATAACTTAAAAATTGAAGAAAATATTTTGAAGAATTTTCCAGGGAATTGTGGTCATGGCACAAAAGAAGTTATTCGATTTTGGTGGTGAACTGAATCTTGTGCCTGATGCAGGATTTTTTTTTAAGAATTTGTGAAGATGGGGCAGTTTTCCACATTTTTGCTAATAACTAAATGATTATCAACAGATTTTTATAATATTATCATGGAATGTTAGTCATGGCTTAAGAGAGAAAATATTAGATACTGGCGATCCAAATCCAGATGTGGATCTAGGAATTTTTTTCAAGGATTTGTTAACAGTCCGTGCTTTGCAGTTTTCCTCATATTTTGTCAAAAACTTGCTTGACAGTATTAGACGTACCTTGGCAGTGATTTGTAACTTAGGTTCAAAAGAAACACATTTAAATCTAAGATCTTTTTGTCAGCATTATGAAGTTTTTTTTTTCCAGCTGGCATCTCATTGGACTATCTCACACAATTTTGTGCTTAGGAAGCAGTGGCAAACTTGTCCTCTTGATTCCCTTTTACATGACCTCTTTTTCTCTTTAAGTCTTGCATTTCCTGGTTAAATGATGCATTGAGTCTTAGCTCACTCTTTTACAACAATAAGCTCTGCATCATGGCTCATCTTCTTCTGAAACCCTGAGACTCTCTAATCTGGTCCAGCAGACACTTTGAGGGCTCATGATGGGCTTAATGTCCTTTTGTTAACTGAGTTCATCCTCAATCTGGTGGAGAGAGAATGTATAAAATAGGTCTAAAGCCTCTCACCATAAATAAGTCATTCTATCTGTTGCTGATTCATATGGTATGGAGGATAACCCCAATTATCAACAATTAATGCTCATCATCAGGAGGCTTCACCCGGCCATTTGTCTGTTAAATCAAAATCAAGACTCATGTCCACACTCTCCAAGAATCCTTTGCAATGAAACAGTAACCACAGGACGAGCATAACGTGGATTGTTTTGATATCCCGCCTGTTATTGTGAGGCAATGAAGGAACCGTGAGAGACTGGAGTTCAGCCCACCTCACGGCAACAGAGCAGTTGGCGGTATTGGACAGGGAGTCTGTTGTCATGAGAACACAGTGCAGGGAGAAGGTGGGGGGCGGGAAGGGGGCTGTCTTCATTAGATGAAATAGCAGGAGGGCTTTGTATGGATATAACCAAGATTAATTGGATTTGAGTGATCCTCTCAAAATGTGACACTGTCATGGAGAGTTATGAGCCTGGATCAGCTTCCACGACAACTGGGAGTCCAGTTTGAAGCCAACATGCTGCTCACTTCATCAACTCAGCCAAACACATCCCATGTTCTGGAGTAAAAAATGAGCCCACGCAGCATCAGCTGTATATAAACCTCCTATTTTACATTCTTGACATATTTATCATTATCCCCTAGACTGTAATATTTGGGGAGGTCTGGGTAGTGTCACCACTTGTTCACTGAATTCATCTATTGAAAAATGCACTCATGATGGCAGCGGTGCATCCAGACATTGTTGACTGCAGTGGCCTAAGGTTGGAGATAGACCTGATGTTTGCCCTTGTGTTCATGTTTGCATCCACTTGCATCATAAGCACTTTTGTTTCAACACTTGTCTGTACCTGATGTGTGTTACTCGAGCATAGTGAGAAAGCACACAAAGACTTCCAGCTGTTTGCACCTATCCGTTTTGACAGATGTAAACTGTAAACTAGGGATGCACATCAGCATTGATCTAACAGCCGATGTCAACCTTTTTACAAATACACGAAATAAGCCGTTAATATGTGGTTAACAACTATCAGTTTCAGATGTTTATCTGTTGTGCCATATAAATATTATGTTGACACTTTTTGCTGAGTAATTATAGGAGATTAATTATAGGGCTGTACAAATGAGCAAACTGTGATCTGTTTTATCAGGGTTACACTTCATAGAAAGGGGGTGGAAAGGACAGAACCTGTAAGAAAATCTGGAAGGTGATTAAAAAATATTTTGTCATCTACATTCTGACAACTGACATGGGAATTTGGAAAGTCCACCTGCTTTGCAAGGTTGGGAGAAATAGGTCAAAACACACAAACAGATTTTTTTTGTATTGCATCACTACTGTAAACAAGGTATCAATTACTGCACAAAATAAAGGAAAATAACATTCTTTGTTGCTTAACTATCAAAAATAAGCAGTTTGCTAAAAGAGCAATTAATTATACTTCAAGATTTGAAACCAAACCCCTCTAATCATTTAGAACATGACATTTTTATAAGCAAAATATTGATATAAAATTGCATGTATCATCTAAAGAATGTAATATTCAGGATTGAATATTACAAGTCCGCTTACATCCTGTTGCATCACAGCCAATATAATAGGGTCCAACAAGGATCTGGCTTTTTAACAGCAAATAGCCAATCAAAATTAAGAATTTTGTTGCAGCACTTTGGGTCATGAAAAATAGAGCTGGGAAGCACACATCCTGGTATATTTTACAAACAGGTGCTAAACAAAGGAATCAACTGTGGGAAAAAAAATAAAAAAGCCTATTCAGCTCTCTGAGTAACTATACAGCTGACTTTTACAGGCTTTAGTTATGTGAAAAACTTGAATTTACAGTAAATTAAGTGTATTTATCACACAATACAGCAAAACATAGCTTAAAAAAGTCTTTATCTGGATGAACAAATAAATCGACTACTGAAAACAAAAGGAAAATATTCATCAAATTTTTCAGCTCCAAATGAGTAACTTTAATTTATACAAGGCAACCAGGGATCTACAAGATGCTCAAATAAAGTAAAGGACAAACAAGCTTTACTGATGACTAACAATCAGTGACAATCAGCAACAATCAGCGACACCAGCAGAGGAACCACAAACTGGAAACAGGAAATAATCAGGAGCTCCATAAGAGAAAGATATTTGCTATATGATTCAGGAAAACATTAAAACCTTCATTTTTCAATCAATATAACCTTTTTATTACAAATAAAACAAGGTGGGTGTTCTTTGAATTTAGACCTGTACAGACCAAGAAATAAGACTAAGAATGAAGGATAAAGAATTTCTGCAATGATGAATGAACTTAGTGGCCACTTACAGATGTGTACATCTACAAAAATCACTAGCACATTATACACAAGGATGGTCTGTGTATGGAAGAACACAACAAAACAACTCACTCTGTAAAAAAAAAAAAGGACATTTTCTATTGACATTTTTTGCCTGTTTATATTGAAACCATATTGAAACAACAAAAAACTGAAACTTTTTGTGCATTTCCTAAGGTTATAAGTAAAGACTGCACTTATAGGGCTCTAATTTCGTAGACCAGGTGCAGGTGCGGAGACGGGGTGTGTCCAGCACACTTTGCGAGTTTCTTGCAGGGCGCATAGGGGTGCAGAGAGGCGCATCCACGCCACCGTCCCTGTCCCTCTGAGCAAGTGAGGGAGGAGAAAAGGCATGATTGGGTTTAACACAGCCGAGTGCTGTCTTCACTATTCAAATGAATGCCTCTCCTTGCCTTTAAATGCGCTGCGGGCGAGGCAGCAGTGACTGATTGGTCTGAATGATCCCCGCCACCGCACAGTGTGCTGGAAAGACCCGGAAGTGGAGACTGTCAGAGCAGCTGTCACTGTTACAGCAACTCAGACAGCAGAAGGGCCATCGGGGCATGTCACCGTGCGGGCCAGCTCCTGGGACAGATGTAATCTGTTCCTTTGTTATTAATAGGAGTATAAAATTAAGAGACAATTAAATTTAACACAGCAGCTGGCTTATCCATTCATCATGCTTGTGATCCACCTGAAATTTTTGGTTTGTCATCACCAAATAGCAGAGACTTTAGTGATATACTGTATACTCTCCTGGTCTCTCCTCCTCATCCTCCTTGCAATAATGTACTCCATCTTTTTAGATCAAGTTAAGAATAAAGACTAAAACAGAGAAATATGGACAATCACAGGTACATCCTTAAGACACCGAGTGACATACATTTATTTTCTCTCTTTTTTTCTCCATCTTTTTCCCCCTCTTTTATTCTGAATTTCATGAAATGAGAGAAGTTGGATGTATACTCCGTATCAGATGTTATGGCTGTTTATTGTTAACTTGTAAGATGTTCATCAAACTTCCAGCTGCCGTCAGATTAAGTTTCCATTATGACAAATGGCTTTAATCCGACATCAGATGTGACGGGACAATAATACAGATACAAATGTATATGCTGTTTTAGATGGTTACATAAAATAGAGATTGCTGTGATTGTTTATTGCATTGAAATGTGCCTGACACTTTGGATACCATCGTCTGAGGCTTTGTTGACGTGTGCGCACATGTGCGCCTGTCATGAAATTATAGCTGTGGAGGGTGTGCTTCGCCTGTGCCAAGAATAGACCAGGTTGGAGCTGGTGAGCTTTCAGCGCACCTTCCACACAGTTTTTTGGCATGAAATTGTCACTGCACCAACCTAAATCTGTCGGCACCTCCCTCTGGTGCGCCGTCACAACCGTCTCGGCACAGCCTGTCTACCAAATTGTCAAATTGCTGTGCAACGCGGTGCGCCGGACGAAATTAACACTGCGCGGAATGCACCAGGCTCTGTGCACCCTGCCCCACCCTGCACTGCGCCATGAAATTAGGGCCCATACTCTAAAAAAGAGTAATTTAAGGTCAATAATTAACAACATGGATCATGCAATTGTCTTTGTTTGCTAAATATGGGTAGGCAGCTTTTACAAGCTTAACACATCAAGTGCTGGCTGCTTTATCAGTAAGTTGGATTAGCCTTAGCTTTGCTGTAGTCAGTTTTCAGTTTCCCTGGGTGATGCCAAGTGAGGTGAGCTGTATTCTCACTTTATTTTATTCTCATGCATCTCTACTTCCAAATCCCATGTGTCATGTCTATCTCTTATGTCACATTCTAAGTATGTACAGAGGATTTGAATGCCAACAGTGCATTCCTTTTGTTCTTTCTCCAGTGCTGCCATGTTTTATTACCAACTCTCAACTGCACAGTTGATGCCACTGCTGCTAACAATGCCTACATTTACACAAATAGCACAACTGCGTGGACTTAGAACAGCAATTAATTTTGTTTTCACAGAAGCAAAAGCTAAAGAATGATAGACATTAATAGCTCAAAAAATATATAGCAAGCATGAAATGATGTACTTTTGCCACACCAAATGTCATGATACTATGGTGTACAATTTTCCCCATCCCCCAACGTAGGATGTGAAAACGAGCCATGCAATTTGTCAGTATGTCTCTGCTGTAAGGAGATCTTTATTTAGATTTATAACATTGTTACATGTTCATGGAATGTAACTAGGTTTTGAATGATATGTTCTAATGTTTATTTTATTGTGAAAAACCTGCAGAACAGAGTTCAAGACACAACTTCCCTGCGGACAATACCATGCCTTATCCTTTCATACATTAGCATACTGGCATTAGCATTTTGAGCACGACAGTTTTAGCAGTAATTCTTTTCCTTAACATAGCTGCATCACAAAATTAAAATGACTACTGTGTGGATTTCCTGTCAGCTATAATAAGAACCTTTCTTTTTGCTAGAAACACAGATGTCTGAAAGCTTTTCTATCAGGATATAGATCATTTTCCTGCGGCTTCACGGCTCTAAACCTCTCTGGACACACTGTAAAGGCAAGCAAAACCCACATGCTCGACAAACTGTCAACTGTCACTCTCATCACATCATCGCTCCGAGCCTGTGGGGCGACACCCAGTCAAAACTTCTTTGCCAAAAAATGAAAGCTTCACAGTCTTTCTGTGTCACACTTGCCAGTGCCTCTGGTGTCTCCGAGTATCACACTGTGCCTCTAATAGCCTCCATCCTTTTATATTTGAAGATAGTGCAATAGCCTGCAGATAGGCAGGCTCTTTAAAGTCCTAGCTGCGGAATTTTCAATCCCTCCTGATAACAATAATCTAAACAGACGACGTCCACTGGAGCAAATAAACAATTAACCTCCACAGTCAACCATAAGCCCGAGCACTCCCATCTGTTCTCAGACACTTATCATACACTCATCATGCTCACTCACTTGCTGACCTGAATTCTCTTTTGTTCTCTCTTTTAGTAAAGCTAAATAACAGAAGGATGCAGAGGTCAAGTGTCTGAGAATGTTTAGGAGAATAAATACAAAATATTTCCCCTTTTTAGATTCTCCTGCCAGTAAATTGAAAGCTGTCGCCATTCTTGAATGTAAATTAATGAATACTGTGACATTTTTAACATATTTTCTGATGACTCTTCTATTCAACAAAAGATGCTGTTATAACTATTCAGCAGGTACATCTAGTAATAATAATGTTTATGCTACAGCACTCTTGAGTCACCTGGCCTTGATAAAGCTTTTTGGAGGCGATTCTCCCATGAAAACTACCTCTGGCTCTACTTCTCCTGACCGTCTAACTGGGTCTATCTGGTTTCTGCCAGTTCTGAGCTGATGGCACTTCTGGACATCTTCCAAATTAAGTATGCAGGAAGCGTGCAAGTAAGCATGATGTGGTTTTCATCTGCTGCATTATGTTTCCTGGGCCAACCACTACAGTCCTCAGCATTGCTAATTTCTTTGTGCTTCTTCAAAAGAGCTTGAACAGCACAGCTTCAAACTTCAGTCAGCTTCGCTTGAGAGAGACTATGCTGACGTAACTATCATACGTGTTGTTGTTGTACTCAGTCTTGTCATGTTTCATGACCATTAACATGAAACCATTAAAAACAAACACACCTTAAGTTTGGCTGAACCTCATTTAGTCTTAAGTCTCGTAAACAGCTGTCTCAAAATGAGTGAGTTTCATCCTCCATATGAAAATAATGATTGATGACACTTGCTAGTATGATAATGTAATCATACACTTGAGAATAAGCCTCTAAAATCTCCAGCTTTTTGCAAATGCATCTTTAAGAACTGACAAAAGTTTGAAGATTAAGGTTAGATGCCCTAAACAATAATTTTGATAAAATGTGGGTTAGTAGAACCCATTCACCCGTTATGCCTAAGTCACACCCTCCCGTTTCTCCAATTGTGCACGACTGTACACGATTGACAAGGCTGGTGTGATTGCTATGATATGGGATGAAATGACTGTCTCACCTCTGGATACACCCTGTAAATACACCGTCAGTAGTGCTTCTACAGCGCTTCGGGGGCGTTCGTCCCGCTCCAGTTAGGTTAATACAACGATATGATGAGGATTGCATGAATATCCATCCCGCTGACACGACGTCAGCCCCGCTCGAGCTCAGTTCACGTCACGTAAGCCCCGACTGAGTTCCGTCAATTGCGCCGTTAGAACTGGACACAGTCAGGGCACAAACGGATACATCATTGCCAGTCGTCCTCATAAAGCTGTCAGGATTGAGCCACGATCAGCCCGACTGAGCTCCGTACATGCCATGCTAGTACCGTTCGCCTTAGGACTGCATTCGGCTTCCACCCCGCTGTACTGAGAGCGGCGATGATGACAATCGTGCACAATCGCCGTGAGAAACGGGAATGTGTGACTGGGGCATTATATTCAGAATATGTTAAAAAAGTACATCTGTTTCTAAAGTTGCATTATTGAATTAGAAACCTAGGTCTAGCTTTGACAAGGTTAACAAAGCATACTTTCAGATTTCAAACACACCCTTATGTGTTGTAAGTACTGCTGTACTAAGTGAGAAAGAAGTAAACATGACAAAATCAATTATCATAATGGGAATATACATTAACTCCAAGAGGTTATGTCTTTGCCTAGATAATGGGAACAAGATAACTCAAAATATTATAAATATATATATATTTTTTTTCAGGGAATGTTTATCATAGCACAAGAAAGAAAGGATTAGATTTTGGTTGTGAATGAAACCGGGAACTTTTAAATGGTTTCGCAGCAGTCCAGGTCAGGACAGTTTTCTCCTTTTTTGACGATAACTCACCTAAAAATGTTGGAAATGCCTTGTTGTGCCTTTGTGTTCTGAGCACATTGGGTAGTTTTAAAATTTTTCAAGCAGATTTTGTCATGTACTGCCTATATTTGAAATGTATTGGAAATTGAAACTGACTTTGGACTGCACAGTGGTGCATGTATTCTGGCTGCCTAAGTGCAATAATTTTGCTGGTTTGACCCACTGAGTCTTTTGAGACCTTTCTGTGTGGAGTTTTTATGTCCTCCACCTTCCATGTGTGGGTTTTACTACAGTTTCCTCCCACTGACCCAAAACATGCCCCCTGGGGTCATTGGTGAGTCCAGACTGTTATGTGTCACTGTGTGTTTGGATGGTTTTCTGTCTCTTTATGTTGGCCCTGTGATTGCCTGACCAGTCCCTCTTCCAGTGTCAGCTGGGATAGGCTCCATCCTCCTGCAACCTCTATGGAGACAGATGGATGGATGAGTTCAACTTTTTGCAGTACTTAGTGAGAAAAAGGGCCTTAAGTAGACCTGAGTCCTCAGCAGACAGCACAGGAGCAAAGGGAAGAAGCTGCAGCCAAACTCCAAACATCCTTAAAAATCAGCTTGTTTATGTGCTCAACTCTTCAGATACAAACATTAACCCCCCATGTGAGGTATTAATCCCAGATACTTACCTGCCAAATGGAACATCTCCCCCATTCTGTGCTTGATGGGAGTTCATTTTGGGCCCTGGCTGCACACCAAAATGCTTTGCGTGGGCTTACAATAGGACCCTTTACCTCTTCCCTTCATTTTACTGCCATCTGATTTTATTGCTTTCAGCGTCTGCCAGTTCCTCTCTATCCACCCGTTTGATATCATAAGCGCTGCCATGAGCAGTCATGAAGCAGTGAAACTGAATTAAACTGCTTTTAAAATCAGTTTGGATTTTTGTTGTTTCCTTATTCAAATATTAATATTTTTCACAGGTTGTACAATGTTATAAAGTGTTATCACATACAGTATGTCAAGATGAGGATACATTTCCATATCAATGCTGTCCCTCTCTGAGTAAATCATTAATATGCTTAATGTCAATATGTAAGCCACTTCAAAACTGAGCATTCCCATCTGCAGCCTCAAAGAGACAGTACCAAAGCTGAAGACTCATCATTTGACTTGAAAACTGTTTAATCAGATTGAATCTTAGTGTTTTAAGAGTGTGATCACATCATGTTATCAATATTTGATGGGGCTGACTAGTCTTTGATTTTCCTTTTTCATTCAAGCTAGCAATTCCTCATTCCTCTAATTCTGTTTTCTGTCAGATTTTTCTTTCTCTGTCTTTGTGTGATTGGGTAAGTGAGTGTGTGTGTTGTATGTGGATTATGAGGGTGGGTAGGTTCTTGTATTTTCATAATGTGCATTTATGTGCACTGATTGATTAGTTGATTGATAGTTTGATTGATTGATTGCATAGAGGAAGCAATTAAGGGTGGGAAATGTTTTCTTCAGCAATAAATGTTAAAGACAAAAGTGCAGATGCCAGATCTAGTTGTCTTGGTTTAATTTTAAAAAAGCCTGCCAGGCCTTTTATAAAGGAAACAGCATCTATGCTTCTCATGAGTTATATATGCTCCATTTTATCTGGGACCTCTAACTGTCAGAGTTATTAATGCTTAATTCACAGAGGGCAGAGCTGCTTCTCAGTCTCCTTAGGGGGACTGATGAAGAATCTCCAGGCAGAAATACCCTGAAATATATGAACTCCCATTATATCTACATTTGAATAAGTTATTTATCAAGTTCTATGCAACGCATTCACCCCTGCAGTGAACCCTGAATGCTATTTACCACATTTTACATTAACTTCATGGTGCATTAAGAGACAATATTTATCATATTTTCTCTTCTGACATACAAGAGTGATCCACGGGTACAGTTTATTTATTTACTAATCAGTTAAAGTGAGGAAATGTGGCTCATATACAAGTAGCTTAATAAAACATTACTGCACTGACTGGCCAGAATGACCTGAAGTCTCACACATAACAGTGTTTTCTTTTCTTTTGTCAGCTGTGTTGTGATGTAAATAAAACAACTGATTTGAATTTTGAAGGAGATTTTTTCTCAGTGGAGGAAGATCTGTTTCTGAAACAGTTGCCTGGAGCATGACTGATGCATATCCAAATGAACTGCCTGATTATAGATGGTGAATTTTACAATTATAAAACTGCTGTATCATTTAGCTTCAGGCAGCTTCTGGCTCCAGGGTGTTTGGAGGGTGTGCAAAAAATCTAAAATGCATGGGTCTCATGTTGTTATCTTAGATAGTAAAGGAGAAAAAAAGAGCTGCCATCTATGACTCTGTGAGAAATATGTAGGTAGGCAGTGAGAGTACAGTGGTGGGTAAAAAAAGATGGGCTGGGATGGTCTATGCCAGGGATGGGCAACATTTTTCTCCAAAAGGCCATGTTGGCTTACCAAACATGACAGAGGGCCACAAACTTGGGAATTAAATAACAAAATGCATTATGCTAAATTATGTTAAACCCCTTGAATTTCAGTACATATGACAAATTAGATTATAACAGGACATTCGCCAAATGAGTTGGCCTTGGGGTCAGAGGACATGATGTGTTAGCATGTATCTAACCGTCATGGCTGATTCTTGGATGCTTGGCTTGAGCACAGTTTTAGGGTCAAGTTTGCATCATGATGCGGATGGTTTGTCAGAAAATGTGTCTTTGTGTTGTATTCCTTAAATACCATGACACTGTCCTGGCATTATGAATCAAACTACCTTTAAATCCTATACTTTTGTAAGAAGTTATCTCCTCTTTATTAAAAATGTGACATTCAGAGACAACTTTTACTCTATTAGATGCTTCCGTGGCTATACTATAACGTCACTGTCATCCACCTGTGCTGTAAACATTTCAAATATTGTGTGGCAGAGATGAACCTATTGGACTCTTGTCCAGTCTGAGAATAGACAGTGCCCTTTGCTGGTATGGAGACAGACCCACAGCCAGTGTGTCTCTTAATATATTAAAAGTAATTTCAATAAAACCAAAGACGCTGTGGCCACAAACTGTTTTTTTTTATAACCCTTATGATTCAGTATGTGGTAGAAGCTAGAGTTTTGTTATTGTCATGGACAAAGGAATTACCTTTCAAGCCTAAAATCTATTTTATCAGGATGTTAACATATTATAGGAGCTGTTTACACAAGGTCTAAAACAGTGAAATCCGTTTTCATTGTGTTTCCGCCTCCTGTCCACATGTGAACTCTTTGCGGATTGCCCAATTCCATAAACTTTTGAAACCAGACTCCAGAGTAGAGAATTTTTAATATGCTCTCCATGCAGCTCCGTGTGAATCTCGGTTTATTATCCAGACAAAACTATCCAGACTGATTTGTTGTCCAAGGTGATTTGTTGTCCAGAAGAGAAACTCCGTCTTTGTGCGTCTACTTGCCATTGTTGTTAGTGAAAAAAAAAAAAAGAAAAGTTTTTCTTCTTCAGATGTGTAATGGAGCAGTGCTGCCTCTCTGCAAACCTACACTGCCATCTACTGAACTGGCATGCATACTACAGCGGTTTCATTCGTCTCCAGTGTCTCTGTCTGAACATGGATCGACTTTGAATAAGCACAGGAAAAATCTTTGCATTTTAAGTCAGAGAGTGTCCGTGTAAACCTAGCCTTAATGTCCTGTGTCCCCACAAATATCCCAAAAGTGCTAATATGTTCTGATTTGGAGCAGTCTCCATCCCTATTGTGGGGCATCTGAAATCAAATAACGAAACATTTTACAGTGTGAGCTCCAGGAGAGGCCAAGCTCCTTGCACAAAAATACTGTAAATGGATTTGTCTTGTAAACATGGCATGAGCAAATTTTTCATTCCCCACTGAGGAAATGCCAACTATTAATGTCGTATTAAATCCAGCAAACACTAACAGGGTACTGGAAATAGTTTTGTTGTGGTGGTGGAAACGACACTGACATTCCAATGTTTTCATCTATTTATGTACATGAAAAATAGCTTGTGATGTTTGTTATACTATAAAAGACATCATAGGAGAAGAAGGCACTGTATGAATCCCCACCCAAACCAAGCTTCAGGGTTCAAAAAACAGCATGTGCAGAATATTTAGTAATCCTCATGTATCAGAGGTTACTCCTAACCAAAAGATGCAGTGTAGATTAAAGATTAAAGCAGTATGAATAGAGATGACCATGAATAATTACCAATATGCCAAGACTTATACAGGTTACTAAGTGCAGTACTGTAAAGATAAACACTACTTGAAAAATACACAAAGTGTTAAATAATAACATATTTTTACCAATAAAAAGGGTATGAGTAAAGAAACGGCAGCATTGAAAACAATACTTTAAAAGCTTTTTTGTTGATTTTAAGGTTTAATTACCTCCGCCAAGGAGGTTATTTTTTTCGAAAGAGTTTGATTGTCTGTCCGTCTGTCTGTACAAAATAACTCAAAAAATTATGGATGGATTTTGATGAATTTTTAAGGAAATATTCAGCATGGGAAAAGGAAGAAGCGATTCAATTTTGGTGTTGATCTGGATCACCGTCTGGATCCAGGAAATGTTCAAAGGATTCTTTGTGGGAACTGTGCTGCTTGGCGGAGGTCTGCGCTCTCCGAGTGCTTTTCTAGTTGTGTATGTGGTGCTTTGTACGGTGTTAAAGATGCACTCATTAAAATTCATTTAGTATCTTAAGCTCATACATGGTAGTTTGTGGTAAAATCAAAGTGTCCCTATTTTACGGTCTGACAGTCACCTGATGTTAACATGTCTTCTTCAAATTCTTATGACTATAAAGCAATGGGACATCTTTACATAAGGCCCAAGGGGTTTAACTCACCTCTGGGGTCACTTCAAGAGTTCAGTCAAGGAACTGCAGCTTGAGAAACCTCATCAGTTGCAGAATTTCTTTCATCAGTGTATCGTGACTGATACAAGCCCATCTCTTTAACTGTGAATTTGCTTTCTGGCCTCTCTTTGTGTGCAGAGACAGCCTTGGATGTCAAAGCCATCTCGGTGTCACATGTAGATCTGTCACAGCGTTCAGACAAATAATCCCCAGAAGCATCTCATTTCCCTCTTGTTCAAAGGTTGTATCGTTAACATGGCTGTAGTTTACTTTCAGTGCAAGGTCCTGTGCCCGGCAGCAGTAAAATCTCTGTTGACAAAGTATGAGCTGCTGCCGCCGCAACAGTGGGGCAGGGAGGAAATTCCTTTGTGCCAGCTGCCAGGGTAATTAGTTCCTTGCTGAATTATGCATCAGCAAAAGTGTCAAGCAATGTTAGAATCATGCAGGTACAGAGAGAAGGGCTAGAGGAGATCTGTCACACAAAGCTCATAAAGCCTCGCAATACCTGCAGCCAATCCCGCTGTATTGAAGACCCCGGAATGAAACTGTCAGTGGAGCAGCAATGCAATAAAGACATATCCTTATGATTCCGCCTGGAGAAGGAAATGTTTGCAACTTGCTGTGATGAAAAGGTGCTTCCAAAACTATCACTCAAATTACATGAAATTAAAAGGGAACATTATTTGTCCCATAATGAGCAGATACCTCGCGGTGTCCTATGAAAATTTCTATTTCTCCCTCTTGATGTGTCCTTGTTTCCAACTGTGACTCAAAACCTGTCATAATTCAAGTCAAACTGACTGTTCGTCCAATTAGGACTAATAAAACATAAACTTATTAGAAAAAGCTAATGCTATCCGTGTATTTGACACAACTCTGAGTGTGTGAGAGCTGCCTCAGCAGGTGTTAGATGTACATGAACACAAACGATGAGAAGTGCTGCATGAGTAACACATCGTCTCAAGTCAACATGAGTGTTTTCACACACCAGATTTTGTGTTTTATGTCTTTTAATGCCATTTGGAGTCCAGCTCAATGTGCGAAGAGATGTCATTATCAAACAGTTTTGGTCCTCAGAAGTTCAGTGGATGAGTCAAAGAAGCAAGAAATGTCCTGTTAAAAAACATATCAATCACACTAATATGCATTCCGTTCATATGAGGGCAGGTTAAACAGTGATGGTAAAAAAAAGGCGCCCCGTGGTCATAGGCTATATAACTTAATCGTGCCACAGCCTTGTTTATATTAGACAATGCACTTGTGCACCTGTCCTCGCTAGGGGGGCAAAAGAACACACATGTTGGGCATATTTTCATTCACCATGCAGCAGGATCAGAGGGAGTCATAGGCTTGTTTCTAGACCAAAATAAAGAGACATTCACAAGGACTCACTCTGTTTCCATCAGCTGTGTGATCATTTATCTTGGAACAGTCGACATTAAGAGTGGGAGAAAAAATCAATTCACATAAGTATCGCGATTTTTTGTCTGCCAGGCAGCAAGAGGCGTTCATGGTCTGCCCGTAAATTACAGTGATGATGATGGGTGGGGAAACTACCCACTTTGAAACTATAGCCTTTTTAAATCTTGATAGCAAAATTGAATATTTTCTTGAAAAATCTCTGGTGCCTAAAGGGTTAATAAGCCACTTTTATCTGCAATCCAGGCTTTTGAAAAGAGAGAGTGTAAACAGCTGGTTAAAATAAATTGCTGAATAAATCCTAAAAACGACTCACATGTGATGTGTATTTTTTCTGATATAGTATGGAGGCATCATCATTGTTCATCTTTTTCGCTGGTGTTAAAAAAACTAAAGATTGTAAAAATCGGCATTATCGTAGAATCGCAATTTAAATTGAATTGGCACCTAAAAAAATCGCAATAAATCGAATCGGGAGAAAAGTGAATTGTCCCAGCCCTAGTTGACATGGTAACTGATTAAACTGCAACACCTTCTAAGCCCCAATGCAAGTGAAATAAAAATGGCTTTCATCAGGTGATGATAAGTGAACTTGCAGTGCAGCTGGATCAGCTTGATTCAAGCACTGTTCTCAGGCAGATACATCTTGCAAAGCTCCAACCGATAACAATTGTGCTCGGCCCAAAGCAACGCAGAACAATCAGAGTCCATCAGAGCAGGGAGTGTTGGGAGCTTCAAGCAAGATGACAGGAAGGGACTCTTCATACAGAGTTTAGCATGGATGCTAACAGTTTCTGGAGACGTTTATCAAATCTGGACTGCCATCTTTATTGAATGAAAACAAAAACACTGCAAGCATTTTTCACTACAAAGGATATTTTCACTCCACTTCTGGCATATTTTTTTCACAAATTGGCTTATGCTCTTTGTACTCTACACCGCAGCAGTAGCACCCACCTACTATGCTATCTAATTGGCAAATAATGAATACAACTGATGGAAAAAGTTTCCAAACACCTGTCAAGCTTTTGAAAGGTTTTGCCCATGATGGACTAGTGAAATGGATTGAGCAGTCCGTCCAGTGTGTCTGGTTAGCCAATTACAGCTGTATGAAAATATTGATTAATTTTAATATGTTGCAATATTTTATTATTCAACACTGTCTTTATATTTCAGAGGACATGGTAACCCACAAAGATGTTAGTGAAAAAATTCCTTGATTAGATCTCTTCTTAGGATGGTGTGGGTGTGGTAGTGTCTGTTTGATGGAAATCCACACAACCCTGTTAAATTTGAAGGTCCTGAATTCAAAGAAGAATTGTTAACCTCTTTTCTGTTCAGCTGGTCCTCACAGCACATTCCAGTCATGGACCAGTCAAGACTTGGACAAGGAAAGTAGGAAAATTCAAAGGTTCTATGAGGAGAATCTATTACCGGTGATATTAAGACTCTGCTACCCATGAGCACGCGCGGTGACTGTTGTAATGCTGCGTTCCAGTAACCTCGGAACTGGGAGTGACATCATCTCTGACTTATCTGTGTTCCAGTTGAAGTCAGAAAAAAACATGCCGATCTACCAGGCTATTGTTAGCTATTGTTAGCACACCCTGCGTTGTTGTTCACAAATATCACTTGAAGAATGTGATTATCACTATGGCAGCATTTTTGTAAATATAAGTCTAACAATACTATGTATACAGCTGATCTAGAGTGACACGCCCAAGTCAGAAGTGCAAATAAATTGATTATTACAGGAGCTAAATAACTGTTCACACTGGGGGCATCCATCTTCTTTTGTCAACTCGGGGGTGGCGAGGGTTCACCGAGTTCCCAGTAGGAAATTCCGACTTTGGGGAACGTTCCAGTTGCAGCTTCCTACTCAGAATCCAGAAATTCCTACTTCTGACTACAACTGGAACGCACCATAAGACGTGACCCAAGCCAAAGCGTGTGTTTGTCGTGATGCTAATAAAGCATGCAGCTCGAACCTTCCTCAGAACTCTGCATTGCTTTTCAACTTCTTTTTTCAACAACTTTTAGGATGCAAAGTGACGAGGTAATGTATCTCTTTCTAGTTACGTAGTGGTAGTTTTTGACGTGTGACGACCAGCAAATTTTGGAAAACTTAGTGTCGTAGTTTTGTAGCCGGCTTTGTATCGCTACTTACAGCCCGGTGCTTTAAGATGTGTCAAAATAATATGAATTTGCTCTAGTTTTAATTGTCTTGTACCAGGTGTTGAGTATCCAGTCCAGTCCAGCCCTGTCCGACCCGACTGAGAAGCTAAGGAATAGCATTTATAGATAACCTATTTTGATGCTAAAAAACTCATCTTAAAGTGTGTATTTCGATCAGGCATATATCTAAAAGTGAGACTTTTTTGTAATTACTTAGAAACTCCTCACAGTCCCTTAAGAGGCTCCATTCGTAGGCCTAGAAACAAATTATTGTATTTTGTTTTTATTAAATTTTACCCAACGTCCTGACTTCCCTGGAATTAGGGTTTATAATCTTTCTGATTTTATGACCCAAAAATCCCTCTCCAAAGAGAACAAAAATAGAAAATTCCTAGATAGAAGCCTGGCGCTGTATTCTCAGCGGGATCATGTCCTGTCAAAACCTGTGTGCCTACTGTCAGGAATGAAGCCATGGCTCCCTGAGCATGCTGCACGGCCACTGTGTAAGTGTCAGTCACCTTGGGCTGGGGTGCAGAGGAAACCACAGCCGTGTGAATAGGAGGAGTCTCCCTTTGGCACAGAGCATAGATGGCACAACATTACAGCCTGCATGCACATAGCCCCCTCATCCTGCTTGTTTGGAATGACTGATGTTAATGTTCGACGCCTCAGCACAACACACACCATGTCATCAATTAGTAACCCTATCAAACAGAATTATTCGTTATGCTTTTAATGACTGCAAACAGGACGTGATCTGTTAAGCAGTATCAGATCCTATAGCTCCTGTAGTGCCAGGGTCTCCTTGCAGCCTAGTAATGTGCCTGCTGAAGTGGAAATGAGTGATTGAATGGGATAACCTCAAAACTCAAGGACTGGGAGTGCTATTAGCTGCTATATTCTCAGAGGACAGGCGTTTCAGTCACTGTCTGCTGAGTCTTCTCCTCAGAGCCAATGCACAGACACTGACATGCACACAGAAATACGTGGGCACTATATGGACGCAGTGTTGCCAGGTCTGTGAGTTATAAGCAACTTTGGGTTTGTTTCTTCGAAAGTCTTGTATGAATATCATCAGTTGTTGACTATTTTTAAGGGCTTAATTCTGAATTCTTTATTTCGCCACACCTTACTCTCTGCATGAAACCTTTTTTTTTTTTTCAGACCCAGCTCTCTGAGCAAAACATGACAGCCTGTCTCTGTATAAAAGTGCTTGGAGCCCATCAAGAATTGAAAGGATTGCAACTCAAGGGTTAGGTTTTCCACCCAAGCCTGAGCCCGACCAGACCACAGGCCAAAGGCTGGGTAGAATATTGATTAAATACATTAAACATTATTTGTTGTTGCAGAAGAGCTATCATAGTCAAAGCCTTCATCTATGTTTCCCTCCAACAGAGACTCAAAAATAATTTGTATGCTATGGTATTGTCTACTTGTCACTTGGTTTGTGTAATGTCTGTGTTTAGGGGAAAAAAAACAAAATTGATTAAAATTGGAAATCAACTTACTTGTGATAGAAACCTTGAATTTTATTTCCAGGACATATTTTCAAGCCTTAGTTAATGGGATATATACATCAAAAAAGACGCAAGCAAGTATTTTTAATAAGACAATGGTTTATTTGCAATTTTGGACAATCATGCTTCACTTTCTACAGTATTAGACTGTCACAGCATTTTCTCTGAGTAGTTTAAACTCTTTAGAGTCACTTACTTTGCTGGTAGACTATCTCTACTGATTTTAACAGTTCTTGTGCAAAAGAGGATTTAAACAGGAAATAATGTTATGTGGATTAGAAGACACAAGTTAGTATGTTGCTTAAATTGTTTTGAGGAGGACATACTTTGGTTTATACTTTGGCAATTTAACCACACCATGATGTCCTCTGATTGGTCAAGTGTACTGATGGCAGCATGTTCCTCCAATTATCATGAATAGAGGTGTTCTGTTGTGGTGACCAGATTTTAAACATTAGTGAGCAGCGTTTAAGTATTTCTTTAGAACAATATGTGAAACTATGATAATTTAGACAGAAATGTCAAGATTTGGACCATAACTCAATAAAACAACCACTAAATTTCCCTGAAAAGGATAAAATTTGCTATGCTTAAATCACACTTTCATAGCTTTCTCTATGCAAACAAGTCAGAATCTGCTTTTCTGCTCTGAGGTGTGCCTCAAAGATCCGTCCTGGGTCCTGTTTTGTTTATCGTTATATGCTTCCTTGTTGATATGTTGTAAACAAAGTTCACGGCATCCAATTCCAGCTTTAGACTGACATCAAATTACATGATATTTTCAACTCCATATAAAAGTCAGACCAAAAATACTGTGTTCCCATGTTTGATATAAAGGATAAGATGACCTCATTCAGTTCAATAAAGATAAAATAGAAGTCCTATTATTGTTTTTTTATAGTATTGCCTCAAAGATTAAGCGGTGCACTGGGTCACTTTCATCTTACATGAAATTAACTAAAAAAGAGACAAACAGAATCAGTCCTGACCAGAAGATGCACATAAAAGTAGTTCATGTTTCTTTCAGATAAGCCACATTGGGGAGCTAAAAAGATAAGTTAAATTAGAAGATATGTTCTTATATATACATTGTGATAAAATGTCCATTCTCTTATGCATTGTGGTAGGTAAGGTTGCTTGTTTGGGTTTTTATTCATGCATTTATTTAAAACAGGGAACACCTTGTTTCCATTAACCTGGTTGCTTTTTACCTTTACAACATCTGGCAACACTCTGAAAGTAAAGCACTTTCTCAGTGATCGTACACACACAAGACACCAACAACAACATGAGCGTGCTTTCACTAAAGAAATATATGTGTTTTACATCCTGAATAATTTGAGTAGAGACCCCTCCCTCCAGTGGGTCACGCTTGTTGATCTAAGGAAAACCAGGCCTAAATTTAAGATAAGTGTATTCATGATTTCATTTCCATGCATGACTTGGGTTTGACAGCATTAAATATTTAAAGTATCAATCTTGTGTTTGGAAATGTCGTGTGTCAGTAGTATTGAACATCTGAACTCCAGCCTGGGCTCAATACTCTGCTGAAACACTCACTGTACGACACACAGCAAATAAACCTTTGTACAAAAGGTACATTCACTCTTACAGTGGCTTGTGGATGTCTGGTAACTTGGGTTGTTGATAAAATAACTCTTTTCAATTCATTAAACACCTGGTTTTGATGGTAAATCATTCATGATTTGTAAATGCCATCTTTGAAATTAAATGTGTATTTGAGAATTTTTATAGTTAAATCTGACAGGACAGATTTTGTCCATTGCTAATGTATAGTTGACTTCAAAGTGGTATATCTCTTGATTCAGAGAAAGGCTATCAGTCACTAATGTTGCTATAATTTGCTATATATTTATGGACAATCATTAAAGAAACTAGCATTCACACACAAAAAACGTATTTTGCACTTGATTAGATTATAGGGGCAGCGCTGAGGTTTCCCTCTGAAGTATTCTTATGTGATCTCTAATAGATCCATTATTAGTCAATACTCTTTATGTTTGTTGAAGGTAAACCTTTAAATTGAATCAGTCTCATGAATCTGAGCGGAAGTCTTCTTTGCATGGATGTCAAACCTTCTGAACAGACTCCAGCACACAGAGCTTTAACTTTAAAAAGGGTTTATAAAATCTTTATATGACAGAGATTTAAGAAAGAATAAATGGCAGAGTCCTACTAATCAGTGATGATTGGAATTATCAGGAGTAGTTAATGACTTGAGAACAAACCAAGAAACTCAAAACCCATTGGGAGGAAAGTTTAGGGCTGCACAGTCCTACTGTGATGCAGTTCGAGTGGGGTCCTCTCTGGTTTGGGAGCTACCAGGCTTAATTGACATTTGTTCTGGAGTGGTTTAAGAAGGTTTGTAGGCCCAAACTCATCTCATTGCAGTCGATTCAGTGAGGAACTGGAGCTTGGCGGTGTTGTTTAGCAGTTCTCAGAGCTGCTGGTTGCCTTTAACCAAGACAAGGCAGGTCACAAGGTCCACTGCAAGCCCTGTGAGAAGGTTAGCATACATGGTTCCTCCTCCATTCAATGACTTCATAGATTAGATTTTTTTTTTGTTAATAAGTCCTTGCTGTAACAAAGACAGAACAGTCCTTTATGCTCCTTCCATAATTCTCATGGAGGGTGACCTCTTGTTCCAGTCTGAGGTCCTTTCTGTCTCTGGCCAAATGGAGGGATACAGACAATGAATCCTTTAGAGAAGAAGAAGTCATGGACTGTTCATGGAGTGGAAAGGAAACTGAAGCAAAGAGTCCTACTTTGAGAAATCAAAAAATTAATTTCATAACATGAATTATGACAAAAATATACCTTTGAGTAGCTTGTCTAACATGGAATGATCCTACTTTCAGACTGCCATCAGACTAGTAACCACTGAACAGTTAATCATTTACAGACACCTGTTTAAAAAATACATTACTTTGCATTTAATATCCACTTTTGTAAGTCCTTCTTAATGATGTAAAATTACTCCTATTTCTGTCTTGATTTGGAATCATAAGAATACAGACTGATATGTTATACGATCTTGACCTTTAGATGAGTGCTGCAGTCTGAAACCATGACAAAGGTTCCCAGTAAAAGCCCCATAACTTTTCAGTGCAGCTGAATATGCCTGACTCAATGCCTGTAATCTGGTGGTTCAAGTTTGTAAAGATACAAGCTGATATGACTGAGCTCTTTCTTCTGAGTAATAGACCAATTAGCCTTAACTGAGGAATAAAGGGTGGGAGCTACTGGTGTGACAATACCAGGAGAAGCAACTGCAAGCTGGTAAACTACTGCTTGGGAAGAGATTAGCATGAATGCATGTTGCAGAGGCAGTTTTCGCAGAACTGGATAACATTTCTTCATTATATGAAGGACAGAAAGTACTAAAAGTAATTCTTGATGAGATAGATACTTTAGCCCCTACCCTGCTAGAGTTTGGCAAGTTTCTGATTTGCAAACAGGCTTGTGTTTGTACTCTTCTCCTTCTACATGATCGCCTACTGCATCATCTCATTGCCATTTAACTAAATTAATTGACGGACTGATCATTCAGTTAAAAGGTTTGTTCTCGAAAAACACATCTATGGGCTCTTGCCCAGATGGAAAAGTTAAATGAGTACTACAGATCAATTGTCACCAGCAGTTTTTAAGTTAAAGGTGCAATGAGGAGAATCTATTACCAGCGAAATAAAGACTCTGCTACCCATGAGCATGCGCGTCGACTATCGTAATGCTGTGTTCCAGTAACCTCGAAAATAGGAGTGACATCATCTCTGTCTTGTTGGCGTTCTGGTTGAAGTCAGAAAAAACAAGCTGATCACCAGGCTATTGTTAGCTGTTGTTAGCACGCCCTGCGTTGTTGTATGAAGAATGTGATTATCACTATGACCGCATTTTTGTAAATATAAGTCTAACAATACTATGTACACAGTTGATCTAGAGCGACACACCCCAGTCAGAAGTGCAAAAAAATTGATTATTACAGGAGCTATATAACTGTTCACACTGGGGGCATCCATCTTCGATTGTCAACTCGGGGGTGGCGAGGTTTCACCGAGTTCCCAGTAGGAAATTCCGACTTCGGAGAACGTTCCGGTTGCAGTTTCCTACTCAGAAATCGGAAATTCCTACTTCTGACTACAACTGGAATGCACCAAAGATGTGACTGAAGCCAAAACGTGTGCTTATTGTGGTAAATGCAGCTCGGACCTTCCTCAGAACTCTGCATTGCTTTACAACTTCTTTTTCAACAACTTTTAGGATGCAAAGTGACGAGGTAATGTATCTTTTTCTAGTTACCTAGCGGTAGTTTTTGATGTGTGACAACAAGCAAATTTTGGAAAACTTAGTATCGTAGTTGTAGCTGGCTATATATCGTTACTTACAGCCCGGTGCTCTAAGACGTGTAATATAAATAATAAAATTATATAAATTTGCTCAAGTTTTAATTGTCTTGTTCCCGAAGTTGAGTATCCAGGCCAGTCCAGCCTGTCCGACCCGACCAGAAAGCTAAGAAATAGCATTTATAAATAACCTATTTTGATGCTATAAAGCTCATCTTAAAGTGTGTATTTCAATCAGGCATATATCTAAAAGTGAGACTTTTTTGCAATTACTTAGAAACTCCTCACAGTCTCTCTAAGATCCCATTATGATGCTAAAAGGAAAGCTATCTACCAAATTTACCAAGAGACCACAACTTGCAGGTACAATTCAATTAATGATGTTTAACTTTACCCTGATTTAAGACACAGGATATAACCTTTAATTCATTTATGTGATAAAAGGAAAAGAATGAACCTATAATTTGAGGACATGGGGTTATATTTACATTTACAACTTTACAGTCTAATACAAACAGAAGTCCCAACTTGAAGACTGGAACAATTTTAGAAAAACATCCAGTTTTAGACTTTGAAAATTTTGCTTTGCTGAAACCAGTGGGTTGATGGGAGATCAGTATACCCTGGAAAGTAGCTGGATTGACGAGGTCCATTTATGCCATGCACATCTTATCAACAGAGGTACTAGTAACATCTCAAAAATCTAACAGTATATCAAGATCAACATATTGGTGACCTCTTCAGTAGATATTTAACTGTCCTACGAGCATGTTATGTTACAAGCATTGATGCTCATCTGATATTTTGCTTGATTTTTTGCAAGCATTAAGCTAATTTTTCATTAAATTTGTACTGTCAGAGATGCATAAGATCTTGTCATCTTGTCAGGCATGATATATAATATTAAATTATAATTGGATTATTTAATTTACTCACATAATCAGACTATCCATGTACCAAAGATATGATCAAAACATGTAGGTTTTGTCTGAATAAGTTTTATTGTCAGTTTCTTAACAAAACACCTATATAGACTTGGCTTCAGCAAATCAGATGACATTGCAAAAGACCGGAACCATTTCTGTGTGATCCAAATATTCATTGAAATAACAAGATGCCAACTATCTGATTTAAAAATAATCAGATACAGGTGATTGGCTTGTTATTTAACTGGCTTACTTTTTTTGTTTGAATTACTTTACCAGGTTTTTAAGTGTTCCTAAAACTTAAGTTTCTGCTAAAACATTGATCGAGGGGTTGGTGGGACTGCCCACCAACCCCTCAATAATGACATTGTTTCCTCGTTTGCACTATGTGAACCAGGTAGTAAATTTGCATTTTCCAAATTTTAAACTAAACAAACAAGATTAAATGTATACAACTTTATTTGTTCGAGCTTGTTGTAAGTAAATGTTGTTCCTGTTTGTTTGAGATAAACAATCCTGTCACCAGAGTAAATGTATTCTGGCATTCAGATGTGGATCCATTGTGTTTGAACATGGTTACTCCAACATAATGTGATTTATCTCCCAGGTAGGAATGCATAGTTAAACTTAAATGCTATGTCTCGCCTTCCTGAATTGAATCTCATTCACGCCCTGAACCATGTGAGACAGTGAATGTTTAACTTTAATGCGTGTGGGGTCCCGGTGAGTGCAGAGTTTGCAGAATGTGGAGAGCCTGCCAGAAACCACTGCCATCAGTTACGGCTGAACCACTACTGAGGTAATGCGTTTCATGCCAGCTCCTCAGCGGGGGGAGTGGGGGGCCGGGCATGTGTGGAGAGGGTTCATGGAGGTGAACATAGAGTGTGATGTGGTTGATACTGTTACAGTTCTAGAGTGTTAACTTTTCCTCAGGTTGAGATATTCTAAAATGTATCATTTTCAGGGAACATTCAACTGAACAAGTAAGTATTCAATGTAGTGGTTTCTTGGACTGCAAAAACTCAGATTTGAGCACATCATTTCTGGTCAAAAATATCTAATCACAACACAGTAAGCTATACACACATAATTAGTCCACATGAGCATCATATTTCAAGATCTAAAGAACAAAACCTGAGGCCAGAAATTTTAAAAAATGAGATATTTACAAAATCTTCAAATTGAGAAAGGTTTTCTTTTTCCTATCTGAAACAACACACACTAAGGACCGTACAGGACACCCAGTACAGAACATTTTAGCATGCAGAGAGAGGTGTTGTTTCACAGTGTCTTCAACAACAACTCGTATTTTGTATTTTATGGGTTTAACTCATTTGGAGTTACACCACTGCTCTCCAAAAGGTAGGAGTAATATGTAGATTTGGAGGAACTAGCTGGTCAAACATAGAAGATTTAGGTAGTGTGGATGCAAATGTTAGAACTATGGGGCATTCAGTGTCACTAGTTGACCACAGGTAATCAGAATACTCAGTAATTTGGCTCATTTTGTTTCGAAGACTCTAAGATTTTTCCACTTTGGTTTGCCAATCCATTAAAATCAATAAAATAGTTGCGCAGCTGTGACTAACTGTGCCTGTATAAACTGAAGTTAAATCAGCTGCTTGGAGCTATTATTTTGGTTGCATAAAAATAAATTCTTTAAGCTGGTGTAATTTACATTTTCAAGGCAGCAGGGGAACTTACATTTGCAACATAATGCTTTGACTAATTTTCTTAGCTTCAATGCTTTGTTTGAATAAAGTATGAACTTGAGTCTAAGTCGAAACTTGATCTTTATTCAGAAGTCTGGATGCGGAAACAGAGAGGCAGATTTGAGGCAGGACCTATATGGCCAAAAAAGACACTGCACAGACTAACAGCCACGCCAATCAGGCACCCAACTAAGCATAACAAGGTATGCTTTTTAAAATCAAAGGTTTATTAACTGATACAAACTATAGATCTCATTTTAAGTGTTTCTGCAGCCAGCCTCTAATGGACTTTTTTGTAACTCATTTTTAAAATTAATTTTAACAGTTACATTTTTAAAAAAACAACCTTAAACAGTGCAGCATTTTGGTAAATATATTGCACAGGACATGACGGGTGGACATTTTAAAAAAATAAAAAATAAACTAAATAAATAGGAAGTGCCCAGGACATTCATGATCATTTGATCATCTGCCATAGTTTCAGTGTTGTCAGAAATGACCCCATATTTCTAGTGTCTTCTCCCCAGTGTTCAGTCTACCAAGCATGTGTTTATAAGATGAAATCTTGACCATTTCAAAAGTCCACTCCTTTGCTGTGGGGCATCTTGTGTTTCTTTTTTCAATTTTGTAATATCAGTCTTAAAGCTCTGTTAAACCCAATGTTTACCTTACTAATCTTTAGATACCATCTGCATCATTTTCCTGTCCCCAAGAAGAAAGAGCTTTGGATGTATGGACAGTGTAAAACCCAGCCAACCTCCTCGAATCTCCAAAACCTTTATCCACAACGAGTGCACCAAGATACACTCCAAGATCATATGTAAATATGACCCCGGTTCTTTTTTATACTTCCAGAATCTGTTGTCATCAGCAATTCCATTTCTTTAAGTCTAGTTGGTGTCAATTGATATTTATGCACTGTTTTATATTGACTAAGTTTCCCTCATGCTTCTCAAATATTTTTCCTGCATTTGAGATGACATCTAACCATTCACCCTCCTCCAGATTAACCGAGCCTCTAATGGACTTTTTAAGGACCTGCAGTTTTTCCTCAGCCCATCCCCTTGACCAACCACAGTACTTCACTACTCTGCAGTTGAGTTATTCACAAAGACATATAACCAAAATGTTGCCTTTAATAGTTATTAAGGATATTTTGACTAACACAACCCAACTACTGTGTGCCACACAGTTAGACAGCATCACACTCAGAGGGAATTTTTGATCATGTTCATTAAGTTTTAAGAATAATGTTGTTAGGTTTTGATCAAAGGTCAGGGTCATCAGGCCTCATGCTAGTCCTTGTTTGTGAACATGGTGTCTCAAAACTGCTTTAAGGGCTGTTAAGAGTTTTATTCTGACTAAAGGATACACTAATTAAAGGCTTAAGTCAAAGGTCAAGGTTATAAAGCCTTATGTTGTTGCTTCCTGTGAAAAGCAACACCTAGAGCACTTCTTGAGGGACCCCAAACGAACCCAACCGTGTACTCTGTCTCAAGAATAAACTGATACGATTATTTAAGCATGAAAGTAAAAACATTTAACCACACTCCTGGGTCGTGGTTTAAATTGAAATGAAGGCAATTTCTTATCTTAATAAAAAACATTCAAGTAGGTGACATATATTTAACACAGATGAAAAGCCCTGTGCCAGTAGTTGAATAACATTTGTATGCTGCTCTTTGCATTTGGGCTTAACCGCCTCATTTTATCTCCACAGCTCCATATTTTTCCAGGCGGCTGCAGGGTTAACCTTTGGCTGCTATCAACCACAACTGAGCTCTTTGTCACTGAGCTGCAGTGTAAACCAGATTACCTGATCATTTAGTTGTCGTTGGGCAGCCAGTCTGCTGTATGCTGTGTGCTCCTGTAGAGATCTCATTCTGTATGAGTAGCACTGGGACCAGGTCCCAAAGAGACCTGAACGCTAGTGTTAATCTCTGACTGGGCCTGAAGCCCATCAGCAGGGCCTGTAATCTAACTGGGGTGATGTTGTTATCTTTAGAGAGTATTCAGCCATGGTTTTTGGCTCAGATCAGCCAAGCTACTACAGGCCTTCTTTGTTCATGCAGCATTCTCCTTTGTGTCTCTTTTAACATCCCTATGCTTTCTTTTACTTTAAGATTGTTTCAAAGCTACTTCTTTGTCCATCATGTTCTTTTCTAGGGGATCTTTTAATAACACCCCCCCCCACACCCACACCCACACACTTTTTTAGTGTCTTTCTATATACTATATAATATTTTCCAGTTTAAAACTAGTGTTTCTTACTCATTGTTAGGGTGACAGAATGACACACAACTTAAACAATGTGCTAGAACTTATACTTACCTAGAGAAGAATGTAGCCTTTAAAGAAAGGTTAAAGCAAACTGTGGATCTGCATTTTTACTAAAGACAAGAATGGAGGGTCTCTAATATGCAGATACAAACAAAAATTCTTGACAACCACATTTGAAAATGTGCAGGACATATGCAAAACCACTTGGCCAACTTGAAAAACAAGCAAGACCTTATATATGGAGAAGTTTAACAGATTTTTTAAAGGCCATTTACACAAGGCCAAATACAGTCAAATCTGTTGAGTTTTCATTGTGTTTTGGCCTTGTGTTTACATGGGAACAGTATACGGAGTGCATAGATCTGCAAACTTTTTAAACCAGTGTCCAGGTTGGAGAGTTTTCAGGACGCTCCTCCATGCAGCGCCATGTAAACAAGAATCAGAGCATTTCAGGGTGAAATGCTGACCTCACCACATTCGCAGGACTCTTTAACATGAAGGCTGCAAGCTCATACCAGGAACAACAACAGCTTCAGCCATCTACCGAGTAACATGTGTGTCGCTTACCGTGCTCGGTTTGTCATACAGACAAAACTTTCCAGACAGATTTGTTGTCTGAACTGATTTGTTGTCCAGAAAAGAAACTCATGTGCCTTTGTGCATCCACTTGTCGTTGTTGTTTGTGAAAAGTTTTTCATATTCATAAGTGTGCTGTAGCAGCGCTGCCTCTCTGCAAACCTACATCGCCATCTACTGAACCGGCATTTATACTACAGTGGTTTAATTTGTTTCCAGCGTCTCCGTCTCAGTACAAGTTTGAATACTCAAAGGAAAAATCTGTGAGTTTCAAGTCACAGAGAATCCATGTAAAAAAAGCCTTAGACTGATATTCTTTTGAATTTTCTCCCTGAGATGCTAAAGGCTCTGGACATTGTTGTGCTGCCTAGGCTGACATGTCTCTTCAATGTTGCATGAAGGTTAGGAAAAGGAGTGTGCTCCCCTTAAGGTTGCTCCAAAACCTGTATGTGCCTTTCAGCATTAACAGTGTTTTCATGAATGTGCAAGTTACCCATGCCATGGGCACTAACACCCCCCCTTTACATGCGAATGCTAAATTTTGAACTTTTTGCTAATAGTAACCTTAATGGTATTTTCCTGTTGAGCCAGAGTGACACGACATTCATGATGTCTATAAAGAAGTGAAAATATGGACTTCTCAGACCACAGCACACTTTTTTACTTTGTCCATCTGACACAGTCCTCGTTGAGCTTTGTCCAGAGAAGCCAGCAAATATTTGTGGATGGTGTTGATGTCTGGCTTTCACTTTGCATGGTAGAGTTTTAACATGTACTTGTAGGTGTAGCAAATTGTATTTACTGACAATGCTTTTCTGAAGTGTTCCTGAACCCTTGTCTCCTTTACAGAATGATGTCAGCTTTTAATGCAGCTCTGCCTGAGGGATTGAAGGCCATAGGCATGAACCGACACTAGCATGCAGACATTTCTCCAGACTCTCTGAATCTTTTGATGATATTATGAACAGCAGATGATAAACACTGTACATTCTGTGCAATTGTTTTTCTTAAGAAAAATTGTATCTGTTCCGTTGGAATCTTTGCTTATGCAGTTGTTGACAAAGTGGTGATCTCCATCTTCCAAACAGGTGTTTTTTTTTCCCTTGAATTTTCCATTTCTGTTGGCCCTGTCCCAACATTTTTGGAAGTGTTAAGATTGCTTTATCTGTACCCATAAGTAAATCTGGTTTGCAGTCAGTGAGTCATCATCCTTTTGCACACACAACAAACATCCAAGGGCAGGACAGGAGAAGCCAGGTTTATTTGTATTCACTTTTCAGAAACAAGGTAATTCAAAGTGCTTCACACAATAAATCAGAGCACAATGACAGATAAAAAAAAACACATTGGAACAAAACATTTATCAGAAGACTCAATTAATCACAAAAAGTTACACAAAGAAGTTAAAACAAAGACAGAACAAAAAAAATGGTGAGCGAAAAGAAAAGCTCAAATGCAAAAAAAAAAAAAAAAAAGTGGTCAAATTCCAAACTCAAAATGAAATCATTTTAAAAGATTTCAGTGCAGTGCTGTAAATAATATTGGAGCTCAAATGTTTTCAGACAGTTAAACTGCGATCGTTACAGTGCAGTGTTATAATTGGTCATAGAAAATAAAAATATGATAAAGTTACATCAGTGCTGGAAAAGGAACCCATGGTACACGAGGTAAGAAATGACTCATAGTAAAAACTGAACAAGATTAGTAAAAGCCAAATAAAACGATAATACATCACTGACTAATAAAGATGGCAATTAAAGGCAAATATAAACACTATATATACCTAATCGATAAAAAAGGCGGTTAAAAGCAAGAGTAAAAGAGTGCCATTGGTAAAAATAGCTATACAATATGCAGGGGTCATTAAAATGTCAATAAAACTACTTTCCTCCTATGTTATGGGGGCTAAATGCTACAAGTTGATGATCATCCTGATGGCTGATTGGACAAAGCTGTTTCTGTCAGGACCACTTCTAGAAAAGACGCCATATCAGATACTTAAAATAAGCTTTTTTGAAATATTTATCCAAATATTTAAAAGCAGTAGATTTCCCTTTTCTGGTAGATATTTAGATTTGGGGATATGGCTCTGATGGTGGCTCTCTCCATCCTTCCACATGCAGATTGTGGAAACCTTAAGCTGTCACAGCACACATTTCTGCCTTCCTTTCACATATAAGGAACGCATGTGACTGTGAGAGAGCAAATACAATCCTCCAGAGCAAGAATAATATCATCACAGCATTGATTGAGGGAATGTTTACACGAGGTTGAATATAGTCACAGCTGATAAGTTTTCTTTGCGTTTTGGCCTTCCGTTTACATGGGAACACTATACGGAGTGGTTAAATCTGCAAACTTTGAAAACCAGTGTCCATAGTGGAGAGTTTTCAAAACACTCCTCCATGCAGCGCCGTAAACCAGGGTCAGAGCGTTTCAGGGTGAAACACTGATGTAACCGCATGCGCAGTACTCTTTCACATGAAGGCTGCGTGCGCATACCAGGAACAACAACAGCTTTGGCCGTCTACCGAGAAACGTGTGTCTCACTAACCGTGCTCGGTTTGCTGTACAGACAAAGCTATCCAGACAGATTTTTTGTCCTCACAGATTGGTTGTCCAGAAAAGAAACTCCTCAACTTTGTATGTCCACACGCCACTGTTGTTTGTGACGATTTTTTCTTCTTTGTACGTGTATTGTAGCAGGGCTGTTCCTCTGCAAACTAGGGATGTAACGTGATTGACCAAAATGATCACGGTTATCATTATTATCACGGTATTGTTGCAGTGTGCTCAAAATGTTCAAAAAGTACTTTTACACACAATTGAAATCATTTGACCCCTTTAATATTATAATCATAACAGTTCTTTTGTCTTTTTTTGTCAACAATGTGTCAAGAAAGCTCTTTGATTACATCTTTTACCCTTCTTTCATGAGAAATAAAAGTAAACAATTCTAGCAAGTATTTGTCATTATCATGTTATAAATGCTTAAACGGTGTGGGATTATAAGAAAAGAAAAAACAGATTTGAACTTTAAACAAGATTCTCTTTATGAACAATTGAAAATGGACAACAAATAACCTATTTTGCAAACACTCACACACTTTTAGTTTGCCTGCAGCATTAGTGTCCATGTCACAGCTCGTTATTTTAGACCATGTCCAGGGTTTTTTTGTTTGTTTGTTTTACTTGACAGCCCCTGAAGCAGTTAGCCCCCTTCTTGACTCTCCTCTGGTTCCCCCTCTCCCTGGCAGATATCCTTGATATTTCCAAGTTACGATCGATAAAATCCATAAAACACGAACTTTGACGGAAAAAGACGATCTATTTCAAAATTACAGCAAATACACGGCAAAAGAACGGTAGGAACACATCCCAGAATGATACTAATGCTATTATTTACCAGATTTATACATAAAGACAGAGAGAGAATACTGACAAACCACCTGTAATTCTCTCAGGTATGGCTCACTGAATCTTTTCTCTCTCTCTCTCTCTCTCTCTCTCTCTGTCTCTCCACCTCTGCGGCTCAGTCAGTTTATTTACTCCATGAATTACGGCAGTTTTAACTGCGCACGTCTTTTTCTTTCGCTGCAGCTTCATGTTTAGACAGGGTGACCATCTTCTATCAGTTTCCCCGCAGCATCCTTGTAAAATCCAAGATTCAACCAGACTCCAGAGTCCGTTTTGAGAGGAAAATCTCAGCTGTGTCTAACTTTTGCTCTCAGGCCAAACAATGCAAACTGCGCGTGCGCATTTCCACGAGGCTGCTTCATCGAGTAATAGCCCCATTGTTCAGACCTTTCTAGTCAAAGAGCAGCATCACTGAGCGTAATCAACGCTGCGTGGTAATCAAACACGGTAAAGCTGTCATTTTAATAGGATAGGAATAATGATTACCCTGGGAAATTTTACCGCGGTTTACCATTTTACCGGTAACCGTTACATCCCTACTGCAAACTACATTGCCATCTACTGGACTGGCATGCATACTACAGCGGTTTTATTCGTTTCCGATCAATATTGAATATGCAAAGGAAAAACCTTTCCGTTTCAGGTCAGAGTGTCTCCATGTAAACATGGCCTAAGTCAGAAATGGCATTAAGGACAAAGTGGAGTGGAGGAGGGTTGCTTAACTGCTTTGAGAGTAAGCAATGAAAAGCAGACAGGCTAGAGAAGCATAAACGAGGCAGAGTGTATGCATTCAGCCAGTTGGACCTTGCAGGCAACTGGCTGTCTGTCAGCAGTGTCTGGCTAGCTTTGGATCAGCTATTTAGCAATGGAATACTGGCATAATTGCAATGTTGACACAGTGCCCTGCTGGAACTATTGCTATAAAGTTTTGTATCTTTTGGTTTTACAGTATGGAACCTTATACCTGCATTAACAGCACAGAAGGATGGGTATTGTTTTTTATGACAGAGCAAGCTATTCAAGCAATTTATGTTGCAGGCAATAATTTTAAAATGAGTGATTATTTAAAAGGAAAAATTAGCTTTATCAGTTTGAGCAATAGATGTGCTGCCTTTGTAGAGTATTCCACTGCATGTAGTTCAAAAAGTACTTTTTTATTGTGTTGTATTGTTTTTATTCACAACTTGATTGAAATTTCAGTTTGTATAAACATGAACCTCGTAAAACCCCATGTCAATAAAACAGCAAAACATGAGTTATCTGCTGCAGTTGGCCCTCTTCTGCTGTATCAAGATTGACTGAGAGGAAGTGAGATAGCTATGTCCATGTTTTATGGACAATAGTGACTTCACTATGACTATGTTTATACTGTCTTTGGTTTTATATTATTAACTTCTCCTCTCTTGCAGCATTAACGGGACTATTTAACATCAAACCATGACAGTGTCTTATATTTTTCAAACTTAACTGGCCAATCTCTGACAGTTCAGGGATTGTGAGAGTGATGATGACGGTCCATCCCGCTCACCGCTCTCTGTGACTGAATATAGACCGAAAGGTCAAAGTGATGTTACACTTTTAGTCTTTTTCACCTTTCTCATCAGACAAGGGATTCTCCATCATCAGCACAGAGCCATTAAGGTGTCTCTTGCTTAATGGACTTGTCGGGGATCCATAGACAGACTGATGATAAATGGTAAATACTAAAAATGAAGATGGTTGGGTGTGGAGGCAAGGGGGGGGAGGTTTGTCCTGAGTCCGCACTGATTCGCCTGTCAAATGGTGGAGTCTAATCTCCCCTCCAACAACAAATTACCTCCACATCAACACCTCCATCAAAACAATACTCAGAGCGTGTGAGAATGGCATATGCTGCAGACGTGTTGTTAAGTATTTTAAAATATATTGGTAATATATAAAGCCTGAGTGACATAGTGGAATACCTAAGGCCATTAAATTGATGTTTTGGCAGGTTTATGAATGAACAGGGACACAGATGATAGGGGGGGTGCCAGTAGCAGAGTATGAGCTGTTAGTCTTCCCTATCACATTGAAATGGATGAACCACCGTTTTGCAAATGTGGGGATCTGTTTTGCTCCCCGTGAAATGAGTTAATGATTTATTAGAGGTGTAGTCTACACTGCAGTGAAAAATCTTTAATGCACTCTTATTCTATGTTTATAGGGACATGGACAAACAACAAGGGAATGTGCGAGGGGGTGCAGAAGGCTGATAGCCTTTAGTGAGCAGACAGGGTTGTTTCCTCGGCACTTCCCTCTCTATTCCTCTGTGATTATTATTATGGTCATCTGAATAACATCGACTATTTAAACAATACATGATTTTATTAAATAATAGTTTTGCAGCAAGTTTTAACATTGGCTTCTTATGATTAAATTGGTTGGCCAATATTAGGTCATTTTCACTCCTAGGTGATTTTGGACAGTTCCAGAGTGGGCATTTTATGCAGTTTGTGCTGAACATAAATATGAACAAAGCAAATGATCCTTTGTTGGCACAAACAACCCCATCACCCTCACCTGAAATGGGTGCAGTTCGTTTGCAGTAAGCACACCATCAACCTAGGAACTGAAACAAACTGTTTGACAAGTTAACTCCTCACACTGCTGTCATATAAGAAGCAGTAGTAGTAATTTACAATTGTATTACAGCTACCAGGCAACCACACTGATAATTAATAATGTTTTGGTTTCCATTGAGTCACTTTCTGTGCTCTTGCTCAACATACTATGACAATATCAACAAGTTAACATTCACTCCAGCAGATCAATACAGAACTCAACAACATTGCGTAATTTAAAAGATTTTTTAAACTACAGAACTCACTCTGTCAAGCCGGTGAACTGAACCTTGTTGAGGCAGCTCTCTACTTTCCCACATCCCTTCTCTGCAGACACTTATACAAGGTGTTACATTGTAATAAGCTGCCATGCTAAATGGTGTCTCTGTAGTTTGCTTTAGACACCAGCAAAGTGTTAAAAACCCCTCTGTTTTGTGCACAGCTTGTTCACACGTGTACTGCAAGACGTATCACACATTGATAACTAGACAAGCACTTGGAGAGCGCAGACCTCCGCCAGCACCACAGTCTTTACCCATATTGTGATTTTCACCATAAATGTTAGTCCTACCTTTATTTCATCTAATCATTTAGATTCCTTGACCATGAAAACATACCATTAGTAATTGGATTCATAGTATCTACTTTATATCAGTAGTTATTCACAAAAATCAAATTTTTCATTATGGCGGATCCAGACGGTGATCTGGATCATTTTCAAATTCTAATCATTGCTTCCTTGCCCCAATTTCCTGAAAATTACATTGAAATCCGTCCATAAGTTTTTGAGTTATCTTGCTAACAGAGAAAAAAACAAACAAATTAACAAACATACAAACTAACAAAAAAACAAAAAAAAACAGACACCGGCAATAACATAACCTCCCGGCGGAGGTAAATATGTTCATCTGTATGGCTTTACATACTGTAGGTTCGTTTTGTGGGTGTGGTAGTCAGCATGACTCAAAGGCTGGCTGTGACATGATGACATGAGGGGGTCTTTTGTGTGACTCAGAAGGACACTGGTGCAGCTCAGTCTGGACTTTGCTTTTTTCAAAATACTGCCATGTGAACAAGAGATGATCCAAGGGTAACATGCAAATTTGTAGCCTTTTTCCAACAGAACTTGAACGAAGCAAGTGAGCTGCTGATGTGAAAACCACTTTAAGTTGTTAATTACTAATACTTGGAAAATTGGATAAGCATTGTAGTGGTCTGCTAATTCCTCTTGGACAAGAGAGAAATAAAAAATAACCATAACAAAAAGAGAGGGGTCACTTTTTGCATAATACAGTTATCTACGTGTGAAAATACGGTCTCTGGCTTGTGTTAAGACCCTGCTCAACATATGCAAAACCCCCTGTTGACACAGTTTGACTCTACATGTGCCAGTTAAAAGTCCTATAGATCAACAACACCCAGGAATACCACCCAAAGCTTCTTTTCGGATGGACTGATGCTAAGTGCCAAAGTGTACTGTAGTTTTAGTCCACATCACAAATTGCTTTTGGAAATGATGGACATCATGTCCTCTGGGCTACTATGTCATTATTTACATTTTACACAGTATCCTGGGTTCATTTGAATTGGGGGTTGTACATCCAAGGCAGTGTGCCTTTAGCTACCATTATTAAACATAAAAGGTAGCTGGTGAGTTACGATATTCAAAGCATTTTCATTGTATTTTATCTTGACTAAGATTATGAGAGAAAATGGGGGCTGTTGTGGTTATAAATGTGGATCATAAATAGGATCAAGTTTTCTGCTGATTTTTTAAGTAATCCACCATGATAACTGTTCTTGCATTGAACATTTGGATATATTTATTTTAATTGTAGTAGAATAATGGTAGTAGTTTTTTTTTTTGTTTGTTATTGGCTGTTGCATCAAGAATAATCTGCTGCTATAAACAATGCAGCCCATCAATAGCTCCCTGAATAGTGTTCCCCCTGGGGCCACTGCTGGTGAGACACAGATGGTAGACCATGAAGTCTGGCAATAAAGTTATAAATAAAGCAACATGAAGGAACTGACATTAAGATTTAGGGTTGTCCCAGTTTGCCCTCCACTGCTCTTATTCTAAAACTCAGTAGCATTAGTATACATGATGCACAGCTCCAGTCTGCTCCGTCTGCTCACAGCATCCTACTATGCATTCCAACAGGCATTTCAACCCTCATCTCTGTGGAGACCTTGCCGCTCTGTATTCCTATTTGATCATCTAGAAATTCATTACACCCTCCTGTAATAGATCAAGTATATTACGTACGAAATTACAAGATACAAGCTGTCAGGCAACTAACTACTGTCCAAAAGGAGATGTCCAAGCAGCAAAACGCAAACTGGTTTTAATTAACAGCCTTGGACACTGAAGAAAGAACATCATGCTGCTTCTTTGGCAGATGTATGAGACATTTACAGTGGTTTGAAAAAAAAAAAAAAACTTGACGTCATGTTGCACAACCCTGAATTTATATTTCACCCACAAGTACACAGTGTATGCTGTCTGTCATGCTGTTAACACCTTCTGACATCTGGGGGGGTTGGAGCTAGTTTGGGCCCAGGCACAAAGGTTAAAGAGTGGTCAGTCCAAAACTTAAGCAGTTTAAAAAAAAATGCTTTAGCCTAAATACTTGCATTTCCTAGTAGTTAAAAATATACGCATTGATTTTTGGGTGCTTCACTCTAATGTAGCCCATTTTAAAACATAAAAAATCATTATTTTCAATAATTTTACAGGCCTTTTTTTCCCACAAAACTATTACCACTTTATGAGGTCACTTGGACTTAACCTCTGAATCCTCAGTGTAAGTGTGTGTCATCATTAAAGGATAAGAATCAATATTAGGATGGCAGCAAGTAAGACAATAAAAAGGGGTAAGGAGTAGGAAGATAGGACTCAAACTATAAGCTCGTCCAAGGGAGAAATGTTGGCCAAGGACAGAGGCACCAGCACTTTTGATCCAGCCCATTATTTTAATTTATACTTAATCACTTCTACAGGGTCCCCAATGGGTCTTTCAGGGGCCGAGTTTGTTCTTTGTGAGGCCCCGGAGAAGAATACAGCTGAGGTCTACACTTTCTTGTGTTTATAAGGAAATGTAGATGTTGGATTAATCATTAGAAATTTGTTTCAGTGAACTAAAAAAAAAACATCAGCATTGCCTTGCTGACATTTACTTAGTTTTGTGTGGATGACAAGCTTGACTTTTCCCGATAGGTCTGCAAAAAATGTCAGTGTGTGAATGCAACAAGATTACTGCACCATATACTGGGAAAAGTAAACCATTATGTTTTTAAGAAGTAACATATTCAGTTTACAAATACACAACCCTTCAAACCCATTTACAAACCACTGATGCACTTCTGTAAGTAAGGTGGGATTATGAGTATTGCCCAAGGACACAATGACATGTGACAGATGGAGCCTGGTTTAAAACATCAATCAAGTTGATCAAGGTGCATTCTATCAGACTAAGCCACTGGTGCCATTGCACTGCTATATAGTAAAAGCTTGCTGTGTTTCCTTTTTAGATTTGGTCATAAATATGGCACAAAGCTAACATATCTCTGCCTGTCAGTGCTGGACTGTATCTTAATCCTACAGCAAGCATATTCTGTAACTGAATCTTATTAACAGAATAACAGACGTTAAAGCTTTTGCGGTACCTGCTTTACTCACAGTGCGATAATGAACAGTACTTTTTACACACAGATCATCAATATTAACAGAACAAGGCTTCTTTTCTTATACGTCTTTGTAAGTTAGCTGTCTTGTATTTCCCCACCAATGTGCTCCATCAGAACAGGACTGAGTGTCACCAGTTCACAGAAACCATCAAGCATAAGTATACCCAGGAGAAGCACAAAGCTCAGGCCTGAGTGACACTGCTGGGCTGGAGGACAGGTTTAAGTATATAAAGGAGAAAATGGCTGATCCAGGCAACATGGTTCAGCAGCCTCTTACTGCCCATCAGGTGCCTAGAGGGGCAGGTTGTTGCCATTTCCACTGTTATCAAGTAGCTCTGAGCTAAGGGTCAAAGCCCAGCCATCAAACCATCAGCTCTGGCAGCTTTTTCTCCTGCTCAGTCTCCTGTGGTCATGCAAGTCCAACACTATATAACATATACTAAAGTGATGGAAAAACACTCAATAAGTCTTACAGATTTAAGTGGCAAAGCAATTATTTTGATTACTATAGAGTTCCATAGCTGTCAAGGGAGATATGGAGCATTATTAAGTTCAAACTTGCAAAATTAATTTCAAATAGAAGAAGAGTTGGTTGCTTTTGAGACAAGATTGTTTGAGGTTCTTGTCCATTGTAGGTGTAAAAGTAAAATAAGGTGCTGGAATCTTGTGTGTCCAGTGTTTGTACTGTGGACAAGTACCTTATCCAGCTTCACTCCTTTTACATAGTTTATGCTGCATAATAAATTTATTTTTAGAATAAAGACTTAACCCCATCTGTTGTTAAGCCTATGCCACTTTTTATGTTGACACTTGGGTTCATACCCCTTGGTCTGACTTCTCAGGCACTTTCCAGCACTCTAACTTTAGGGTTTGCGCTGAGAAAATCAGTCTTGCAAAGATGCTTTGGGTCTTTATAAGAGACAAAGACAGGTGGTCCAAAAATCTAAAGAAATAATCTCTCAACATGACCACTTCCTGTCCCCTGAGTTCATGTTAATGCCTGACATTTATTCTTTCTGTCACTGAAGTACTGTCATAGTCACTTGGAGTGATAATGTGTTTATTATGTTCTGTGTTTAGGCATGTTGTGGTTTTTCTTGTTATTACTATGTTGGTGGCCTGCTAGGTCAGCTCTGACTGCAGACTTATCGTGTAATGTGCAATACATCATAGTTTATTGAAGTTCATGCTTCATTTCTTGAAGGAGCCAAAGTAGGGTGACTGGAGATATACTGTTTATTTTGCTTTATTATGTTTCACTTCCTCATTTGCTGCTGGGTGCCAAATGTATTTATGATCTGGTTGACTGCAGGGTGGCTGAACAGGTAGTGGAGTTTGCGTGTTCTCCTTGTGCATACGTGGGTGCTCTCCTCGCACTCCAGCTATCTCCCACAAAGCAAAACATGCTCATTAGGTTAACTTGTGACTTCAAAGTGCTCCTAAGTATGAGTGTGAACACTTGTCTGTTGTCATGGTTTGTGTTTTTCTGTTATATTTAGGATGTTTTTTTCTTTGTGTTCTTCGGTTAAGACCACTTGGTCCCCTTGTCTCTCATGTTTCCTGTTTTATTTTGAAATCCCTCTGATTCATGTGGTATTTCCTGCCCTCCCGTCTGTTTGCCTCTGATTATGATTCTCTCCACCTGTGTGATAGTCTAACCCCCAAATTCCACTGCACGCGAAAGCGCCGCGGTCTTGCTCTGACAGGCAAACCCCACTGAAAGCAGCGCGCCCAGTAGCGCCACGGCGCATAGGGGGAAGGCTGATCCCCAGAGAGCCACAGGCTCTCATGAGAATAGCGACGTCACATGCTCATAAAACATGTTTTAGACTGAGAAAAGAAATAAACAACACCATGCTTCGCTTCTCTAAGGCCCCTTTGCTGGTCCTAACCACACAGCTTCGTGATTTATTCAACTTCTATCCGTCTATATCCTTGTAGAAAAGATGTTTGGTGTCATGTACACAATGTTATATATTTCTGTACCTCTACGATTCACTTTTCTTCGTCCATTGTGTGGTGTTGCCTCTGGGACCCTCTGACCCACTGCTGACCTGATGCTCGTGCCTCCGGTTTTGACGTAATGACAAACAACTGAGGAAAATTACATACAAGAGTCTGTGCATTGTGTTTTATTTTGAAACTTCCGGTTACTCCACACTAGGGCTGGGTATTTCCAGCGACTTCATGATACGATACGTATCCCGATACTAAGGCCACGATACGATATGTATCCCGATACACATAAATTGTGAACATTGACTATGCTTTAAGCAAAATTCTTGACAAGTTTAGTTTTTTCTTATAAGAATAAAAAGAACAAGGATGGGTTTTAAGTGGTTCTACAACTTGAAATACATAAATTCAGATCCTCAAAGATGGTAGACCTAAGTTCAAATTTAGAACATATGCTTCATTATGTAGCTCGTCTTCTACTTTAAACTGTGCCACTGTTAACATTATCCAAAGTGCATTTACAACAACTGTCAAAATATTTAGGCCGTATCGATTCTGTAGAATCTGTATCGATACACGTATCCCGAAGAAGCGAGATACGATATTTTGCCGTATCGATATTTTGAGCACCGGCCTACTCCACACAGTGATTTCCTGTCTGGTGCTTTCTTAGCGACAGTGAATTTAAAAAGTTTGGAAGCGGCGGCGCAGAAAATAGACCTGTAGCGTATCTCTTGCACCTTGGCACGCGCTGGCGCTTCTGCAACGCAGCCGGATGCACGTTGGATGACTGCAAAACTGAATACCCCTTTGGGATGAATAAAATTGTTTGAATCTGAATCTGACTTTGAGTCATAAGGTGGCCACAATGGCCAGCATCTCTTTGGATTATAACGAAGACCACTGACAAGCACCTTAATTCAACCACGTTTTGAGTATTGAAACACAGCACTGGATCTGTGCTTCCAAGGTTTGAGTTAAAAGTAAAAGAAAACTTGAAAACTCTCACAAAACTTGCCGCTTAGAATAAAAGTTAGCTCACAGGCTAGTTTAATTAACCAATATATTAGCCTTCTCCTTACTTACAGCACACTTGAGAGGAGGGCAATTAAAATGGAATATAGAGTCAAGCCTTCTTTAAAGGATTATATATGGCACAAGTCAATAAAGTATATCAGCCACATGAGATGCTAGCTGACACAGTCCTTCTGGGGTAAGACTAACAATGACAATTTCTCTGTGCAGGATATACTTACCTCTAGCTTGTACTCTTGTGTAGGTTTGATTAAAAGCAGTTAAATAACTTGCTACTCAGAGACCCATCCACAAGTTATGCACCAGCTGATTTCTCCTTAAGAGAGTAAGCTGACTGCCATTTCATGTGCCTAATACACATACTAAAAATATTTACCTCGTACTACCTCCCCTAAAATACATTACTGACTGCTATTTTTCATGGTGTCTCTGAAAACATACAAACAGAACACAAGTCACTGATTAAAGGTGCTATTTAGGGCAGGGACTGGCTCACAACTTGCTCAGAGCAACCACACAAAGTTTTCTCAGAGTTACAGAATACTTGTGGTTGAGGAAAAGCTGAAAAGAAAGTATAGTTTTATATTTTGAAGCAGGGTTGTGTGAGGCACTTGTCAATAGTTAGTGAAATGATTCCAAGACTTGCTCAGAGAAGCTTAACATTTGTGTTTTCCCTTCACATCAGGCATCATTTATTTATCTCCAACTTTATGCATGCCTCTTTGGTCTGCATCTCTATCCTGGATGGTGGAAAAAATGCAAATTGGGGTTATTTATCTCAGTAGACATGAGCACTGGAGACAAGTTTGAGTAGTTGCTGTTTGTGCAGTGTGTAGATTTTCAGCTGACTGGAATGAAATGGCCATAAGCCAGGATCAATCGATAAATTATTTTTTTTTAGACGGGCTGTATGGCCTGGGTTAACCTTTATGCTGAAGTTACATCGAGAATCTGGAAAATTATACACTATACATTTTCCATATACATGGTGGGGTGAGCTATTTTTTTCATTATCCATGCCTTCAGCTGCAATTAAATAATTCAATCATTTCTCTTTTAAGGTCTTTAAGACACACTGTAGACAAATGTAATAAAATTAGTATATTTTTACTGACCTTACATTTTCTTTATCTAACACAAAACCCTCAGACTTGTTTGCCAGATTAACTACTCTTTATTACTCCAACTTTTTTTAAGGACAATTTGCATCAAGTTAGCATTCATATAACAAGACGTATAGGGCTTAACACAGTTATGAAACCACCACTTACTACAACGTTTTTGCCACAGCTGCCCTGAATTACTAGCATAACAATATTATTGTTGTCCATACATTCTAAATATACTGTCTATTATATCTTGGTTAAGGCTTCTAATTGTAGTTATCTTTGCATTCCAGAAAATTAGTTTTAGTGGTTGATTGTTATGCGCTAGAGCTTCAGAAGCTACTGAGCTTGCTATGGCTTTAACATCAGGATCTTCTGCTCCTCTACAACCATGAGCAACAAGTGGACATCGAGAACAGTAGATGCCAGTATTTGTACACATTTCTCATGATGTATGTGCATGCTTTGAGTCTTCTTCTCTGATTTTGATGTACGTCTGCAGAGTGTGACAGCACCACATTCAGGCCTGGCATATGTACTGCAGCTTTTTCAGTGTTTTTGTGTAGACAGACACAATTCTTGAAACAGAGAACATTTTGAAAATAAAAAGCTTTTCATCTCTATGTGGACGGGGCCTTAGTATTCTTGCAGACTTAACTTTGTCAGTTTATCATGTGCAGGAGAGATGGTTTGTTAAATCACAGAGCAGATGCCACAAAGTGTTCAAAAATCAATGATCCCTTCAGTCAGCACAGGGTCACATAGAGTTTGCCAGACTCAGGTTGGTTTGGGGTTGAATTTGGAACATTGCTGCATATTCCCTTTGGTTTGACCTGCTTTCACACTGCACTTTGTCAAGTGGACCAACACAGGTTAAATGTTCAGTATGGTAGCCACCCAACATTAGTTCCAGTTTTAGCTGTCATCTTTGTAACGACCATCCGGTCCACTATTGTGCTATGATCTAGAAATACACAACCCTATATTGAGAAATAGTTTGATTTAACTTGAACAGTTCATCAGCATTTAGGGCTTTGAATTAAATATAAAGTTGAATTTAGCTGTGATTTTGTGATCATGATCTTTGACCCATGGCCTAAAATATGATTTGTTCACCCTGAATCAAAGTGGACCTTTGTGCAAAGTTTGATTATCAGCCCTTTTATTGTCACTTATTTGTCTATGTTATTATCAGTGTCAGCTTTCTATATACTGTATATAGCACATTGGGACAGCCAGTTTCCTACCAAAGTGCTTTACAGTAAAACAGAAAAACAACAAAAACCAATAAAAAACAATATAGATCATGGATTTACCGTCAAAAGATGACAAGATGATTTTATTGTGACACCTGACCTCCAAAATGTAATCAGTTCATGAAGTAGAGTGGACATTTGTGCAATACCCATTTTCCTCGAAGGAAATAGATTGAAGTGTTTTTTTGAGATGTTTGAGCAGACTGTAAACATGCTTGCCACGTCTGCTAAAGAAGATTATTGCTGCCTGTGGTAGCTATTTGATCAATTAGATCATTTGTGAACACGATAACTCAAAAATAGATTACAATGAAATATTAAGAGTATGTTGGTCATGGCACAAGGAGGAAGTGTTTGAATCTGATGGTGTTCTGAATCTGAATGTGGATCCTGGATATCATTTTAAGGATTTGTAAACATTGTAAGATAGGGTGGTTTTTAACATTTCTGACATTCATTCACTTGACAATGTTGGAAATGCCTTGGTAGAGGTTTGCGCTCACAAAATACTTCTTGTTTCATCAGTAAAAATATGTTTATTTTAGGGATTCTTATAGCAAAGGTTTAGCAGCAGGGCCACACCTCAACCATGCCTTTATGTATATCTTCTTTCATCCTATCCCAAGGACCTTAAATGGGATTTTGTTATGCCCAAGATCTACAGCTGACCTTCTGAAATTTTTCCTAAAATTTTATCTACAACATGTTATACATTTCAAAGTTGGTCTTATCTTCAAACATTACAAAAAAATATCAGTCGAAAATATCTTGTTTATGGTGTGGTACTTGCTTGCTTGACCTGTGGTACTGCTGCAGCCCTCCTGAGTGGACACTAAGTGGACACCCTAGGGACTGCAGGTTTTGATCTTACTCAGTGGCTTCACTTTCAAACACCAGGGTTTGCCTTGTAGGAAAGTGCTCAGTAAAACATGGTTAAAGAATAAGTCCCTGCAAGACTTCCATACAGTTAGTCAGAGGCTGAGTAACAGACTAGAGACCTAAAGTACAGATGAAGTCAATCCATATCTCCCTTTAGACCAGCGCCTGATTGTGACAAATGAAAATAGATGCTCATGCAAATAGCAGAGATAGATGCAGCATCCAATGTGCAACTTGTAAAATGGAATATCTCTGTAATTGAAAACATAAGTTATAGCCTCACTTGCCCCCTTTGGATCCCAAGAAGCTGTTTCATCAAAGGAATCACACTGCGGAGGAAGAGGACATGGCTTTCGAATGTTCTGACTGTTCCAATCTAACAGATTAATGAGTCACCCAGGCCTGTGGCAATGCTGCCCCCGAGGAAAGGAGGAACCACGATGATCCATATCAGCAAGAAAGACCTTTCTCTGTCATCCCTTTCTACAGAGGCAGTGGGATGGCTGGTGAAGGGGGCTTTTGAAAAGGGCAAATTTATTTTAGAGTTTAGCTGAGAATCCTTAGGCGTAGCTTGTGGTGCTTTTCCATATGTCACAGGCTGATTCACAGCCTGCATTTAAACAACCAATACAGAGAGGAGCACTATAAATCTTGAGCAGAGCTCTTTGAGGGAATATTGAAACAAGGAAATAACAACACCAGACAAACTGCATACTAAGGGGCAACTCTGTTTTAATATAGCTGATATTTACAAATGTCTACATGAAATAATAATTCAGTGAAATGGAGATGCCAAATTAAACAAGGCTGTTTAAAGAAAACAATGTGAGCTAATTTTGCCTTTTTTCTTTTTGTAATCCTGAAACCATGATAAAATGTTCTCTGATGAAATAAATCTTTAACTGGAAACTAATGCATGTGTTTTATGCTCAAAGCCAAATGTTACTGTTTAAGTTGTAGCTATGTCACAACTAATGGAGTCATTGTAACATGAACAGGCTACACAGTTTACAATAGGCCTTAAATGTTATAAAATGTAACATATACAATGTTAGAAACACCTTTTTTCATACAACGGTAACATATGTTCCCATGGCTTTCATTCAAGCCCACCCAACATGAGAAAAGTCCCTTCACTACATCTTTTGCATGCCTCATCTTTTAGAAATGTCATGCTCAAACAGTCTGTTTAAATCTGTTTCCTCTGATGATGTCAGTTGGGATTATGTCATTCCCCAAAACAGGAGATGATCTAGGTCAGACATTTGTGAAATCCAAAGTCAGCTTCAGTGAGATTTGCAGTTTCAGCATGTCACTGCAGCCATAGCAAACATTAGAGCACAACACTTAACAGCTGGAATCTTCTTTTTGAGCAAGTTGTGGTCTGACACACCAGGATTCCCACTAAAACGGCCAAGGTTGGATCAAATGGTTTGTAGGTAAACTCAAATTGAATAGCTAAGACAACTGATGTGTAAGAAACTTCAAAAATATGTTTTTAGGACTATGTCAGGATTTTTCCTTTTCCAATCCTAAGATAGCTCAGTTGGTTCGTACCAGCACCTGACATTTATTCAGAATAAAGATTACGAAAAGCAGCTGGATGCAATCAAATGGAGCTTTAATTCCTTCTTCTTGTCCGGACAATGAGTTACAACTACAGAGTGTCAAAGCAGTCTGAGAGTTGAACTGAAAACTAGTACAGTGTCTTCTTCTTTTATAGCATTGTATGTGGTCACGTGATGTTGTTTTTGGTGAGGCAGATGGCCTTGCAGGTGCAGTAAGTTCAGCAGGTTCATGGGAATAACTTGAGTTTCTGGGAAAAGAAGGCAACGAGAGGGCTAAGAGGGCTATGTACGGTCATGTAGTGTGTGTGTATGTGTGGGAAAGCAGTCTCTAGCAAGGAGAGGGCTACGTAAGGTCATGTACGGGTTATTTCAGGTCATGTCACAAAGCAATGATTTTACAGCAATTCAGGATAGTTCAAATACATAAGAAAAAACTATATACAATATATACAAGAGTCAAATTGTTCCTCACAGACTGATTTAAATTATTTTAAAAGGATTGCATTATGGGTTAGGTCTGCTGCTGAAAGTGTTAATCTGTAAAATATGATCAAATTTAGCTATACTTTTACCTTGTATACCTGTTTCAGACTGGATACATGTTTGCTCCGGCGCAAGTTGGTGTCAAAGCTGCATGATGGTTGCATCTCCCTGCTGCCACAGCCCTGTCTCTATGGAAGGTTTATCTCATAGACACTAAGAAAATTACTACACTATGATGTTATTTAATTATCTACATGTTTCTTTCATGGCATAATTTGGGAAATCCGGATGGGCTTGATACCATGTGAAATTCATTGAATACTTCAGAATAGTATTCACCATGGTTTTGGGGAGGCTTTTACTTTGAAAAGATGCAAACAGGAAGTGTAACCTTGCTCTGTTTATTATTTATGTGATGCTATTTTCCAAGAGGGGCATACAGTACATAGCTGCTAATCAAAGATGTGGCTCTCTGTCATCTTTTTGTCCCATTTGTTTGAAAAATGCATGACTCATCGTTAAATAGTAGAGCCTTCTATTCTCTAGATTCTTTGTGCTCATAATAAACGAGTAACATGCAGATGAGATGCTGTACTCATGCCAGCCATCTGAAAGCCCTGAAATATTGATGCCAAAATGAAAGTTGATTTATGCCACAGCCTTCCTGCAGTTAGCATTCGTCCAGTCTGTAATACCTTTTAGAATCTTCCTGCTCTCACAGTGAAGGCAAATAAGGAGCCTGCTGCTCCGTTGAATGTTAATTCCCCAGCAGACAAGTTAAAATGAATCTGCAGCTTGTCAAATAAACATTTCATAGTTTTTGCAATGCCTTTTGTTATTTTTTATTGACTGTGAATCTATTGCAAGTTCTTTTCAATCATTGGTAAAGTCTTTGATGTCATTTCCAGTGGTCACTTGTGACTTTTCAAATAAAAAGTATGTTTCATCAAAAACAAGAGTACTTTGCTCTCAACTATGAACAGTTCAAGTTAAAGGGTAAAAGCCAAACAAACAGAATTTTCTTTTCCAGAGAAAATCTCTTTGCCTTATGGTTAGCTTTAAGTGGTTAATCAGAACTCTGGAACAGTGTACATGTTAATTAAGTAGGGATCAATGCACGTCAGTGAGCCATGGTGGACAAAGACTACTGCATACTTCTGCTAATTGGTGTTCTTCATAAAATGTATTGTGAAGCTGTCTCCTACCTCCCAGTTATGGTTTCATATGAAACTGGAGTAGCAGTGCCGCAGTAATTTAATTAAGAAATCTGAAAGTGAAGATAATAAAATACATTTCAAATTAAAACACTAATGAGTATATCTGTATATCTTCAAAAAGGATTCAACAACATGGGCATATTATTAAAATGTAGGAAAAACATTTTTTCCACACACAATGAAAATGCAATTAATCATGAATAAAATCTCAATATTCAGTGATAAATTATGTTCATAGAGTTTGATTGTTGACAGCCCCTGTTGGTTTTGTCTCGCACGGCTGAATGACTGATGCCAGTATTGAAGGATGTTCACAACACATGACTACATAAGCAGGAAACATTAATACAAAGTAAACCCTAAGCTTTGTGCTATTTCTGCAATGTGAAATCTGTTTGGAACACTCTTGTAAAACAGCCATTACAATCATTGCAGAAAATAGTTTAGGTCTCACATTCATCTTTTCAAAATAACACTGCACCCCTGCCTCCAAGCTTAGAGCAAAAGGAACACTTTTTAATGACCTTAGTTTGTGCTGGGAGTTTGAAAACTTCTTTTTAACTGTCACAGATAGACCTGTATGGAAAGAGGAAAGCATCTCTCCATAGATATTCACATAAACATTCATATTTTTGTTCTATATGCCAACTCTGTATATGTAAATGCAGAGCGTGACAGTACCAGTTCAGTCTCCCAGTTGCTGTCAAAACACATACCATCAAGTCCCACTGGATGCACGGTTGGGATGTGTATAAATAAACAGCACTCTTTAAGGTGAGAATGGTGGTGACACTAAGTATCCCAGTGGAATCCAAAGATTTCTTTTTACTCATCAAAGTTAGTCAGCATGTCATCTGTGTTTCCAATTAAAATATGCTCCAACTGCTTATTGTAGGTTGACCATCACTGAAACTTTTGATTTTGTAGACTTGTAATGTCTAAAAGTCTTAAATTAACATTGAAAAACGAAGATTTTTTTTTTTTTTAGGTTTTTACATGTCTGACAGGTGAAAGTGCACTGAATTCTTGGCTGAGTATTTGGCCATCAGGTTGGTCACACTGCTGGCATCTGAGAAGCTTGTTTTTACTTCAGTGTTTTGCCATTGAATCCCTGAAATAACAAAGTGGGAGCTGTATTCACATTCTAGGCAAAAAGTCAGAATAAGTTTGGTTTCTAAAGCTTTCACATTGTTTATAGAATGAAGTAGAACAATGTACTCACCCAGAAGGCTTCCCTGATCCAAACAGTGCTTTGGGAGATATTTAGATCCAAAATCAAGCTGCAGACATCCGTATAATGGTAGCACATAGGGCATACAGCGCCGCTCCTAAAACTGCATTAATCGTCCAAAAACTCATTAGTTTCACCAATATTCCATCATGGTCCGCTCGGGCTACTCCTCCAAGACAGTCCGGGGTCGCTCCGCCCATGTTTTTGTGACTGTGCTGACCTCTGAACTGGAAACTTTCTTCACAGCTGCCACGCATGTGCAGTACGGCTTCCTCCTTTCGATGAGCTCCTCATCTGTAAACTCTGGCTCAAAACTGTAAGGACACCCATCATATTCAAAGTTCTCGTCCACAACATCTTCATCCAATAGATATTTGTCCATTTTGAACAAAACTGGAAGAAGAAAGTTGTTCAGTCGCCAGCGGTCCCTGCTGAAACGATGAGCCGTACTGTGCATGCGCTGCAGCCGTAAAGAATGTTTCCAGTTCAGAGGTCAGCACAGTCACAAAAACATGGGTGGAGCAACCCCAGACTGTAATGGAGGAGTAGCCCGAGCGGACCATGATGAAATATTGGTGAAACTAATGAGTTTTTGGGCGATTAATGCAGTTTTAGGAGCGGCGCTATACATGCCCCGTGTGCTACCATTATACGGATGTCTGCAGTTCGATTTTGGATCTAAATATCTCCCGAAGCACTGTTTGGATCAGGAAAGCCTTCTGGGTGAGTATATTGTTCTACTTCATTCTATAAACAATGTGAAAGCTTTAGAAACTGAACTTTTCCTTTAAAGGAAAATGGCCGATTGATCCCTCTGAATGAGGAGTGAGTCCTTGTGTTGAATAAAGGGATTCAAGTTTGTCAGGATCTTTTTCATTTTTGACTGGAGGATGGATTGTGAGATTGACAGATTGTTGCTACAGCTGTGGCACTGTAGGCATTAAACTGTTCCATTATGGATTGAAGGGAGCAGAGCTCTTGATCAACTAGCTGATCTGCATCTCAATCCTCTCCTATATGGTCTTAGGAAGTGACCAAATGGAAAGATTTAGTACACAAGTGAATATCCTTCCAAGTGTGGCTTGGCTCAGCTCGAGAGTTAAGGTCAAGAGCTCCAAAATACTAAGGTAGGACCAGCTGAGGTGATTTGGATAACTGGTCAGGATGGCTTTTTTGGCACTTCCTTTGGAAGTCTTCTAGGTATGTCCAACTTGGGGGAAGGGGGGATTTGTTATGGGTTTTTATTTCCTATCTTACCCAGGGAAAACTCAAAATCCCCTAGATGGGGCTAGAAAACATGATTTGGGAAAGGATTTTCTGGATGAACCAGCTTAACTTGTGGCCCAACCTTGGATAAGCAAAAAAAGAGGATTTATGGATTTTTAGAGGACTAAGATTTGAAGACTTTATTGGGAACATTTCCTGTCTTTTACCAAACATACTATACCTGTTTACCTCAATTCCTGTTACTCACTGCCTGCAATGACTAGAGCCAAGAATCTGAAACATTAAATCAAGATTTAGAAAGACTCATAAATGAAATTGTTTAATTTGCTGGTTTATTTCGCACAGCACTCCTCTTTAAGGAGTTTGTATATTCTTCCTGTACATCTGTGGGTTTTACTGTGGGAACTCTGGTTTCGTCCCGAGACTAAAACACGACTTAGTTGGTGACTTTACATTGCCCTCAATTTTAATGGTTCTTGTTCTATTCACAGTATCTTCTTAAGTTGTCTTGAGTCAGTCTGGATACTACCTGCTCCATTTTCCATCAGATTATGGACCTTCTCAGTACTTTTTTTAAGGCAGATAGGGCCATCATCCTGAAAAGGTGGCATCCTCTCAAAGAGTGAAACAAAGGTGGTAGAAGGTCCTGCCCTTTTGTGGCCTATTTTTTAATTGTCAGTAGATTAATTTGCTTCAAAGATGGTTGCACGACATGTTGGTTAAGCAGAAGAGAGTTTGAGAAGATAACCTGCGTCCCAGGGCTGACAACAAGGGTTTTCCACTCCACATCATTAACCCCAACCTGTGACAATACTTACAAAACCATTCAGAGATCAGCAGTGTCTCCATTTCATGTTAAGTCTTGGTTCAGCCTGCTTGGAACCCTGCCAGAGGTGATACAATAAACTTTACCAGGTATGAATTACAATCCCTAATGGAAAACCAAATCAACTGAATAAAGTCAAGCCAGGTTGAGCATAGGCCTCATAGGTGTGTGTAGGGGAGATGTGGTCTCTGTATGTTGGCCCACTGACTGGGAAGCTGACCTCCTCCACCCCTTATCAACTCTAAAGGCCTGTAGTTTGAATAATGGATGGATGCTCCAAGGGATTTTCTTTAACTTTTTGCAAAAGTCCACACTGACTTAGAAAGTATTGTTTACATTTGCAATTATAAGGTCAGGAGACCTGTGACCTCATATCTTGTGAGCACATTATCTCAAGAATGTAGGAGGAGATCCTTTTGGCAAATTCAGCACAAACCTACGCTTTCACTTGAGGGTGAAGTTATGAGACTTTAGAAGTCAAAGGTCAAGTCAAACCTGCACCTCTGCAAAACCAGCCCATCACTTTTGCTTTTCTCACCACCTCACTGTGCACCCCACAGAGGCATATAACCACTGGGCAGTAAATGTTAAGTTTCATCAAAATGGCATAGTTATCTTTTTAAAAATATATATGTTCATTAATAGTTTTTCTGCAGCAAAATAGTAAAATCATTGAAAAGGGGCATGACTTGAAACAATGTCTTACTGTCACAAGTCAAAGTTCAGTTATTTTTGGCATACTGTTCGTGTAGCATGTACATCTCTGCAGCTTCTGCCATTTACACTGGCTTTATACTCTCTGTCTCTGGGCGGAATTTACAGGCCTAGATATTGAACATTGAGCTAAATCCCCAGAGACACCAATGTACCTCCGTCCTAATGTGCAGTTGGGTATCTGGTAATAAGTGGTCCCTCATTCTGTACCACTTCATCAGTGTGGAAGCATCTTGTTTGCACTGTTCACTTAGCTGCTGCTGCTGGCAATTGTTCATCTCCAACTGAGAGGAGAGAGTTCAGAATGTGGGAACTCTGAGCCAGCGGCCTCTTATACAAAAAAGGACTGAACGCCTCGCTTTTCTTTCTGTGCGTCATTTGAAGTTACAGTTTCACTGGGTTTCCAGCTGTTTCCCTGCCTGAATCTCCATCTTAAACAGATGCCTTGCATCCATCAATCTATGTTCTTGGAGAGAGAAATCTTGAGAAATGTTTGCTTTAACATGTCAAAAATACAGCTTTCTATCTGTCTTATCTTCTTGATTTAATGTCAAATCCAGGGGCATGCCTTGCATTCAACATCCAGGTCTTCTGTGCTATCCCACTTTAATTAAACTATCCCCTTATGACCTCATCATAATGTTACAGCAACAAGTTATTATTAAACCTCAAACCATGACAATCTGAGCCAGTCCACATAGAACAAAAGATAGTGTGGTAACACTGATGTTTGATGGTGGCATCAACAAATGCTTAAAATTTCCAACACTGGATCCAACATGCCTGTAAACGCTGTGTTCCTCTCCATTGATGAACTGCAGTTCAACATGCATCAGCTCTGCCTGCTCCAGCTGCTTCCTCCTTAGGCCTGGAGTTGTGTTGTACAACTGGAGGTGCATTTTTTGGGACAGCCATCTATCATCCTCTAATTATGGTATCACAATACTGAGAGCAGCTGCAGCTGCATGTGGTGATTTATCCAAAAAACTCATTCAAATATCCCACAGACAGGAATTGGAAGAGCTAAAATGCTAACTCACAGCCACATTTTAGGATGCAATTCTCTAAGACATCCAAACTCCAGATGTTTTCATGGGGTGAGACAGCTATAGGATTTTATTGAATATATGGATAGGTGTTTAAATGGAAGAAGCGTTTGCTTTGATTGGGACAGAGCATAACTCGCTCATCAGCTCCACCTTATCCGGCAATTGTTCTATGGGATACCTTGGCCTTACCTTTTCATTAAGATTATATAAGAGAATTCATCAAGTTTGCTGCAAGTTTGAGGGAAAATAAATGTAGTTCTATGGATGTAATGCTTTATATTAAAAGCTTAATATTCTTACCCTTGAGTTGCAAACAATAAACAAGTTCTGGAGTGTATTTAATAGAAAATCTTTACAACTGCCAGTGTCATCTTTTATCAACATGATCCAAGTCATTTTACCAGGCAAGGAGAAAAGTAATTATGACTCTTAATTGAAACTGGCAGCAAATTAGAGCAGAGGGAGGGGGATGAAATGGTCTCCTCAGCATGATGAGGAGAAAATAACTGATTGTGTTATCGAACCCATATCAGAGCTCCAATAAAACTGCACCCAAGTCACAGAGTGTGTGATTGAAGAAAATGCACTAAGGGGACCTTTAGAAGGGATTGAACTTCACAAACCCTGTCACACACTTGCAAAAACATCCTCATGCTTCCACTGAACTCCATTTCGCAATGGCAAAGCTAACATGGAGATAATGCTGTCCTTGTGGAAGAAGATACCGTGAGAATTTCACACTGAATAACCATCACAGAGCTCATCTCCACCTTGATGTGTGCTGAGAAATTGTTTGTGGTTCCAGCCTGAATACTTAAATACCAAAGCCTGTGAACTAGTGTCAGTGGAGAGGTGGGGTTTTAGGCAGAAGCCCTGCAAGTGATAGCAGAGGGGAACAGCATCAATAATGGATGGGAGATTGAGAAGGTGATGCAGAAGGTAAAGGCAGAGAGAACAGACACTATTATCAGGGAAGATCCAGGAAATAGGAAGCACTTTGAGGAATAACCATCAGTAGCAAGCGGAGAAGAGACAACGGTATCCCCTTGGACTGCATAAACAGAGGCAGAGCAAATACTATGCTTCTCTATGGTTTGTTGACTCTTTTTGAATCCTTGAGTTGGACATTTTAGCTTTAGCCATGTTGTTTACTTGATCCAAAATTGAGAGTAGGAGGAAGTTTCTCTGCAGTTTCAGTATGAGCCAATAAAGGGATGTGGGACTGATAGTTATATGAGCAGCATACTAATGAGGTTACACACAAAACAAATTTTGTATATACTGACCTATGTGAATTTATCTATCACCCACGCTGCTTATCCATTTCAGGGTCACAAGGGTTGAACTTGTCCCAGCTGTCATTGGATGAAAGGTGTGGTACACCTGGAAGTGACTGCCACTTAATTACAGGGCCACATAGAGAGATCGACAATCATTCACACTCACACTCATACCCAGTAAGAAGCTGGGTATGGACTAAACAAACTTTTGTCTTTTGTTTGTAGTCAGGTTGATTTGGTTGAAAGCTTATCTAAATACTGGTGTGAACCAAAGAACTGAACTGTGGTCTGAAAAACAAACAAAAAAAAGCAGAGTCCTCTGTTCGTTAGCTCCAAACCAGAGTGTGATTTGCAGTTATTGTGAAAGCTATCAAAACCAAACAAGGACCAAATGAGGGAAGTAAACCAAAAAGTAGGGCATTGGGGCTTGAATTTGGCCAACACAAAACTTGGCTAGCTTTAATGCACAGTCTGATTGATAGGGATGCTGCATTTCTAAAACTAGAAATTCTCAATAAAAGACGAATAGGTGCAATATAAAACAGATTAAAATCTACAAGCCTATGCTGAATATGGTTTCAAATCATGCTACTACCGTTCTTATCCGGGCAGCCTAAATAAAACTTTGCCCATATTTTATCACTGAAAATGCTGCTGAGCTGCTTCAGGCTTAACAATGTCATTACTTAATACTAATTGTGTATTTCCAGGTCATTGTGCAACAATGGGCTTGATGGTAAGAACAAATTTCATAGCAACAGCTCTACCGAGTGATGGGTGGCTATGTGGCATATATAACATTTGACAGGCTATGGTCCTCTTGAAAAGTGCATTGTGAAAACCAAACCAAATGAAAAATAAAATGTTGCAACTTCATCCTCTAACAGAGTCTAAATTTAAGGTGCAAGAGGCGTCTGTGGTGCAGTCTGAAGGTTGCAGGTTCAAGTCCAGCTCTGGCTATCACAGGGCAATGTGTCCTTGGGCAAGACACTTAACCCCAAGTTAAGCTGCTCCCACTGCTGCTTCAGTGGTGTGTAAAAGGGCATGAAAGAGTGCGTATGTGTTAGATGATGATGGACATCTGACATAGAAACTCCAACCATCAGTGAGTGTATGGAATGGGTGTGAATAGGTAGATGTGACCTGCAGTTTAACGCTGCATTGAGTTGTCAAAAATCCTATAAAGCTTTATTAAAGCTCAAGCTCATTTACCATTTGCCTAAAGTAACTTAATCTTGGGCCCTGATAAAACAGATCAGGCAATACGGTCGAGTCACACTCTATGTTGGCTGTAATCCTTTTTAACGGGTTAAAATCCACGGCTCTTTCCCCAAATGTCATATTCCACTTATCTCCTGAACAATCCACTGTCCTATCAGTAAAGGCAGAATCCTAAAAAACAACCACTTCGAGTCTGCCATTAGAGCATTTAAGACCACTGCTGTCATTTTAAGGTCATCTAAGAACACCTTTCGTTGTCAGAAAGGGAACAGTGTCATCCTTGACGTCTTCTGAGTTCATGCTCTGCTGCGTCTTGTGAGTGACAGCTCTGATGTGCCTGGTGACAGACAACATGGCCCGAGGGTAGGGAAAGAAGGGACTCCCTTTAACTTAAATTGCTGAGGATGTTACACCACAACAGGGACTGCGAAGTCAACTGTCAGAGGGAAAAATGACTGTCATAATAAATAAACACTCAAGGTCAAAGTCAGATTAGACTTTAATATGAAGCAGGGGGATATTAGGCACCAGTTTGGCTGCTGTGAAATAATCTGTTGGTATAATTCAATGATGTATTTATTAGACTTATATGTAATGTTAACTTTGAGAGGCATCTGGCTGCAGCCTTCTGATAAAAGACTTCCTCTACTGTAGGGTCTGAATTCAAAGAAAAAAAAACTTCTTGACTTGAAACTATATCTTTTTTCTTTAATGTTTTTGCTTCCTTTAGCCATGGCGCAAATTAATAATCTTACTGACAACACTGTGGTAGCCGTTTGCCAAAGGAGCGGGAGAAGTCGTGATGCCGTTTACATTTTTGTCTTGTTCATAGAAGTACACTATCATGCAGAATAGACACAGAAAAGTAATTTGAGAGTATGTTAAACCTGGAAAAACACAAGATGGCAGTTGCTGCCGTATTACCCATAACTGTTTGAAATGTTGAAATCTGACTTGTGTGAAAAAGGAAGCAAAAGCTTTTAGCTCTTCATATTCAAAGACTTTTAATACAAGGCATCGATATGGACCAATAATTTACTCACATGATGTTGCTAAAAGTTGTTTGATTGAAGACCCTTTCCAGCAGAATTCATAAACTCTGTTTTTCTGACATTCCTTCAATCTAAACATCTAAATGTTTTATTCATAACCAGCACATATCTGATATGAATACATCAAAATACAAGTATGTATAGAACATTTTAAAACCATATTATAGAGGTCAAAACTTGATGCAGGATCACGTCCTCTTGAGTAAACCTTTTTGTTCAATCAGAGCCTCAGATCTGTTTGCATGGCTGCATCAAGCGCTTGGAGAAGATTTGACCCACAATCATGCACAACAGGAGAATTCTGAAGAGCTGCAGAGCAAAGCATGTTGACTTTTCTCTAAGAGAATGGAAATGATATGACATTCATTGTATGATATATGCTATTGTTAATATGGTTATTTCTGGTAGAAAATATCAATCTAAAGAGGTTTTATGGTCCATAATGGCTACATGATGTGATTTAAGCAGAAGTTAAACTAAATTGCTCGATTGTTGGAAGTCTGCCTGTTTCCTTATCTTACAGTTGATGGAAGTGGAGGAAGCCCAGATCCAGACTGGTTTTAGGGGTCGGTGCTGTGAGTCGAGTTTTAGTTTTTTTCCTAAAGGAATTAAAACATTCAAAGACAATCAAGGATAAGCTCGCCCTGTCTAGAATGCAGGGCAGAGGCAGTTTTAATCATTTGGAGGCCTCATGAAAAAACATCTCTTAATCATGAAAGTCATTTGAATACTTCATATCTAATGCACAACTTTATCACAAAGCCCCTTGATCCATGAGATCCCAGACAAAAGCCTACTGTTTGATGTCAGAACCATCTTTGCTGGGAGGTGGAGTGATTTCCATTAATTGCAGGACAGACAGCTCAACTTGTCAAGTGTGTCAAAATGTCTTTGATAAAGAGACTGAACTTATAGTCATACAGCGAGTACCCTACAGCTGTCATTGTGTCAGTGTTCTGTGTTCAAAAGAAAAGCAACATTTAAAAGCATTTAAAATGTTGCTAAATGGAATTGAACTTTCTGTATGAGTCTCATTCGGCTTGACTAGATCCCAGGTTTTTCAGGTGGCTTTAATTGTTCATTGCATGACTCGCTTACTGAATTGATTAGCCTGGCTGCTGTGGAAAGAAACATAAAAGCAGCATTGAAAAAGATTATTCAAGGGCAAACACTTTTTGTTCCTTAATCATAGTTTTTTTTCAGATACTAATTAAAAGTTTCCACGATGAATTTGTTACATTTTTGCATTTTTTTATGGCAGACCAATGGATAGAGTCTCAAAAATACAAGACAGTGGGCTTATTTTGGCTGAAGACTCACACCTCAAACCTCTATACATGACACAAAAGATCTGATGAAGTGTCAACAAACCAAGGTTTTTGGATTTTCCAGCTGAGACTGGCTGCAGAGGCCCTGAAATTCTTTGGCGCACCAAATGTTAAAAAAGCCAATTTTTACATAAGCACTGTCAAAGCCTGGTCAAAAGCCTTTTTGTACTAAAAGTTAATTTTGATGTCTCATCCCCCTCACACTGCATGAGGTGAATATCTTTATACCTTTAGGTTTAATTTTGTTATATTAAGGACTTTAAGCCCAATTTGTACATTTCCAGCTTAAACGGTTATATCCATGCTGAGCTAATAGTCTGAGGACTCTCAACAGACACCCTTTAGAGCAGCCTGCTGCATTTAGCACTATGTAAGTTTGGCAGTGAGTCATGTTAACCTAATGTCAGGTGCATACTGCTTTCTAGTATGAGCATAGTTTGAGTGCAGTGGCCATTTAAACCTTTTTTCATTAAAGCTTTGTGTCCTTTTTGCTAGATCTGCTTAACCTGATGGACCAGATAGGACTTTTCAATATATTTTACAGGTCTATCTTGGCAACAGCTCATAGAAAGTGTTAGGGAATGGGCAGAGCTTTGGAGTAACATATCAGCCAGGTGATTGGACGAATATTTCGTCACTCACATCCATTACTTGCCAATTGGATAATAAACTCTGGCCAAAACATGTCAGTAGTGGAACAGAACTGGAGTTCCATCAGTGTTGTTGTTTGGTTTTAATTTTATGAAGCTATGTAGTCCAGATCTGATAAAACTGCTTCTGAAGCTGAAACCATCCATGCAAATCTCTGCACCAGCAGCCACTTCCTGCTGTTACCTGGCTCATAGCTTCCACCTCTTCCTGCTCTAAAACCTACGGATTGAGCCACGCCACTTTGGGCCACTCATGACCGTTGTAGACTTGAGCTTGGAAAGATGGATCTGCCTGATTATAGACACATTGAAAGAGGGGTATCCATATGCCCTGGAAGGTCAGGATCAGGTATAAAGTCATAGTTCAAAACGAAGTTCACCTATCTCATGCATGTAATAAATTAGCCCATTCCAAGTGATATCATGGTAACACTTGAATAACATGTTCATACTTAACATACTAACAATAGACAAACAGTGGGCAGTTGACACGAGAACAAACATATTTTTGCATAAAAAATAAATAAAACTTATCTAAAAACAATGAGAACAATGTCAGCTACACTATTGACGCTAGTCGGTATATGGCAGTTAATGGTGCCACCAAAGCCTCATAAGTAGCTCAGTTTCAGGGTAAAACTACACAAAAAGCTGCACTGGCTTGACTAGATGCTACAGTAAGATTATTTAGATCAGTTAGCTTTCCTTGACAAAGTCCCTGTGTTTGGGACTATTTTGCGATGCAACATAACAATCTTTCCACCAGCCATGCACTGCGCTGCACTCATCTCCTGTTCAGGTCAGAGCACTGCAGTCGGTTCAGTTACAAGCTGAATCTAATTTACCCTGCTATTTAGAAGACAGGCTGCCCCTGTATGTATGTAAAAACAAGCAACACAACTGATCACAGTACTGACTTCTGTTGCTTGATGTGGGCTTTTCTAACTTTTGCTTGGTGTTTTTAATATGGACATCAGGATTCCAGCCTCTGTCACGGCAGAACATCGATTAGCAGTGCCAATTTTACCCATCAGGATCAGAAAGGCCAAATTTTAAGTCAAAACCCCCCATTTATGGTTCAGTTTTAATGGAGTCGGTGTTTGTTGTTTCTCCCAGGGATTGATGACCTGAACAGCTGATGAGTGCAGAGCTGTGTGCGGCTGGTGGAAGAATACACAGCCTGTATGTTGTATCATGAAACAGCTCCAAACAAAGGAGCTTTGATGAGAAAAAAGTGAAACATTGTTAAGAATATTATTGCAGAGTCTTGTCAAGCCAACATATTTTTTTGGTAGTTTTACCCCAAAAGTGTGGTATTTTTTAGACTCCTCCATGGCACCATTGAATTTTATACTAGATTAGCTAGTGTACATACATACCTCTTGACAGCAGAGAGATCAGCAGGTGCATTAATGGCAACTAAATTTACTTGTTAGTACCACAAAAAAACAAAACTATCCCTTTAAGGATCATGATTTTTTGGAAATTTTATTGAATTTTTTTGTGAAGCAGTCTGAGATCAATACTGATGTGTCTTAATGACCTACTTTAGCAAACTAGATCATCAACAACAAGAGAGGCTATCTCTGCACTTTATTATTAAAAGCCTATAACCACGGGGTAGGTGTTAGAAAAGAACAATTACTGCACAGTAAGGAAGCTGCCTGTTTTACAGTTTCCATTAGATATTCACAGTAAGTGGTGTGTTTGTTAAAAGACAGTAGGGTGAGACTTGAAGATACAGTCATGATAAAATTACGAAAGAGATACAATGGACTGCTTTGTCCACAGAAATAGCCACAATAAATATAAACCGTTTTCTAAAAGCAAGAACATACAAGGATACATCCACTGAGTGATTTAAAAACCTTCTTTCTTTTAGATCTTTTCACCTGTTTGCTAAAGCCTTCCTGCTCTCCTGACTCTCTTCCTTCCATTTTGTCAAACTCATTGTGTTTTTCCATTTAGAAAATATCTGGAGGATAGGGCATTTTTCTTTGACCGGCCCAGAAAAACAAATCTATACTCTCACTTCCTCCAGAATCAACAAACAATGAGTCACCATTCAGCCTTTTTTTCTGTGCTAACTCCAATACATTATCCCAGTCACAGTCTCTCTTTAGTGGCTCCCATCTGCACACAGAACAGATGAAAAATCCTACGTCTGAATTCAGAGGTAAGGGATGGCTTTGAGCCTGTCGTCTCATCTGTAGTTAACACAAACTCTCCTCTAAGAAGCAGGAGGATCACTCTTCTTCGGTTCTCACTGAAAATGGAACCAACAGGGTCTTAAACATCAGCTACTCTTAAACTGAAGTAGGCTCACTGTCACTTGCAGTACCAGTTCATTTACACACACCAATTCCAATGAAATTGGGGCATGGTGTAAAAAATGAATAAAAACAATTATTTTGCAAATCATTTTGATCTATGAAAATAACAAGATATGAACTTTTTAATAAATAAACTTTGTGCTTTTTGCATATATTCACTCATTTTGAATGAAATTTCTGTCACACACTCCTAAAAGGTGAGACAAAATCCTCAAAATAAACCTGTTTGAAACATTTCCCTGTTTAAAAGTTTCATTGGTGAAAGGGCTTCGTTGTTCAGAAGCAACAATGGATCAAGCTTGACGAATTTGTTAACAACTTTGTGACAATATAGTCCAACAGTTGAAGAACAACATTTCTCAAATGTGCAATTGCAGGGAATTTAGGAATTTCATTATTTACAGTCCATAAAATCGCCAAAAGAGTCAGAGAATCCAGAGAAGGACCAACAATGAATGTCCATAACCCATATACATAAGGCATGCTGGCATTAAAAGCTGACAGTGTACTGCTAAGGAATACTACTACATGGGCTCAGGAACACTTTAGAAAGCCACCATCAGTTAACACAGTTTGTCCCTAAATCTACAAGTGAAAGTTAAATCTCTACCATGTAAAGCACACACATTTGGGAGGTTAATAATGTACTAAGACTACTACTACCAAGTGTAATAATAATAATAATAATAAAATCACATGATTGATTTATGGGTCATTCTACAGAAACGTGGATTTTTGGGATGGAAAAATGTCTTTTTATTTCTTTTTTTAACATTTAAACTTCAGCTACATTGTTACATATGTCATTGACTTTATGAGTACACATAAATGAAAGCTTAATGATTTTTTTTTTTTGGTACATTTATCACAAAACACCATTTAATAAAGTGTATCCACACATCTGATTGTCACTGGTGTTCCTTATCGTTACCCATTGAAAGGTAACACCAGTGACAGTTTCACAAAAAATGCCCTTTAACAAAATGGCTGCTGCAGAGCATGACACAGCATGTTACTAATCTTGATCTACTGGCTAAATTATATCTTCAAAATACATTTTTATTTGTTTGTTTGCAATTCCCTGCCAATAAAGTTGGTAACACCAGTGACGTCAACTAAACGCTTCATATGAAATCATGAGATAAGTGTTAATATTTCTGAACACTGAAAAAGGACAATTTTCTTACCAGGGTCCCTCTTCATAGATCTTCAAGAAAGAGGTCAAAGGAAGTCAAGTGATGTCATCAGAGTGATTTCTTTTTCCAAAATAAAAGACTTTTGTCACATGGTAACACCAGTGAAATGACTGTAGGGGACGACTACTTTTAAATATATTTTATAATACTTATTTGGCATTTTGTTTTAAAATGTGATTTATATCATATATTTGATAGTTATTTATACATTTTTGTACTTTTTTTTTTTAAGAAAAACATATTTTTAAATTCAAAATACAGCACTTTCTCTCCATCAATGACTGTGGGGATGAGCACTTTTGTTGTGGTTGGGGCTCTAAATAATTGATTAAAAAGCAAATATTACCAAGCTGATGGCTCCAAATAGTGTGATAGCTGAAATAATGTGTTTTTTAAATAAAATACTCTAAAAAATCTAACACAAACTGTTTTATCCAGGAGTAATATCTTAAGGCTAGGGGCAGAAAAATGCATGTTTCTGTAGAATGAGCCTTATTACAATAATAAGTTCACAACATAATAATTAAAGCTATTGAGTAAATTTATCTGACTAGCCAAATAGAAACAGTCATGAATGTCATAATTACTTTAAGTTAATGAGTTTGAAGATAACTAGCAGTGCAAAACAGGCACTGCTGGAAAAAAAGACCTACAAAGCAACACTGCTTATTAAATATTGTCTGTGTAAAAATGAGCTGTACTTTTCACATAGCTTTGTAAAGATGGGGTCTGATTATTTAATAAAACATTGGTATTTGCATAGTTAAGTTTTATCTCTCAGTTAAACAAAACATTCTCCAAATTATGTTTAGTCACGTAGATTTCAATATCAGTGTCCTTTTTTTTCTATATGAGTCTGTTTGAAATCCTCTACTTTCTTCTGATTATTTTTAAACATCTCTTTGTGGGATCAATGCTGTCTGGCTGTTAGTCATCTAAAAGCATTTTAATGTAATAAAATACAAGAATAAAGGCCACGACAGCGAGTCCCAGGAGTGTGCTTGCTGATGTTCATTGTTTAAAGCCAATGTGTTTCAACAGCGTGACTTTGCTGGAGTTTTCACCCGCTGTTTTAGGACAATCAGTCAAATATGCTGCTTGGTCCTGCATATTGATGAGGTAAAGTTCCTCTCATCAAGCACCTCATAATGTGCAGCCCCTACATTAATATGCAACTGGATTAACATTATATTTAAAGCTCCAGTCACACATTCCCATTTCTCATGGTGATTGTGTATGACTGTCATAATCCTGATGAAGCATGGTTTGGTCATGGTGCAGGCACTACTTGATCTGGATCACCGTATAGTCATGGCCAAATGCCAGGGAAGGGTCCCCATTGTTTTGAACTGTTCAAAAGTGTTGTGGAGAGTCGCCGCTCTCAAAGTAGCGGGACGGAAGCCTACTGCAGTCCTATGGCAAACAGTGTTATGCTGTGTTCACATCGCAATTGACCCAGCTACCAAAATCGCGTCGCCCACTGAAGTATCGTCGCGCATCCATAAATACGTCATTTTGGTCAGCGTTGCTGTTGCTCGGTGACGTCACATCCGCTCGAGTTTCACCGCGATCATATCATATATCATATAATAGGATGTATTAGTGGACATTATTCCGGCTGTATCCTTTTCACTCACTTATCAACCACAAAACACTGCAGCTGATGCCCCACAGCAGCATCATCTGTTAGTTTCCCGCGGTCCGTCTAGGTGGAACTAATGTCCTCACTGACTAATATTTCCCACACGGACATAAATTGCTCCTCTGTAGTTTGGAGGAAAAACTGTGTCACGGCACCGTCACACACGCATACACTGCTGATTGGCTGTTGCTGCACAGTCACACACGACATCGTCTGAAAAGATCAACTATTTTTTTACTTTGACATTGTGCGACAAGCTATGTGGTAGTGTGAAAAGGGGCTGTCGCATCGCGGGAGGGTTAACCCCACCCCATCGCGGCTGAACATTGACTTTGAATGGAGAGTGATCGCCGAGGTAATACAAGTAGCATCCGGTGTGAATGCACCTTTAGAGTGGCATGTACAGGCTTAATCAGGCTGATTATGGCTAAATCCAGAAAGCTTTCTGCGGAGGACTGACTAGAACGAATCCGATTGTGTCCTGACTGTGTGCCGTTCAAGGCAATTTCACAGCGTTGTTCCTAGGTATCTCATACGGGACTTGAACACAACAAAAACGCAAGCAGTGGGGCCCAATCTGGGCTTATGTGATGCAAACTGAGCTCGAACAGGGCTGACGTCATGTGTGTGGGATGGTAATTCATGAAATCCAAGGACATCACAGTGGTGAACTGGCAACAGGGTCATAACAGCAAAGACTCACTGATACATGCGGGGAATGAAGGCGGGCCTGTGTGGTCCGATCCAACAGATGAGCCACTGTTTCTCAAATTGGTAGAGACGGTGGTTCTGATAGGTCAATGTCAGAACACGCAGAGGAGTTTGATGTGTGTAGTCAAAGTGGTCATAATGCTATGGCTAAGTGGCGTATAGCAACAAAGTCTTTATGTCACAAGTCAGATTTACTGGTTTGTTAGCAAAATTATTTTTTCAGTAATTCGAAATTTCATAATTATTCAAGTTGGCAAGCTAACAACCTTAATGTTCCCTATACAAAACATCTCTTTGTTAATTTAAATTTTATATTGGGGAGTCATCTTATTGAACAAACACATTCATTTTCTGATGACCTCAACATGAACAGGAGCAGTAACCACATCCTCATAAAAAAGTTTTCTTATTGTACCGAAGCACTGTCCTTCTTCTATTCTGTCTTTTTTTCTTTGTTTCTCTGTATGAGATTGTTGCACTTTATATCTGATGTTTGATATTTATTTTTGGTGATTCCACTGTTTCTTGGGTGTGTTTTACATCAGCCATTGTTAACTCCAAAACTTGTGCTTTTTCTTTTGTAACTCTCTTTTTATGTTTTTGAACATCAACAACAACACAGAACACCAACAGTAGGAAAGAAGAAATTGAGAATAAAGTGTGTTAAACAAAATAAAAATAAAAAATCAGTAAACCAATACAAGCATTTACAGGGTAAGCACCATCAGTGTCCATCACATCTCATCCGTCCACACCTTGGCAATGGCTTCCACAATCACTTCATCACAACCTCCCATTATATTTGGTTTGGGAATTCTCCAAATCATAGAAGCATCTTGAACCATCCTGCATTCACACACATTTCATATCTATCCGCATATACATACATACACATATCTAACCGTAAACACACATGTATATATACCTACATATACAAAGACACATAAACAACAACATTATCTACTTTCCCTCAACCACTGAGCACCATGCTCACAAAAAGGCCCCATACTTTTGAAAAAACCTCTTGTCTATTGTTCAGTTTAAAGCTTAATCGCTCATAACGAACCTACCTTTTTAGTCTAGCTTTTACCTGAATTACCTTTAAGTGTTTTTATTTATTCTAATTACAGCCCACTTTTTTATTATTTTATCTTATTTTATTTTTTTATCTTTTTTTTATATTTGCTATCTTTCGTACTTTTTATTTAGTTTTTTTAACTTCATTTTAATGTATTATTTATTCTTATTATTTTTTTAAATTATTTTTCTTATTTTATTTTATGATTTTATGATATATTTCATTTATATATATATATATAATCCTTCATTTAATTCATCTGTCTGTTTGTAAAGCACTTTGTGCTACATTTTTTGTATGAAAAGTGCTATATAAATAAAGTTTGATTTGATTTGATAACTAGCTATTTCGATTATTTCTATCAGCCACTCATCAAATGGGATTACAGATTTTGTTTTCTTTTTTTTAATGTATTTTTTGGGGTATTTTGTGCCTTTATTGATAGGAGAGAGACAGTGGATAGGCTTGTGAAAGGGGGAGAGGCGGGATTCGAACCTGGACCGGCAGAAGCAAGTACATGGGGTGCCTGGTTGCTAACCACTCCACCAAACCAGCACCCCAGATTTTGTTTTCTAATGCCTAAGGATAATCCTGCAGCCTGTCACATGTGCTTCTTTTAAATATGTTTTTGTATGTGCATTGTCTTTCTACAATTGTGAAAAATAAAGTAAATAAATAATAATGAAATCAGCTTGGGACAAGCAATGCAGTCCAGTCTTGGACAATAGACATTTTTTCGTCATGTTAAAGATGACGGTACTTCCTTTTCCTTTATTCCCCGTCAAAACTTTACATACTGCCCCCTTTAAGTCAGGTTGTATTGCTCTCAGATGTTCACAGTATTAGAAGACAAAAAGTGTTGACATTGGTTTTGATGTTTTTAATGAAACCCTTCAAAAGCACATGAATGAGACGGTTGAATCATAAAAGTTGTAAATAGCCCCATGGACTGGCTTTGAAACATAAAAAGTGATTTATACTGCATCACAGAAAAGATCAATATCCCCTTTCTTCCTCTTTGGCTAGAAGAACGCATTTTTAACATTTAAACATTGAAAGCATTTCTAAGAAGGGAAGTCTGACAGGCCTTTTAATGCACTCATCAACACATAACTCAGCAAAATTGTGCACAAACATCCCTTTTCTTTCATGAGGACATGAACAGAGCCAAGTTTGAGTTCTTTCCCATTTTAAATTATAGCTGGTACAACAGAGCATGCATATTTTCTCAGTAGAACGTGGTTGACTCATGTAATACACAAAGATGCCATCAAAGCCTGTTTGGTTGGGATTCAAAGGGAAAGGCAGACCCCCCTGGGAAGCCGAGTCATGTGGGAGAAAAGGCAGTGTCTTTGAAGCCTGAGTAAATGAGGCGCTTTTTGCTCATCTGGGGAGTGGAGGAGAGAATGAGTGAGAGGATGCCTGTGATGCACACAGACATACCTGCAGATGGATCATGTCACAGCAAGGACAAGTGCTACATCACTGCGGGAGTCTCCACATCCAGAAACTCATGGAGACTTCGGGGTCGGGGGTGCTGAAATGGATTGTGCAAAGAGTCAGGTTTGAGGGAACATTTTGTTTTCGTTTCGTTATGGCAACATAAAAACAAAGACTGAAACAACATGGCCACCTGGAAAAAAAACAAGCAAAGTGAATCACTATTATTCAGTGCAAGAAAGAAAGAAGTTATTTTCAGAGTCAAAACAGACTTCTGTGGGGGATTTGGAGTTTGTAAAGGGCATGGAGTAAAAGACATGTTTTTACCATCTGTACATATTTGGGAATCCTAAATATCTACCAATCCAATAAGTGTTAAATAAGTCAACCCCCTCTATAGGTGAGGATCAGGTCAAAGTTGTTTTTAAAGGGACTGTGAGGAGTTTCTAAGTAATTACAAAAAAGTCTCACTTTTAGATATATGCCTGATCAAAATACACACTTTAAGATGAGTTTTACAGCATCAAAATAGGTTATCTACAAATGCTATTCCTTACTGTGCGTTCACACCAAAAGAGGCAAAAGCGGCCAAAGCGGCAACGACGCCGGAAGTTAATACATTTTCAATGAGAGCCCGGCGTCCTGAGCGGCCAAAGCGTCCTGAGCGGCTAAAGCGGCTAAAGCGGCTAGTGCGCCAAAAGCGGCCCGATGAGAAGTTGAGCCTCGCTCAACTTTATGGTAATTAGCTATGACGCAGTTCAGCGGCAAACGGTGGCAACTAATCAGAGTAGAGATGTCTTCGACTTAGCGGGCCCTAAAGGACAACTGTAACTTCGGTTCCTAGTTCCGCGTCTCGAGTCATAGATGACGGGCTGCACAACAAAGCATCTTATCAACAGAATTTGAAACGGCCAGCATTAAAAGAGCAAAAAATGCGCCTGTTCTCTCTCTATTAGCGGAAGAATTCAGAAAGATGGATAGGTCTGAGGGACCACTACAGGAAGGAGGAGAGAGAAAGACAGGAGGAGAAGTGGGTCTGCTGGAGGTGTGGGCCGTGTGTGGCAGTATGCCTCCGTGATGGGTTTTTTGGACCCATTCTTGGAGGAGTGTCCTTCCATCTCCAACCTTGATGAAGGTCCGGTGGAGGGAGAGGAGAGCAGGGAAGATGAGGGAGAGACAGAAGAGTATGTCACACACACACACGAACACACAAAGTGCAAAAACGCGCTCCTTTCCACCACAAGATTTTAGTATATTCAACACTGTAAAAGTTTGATGTCGTGGATAAATCAATATTATCTCCTTTGTAAATTGCTTCCTGCCTGTCAATCCGCTCGTGACTGATTAGATGGTGATTTTACGTTATGTTCATGCTATGTTTTAAGCTGAAGTTGAACAACAGCAAGCAGCTGCTGCTGTGAAGAAGTTTCCCGCTTCTGCTCCTTTAAATGACAAGCAAGATTTTACGCTGACGTCAGTCACGCGTGGGCCAAAGCGGCTAAAATATTTGGCCTCTTTGGCCGCTGTCGGCTTTCTTCTCGCTTTGGCTTGCCGCTTTGCCTTTGTTGGTTTTTGGTGTGAACGCACAGTTAGGGCTGGCTGGCTGGATACCTGCCTGGAATAACTCAACCAAGACAATTAATTAACTGAAACAAATTTATATTATTAGGACGCACGCCTTAGAGCACCGGCTGTAAGAGAGATATATAGCGGCTAAAAACTATACTACTTTTTCAAAAAAAAATTGCTTTGTTGTCACACATCACAAAAGCAAAATAAACAGCAAAGTCCAGGTTCTGTGTCCTTCATGTGCAGAGCAACTGGCCCTCATTCACAACAAGTCTGTGGCCTATTGGCTGGCTTTCCAAAGGAAGGAGGAAGTTGAATGTCTACATAATAAGTGTTTTTTAAACTTTTGGGTGTCTTTTTGAAAAAGCGACAACCCTAATAGCATACATTTTTTAAACTTAAACTTGTAGTGAAGTTTTTAGGCAGTGTTCAAGTGTGCATTTACACTTTTCCTCAGTTTTTTTAGACATACCCAGTCAATCCATGGAGTTACTAAACTCAAAATGCATTAGATTAGCTAATTATCCTTTATTTTATTGGTCTTATGGTGAAATTCGACACATACTTCAACACTGGAGGATTTTTTAAAGATATTTTAGTGGCATTTTCTGACTATGTTATATGATTGTTTCCTTTTTTTAAATGGAGTTAATGTATTAACTTAAGTTCAGGAGCAGGACCACACCACAAACCACACCTCCAATCAGCTGACAAGCCTACTTATACTCAGCCATGCCTCATTTGTCCATGACTCTTCAACCCACCCTCCCACCCCTCATTTTTCAATCATAGTCTCTTTTCTCCACTCGGCTCCTCGCTCACTCTGTCCTAGGTGGGGTCAAGATCAGCTTGGGCAGAACACAATGAGACGATACCCCCACTCTGAGTCTCCCTCTGCCTGGTTTGGGACGTCCTTCCTGACGGCTCATCTCTCGACAAATCTCATGTCACATCTTCAAATGCATACATTTGTGGTGTGGTCCTTGCTAGTGAACAAATATTGGACAATACTGACTGATGTTAAATCAATCAAGATACCATTATTATTTTTACAAAATCACAGCAAGTGTTTATTGAGGCCACAGGATCCTGTTGATCTGGTATCATATATTGTTAAATTGGGTTGCACTGTGGTGCATGTGTCTCATAGCAGGAGGGTTTCTGATTCAAACTGAGGAGTTTGCATGTTCTACTCGTGCATGTGTGGGTTCTCTCTCTCCTCCCACAGACCAAACAGCATACTCATTATGTTCACTGGTGACTTGAAGTTTCACTTTGGCGTTGCTGAGTGCAAGAATGGTTGGCCCCTTGATCACAGCTGACTGCCCAGTATAACCTGGGATAGGGTCCAGCCACCTGCGACCAAAAAGGGATAAATGGTATAGATGATCATTAGATGGATGGATATTACTAAATCTTTGTGACCCCTGAGAAGCTCTCATCTTCTGATCTCATTTATGTACTTTATGTTGTATCTGATGGCAACTCTCTTCCTTTTTATCAGGCATCTGCAAGTTTAAAAGGAAAGTTTAAGAGCATAAACTTTTATAGTGTGTTTTGGCAGCAACATTTTAGTTACATCATCTGATTGTGCCCTTTTGGCAGCAGAAACTGTTGTTAAAAATAAGTCAAGCTATGGTCCATATTTTACTAATGGTCATGTTCACTTTTGTAGAACATCATTATTGATTTGAGTTTGTTTTATAAGCACCTGCAAACTCCTACGAAGGCTTTAAAAATCCTTTGTGCATTAATGTCTCTGTTTTTCACTGTGATATAAAGATTTTGGTTTGGCTGGAGCTTTGTTTCAAAATGAGAAGACAAAGGAACATTTCTGTGGATTCCATCTTTTAACATTAATCCTTGCGAGATGATGGGGATAGTATGATCTTTATCGGTCTTGTGAAAAACGCATCTGGACAAAGACAGAAACTAAGAATGCTTAAAAACAATCCTGGGCAAACTGTAGATTTTTTTGTAACACACATGCCTTCATTTTAAGCAACAACGCATGATTAAACCAGCAAATAAAGGCTTTTTCACTCTAATGGTCCATTAAGCTTTTGTTGTTCTCAGTCTTAAATCTCAAACTGCAACATTTTAACAGCCAGTACTGACTCCACACAGTGGGCATGAAGTTGCTCTGAATTATGAATGGCAGAACAACCCAATGATTGTAATATACTGTTGTGGTACTCCAGACACAGTATCTGTCTCCAGAACTGTCTGGGGCTGTGCGTAAATTGGCACTTTGAACACCAGGGTGCACCACAGCAAACTGCAATTTCAACCAGGCGAGCTGCTTCTCCACAACAATAACAATATGTCTACCAGGCTACAAGCTGCTTCGTGTTTGTCTGGTGTGTTCATCATCCTAATTAAATGACATTTAGATTTCCTGGTGTCACTCTCCTCAATTAAAACCAAATTCAGTTGCCATCAGATTACATTTTTATACACTGAGACACTGAGCTTTAAAATCCTCCAGAAAGTCTCGTTGTCAGGATGTCGAGTTCATACAGGGACAACTAAAGTCCTCATTTTATTTTAGTAAGACAGTTTGTCAAAGCAATGTGACCTTTGAATGATCATCTTAGACAGTGGCGCCGCCAGCCATAATGCTGTGTGCAAATTTTATGACTGGTACTGTTTTATGTAAAAGCTAAAATGTGACAACAGCCTATCCTGTCTTTAATTCTTTTTCATGTCTTCTTCTTCTTAGGAATTGGCTGCCCACTCAGCACCGTCATGACTCAATTATACATTGATGGCATATGTCTGCTATAATTTTGCAAACAGGAAAGGCATAGTCAGGCAAATGTTGGGTGTATAACTACCACAGTATCGGTTGCTCTTGACCCTGGTAGCGTTGGCAGGAGTATGCCACCAGTTAGTGATAAAGTCAAGAGGTCACGATAAAGTCCTGGAGCAATTTACCAAACCAGATATGACCCATACATCCATCCATCCATCATCTGTACTGTGTATCTATGTTTTTGGCAATGGAGCCTATCCAAGCAGACATTGAGTAAGAGGCAGCATTACATGCCAGCTAATCACAGGGCAACATAGAGAGACTAATAACCATTCATAAATTTTCTATATTTTTCTATTTTCTATACCCCTTTATCCCTTTCTGGGTGTGGGGGGGTTGGAGCCTATCCCAGCTGTCATTGGGCAAGAGGCGTCGTTCACCCTGAACCGGTTGCCAATCGATCACAGGACCACATAGAGAGACAGACAACCATTCTCATTCACACTCCTACTACCTAAGGGCAATTCAGAGTCACCAATTAACCTCATGAACATGTTTTTAGTCTGTGAGAAAAAGCCGGAGTGCCCCGAAAGAACCCATGCATGCAAGGAAGAACATGCAAACTTCACACAGAAAGACCCCTGTCCGACTGGGGATTGAACCGGGAACCTTCTTGCTGTGAGGAACGTGCACTACCTGCTGCGCCACCATCCTACCCGACTAATAACCATTCACACTGAAACTCTTTCATAAGGCTAATATCGAATCACCAATTAACAAGCGTGTTTTTTTTGGTCTGTGGGAGGAGTCCAGAGTTCCCAGAGAAAAAACACAAAGGCACAGGAAGACCATGCAAAGATCACTCATGAAGACCCTGATCAACAAAAGCCCAACCCATGCTTGCTATGAAGCATGTGAACTAACATGTTACACCACTGTGCTGCCATGGCCCATATGTGGAGTATCGTTTTTGCCCCAGACAAAGTTTGTAGGGCACATGCATACATATTCTTGATCCACTACTGAACTGTTAATTAAGATATTTCTAAGTGGGGTTCAGATAGTCCTATACAATATCCAGGTCACTAGAGGACTGTATAATCTATTGCTGTATCCAGGCCACCTTGAAATCATTACTGGAGCATGAACCAGAGCCATGCTAATTTTGCTATATGGGGAGATATCCCTGTCAGTCCATGTGTTTATATAGTTATTTAAATCTACAGCTGTTGCTCTGCTGCTGTAATAACTTCATTTGCATAGCTGAGTTTCTTAGCCTTGTTTCCATGCCAAAGGTTTGGTTACAGGTCAGTAACTCTGCAGACTGTGCTCAATCACTCTGGCTTGGAAGTTTACAAGATGGATCTGCCTGCATAAATTCATTTGATGGATCCATCTCCAAGATTAATAGTTATTTGGCTTCAATTCTTTAATGTATCCCACTTTCATCCAAATTTCTCTGGACAGTAGATGGCACTGTTTTGCACTAATGGTGCTGCAGGAAATCTGGACTTTCAGGGAGAGCAACAATGGCGTGTCTCCAATCTGCTGCACTAAGTTTCGTTGACAAACTAGTGCATGTGTGGTCTAAAACGTAGCCTGTTTCTATGTGTTTCTTAAAAAGAGTTTGGACAGCACATTTTGATCCCCCGGTATAGTTTGTCAACTGAGCCTAGAAGGGACATAGCTGATGAAGTATAAGTTCTTTGTATCTTGTTGCTATGGTCAGTCACTATTTTTCAAAACTTCACCTTGGTAGCAAAGTTTGGCTATTTTTCCAAGCATTCGCCTGCCAAATCAAAGTAAATCTCTGACATTGTGCAGGAAGAATTGATACTATGTGAGAGGTGGTCACTCCAAATATTGATTTTATGTTGATTGTTCTTCTGTTTGCTTACTTTTCTGTTTGTAAATTGCTAAAAATAAACATGTAAAATGTATATTTACGAAAATAATCTCATTTAACATTGTCTTTTTCACTCCTGCCTAAACTTTTTCATGCTACACTTGCACTGTCCTTTAAAACTGGTCAGAGTAATTGCAACAAATCTGTTTTAAAAGTAAGAGTGTATTCAAGTGTAAATTTGTAGGGGGAACTTTTGATCCAGTGTAGTGAGAGCACTGAGCTGTGCTTTTCTTCTCTGCTAAGAATCTACATCCAAACTAATGCAATGGCAGCTGCTGCAGACAAGCTGCAAATCATATCAATTCTAAAACCTCCTCAAATGCCTGCCACTTTGTCGATCCATGCTCCCATATATGAAGTTTAATTTATAGCTCAAAGCACTGTATGTTCCCTGCTCTCTTATTTTGACAGATCATTTCCTGTGGGACTAATTATTAAGATTTTCTCGTTATACCCTGCGAGATGAGTTGTCTTCTTCCTAATCTTCAGCCATGTGACATTTGGTGTAATTAATTCCAGTTGAGCCTTCTATTTCTGGCCCCACTGCCGCTAATGAAAGCAGAATGGTGCAGTTTTATCACCTCTAGCTAACACCTCCTGTTTGGGAGGCAGAGGAGGCCGAATGAAAACATCAAATTCTTGACAAGGTGATTTCTACTGAGTTGACTCGTTCAAGGCCATGTGTTTACAAGTGCAGAAGTCGCTTACATGGAGGTTTCACATTTGCACAGATGTTCGAGTGGCTCCGTTTATCAAGGATCTTATTTTTTTTCAAGGTGTGACCCATTTTTACATGAGCCTGGAAGGTGCCTTAAATGTTCATCATCACCTGAAATAACTGTGGAAGTGACATCTCTGTAAGACTTGAGGTAACATCATTTATGATTCAACTTGACATCACCCAATGTCACATTTACTACTTTAATAGTGTAAGTGGCACTTATAATGAGGACTAATGAGTCTACACATGGACTGATGTAACATCAACACCTTGAGCTGGAGCTCCTGCAGACTTGCATGTCTTACTGCTGTGTTCCCCTTTTGTAGGTTGATTTTTACGAGATGTGGCTAATATGAAAGAGACCAATGCTGTCATAGAGTTTTATTGAATATAAACATTTTTAAGTATCTTTTTCTTTCAGTCTGATGATGCCATTTTTCACAGCTGTCTATTTCTTCAGACTTTTCCTCACACTTTTTCTATGACCCATTTGCAATAATGTTAAATTAACGTTGACTTGACTGGAACCCACTTCTCCAAAATGGAACCCTAAATATCAAAGAAAACAATCAACATAAACTTGTTGAACTTGTTTTGTCATGCTGTCTTCATCTTTGGTGATGATTGTTTTCCAGTGCACTGTTCAAGTTTAAAGATTAAGGTTTTAGCTCACGTAATCACCCCTCCTAAACAAAATGGCATCCTTCAATTTGTTCTAATATGTCTCCACAAATTTGCTAGAATTTTTCCTTTTGAAGTTTTGGGACATCTTTGTCACTCTCTTTAGCTGTGTCCAATTTTTCTGATCATTCGTTCAATTTGTTGAATGCTTTTGGAAGTTTTTGATGTTCATGGGTGTTTCCACAGCACTTCTTGGGGAAGCTAATCATTAAAATGTTAAGAAAACATTGTAAAATCAATGTTCCATGGTTAATAAAACACAGTGAAGACAAGATAAATAATGTCTGGGCTAATAAACTGATATTATTATTGAAAATCATGAATATGTGTCCGATGAGCTTGAGAGGAAAAGTACGATCCAGGGTGCTTGGGGCATTATTAGTGCATGGGTGCCCAGGACAGGAGATTCTCTTTGCACATCCATGAATGCCCTAACATTGTGCCGCAGCTTGATCCACCTGATTCAGTGTCTTTCTTAAAGCAGGAAGAGGAGGGAGTGATGAGTGAGACGACAAAAGGAAGTGACTGCTCGAACAACAGTTAGCATAGATGCTAATAGCTTCAGTAATAGTTCTATAAGTTCTGGACAGAATTTCTTAACTATGGGGAAGAATGGCTAGTGTTGATGCCCAAGCCTCCAGTTAAATGGAAAAAAAATAATAGCAATCAAAGCATTTCTTGGGGAAAAAATGCTCAATTTCCAACATGTTTTGGTGAGTTTGTTCTACAAAGTGGCTTATGTTTTATACTGGCCATGATCTGCTGCCCAGTAATGAATATAATTGACAAAACGATTGTCCAATCACTTGCCTGATATGCATTTAAGAGTTTCGTTCCATTAACAAGCACTTTCTTTGGGTCGTTGCTTGGATATACTAGTAAAATATATTGAATGGTACTTCTAGTTTGACAAGTTCTGAGTATCCAACCTTAAATACATAAAAGTTGAGTGACTATGAACTGCATAATTTTATCTTCATAGGCACAGTCTCATAATTGAATGACTATACCTTGGATAGAGCTTACAAAAGCTGTGTTCGAAATCGCCCCCATCACGGATATAATGCACTATATAGTGTGTTCGCCATTTTGTCGTGTTGTTCGAATTCTCAGCAGTTAATTTCATCCACTATATAGTGCACTACAAAATACCCACAATGCACAGCAAATTTGAGTGTACATGCGATGTACACTATACCGTACTCCCGTATACCACAATGCAATGCGGTCGTGTTTTTCCATAGGAGAAGAAGAGAACGGAGGCTGTTAGGCGCTGCTTTCATTCATAAATGTAAAAAAATGTTAGAGTATCTTTAAAACGTTCATAGCGTAGCTTTTTAACGTCTTTTAGCGGCTGTAAACAGCTTCGAAATTTGCTACTTATCCTCCCAAATGCCCGGTTTGTTTACGTGAATTTTGGCGCGTCCACTTCCGTCACAGGAATAACTGGCTCATCAGCTGACGCTACGACGTTCAGAAAATTTCAGTGTAGTGTCCGAAATGTCGTTTGGTCATTCCCTATATAGTCCACTATATCATTTACACTACATAGGGAATAGTGAGTGAGTGAATGAGTGGACGATTTCGAACACAGCTATAGAGACATCATGAATAAACATGCTTACAGTCTCTTGGTCTGCCTTAAAGGATAAGTTTGGTTTCAACAGCTTTCACATTGTTTATAGAATGAAGTAGAACAATATACTCACACAGAAGGCTTTCCTGATTCAAACAGTGCTTCGAGAGATATTTAGATCCAAAATTGAGCGGCGGACATCCGTATAATGGTAGCACACGGGGCATGTATAGCGTCGCTCCTAAAACTGCATTTATCGTCCAAAAACTCATTGGTTTTACCAATATTTCAATCATGGTCCACTCACGCTACTCCTCCATTACAGTCTGTGTCACTCCAGACATGTTTTGTGGCTGTGCTGACCTCTGAACTGAAGAAGAAGAATGTTTGCCTCTGCGCATTCAGGGGAAGACAGCCGGCTACACAATGACTGTCTTCTTCCAGTTTTGTGCAAAATGGACGAATATCTATCGGATGAAGATGTTGTGGAGGAGAACTTTGAATATGATGGTTGTCCTTACAGTTTCGAGCCAGAGTTTACAGATGAGGAGCTCATCGAAAGGAGGACGTGGAGGCATAGAGAAGAACAGCTCTCCAGAGAGTACTGTGCATGTGGGGAGGCAAACATTCTTCTTCTTCATTTCAGAGGTTAGCACAGCCACAAAACATGTCTGGAGCGACACAGACTGTGATGGAGGAGTAGCGTGAGTGGAGCATGATGCCCTATGTGCTACCATTATATGGATGTCCGCTGCTCGATTTTGGATCTAAATATCTCCTGAAGCACTGTTTGGATCAGGAAAGCCTTCTGGGTGAGTATATTGTTCTACTTCATTCTATAAACAATGTGAAAGCTGTAGAAACCAAACTTATCCTCTAAATGGCATATTTTTGTGCCCTGATTTGTATGAGAAGTGATTGTTTTTTTTGTGACTGAATATTATGTGAACTAAGTAGGCCAGTCTATTCAGAGTTTGGCACCTTGAAAGCAACTTTGAACAAAATCATTCATGCAACACAAAGCAAAACAGATGTTTGATTCTAAATCCCATTCATATGCTGAGTTTTCATATTTTCAGCTGCTCATGGGCTCAGTTATAGTACAGGAAAAATGTGACCTAAATATCTTGTCAACTGGGAAACAAACGCTTAACAGGCAGATTGTAAGGGAATTATTTACCTTCATAATTGCAGATAAACTATACAAACTGAATGAGCGGTGAGGTCCATCTCTTTCATAAGTTTGTAGTGAGTTATGTTCCTGATTGTGCGCACCATCTGCAGATTAAATAAAATAATAAAGCAAGGAGAGAGATGAAGGGCAGAGGAGAAAGAAAGCTGGAGGGCAGAGGAAGAACATCAAGCTATCTGGAACTGCTGAGCTGTAATTTACTTGAGAGACGACAGGAAAGATACAAGCAGAAGTCGCAGACTGATAGCTTCTGGTTATGAGGGGAGTGGAACATCAGTTATCTGGTGGCTAAGTGACAGAGCGTGTTGATTGTACACAACACAGCCACAACTCTTCCAAGAGCAACACCGGCTCTTAAATCAAAGAAAATTCCCGTCGTTTTTCTCTTGCTCTCCTCTGCAGTCTATTTCTCTTTAATATTTCTCCACACACCCCTATACCGCGCGTCGGCTTGTTTCACGCTTTACAAATGACCAGACTGGAACTCTGGCTAGCTACACCCCTCAGTACATTTTTAAAGGTCTTCACAAATATGGATGGAAAGCCCGTCTAGAGGTAGCAACTTTCTGTCTAAAACTAATTTTGTTTTTATGTGGATATTTCCCTTATGTTCCAAGACTGTTCAATGAGACTGTAAATGCATTTGCTGCATTAATTTCGATCAGCTCTACCCCTTTAAAGAGCGACCCGTCACAGAAGTTAGGCTTTACACTTGGCTGAAGAGGCTACTAGTTTAGAGTCTTAGAGTTTTCTTTTAGGTAAGAGTGAACTAGAAAAACAATATTATAGAAATTTTTACGGTAGTTAAAGATAAATGCCTAATTTATTTATAAGCAAGCCTCTTTATGTTGGTTCTACTTCACTCCAGGGAGAAGGACACAAGATCGACACTTGGATCTTAAGAGCCAGAGCACTACCAAAACAAGGGGGCTTTCTGGTGGTAAAAGCATTAGGTGCATTATTAAAGCATTGGGAATGTGTTCAAGTGCAATGCACCATCACTTCCATTATATTTTGTTTTTGCCTGAATTTTATTCATCACATGGAGCTCTTGGTGCCATTTAGAGAAATGTATACCCTTATTTTATGCTGGCTCTGCAGATATCATCTCTTAAAATGTTTCCACAGCACTTATTGGGGGAGCCTATCATTAAAATGTTGAGAAAATATTGTAAAATCATTGTTCCACAGTTATTAAAACACTGTGAAGACAAGATAAATAATGTTTGGACTGATAAACTGATATTATTTTTGGAAATCATGAATATGTGTCCTATGAGCTTAAGAGGAAAAGTATGATCCAGGATATTATCAGTGCAATGTTGAAAAGCACCACTAACATTGAAAGTACAGGTTTGGAGCAACATATTCTGCCATGCATCTCAGCTTATTTCAGCAAGACAACGTCCAACCACATTCTACATGTGCTGCAATTGCTTCATAGTACAAAGTGCAGGTGCAAGGCCTGCATACAGTCCAAACCTATCTTCCCTATTGACGCACAAATATAAAAACATAGACCCTGAAATTTTGAGCAACTGGATTCATATTCACTCAATATGAGTGAATTTTTGGTGTATTGTTTTAATTTGAATGTTAAATACCTTTTCAATGAGCTTTATTCAGTTAAACACAGTAGGAAAATCTTTGTAATCTGTTTTTTTTATTTTCATTTTACCAATGTTCCAACTTTATTTGAATTTGGGTTTGTACATCTGAGACCTGTAAAGCTCCAGGAAGAATAAAATCTATGTCAGCAACATGCACTAAGCAGCACTAAAATGCACTAAATAGTCAAAATACAAGCTCAAGTATTCCAAGTGTAAACTCTCAGCCCTTTAAATAGGGCAGACTTTGCATTGCTATTTCCAGTAAGCACTTGACACAAGCTACCACGCTATGATATCAAACAAAAGCCAGTGTTACCCCAACAGCTACACAACAGCAGGCAGCCGCAGCTCCTGTGGCTGAAGGCTTGAATTGGGCTGTCAGTGCAGACTTGAAGGAGTAGCAGCCGGCCTCAAGCAGCAATTATCAGACTGGCAGCTGCTGATAACTGCCACCAGACAAAACACGACCGTGAAATATTACCCCTCTCTGCTACACTTTTTTCATTTCCGCATCCTCCGCTTCTAACACCTTTGCTGCCAATCCAGCTGTGGACTCTCTGTGCTCACCTAAACTGCACTTTGGAAACATAAATCAGGGTTTAACTATAGTTACCATGATGATCTTTAAACAAGTAGTTTGTTACATAAAAAGATAGGTATGACCTTCACTAGAGGTCATGATGTAGTCATAAAGGAATGGACACATTCAGCAAACAATGCAGTTTCCAGGTAGGCTGTGGCATTAAACATTAAAAAAGATCATTCTCTGTTTTGTTTCTTAAATATAGTTGTGCATGCAAATCCCAGTAGGTCAGAGTTTCTCAAAAAGTGGGGCTGCCACATGTTAATAGGGGCATGACTATTTTGGGCAGGGCTGCGGCTGAATTTGAGCCTGGGTCCTCTGGGATTCTGATTGACCACCCCAGGTGCCAATGAGGTGAGAATGATGTAACAATCAATGTGGGCAGTATGACTACTGGCTTATATTTGGTTTGCATTTGGTGAAAAACAATTTTGTTTGAATTTTCTTTCTGTTTTTTTTTTTACAGATTCTTTTTATTTCATTCATATATTCATCCTGTCTCCCACTTTGTTTGACATTGTTCCTCTCGGTTAATGCTGCTAAAAGTTGACCTTTTTATGTTTACTCTGCTAATGACTTTGGGCTTCAAAATTTTCTTCGAGTCTGAAGAAAATCAGGCAAGTAAGTTGCCACTTTGTTTTTATCCTTTTTATATATAGCATGTAGCTAGTATATATAGTGTTAATTCTGATTTCTGTGTAGGACATTATTCATTCAACCTTTAATTATACTTGAGACATCATTGAGGGCAAAGTCTCATTTATGACACTGAGGGCCTGATCTACTAAGACCCAAAGTAAAGGGTGCGAAATTGAGTGCGCTATTAGGGGCGTGTTGCGGGTGATTCAGTATCATTGAATGGGTAATTGACAACAGGAGCAAAAGTGGCATGTACCGTCCCCTCTATAAAGGTGTGTGTGCTATTGGCTGTCACCATGGAGAGTTTGGGAGAGCAAAGTGGCCACAAATGAAAAATGAAGTCCTAAGCCATGACGTTTGAGGCAAACAAACATGTATGTGTTCACTTTCTTGCCGCTTGTCATTCTGACGGACACAATCGTCACTTTCATGCCATATTTCTATGCGCCATTTTTGATTTTCCTTTATGACTACAATGAAACATAATCACAATGACAGGATTCACATAGTTACACAGATTCATCACCAATAACCTATCATTTGAAAAGCTGTCTTCAGTTACGCACACACAGACTGAGTGAGGACTCTTGTCTTTTACACACTGGCAGCGTCACACTTTCCACATACTGACAGCCTCTGAACTCGCTGTCAGTGCGTAGAGAGTGTGATGAAGTCAGCTCTGAGTGAGAAACAAAGTGACTAAGACTTTTAAGTAGAGGTGAAACGAAATTTCGTGCCACGACACATTCAGCACATTTCGTGCCACGAAATTTCGCGAAATGACAAAAAATTACCAAATAAAATTCAAAGACGCAGGAAATAAAAGCATGAAATAAAAAACGCCAGGGGGCACGCACACGATTGGTGATGTTTACCTCTCTCGCCTACCGTAGCAAAACACGCACGTCAATATGGAGGAAGACGAGGTCGGGAAATAAGCTGATGCTCCTTCATCCAATAGATTGGTTGTGTGGACCTATTTTGGCCTCCCATGTAAAAGACGAGAGAACGGTGAGAAGATTGCAGACAAAACAACAACCGTGTGCAAAATATGTCGCTACAGTTCGCCGTATACTGCAGCGAGTACAATTACCAACTACCAACTACTTTGAACTGGAGACAGGCAGCAACTGTATGTTTGTGTAAGTCTGCATAAAAAAAAAACAATATTTGATTTTTGCATTTACTGTTGAGTTGACAGAATTTGATCATACTTGAAGATCAGAAGTATATGCACTGTTATAGGCTAAATATTATAGTTCACAGTTCAGACATTTATAGGTCTAAACTGCAGCTCTGAGGACTGCTATTTGTTTTCCTTTTCCTTCAAGCATGTACTTATCCTGATTGTTACAACAACAAAGCACTTTTTATTGAGATTTTATGGTTGTATTTGCACTGTAGTCTAAATAAGGGCAAAAAACTACATCTTTTTTTCAAAGAGCATTTATTTTGTACTGATGCAGCAATATTTTTTGTATGTCTGCATTAGGAAGAAAAAGAAAATTTGATTTTTGCACAACATCCTACTGTTGGGGATTTTATAAAACCTTTATTTTGTATTGAGTATTTTGTATCGTGAGCCCTGTTTTGTCTTTCGTATCATTTCGTGAGTTGATCATTTCGTTACACCCCTACTATTAAGGCTTTTTACACAGGTTAAATGACCTCCTCCATGATGTATTAAGAGCGCAAAGCAGAGAGGGTTTACTTTTCATGTGTGTCTGCATGAGTGTGGCACACTGAACTGTCCCTCTTTTCCAGTCCTTCATAATGACAGACAGCCTCCCTAATATTTCTGTTTTACATCAAAAATTTCAGTTAGTGATGGAAAATATTCGGTTAATGCCACTGCTGTTTGCCACAATGACCACAGCCCTCCGTTTGTAATGCTGTTCCTTTTTTGCACCTGCTTTTCAAACGTACTAAATGTAGACGCAAAAACACTGCGCGCAGTCACTTGCTAGTTTGATAAATCACATCGCGATTCTAAATCATTATAGTTACATCTCCTCCTCCCAGTATTTTGCACGTACTGATCATCTGCATGTATTTTGCTTATTTATGAGGTCAAACGCGCTAAATGGACTGTGCACGCTATTTTGCTCATCTGACAGACGTAGTCCTCACTACACGCTGTTAGCGTGTAAAAGCTGATTTACTATCAGGTTTGCATGTGTTTTTATACACGCAAACCTTTTGTACATCGGGCCCTGAGTGATCCTAGAGATCAACAAAAGACAGATGGCAAATAAATGTTGCATAAATAAATGGAGGTGGTTCAGGACTGACCAGGGCAGCATGGTGCTGCAGCAGGTAGCTTGTATGCCTCACAGTAAGAAGATTTCTAGCTCAATCCTTCAGTCAGGCAGTTCCTTTCAAAATCACAATTGTTAGGTGTTAGGTGGTGACTCCCAATTTGTTGCTGGAGATGGAGCATAACCCAAGTGATATTAAGCTCGAAGCGGTGTACAACCCTGAACTGGTTGCCAGCTGATCATAGGGCCACAAAGAGAGATAGACAACTATTCAGATTCAGTTTCATGCCTCAGGGAATTTGGTGTCACCAGTTAACCTAAAGAGCATGTTTTTGGTCTGTGGGAGGAAGCTAATGTTCCCCTTAGAACCCACGCATGCACAGGAAGGACATGCAAACTACACCCAGAAAGGTCCTGACCAACACAGAGACAAACCGAGGTCTAAACGCTCAAGTTTTTTGCCGAATCTGCGTATCATCCATACGAAGACGGCGTTTTGGGGGTCTGTAAATGATCATTTTTGAAACCAGTTTCCAGAGTGGAAAGATTTTGAAATGCCGTTTATGCAGCTTCGTGATTACTGGTTCTCTGTAAGTTTTCAGATACGCTTGCATCATGGTTTCATGTCTTCGACACGCATGCGCCACACGCGGCAACGACAACAGCAATGGCGGCGTACGGTGTAGCATATGTGCTGATGAAGCTAGTGACCCTATTATCCCTGTGGCAGCAAAATCTCCTTCTCAATCACCACTGAGTCGAACAAAAAATTATCGAGGACACATTACGACACTTTATGATCACTTTATCACAATCTCTGTTTACAACTTTTGCCGCAAGTGTGCATGCCCACTGTTTTTTCGTCTGTTTCCGCTTGTTTCCTTCATGTTGTTACAGCGCCCCTAGAGGTCTGCCATGTGTTTTACAGCACTTTGATGCGTATTGAGTGCATTCATGTAGTTTCACACATTTTCTGAGACGCCTTCGTCTTTATGACGATCGTTTTGGAAACTGTTAAGCGTTTTGTCTTCATGTGGATGAGGCCTTAACCAGCAACTGTCTGGCTGTGAGACATGTGTCATGCTGCCCTAAATCTAGACTACTTGTATCATAGAGAAAACACGCAGATCTTCAACTGAATTCAGAGATGATGCTTTGACTCCTTCAGCCATTATTCATGGATTTGGAGTTAATTGGGTGAAACTTTCCTTATCTTTAATTTAAAGTGAATTGAATTTGGGGCAGATGAACTAAAGGATTAGACAAGCTCTGAAGGTGACCTTCTCCACATTCCAGTGCCTCTTCTGCCTCCTCCTCCTCCTGCACACTGTGACTTTTGAAGAGCAAGAGAAAAGAGAATAGCACTTGTGAAGGGACTGTTGAGCTAAGAAGAGCTGTAAGCTGTTGATACACCCCAGGTAAAATGCTCCAACTTACGTGGAATCAAGATATCAAGATGACTCAGTGACTTTAATATACAGAGTGAGAGCCATTTTTTAATGTATGACATGCTGGATGAGACATTTTTAAACCTGACTCACAAATACTTGTTATTTACTACACCCTCTTGCAGACGCTGTTTTTTCCATCCCTCATGAACTGTTTTTTTTTTAACTGGTCTCAAAGTAAAAAACAAACCGAACTCAAAGTTCAGAGATCTTATAAACTTTTCAACAACTCATCTCCAACCTCAAGTCACTCACAGAGCAGTCTTCAATATTTTGTTTATATCTTGTCTGTTTTTTTTCTTTTTCAGGGCATTTCCTGGAGCGCCGGCAGGTTTTCAGCTGCATGAGTCAGAACAGACGTTTCAATACTTCTGAGCTGCTATCTTCAAGAGGTGAGTCTGCCTTTTTCTCTTGCAGAACTGACAACATGATGATGTGCGATGTGCCTTTAACCTGAAGACCACAGCAGACACAACAGACCACAGAGTGATGAGAGTGATATTGTTAAAAAGACCATATTATGCCCATTCCTGTTAAATATGATCTGTAGTGTGTTTAACTTGTCTCTGCATGATAGAAAATGTCTGTGAACAACACAAAAGTCTGGGGCATCAGGACCAATACTGTCCCACCTCATCTTTACACAGGGACGGTTTTCTGGTTTAAGCTTCTGTCAGTGTTGGGACATGATTTGTTGACTTTGTGCTCATGGGTTTTGAGTCATATCTTGAAGAGTAAAGACAATATGGTGCGCACAGAACAATATTTAACAGCTTTTTAGGCGGTGCAAAGACATGAAACAGTTGTTAACCGGCAACATTAACACTGGCAAAGAGATTTTAATCTCAGTGAGGTTTTTCTTGTTAAATAAAGATGAAAAAAATGGTCCCATATCCTTTTATATGTGACCTTTGCATCATGTCATGGATGGCATGATGCAGCTCTCTTCCTCTCTCCTTTGGAAACACTTAGATCTGAGGGGGTGGGATGCTATGATAATGAGCTCTGTGCTGATTGACTGCCCAAATAAAGTCTGGCGTGAGGGAGGAGGAGGGGTTACAGGCTGTGGGAACTTCTAAAACACTCATGTTTTCTGGCTGTGACATGCAGAACTACACATGTAGGAGGAGGCTGTAAGGTGATGACATAATAGACCTCAGGAAATTAAAAACAGAGTGTTGAAGAGGCATTTTCTTTAAAGAGGCAGAGGACATTTCAGCGTGAACCCAGAGTGTAAAAGCAGTCATTTCTGCCCCTCAAGCCCCTTCTTACAATAATAAAAGTGATTTAGCAGGACATAGAGCTTTCGAGCCCTGGCTAAAAGTGCTCAGACAAATTGGCTGCAAAGCACACACGTAGAATAATAAAAGTGATTTAGCAGGACATAGAGCTTTAAAGCCCTGGCTAAAAGTGCTCAGACAAATTGGCTGCAAAGCACAGACCGTAGAATAAATGCAGAGCTGTTGGCAACATGGTGCCAAGCCAATCTGAGCTGGCCAATTTCTACAGAGTAGAACAATAAGATGGTGACAGCAGACAGAGGAGGACCAGGGGAAGAGGCTTTTATGTGGCAAGAGTTCTCAGTAAATGAATCTGGTAATATGTCTGTAAATAACGAAGTATTTTGAACACTTGTCGATGACACAATTTCAATTGTTTTTACATGTGATATCTGTAATGTGTAGCTCGAGTTCCATTTGTTGAATTTTTCTCAAAGCAATATTCTTGAGGCCAAAATGTTTGTCTGATATAGTAATCCATTAAATAATCCATGTAGTTTCATCAATGTATAATAATTTATATAACTCAAAGCTCAAACATCCATGTCATTTACACATTCATAAAGCATTGACCATGTGGTTATTACATTAAAACTAAGTAAATATTAAAGTAAAAACATAAATAAACAGGGCTCCTGGCCCCATCAGTATGTATAGTCTTACTTCTGAGTGGTTCTGTCCTCCCAGGTTGGTGGTTATTCTAAATATATTCACTACTCATATAAATCTCATTCAACAACAATTAAAAAACCCTAAATTATATTTTTTAATGTTGCAGTATTATATGGCAACATAAATGATAAAATAGTATTTCTTTTGTTACCTTCGTTGTATCATAGTTATTTATTTTTCAAAACACATTTATAGTTGATTGTTGTCTATTAAGCCCTGTTTTGTGACTGAATTAGTTGATGGATAAATTGTTGATCTTTTCCAGTCTTTTCCTCAGTTTGGAGGGATAAAGAATCTTTAGTCGCTGAATCCAAAAAAGTCAATTTGTGGCTAAAAAAGACATCGCTCTTAGTTGTTTGCATTGTAAAAACATTAGCTCATATTTACTTTTCCCTCTCTGGAGTTTATAATCCCAAAGCTAAATGTCTGACTCGTGCTTTTCGGAGGGCTTGCGTTCCTCTTGCTCCTTTGCTCCACTGTTGACATCTATGCAAATGAAAATCCTTTCGGTTCACAATTAGTCAGAAACCTCATGTTGCTAAATTATTTTGCATGCTATTATCATAGAAATAAGGTCAGGCAGGGCCATGAGTGTTTTGGGAGCTCATCTAAACTGGAATTATGAAAAGAGCAACCTGGGGAAACATCCCATGTTCAGCTAAGACAGGATAGGCTGCATGGCGGCACTTGAGTGGTAATTACCATCAGTCCTCTGTTGATGCTGTTGAGGATCTGTAACTCCTTTTCTGATGAGGTCAGGTCCTCACTATAATTACTTGTTTCGCTTAAGTATACGCAGTGGCAAAATGGAGAGCAATAACCGGAATGGTAATTAGTGTTTTACGAATTATTAGGGGTGAGCTTTAAAACCAGCAGGGACTCAATCCCTCTTTCATTAAATCTATAAAGAAGTCAAATAAATAATGTAAAAAGATTAAAGAGGTGGCTATGAAGTAAATAAGAGGGATATCAAGGCCACATTTTACAACTCTTTTAATCTATCAGCATTTGATTTTTGATAGATGTTCATTAAACAACAACATTAGTTAAGTAATTATGAGTCATAACTCCACTGTACAGCCAGCAGCTGAGGCCTGAGGCATTGTGTTCTCGGGTTGTCTGTGCACATGTTTACAAGCTTCTGTCCAGACTTATGTTAAAAAGTCTTTATAAAAATATCTTCAGTCTTGGATAAAATCTTTAAAAAGAAACAAGGATGAACAGAGCAAACGTACTGAACTAATTAATACCGAAACATTCTTACTGATACAAAATAAAGTCAAAACTTGAGTTGTCAAAGTCAACGCCTTTAAAGCACATTAGAACTTTAAAACAGAGTATGTACAGGGTAGGGCATGTACATGTAAAAATGTGCGGGCTCATTTAGTTTTTATTTTTTTTAAATTTGGTTGGTTGAGCCCCAAGGTGAAAGCAAATACATTTGCCAATCAAGGAACTTTAGAGCTTTTTCCCCGGGGATAATATATCCAAGGTTCAACTACTTAGAAAACTATGTTCGTTGGACAATACTATGCAGTTTATGACTACATCATTTCTATACAACAGAATTTATTGTGATATGTATTAAATATGGCCATTTAGCTAAAAAATGTCAAAATTTACATTTTAGTCAGTATTGTCCAGCCCCAGCTAGAGATTAATCAGGGTTACACATTTCAGTCTGTTGACTTCCCTTGCCACTGCACTTTTTCATTCTTCTGCAAATATTGAAATAAACTGTGAGCTAGGCCCCAAAAGGGGGACTTGACAGGATGGACTAAAAACAGCGGCTGTTGAAGGGGAAGCTGTACATCCTCAAAGTTCTGTGGTCATCTGCTCTAAAACGATCACCTCATGCATCAAGAGAGCCGTTGTAGCCACTTTGTCTGGTGTTTATTCATCGTGCACATAACGCTGCTTCATATTCACTCCTGTGTTACAAAGCTCCGTTTAGCCTGTTGATACACTTTTACATATATCAATAATGTTAGGAAGTAAATTGTGATCAATTTAAAAAGCTTTGCCGTGTCCTGCTGCTGTAATTTGAATGCTGACTTCAGAATATTGTTGATGTTGTCTCCTGCCTATCACAAATTTTCTCAGCATATTGTCCTTTAATGTGAGGGTTGTATGTGTGAAAAGGGCTATATTCACTGGTTTACTAAGCACTCCTTAGCATAAAGTCAAGGTAACTGTGAACTCTTGATACAAAACATGCACCCACACTTTGAAGAAATAAGATTCATCAGACACAATACCACAATCACCACCTCAGCCCTTCTTCATGGCCTCCTTCATGGCCTTTCACTGCATGTGTTTTCAGTCTCAGAATTACGGAGATCCTTAAAGGCATTTACCGTCCAAAAGGTAAGCTCCTTACCAATGATTGGCCTCCTCACCTCCCCTATTGTTGTTGAATTATCTGTATTGAACCGATGGACTTTGAGTGACTGAAAAATGTCAAAGAGCCAAAATGTTTCTCAGTGTAATTTTATTCCCAGTACTTGTTAGCAGAAGCACCATGGAGCCTGTTGAGAGGCTTGTCCTTCACAGTTCTGAGTGAATTATTAAAATCATACAACTCTTACTACTTCTGCCAGCAGCTCACTTAGCAAACATGTGTAAATGCAGTAGATCTGCATTATGGCTGTACTTATTCCACTCTTTGTTTAATATTTTTACCGCAGTATCATGTACTAGGTTATACATATTTTCAGAACATTATTATAGTATTTGGTTAAAGAGCTCAGTTGCACCTCAAAGATGTGAATGTCACAGCATGAGCATAGTATGTAATTTGATCCCTGAGGCCAGCATGTACTCCGAGTTGAATCGTAAGTATGCATTATTGAAAGAGAAACCTCTTCATGTTGCACTCCACTCCCACACAGGGGGATGAATTATGCTCAAAGACTTTGGGAGGAAAGATTGAAACCAGTCATTTGATTGCACGGCCAAGCACAGTTGTAGATTTCAGAGACATTGTTAAAAAAAACCTAATAATCAAACCAAAATAAGACATTTTATAGCCAATAATCCTACAGGTGCTGAACATCTCTAAAATGTTAACAAAGAGGCAGAAGAGGCTAAGAGGGCTTATTTGTTGTTTTATATCCAAATTAGGCATTTCTACTGGATATCACAGTAACTCTGTTGTAAACACTGCTATCACCAAATGTTTTGATTTTTATGTTGCATCCACACTGGTGACATCTTGGATCAAAAGTATGTTTTTTCTGTTTTTTCTTGTGAGTGTGATATCTTCAAGTATTTTTTATCAGACTCACTGCATGTCTTCCCAGATTCAAGGATAAACCAAATACATTTTGGATGCCATGAATGGTCAAAGTCATGGCATCTTTTGATTATCCTTTATTTGTGAATTTGACATATTAAGAACACATTAAGCTCTTACTATGAAACACATTACTTTTTCAGTGTATGGAATAAATGGATATATTGATGTAATATATTGATATACTAATATTTATAAAGAGCTGAGCTAGCAATCCATAATGTCTTCACATGTTCAGACTGTCAGAGCAGAACAAACGTTTCTGTTATTTTCATGCACAACTGCATGCCCCCTGGATGTGATTATAGTTGTTAACAGTTTCTCCAGAGAAATCTTATTAACATCAAATAAAGTTTGTTGTAATTTTCTTCTTTCTGAAGACACATTTCTCTGAAAATATTGCCTAAAAGCCACGAGTTAAAAATAGCCAAAGAGCATTTCAATAAATCATTTTAATAGAGCCAAGCAGTGTAAGTAAGTGCTTTGGTTTCCAAGAAAGGACAAATCCAAGCCTGAACATTTCTACAGATTTGCAACAAATTACTCCACACTTAAATATCGGTTCCAAGCCCTGTAAAACTAAATATACTGGACATAAAATACAGATTAAGCATTACCAAACATTGGGACATTTTAACACAGTCTGTTGTATGCTATGCAGACAACTTTCTAAAAAAAACCCCAAAGAAACCAAAAAAAACTGCTATATTTACGTCTTTGGGTGTGAGGCATGATTGGAATAGCACCAAGTAATAATCTATGAACCTAATGAATGAAGATAATGCAAAATTTCCTGAACAAAATGCAGTTTCTTGAATGTTTGTTTGAGGCTGTCTGCAGGAAAACCAGATGATTGCATGAAGAATGGATGTTTTTACACCCTGAATAAACACATTTACAACCTGGATTAATAAACAAGTTTGATCTAAATGGGGCTGTCAAAATTAACATGTTAACACAGATTAATCCATCACAATGATTAATCTGATTAAAAATGTAATGCAATTAGCCCTTCTGCATCACAGAGCGACTAAACCCCTTTAAATGTCTCAGGCAACATGATTCAGGGAACTTTTTCCAAGTAGACTTGCTGTAGAGCATGCTGCCTAAATGGGCAGTTGATCAGGCAAAACTAACAAACTCTAATAGTAAGAGGCTAAACAGAATGGTGGCCTTCTCAGGGAATTTTGAATACAAAAACATAAAACCTAACAGAGGAAACAGTCTGCAGGAAGGAGTTTTCTTTTCACAGAAGCACTTCCAGCTTAAAGTACTTTAAGGAACCTGCTAGCAATTTGGCTAATGCATCGTCCAGCTTGCAACAAACCACCCTCACGCCATTCATGTAGATTAAAAACAAATGATATTTAATTGTGATTAATCAAAATTATTCTGCAGCCATGATTAATCCAAAAATCATTTGACAGTCCTAGTCTAAATATGTAATCTATTAAATGCCTTTCACAATACTGGGTAGATTATTATATGTCTTGCCCATTATGTTTTATTAAGGTTTTCCGGAAAATCAGAAACATGGTTGATATGGCCATAAGTTGCCTGGAAGTTGCCACTGAGCAAACAGCCCAAAGTCCCCGCTTCAAGACCTCTGCGGAGTAGTTTGTTCTACTGTTTGATTGAGAATGTGTGGACAGTATGGCTGCATTTAGAGTTTGGTTCAATTCTTTCTCCAGATAAAGGATGGTGGCCATATTTCTTCTTCGCAGTATTTCACATCATAGCTTTCTGTTGACGATAGGTAAAGTAAAAAAAAAAATTCTACCAGTTTTTGCATACTGACTCCTCCTGAACCACCTTTATTCTCACTCTGTCAGAGATGCTCTGTTCCTGTAACTTTAGCCACCTCTTTAGCCTCCTCCCACACATGGGCCCAGTCTGCTCTGATTGGTTGACTGCTCTGTGGTGATTGGCTCAATTTTCCAATGCTAACCAAGAAGTTAGCATTGTGCTGCTTTCCCAAAAGCCAATGAGATTTCAGTAGGATTATGGATTACTGCTGATAATAAGTTCTTTAGAGATTAAAAAAAAAACAATTAAATCTTTACAAATGAACACAGACTTTGATTTTTCAAGTGTCAAAGTCACTAGCAGGAGTAAAAAGCGAAGGTCAGCTTCTTTAAAAAAAAGAAAACCTACAATATGGATGTTCAACTTAGAAACCTTGGTACACCGGCACTCAACTCTAGACAGGCCATTGTACAGTTTGAGCAAGGTTTTTAGCAATGCAGGGCACCATGGACCGATGCCCTCAATTCTTTGACACTGTGTTAGGGTAACAGATTCATGTTACTCATTTTACATCAGCTATTAGTCCAGAATGGAAGAGAATTGAGAAGTGATCTTAGACAAATGTCTCTATTTACATTAACTGTCATTTTTAGATTACGCCCAGAAGTCAAAATGGACACAACTTCAAGTGGCCATAACCTGGAGCTCATTTTAATCAAGAAGAGACTGAACGAGTCCATTTGATTGTGTGAAGAAGAGGAGAACTTTGTGAGTTTCACTGTTTAATACAACTGTGTCTAATAGTGTCTTGAGATAAAACCTTTTGGTACAACACATAAAGATTGCTTGATAGTTGTTTGCAACCACTGAGGCTATTATACACACCATTGTCATACTGCAGCAAAATCATCCACTATGCAACATCTCAACATTCATTATCCCTGTCATAGTCATGACTTTTGTCAAATAAAACAGGGAGCTCTTAAACAAACATATCTTAAAGCGCGCCACCATGTTTAGTGTTTGGATTAACTGTGACGAAAGTAAGAGTCAGGTAGCAGATCCATCTTGCCAAGCTCTAATCTACAATGACTGTTCTCAGCCTAAGGCGGCATGGCTAGGTCAGAGTCCTTTAAAGCAGAGAGAGGTGGTAGCTACAAGTGAGGAGACAACAGGAAGTGACTGCTAGAACAGAGATTAGCATAGATGGTAACAGCTTCAGTAGCAGTTTTACTAGATTTTGACCACATTTCTGACACTGAAACACTGAAAACAACCTCATTGGAATGGATATTAATTAAGTTCTACTTTACGCTGTCGCAGCAGTGCCCACTACTGCATTATCTGATTGACCTGTAATGAACGTGATGCATGTGATTGATAAAATGCTCTATTAAGTTATTGCCCATTCCCTAATGGACTATTGATATACATGGAATTGAGGTATTGCAGGTAATTTATCGGGCTTTAATCATGTAAGAAATTAACCATGGTCTAAAAATATAAAAGCCAGAATTTTGCTTGGTGATACTAGTTTGATGATGTGCAAGCTTATAATGACTGGCTGTAGATTTAAAGAATTGCATCTGGTGTGCAAAGGTCTTAAGACTGAAAGCTTAAGTGTGTACCACTAAAGTCTTATGACAGTCTTTATAAAATCTTTGTAAAGTGTTCCACTGTCTGGAAGGCATAGCTTGCTCTGTTTCCAGAATTGGCTAAATTTAGGGTCAGTGTCAGAGAACATGAAGTACCCCTTCTGAATAAAATAAAAATAGTCAAATATATTATTAAGTAAGGTACCAGGAAATGAAAGTTGCTGGTGTTCTCCTTAAGATAGAGTTTTAAAGTCTACTCTGTCTTTCTCAGAAAGTTGGATCACACATAAAACATGATCCATGCATGGATGTTTACATGTTTTACAAGAAAATTCACATTACACAAACTAACATCAGCATTCCAGCTGGTTTAATGGAGGTTTTAAATCAAGCTCCCTGTCACTGGTGAGAAAACACTGCATTTCAATCTCCAATAACAAGGTTTCCCCGCACAGCTGGTGATGAAAATTCCCCCTCATTATTAGTCCTGGAAATGAGCAGCACTTCTCAAGTCCCATTGAGATATCAGGAAATTAATCAATGACTTGATTTCATTTGCAGTTCTCATCAGTCATTGATTTTGCTTTAATAAGCACCAAGTCAGGTGAAATCAATTTGAGAATGTCATGATGATTGCTAACACGGCTGAGGTGTGATGACTCATGAGTGAAAAGCAGATAATCTCTCTCTTTTTTTCTTGTGAGCTGAATGGAGCTTTCTTCTTTCTATTTTCAAGAAGACAGACTAATTTCTGCCCATGTCTCTGATGTGCTCATTATACAGAGGCTCACTTTTTGTCTTCATTACCTGAGTCCTGCATTAGAGCCCAGCTCGCTGCATTTTCATTATTTTCTCATTTGTTGACGCCCCCTGGGTGGTGCAGCTGATTGTCGGGTTAGGGAGAGTTATTTGAGGTTGGATCTTCGGACAGTGAACATATGAATCTCAGTACACGTTATGTGATGAACGCTGAAGAATGTCTTATTTAATGCCATCTTTTATCAAAATTGATTAGTTCGATAATCCCTTATTTTGAAGCTTATAAGTAGAGCTAGTTTTGATTTTAAAAGTCCTTTGGATATTCTGCTTTGAATTATCCAGGTCATTTTTATCCATAGTATGATCCAAGTGGTAGTTGGCCTAGTGTGGGTTCTTTAAGACATCTTAAAGATCTTATACATCTCACAGACACAGGGCATTTCTGTCATGCCAACACTGTCGAAATACAGAAGACTGCTGGTTTGGAAAATATGTTAAAGAAGCCATAAGGGCTTTTTTTTTAACTTAATATTTGGATATCCATTTGAACTTGCGGGAAAAATTTCATATTCAAACTAAACATATGCTGCATTTAAACTGAAAACATACAGTACAGAAGCAGCACATCAGGGCAGTAGTCACCAGATCCAACAGAGGGCGCTCCTGGCGCAACTCTACTGTTCATTACTCTCTCATTAAAAAATAAATGGATTTGAGCTTATGTAACCCTTTTGCAATGCAGGCCACACACCAATTCTGTCCCATGTCCTCACATTCACTCACATATAGTTGATGTTTCTATGGGAGTTGCTATCCATCTTGGCAGACACATCCTCGACCCTATATACCCATTTAGATGCCACTGATGCAGTACTGAGAGCAACTTGGAGCTAAGTCCTGCCCAAGGCACATTGTAATATGACTGCCCAAGCTGGGCTAAATCCCGTAACCTTCTGATTACTGAAAGAGCAGCTGAGCCATCCCTTACATAGCCTTAACAATGACAAAGTAGTACTTCCACAGAGAAAATGGAGGGCAGGCAAAGCCACTCCATAGTAGCCCTTTGGGCTCCACACCGCCAATGGCAAAATATGAAACAAAGATCAGGCTATGTGTTGATTATGTGCAATGCAGCTGGTCTGCTCCTTATTCACAACAACTCCACCAGCCCATTTGTTGGTAGACCAGTGGCGTCTCATCAAGTGCAAGGCCCAGTGCATCCTTCTTGGTAGGCTTTCTTTCAGAGACATAATAAATCTGTCATAGATGTCAATGCAAAAACATGCAGCCCACTGCTGTGCCCTTCTGAGAGGTAAATGTTTAAATGACCTAATGGAAATGCCTTGTGTTAGTGTCTCATCTGACAATTCAAGTATTTTCAGTTATTAGCATATATTCTTGAAAATTGATGAAGTTTGATTTGATCTGTCCAAGGTGTGCCCTGCCTCTTGTCTAATCTCAGCTGGTATAGGCTAGTGCCCAATGACCCTGTAGGGGATATACATTGTAGATAAGGGATAGATGGTCAATGAGAGACATATTTGAAGGGTGGCAAGTGCTATTTTCCAAACTTGTGACATGTTTCAAACGTAAAAAATGATGTCCATTGTCTCAAAAAGGCCTTTAAGAAACCCAGCCAGTTTCATAAACAATAGATCTGAAAATGGTGGAAAATAAACCCACTGGTTTTGGGTGATTTTGCTCAGTGATGTCTGAGGATGAATTACAAAAACATCTTCAGCTCTCTGACTGAGCTGAAAATGATTCAGTCAGTTTCATTTTAATCATGTAAGAGATTTTGTCTGTTTCAAATACTTTGTGATTAAAATCAGTGTTCAATAAAACATGATCTACTTGTCTTTAGAACAGAGCATAAATCAGGAAACCATGGTTTTATATGCTTGAACTGAAGATGTTTTTATCTAGTTTGTATAAAAGCAGTGTTTTGAAAAAGGATTTTATTTCTTTTGCATTTCATGTCAACCTGCTCCTATCTCATGTGGGTCAGAGAAGATTTGTCAAAGAAAAACTCCTACACATGCAGCGGGTAGTTGTTCAGTGCTTTGCTCAAGGGCTCACAGGGCAGATTTTTGTGTCCTCTGCTTCAGGCCTGGTGTCACTAAACACAAGGCGACCTGCTGTGCCCAAAAATAGAAACTCCACCTGAAGGAAAATGCTGATGAAAGCTTTGCAGTGGCAAAAGTCGTTCTTTGAGATGGGTACATTTTACACAAAAAAATCAATACTGTTATAAACAAGTGTTCTGCCTCTGTATTTTCTTAAATCAGACAGATATTTAATATTTACTTATTCTAACAAATACATCAAGGGTAACAGGCTGAAAAACAACATAAATGCTTCAGAATAAGATACTCCAGCCGAATAAAAATAAGCTTTATTTCCAGTCTTTTTCAGTGTGGTCCATATGGCCATGATCTGTGTAGAAGGAATTGTCATGGTCTTTCCTTTTAGGAGTGAAATAGGTCTGTTTTATATTTTATTAGACAGAAGATTCAAGTGACACTCGGGCTCAGTCATGAGAGGCATTTGTTTTACTCTCACTCAGTTTCAGAGGTTCTCCAAGCTCTCATTCACTAAAACACAACAAAATCTGCAGAATATATATGAAGAGTTCTTTTCCAAAATGCTATAAAAGCCAAAATTAAAAATGTATCGCCAGAAAGCCACATATTCCTGTTTAAACTTTATTTCAAAGTTCAGTTCCCCAGCCAACCCAATGGAGGGTCTGGGTAAATGATGTAAATACTTCCTAAATGAAAATGGATTTATAGCGTTTTGGAAAAGAGCTCTCCAATACATCCACTAATAACATTTAAATAAACAGTTTTTAAGAAATTATCTAAAATTCAAAACCAAATAATTCAAAATGTGAGATTTTCCCAGATAATTCTAAGATTAAATTAAATCAAAACTATCCTCTTTAACCTGAGCCCCCCCCTCCTTTCTTTCTGAGGATTCTGAGATTAATATCAGAATTTAGTTTTTTAGGAATCCTGGAAAATCAAGGCAGAAAATATAAATTTTTTTCCCAACAAAAGAGATTAAACCATATTTTGAATTGCTTTAATAATTCTGATGTAACGTCAGTATTCATTTTTTTTTTTTTTTTCGTTCTATTGAGTCAGAGATTGGTAGAATTGTTTCTTTACTCAGAGTTAAAACAAAGTTTGATCTCAATACTTCCTTTTTCTTTCTAGTATGTGTACCTCTAATTCCCTTTCAAACACAGCTAAGGACAATTTCCACTGATCAATTCAATTCAAGTGTATTTACTTGAAATAAAATTCAATATAATAAATGCACATTTGTTTCCTGCGAATATTCTTTACCTTCTCCAGTCCACTGGAGGGCCAATCAACTCAGATCAGCTGCAGGTGTATTTGTCTGATTGTGCTCCATCAGGCTCAGGTGTAGCTAGTTTATATATCCCTGTGTTCTCTGTGTTGTGCTCATTATTTCGCCATCATGTCTAAGTATGCTTTTGGTCCATTCATCCACTCTTGTGTCAGACAGTAGTTATTATTTAAACACACTCTATCTATCTATCTATCTATCTATCTATCTGTCTGTCTGTCTGTCTGTCTGTCTGTCTGTCCGTCCGTCCGTCCGTCCGTCCGTCCGTCCGTCCGTCCGTCCGTCCATCCATCCATCCATCCATCCATCCATCCATCCATCCATCCATAGATAGGTAGGCATAGCTATGTGTACTACAGCCCCTAAAATAAGACACTGACGAATTTAAATCTATTTTGTCCAGCATGGATTAAACATGACTCACCAGATAGACTGTTCAATATTTTCCATTGGTACATCTTTGATAGAGACCATAGAAAGTTTTTGGGGGATGGGCAGAAACTTTCAAAAGCACACCCGGCAGGTGATTGGACAATGGTTTTGTCAATCCCATTCATTGTTGGTTAATCAGATAATGTAGCCTACAACTTAAAAGACAGACAGTCACTTCGCAGAGCAAGTACTTGGCAAAATATGTCAGGTGTGGGACAACAACATCCTTTCTGGCAAAAAGATTAGAGTTTACTTTTTTAATTAAAGGAGACATATCATGATGATGCATGATTTAATACTTACATATAATATAATAAATTTGAAAACAAGACCTTACACCCCCTTAATTTTCAAAAAATGAGATATTGTATTTTTTCTGAGATCCTAGAACGAGATTTGATGCCTCTGAAAATAGGTCATTGCGAGATGTCCGCGAGATTTCAAACGTTGTGACGTCACGAGGTACCTTTCTTTTTATTGGAGTAATCTGATAAAATACTTCCTCCTCTGTGATGTCCGTTAGCCACAAAACCATCACCGAGGAACACATCCACCAGCAGGGGTATATAGGCCCCTAGCTCACATGCACTCATTACCAGCTCTGGCCTGTAGGGGGACTCAATAAGCGGTCGCTGCTTTGAGCCTGCTGGAAAATACAGTAGAAGAAGAAGGACAGGCTGGCTCTACCCCGGATAGAATTGACCAATCAGAGCACAAAGGGCTGTGACGTTGCGAGGTAACTTTAGGTCATCCTGAGATCCGAGTGTTTCAACAAGGGCTTGATAATGGCCTAAAGTGAGGATTTTGAGAACGCTATTGCGGGGCAATGAAGGAACTAAATGACTTGTACTGAGGGCAGAAAAGCTTTACAGGCATCCTAGTCCGGCATAGTGAAAAGGAGAAACAAGCATGATATGTCCTCTTTAAATAAAAGAAATGTGGTCCAGGTCTGATAAACCTACTACTGAAGCTGTTATTATCTATGCTAATCCGTGTGCGGGCAGCCACTTCCTGCTGTTGTCTCGCCCATAGCACCTTGCCTCTTCCTGAAAGATGCTGACTGGGCTGTCCCACTATTAAACTGATCACAAATGCTATAGAACAGAGCTTGGCAAGATGGATCTGTCTGATCAGTGACATTAAATCAGGCTGATGCATCTTGCAGGACAAGGTTAGCATGGGAAGAATTCACTGGTCAACTGGTAAAATATAAATTAGTCAAGCCTGAAGTCTTCTTATTGACAGTAATGTAAATTTTAATCATTCAAATTAATAACATGATTTAAATAAAGATGGGGGTTCCTGCTAACAGGCTATTCTATTTATTTCACCACAGTCCCAATAAGGTAACTTCTGACTCCAAATAAAGGAACTCAAAGGACCTGAAACCATCTACACAAGACAAACTGCAAGAGACTGGTGACAAATCATTTAACAGAGCAGGAAACTCCATCCTAAAATAACCCATGTCTCTGAGTTAGTTTTGAGTGCAGCCTGTGATCATGTTTTTAGTGGAGTTATATTCCTGTTTGTGGAAAAGAGTAACTTCAGGCACATTCCTTTCATCCTCATGTGGCATCATTAGCTCCATACACGTCCCTGGTGTACCACGGAGAGAGGAACACCGAGTTCAACGAAGAAACAGTGCTGTCACTGTCCCAATGCTGCAAGCAGAAGACAGACTGAAAATAGGTGGACTTTGTTGTGCAGTCTTTACTAAAATGGTTATTTAAGGCAATGGAGAAATACAAAACGATCATCAAACAAACACATTTGCCTCAATTTATTAGCAAACAAGTGTGTAATCTGAAACATGTTTGGGTAAAACTGAAGAAGAACTTGGAAACGAGACTTCTTCTTCTTTAAAACAGATGATGCAGCCAAAAAGGCCACATACTCCAAGATAATCAGAAAATTAATGTCACCATTACATTGATGGATATTGAGATCATGCAACACAATTATTTCACTGATTTAACAACATGGACCAGAGGTGATCACTGAAGACTAACAAAATTCTTACACAGTTGATAACACTGTATTTTTAACACTGAAAAACAAGCAATAAATGATACTATATTTAAGTTAGTTTTTGTATTATAGTATTATTATTATATTGTTGTTTTGTAATTTTATCTAGAAAAAAAAGAATAAATAGCAATATCATGTGTCATGGAAATTCTTGATTCTGTGTTTTCAGAATTGCGGGACACAGTGATTGAAGTTGAAATTGAATTAGTTCTGTAGCTGCATCTCAAAGTATTATTGAGCTGTGTTCACAAAATTAGATTAAAAAGCAAAGGACAACAAAGTGCTCTGTGACCATGATCTTTGACTCTCAATAACTAAATCAATTAATCAATCATACATTCAATCTTTATTTGTATAGTGTGAATTCATATCAAGTGTTATCTCAAGACACTTAATACAGCAGGCTGAAGATAAACTCTTCTTTTTATAGAAACACATATATGCATGTATAAACATATACATATCTATCTATCTCTCTCTCTATCTTTATATATATATATATATTAGTGCTGTCAAGCGATTAAAAAAATAATCTAATTAATTACAGGATTTATAATTAATTAATCTAATTAATCGTATTTTAATCTCATATCTGCTTAAAGTCCCCACATGAAGAATTTGAATTCTAGGACATTACAAAATTGTAGTGGATGATTAATCAAATGAATACACTAAAAAGAGAAGATCGTATTTCTACATTTTCATTGGTGACTGAATAAAACCAAAGTCAGGGCATCTTGTCCAGATCATTCTTAGCTCAATCAGGCAACTCAGATTACACTTCATGTGTGTTTCATAAATAAAATTCAAAAAAAGGAAAAAGGTCGAGGACATCCAGCAAACCAATTAGGCCTTATCATTATTAAAGAGTGCAGTACAAATATAGATAAATAAATTCAAAAATAAAATAAAGCGGAGTGTCAAATAGGCCGTTCCTGTTGTCACCTCAGCATTGTTTGGTTTGACTAGTGACACATGTGTGAAGTGATGTGCCACTGCCATGTACGGGTCCTTCAACTGGACAGTATTAAAATGTTCATGTGCTATATTTAATGTTGCGATTTTTTTTTTTAATGCATTAATTTGCATTGTAATTAATTAATCTAATTAATTCACTAAAGTGACAGCCCTAACATCCATCTATCTATCTATCTATCTATCTATCTATCTATCTATCTATCTATATAGATATATATAGATATATACTGTTTATACATCTGACACCTAACGTGAATGCATATAGCCAACTAGAAAAGCACTCGGAGAGCGCAGACCTCCGCCAGCGCCACAGTCCTTAGCCATATTGTCATTTTGACCATAAATTTTAGTCCTACCTTTATTTCATCGAAATATTTAGATTCCTTGACCATGAAAACATACCATTAGCAACTGGATTCATAATGATATTTATTTTAGTTCAGTAGTTATTCACAGAAATCACATTTTTCGCCATGGTGGCCAGACGCTGATCCGGATCAACACCAAAATTGAATCAGTTCTTCCTTTTCCCATGCTGAACATTGCCTGAAAATTTCATCAAAATCCATCCATTACTTTTTGAGTTATTTTGTTCACAGACGGACGGACAAACAGACAGACAGACAAACAAACTCTCCCAACAACATAACCTCCTTGGTGGAGGTAATTATGAATCCCTCCATCATGTTGGCAGAAAAAAAACTCTGTTTAGCAGTAGCAGTAGGAAATCTTTAATGTGGATCCCAGTCTCTTAATGAACACAATATCCATACCTACTAAGTACTTCCCTGTTTTAGTGGGCACTTGTTTTAGGAAGTTTTTGTAACTCTGAAGGGACATAAGAGATGGACATGATGCATGGGGAGGCATGAGAATAAAACACAGAGGACATGAGGCTCACCTCACACAGCACCACCCAGTGACAGTGAAAGCTGACAGCAGCAAAGCTAAATGCTGTGCTAACTCTACTGATAAACAAGCCGCCAACTCTGACGTGCTTGGTTTGTTAAGTAGTCTCACAATTCTGAGCAATCTGAGAAAATAGCTCAATCTATCTCTAATGTGCAAAGACTTCCCCATTTGAGGAAAGTATAGACTTTGGTTACATGGTGTCTGCCATCTCATTATTACTTCAAAAACAGCAGCACTAAAGCTCTGAAGAGCAGTGAAGCTAGAAGCTGAAGAGAGGCTAAACACAGCAGAGTGTTGCTTTAACTGGCTACACATGGACATCCATCTGTGAGTTTCACTCCTGTTTTCAATAAAAATGTGTATGACATGATGAATATACTGTAATATCTTTTGTTTTAATTTGACGAAACTTTCCTTTTTTCTCTTTTTTGAATGTAAATACAGACACTAAAGGGTCAAAAATTGATATATATTGCAATGTTTATTATCACATTACTAAAAATATTTAGTATCACAATGAAATTGAATTAGGACTCTAGTATAGTGGAGCCATTTGTGATGACAACCCCTGGTACACAGCAGAGTATGTTTCTACTGAAGTCAGTGATGCAACTGGCTGTGTTCTTGCAAATAAGTTAAAAGATAAGTACTTGTATCTGGTTCAGTTCTCTATCCAAATGAATAATGAAGCTCTACTTGAAAACATGCAGCATCCTGATTTAACGTCTCGTTAGTCTTATTGGGAAAAGGATCCCAATTCAATCCTTGTCCAGAGAAATCTAAAACATGTGCCACCTGATTTGCATAAACAGCCCTTATTTTGCTTCTCTTCCCGCTTCATGCTTGAGTTGTTTTAGACACCATAACAGGAGCTTAAATCCATGATGCCAGTAGAACTTGTCATCTCGCTGATTTGTTTTGGCATTCGTATTTAATTTCCCTTCAATGTGCTACATTAATGCAATTTCATGTAACAGCCAAAGCAGACCACATTTAGACTCTCATCACTGAAGTGGCTTAAAAATATGAAATTTGTAATGATAGTGATCATATGTCCAATATTTTAAGAGAACAAATTGTCACCCAAGTGTTTCCTTCATAAGAATTCAGCCTCTAAATTTGGCTGCACTATTTCCTTCCAGTATCATTGGCAGAAGTTAATGTTTTCATTACATTACATAATGTTTTAAGCAATAAAAATAGACTCCATTTAAATAAATCACACTTTAGGCACCAATGTGACAGATACTATGTTTGACTCTTGGTTACGGAGATTCTCTATATAATTAGGTCGTTCATATTGACTCATGTCAGAGACACGAACCTCAGAGCTGGCCTCAGATCAGCAGTCTACTGAGGCATCCAGGGAATCTTCCCACTGCTCTGCTCTCTTTTATATTCCACTATTTGATATCTCCTCTAGGCCTCATGAGCCCATATACCTCCTCTGTATTTTGAGTCTCTGTTAATTAGCCTTGGTCAGTATTTCCTGTTAAAGTTGTTGATGAGTGTTAACCTATTAAAGTCACTAATATTGCATTTTGTACATAATTGTTTTCAGTCATTAATTATTCTCCAAAAGTGCTCATTACATTCCTTGTATTTGGCATTGTTTGAGACTTAACAGTCATTGATGAGCTATGAAAACCATGTGTTATAGATGGAGCCTTTGTTCCATTCTGTGCTGTAATTTTAGCTCTATTACTGTCTAAAATTAGTTGTATAAGAAAGTAACACAAACAGTTTTTTGAAGGTATATTTCAGTATTTTTGAGGTTGGGCTGTGGGAAATTCTTGACATGAGTTGGTTAGGTTGCTGATGGGGCTCTGAGCAGCATTGTATCTTTAAGGAGAATGAGCTGAGACTGCAAGTAAGGTACACTGCTGTTGACAGGAAAAGCTATTTTGCATACTTTACAATATTATGTGAGAAAAATGCCAATAAACTATATTGGATTGGATATACTTGTGAAGGACAAAACGTTAGAATGTATCTTTCCTCCAGAATCAGCAAATTGATTCTGGCGATCTGCTTGGGGGTACCAGCGAATCCCATGAAGTTGGGAGGGTTACTTAACCTGAAAAACTTATTTTTTGCTTAATCCTTTTAAAATCTACTTTACTGAGAACTGCACAGGTACTTTATATCTGCCAAGATATACAGGAAAATGCAACTAGAGCCGCATTTACCTTGTTTCAGCAGATAGTCATAGAAAAAATAAGAGTCACCTCTTTTGTAGAGAAACTTCACTAGCTCGTACAGACATGGGGGGCTTCAGATGGTGACCTCCCATAAGTGTCATTATGCCAGAGTCAGAATGCAGCCCCTCACATCCAGGATGTTTGACCCATTACTTCTTGTCTCATGTTATGCGTGGCATTCCACAAGGAGCCCCCCGTGTCCCACTAGTTCTCTGTCATCATTTTTCCTCATTTTGTGTCAGAAATTTTTTAAAACATTTATTTAACAGATAATTTCCTTTTAAATTCACATAACCTCTCACTTGTCTACAACTCTGGTCCAAATCAAGGACTGACTGCATTAAACTACTACACATTCTGTCTGCATAGCACTGACAAAACAAGACCTGGAATTTCTTCTCTTTATACCACAAACTTTGCCAAAGGTACACGGTCAGACTTGACTTTTTATGGCTGAAGTAACAAATTTGAGTTTTACAAGTGTGTGTGCTGACCACACAAAGGAGATTGTTCCAGTTGAGTCATTTTCTGTCCTCTATGATTATGGTCTGTTAAACATTTTTTTACCTGAAATATGCAGCCTTTTGGATTTTTTGCCGCAGGAATAATATTTCACCTCGAGCTGAGTTCAGAAAACAATATTTAATGCAACAGCATATATTATTAATAAATATGTATTATGGATATTAGTTCATTGATATCTCTTGACTAGTCCTGTAAACAGAGGCCCAGCATATCAGTCAAAGCAGCAAACTATTTAAAGCCCCAGAAGTGGGTCCTGAGGGCTGACAGATTTAACTCATCAGCAGGAGGCGGGCATGAGTAAAGTTAGCAATGACACCAGGACATCTACACTAGGGAGGCCCATCTAGCCCCTCTTGTTGCACTATTTGTGTTATTTCTGTACAATCCTAAATAATTTTTGTTGGTCAGATAATCTAAACAGTGGTCCCCAACCTTTTGACCAGTTTTAAGTATTTTCTCAGAACCACTGCTGTAAGCATCATAAAAGCAAACAAGTGCACAAAATGCACATGATGAACACTACTCACCACAACCCCAAATCAGTTAAAGCCATGAGCTTGGTCCCCTTAAAAATATGAAATGTGAGTAAGGTCTGTGTATTGATACAACCAGCAACAGTGCAAACTGGTTTCTCTGAGCTGAAAGTTCTTGTGAACTGGTTAAGTTTTAGATGATATTTCTCTGATGCAAATATTTTGGCATAATAAAAAACTAAAAAGAAAAAAGTCGTTTAGACAGGAAGTCACTTTGTGGGGAATCCGGAAGTTTCAAAATAAAATACGATTCACGGACTCTCGAATGTAAATTTCCTCAGTTGTTTGTGATTACGTCAAAACCGGAAGGTCAGCAGTCAGTCAGAGGGTCCCAGAGACAGCACGACACCATGGACGAAGAAAAGCGCACCGTAGAGGTACAGAAATATATAACACTGCATACATTACACAAAACATATTTTCTGCACGGCTATAGGTGGACAGAAGTTGAATAATTCACGAAGCTGTGTGGTTGGGACCAGCAAAGGACCTTAGAGAAGCGAAGTGAGGTGTTGTTTATTTCTTTTCTCAGTCTATAACATGTTTTATGAGCGTGTGACATCGCTATTCTCGAGAGCCTGTGTCTCTTTGGGGATCAGCCCTCCCCCTACGCCACGGCTCTGCTCGGCGCCTTCAGTGGGTCTGTCAGGGCAAAACCGCGCTGCGCGGCTTTTGGGGAGTTTGAGGTTCCGTCCCACCCACACATCAGTCATCAGTCAGTCAGTCATCATCAGCCATCAAGGCAAACACAAATGCTCCCCCGCCAGCTTTGCTACCATTTATATTGACCTACTGCTACACAAACTTCCAACAGCACGGCTACCACCTCTCACTACTTTATTGTATTGCTAAATGCCATATAGTTTCTTTTTGGCTGCTCATGGCAAGTTTGTTTTGCATCTGACCATGGCATGCATGTGCACAGCAGAAACTTTTTTAGGAAGATAAAAAAAAGTCTGAATAGAAATGTGGATAAATTGTATATTTGCCAGAGGCTACATCATATATATATATATATACACATATATATGTGTATATATATATATATATATATATATATATATATATATATATATATATATATATATATATATATATATATATATATATATGTGTGTGTGTGTGTATATATATATATATATATATATACATATATATATATATGTGTGTGTGTGTGTGTGTGTGTGTATATATATATATGTGTGTGTGTCTTATATATGTGTGTGTGTGTATATATATATATGTGTGTGTGTGTGTGTATATATATATATGTGTGTGTATGTATGTATGTATGTATATATAATATACATATACATATACATATATATATATATATATATATATATATATATATATATATATATATATATATATGTATATATATGTATGTATATGTATATATATATATATATATATGTATATATATGTGTGTGTAAAGACTCGTGACTCGACTCGGACTCTAGATCAAAGACTCGTGACTCGTCAAGTCTTGCCCCTCAAAGACTCGAGAATTGACTCGACTCGAGGTCAAAGACTCGTGACTCGACTCGGACTCTAAATCAGAGACTCGTGGACATTGCAACAATGTTTAACATCCTGACAATGCCTTCTGCCTACAGGTAGCCAGTGTGTTAGCCACAACCGTGTTTATGCTCAGTTTCCTGTACACAAATATATGCTGTGTTCCATTTACCTCGGAACTGGGAACAGGAAACTGGGAGTGACGTCATCTCCAACTTATCGGCGTTCCAGTTGAAGTCAGAAAAAAACACAACTACCAGGCTATTGTTAGTTGTTGTTAGCATGCCCTGTGTTGTTCACAAATATCACATGAAAAATGTGATTTTCACTATGGCAGAATTTTTGTAAATATAAGTCGAACAATACAGTGTATACAGCTGACTTAGACTGACACACACTAGACAGAAGTACTAATAAATAGATGATTACAGGAGCTTAATGTCTGTTTAGACTGGGGGCAGCCATCTTCGATTGTCAACTCGGGGGTGGCGAGGTTCCCCCGAGTTCCCAGTAGGAAATTTCAACCTTGGGGGGCGTTCCAGTTGTAGTTTCCTACTCGGAACTCAGAAATTTCGACTTCCGAGTACAACTGGAACAAACCAGTAACACTTCCATGGTTCCTGCAGCCAGCCTCAAGTGGTCAGTTGAGGAACTACAGCTTTAAGCACTTTTGCATGGGCCTGGAGGTTGCTGCCAGGAGATTCCTGCCAGGTTGCACCCAATGTTCAACAGCTTCGATGTCTGGGTTCAAATGTGACTCTTGACTTCTTTCCTAACCTGTGACTGGCTGCCAACCAACCCTGGGTGTATCCTGCCTCGTCCAGAGTGAGCTGGGATAGGTTCCAATTCAAAAAGGGAAAGGCAGTATAGATAATGGATGGTTGGAGAGATGGAAAGTGCGGTACCAGTCTGCAGCTCGGTGGATAGAGACACCCAGCCATATAAATCAGCAGAATAATATGATTTTATTTATCTTCACTTTATGAATGAAAGGCACAAGAGCACTCTTGATGCAGACTGGCAAAGGAAACATATTAGATGAACACAAAACAAATGGGAAAAGCAGAGGATAAAATGGTTTAAAATATGAAAAACTTTAGTGAGTCAAATTTGTATTGCCATCTTGAAATATTAACAAAGTAGTGAAGTTGTCTTTTCAGCAGCTCAACAACATTTACCTCTTCAGACACTGCCATCTTTTTTTTTCCCTCCCCAAAGCTATTACAGCTGTCAAGCAATATGTCTGCAAACCTCAAGGAATTCACTAAGTGGAGTCTGCACTGCAGGGATGTATTCCCAGCAATTTCTACAAGTGGACTGTGTCAGGGGAACCAGCAAAGCTTTTTACACACAAAATGTCCCGCTCCGAAGGGAGTCAAGAAAACGGAGAAACAAGCAGCCGAGAGCGGGGGAACACTTGTCATACACAGGAAACAGAACCATATGAAGGTCATGCATCAGATTAAATCATGCACATTAAACATAACTAAATGTACATGCAAGTTTCTCTTTTGGGAAAAAGCCAAGTTGAAGTTCTTCTGCTGGAGGCATCTTGCAACTACTAATTTACCACACCAATGCCACAATCTACATTAAAGTAACAATATTTTTTTCTATTTAACACACATAAACCAGGGGATTCATCTAGATGCAACAGTGGTTATGTGATTATGCTAAGATGAAGCTGGAGGGGATCAACAAGGGCCAATTAACTGTTTTTTCAGTGCAGGCACTATCAATTATTGCACAGGAATATCTTAAAAATACATTTTTACTTATTATTTTAGTTATCTATTTGTCTTTCTCATGATGGTGTCACTCTATTAATGAACTAGAGCAGTCAGCAGGGACGGGAACGACAAGCCTGGCTCTGTGTGAAGGTCACAGCAAAACCAAACAATGAAAAACACCTTTGTGCAGTGGAAGTGTATTCTCCTACATGTGCATGACATTTATGCTGATGAAAAAGAAGACTATTTGGCCCTTAATAGCCACTCCTAGTTATCCGCTCCCACAATACATCCAGTACTCTGCAGGCTACACAAAAGATACCAAACAGGAGGCCTTAATGAAATCATATACCTGATAACAACAGGAGATTTTTGGGTCACCTACAGTTCAATATTTAAGTCAAAGCTCCAAATATACAAAGACACAAATAATTTGGTAATATGCTGCACTGCACTGTGAAGCAAATATTATAAAATACCAAAGCAGAGCAGCATGTTGATCCAAAATTGCACAATAACAGATCAGTTTCATCACAAATGGTTGATAATTACAGAGCTATCATATAAAACATTATCCAACACTTTTACAGAGAAAGAACAACATATCTAACTAGAAAAGCACTTGGAGAGCGCAGACCTCTGCCAAGATAGAATTTTGGATTACCATGTGTTCTGATATGACGGCTGAGTCCGCTCATGTCTGTCCATGTGGAGAAGTCCTCCACTGTCATTGCAAGGGAAGCTGGGTAATGTAGTGACATAGGCTTGCAAAACGTTGACATATGCTGCGTTCCAGGCAACCCGTAACTCGTGTTTTTCCCACCTGTAACTGAAAGTGCACTGGAACGGCAGTCAAACTCATAACTTCCCACCTGTGAACTCATACCAGATCGATGTACTCCGAATTACGACTTGTGATGTCACATCACTGCCTAAACAATACTGCAGCCTCTTAATAATGACAAGCACTGTAAAGTATGAGCTTCTGTTACCGTATGTGCCATTTCCCGGCTTCTGTTTCACTCAAATGAGCAAGTTGATAAAGCATAAATCTTATAATGCCTGCCATGTTGGTTAATTAACATACTGGAGTTCCTTGAAGTCATAATTTTCCTGGGAGGCTTTCAGGTTGGAACTCAGAGATTTCAATTTCGTAAATTTCCGAGTTAGGGGTCGCCTGGAATGCAGTGTTAAATTTGCAAATAAACTACAAGCTGCAAAAAATCTTAAAGTTACAGGATCTGGTGTCACTTGATGCTTTTAAGGCTCTTCTGAAAGACTTGGAAGCAAGTACATTTGGCTGTGGATGTTTTGACCGCTGATTTTGTTTCTATTCTGTGAACTTGTTCTTTCTGTTTTGTTTTTAACTGTGTTGTTTTGTGTTTTTTGCAACTCTGTGTTTGTGCTGCTGCCTGTCTTGGCCAGGACTCTCTTGTAAAAGAGATTTTTAATCTCAATGAGACTTTTTTTTTCTGGTTAAATAAAGGTAAAATAAAAATAAAATAAATAAAAAAAAAACAAATTCTAAAGGAGGCTGAACCCACACAGCAGCCGTCGTTATTATATACATATTATTGTGCAAATCTTGAAGCAAATCTTGTATGTGATGTCAGAGATCTGAATTTTTGAAAATATGGCTCAATGTCAAGCTATGGGATTTTTGGAAAAATTCTGGGAACTTTTTGCATCCAGACAAATATCAACAACACGGCATTGTGTGGATTTGCTGTTTGTCATGAGACTGGGATCCACATTCAAGATTTCTTGCTGCGTAACAGAAGGTTTTGAAGGCCATGGTGGAGGGATTCATGATTGGCTATATGGATTCACGTTGGGTGTATATATTTGTATATATATATGTATATGTGTATTTTTGTATGTATATATGAATCTATGCATATATGTGTATCCATAAAATGAAGAGCTTTATGCTCTACTGTAAGTGTCTTGAGATACACTTGTTGTGAATTGGCGCTATATAAATAAAGACTGATTGATTGATTGTACAGCACTTTGGCTCAGACTCTGTTTGTATTTAAAGTGCTCGATAAATAAAGCTGATTGATTGATTGAAATATGCTGGTCACCACCAAAATGTAATGACCTTTTCCTTAGACTAAACCACACTTCTGGCAAAGTTTTCAAGTACATCCATCAAGTAGTTTTTGTGTTGTCTTGCTAACAGACAAACAAACACACAAACAAACAAACACACAAGCAGGCCCTCGGGAAAACATAACCTCCTTAGCAGTGGTAATGATAAATAGTGATAGTGGAGCCCAGGACAAGTCAAGACCACAAGCCAGCATAGGGCAGAATGACTTCAGGACAAGAGGGTTCAATGCACAAGTCTAACAGGGCCCTATCAGAGGGTCTTCTTAAAACAAACAAAACTAGTTTAAGTGGAATCTTATTCAGACTTATGTGTGTCTATCACATGATAAATGACTTAAAACACTTGTTGTTTGTAGTGGTTTTGAAAATAACTAATCACACAATCAAGAAGGTCCACCATTTTGAATGTTTTGACTAACTGTGTCAACAAAGACAGCTTTCATTGGGCTGTTGTGGAATTACCACAAAAATCTACTCTGATCCAATAATTTTTGCTTTGGAGCATAGTGTCACTGGTGTATATGCTTACTTGACAGTGTATTGGTTAAAAAATTGGTTAATAAATATCTGAACACTGTGAAATATTTGTATGAAAAAGTCATATCTGTTGTGTCAAGGCCTGTAGACAGCAGGTCTTCGGGGTAATCAATGGGGGTGAATCATTTTTAAGGAAACCTTTCCAACATTTGACTTAGGATTCATTTTATAACTATAATCACATCCATACTGAGCCAGAATGAACCAAACTGCTTTGTGGTGGCTTAAGATAATCGTCTTTCTTCTGAGATGGGCCTCAACTCTCTGTAGCAAAGGAAATCATTTTTGTTACACAAAGACGTGATGGTTTCATTGATAAACTGAAGAGAAATGCTCAGGAAAGTGTGATCCACAGTAACCAGACTGACCAATTAGGAGAGATTAGTTTGTGTCATGTTGTTTTAATTTATGAGGTGGTCACATTGAAATTGGTCAAACCCTGCAGACACCACTGCCGGACAGACCAATCCGACAGATTTTTTTAACAATCTGCCACAAGCTAAAGCAGACAATTAATGCCAGTGTCTCATTTTGTCCTTCAGCCCCCTCACTGCCTGGTTCAGCTATTTCACTTGATCCTTCTGCAACCACTCTCACCCCACATGTCTGCAGACGACCACTGAGCCAAAGATTATTGAGGTTTTGTGAAAGATTCACCACCATTTCATCTTCCTTGCTTTTCCTTTCTTCCAGTATTGACACAACATACAAAAATGTTCTTTCACTGCCAGAGTCCCCCCATCTCCCCCTCCTCTATTCTATTTCTCTCCCCTTGCTCTGGCTGAGGCCTAATTACATGGTGGACAGAGTAATCGATACAGGAGAGAGTGAAAGTCCCAAGCAGGCAGCTTGAGGACCCTCGTAACTCTCTTCAGTCGACCCTTCTCATACTTACTCTTGCAGCCTGGTGAGTCATCTTGACTTTTTGCAGACATTAGATGTGGACTTGCCTATTCCCAAAGCACTCTCTTTGGTGCATAAACAGAGGAAGTGCATTAGGGCAAAAACAAAGAGGGAAAAAGTGGTAAAAAGCTGTGGGGCCTCTGCACTAAGTTTCTATGTAAAAGGTGGAACTGTCGGCCATGTTGTTGTGGAATTTTGTATCACGTCAAGAGACAGCAATGCTGACATGATCAATAGAGTGTGGGAATGCTGCTGATCCAGCTGGAGTTCATCTCGCATGCATGTAACACTGTCACAGATGAATGCCTCAGTCTAGCCATGATGTGTGAATGATGAATAAAGAAATGATCACACATAATTACGCAGTGAGGCAGTAAGAGGGGCTGCAATCACACATTATGCATTTATTAACTCGAATTTTTCCATATCTTCTCAACCATGACTACTTACAAATGTCATATAGTCAAGTAATTAAAATAAATCAAGCTGCATAATACAGGTGTCTTCAAGATTATGATTTAAGAAAAGTCTTTTCATGAAAATTTTTATATGTGCCACTGTTTTTGAATTCCTAACCTCAAAACCTCTATGGTTGTGACCAAGAAGGTCTTTTTAGGAGGAAGTCAAAGCTTTTTTAAAATTTTAATTGAAATTGTGGCTTTGAAGTACAAACCCCAATTCCAAAAAAAATTGGACATTGTGTAAAATTGGAAATACAAACAGTATACAATGATTTGCAAATCCTTATTAACATATGTTTAATTCAATACACTGCAGAGAAAAAGTAATGTTCAAACTAGTTAAAGATGCTATGAGGAGTTTCTTAGTAATTACAAAAAAGTCTCACTTTTAGATATATGCCTGATCGAAATACACACTTTAAGATGAGTTTTATAGCATCAAAATAGGTTATCTATAAATGCTATTCTTTAGCTTCACGGTCGGGTCGGACAGCCGGCTACAAAACTACGATACTAAGTTTTCCAAAAATTGCTTGTTGTCACACATCAAAAACTACCGCTATGTAACTAGAAAGAGATACATTACCTCGTCGCTTTGCATCCTGTAAGTTATTGAAAAAAGAAGTAGTAAAGCAATGCAGAGTTCTTGGGTCACGTCTTTTGGTGCGTACCAGTTGTAGTCAAAAGTAGGAATTTCCGGGTTCTGAGTAGGAAACTGCAACTGGAACGTCCCCCGAAGTATGAATTTCCTACTGGGAACTCGGTGAAACCTCGCCACCCCCGAGTTGACAATCGAAGATGGATGCCCCCAGTGTGAACAGTTATTTAGCTCCTGTAACATTCAATTTATTTGCACTTCTGACTGGGGTGTGTCGCTCTAGATCAGCTGTATAGATAGTATTGTTAGACTTATATTTACAAAAATGCTGCCATAATGATAATCACATTCTTCATGTGATATTTGTGAACAACAACGCAGGGCGTGCTAACAACAGCTAACAATAGCCTGGAACGCCGATAAGTTGGAGATGATGTCACTCCCAGTTCTGATGTCACTCCCAGTTCGGAGGTTACTGGAACGCAGCATTACGAAAGTCGCTGCGCGTGCTCATGGGTAGCAGAGTCTTAATGTTGCCAGTAATAGATTCTCCTCATAGCACCTTTAAACTATATTATTTGCAAATATTCACTGATTTTGTATTTGATGCCTCGACCATAATTCATGAAAACTGAGGCAGGGAAAACAAAAGACTGGTGGTCCAAAGGTCCATTATTCACAAGCAGGAACAGGAAGAGGTTCATCACTTTGTGAACAACTGTGTGAGCAAATAGTCCATCAGTTTAAGAATGTCTCTAAGAATACAGAGAAATCTCTGAATGTGAAAATCCTAGGGTGGCATACCAAAATGTGGAAACTCAGATTCTTGCTGTCTGTTGCTGTATGTTGGATTACCCCAACAAGCAGCCAAACTCTTGTAAAAAAACAGTGAGTATTTCTTTGTCCAAGTTCTGTTAAAGTGAGAATATGAGGGATCAATATGTAGCATTTCTTTGGCAGTTTTAATTTTTCATTTAGTAATTTAGATTTAACAAGTCATGCTTTAATAACACATCCTGTTGTAGCTTGTTATTCAAGGGTCCACTAAATAATTTTGTTTCAGCATTTCTAACATTTTTTGAGCTTCTTATTCCAAGAGTGGCTGCGAGAGACCTTATATGTTTCAGTTTATATCAGAATAAATGAATTGCAGGTCCAAAAACTCAAAATTCATGTCTGGCATATCACACAATTTAATAATGTGGGTCTACATAACTTCTGTGTTAGCATCCTGAAAATCCTGTTATTGTATTTGTGGGTAAAACAAAGGGGTTGACAATTATGTATTGTAGTTTTACCAATGTGATATGTAAATCTGTAAATGCTTTGCAACTTGTCAGGCTTGATTACCTTTTAGATTTAATTATTCCATAAATAATGAGTCACTGGGTGAACAAAGGCCTCATCTTCATTGTCACTTGCTGTATTTTCAGGCATGAGTTTAATAGATCTTTAATCCAACTCCTTTGCAAGTATGAACTGGTGCCATGTATCTCCAGATCACATTTCTGAAATGTTTTAAAGGTCCACTCAAATTTTAAATTTAAGCATGCCCATAAATCCTGAGGTTTCAGCCCTGCTCAGAACAGGCTGTTTGTGTTTGAATTCTCATGAGCCATATCTGACCATGCCGTACTTGGGAAGTGGATATAGCCTTGACTGTCAAAGCCATGATCAAATGTAGATGTGACGATGCAGTTATGTGAAGACATGATTCCTCAAGTGGAGCCTGATGTGGGCTGAAGTTATGCTCTTCCAATTGGGAGAGATGGGGCAAAGATTTTCAAACTGACTGTTTCAATTTACAATTTCTGAGAGGTAGAGCAAGAAGCAGAATGAGGAAAGGTTTTTCTCGGGCTTTGGGGGTGGTGGTGGTGAGGTAGACAGGTCATAGTCGCAAACACACACACACCAACTCTGACCCAGCTACAACACAGGCATTTCCATTACATTATTTTGGTGTTAAAATCTTCGGAGGCCACACTAGTGGGCCGCATGCCATTGCATATAAATTTTGAAAGTTTGTCTGTGATGGCCTTTCTTGTGGTTTTATGGAGCAGAACACTTCTTGAGGCACCCTTGGTACTTGGGTAGAAGGATGACATGAACCGGCATATTGGTCATGGACGATGAGTCGGCCAGCTGCTGGGATCATTATTGACACAAAGCCCAGTCTTCTCTTATTACGCATCTGCGGTGTGGAGCCCAAAGTGCTTCCACTGAGTGCCTTTGCCTGTTCCCCTTTTTCTTAAAGTGTACTTTCTGTTGAGGTTAAAGGAACAATGCATGGTTGGGTTACACTAGAAGCCTCCTCTGCTCTGCCCCTCCCCATCTGCTCTTTAGCACCTGTTACCTCCAAAGGCTGGCACAGATTGGGGAACTTTTTGATCATTCAAAGAAAGGCATCACTGCAAAATTTGATCCTGTTCCCATTTTCAATAGATGGTGACATTTATGAAGACAGCATTCCTTAACTAGCATTAAAAATGGGATATATTATCTTGCAAATACATTTCCACTAGCATTTCAAAAACTAGACTTAAAAAAGCACTTTAGAATCTTTATTTTTATTAAAAAACAAAAAGAAACTGCACTGAACTGTCTGCCTTCACATATCAGCTCTTACTTCCATTGGCAGGTTGGTGCTTGTTTGCCACTCTCCAACCCAATCTTGTTTTTACAAGTGAACTTCTAATTAACTCTGAATAACCTTTGGAGTAAGACAGAATTTCAATAACTGTCATCTGAAACAAGCACCTTTGCTTACTGAGGAAGTCTAATATGCTGGACACAGAGAACAGGAAATTTATGTCTTAAGAAATAACAAGTCTATTGAAAATAAAGGCAAAAACAGCTATGTTTTACCAGAAAGACCTTCATGGAGTAAAATGAGTGGTATGAGGATGTAATTTAAATTGTAAACTATGCCATACAAATAAATTACACGCATGCTTTTGGGCATAATATAGATGACTCTTGTACGAGCATGCACAAGGCCACATCCTTTGAGATTCATTTTACATTTTGAGCTGAATTAATTAAGTAAAAGTAACATAATGTTGACTTTGGGATTTATCTTGCAGTTCAGGCCTTGGTTTATGTGTTCAATAAACCATCCAAAGGCAAAGAATTCAAGTGATACTTATGCCATGACCTTCTTACACACAATCTTCACCTCTGATCAGTTCATACTTACAAATGAAAGCTAATGAAATAAATGACATTCTTACAAAACCTTCCAAAAACACATGCCTCCCCATGTTTAGATAAGCAATGCATATAGAGTGATTTATATATTGATGTTGTTGTGAAGAATACCTGAACAAAACAATACTGCATTGAGAATTGGGGTTCCTAAAGTCCTCCGTTGTTGCTCTTTATTCATATTTGTGCCCTACTTCAGATGACTACACTGTGTTGTGACATCACACATCTACATAGGCTTCCCTCTCCCGGCTCACATTCCCACTCTCAAATGAAATATATATATATATATATATATATATATATTTAGGCTCCAAGTTATACCGAATTGTACCGTACCAAACCAGATTGGGCACAATATTCTGATCACTGTGGTTAAATTTGAGCTTATCATGAGTAACCAAAAAGAAAATATATATATAGATATAGATAGATATATATATATATGGATCAAACATGAAGTCATTCTGATAAATTGTCTCAGTCCCTTACATTTTCAGAATTTGATAAAATTCTAAAATTCATGTGCTTGTAGACAGAAATCAGACTGTAGACAGAATTACTTGATCAAGTTTTTCAGAAATCACATTACTATGTTCAGGAGCGCTGCCTGAAATTTTTTCCAATGAAACGATTTAAGGTTGGGCTCTTTCTTAAAGGAGACATATCATGCTGATGCATGATTTAATACTTACATGTAATATAATAAATTTGAAAACAAGACCTTACACCCCCTTAATTTTCAAAAAATGAGATATTGTATTTTTTCTGATATCCTAGAACGAGATTTGATGCCTCTGAAAATAGGTCATTGCGAGATGTCCGCGAGATGTCCGCGAGATTTAAATCGTTGTGACGACACAAGGTACCTTTCTTTTTATTGGAGTAATCTGATAAGACACTTCCTCCTCTGTGATGTCCGTTAGCCACAAAACCGTCACCAAGGAACACATTCGTCCAGCAGCATTATATAGATCCCTAGCTCACACTCACTCATTACCAGCTATGGCCTGTAGGGGGACTCAATACGCAGTCGCTGCTTTGAGCCTGCTGGAAAATACAGTAGAACAGGCCTGGCCAACCCGCGGCTCCCGAGCCTTATACGGCTCTTTGGCTGGTTTCATGCGGCTCTTACGGGGCTTTCACATGACAAGCGTCAAAAACGCTCAGCCTGGCGCTGCCATTCATTCCCTATGTGGCAAGCTGACTAGGTAAGCCGGTTTGAGTTGCACTGAAGAAGAAGAGTGATGTCAAACGCGCATGTGCGTGAGGTCATTTGAGTAGTAAACAATTTGTGTCACGTTCACTCTCAAAATGGCAGGGAAAAAAAGCACAGCAAAACGAAAATATGAAGATGAACACAGGACGTTATTAACATGATGATGTTTATGTGAGCCCATGAATGTGATGTGGCTCTTTGCAGTAACACAGTAAAAAAAAGTTGCTCTTAATCTCAGACTGGTTGGCCACCTCTGCAGTAGAAGAAGAAGGACAGGCTGGCTCAACCCCCGATAGAACTGACCAATCAGAGCACAAAGGGCTGTGACGTTGCAAGGTAACTGTAGGTCATCCTGAGATCCTCGTGTTTCAACGAGAGCTTCATAATGGCTTAAAATGAGGAATTTGAGAACGCTATTGTGGGGCAATGAAGGAACTAAATGACTTGTACTGAGGGCAGAAATGCTTTACAGGCATCCTAGTCTGGCATAGTGAAAAGGAGAAACAAGCATGATATGTCCCCTTTAAACCTGGTCTGCACAGATTCTTAAATCAAGCATCTGTCAGGCAAGTTGATGGATAAATTTAATGATATTTATTTAATTTAATGTTTCTTTAGTCAAGCTTATAATTAAAGTAAAGTAATTCTGTTTAAAGACACCAATAAACTTCAGACTGCAGTGAAAACACTCCAGCTGAAATTGACTCATTGGTGAGTTAAACTATTTACCAAACAAGACTACAACCACTTCAATTTCCCCTCCGAGCCAGCTGCCTGCTAACTTCCAGCCAGTAACCGGCCAACTTCCAAATGCCTAAATTCAACTAAAAACATGATAGCATTGCATTTGCAGGGCGCCTCAATGAGATGGTGCTTCCCTTACAAGATTACATGGCCTCAGCCTTTCCCATGGTTATAAGAGTAACTACTGAATCAACAGAGAGGAAGCTTGAGACCACAAATTCTCACAAACACAACCTGAAGTTTACAGTTTAATACTCTCAGGCTCCATCTGGAGGCTGGAGCCTATCTCAGCTGACATTGGGCTAACGGCAGGGTACAAGCTAAGCTGGCTGCCACTGATTGCAGGGCCACGTATTGAGACAGATGACTATTCATACTCACATTCACTTAAACCAATTTGGTCCCAGCTGACCTCATGAGCATGATTTTGGTCTGTGGGGAGAATCAAGTGCCAGGAGAGAACCCAAACATACATGGGGAGAACATGCAAACTCAGAAAGGTCCTGACCAGCGTGTGGATCAAACCAGCAACCTTCCTGCTGTGAGGCACCTGGATTAAATGTTGTACCATCGTGCCACTCCTTTTTGGTACAGCAAAAGCATCAGCATCAGTAAAAATATACATCCTATAACAAATGTTCAAAAAGGCCTCTTTTTCAAAATACAAAAGCCTAAATATTACCTTTTTTAAAAAAAATAGTCATTTTTTAAAGGTGCTATGAGAAGTATCTTTTTCCGGCGACATAAAGACTCTGCTACCCATGAGTATGTGCGGCGACTGTTGTAAAGACGTGACCCAAGCCAAAGCGTGTGTTTGTTGTGATGCTAATAAATACAGCTCGGACCTTCCTCAGAACTCTGCATTGCTTTACAACTTCTTTTTTCAACAACTTACAGGATGCAAAGCGACAAGGTAATGTATCTTTTTCTAGTTACGTAGCGGTAGTTTTTGATGTGTGACAACAAGCAATTTTTGGAAAACTTAGTATCGTAGTTTTGTAGCCGGCTATACATCCCCACTTACAGCCCGGTGCTCTAAGACATGTCCGAATAATATAAATTTGCTCTGGTTTTAATTGTCTTGTTCCAGAAGTTGAGTATCCAGGCCAGTCCAGCCCTGTCCGACCCGACCGTGAAGCTAAGGAATAACATTTATAGATAACCTGTTTTGATGCTATAAAACTCATCTTAAAGTGTGTATTTCAATCAGCCAAATATCTAAAAGTGAGATTTTTTTGTAATTACTTCGAAACTCTTCATAGCATCTTTAAGCAAAGAGAATATAAAAGACCCATGGCAAAAAATAAGACATTGATATATATATATATATATATATGTATATATATATATATATATATATATATATATATATATATATATATATATATATATATATATATATATATATACACACATATTAAATCAATACATCTTTAGGGACCTTTAGAATCTTCCTAACTTGTCCCCCTGTATGGTGCTCCTCAGCATGTTTGAACATCATATCAGATTATTACCATAGCCAGATCTTTCCCATTTATCACTTTATTGGTGGACTTGCTTACTGGCTTATTGCTTTTCTTCATCAGATTGATTTTGCTGTACAACAGATTACTTCAACTGCACAACAAACACAAGAACGCTTCAAATGGGTTGGTTCTTTATTCTTCTAGAAAAACAACACAGCACTGCACTATGCTGCACTTTTTTCCAGGTTCTATAAAAAGGCTGTGACTAATATTTACCCATTTCACTGTCCTCAGGAGAGATCTATGAATGAAGTTATGAGAAGCTTTGTCACTGAATTATCTGATTCTTGTAATTATTAAGATTGAAAATCTTTAAAAAATGCTCAAATCCTGAACTTAAAGTTTATTTTGCTTCTCCATGAAAAAAACTAAATCGTTTAAATAACTATCAAGCATGGCAGCGATTACAAATAATCCAGTTATAGCATTTTTCTTCCCCTCTCATATCCTAAATTCATCAACGGCCGGCTCATTTATTTCTAGTCGGAGTATTTCAGCTGTCTCCTCTCAGTGATTTATCCCAGATAGTGAACCTCTCCCGTCTCATTTGGCTCGCTCTCGGCCCCATCTTTGTTCAGGCCACGTCTTGAAGGCTGAACACGGCTGTACTGACACTACGAGATGAGAAGAGAGCACAAAGCCTCAGCTAATTAAAGTAGGCAAACTTTGGCGGCCTTGTCTCACTCTCATTGACCTTTATCAAAACACTGGCATTCATGTCGTGCAAATGCTGGCACACTCCGCTGAAAGCCGTGCAGGGGAAGAGAGGTAAACAAACAAAGCCTCATTAGTTTGCACCGGAGACTGTCCTATCACCTCCGTAATCTGGTGACGCTTTCCGCTGGAACAAACCCGGCCATGTGGGATTTCAGCTGTGGATGAGTTAAAGAAAGGATCACTAATATCAAGACACAAGTGAAATAAACAAACAAATGAAAAAACGAGAAGTAAGCACATGTTCTGATATGCTTGATGATGTGACCTTCAAGCTCACCTGAGGGATACACAAACTTGTTACAAAACAAGTTCGACATACAAAACTTAATGAACAGACTTCATTTAGTCTGGCTTAAGAGATCCAGCTAAACTGTGCTTAAAAATTGGTAATGAACTCCTAAACCAACTAAGGGATTTGCAAGTGGTTAATAACAAATGATCAGAGCAAGCATGATGTAACTTATAATGATAATGGGTGATCAGTGCATATATCATAAACAAAAGAATTTAAGGGTTTTGCATATGTGCAGAAACAAATGTTGGAGAAACCAGCAGATAAAAAAAAAGTTTTTGGATGTTAATGTGGAATTCAGGGGTTATTATCTTTATTACAGGGTGGCCATTTGGACAGCTGTTCACCCTTTTCACACAAATTCATCCATGAAACAAAACAGAGGGTTACTGTTACTGTTGTAAAACTAAATGAGTCGGTTTTCTAAACTGGTCCCCTGTCCAAACAAATAAACAAAAAAAGGAGCAGCTGAGGCAGGCGGAGCTGAAAGGTGTCTTTTCTTGACTTAGACACTGGGAAACATTTAACTGTTTTTCTTCTTAGCTAATTGTTATTTATTGAAGACACGATAACCAGTAATTACGTCTATTTTTTGCTATCTATCTATCTATCTATCTATCTATCTATCTATCTATCTATCTATCTATCTATCTATCTGAGGTGCCTTTTAACAGCTTTTCACCCTTTTATCTACAATTTATCCATGAGAAAAAAAAACAACTGACTTTTGATCATTTCCTATGCTTTTGGGATGTTTCATTCAAAAATGGTTTCTAATTTTAGTCTTCACATATTTCATACACTAAGCTTTGAGTATAGAGTCTGAATAAAATAAAATAAATAAAATAACTTCTCTTGCCATGAAAATGGCAAAATGTCATTCACTGATTTAAAGAGGCTAAGAGCTGACCATCTGGATTAATCTGAGTTATGTCCAAAACATACTTATGTTTAATCAAAGCACATAACCTGATGTAATAGCGAATCTAGTATTTTTTAAGGTGCTCACATAAAAAATATTGAAAACATGGGATTGATGTCTTCATTATTAATTTTTGGCGTTACAGCACAAACAAATCTACAAGTTGCACCTTATCATTCACGCTGAAAATGTCTGTTTGCTTCAAATTCATTTTATATATTATTCCTGACATTCTCTGTTCAGTCAGCGTAGTCTTCTTGACAACCTTTCGGGCCTCATTATTCGTTATGCCTTTATGCTCTGATTTACTAAACATTTGAAACAGATGCATAAGAAAAGGTTCAGATGGCGGTTACTTCTGTTTGCCAGGATTGCACCGTGTCTGTGACAATTTCTTAAGATGACTCAGACGCAGATGAAAAGCCTGTAAGGTTAAACAGAGGTCTCCGAAAGCTGGAACTCATTGACTGAATAGTGGGGTAGACTGTTTGGCAGCTGATTAAGGATGGTGATTAAAGGTATATATAATAAGAGTCTAATTAAGGTAATGAGGTGCAGGTGTGTGGGTGACTGGGTAATGATGGGAAAGAAAAAAGAAACTACTACCAGTTGGCAGTAATTTCCTTTTTTTAAATATGAACCAGGGAAAGTGCTGAAATCTGCATTTCTACATTAATCTAAAATAACCCATTTCCACTGAAAAAAAAAAAGGTTTACAGGTGGGCTTTTTTGAGTCTAACAGTATTAAGTCAAACAAATAAGACTGGTGAGCAAAGATTATTTCTTCTTCACTGCTTCATTTCTGAGCGCTGTGACACCAGTTCACATTTGGGAAGCCATTTTTATTACAAACGTTTTTTGCTGCTCTGTTGCGTGTTGTATTTTTATGTGTGGTGTGAGGTTCAAGGCAATAATTAATTCTTCAGCCACAGTGGTGGCAACCACTATTGTTCATCTAAGGAGCTAACGGGCACATCAGCTTGGTTACACATTTATGTTGTAGAATCCAAAAGGTCCATAGTGAATTTTGGGAGAAAGTGTACAAAATTTAGGCCCTTTTCACGTGGAGATAAAAACATTTTTGTTTTTAAAACATTCCATGTAATGACAGCTTGGTCTTATAACTGTTTCCATGCATACAAAATCATTGAAAACACTACAGTACATATGCCAGGCCTGTTGGTCTTGCGCTGAGGCTGTCAAAGAAATCCAGAGAAGAAGGCATGGGACGTACGCATACGTCATGAGAAATGTCAACAATCACTGGTGAATGCTGTCCTTCATGTCCTCTTGTTGCTCACAGTGATCGCAGAGGAGCAGAAGATGTTGCTGTTAAAACGGTAACCGGCTCAGTAGCTTCTGCAGCACAAACACAACACTGTAATAAGATGTAATTTCTGTTGCTGTCAAGGTTTGTGCTGTAAGGGATATGTGGCCAATGATGCCATCATCTCTGAGACTACAACTATTAAACTCATGGATTTCCAACCACACTTAAAGGGACTGTGAGGAGTTTCTAAGTAATTCCAAAAAAGTCTCACTTTTAGATATATGCCCGATTGAAATACACACTTAAACATCAAAATAGGTTATTTATAAATGCTATTCCTTAACCTTCCGGTCGGGTCGGACAGGGTTGAACTGGCCTGGTTACTCAACTTCAGGAACAGGACAATTAAAACTAGAGCAAATTTATATTATTCGGACACGTCTTAGAGCACCGGGCTGTAAGTAGCCATATATAGCTGCTACAAAACTACGATATTAAGTTTTCCAAAAATTGCTTGTTGTCACACATCAAAAACTACCGCTACGTAACTACGAAAAGATACATTACCTCGTCGCTTTGCATCCTGTAAGTTGTTGACAATCCCGAGTTGACAATCGAAGAGGATGCCCCCAGTGTGAGCAGTTATTTAGCTCCTGTAATAATCAATTTATTTGCATTTCTGACTGGGGTGTGTCGCTTTAGATCAGCTGTATACATCGTATTGTTAGACTTATATTTACAAAAATGCTGCCATAGTGATAATCACATTCTTCATGTGATATTTGTGAACAACAATGCAGGGCGTGCTAACAACAGCTAACAATAGCCTGGTAGATGGGGATGTTTTTTTCCGACTTCAACTGGAACGCCAGTAAGTCGGAGATGATGTCGTTCCCAGTTCCGAGGTTACTGGAATGCAGCATCACGACAGTCGCCGTGCGTGCTCATGGGTAGCAGAGTCTTTATGTCGCCGCAAATAGACTCTCCTCATAGCACCTTTAATTTGTGCCATAAATTTGTTATCTTTGTATATTCATGAGAAATTGCAGCCTTCGTGTTATCAACATTCTTCATATTCTAAAAGTTGGTGTTTTGACCACGAGGACAGACTTGAGGTGGCCCTCTTTTTGCCCTTTTCAGCTCCAGGTCAGAAGCAACATAGGCTGTGCGTTGAGCTAAAATGGCACCAACACAAAGGGGCTCTCGCATGACAAAGTTAAAGCAATGCAAGTACAGTGGACAATCATTTGATAGTGATTTATTTTTTCCCTTTCAGCCTGTTTTTTTTTTTATCAAAAATGCACTAAATTACTTGGAGCTATTTGCCCCTGTAGAAGCAATTTACTGTCTGGCTTTTGGATTTCTTAACACAGCTTGTCCAAACTGAATGCAAGTGTCAGAACTGCACAGTTTATTTTAACATTTATTTAATCTGTAATTCTCTGCCTTGTTCTTTCTCTTTTAAGCTGTAAATCATACACCGGGGGAGGTCCAAATCTTCAAAGATAGAAATGGGATGGTCTCTGGGGAAGTTTAATTGACCATTATGTGGGGGGTGCAGTGTGTGAATAATGTTATTTTGCACAACTCTTTAATGTTGGTAGACATTTGAGTCAGTCTTGTTGCAGTTTGTTTAGGAGTGATTCCGCTTGGTTTGATAGAAATAAAGTTAACAGATCAGTGTACATTTTGTGCTGAGAAATCAATGGTGAAAGAAGTTTCTGTTCTTATAAAAACCCTTTATCGATCAGATATGGTCAACATCCATTTTATAAGGAAGTAGGAATACCTCTGTTTGTTCCTGTTTACAAATGAAACCCAGGGAACCATCCGTCTTCCATACCCTTCTTCCTTTGCGGGATCACGGGGGGTCTCTGGCATCCTGCAGAGTCTAGCATAAATAAGCATACTCCCATGGGCTGTTTGGAGTATCCAATACACCTGGCCTACATGACTGAACTGCAGGAGAACCCAGAGGAAACACTCACAAACACGGGAAACATGCAAAGTGCATGCAGAAATTTCCCAGTCGGCCCTGCTGTGTTCAAACCAAAAGCCTTCCTGCTGTGAAGGTAACCACTGAAGAAATTTCATGATGTGGTTAATACTGGGGAAATAAAAAACAACATTCTGGAGCTCACTCAAACCCTGAAATGGAAAAAATGAATAAATGGGATTCATGCTGTTGTATCTTGATAAATCATAATTTAAGCACAGACCATTCTTTGTGTTAACATCTAAAGCCTTCATTGTCATTGTACATTGAGATTTGTGGTGAAACTATAACAATAGAGCTACCAACACTATGCCTACATGCAGTCAGCAGTAAAAACACATACACTTCCATGGTGGTTTTGGAAATAAAACATCTGAAGAAAATTATTTAGTACAGCATTTTGTATTTAATACAGTTTTAATGCTGTATGATCCTTCAATATTGAGGGCCTGCAATCAACACTGTTTTTTCATGAAGTTTGTGTATGTGACTGTGTGCAGAGACCATACCTGAGCCTATGTTTCAACACATCAATACAAAAATCTACCGGTCTTATGTTATTCTTTTCTTGTGAATGTGATAGCTTAAAAATGCTCTTATTACAAATCATTGACCAACACCATTAACAACATTAAAGGGACAGTTCAGTTTCTTTTAAGTGGGGTTGTATGAGCTCCATATGGTCACTAACGACATAGTAGAAAGTTCTCTCCTCTCCATCAGTAAACCACAGACAGTAACCGCGGGAGACAAGAAAAAGACGCTAACTGGAAAGTACCGTACCAAACTCAAAGGGTATTTTCTCCGCCTACAAGAACTCAAATCAAAAAGTAATACCACAGTTTAAGAGTACGCTACATATGATTGTTTTAAGTGCATAAACATTTCGGAAATATAAAGTTTATCCGGACCTAGCTAACTCGTGTCGTGTGTCCCTCCGCTAAATCACTCCGCCACCCCTGTCTCAGCTGATCATGCAAGCTAGCTGCTTCGGATGCCAGTTGTAGCTTCGTGTAACTTTGATCAAGTATCGTAATTCTTCTGTTTTTACTGTAAATGGTGTGAGGAAGAGACGGTGCAGGAAATTAAAAAAGGGATGATTATGACAACACCGATCAAGTCCCATTCACTTTGGAGCTAAGAGGATACCTGTATGAACCGGAGTTTACAGAAGAAGAGCTGAAGATGGAGACAAACAGACCGAGAGGAAACAGAGGAAGCATCCACAGACACTGGACATGAAGAAAGAGTCAGGTCAAACATTTACAGTGATGTAAATGTTTGACCTGTGAGTACCAAGAGGAAATAGGTGATATGGACGGCGGTATTACTCGTCAAATAAACTTTCCTGCTCTTCTGAATCCTGGAGTTTTGTGGACATTCTTCAATTTCCCAATGATAAACTGGAAAAACGTCCCAAACCTAAAGTACCTAATGACAGTTTCTGCTTAAAGTAAGTAAAAATGATCTGTCAGAAAAAAATAAGCAGAGTAGAGGAGGCTGTTTATCATAACAGTGCAGACTACTTGTGTGTATGTGTCTCTCTCACACACACACATGCACACACACACAACGATTACTGTGTATTTGCCTGTAGTATACATATCTATCTATCTATCTATCTATCTATCTATCTATATATGTATATATATATATATATATACATACATATATATATATATATATATATATATATATATATATATATATATATATATACACATATATACATATATATATAGAGGGAGAGAGAGAGAGAGAGAGAGAGATGTATAGATCTGTACACACAATCTGTCAGGTAACAGGTAACGAGGGATGCATTCACTACGCGATGTAACTGCATGCTCTCGTTATGCAGAGGAATACGGTGAAAGCTGAGTTCTAGATGATGCACATCTGTTTCTGCATCAAGGGAAGCATCACAAAAACCCATCTCAGAAATATTTGATATATAATGTGCTTTCAATAAGTGTAAAACAGTCTCTGAGGCCGCTAGCTAACTACGGCCGAGTGATTTAGGGGAGGGACACACAACAAGAGTTGGCTTAGGTCCGGATAAACTTTATATTTCTGAAATATTTATGCACTTAAAAACAATTATACAGTCTCTGAGGCCGCTAGCTAACTACGGCAGAGTGATTTGGCGGAGGGACACACGACACGAGTTAGCTAGGTCCGGATAAACTTTATATTTCCGAAATGTTTATGCACTTAAAAACAATCATATGTAGCGTACTCTTAAACTGTGGTATTACTTTCTGATTTGAGTTCTTGTAGGCGGAGAAAATACCCTTTAAATCCGGTACGGTACTTTCCAGTTAGCGTCTTTTTCTTGTCTCCAGCGGTTACAGTCTGTGGCTTACTGAGGGAGAGGAGAGAACTTTCTACTGTATCTAATGTCCTTAGTGACCATATGGAGCTCATACAACCCCACTTCAAAAAAACTGAACTGTCCTTTTCAGCTTCTTTTTTTTTCTAATTCCAAGCTCCTCTGCCTTACTCACCACTTGATTTACACAGTCCTGTAAACCTTGCAAAGACTTTTGACTCTCAGACATTCTAGGTTTAGATGAAAAAATTCAGCCTTTCTTTATACTGTATGTGGGCTATGGATTTATTGCCCTTGGATTACCTTATGTGTCTGTTGTGTGTTCTTCTCATAACCAATACAGATCCCCTCCACAACCATAAAGTTGCTTTTATTTCCTTTTATGAGCTTTTTATTTTGTACAAAAGACATAAACTGGAGGAAACTATGTAACCAAAATATAAGGACCTAACCTAGTGTTTGTGAAGAGAAGATAAAGCAGACAAAAACAGAAGGCTGTGTAGGTTCAGGGTTATTTTTAACTATATGGTCTGAACAGTAGAAAAAAAAAATGCCAATAAAATGACTCACTCATGGTTTTATTATTCACTCATAAAGCTCTGAGAAAATGTCCCAGGAGAGTCGAGTCAGACAGGATGAGACAGTGTGTGGTTGTGATTTACAGCACAGCCTTTCACCTGCACTGCTCCCTCAGCACCCTCGCCCAGACTTCACACTGACCCGCAGCAGCCACCGTCGAGGATGAACTAAGAGGAAGAGATAACTCAGACTGGAAAAACTCAGACTGTGTCATCCAGTTTGAGTCAGTCTGGTCATCTGAGAAGTTGAGTCATTCTCTTAGAAAGTGATACTTCTAACAAGTCAAAGGATTTAGACTTAAGTTTTCTCTCTTTACATCCAAGCACTTTTTCCTCCTCGTATATTATCATCTTCTCTCTCAGACTTTTCTTACTACTCCTTACTCCTCACCTTTAACAAAGAAGTCAATGCCAGACTTCAAATGTCCCCATGCCCCCAAATAAAGAAATGTTCATGTCAGAAAATGTGGAAGACCAAAGTACAAACCCTAATTCCAATGAAGTTGAGACAGTGTGTAAGATGTAAATAAAAACAGAATACAATTATGTGCAAATCCATTTTCTTTTATATTCAGTGCAATACATTACAAAGACCTGGTATCTCATGTTTGAACTGAAAACTTGACTGTCTTTTGAAACTGTATACTCATTTTGAATTTTTTGCCCTTGACACGATCCCAAAAACAGCTGCGACATGGGCAAGTTTACCACTGTTTTGCATCACAACACTCAATAAGCATTTGTGCACTTAGAACATTAATTGTTGAAAGATTGTTGGTTGAATTCTTCCTCAATATACAATTTAAGTTGTTCAACAGTTTGTGGTCTCCATTGTCATATTATGCGCTTGATAATGGGCCAACAATTTTAAATGGGTGTCAGGTGTGGACTGCAGCCAGGCCAGCCTGGTGCCTGCACTCTTCTACTGCTCTTTGCAGGAATGTCCCTGAAAAGACGTGGCTTGGATGGCAACATACTGTATGTTGTTCTAAAACCTGTGTGCACCTTTTCATTTTAATGGTGCCTTACAGATGTGCAAGTTACCCATGCCATGGGGTACTAACACACCTCCATACCATCACAGAATGTGGCTTTTGAACTTTAGGCTTGTAACAGTCAGGATGATCCTTTCCCAATTTTGTCCGGAGGAAACAACATGCATAATTTCCAACAAAATCTGGAAATGTGGACTCATCAGATCACAGCATACGTTTTCACCTGGCTTCAGTCCATCTCAGATTAGCTCAACCCAGAGACTGTTAGCATATGTGGATGTTATTGATATATTGACTTTAACTTTACATTTGAGTTTTATTTGCACTTGATGATGTTGCAACAAACTTTGCTGAATGACAGTTTTTTTGTGTTTGTATGCATACTAAAGAACTGTCAAGCTAATTTAGGCAGTTTTTGAAGTTGTGGGAATGCTTTGGAGAAATGTAACCTAAATCTGAGCACCAACAAATCCCATACAGAGTCTCGTGTGGGTTTTGAGACAGAGTCTAGATAAGCCAACCTGAGTTTGGATCAAATGTTTATTGCCTTGGGAATGAGAGCAGAATTTTTTATTGGTTTGATTCATTTTACATCCAAAACACGTTTGTTGCACCTTTTGGCATTCTTTTTATGCAGTTTAAAACAAACAGGAGTTATTCAGCAGTGCATATTATTCTGTGATTATTTTTCTTTTAAAAAACTTCTGGGTCTGTGTTCTCCTGACAGAACCTTTCTTATTTTTATATTTTCAAGGTTGTTTTAGAATTATGCCTAGACTTAAAAAAACACTGATGAAAGAAAATGACATATTTTGAGCTCATTTTGTCTTGCTTATGGGGTAATGAGAAAACACTTTGGCCGCTCTATTATGCTAGAGAGATGAAATCCACAAAACAGTTGCAACACAGTCTCTTCAGGGAACGTTTTTGTGAGAGGATGGGAGCTTCCAAAGTTGCTGTGAATGGAATGAAAACCTTGTATAACAACTTGGATGGATTCAATAAAAATACAGGAAATAAAAGCTTCTGAGTGTGTGTAAATATGGAAAACGGACAACACAAGACAGCACATGTGCACTATCTTCTGATTTCCGATGAAAAAAATGGGCCCAGAGTGAAAGAAGTCTTAAGTGTTAAGAAAATGAGAAAAAGAAGGTATTATTCTAAATCTCCTCTAATGCCAATAAAGCCAATTGGGGGGATAATTTCCTTTTAAGACATCATTTTTAAGGGCTTATTAGAGCAGCATGCTGGCTCTGATGCCTCATACTTTTCTGTGTGGGGTTTGCGAGTTCCTCATTATCTCTGCGGGTTTCCATTAAGACCACAGACAAATACTCTAGAGGTCCTTGGCCAAACATTAACTCAAAACTCAAGTTGAATCCCAGGGTACTGCACAGTCACTGCCCACTTCGCCTAATGCTGCAGATGGATTCAACACAGAGGGAAAATTCTCAGAGGAGGACTTAACTTTGAGTTTGGATGTTGGCAATATGCAACCCTGCATTTCTTACATTAGAAAAGTTTAGCTGTAATAAAATGGCAACATGGACGACACAGTGGTGCAGCAGGTAGTGCACATGCCTCACAGGAAAAAGACTGCTGGCTTCATCCCCATGTCTCTCCTCAGCAGTGTTGTGTGTGACGCGTTACACACAACACTGCTGCCCGTCTTGGCCAGGACACTCTTGCAAATGAGATTTTCAATCTCAATGAGGCTCTCCTGGTTAAATAAAGTTTCATTCATTCACAAAGTAACGGGTAACAGTAACAAAACTACTTTTGTGGGTAAAAAGTAAAGTAATGCACTACTATTGAAAATTTGGTTACGAAATGTAGTTCCTTTTTTAATGCAGCACGACGTTACATTTCTCCTGGACAGATCTAACACTGAAGCTGCCTTCTCAGCTTCAGTGTTAGATCCAGTATAAGTCCACTCGTTATAAGCGTCTAAAGGCCGAAAATTTTGTGAGTCACAGTGGGGGGTCGTGGTTCTCTGGGCTTGTTTCTAGATGTGAAGTTGCTTCTTGGGGCTCTTCAGTCTGTGTGTATCCCCCTGATTACCTTCCAGCTCCTAACATAAAGGAAAACACGACTGCAGTTGGCAGTTTGTCAATTTCCTCGTTTCCTGTTTATATGCACATGGCACATGCTCCAGAGCCAAAGTTGCCAGGTCTGCTTGTTATAAGCGACGGTCTTTTCTTGAATAGAAACTGAGCGCTGTGATATTGAAATGTAACGTAGACGAAAATTAACACACTTTATGTGGACTCTCTTTTTAAAAAGTAGTATATCACATTAGGAAATGAAATAACTGGAGGTTGCTTATTTTGGGCTTGTTTTTATTGACCATGTTGCTTATTTCAGAAGCAAAATGTGGAAACACTGGGCAGGAGCTCTCATTCCATAGGGTATGTGACATTATGTAAAATAAAGAGCACAAAAAACTGTTATGTTCTCTGTAGTAGAACTTTTTGTCGGCCTACACATTTAGGAACAGATATGGGGTTCTGTCCACGATCAAGCAATGTAAAAGTAATGGGAAAGTAACTTGAAAAGTTACTTTTCATAGAGGGTAATTGAGTAAAGTAACAAGTTACTTTTTTCAGAAGTAACGAGTAACAAGCAAGCACTACTTTTTAAAAGTAACTTCCCCAACACTGCTCCTCAGGCACTCTGACTTCCTCCTCCAGATCAAAACATTAGGTCGATTAGTGATTCCTAATTGTCCTTCTGTCTATGCAGCCCTGCAATTGGCGGGCAAAGAGTTAAGGGTGTACTCCACCTCTAGTCCAATGTCAGCTGGGATAAGCTCAGCCCCCCGACCCCAACAGTCATAAGCAGTATAGATAAATGGCAACTCCCTTCTAGTTCAGGAATATTACTTAAAATGTTTGTTCACTCAGGAAATCAAACAAAGAATTAATGTATTGTTTAAATTATTATAAATGTGTAATCTTTTGTTTTATCAAACTGTTGTTTTCCATGCACCAATAACCTCATCTCCTAAGGGCCACTCTTTCATGAATGGGAACAGAGGAGGCTTTTAACTGAGCTTTTAGACAGAGCCAGTGTGTCTCTTTGTCTCTCTCACATCAAGTCGACAGAAATCCAATAATTTCGGAGTCTCATTAAGTGTCTGCAATTTACCTGCTGTAACGTGTCAGGAGCCCATCTGCAGAGAGAGGCTCTGAGCACACAGAGTCTGGAGTGCTGCACGATCTGCACCCGCCGCAGCAGCAGTTATTGTTCATGCAGCACCTCACTCTGGTGCCCAGCGCTTCACGATTCTTATTCAGAGAGAGACCTTCTCACAGCTACCGCGCCTCCCATCCCTTTGCTTTGCCACTGACAAAAAAAGAGAGGAAATCAATGAAACCAAGGATCAATAGGACTCCTCCATTGCCAAGCCCATCTGCTCCCTTTTTGAAAAGATGATGTAAAGTTCAGCTGTGAAAATGGCTGCAGCCTGACAATAATGCCCCTCAACAAATGGATGTCAGTTATTATGGCAAAGCCTCCAATGAGGGTTTCAAAAACAAAGCATATATTTGACTTGGTGCTGTGTTTGCTTGGAATGTAATGGATGTTTTACTTCCTGAATAAAGTAAGAATTTTCTAATCGAAGGAGTCACAACCCCTGACCCAGGAAGACATTTTGTCTTGAAGACATAGTTTTCTGTTAGTGAAGACCAAAGCATTTAAACACTTGTCTGAAAAGTATTTGTTTAAAATGGACCACAAAAGAATATTGTGAAGAACTATAACAAAAGTGGGTATCATGTAGTTGTGCTGTCAGCCTGCCTTATACCATTTGTTCTTATTTGTCAAAACTGTTTCTGCTAGTGGTGAGTGACCTTACAAAGCAGCTGAATATGTCAGATTTTAAGTCTGTCATCTGAAACATACATCATGCAGTTTTCAGTGACTGGCAGAAATGTTGCTACAAATAGCACAAAGTAACTTAAGTACATTTTCCAGTAGAGTTGTTGAAGCTTCTTTTTTTTCCCGAGTCGAATGGCATCCCAACAAGCTACACACATCTCAGCAGCAGCATAATGCTCTGACAAATTGCAAAATTACCAAGAAAATAAGTTGATTTTCAGAGATAAAGTGGTTTGATGCACCTCTCAATCACGTCCATTCATTCATTAATGAATAGTCTACCGACAGCTTTAATCCTTTCATGAAATTTTTAACAGTGTTTCAGCCTGAAGTTAGTTGTTTCATTAACGGCCAAGCATTTTTCTCACTTTAAGTCTCACTTGGGGTCCACATTCAAGATTTCCTGCTGCTTAGCAGAAGGTTTTTTATTGCCGCCATAATGGAGGGATTCATGATTTGCTACATGGATTCACGTTGGGTGTTGGATGTATATATTTGTATATATATGTATAAGTATATTTTTATATATATGTATCTATGCATATATGTGTATCCATAAAATGAAAAGCTTCATGCCCTATTTTAAAATGTCTTGAGATAACACTTTTTTATGAATTGGTGCTATACAAATACCAATCAATCAGTCTTTATTTGTATAGCACCAATTCATAACAAGTGTTATCTCAAGACGCTCTACAAAAGAGCATAAAGCTCTTCCTTTTAAAGGGGACATATCATGCTTGTTTCTCCTTTTCACTAAGACTAGGATGCCTGTAAAGCATTTCTGCCCTCAGTACAAGTCATTTAGTTCCTTCGTTGCCCCACAATAGCATTCTCAAAATCCTCATTTTAGGCCACTATCAAGCTCTTGTTGAAATGCTCGGATCTGAGGATGACCTAAAGTTACCTCGCAACGTCACAGCCCTTTGTGCTCTGATTGGTCAGTTCTATCAGGGGTTGAGCCAGCCTGTCCTTCTTCTTCTACTGTATTTTCCGGCAGGCTCAAAGCAGCGAGCGCGTATTGAGTCCCCCAGAGCAGAGCAGGTAATGAGTGAGTGTGAGCTAGGGATCTATATACCCCTGCTGGACGGATGTGTTCCTCGGTGACGGTTTTGTGGCTAACGGACATCACAGAGGAGGAAGTGTTTTATCAGATTACTCCAATAAAAAGAAAGGTACCTCGTGATGTCACAACATTTGAAATCTCGCGGACATCTCGCAATGACCTATTTTCAGAGGCATCAAATCTCATTGTAGGATATCAGAAAAAATACAATATCTCATTTTTTGAAAATTAAGGGGGTGTAAGGTCTTGTTTTCAAATTTATTATATTATATGTAAGTATTAAATCATGCATCAGCATATGTCTCCTTTAATGAGTACACATATATGCATAGATACATATATACATATATAAAATAAAAATTGATTCATTAATTGATTGAAGTCCCTTAAAACTTCCCATTACAGATTCAACTTCTCAAATGCATTCATATTTAAAGGTAGGGTTTGAAATATTGCTTAAAATTGCCAACCAATTCAATATCTCAACGTCTACTTTTGTTGCTACATTAATAATGAACAGAATAAGAAATGTCATTGAAGTGAATATGTTCAACAGTGAATAAAGGTGATTAATCTTTGCTCATCTTTGTCTAATTTGCAAATAATCACTGTATCCATCACTCAAGATAAACTTTCTTTTTATGTCACATCTTCAGCATAAAGGACGTTATAAGTCATCAATCATGATTGACACATCAGGCTTCCTCATTTCTCTCTCCTTTGTAACTGTACTGTATGTAATGTGCGTAATTAAAATGTAATCAAAACAAATGATGCTTTAATTTTCTACTTGGGAAACATTTGTCTTGGATGCATTACTTATGAACCTTTCTTTCCTGAATGAGGAAATGGCATTCACACACGTACTCTTTTCAATCCAATCCCACACACAATGCTCTCAGGGCAGCAGTCTGAACCAGAATGACCCTGTCTAATTTTTTTCTCTGCTCTTATCCCCCTCCGGCTCAGACTACTTCCTGTGTCTCCTCAGACAAGCTGTGTAAAGATATAGCAAAATGGCGATAGGTGATTGATTGAATAAGCCTCCACATCCCTTATCTTGACTGATTTCATCACTGCATCTAACCTGACGGGCAAATCTCCATATCTATAAGTATGGAGAATGAGCTACAGGTGAAAACACCACTACATTTATCACCAAACCCTCCATCTTCCCTCCCCTCTAAGTTATTTTAACCCTTTTCATGCATGGTGTCTACTATAGTATACAGATATTTGGAATAAATTTTATACCCTTGACTTTGCAGTACCATGTCCAACTACTAGTTGGTGAACTCCCAAACCCTTATCTCAAGTTTCATATAAATATTTCTTTGCACTTTTTTTTTTCCATATAGAGATAATGCATCCAAAATCCAAAACAGACGACAAAGGGCAAATTTGGTATTTAGATTTCACATAATTTTGTATTTTTTATTTTAAATTTTGGTATAATTCACAATTGATTAAACAGCCATAATAAATATGCTTAAGATTTTGCTTTTTCTTTTATTTACTCATAATAAAAGTTTGTTGTGGATCTTTATTAAGTTCCACTCAATTACTATATTAATGCACGGTGAAGTGGACAGATGTAAAACTATTTCAAAATATAACACTGAAAGAAATTACCATGAATTTTAACTTGTTTGAAAGTAAAAAGCAGCATTGAAAAAAGTATTCCCCTGTGATTTAACAATTCATGCATGAAAGGGTTAATTGCCATCAGACAGAATAAACATTGTCTGCATGCTAGCTACTGAAGAAAATGATTTTTTTAATTACTAGCCACTGAACAAACTAGCGAAAGTTTTGTTCTTGGTAATTTTTGTTCACACTATTAAAGCTGACATCATCTTTGTGACGTTAACTGTGACCTCTTAAGGGTGCTCTCACACCTAACATGTTTGTTCCAGTCCAACAAGGAAAGAGACCATAGAGTGTTTGGAAATGGGCAGAACCTTTCAAAAGAAAATCTGGCAGGGGACTGGATAATCACTTCATCAGTCACCTTCATTACTGGCATATCAGATAATGTAATAGGGAAGTGCTACTGCAAAGGCATTAAAACCAAAATGCAAGCCACTAGGTACAACAAACTATCCCCCAAACATGTCGACAGTGGAGTAAAATTACAATTTCTATTGAGCAATACTTTCAGCGCTGTTGTTTGATCTCCATTTTCTTCATCAAAACCTGTCAAAAACTGAACATACATATTCTTACAATAGAGAAGTTTGTCGTGTTAATATTTGTTTTTCATTTACGAAAGAAATGTGGCCTGACCAAGCTGCTCATGACGCTGCTGGCATCTCTGCTAATCTCTACATGAGTATTTACTTCCTGCTGTTGTCTTGCTTGTATCTCCCACCTCTTCCTGCTCTAAAGGGCGCTGATTGGGTCGATCCACTTTGGGCCTCTCACAGTCATTGTTGATTGGAGCTTGGCAAGATGGATCTGCCTGATCATAGACACTGAATTGGGCAGGTCCAGCTGCTCAAAGAGAGTTAGGTTAGCTCAAGAGACACACAAGTTCCTACATATTGTTATTTTGATGTACGACTCTGCTAGTCACTTTGTTGTTATATTTTCCTCACGTGCGCTTCAATGCTTTCACCAACAGTCCATGTCATTGTAAAGTGCATTCATTAATTTACAAGCCATTAAACTGTCAGATAATTGGATCAAAATGTATTATCATCTTGTATAAAATGTCAGCTCAAACATGCCATTAACACATCACTATAAACACACAGAGCAGGTTTCCATTAAAGAAATCAAGGCTAAATTATTGGATTGATTTCCTCCTTAGCTGTTGGCCTTTTCCCTCCGTAGCCTTGTTAAAACGCCTCCTTCTTCATTCTGGTTACGGACTTTGAAGACAGACAGTACAGATCAATGCTTGACTCCTCACTTTAACCTTGGAATGTCATTAGTGTCTGCACATTAAAGCCAGGCTTGACTTGAGCTAATTTAGCTAAATGAGGATATCTCCCAGCTGGGATGGAAAGATGAAGGAGAGGACAGGCAGCATGACTTTTCTATCTGGACAGCCTATGGATACATCAGAAACTCTTTGGTTGCACATGACACAATTTTTTTTAAGTCATCTCGTTTTTAAGGTACGGTGTTCAAGGGCATGTATTTTTCCATGTTGGATTGATTTTGGCAGACTATTCTGTCCAGTGAATTCTAAGAAAATAGAAATAAATACAGTCACAAAAGCCCAAAATTCTGACAACAGTCTAACATGACAGCCTTTGGAAAATATTTTCACTCAACCCTTCAACCAGACCAGTGGACCATAACTTTCATGTGGCATGTGATTCTGAAAATAGAAGCTTTGTTTTAGGAAGTGAGACTTTATCTTAAAATTTCACCATATAAGGTCCACCTCTTCATATCATCCCTACCTCCATTGTGGCTTTGGAGGGGATAGGTTTGACTTTAAGATAACGAGAGTGCTTCCACCAGCTCCACTACGCTGTGCCTCTGCTCATTTGTAGTCCCTCCAGTCCAGATACCTCTGCAGCAAATTTGGAGACTGTAAACTGTATCCAAGCAGAGGCACAACTGGCACAGACATAGAACGAATGGAAATCCAGAGATGAAGTCTTCCTGCAAGATGGAAATTAATGACATGACAACTAATGTTTACATGCTGGCTGTGGTCAGCAAAACCTGTAAGCTACGTCAACATGTTGGCTGATGTTTTTGAACCCAGGAACTATTTTGGTTCAGATATGAGTTACCTTTTTAAGCTAAGTGACTAATAGCTCTCTTGACTTGCAAAAAGTAGCATCTAATTGACCATGTTTACACATCCCCTGAGTCAATCTCAGCCCTTCTCCAAACACTGTCTATGGGCCCCTTTCCAGATGGACTAAAGAAATATACTAAAAGGGTCCATCTAATGTGCCATATTAGTCCAGACTGCCTACAAGTAACACATTGCAAAGCTGTGCAATTTTTCCCTTTTTCGGTTTTCCTCTCTGTTGCTTGTGTTGACGCATTTAAGATTGACGAGTTGCTAGGGGATTTTCTTAGTTTTCTTTGGCATTTTTCACTCAGAAGAGTTTATTTACCTGTTTAAAACATTGTAAATGGTGAGACATACATCCATATGTGTCAGTTAAGTATTAAACTTCTACTTTCAACACTGAGGAAGGATTTTTATTTGGCCAATACTGTGCATGTATAAGCCTTTGAGTTAAGCAGTCATCACTTCGGAGCGCCTCATGTCTGTCTCTTTTCCTGTTCAATAAAAACACTGGATATTAGGGATGGGACGATACACTCACGAGACGCTACACCTCAATATGCCCAGGACACGATAGGATATGCTGCGATACAATATCAAAGAAGTAAAAAAGAAAAAATATTACTGTGTAATTACAATTTATCTGTTTTTGTCTGAGTTGCACACAGGAAAACACAAGGCCTAACAGGCCAAACACAAACAATAACACAGTAACAATAACACAGTGTATGCTAACGAGCTGTAGGCTCGTTTTCGCTGTCTTCGTCTTTTTTAATGAGAAAGCCAAAATACTGCCAGACGGATGACTTGTATTCAGGCGGAGTGTCCTCAGTTTCGACCTCATTCATCATTCGGCCTTTTTGGAGGCAAGGTTGTTGGTGCTAATGTTTGTTGTCGTCACTTCTGATCACGTGCACTATTACCGTACGTGATGTCTTTATTTCGCGATCCATTTTTTTCAAACTCGATGTGTTTCATCACGTACTGTATCGCGATATATTGCCAAACGATATTTCATTCCATCCCTACTGGATATATGCTTTTTATAGGGAATGTACTTTCCAGAATCAAATGTTTAACATGTAGTGTGGGCAGCAGGCATGTGACATGAAATACAACACAACATTTAACACTCACATTCAGTTATAGGACATGGTGTAACACTGCTCACAGGGACTCATTGACCATCTGACTCAATCAGGAATCTTCCCTCATTTAATGCGGTGTGTATGAACAAGATGAGTTTTTCAGTGTCACGCATATCCACCACAGATCCACCCCAGTTTGACACATGCATGTGGGTAATCTAAAATCAGTCTGGAGTACTGACTGTCCTCACAGACATTCTTTACATAGAAGTCTTTGTGCCTCCACCAGCTCCGTTCATCACATGGATGAGCTCCTCCAGCCTGCTGCTTTGGCAGACACTCATTACTGTCAGAGTAAGTCTTGATTAGAATAATGGGAAATTAATTTTTTTAAGAGGAAGGATACCCGCTCTTTATAGAGTCTTAATCAATTTTATAGATATTGTGTGAGAATTAAATGAGATGAAATTAGCTGCTTTATTTCAACTCTATCAATGAAAGCCTCCGTTTTGTACAACCACATTATAAATCCAGAAGCGCAAATAGAGGAGACGTGGTGATGTTTTCCAATGTAAATGTCCTCTTTCAATACAGCTCTTAAACAGGAGGTTATTTAAGGTGCATACAGCTTGTGGAGAATAGAGAGGGAGAGAAAATCCAGCAGACAATAATCTTTCACAGTTGCCATCACATGCCAGCTAATGATGCTAATGCTTGGTGGAAATAGCTGTGGCTGCCAGGTAATCACTCCTAAATAAATGACAATGTACTAGAAGTAAAAGAATGTCCTCACCTAACTGTGCTAAACACTTATGAGGAACAAGAATATTGATATGTCCTGCACTCAAGTATTGCAGTGTTTCATGGGGTGATACTGTATTGATTCTTTAGAGCACTGCATCAATCAATTATTTTATATAACAAAAATTAATGCCAGACAATGATTTTGTGTTGAACTTCAACCTCTCAGTCACTTCTTTGTTGCCATTTGACTCTCTCCCTCTTTATACTTGGCATTAGTAATACCCTAACTGGAACGGGGTTCTTTTTGGATTACATAGGTGTTGTCTAAAGGCACGGCACACAAAAGTTTGGACTGTGTTGGTCTAGATCAATGATGGCCAACATTGATTACTAAGAGGGTCTCATCAATGCCTGATGGCTGTATTTTTACACCATATCTGATACATTTGATGTGATAAAACTGCATATAAATAAACAAAAATGCAAATACAATGCTGTCATAAAAAGTGATCGTACCAACATTCACAAATTTTAAGTCACAAACACAAAATGAAATGCACAATAAAATAAGTCTGACAGAGAATTAAAGCCACTTTAAGCTGCTTTTTAGATGCTACAAAACAATGAGTGTTTACTATGTCTTCAGTGCAATGATTTTTCATTTCATTCCCTAAATATGGTATTTACTAAAACTAAACATTGCTTTCTCAAATTGGAACACATGATATGTAGCACAATAAGTTTCTTTTTAATAACTTGCAGAAACAAATCATTAACCTATAGTATAAACTATATCAGACTTTTTCTATTACATATCTTTATTTAAAGGATGAGTTTGGTTTCTACAGCTTTCACATTGTTTATAGAATGAAGTAGAACAATATACTCACCCAGAAGGCTTTCCTGATCCAAACAGTGCTTTGGGAGATATTTAGATCCAAAATTGAGCGGCGAACATCCGTATAATGGTAGCACATGGGGCATGTATAGCGCCGCTCCTAAAACTGCATTAATCATCCAAAAACTCATTAGTTTCACGAATATTTCATCATGGTCCGCTCGCGTGGATCTAAATATCTCCCGAAGCACTGTTTGGATCAAGAAAGCCTTCTGGGTGAGTATATTGTTCTAGTTCATTCTATAAACAATGAGAAAGCTGTAGAAACCGAACTTATCCTTTAAGTCTGATGATATTTTGGTTAAATCAATGAGGTATTGTTGATGATCTGAATGTAGTCCCCAGGCTGCCACGTGTCCATGTTAGTCTAGTTTTTGCCATAGTTTAGGATTTATAATCCAAGCACAAAGCAGGCACATATGATAATAGGGATGGATTATGTGCCGTGATTGTGCATATGTGTGTTTCAGGTGTTATTTGAAGCAAAGCAATGTCAACTACTGTTCCACTTAAATCCTTTTTATGTGCCACCAAGTGCTCAGAACTAATGTGCATAAAGCTTAATTCCTTACTTCACAGAAATGATATTGTTATTGGGAGGCAGTTAACCATAACTTTATTACCACCCAAAGCTGAAGTGAGTCTGAGGAAAGAAACTGCAATTGTGATATGATTAATTTGTTCTTCGTTAGGACGACATGCAAGCTCAGATTACTATGCCTTATCACCCTCCCTATTCACTTAATGTAGCATCTTGCTTTTCCTTTGTCGTGAGATCAAATCTGTACACAAAGGAACATGTTATGAGTGTGTGTCAGAAGATAAGTAAAAAACAATAGATTCTGAGACAACTGTCCGAACTGCACTGCTGTGATCAGTAGCAGATCTTAATGTAGCACTATGTTGATGCAGAGGGGGAGAAGATTGAAGGAAAATGAGACTGAAAATATATTTATGCTCAATGTAATTGTATTAAAGCATTCATCTTGTATTAGTATCCATAGCTTCTATATCCTGAAAAAAATTGAACTGTCCATCTGGTGTGCTTAAATCAATGTGATCTGCAAAAACATTGGCCACTCCCGTCTTCTGTTTTTGCAGCTCACTCAGCCCGTATTTTCTCGAAATCCACCTGCCTTGATTCCAGCGTAAATGTCCTCTTCTAAGTGATACATTCAGCTCTTAAACAGGGGGTTACTTAAGGTGCATGCAGCTTGTATCGAATAAAAAAACAACAGTGAATATCCTCAGCAGACCTTGTAGTAAAATCTATGTAGACATGCTGCTGGGGTTAGAAAGCAAATGTACTGTGAAAACAATGTGTCAGATGCACAATATGTCGCATTCTTTACATTTCATTGAGGAAATATTCCTGCCCCTGTTTCAGCACAGCTCAAATGCTGATGCTGTGCCTGTTATTCAGCTGCAGAAACAAACACCTTGATGGCAGAGGATTTACCTGTCTCAGTAAGTGTATTAAGAGGACCGATCTTATACTTGGAGATGACCTGTCATTGAATACAAATAGGAGACAAACAAAAGGCTCCAAGAGCTAAGGGTTTGTTGAAGTGCGGAGCAGAAACTGGAGAGACTGAGTGTGTGCACTTGGCAAGAACAAGGACAAACCATGGAACGTGCACTCCAATTGACAAGACTGCTTACTTGTGCTCTTAGACCTAACTATTAAGTATTTAAAGGAGCACAACTTCTGGTTTTTGCTTTAATCTGACTTACTTCCCTCTTTGAAAATAGAATTACCTGCCTTTACATGCAGAGCAAAAGTTGGGTTGTATCAGGTTCTTGACTAGAGTGGTGCAAGAATGAGTTCAAAACTGTGGAAGTGAGTTAGCATTTAACACTTCCTGGTGTAAATTCCCAAACTAAATGAGATTAAGAATATGTTTTTTGATAAATGAAATAGGGCTTTTGGTGAACACATGCAGATGCACATGAGACTTCAATGTCTAATGGAAAATACTAAAATGTATCTGATCTTGCCTGCGTTTGAACCTTAAACTGTTGTTGTGTGTATAAAATAATGGTTGCTTACTCACTGCCAACAAGGATGGCAAGCATTCCTGATCATTTTTAATAATCAGTGCTTCTCTTCTGCCACAGCCGTGAGAACCAACTTGATAAGGCTATTTGATCAAGAGGAAAATATCAAACAAAACATACAGCACGATGTTATACACTGGAGATATTGCAATTGCTCTAAGTTAAAGTACCATTTTGTATTTATATAGTAGCTTAATAACAGCTTTTCACAATAACTGATACGGCCTCACCTTAAAACCTCATGAAAAGTAGGTTTAAGATTATCATAACATAAATTTCATATCTTTTAATTTACTACAGAGCTTATTATTAGCAGTGATCCAAAAGTCCTGATAGATTTCAACAGTGCTCTTTTGGTTTGAGATCTGGGGAATGTGAAGGCAAACTGATCACTGTGGACTACAGTGTTGCATTACAGAAACCAGCTTCAGATGATTTGAGCTTTGTGACGTGGCACATTTCTCCACTGTAAGTACCATGAGAAGATGGGCACACTGGTCATGAAGGTATGGACATGGTCAGCAACAACACCCAGGTGGCTGTGTGGTTATAACAATGCTCAATTTTTACCGAAAGTGTTTACCTGACACATGAAATGAACAGTGAAATATCTTCATTGTACATCCCAAGTCCATCTGGGTAATATCCCAGTGATGGGAAAGGTTAGAAACTTTACAGAAAACTAAAAGGTGACCAAACAATTTTCCCGGCTGTCACACTCATTGACACTCTTTGGTTGCAAAAAAGCCTGGTCCTTTTCCAACTGAGAACAACTGTTCGATCTTGGAGCTTTGTAAGACGTATTGCCTGATGACAGACACAGCATTTGAGAAATCCAGCTGCACTGCAAGGTAACAAGAAGCTTTCTTCACAGCATTAAACCTCTACCATTACGCTGAACCATCAATACATAGCTGGATGAATCCATGTTTTAGTATTGTTTGTGCCAATTTCTGACCCTACTATCCAAAAATCATGACCTACCATACCAGGTCATTTTTCCATTATTATGTGAGCCTATGTGAAATGCCCATCTACTTGCTTCAACAAGACTTTTCCACCCAGAGTCCTGCTGCTCACTTTATATTTTCTCTTTTTTGGTCCATTCTCTGTAAACCCTAATGATGGTTGTGTTTGAAAATACCAGCAATGAGCACCCATTTACTTATATCCAATAAATTCATTAGTTGTTACTTAAGAAAGCTCTGAAAAAAATCCCCATCCCCATCTGTATGACAGAAAAAAACAGTAATAGCCCCATATTCTCTTAAATTATTCATATTTGCCACTTAAAAAATGTTCTAAACGTACCACTGGTTTTTGCATGAGGCTCAATGTCCCTTAACGAACAACATATTTTATCCTCAACTGCTGCTAGTATGCCTGTTTAATATGTATGTGGGGGTGGTTCCAAGGCTAAATCTATTTTCTCACTCATCTACCATTCCTACAGTGTGTGACATGTGGAGGGTAGTGATGAAACAACCTCAGTGGTTAAACTGATAAATAATAGTCAGGCTTTCTTAGCTCATTTCCCTTGATTGACTCGAGCTCACGCTTAAAGGGAAATGAACCTGGGCAGGAGTGACAAGCCCATTCAGTGTAATGCATTGTGGTCTTCCTAAGTCTTCAGATTTGTGCTTGCTGTCTGGAAAAAGCCACCATCCTCTGCCATAGGAGTGGTTAATGAAGTGTGTTCCCGGGCCTTGGTTGGCAGTTTGACGAAACCACAGAACGGAGCGATGCTTTTCCCCCTCCCTGGATAAAGGACAGGGAAGGAAGATGGCTATGAATAGGCTTATTTTTCTCCTGACATGTGGAGGCATCCAGCCTTTACCTTGCAGCTGCTTCACATTCTTTAATTGCAGATTCTGCCTTTGCTTGGAGAACAAGTAAGCTCTGAATTTTAAAATGATCCTTTTTTAAGTTTTGATATGAATGTTTGTGCTTTCTCTTATTCAGGATTATGCACTCCGAATTTTTAGTTACTTGGCTTACTCCTTAAATCTTTCTCTAAGATATGTAAAACAGAGAATCAATGGCATCTATCCATCCGTTATCTACACTGTTTCCTGCTTTAGGGTTAGAAGGGTTGGAGCCAAGGTATATCCTAAACAGATAGCTGCTGATAAACCAGGTCACATTAAAAGATGATCATTCATACACAAACTCGCTCTCAGGCACATGCTCATTGCTGCAGGCATCAGAGTGGTAGGCAGACATTATAAGAGTTATTTAGTCAGATGCAAAATTAAAACCGGTATGACAGGCCTAGTTAATGACCTCAAACATTCATTGTAGGGGTATATTAACCTTGCAGTGCAGCTGGATCCCCCTGATTAAATGTCTAAAATCAGGCAGATTCAATTTGCCAAGCTCTAATCAACAACTGTGAGCAGCCCAATGTACCACGGCCCAATCAGTGTTCTTGAAGAGGTTGGAGTGAGATGACAGCAGGAAGTGACTGCTCACAGAGAGATTAGCAAACATGCTAACAATCTCAGGAGCAGCTTTATCAGATCTGGAGAACATTTACTTAATAAAAGAAAACAGAATGAGCACTTACACCGTTTCTCAACAGGGAGGATATTTTCGTTCCTCTTATGAATTTTTTGGCAAGGTTGTTCTACCTTTAGCTTACGTTTTGTAATTTTACACCATGGCAGTAGTTTCTGTCTAGCACATTATCTGACTTACCCATAATGTAAGCGATTGACCTGCCAGGTCTGCTTTTGAAAGATTGTGCCCCCCGAACACTTTCTATGGGCTGATGCCCGGTGGACAAGGAATATATGTAATGGACCATCTGGTGTATCAGGTTAAGGATAAATCACAAAAAGTTGCATTTAACACATTTTAGCCAGAATGTGACGTAAAGGTGGCTTTAGTGTTATGTTGTTTTTTTTAGAAAAGATTATAGGGTTCTTGTATTGGTTTTTAAGTCTCGTAATGGTATTGGTCCTTCCTATTTAACTCATTTGCTTTTACCGTATCAGCCTAGTAGAGCCCTCATGTCTTCAGGTAGTGGTCTTTTAACTGTTCCCAAAGTTAGATCTAAAACACAACATGGTGAAACATCGTTTCATTATTATGGCCCCCATCTGTAGAATGCAGACTTAAGAGCAGCACCTGCTGTTCACATTCACATAAACAAAATCAAGACCGGCCTTTTTATTCCGGTTTTTAGGTTATTTTTATTTTACACTCTAAATCTGAATTAAATGTTTTTTTCCCTCCATTTTAGTTCCATAGATACTATTGTATGTTTTACCACTTTTTATGTATCTTCTTTTATTGTTTGGTTTTAAGACTATTTTATTCTAATCAACTTTAAGCGCCTTATTGTCTTTGTTACATCTTATCATGTTTTATCAGTTTAGTCTTATCTCCTGTTTCCCTCATTTATAATTCAAGATCGCTCTTCCTCAGTCATCTGTGGTTGTTTGAAGAGTCCTTAACTAGTGCCCCTGCATGTGTGTGTGACTGGGTGTGTGTGTTAAATGTGGGCTGGGAGGGTGGGCGTATTTCATTTTCTCATTCCTGACACTTATCTGCTTGTGTTCTTGAATGCACAGTACTTTTGCTAATAGCTAGACTGCTAACTTTACCATACTTAATGTTTTGAACAACACCTCCGATACAAAACTGTATTCCTAGAGGTGTGTTTCAACAGCAGACCTTTCATTTTTCTTTCATTAATTTTTGTGCAAAATGTCAGAGAAAAGCTGTAAAGGTTTTTTTTTTTTTTTTTTTAATGGCTTCAGTTTAGCTTAAGTGCGATTGAGATGACATGAGCAGTATGGCACCATCAATTAGAATGCATACAGAGTTTTCCAGTCGATTATTTGAAAATCAAATGACTATTGTCACATGGCCTAACCAACACATGAGTTCCTGTTGCTCATATTTCTTATGTAGTAAATAATTGTTCAGGTACAAAGGCATCAGAAAACACAGAACATCCCAGTCTGTTGTGTATGGGGCTGTATGTTACAGACCAGTCAGGGTGGCAGGTGGTCACAGAGGTGGTCTGGTTGGTGTAGCATTAAATGAGTACATGTTATAGTTTTAATAGGACTTTAGTTACCCCTCACTATCAATGACTGTCCTTCAGTGTTCTCCATCTCTCTGATTTCTACCAAAAGGTAGTCAGAGCAGCACCATGGTTTTAACGTTAGTGTTTTACTGGCCCAACTTCAGCGGACAAAACCGTTAAGGTTAAGTCTGCCCACTAATATATTGGGTTACTGGGGCATGTAAAAGTAATTCCCACATTAATCCAAGAGAGAAAAGAATTAGAGCTGATAAGGAGCAATCCTACTGGCCTTTGGCTCTGTTCTGCTCACAACTGAAGTGACAGGACAGCACAACTGACCCAGTGTTTACAAAATCTAAATATGTGCCTCTATGCTTAGTTAATGTGTGAAGCTTGTAGTTGCATTGTATGGAAAAGAAATAAAATCAGTCTAAGTGTGCTTATTTATCATTTCAACAATTTATGTCCAAAAAGAACACGATCATCATGTTTTCAACAGATATAATTGCTTCAGCAGTAATAAAGCATTTAGCTTGTTGCTTTACACCTTATCCTTAAACATCTTTCTATTAACATTTCTAACTCCAAGGGATACAAACAGTAACCCTCAACTTGTTTGGTAATCTCTCAGCAGCTAGAAGGGGTCATTTAACAAAATTGTGTTTGCAGGCTCAGTCTTTGTCCATCAATGGATGTCTTCAGGCTTAAAATGAAATTTTAATCCAGCCACTAATTTGAGTGTTTCTTTTGAAATTTTTTATTTGTGGATTCACAGAGATGAATCCGTAAAAGGCAGTTTTTCCCCCACTTTCTAAGAAGAAGATGTTTTATTTTCTATTCCTAGCACATTATCCTTCTGGTGTTATGGTTTAACTTGGTGACAGCAGGCTGGTAACTGGTGATAGCAGTGTGCTGAGTAAATATATCTTTTGTTTAAATTTCAATTTGAGATTCAAATCTGATAGTCTCAAATAATGATCAGATTCTGTTATTAGGTTTTGTGGCTACTCCTGTTGATTTCAACAACTGTTATAGCCGTGGCAACCACAGAACAAGTGGCCATGGGTCATCATTCAACACGGTCACTTGTGAAATAATAACACCAATGTCATAATCCTGCTTTTTCTTTTAGTTAAGGTACCTGTTTTATTCCATATTTCATGTTTTCTCCTGTGCTTCCTGTTCTATTTGAAAATTCACCTTTCTCTCCTTGTCTTTGTAGATTTGCTTCCTGTCTGGCTCTGTCATACCTGATCCCTAATTGTGCTTCATCACCCACAATGACCTAATGTATGTAACCCTCTTTTTTCCCTGTCTTTTTGCCAGTTTGTAGTACCTTCAAGACTTGCTCCAGCAATCATAGTTCTTGTATTGCTTGATTTTAATAAAGTAAACAAACCTTCACCTGATTTTTGCTGTGAGTTTCTTGGTATGGTTATATTTTTTCTGCTCATAGCTAAGGCTTGGCAGAACCATATTAAAATGTGAAATGGCTCTCATTGATCAGTGTCATCTGTATAAATTCAGAAAGATTAAAAAGATTTTTTGTTTGCTTTATGGTGAAACAGCTTTTATGCATTAATTTGACATCATTAGGGGAGAGTGGGGTAAACTGAGCCAGCGGGTAAGTTGACCCAACCCCTGTTTCTGGGAAACAGGAAACAATTCTTGTCATGTGGCCCTGAATTCAGAAAGCCCTTATCATTTCTCCCTGCCTCTTTTGAAGAGGAGCACCAGGCACAAACGGTTGGTACTTTTTAACTCAAAAAACTATTTTTCGTGTGTCAGAGTAAATTTTCAGCATGTCAGTTATATTGAGCTTTTTATCAAATCCAATTATCCAGGTCTAAAATGGTGTATTATACATATTTGTTATTTACCAGTGTATAACATTATGTGAGTCATTTGGCTAAAGATTAGCCTGAAGAGCAAAGATAGCAACATTTTTCCAAAATGTTGGTGATGGGGAAAAGTGGGCCACATGTAGTGGGGTAAATTGAGCCATTGGTTCCTTTTATACCACCAAAAGTTGAAAAGTTACATTAATGTGCTGAATCATAAAATACTTTTTAACGTTATACAACCAACTGGCTTGTCTTATAAAATGTTAAACAGAAGAAAATCATGCTAAGAGTAAACAAGAGGAAAACCAACTGGGGCTCGACACCACTTGCTGAGATCCGTCAGATCTGTTGCAAAGAAGTGAAATACTGACAGATCAATCCTGCAGAGGTGTATGAAGAAGAGGGATGTTTGAACTTGCTTGTTTTAGCAAGTCTGAACTTATAAAACTTTTAAGCATATAAGTAAATGTAACTTTTCTCAAAGGAATAATAGTTTTCTTTCTGCCAAAAACTGATTTTGTTTTTGGTTGTTGTTCAAAGCTTGGCTGGCTCTCATTTTACTTTATATGAGTATGTAATTTCCCCAAAAAGTTGCAAAATGTGTCTATTTATGGCATTAAAAATTTTAAATTTCTGATTTTTTTCTAGGTTGTTTAAGTTAGGTTTAAGAAAATACATGTGACTATTTGTGAAGTAAACAATCTCTTGTGAACTGACTCTTTTGACAACAATACACTATCTTTTAATAATTCTCAGATTTAAAGTTATGAAGTCACACGGTCAACTTACCCACAGACTTGGCTTAACTTACCCCTGACTTGGGGCAAGTTGAGCCACAGGAGTGCTTTTATTTTGAAAGGCCACAGTTTCCAGGCTCTTAGTCATTGGCATGTTCATACAATTTCAGATCATAGCAAACATTTTTTAAATAAGAGTACAGGTTTTATTTTATCCCTGATGCATTTTTCCTTGCCTCAGTGACAACAAAACTTTTTTAAAAATGGCTCATCTTACCCCACTCTCCCCTAAAGAAAAGTAATTCTGTGAGCACAGGTTGTCCTGAAAGCGAAGATGACTTTTTACTTGTTTGAGCTTGAAAGGGTTGGACTCCTACATGTTGGATTTTTAACATTTGTTTGTATGCAGGAAAATGGCTCATAAGGAAGCAAAGGACTCTAGCTGTATGAGATGTAATGCTATTTTTGTTTGCTGATTTGTTAGCACTGAACCAACTGCAATAAAAAGACATCTGCACAGCCACGGATGATGTCTCTTAACTTCTGCCCTGCTTGTTGAACTGTATGACAAATGCACAGTGACTCAGTTACTGCTGATGAGACCTAAAGCTTTAAACAGTTACAGCAGAATACTGTATACACTGTTTTCCTTTACCATATAGCTTAACAGTGACAACAGCAGATCTCGAGTTTAGTTTTACCAGATGGAAACATTGATCCCTGCAAGCATTACTGCTGCAGTATGGACACAGCTTGCTAAATGAGTTTGTATTCTCTGAACCCCGGGACAAAATCTCATGTAACTCTGCACACTAATTTGAAGGGCAGTCAAGCCTTGCACAATGCAAAGTCATCAAGTTTAACCAAGGTCTATGTATTTGTTCTTAACTGACCATCTGGCAAATCCATTCTGCAACCCTGGTCCCAGGGTGATGCTCAAAACGTTTATTTTACGTTATCTTGTGCTCAGAAAAAGGACTCTCAGCAGTTAGAGCCATTGCAGAGAGGGTCACACATATGGTGCCAAGTGGTTGCATGTAAGCATCATTGCTTTAAAATGTGGCCTATATGCAAAGCTGGACAAATCTGTGTCATTTCACTTTACATGTAAACTCGAACCACAGCAATGTGCAGGTATGCAACTCCAAGACAGGAAAGGTAGAGTGCTGAGTTAATACATGTTTAGCAATAAAAGTTGGATAACAGGTGTTAGGGGGTCATACTGGCACATAAAGCATATAAATGATCTATCATGTTGGTGTTACCTTGACCCTTGAAAGTCAGTAGACTCTCAAGTGCAAGTGTTGGATTATAAAACAGTTACAGATTCCTCAATGAAATTGAAATAACATGTTTATGAGATGACCTCTACAATCTAAAAAATGGTAGAGGTCAAAAATCCTAAGGAAATCTATCAAAGCACTATCAAGTTATTCTGCAAGCAAGAATTCAGCATGGGGCCCAGTTTACTTAACCTTTGTCTTTCAAAGTCTAAACTATTCATGCTTAGAAAAGAGTGATGTTAATGCAAGTTTTTGCAAAAAAATCCAATGCAGACTTTTTAAGCAAGAGTGATTATTAATGGCTGGTTAATGGGTGATTATTATTAATAGGTTAACCGGGGTCTGTCTGTCTGTGTGTCAGTCTGTCGATCTGTTTATCTATTAGCAAGATTACCCAAAAAATCACTGGATGTATTTACATGAAAATTTTACCAGAGGTGTGATTTGGTTGAAGGAAGAAGCTATTGAAAGCTATTAAAGCTACTAAAGTTTATGACGGCAAATCCCATTCATTTACGACAAAATGGGAATTGTAGTTCATTTGCAAAATTATGTCTAGTTTTTCAATCATATGTTGCTACATTTCCCAGCATCCGTCGCAATGTCAAGGGAGGAGTTCTCCCAGCTGACTCAGGGCCTTTTTCAAACTGACCACGACACACTCTCCCAATCCACTACCTCTCTGTTTGTGCGTCCTCACGGAGGGGCTGCCATATTAAGTCTGTCCCAAACTGATTCGCGGGGAGGGGTAGTGGGCTATAAAACCCTCCACCAGAGAGTCTGCACTGATGTCGACACGCTTTACATGTGCAGCGCTAAATTGAGTCCGGTGTCAGTCATAGAGGAACCATAGACAAATGTAAGTTATATGCAAGTGCCTGCACCAATACTGTTAAGCTAAGAAAAATACTTAGTAATTGTCATTATTATTTACCACTTAAGACATGGTACATGTACAGGGTATTGAATGTTAAATTAAGGCCTGCCCTGCATTAGACCAGAAAACAGTTTAAGTTTAAGCAAAAAAATAAATTTGATTAAATGTCTTATATTTACAGGGAAAGTTGCAAGAAACAAAGAGTTCATAAAAGCAAAAAGAAAAATGAAAATCCCTCGGGTAAGAAAAAGAATAATAAGAAATAAGTTAAATAATTTGTTTTATCCTAAGATAAAACAAGTAAGTTTTTTTAAATTAACTTAGACACATTAGTTAGGCTAATTTCAGGACTGAGAGAGAAATACGCTGATTAAAATCATGTTGCAGAAGAGTGGTAATAATTTGGCTATTTCTTATTTTTATTGTTTTTGATGTCCTTTTGAAACTCTTCATAAACTCAAGTTACAACAAAAATAGTTGCTTGTTTCTGCTCTGACATTAAAACATATTTTCTTGTTTTTTGCATTTATTTAGGACAACCTGTTATAGGACATGATGACTTAATTAGGCTACTATAAATTGACCTTACACTAAATTATACATTTAAGGATGATTTATTGGTTCAATCCCACATAATTTAATCAAGATGAATAAAATCAATATCCAGAGCTTTTTTTTACAGAATGCCTGAGCAACAACAACCAGAGGCTCACGTTTCACTGCTGCGTAATCGAATGTAAAAGATGCCTCAAGGTCTGCACCCTCTGGAGGATCTAATCAGCTAATTTTTCAGTCGCTGGTGGATCAAGGTAAGAACTGTTGCTCCTGCAAGATGCTGCTGTGAAACCATGGCAACATACACTTCCTCTTTCCACCAGAGAGAGGGGAGTTTATCCTAAAGCTTGCTGCTGTAATCATACCATACACCTTGATGAAGTGAACTTCATTCAGCTGCGAGTGGTCTGATGGAGTGCACTCCATCACGGAGGGAGAGGGTGTAGGTGCTGGTTTGAAAAAGACCCTCAATCTGCTGTCTCCCAGAACACCGGACGGTAAGTCAGCACTGTAAGCTGCTTGCAGACACAGTGGACAGGAGGAAGAAATTTCCGATGGAGCCTCTTAATTATTCAAAACAAGGCTGCTGATAATGTCAAGACGGACATAGTCCATCATTGCAGAGTTATGTGTGTGTGTGAACGCAACAGCCTAACCCCCATATTCCATTTCGAGCAAATGTGCCGCACACCGAAGCACCTCAGTTTTGCCAAATGAATGAATGTTTATAAACAGTTTATTATTTTTTTGAGATACTGAATTTGTAAGTAAATAAGGCACAATAACATCAACCCTATGACTTCAAAAATAAAATCACTGCGTCTTTAAGTCAAAGAGGACATGTTGAAGATAATCCCTAAAATCTTTCTGAGGGAATTGTGGTCTCAAGTGTACCTCCTTTACTTTTGACATCTGAAGTCTAAGAAAATCCTTCAAGGCATTCTTGAGATATCAATACAATTTATTCATCCTTCAATTAAATTGAACTTTATTAAAGAGTTTCATTAAAATCTCCAAAAAGTGTGCCACCAAGGAGGTCATGAATCAAATTTTTGATTACATTTTTTAGGACTGTAGGTCATGGTACAAGGAATAGTCTAAATCCAGATGCAGATTCAGGTATTTTTATAAGGATTTGTTGACATTGTGAGGTAGGGCAGTTTACAATATTTTGGCTCAGAACTTAACTGAAACACAACTGTTTATATTACTGCCACTGCTGTAGTTTAACTATGCTGACATTCCCACTGCAACTACAGTGTACAGTTTAACTATTGGCATTGTGGTTTATTCGTACCAGTCACTTTAATTGCTGCTGCAGTGTTAATGTTAATTATTTATACTTTATTTTTACCGGGCACTCTAATTTCTGCTACACTGTAAAGGTAACTTTTTGTTTTTGTGGTTTATTTATGCTGGTCATTCCAACTGCTGCTGAGTACAGTTCAATAACTTTCACAGTAGTTTATTTATCCCCACTGCTGCCCGAGTGTAGAGTTTAATTATTATTTGTTTTTTGCTGTATATAACCTGTGTTTTTGTGTTTTTTATTTCTATCTTATCTGCATGTTTTTTTCTGTACTGTGGTTACCTGCTGCTGGAATCCGAATTTCCTGAGGGAACCTTCCCAAGGGATTAACAAAGTTCCTATCTATCTATCTATCTATCTATCTATCTATCTATCTATCTATCTATCTATCTATCTATCTATCTATCTATCTATCTATCTATCTATCTATCTATCTATCTATCTATCTATCTATCTATCTATCTATCTATCTATCTATTTATAGTGTTATCTCAAGACACTTTAAAATAGAGTATAAAGCTCTATTGTCAAGGTAGAAGTGATTTGATTTTGTTGGAGACCCAAATCCAAATGTGGATCCACAATTTTTTTCATGGATTTGTTAATAATGCAAGATAGGACAGTTTTCCACATTTTTGAGAACAACTTCCCTGGCAGTGCGGAAATGCCTTAGCAGAGGTTTGTGTTACCCTAGCACTAGTAGTTAGACTTTGATTTCTCAAGAAAAGTCTGGATGGCAGGACTAACAAATATGTCTCCCTTCCAGATTACTGCTGGCATGCTTGTAATGCTGATAATGTTTAGCCTCCTGCTTCAGAAAACAGGCACACAAAGATCCATAAACCTGTCTTCTTTACAAAAAGTTTCTAACAAGAGCATCCCATAGACAATGAAAAAACATGACGAGTGCACATCTTGGGTAAAGTGTTATGTAAATGCACTTGTATAATCACTTTCATAACAACATCCATTCTTGAGCTGCCAGGCAGTCATTGACCTGCCTGTCTGAGAGTGTGGCTGAGCCGAGACAACACTCTGTTGCCTTGAAGTGTCTACCAGTATCCTTCATATCTGCAACCCTGGTACACAAGCTACAACACTGTTACACACTGCATATTGTTCCTCCGGGTACAGATGCTCAAGGTCATGAGTTAGAACAGAATCCACAGAGTTAAAGGAAAAACATATAAAGGACGCATTAAATGAACTCATGTGTTTGTCCTTCGCAGCACACACACCTACGGCTTAATAGAAAAGCCACTTGGGTCGATAATGTTGTCTACAAACAACAAGATCAGAAGTCTGGTGTTAAACATGTCACTTGATTGTTAATATACACTTCAACAAACTATAAGTTATAGGATTGAAAGTCAGCATTAATGCAAATCCATAAAAGGTGATCTCAAGTTCTTTTGCACTGTACCATGTTATCTCATTTCAAATGAGGTATTATAATCTGTTGAGCCATTCTTTTTAGTTCACTACAAACATATTCAAACCAGTCAGGTGCTGGGTCAAGTGTTCTTTCACAACTGCAGTTTCCAAGGATGCCATACATACATACTGTCCAACCATATCTACCATCCATCCCTTGAATTAAGAGTGATTTGTTCACTGCTGTCCCTGTAAAAAATGTCTACACAAAACAATAGTCCACGAGTGCTTAAAAACCTCCATTGCTGCTTTTGGTTACAGTCTACTGAAGACAGCTGCAAGGCACAGCTTGCAGTGGAAACACAAAAAGGTCAGAGTTTCCTGCTCCAAACTGAACTTGACTAAGGCCCCATCCACACGAAGACAAACCGAGGTCTAAACGCATATATTTTTTTGCCAAATCTGCGTATCATCCATACGAAAACGGCGTTTTGGGGGTCTGTAAAAGATTATTTCCGAAACCAGGTTCCAGAGTGGAAAGATTTTGAAATGCTGTATACGCAGCTCTGTGATTACTGGCTCTCCGCAAGTTTTCAGATACGTTTACGTCATAGTTTCATATCGTAATTGACACGCATGCGCCACACGCGGCAACAATAATGGCGGCGTACTGTGTAGCATATGTGCTGATGAAGCTAGTGACCCTACTATCCCTGTTGCAGCAAAATCTCCTTCTCAATCACCACCAAGTTGAACAATTATCGAGGACACATTACTGTGGTCTCTGTTTACAACTTCTGCAAGTGCGCATGCCCACTGTTTTTTCATCTGTTTCAACTTGTTTCCGTCATATCGTTACAGCGCCCCTAGAGGTCTGGCATGTGTTTTATAGCGTTTTAATGTGTATCGAGTGCATTCATGTAGACGCACACATTTTCTGAGACGCCTTCGTCTTTATGACGATCGTTTTGGACACTGTTAAGCGTTTTGTCTTTGTGTGGATGGGGCCTAAGCCAAACCAGGCCACTTAGTGGAAAGGATGCATAAGGCATCCATGGGCCAGAGTAGATATGCAGTATAATCCCCCAACAGAGTTCTAGGTCTTTACAGGACATCCTCTCAGGTTGACACACTCAGTGGACTTTTTATGGGACAACAAATAAAGGTAAATCACAAAAGTCAGTTGCTTCATCTTGTCATTAACTTTGCAGTGTCTGATTCAATTTTTGTAATCAATCAGGTCTATCTTGGCACACTTTCTCAGACGGGAAAAGAGTCAATAAAAAGATTAAATGGAGTTAGTGAACAGATAGCCAATCTTTATTTGTATAGTGGCAATTCATAACAAGTGTCATATCAAGACGCTTTACAACAGAGAAGGCTGAAGACAAACATTTCATTTTAAACATATAAATTAAAGGGACTGGGAGGAGAATCTATTACCGGCGACACAAAGACTCTGCTACCCATGAGCATGTGCGGCAACTGTTGTAATGCTGTGTTCCAGTAACCTCGGAACTGGGAGTGACATCATCTCCGACTTATCAGCGTTCCAGTTGAAGTCTGAAAAAAACATGCCTATCTACCAGGCTATTGTTAGCTGTTGTTAGCACGCCCTGTGTTGTTGTATGAAGAATGTGATTATTACTATGGCAGCATTTTTGTAAATAGAAGTCTAACAATACTATGTATACAGCTGATCTAGAGCGACACACCCCAGTCAGAAGTGCAAATAAATTGATTATTACAGAAGCTAAATAACTGTTCACACTGGGGGCATCCATCTTCAATTGTCAACTCGGGGGTGGCGAGGTTTCACCGAGTTTCCAGGAGGAAATTCAGACTTCGGGGGACGTTACAGTTGCAGTTTCCTACTTGGAACTTGGAAATTCCTACTTCTGACTACAACTGGAACGCACCAAGACGTAACCCAAGCCAAAGCGTGTGTTTGTTGTGTTGTAGCCCTGACCTTCCTCAGAACTCTGCATTGATTTACAGCTTCTTTTTTTCAACAACTTACAGGATGCAAAGCGACGAGGTAATGTATCTCTTTCTAGTTACGTAGCGGTAGTTTTTGATGTGTGACAACAAGCAAGTTTTGGAAGACTTAGTATCGTATTTTTGTAACCGGCTATATATGGCTACTTACACCCCGGTGCTCTAAGACGTGTCTGAATAATATAAATTTGCTCTAGTTTTAATTGTCTTGTTCCCAAAGTTGAGTAACCAGTCCAGTCCAGCCCTGTCCTGTCCAACCCGACCACTTAGCTAAGGAATAGCATTTATAGATAACCTATTTTGATGCTATAAAACTCATCTTAAAGTGTGTATTTCGATCAGGCATATATCTAAAAGTGAGACTTTTTTGTAATTACTTAGAAACTCCTCACAGTCTCTTTAAATATATGTACTTATATCCAACCCAACAGGAATCCATCATCAGGATAACATTGGGCCAACCAAAGTATTGAACAGAGCTCGTGAAAGAAATGGTCCATCTGGTGTGTCAGGTTACCAGCTGATGTAGACACAGTCTCTTACAGGCCACTATCAGCCAAGTGAAGCTTTCTCCATAAGCAATGTGCTGTTTGTGTTCGTCAAACACTATTGTTGTGACAAAGCTCTGCAGAACAATGATCAGCTCCTGGTGAGTCATTTTCATGGAGTCCTTCTTGGCCCATAAATTGATCTGGAGTCAACTAAGGGTTCACTTGAGAAAATGCTTCACTGGTTCTTTGTGGTCATGGAGACTTGATCCATGTGAAAAGCTTCAGCCTGAATGAAATAATTCTTCCTGGCTTATATAACACCCACTTACTATAATCTCATGTGGGCAATAATGACTTCTTGTATGTAACCAGTGTAATAAACATTAGAGCTGTGAGCATCGCTGCAGCGTTTCAAAACAGCTCTGTGCTGAAAAAGCTCTTGATCTAACGGTTTAATGAAGTGAATGACAAGAAATCTTTAAGCACCACAACAATAGAGCTCAGTGGCCATTAATCACTTATTCGGTGAGTGTGTCCCTGCTCGTCCCTTTATCGCTGCACTCCAGTCACAGAACTGACACTAAACTGAATACACAGAAACACTAGGCCTATTTGTGACACTGTTTTGAAAATGTCTGGAATTAGTCATCTTAAGAAAACAAAATGTTTGGAGTATGAATCACACTAATGCTGCTTTTTGTGAAAAAAATATCAGCAAAGCAAACTGTCAAGAAAATCATGAAACAATAGATTAAATCTAGTGGGCCTCCCTGAATATTTAAAGAAATGAAATCTGACAAGAGCTGAGAATGGCACAACCTGTTTTTGTGTTCCAGGTGGGTCCATTGAACCATCTGCTGATAATGTTGATCACAGTGATTGTTTGTCCCGCCAAATGTCTGTCTGCTTCTGTAAATGTCAGCCAAATCTTGTGTCTTTATGTTCTCACAGTAAATTTGTTAAAATATGTCAGATTTGTGGGATTGTAGTTTCATCAAAGTCTCTTGTGTTTGTATTTGAAGAATAATGTTAAAAAAACAAATTGTCCAAAGCTGTCTTATTGCTTATGTTCTCCTTTATAAAACCTGTCCATATTTGAAAATGATCTTGACTATCTTTACCCTGCCTTAGAAGATGAAGAGCTCAGACATCTAGGGGGAGCGTGTAGCTGCTTCTTTAAATTACAAAAATCCAGTTGATGATATTCAGGCTTCTGATATCTTTGGTGAAGACCCTGGGGTGGACAGAGAGCTTTCTGAGGGACTTTATGTCTTGTGTAGCCTTAGAGCCCTTGTGAACCCACCATGAGAGGATGTCTGAATTGAATCGTTTTGCTTGCTGGGGCATTGTTGACTCGGGCCTCATTTACAACACAACAAAAACGACCAAAAATGTTGTGATTTTTCGTTGTGTTTGTGCCTTATGTTTACACAAGAATGGTGCCTGGAGTGCCTGAATGCACAAACTTCTTAAACCTTGTTCCAGAGTGAGAAGTTTTGGAGACATTTCGATGTCTCTGTGTAAACAGTAATAAGCATCAGGAAAATGATGACGTGGCATTTACGCTGTAGTCTGTTAGATGAAGCTTGTGTGCGCACTTTAGAACAACAACAGCTTCTGCCATCTACCAAGCAACTTACTGCTTACTGTGATAAGTTTGTTATCCAGACAAATATATCCAGACAGATTTGTTGTCCAGACAAGAAGCTCTTGCATCTTTATGCTTCCACTTGTCATTGTTGCTTTGTGAAAAGTTCTTCTTTACTGGAAAGTAATCGTGACAACAGTGTTTCTCTTCAAACCTGCATCGCCAACTATGATACCTGGCATGCCTGCTACAGTGATTTCAGGAGTTCTTGCAAATCCGTATGAATGTGCATCACTTTCACATCAGAGTGCTTTGAAAACACAAAGGAAAAAACTTCCATTTCTGGTAAAAGGGGCCTCAATCTGTGCCATCTGACAGTAGGTTGCAGGTTGAAGCCAAATGGCTGTCACGTGGAGATGTGTTCTGGATAAGACACTTAACAACTTTACCCTTAATTACAGACACTTCTACAGGTGTTATGGTGTAATAAATGACCATGTTATCTGGTGTCCTCTGTAGATAAGGGCATCTTAAAAGCCCCTCTTCTTCGTACACTGAGTTTGCTGATGTTTGTGTCGTAAAGCATGGTTTTATTAAAGGTGCTATGAGGAGAATCTATTAACGGCGACATAAAGACACTGCTACCCATGAGCACCCGCGACGACTGACGCGACCCAAGCCAAAACGTGTTTGTTGTGAAGCTAATCAGTGCAGCTCGGACCTTCCTTAGAAGTCTGTGTTGCTTTACAACTTCTTTTTTCAACAACTTACAGGATGCAAAGCGACAAGGTAATGTATCTCTTTCTAGTTATGTAGCTGTAGCTTTTGATGTGTGACAACAAGCAATTTTTGGAAAACTTAGTATCGTAGCCGGCTATATATCTCTACTTACTGCCCGGTGCTCTAAGACATGTCTGAATAATATAAATTTGCTCTAGTTTTAATTGTCTTGTTCCTGAAGTTGAGTATCTAGGCCAGTCCAGCCCTGTCCTACCGACCATGAAGCTAGGGATTAGCATTTATAGATAACCTATTTTGATGCTATAAAAGTCATCTTAGAGTGTGTATTTCGATCAGGCATATATCTAAAAGTGAGACTTTGTTGTAATTACTCAAAAACTTCTCATACCATCTTTAAAGAAAGACCCATTTTGATGATAGCTTAGCCTTCTAGGACCAATGTTCTGGTCTGTTTGACCACAGTTTTCATCATGACTCAGGTGTCTCATAGTTATGATTTGATACAAGTTGATAAAAGAAAAAGAAAATGGGTTTCTTTTGGGAATCAGATGCAGCTCTTTTTTCCTCCCCTTTGGAAACGCTCAAACTTGAGGGGGTTGAGGGGGTAGGGTGGCTAAATGAGGCCAATGAGCTTTAATAAGCAAAATCAATGTCTGATGTGAGGGGGGAAGGAGCGGCTACATGTTGAAAGAGGACTTTTAACACAGTCATGGCATCTGACTGGGACAGGCAGAAAACACTCATGGTAGAGGCTGTACAGCTATGACATCATAAACCCCAGGAAGTAAAAAACAGATTTTTTGAGGGGCATTTTGAAGCTAATTTCTCTGCAAATATAGTATCTAAGAGCAAAGAAAACCAATTTTGCAGGGCAGGGAATCTTAAAGAAACCTGCAGGGGCCTTTATCAAATTTTACAGAAACATACACTCTTACACAAGAATGAGCTATTTAAATTGTAAAGGTCAAGACAAAGGTCAAAGTAATTACAAAGAGGATAAAAGCATGTTTACTCCTGCCCGTACCCCACATTTGAGAATTTTAAGGGGAAATTACCCAAAATACAACCAGTGGTCTTTATTATGATCATGTCTTAAATTGTAATAAAAAGAAACCAATATGTTGTTTTTGGAACTGTGTGCCTCACTGGTTTACTATTTTTGCAGCGTTTCGTCTGCATTCGGTAAAACCTGTTTTTTTATGACAGTAGCGCTGACAATCCCACATGATAAGGCAAGGATGCTGCCATGAAATGCTGGGATTACTATTTGTGATCAGCAGGTGTGTCAACAGTCTCATTTTATCTGGCCATTTCACACCCGCTTGCACTCCAATGAATATTATCCCACATTATCATACGCTTTACAGATATTGGCCAATGATACGGCTGCACCTTTCCGGCACACGCTGATCCCTCAAAGTTTGCCAAGTTTGGCTATCGTGTCACTGAAGTCTGAAATAAATTGAAGACCATTTCATTTCATGATGGTCATTGCATAAGGAGGCTTTGTGGTAAGACTATGTAAAGGTCACTGTTATATAAGATACACCTGAAGCATAAGTGGTATTTTCCACAAAGGCAAAGCAGTTTGGTTTCAAAGTGACGCATTAGTGCTCAGCTGAACAAATTACACCTCCAAATGTGTGCAATTAATCCTCTAATGGATGCCTCTCATGGATCGAGATAGGACAAACAAGAATGATGCTGCATACTTCCTGGAGGATTAACGCCTATTTCCTGGTACAACCAAGGTCAAGAGTTCCCTCAGTACCTCAAAGGATCTCGTTCGAATCCATTATTCATCAGGAATGGGCAGGAATTACACACATGCATAAACAGGCATTGTGGGTAAACAGTTGCTTGCATGATTATTACACATATTAGAATCCCAATGGTAACACAAAGCAGGGAATGAGTAGCACAGATAAGACAGGATAAAGACCTCAGAGGATAAAATAATTTATCGTCCCATGACTGGAGGAGGGTTGCACGGCCTGAGATGATCTCTTGTGATCTACTAACCTGATCCTGAGAAGAGGGTTCCTACACTGAGGAGACCCTGTGGTCTGGAAGGAGATAAAAAAAGGAAGATTCAAGGATAATGCTGAGTACATGATCACTACAGGATGAACACAGGTTCCTTGTCAAACCTTCATGAATTACAGAAGTTTAGGGTTATAAAGCAATGCTCTAGGAATGCAAAATCCACTGGGACATCTTTCCAAGATATGTGTTTTCAGTCAGTGAAGAGATACTTGACATCTTGGCATGAACTCATATAAGCTGGTATCACTTTTGACATATTTTATTCACTGCAGTGAGACTCCGGTACACTCATGGACTGGTCTGGATAATGATACATTTGTGCTGCCATGCAATCTATGTCTCCAGTGTTACACAATTTTTCCCTTAACTTGATCTTCATTTTACAAACCTCACTAAATAATAAAATAATACAATAATCTATAAATCCTGTTTGGCTTAAATTCAATTCAATACATGAGAAGGATAAGATATATAAAATTTAAATTGATTGAATTTTTGGCAGATCTGCTTATTTTAAATTAAGTGCCTGCAACATGTTCCAAAAACGCTGGAACAGGGGTGTGTTTACGTCTGTGTTACATCATCTTTCCTTTTTAATGTTTTGGAGCTGGGGACACTAATTGTTGAAGCTTTGTGGGTTGAATTTGTTTCTGTCTCTGCTTGATGTATGACTTCAGTTGCTCAGCAGTCTGCTTTATGATGCACATCACACTTCCAAGGTCTGGACTGTAGGCAGGCCAGCGTTGTACCCTCACTCTTTTACTGCAAAGCCACGCTGTTGTAACACAAGCAGAATGTTGCTTCAATGGCTCTCTGACTGATTTTGATCGGTGTCACAACAGAAAACAATAATTCTGCTATGTTGACGTCACACTAAATACAATAAAACTAGAAAAGCACACAAAGAGCGCAGACCTCCGCCAGCGCCACAGTCCTCACCCCTATTGTGATTTTGACCATAAATATTAGTCCTACCTTTATTTCATCGATATATTTAGATTCATTGACCATGAAAACATACCATTAGCAACTGGATTCATAATGATATCTATTTTAGTTCAGTAGTTATTCACAGAAATTACATTTTTCATCATGGCAGCCAGACACTGATCCCGATCAACACCAAAATCGAATCAGTTCTTCTTTTTCCCATGCTGAACATTTCCTGAAAATTTCATTCAAATCCATCCATAACTTTTTGAGTTATTTTGTTCACAGTCAGACGGACGGACAAACTCTCCCGAAAACATAAGCTGGTGCAATGACAAATAATAACAAAACTTCCCTGAAAAGGACAATAAATAACACAAAAAGAGAGATGACAATATCAATTTTATCAACAAATCAACTAAATGCTGAAAGGCATCAGTATAAAAAACTAAATTCACCACAAAAAGTGTTGTTGATCAACTGCTGTTTTTTTCATTTGTTGCTGATCTTTGATTATTTGTGATTTATTAGCAGTACTGTATTTGTCATTGTGCTTTTTCTGCTGTATTTTAAATTTTTCTACATGTTTTAAAATGTTGTTTCCTCTCTCAATTGTCATTTTGATGCAGTTGTTTTCTTTTTAATTTGTTGTTGTTTCATTTATTCAGATAATTTTTGTTTTGTTTTATTTTCACTGTATACATTGTTTCATTTCATGGTTTTTATGAGTTGTTTTGTATTGTAAGGATTTTGTCTTTATTTTAATAATGTGGTTTTATTTGTCGATGTGTTTTGTTTTTTTATGATAGTTTTTTCATCATTGTTTATTTTTGAAATTGCGTTTCATCTTTCATTGTTTTCTTTTTTATTTGAATCTATTTTGTGTTGACTTGTATTTCCTTTTGTTGTCATGTTTTAGTTTTAAATTTGTGTTTTTCATTTTTTTGCTTTTTCTATTAGTTAGTTTTTCACTTGTCATTGCTCTTTTTTGTTGGGTTTTCTTTGCTTCTTTGGTTGTCATTGTGTTATTTACTTGTTTTTATTTCTTTCTTGGAACTTCTTTCCTCATGTTTGCATTATCACTGTTTAGGCTCTTTTATACATTGTTGTGTTCCTTGATTAGATTAATATGCAAATATGTTTTATGTTGATTTGCTGTTGTTGTGTTTTCTAATTCTTTTATGTGATTTACTCTTTACATCCTCTACACAGCAGCATGACACAACTTCTTATGTCTCATTGTCCTTCTGGCCAAGAAACGGACACAAAACTCAATCTTAGATGACCCATGACTTTTTGCAAACAGACTGCAGGGTTTCAATGTTCACAAGCTGTTGAAACTGACCCCCTCTGAAGCCCCGCCCTTTCTAGGAAGTGATTCTTTTTAAGCCCCTCCCTCCTTCATAACTGCTGCAAGCTTAGACCAAAAAACTGACATGGTAGTTGTTGTTTGGGTTTTGGCACTTTAAGACAGAAATGGTTTTGGAATGAGGAGCACAGCAAAGGTGGGGAAAGTTAAAAACAGGATTTTAAAATTCTGGACTGGACATTAGACTGTAAAGTAAGATGGAAATGAGTTTGGACTGAGACCAAGAGGTGGCAGTAGTGCAACTTTGTGGATGATAGCTGTGGTAAAACTCCAAAGTAGAAGAAGAAGAAGACAGGTATTGGTGTCATGTGACCAGACAGGAAGTTAATCCTAAAAATGGCAGCATGGTGGCAAAAATATGATGAACTGCTCAATCTGATGAAATCTACAATATATGCCAAATCTTTGGTGACAGTGTGAGTATGTTCATCTTCAAGGATTTCAGGCTTTGTATTTCAAAGTTGTTTGTCAGATGATTGTGTTCATTTGTGAGTTTGATGATGTGGTTTTTCTCTTTTCTTCTGGTAGAGGACTTGTAAAGTCAGACTGTTTCTGAGTGTGACAAACAGGGCTTGAGTTTTTTGTGGGAGAAACTTGTAAAAAAGTTAAAGCTTTGTTTCATTTCAGAAATAAGTCTTGTTTTCTTTTGATGCATAAAGGCATCTTGTTGCTGCTTCTTTTATACATCTGCTTGATTATGGTGATGTTTTATATCTTTATGCAGCTTATCAATGTCTTTAATTCTTGAATACTTTTTATCTTGAAGCTTTAAGTTTCATAAAAAAGAACTTTAAGGCTTGAATGCTTAACCCCCATAATGACCCTATTTTCCTCATACTTTATTTGTGATCATGTAAATCATAATGGAAGATACAGCCTTCATTCTGTGACCGAGTAAGAACACATATTCTTATTATGTGTTCTCAAAATTACCCTGGAATGGGCCAAGATGTTTGAGATATGCTGATCCTGTGGACTGGAACCAGCTGCAGGAAAAGCTTGGTGTTTGGGAACTGGTCTTTATAACAGCAGATTAAAAGGCATTAAAGGAAATTAAAGCAGGTTTTAGACTGGCAGCCCTGGGACCACATCAGGCCTCCCCAAAGCTTTTCATCTGGCCCCTTAAGTATAATCATAAAGAAGAGGATAAGGGAAGCTGCAAATGCATAGTTTCAGCTCTGTTGTATAATGCAGAAAAAAATCAGAAATCTGAGATTAAAAGGTCAGAATTTTAAGATTTAAGTCATAATTCTGAAGAAAATATGTCTTCATTTTCTCTTTTTCTCTTAAAATCCCTCAGAAGAAATCAAATACGCCTGTCTGTTCAGCCAGTTCGGTCGATTTAAACTATGGTTCTTGACAACTGTGGGCTCTCATGAAAAGGTTTTGAGCATACCAAAATATGTTAAACCTGAAATTTACCCAGGCTCAGAAACCACTTGATTCAATAATCGCTGGACCTGATGTCAATACTGAGTGAGCCAATTTGTTCCAGGCTGTTTGTTCAGACATTGAAATCTGGATTTTTAATGTGATTTTTGACATGTTAATGCTTTTCCCATGCATCTTCAGCAGGGTCATTATGTTCGAGTCAATACAATCGGTGAACTCATTCAGGCCGGACATGTGAGCAGCTCTTTGAGGTCCACACGCCCACAATTCATTAAATGTTTGAATGAAATTTAGAGTTGTCATGTCCTTTTGCTACTCTCCTAATCTAATAACAGTAATGATAGAGATTTCCAAATTCAATAAGCTTTAATCTGCAGTGTACAGGCGCTTTCAATAGGCAGAGAAATGCTCCCAGCTGCTGAGTGGTGAAAATGTTATGAGGAGAATTTAGCTGCTTTAGAGGGATTCAGAATCACACTGAACACTCGTATTTGCTGAAATAACAGTATGTCCCCACTATTATGGAATTAGCCTCCACATTTTTATGCTATTATGTGTGAATATGAAATAACTCAGAGTTTTAGTTAGTGCACATGATAGGATTTTCTCTCAAGCCTTTTTTTCTAGTGGCACTGAACACTCTTGACACTGATTTCAATGAAGCATTCAGATGAAAGAATGATTTTTCCTCTTTTCATGGACCAAAAAATTACATTTTATAGTTTATGCTGTGAAAATCCACAAAGCTGTCTCACTTATGCCCAAACTTAACAGTCAGAGATTTTTTGTGAACAAGTTTTATTTAACAACTGTAAAAAGTTCTTCCTAAGAGGCATGTCTTCTTTGACCCCTCGGCTGCAGACAGCATTATTTTTAATGAACAAAGCTGAAGCTTTTGTGTTGCTGCATAGTTTGAAAACATAGACTTGCACTGTAAGAATAGACACAGAGCAAAGTCTTTGATTTTTAGCAGGCTGGGTTATCGGCCATTTAGAATATCAGTTCTTGATGTTTAATGCTTTACTGAATTGCTTAAATCATCCAATTTCGAGGGAGTTAAAACTCTTGCTTGCAGGGTTCCTTTCCATTTTGCCTATATAGACACGGAAATATGACAATGTTCAATTCCCTGTGCAATTTATTTGCTAAATGACATGTAGCCCTTTGGTTACCTTGTTCCACTGTTAATGCACATTTGGAAATCTTCACACTTTGCACAAGTTAGTAGACATTTCTATTTCTGTGGCACAGTTTGATGATTGAGTTTAATATCAGTGTCATAATTCTTCTTTGTTGCTCCGTGTCTGACTGCCAAAAGAACTGGGTGGAGGAAGGAGGGTTGGTTGATGAGTTAATGTAAGGAGTTCCACAGCAGGATGGAGGGATTAACTGATGGATATATGTATAAAATTATTTGTTTAACCTTTATTGAACTTGGAAAGTAAAACTAGTTGAGCTTGAAAGTCTCTCTTTCATAACATCATCATAAAATCATAACAGAAATACATTCAAATTGTAAATTGCACATAATGTGAAATGGAAGACATCATATGAAATATATGAATCATTACTCAAGAAGTATAGATATAGATATAGGTATAGATAAAGATATTTGTATATTTTTATAGATTTTTATATATGGATGGATGGATGGATGGATAGATAGATAGATAGATAGATGGATAGATGGATAGATGGATAGATGGATGGATGGATAGATGGATAGATGGATGGATGGATAGATGGATAGATGGATAGATGGATAGATGGATGGATGGATAGATAGATAGTAGGATAGAAGGATGGAAGGATAGAAGGATAGAAAGATAGATAGATAGAAGGATAGAAAGATGGATAGACATCCTCACAAAAGTTTCTATTAACACTTACTCATTGAGTAAAATACTCTTTTTCCCAGCTTAGTTCTGACCTCTATATGTACTAATGCATGTATGAATGCATGTTTAAAAAAGAAAAGAAAAAATTATAGATGAACTGATTAATGGTTGAAAAAATACATGGATAAAGCTTTTACTGATGATGGCACAGATTGATTGTCGGTTTGATAGGTGGTTACCTGAAACATGGATGGATGGATGGATGAGCAGATGCACAAAAGGATGGGTGACTGGATTAAACAATATGTTAATTGATGAATACATGGATGGCTTCACTAAGAATCATGTACTGTATACAAGTAGATGGATGATAGGATTGATCGATGAATAGATGAATGGAAGAAATATGTTGATTGGTGGATATTGGATGTGCATATGGGTGGATGTACTGATGGGTTATTGATTGAAGTTCATATTGGCTGATAGTTGGTGGATGAATGGGTATACTTATGACTTTTTGTATGGAGTATGGTTGTAAGGGAAGTCATTCTAAAACAGATGGATGGACCATCTCTTGATCTGGTGATTTGATTTGATGAAGTTACAATGACGAGTAACCCACAGACCAGATTTTTTAAGTTACGACTGGCACAGAACTTGTTGGATTCTTTCTCTTCTTTTTCTTTTCGTGTCTGGCTGTTGTGTTACTTATGGACCAGTTGTTGAACTAACACACTAGTACACTGCCTCTGTTCTTCTCTGCCTCTTTATGACAGTGTGACAGAGAGCAGACATGCAGTCTGAAGCGCCTGGCGAGAGTAAAGTCATTGTTAATTTTATTTCCTCCTCATCCATCAAAAGTCCGCCCACATGCCACCCACTGACGTGAGGTCCAAACTACCCGGCTAATTGAAAACACCTCTGTGGGCGTGTGGGGCCATTACACCAAGCTCCCTTTATGTTAGCAGTGTTAAAAATAAACTTTCCAGGAGTATGGAGGGTTTAAAATCAACTCAGAGAGCCTCTTTTACTGATGAGGAGTACAGTGACCCTGTAAAGTCTGTTAAATAACACATAAGAGGAGTGGCCACTCTTTATACTGCCCCCCTGTGGATGGGATATAAAGAGGCAATCATACAGAGGATAACTGTAGCTTACAATGATGCATTAAGGATTCTATTGAAGAAGCCAAAGTGGACCAGTGCAAGTGAAATTTTGTAATGCTGGGCTTTACTCTCTTAATGCTCTCTTGAGGAATATAATGTATAAATTTCTGCACAGATTGATAGATTATCAGGTTGATATGAAGCTGCAAGATTTTGTGGGTATAGAGACAATGAAATGTAAATCAGTCTGACCTTAAGACGACAAATACATGCAAAAATGTGTCCCTTAACACCCTATTCTGATTGAAAAGAGTCTGTTGATAGAAGGATTGAGGATGGCTCAAATTATTAAAATGCATTTTGTCACTTACACAATTCATGGTGTGACAGCAACGAGAGGTCCACAAGGCAGAGTGCCTGGATCAAGCTGTTGACAGAGATGTTCATGAGGGTGCAACGTCTCCCGAGTTTAAATGCAGACATTAAAACTGCTTCTATAAACAATAAAATGTAAGTTGTCACAACTGTGTATATTCAGATCCAGATGTTCAGAGGGGCTATAGTTGTAAACTTAGTGTAAGCATCATATGCTTAATAATTTAGGAAAGAAGAATGTGCAGACCAGAGGTTAGAGGCCTTACCATAAAATAGGGATTTTGTTACATCAGCACCATCTGGCCCAGTGCTGAATATCTGAATAGGTTTGACAATCCTTTCAGACAATGAAAAATTGTGCGAGGTGTGCACGGCATCCTGAATTTTTGGACTATTTGGGTCAGCATAGTCTCCGAAATCTAGTAGATGCAGCGAAGAGGGAAAGAGATGAGTAAAGATAATCATAGCTGATGCTACAACTGTTAGTGTGCTTCACACTTTTCACAAAAATAAATCACATTTTTTATTTCAAAGCTGCATCGGCTTTTACTCTGCACTTTGATAGCATTTAAACACGAGAGATTGCGAATGTCTGCACACAGAGCTTCCTCTCCTTATCCCTGCGTGAACTCAGAGAGCTAAGACCTCTATTAATCTTGAATGCACTATCTCTCTTTGTTCTCCTCGATCTGTCATCACAGTGAAACATGCAGCACTGTAACCTCAGGTGTTTTTTTTTTTTCCTTTAACGTCTCGCCTTTTGTGGTATCTAACACTTCCAAAGACAAAACATTATTTATCAGAAGTTATGACTTAGAGTTTATTCTTTAAAAGTCAATGAAAAACGGAGGAGAAAGTTTACTCTGGCTGCTCTACAATGAGAAATACGTGATGCTGGACATTTAGTCAAAGTCTCCAGTTCGGTTTGATTTTCCTTTTACTTTCTTTATGTGCAGTTTGAGATAGTGTAGTCAGTTTTAAAGATCTAGATATTTGACTTTCACTTGTCAACCAAAACTAATACCAGGGGTGTTGAACTTTTTTCCAAAACCCACATTAGTCACATTAATTAATCAGAAATTGTGATGCATGAAATAAATTTATCAACAAACCTGACTGTAAATTAGATTAACAAATGTCTATTTACAGAGTAGCCTTTAAAACTTGTTGATTACCATCCATTCCATGCATAATGCAAGTCAGTTAAAACAAGCCAGTATTTTATATAAATTAAGAGACCATGAAAGGGCCATTAAATCACAAAATTTGAAACAATTATCTAAACAAAAGACATAAATGGCTGCATGCTTTTCTTTCAGCTTCAAAAAGAATTTTCAAGAAACATAACAAAAAAATGTTACAAGTTTTTCAGAAAAAATGGAAAAGTAGGGGTTTTAGAAATTATTAATATTTTCATGATATTATTAGAATGTCTTGAGATTTGTTTATATTTATTTTTTTCTGAAGCTCTCCATATTGCATTAGCAACTAAATCCAGCAAAAATGTTAAAGACCTTCAGATGCAGTTTAATTTTCTTTTTTATGCACTGATAAGCTTTTAAAATAACAATTAGAAATTAAATTAAATGTTTGTAACAATTCTAATAAAATTGTTTCACTAATATGCTCCATTCTAAAATTTTTCTAATTGTCTGTAATTCATGTTGTTGCTTTTTAATAAAACAATACAAAGATTTTTTCTTAATTCTCCCCCTTGTTAGGGGGGGGAAACTATGACTTCAAAAACTGCACAGATGTCCACTCTGACCCGAGGAGGATGTTCAGATTTCAAAGGCCATGGTTAAGGGTCAATTTCATTTGAACTCGTGTATATTTTTTTGTAAATGTAATATCTAAAGGATGCTTCAAGAGATTTATTTTAAAAGTTGCACAATTTTCCCCTCTGAGTTAATGAAAACTAATTAGCTGTGGAGGTCAAAGATGATAGTGTCTGGGCCTCACATTCATCCCTCATTGATGATCACATATCAATGATCATGAGGTATTTTCTTTTTGCATTTTACCTGATTTCATTCTGATTTAAGGATGATGTTTGGAGGTCTTGGTCAAAGCTTGAGGTCATTTGGCCTCACGTTCATCGTTATCTTGTAGATTTAATTATATATATATATTTTTACTTTTATTTTTATTGAAGCTTTCTGTGGTATCATAATGAGAAAAGTTTACATTGCAGTTATGCATTTTCCACAACAGCAGATGCTGTGTTAAACCAAAGACAAAAAACAAACAAAAAGGAAAACAAAGCAGTCATGGTAACTGACATCCTTAGTCAAATTAATTTACATATCAGTGATTCCTCACATATCTTTCATTGTGTTGTTAATTGTCCATTCTTCCCAATTTTTCAAGAAAACATCCTCCTTCAGCCTAAACTGATAGGTCATTCTTTCCATAATATAAATCTCTCTTATGATTTCAAGCCACTAGTTTCCAGTAGGGAGGTCAACCTTGCACCAATTTCATGTTATTGCCTTCTTGCATGTGACCAATAGTATTTTAGTTAAGTATCTATCTCTGTCTAAGACAATCCTTTATGTTTCCCAGGTACATGACTTTGCATTCTTTGGGAATCATATATCCCAATATATTTTTTAATCATTCTATGCACATCTTCACAGAATCTGTTAAGTTTACTACATTCCCAGGAGATGTGTGTATGATGTACTTCCTTGTTTCCACACAGCTGCCAGCATGACTGTTGTGATCCAGTCTGTTCACTCTTCACTTTAGGTGTGATGAAGTAACGAGCCAAGTTTTTCCACGCAAATTCTCTCGATGTCCTTGAGTTTGTAGACGTCTGTTGTCTCATTCTTCCTTGGTAATGTCAATATTCAGTTCCTTTACCCATTTCTCCTTGATATACAAAGTGGAGATATTTTCTGAGTCTCTTAAGTCTCTTGGTATAGAGCAGCGATTGCCTTGGATTTTTGTACCACTGTATGTCCGGATCGTCACATCAAGTACTCCATTTGAGGTGTTCACACTCTTTATGTCCTTTATTATTGTCCATATTTTGACTTAAGCTGTTGAAAACTCATATTTCCATTGTCAATTGATGTACACATTGCAGTAATCCCTTTATTCCCCCAATTTCTGACATTGTGGTCACTTAGAATCAGCTTAGATGTAAATATTTAAAGAATGCTATCATGTTTTATTTGCTAACATCCTAAGTGACTTAAGACCAAACTGGGTGTATTTTAGAATGTCAAGGTCAAAGTTACTTTGCCTGTAACCTCCCACTGACCAGCAAATGCATACTTTGCTGATGCACACAGTATAGCCACTCTGCAGTGATTGGTTTTCTTCATTTTTGATCCCAATTGTAAGATTTAATACTAAATATTCCTCTGCCAGAATAAGACATAAATCATTCTGCAGCCATTTGACTGTATTGTAGGAGTAAGCACTGTGGTGGACCAGACTGCACTGATAATTCACCAATATGCTCATCTACCCACAGATTCTCTGAACACATCTGACACAAATTTCCTGAGATTACAACCACATTTTAGTATTTCCATCCTGGACAAATCACGCCTGGTGCATGTTTTATTCACATCAGGCCGGCCCTGCACCAGAATCTGTGGACTCTTGTCTGGTGCAATTGTGCTGCAATCAGTCTTTTGATTCCGCTGTAAAAGCTTCCTTGTGTTTTTTTTCACATAACCAAAGAGCTAGCACGGTGAGAGGATAAGATCTTAGCTACAAAAATTAAGCCTTTTCCTTCTAGAAATAAAAAAACACTTTTCTTTTCATGTTTGAGAGGCCAGTGAGTGATTTACAGGAATTACAAATCGGTTTTAAAACAAATGAGTCTGAGTGTAATGCTTCGTTGTAGCTGTAGTACAAGGCACAGCAAGTTAACTTACTGTGTCTGGCATCCGGTACCAATATCAAAAATTCATTCCTGTCATGTGTAATTGTTCCACCGTCTCTGCATTTATGGGCTGACTGTGCCAGTGTGTGCCCAGATCAAGCCTTTTAATGAGCTATGGACCGGTTTGACTCCTGCTTATAATTGATGTGAACAACAAAGTGAAGGCTTTTGCGAGATCAGTTCTTTTTAATGGTTGGTCCAAGATTGCTGTACATGTGATAAGAAAAATAAACTCAGTGTGTGTCAACCATGTTTGGAAACAGACTCCAGAACTCGTATTCATCATTACTTTTACAGCACAGGCTTGAATTATTTTACAAACAACAAAACATGCTGCAAATTAAGTGTTTGTGTTCAGTTTTGAAAATCAGGTTGATCCATCGTTGGCATTTTACAGTCAATAGATGTTAGGGCGGCATGGTGGTGCCCATGCCTCACAGCAAGAGGATTACTGGTTTGATCCCCATGTCTGTAAGGGCCTTTCTGTGTGGGGTTTGCTTGTTCTACCTGTGCCAATTAACCTGCTGATTAGGTTAACTGGTGGCACTGATAGGTGTGAGTGTGAGCATTATTGGTTGTGTCTCTCTATTATCATGTATACATGAGAACTTTAACTCCCCTTTTATTCCTAATAAAACTTAAATTCTCTTTAAAAGATTAAAAATTATCATGTAAACACCTAATTCCAAATGAAAATGATAATTTAGAATAAAACTTAAGTCTAAAGTAAGTGGCTGGTTTATTCTCATTTTAAATCTGAATTAAATAAATCCTCCATAATGTATACATTCATTCTTTCTGGTCGTTCTGTGCATGCTCGTTCCCTTGTCCTGTCGCAATGATGCACGATACTATGACGGGAACAGGAAGGCCGCCCAAAGCAAACGTTAGACTCAAGCCATTATTTATTTATTTGGAGCCTTAGAAGATTTGGAAATAGTTAAAGAGTGGATGGACGTAAGCATTAAAATGTGGACCTTTTTAAAGCTGTACAGTCCAAGTTGGACAAGGTTTCCCTGACAGAGATGCTGGAGACGTTGGACTAGAGTTATTTATCCGGTGTCAAGAATACATCACTACGTCTGCTCCTCTCCAATCAGAACCAAGCCCAACCCTCAGGCCATCAATTAAGGCAGATAAACCTGTTTTCCATGTAAACCTGTATCCTGAACAATTATCTCCATGTAAACACAAAGAAGAAAAGTTTAATTCCGTATTGTTTAAATCTGGGTAATTAATCCTGAATTAAAATGTGTAGTTAACGATGTGGGAGAAAACAAGTGGAGAAGTTGTTGATAAACAAATTTAGACCTGCCTCTCCCTTCATGCCTCAACCCTGGCTCCACCCCTGAAAGCTGATGGACATGCATCGTCATGAAAACGGCCGAAGAAACTGCGTAGCTGACCGACGTAGCTAAGGTAACCTCGACTGCCATTATTGATAACATCACAACAACAGTACATTCTGACAGATCAGACAATAAGATGAATGCTCGACGGCTGTTACTGTTATGTGAAGCACCACAAAGCTAATGTTGCTAACCTATCCAGCAGAAAGACGGGGACGTCCGTGTTTTCAGGTCCCCAGGAGTTCCCTCCACTGTCAGAAAGCAACACCAATGTTGACCCGGGTCTTCGCTCTTTCATGGTCATAGCCCTTCTTTTTCACTTTTCACTCCTCTGACCTTTTTCTTTTGGGCTGTTCTCCAGCCATTGCTACTGCACGTATTGTATCTCTCTCTTACGCTAACTGTCCACACTATGCAGCCTACAACTCCCCCTCCCCCCTCTGTCTGATCTGCCCATGAGTATGATCGCCCCCTGGATGTGGGGGGTGTACCCTGTTTTGGTGACTCGGCCCGAGCCACAGTATTTACCTGCTGAAATTCAGAGCCAAGGCTGTGTAATGAAAACTGACTTTTTTTTCAACATGCTGTCAGTGGTGACATCTTGTGGATGGAGAGGAGAAATACGGTGGTTTTGACAAATAGTGCATTAGATTAGAAGATTAGAAGATTGCTGACAACACCTTCAAACAACATCATGTAACTGTAGCCAGTGTGGCCCTGCAATTGGCTGGCTGGATAGACTCCAGTCCCCATGAATGGATAAGTAGCACAGATAGATGGATCCATAATGGATGTTTATTTGATAGTGCTCCATCAGATTAGCTAACATTTAGGGGTTGGAGGGGTTTGGGATCCATCGGCCACAAAGATGTATCATTCTGTCCCATGTCCTGTCCCTTACCGGTCTGGGACGCCAGAGGACTTCACAACAGAAAGTCTAGCAGGTTTGTTTTTTGTCCTGCCACCGACAATTTGTCCCTCCCCTTCAAAGACATTGACCAATTAGAGGACAGAGAACTCTGCATGTATGACAATGATAGATGTAAACAAACCAAGATTTGTGCCTTAAGAGCTACCAGACATAGGGAAAGTTTGTCAAGCTTTGAAAAACAGCATCCCTGCCCTGATGAAATGTTGTAGAGGAGCGACCACAGACTGTTGACAGAGAAATGTTGGAGAGAAACAGATGAGGAACGTGATAATTGATGGCTTGCTTGGTGTTGCCACGTCTTCTTCCCACATATTTGTATTATGTGTTTAGTTAATTAATATCTTGTGAGAGAGGAACAGATTCAGCACGATTTTTCTTCTTTCTGCTCCTTTTCATCCACGTTTGAGATTTGAGAACTAAAACTAACTAAAACATCATTCAATTTTAGTCACTTCCCCTTGTATAGTCTGTCACGCTTGTTCTGCAAGTCACAGCATGAATTTCTGGCTATGTGGTCTCCAGATTTGACATAGTGAACTTCGTTACGATGAAAATATTTGTGTTGTCTGACTGAGCATTACTTTTGCTTTCATGACCAGAAATGAAAGTCTGCTAAATTTTCAGATTAGAAGAGAAAGCACATATCTTTGTGAGTGTAATAAAAAGGAATGTCAAATTTGTGCTTAATATTGTGCTTGCATATGATAACAAGTTAGGTATTTGTAGCAAGTGATTTAGAAAGCAGCCACTGTGCCATAAATAAGAAATAAACATGATGCAGTGACCTTGTTCTCTGACCAATAACCTCCATGTCCAGTTCAAGGCAAAAGTTGCAACAAAGTTTGATAAGTTCCTCACAGTAACTTGAAACATCCATTAACTAGGGAGGAACCAGTGACTAAATCACCTTTGGCCTCTGATATCTGAACTCTTTCTTTTCTTCTCTTAAAGGATAAGTTCGGTTTCTACAGCTTTCACATTGCTTATAGAATGAAGTAGAACAATATACTCACCCAGAAGGCTTTCCTGATCCAAACAGTGCTTCGGGAGATATTTAGATCCAAAATCGAGCGGCGGACATCCGTATAATGGTAGCACACGGGGCATGTATAGCGCCGCTCCTAAAACTGCATTAATCGTCCAAAAACATATTTCAAAATGGTCTGCTCAGGCTACTCCTCCATTACAGTCTGTGTCACTCCAGACATGTTGTGTGACTGTGCTGACCTCTGAACTGAAGAAGAAGAGCGCTTGCTCTGCGCATGCGGCTCATTGTTCCAGGGGAAGACCGCCGGCTACACAACGACTTTCTTGTTTCAGTTTTGTGCAAAGTGGACGAATATCTATCGGATGAAGATGTTGTGGAGGAGAACTTTGAATATGATGGGTGTCCTTACAGTTTCGAGCCAGAGTTTACAGATGAGGAGCTCATTGAAAGTAGGACGCGGAGGCAAAGAGAAGAACAGCCCTCCAGAGAGTACTGCACATGTGCGGAGGCAAACCTTCTTCTTCTTCAGTTCAGAGGTCAGCACAGCCACAAAACATGTCTGGAGCAACACAGACTGTAATGGAGGAGTAGCTTGAGCAGACCATAATGAAATATTGGTGAAACTAATGAGTTTTTGGACGATTAATGCAGTTTTAGGAGCAGCGCTAAACATGCCCCATGTGCTACCATTATAGGGATGTCCGCCGCTGGATTTTGGATCTAAATATCTCCCGAAGCACTGTTTCGTTCAGAAAAGCCTTCTGGGTGAGTATATTGTTCTACTTCATTGTATAAACAATGTGAAAGCTGTAGAAACCAAACTTATCCTTTAATGACTTTTATTTTGATTTTTTTTCAATTTAGGGTGGAGATTCAGACAAAGTTTAAATAAAGGTCCTTAAAGCAGTCTTGAGATATTGGATTCACAAACAAAGGAAGAACTTGAAGCCCATTAACCTTGACCTTAGACTTAATTTTGATAATCAAAATCCAATCAGTTAATCTTTAAGTCAGAGAGGGGAGCTGTACTAAGTTTAAAGAAAAGAAATTTAGTTAAAAGAAAATTATTCTTTTAAAAAACAGCCTGTAAAAACTGGCATTCAGATGGACCAACATCTTGTAAACAAGGTGAAACTCTGGCCTTGAATCAAAAGCAACAAAATCTGACATTTGGGGCAGGAAGAGAAGAAAATATGCTTCTGTAATATAACTACAAATTAGGAATTCCATGTTGTACCACAGCATAAAGCATCAATTGAGAAACTAAAGCAGGTGGAATGATAATGCACATCCCGCATTCATATAGAATCATTTTTCATTTTTCTCCACATGCACAGTGGTTGACCTCAAACTGTCCAAACACGGTTAAGAGGACATTTTTTAGTGCTTCCTGCCACTGAGAAGCTTTTTCATTCTTCAAGTACCTTCCTCAAGGACATCTCATTGGTGTACTGTAGTGCTCACTTCACTCATTCACAGGCTCTCAAATCCATGTCTGAGGATGACTATAGACAGGAGAACACACCCTCAATGGTAACCCTGCTCTATTGATTGTTAATTAATTGTATTAATGGATGACTAAGGCTACTGTTGATGCAGTCAAAGGTAATTCTACGTAGACACTGCTCTCTGACTTTTTAAAGAGGTTGATTCAATTTCACTGATGTCTGCTGCTGTAAATAAAATTCATGGCACATTTACTCACAGACTGATGACTATTTTCAAGCATTATCCCGCATCATTTGCACATGAAATGAGTGTTCTTTCTGTGCAGTGCATCAGAGCAACCAACTAAATAGTCTGTTTGGAATAAGTCAAATTAGATCCCGAGGTCCCTACACACAAGCCGACCATGGACCTCTGAGTATTCTCCTAAATCATACTGCGATCAGCCAAATGTCAGCACACAAGGGTCTTACTGTATTTGTTGTTATGCTATCTATATGGGAGGAAGTGCAGACAAAAGCTCACAATGCAAAAACACACTGTTTTTATGCTCAGTGCAGATCTCTTCCTTCTGCAGACCAGTATCCTTCACTAAAGTATCTTCCTTCGGCAGACATCCGTATAATGGTAGCACATGGGGCATGTATAGCGCCGCTCCTAAAACTGCATTAATTAAAAAAAAAACTCATTAGTTTCACCAATATTTCATCATGGTCCGTTAGGGCAACTCCTCCACGACAGTTTGTGTCGTGACTGTGCTGACCTCTGAACTAAAGACTTTGTTTACATTTGCCTCCGTGCATGCGTAGTACGGCTCATTGTTTCAGCGGCGACCGCCGGCTACTCAACATGTTTCTTCTTCCAGTTTTGTGCAAAATTGAGGAATATCTATCGGATGAAGATGTTGTGGACGGGAACTTTTAACGATGGGTGTCCTTACAGTTTCGAGCCAGAGTTTACAGATGAGAAGCTCATCGAAAGGAGGACAAAGAGGCAAAGAAAGGAACAGCTGGCCAGAGAGCAGTTCCAGTTCAGAGGTCAGCACGGTCACGAAAACGTGTGGAGCGACCCCGGACTGTCTTGGAGGAGTAGCACGAGCAGACCATGATGAAATATTGGTGTTTTTGGACGATTAATGCAGTTTTAGGAGCAGCGCTATACATGCCCCGTGTGCTACCATTATACGGATGTCTGCCGCTCAATTTTGGATCTAAATATCTCCCGAAGCACTGTTTGGGTCAGGAAAGCCTTCTGGGTGAGTATATTGTTCTACTTCATTCTATAAACAATGTGAAAGCTGTAGAAACTGAACTTATCCTTTAAACTACCCCCACACCACCCACAAGTAACACAAATACTTAAATGTGCAAAGTAGTTATGACTGTCACATTAAAACATGAGTTTCTAATTTCTTTCTAATGATGACTGCAAACACAGACTACAGTAATATTCTCTAACCTTTCTTTTATCCATCGAGCAATTTGGAGTAATATTCTAGCCCCTGTCTTGTCTTAAAAAATAGAGGTGGTAACTAAAAGATATATTTCTTTCAAAACTCATGTAAAACACAGCAGTCCAGAGTTTCAACATAAACTTCTAATCAAGATAAAACATCCCACTTTAAACAACACTAACCAAGAGAGGTATATGGCCTACATTGATTTTTACATAAATCTAACCTAAATCCAAATAGCTACATTTCAGGGGAAGGATATCCCACTTTACCCTGCTTAGAAAAGTGCCTCCTTTGCATGTGGTCACACTTCTATGGATGTACTGATACGATTTTATCAATACCAGTGCTATTAACAACTTCCTGATAGATCCAATTTTTCACGATTCCTGTATTGATTCCTACAGATTTTCCATAGAGGCAAATGCTGGCCTGTAGCTTTTCATTAGCAACAATGTCTAACTTACATCACAGCAAAGATAACTGCTCCTGTAAGTTGCTGGTGTTTCGACTCACTTAAGATGCAGTAGTCAACCTTTTTAAAAAAAAAAAAATTAAAAGAAATAAATAAGCCATAATTCTAATTGCTTCTGAGCCAAGTGGAAGGAATTGATCAGGGAATTGATGAGCAAAAAGACTCATGATATCGATACTTTGATGGAGCTGTTAACGATTCTCAACTGGAATTGGTTTTGGTTTCCCATCCCTACACACCTTCCTCAAAGGTTGTGCTCCAGTATTTGAAGAACACTGCCCTGATGTTGCTACATTCTCATTCTGTCTGAACTCCTGCCTCGTTAAGGCCTTGCCCACTCTTGATTGGTTTACAGGTCTGCTCTGTTGCTCAGTTCAATGCCATGTTGTCAATAACTCTGAATGTATCATTTTGTCCATGCTCTGCAGTGAGTCAGTGGACTTGAACGGACAACAAAACAACAGCAGGACATCCCCTTCACTGGTGAACTTGATAGTAGGTGAGACGTTTCAGGCAGCTACTGGCTCTGATGAGATGGGGAGAGGGAGATGTCCTGATTCTGTGGATTTTCTTGGGTGTTTTGCATGTTGTTCTGTTTTGCAAAGAAGACTCTGAATACACTAAAGAGTTAATGTAACTGAAACAAGTATAATTTGAGATGTTAAAACGTCAATGCATTCCAGAAAAGGCTGTATTGATCATGAGTTATGTGCATGTGAGTAAAACAATGTAACAGCCAACCCTGCTCACCTACACCACTGAAAAGAGTGTTGAATCAGATTTTTTACGTGATTATCTGTTAGACAAATAAGCTATTACTTTGCTTTTTAGAAGTTAATATTATGAGTAAAAGAGTGTTTGTTTGCTGTAAATCAGCCAAATCGATTTGTAGATAACTCTGACGCAAGAGCACAGAGACATACAAAGTGCACCTTAACCTCCTCTGCCCGCAGTTTACTGTCGTTAGCACGATCAATGAATCCATCCCAGCAGTTTTACACGCCTTATCTCCAAAGTTGCCTTGTGCCATAAATGTCCGTGGATGGATGCTGGTGGAGGAGGCAGGGGCAGGCGCTGTCCAAGGTACTGCATTCAGCCCCGGCCCCTCCCCGGTAGACATCACTGGGAGACACGTGATACTGTCTGTGGCTCCTGACAGTCGCTGGATAAGCTCAACAGGGAGACCAGATTGCACCTTCTCCTCCTCAAAGATAACCGGATTTTTGGCTCCGAATGCGCGCACCAAAACGTCTCCATCCTGCTTTTTTGGTTACGTCTTTAGTTTCCTTTCTGTTTTATTTAAGGAGCAAACTTGGAACACGGATCGTTTAAGGTAATTTTTTCTCCACTCTGAGATTTTTAGTGGAGTTGGAGTGGAAGTGGACGCATCTCTCCTTATTTTTCCCTCTCGCTGATGCTGTGATTCACTTGAAAGCGGATCCTTTTTGGATTTAAGGTGCATGCTCTGAAGAATTAATGACTGTCGTGGATATTAGGAGCTTATATCGTGACTGAGGTCGCGTTTTCTCTTCCCTTGTGCAAACTAGATGAGGTCCCATGCGAGTTAAGTTGACGCGTAAAGGTAAAAAATGCGCATCGTGTATTATTTGTCATGATTTTTTATAGTTTGCTGCATCTAGAAAAGCCGTACTTACGAGCATAAAAGCCCAGTGTAATCATAGTGCGCGCTCTCCAGCTGTCAGCCCGGGGAAGATGTTAAGGTATGGGGCATGTTATTGATGAGAGGATATCCCGTTTTGGCACAATGTGACGCTGAATCCCACTGAGGGTTATTTAATGCATTCGATTACGCGTGATAGAGAAATAAATTCCTTCTTATCTTGAACTAATTTGCTCTGTAAAGAAAGGATGTAACGGTTTCTTTTAAATAAACCAACCCTCAGTCTCTCTCCGTGCAACGCAAACTAATTACTAGATTTTAAACCAGGTCGCTCCGCGTTTTTCCACACTATTTTACGCATTTGGAGTTTCTGATGAAAAAGCAGAATCCGTCTGGGAAAAATACTGACGAGGCAGATACTGTGGAGCACATTTTGGACTCCGAGACCCAGCAGGCTGCCCGGCTGGTTCGACTTGCACAAACGAACCATTGTGAATCAAATGACGCACTTTTTCTCTTGGTTGTGTGTCTCCAGGGGAGGGCAGAGCGGTAAATAACGTGTTGTGTGCGTCGGTATAGTGCCGATAATGGACTTTCACGGCTGCAGAAGTTGTAGCGAGGTCAAGCAAAAGTGTATTTGCTTGAGAAAAAAAGTAGCAGCCCAAATTTCTATTTTCTGTAATTGGTGTGTTTGAAATGATGTGTTGGGACTGGCCAAAGATCTGATTAATGATGCAGGCTTTGGTTGCTGATTATAATTAACATGATTCACTCTGATTTTGCATGCACGTTTGGAGCATTGCATGTTTACTTCTGAGCCGCTCAGATGTTTAATGCGAGGATTCTTGACTGCCCGCTGCTGTGTGCTTCCTGGAAAGCCTTGATGGTATTAATGTAATGATACAGCTTCACAGTTGATTCTGACAAAGGCCTTTCTGGATATAAGTGCCTGATTGGCTGCCTTAATCTCAGCATAAATCAGACTTTTGGTCAAAGCTGCATGTTACCAAAGTGGATTTGGAAATGGATCCTGATAAAATGCTGATACTGTTTGTAATTTTGCTCTTCTTTTTTCACACAGGGCTCTGGGACTGAAGGACTGCCTTGACAGACAGACAGAGAGAGAGACAGGCTGCTTCTTTTTCCTGAGCTTATCAGCCAGCGTGGCTCCATATGGCTTTTTCTCCTCTCATTGCTACAGAGGATGCGGGGTGAAAAGCCCTGAGTGAGGCTTCCAGTTACCCGCCAAAGAATGCTGGCATGAACATGAAGATTAAAGCTGCCATTACGACTCAAGTGAAAGCGTGCACACTCTGACCGGCACCAGAAGGGACTGCTCCATAATTACATAAATTAGAGTGAGTGTGCCCAATGGATATTTGAACCCCTGTCTCTTTGGTGTGAATAGCCATGGCAGAGAGGACCTCTCAACAGTTCAAACTATTTTGGCGCCAACAGTGAAAGGTTTGGCTGGTGGCCTGGATTGTGCCAGGTAATGGTATTTGCTCTGGGAATTAGGAGTCGGCCAAACCTTTTGCAATGCAAATACATCCCCACATTTGATCTTCTCTCTTACGATGCATCACTCTGCATTTATTTACCCATGTAGACAGTCACGTGTATGCCAGCCTACTTGCTTTGAGTCAAATCTAGATACATCCTACACTAGCAAAGGCTCTCTCTAATAAATTCAGCCCTATAAGTCCCTTAATACCTACGCATATCTTTTGATTCCAAGATGATTTTACAAAAACAATATGGCGCCCATATCTTATGGGTAGGGCTGCTCATTTGTTGTTCTCTAGAGATAGGCACTTGTCTAGAATTTACAGGCGCTGAAGGCCAGTGGGCCAGATTTCCAGTTTGGAATGCATGCTGTGAGAGTGAAATGAGCTTTAACATGAAGACCAAGAGTTCCCAGGGACTGCTAGTTTACTTCGATGATGAGGGATTCTGTGACTTCCTGGAACTTCTTATCCTGAATGGTAAACTCAGCCTTCGCTTCTCCATCTTCTGTGCTGAGCCCGCGACTGTTGTGTCAGACACGGCGGTCAATGACAGCCACTGGCACGCTGTGACGATAAGGAGAAACTTTAAGAATACAACCCTAACAGTGGACGGTGAGACCAAGTGGGTGGAGGTGAGGTCCAAACGACGGGATATGACTGTCTTTAGCCATTTGTTTGTTGGTGGAATACCGCCGGAGTTACGAGCCGTGGCCCTGCGGCTGACGTCGGCCGTGGTTAAGGATCAACCGCCTTTCGCTGGATGGATAACGGACATAAAGGTCAACAACACGGAGATGGAGATGGTCAACGGCGATGGGGTCTTGGAGGACCTCTGCGGTACGGCCAACATGTGCTTAAACGGAGGAGTCTGCAGCTTAATTAACGAAGAGCCGACATGTGACTGCTCTCAGACGGGCTTCCAGGGGAAAGACTGCAGTGAAGGTAAGACATCCGGATTCTGGTTGGTACAACATGTCCTCTGTAGCCACAGTATGGACCAAATTAGAAGAATTAGAGCCCCATTTTGTAAGCACCATCAGTCCTTAATTAATGCCTTCCTCCCTTTATTCAACCAAAGCCATATGTTTACCCAGGCCCTAGGATGAATGTAATTGATCTGCAATATATTTGTTTGTAATGACTGATCTCCTGCAAGGCCTCATTAGCAAAACATGCAGGTGTTCTTCATCCCCAAAGGTGTCCTCCATCCTTATCAAGCACGTCCATGGGGATTGGTTGACCTATGAAACATCATCTCCAATGGCTTATGCTGAATGCAAAAACAGGAGTGAACATCTACAAGCACACATGAGTGATGTCACTGGCTTTAGATGGTAAAAGAGCTCTCTGCAACAGAACAAAACCTTAATTTAGACAGGGACTGCCATTAATCACACTAAATTATGCTCCATTATTAGCATACAATTGTGGAAAAACGCACAAAAGATGTAGTATTGCTCTTCCACCTCCTCTCATTGAAACAGGGGTGGGCGACTGACAGCACTGGAAGCACATGAACCCAGTTTCTACCTCAATTTGACCCCAAATTAATATCAAACTTCAATTTAGATTGAAAACACATGAAAACCACATGGACTGCCCTTCATTTATACCAGGTGCATTTAAATTTGAAGAAAAAGCAACCTTCCTTTTTAAATTTTTGATTATAGGTTTTTCTTTTTGCAGAAATTCATTGGAGATTGGCAGCTGTTGTTAAATTGCCAAGTCTTTCTGAAAAATGAATGAATGCATAAAAATGTCAGCAAAATTTACACTGGTAGTCTTCAAATACTTTGTTTATTGCACTGGGGTGGTATCTTAACCAATTTTAAACTACCACATCTGTTTCTTCCTTGTGTGGTCTAAAACAAAGCTAACATTTTTTTTTCGTTTGTTTTTGAACACACCAAATGATCATTAATTCATCAGCCTCTGCTAAAATAATAAATAATAACAGAATTATACCCCCCAAAAAAAGTTAACCGTCATGTATTTTCAGAAAACAACACCACTTTTACATTTTTTTCATAATTAATGACCAATCTATCAGTATTGTTCAGTTGCACTCTCTTAAAAATGAACTCCTTCTATTAGACTGTGTCATTCCTGTGTATTATTTCAGTGTTTTCACGATCATATCTACCATAGAATCGTAATAAATTAATCATCGCAGCACTTAAAAATGAGATTTTTATCTAAATATTTTTTATCTCAATTGAAGCACATTTCTTTAAGATGCAACTCCATAATTTATTTTAACCCTTTCATTACATGTCTTTCTATTCTAATTTACATAATTACAATGATGAAATGGTGGCACATTGGTGCAGCAGGCAGTGCACAAACCTCACAGCAAGAAAGTTTCTGGTTAGGTTCTCTTGTTGGTCAGGGCCTTTCTGTGTGGAGTTTGCATGTTCTCCACGTGCATGATGGGTTCTCTCTGGGCACTTCAGCCTCCTTCCATAGAACAAAAACAAGCTCACAAGGTTGATAGGTGGCTCTTAATTGCCCTTGGTATGAATGAGTGAGTGAATGGTTTTCTGCCTTTCTATGTGGCCCTGAGATTGGCCCCCAGTGACCTCCAAATGGATAGATAATGGATGGACTATACACATATTCTCTGGTACTATAATATGCTGGCAATGCAGTCTCACCTTTTAGAAGTTTTGCAGGACTGAGCCCACATGTAAAGCATTCTGAAATCCTGACCGGAGGAAAATGTATGCTTTAGTTACAGTACCCATTTTTTTATTTTTTTGTGACATGGTTACTGTGTCAGATTACAGAACCACAAAGCCTTTGCATTAAGCTGTGACTTGCCTGAGGTATGACAAAACTACACGATAAAAACAGACCATAAATAATGACCAAGGTAACGAAGCTGAAAGGTTGGCCGACACTGAAGACAACAAACAGTTAAACTAACTGTAGGATTTTACAGTATGATACTTTAATTTGTCTTCTTAAACATTAGAGGGTTATGCTACTTTAGGACTGAGGTTCCTCTGCTGCTCCTCTCCAACATCTTGCTTTTTACAGTCTGGTGGAAGCTCTTCTACAACATATCTGAAGGGGTGTTGTTTCCAGACCTTTGCCTCACTTTTTGTTCATGTCGGAGCGCTCAAGTTAACAACATCCTTCAGTTTACATCCATGCGGCTCTGACTGCTCTCATTGGTCAATGTCTCTGAGGTTGGGGATGTAATATCAAAAAACAACAAGTCTGCAGCAACTAGACTGAAACAGCTGATTCTCTTGCCACCCCTAACTTACCACTGTCATGTTCTGCCACTGTTTCATCAGTAGTAAAAGCCTAGTGCAGAGATCAGACCATAGAGAGAATAAAGAGATGTTAAAAACATGGTGCTGAACTGATCTATTACTGCAGAGTGAACTGCTCAACCAGTCCGAACAGACTGGGCCCAGGTGAGGACGGTGGGGGGCTTAAAGTAGTAGAAGATCCTATGATGACTCAAGCAGAGTAAGAAATGGGATAGATCAAGGTTAAACATCTTAAAGAACCCCTCACTTTCCAGAAACAGTGAAAAAATGTACTATCTTTCTACCCTAATAAAGTTATACATGATATCATGTATAGATAATTTTGGATATGTCAAAGCGACAGAGCCTCACGCCTGTCGTAATCATGTTGCTCAAGCTCTTAAATCACTTCACCAGCTTCCTGTGAACCAAAGAATAGATTTTTAAATACTTCTCCTAGTTTTAGGCCCACATACCATTGGGATCTTTTTGCCCCCTATAAGGCATCCAGACCCCGCAGGTCTTCTGGGACAGACTGACTTCCTGTTCCCAGGGTCAGGACTACATAGTGTGAGGCAGCATTTCTACACCACTGAACTGTGGGGCAAACCAGAGAACCAGAGGCTCTCTGGGATATTTGAGATATTCAGACATTTTTAACTTCTTTTTATTCAATAAAACATAATGATATGCAAAGTGGTCAAATGTTAGATATCACAATTCCCACTGGGCAGTCATTAAGAGTGTCAACATAACGTACATGCACAATCTTCATGCAAAAGAAGGGGTGACACTCTCCATAACTCATCAATCCATCAGGGATGACATGGAAAGGTCATTCAATAAACAAAAGACATAAGAAACATACATTTTTCATCATAGTCTGACTTGACAATCAATTTTATTTATTGTTTTTATTGTTTGTCACTGATAAGTTATCAACAACACACTAATCAGTGAAAATCTGATTGGATAAATTCCTAATCTCAGTCTAACCATATCCTCCACTCCTCAACTCAACTGTGGTTGTTTTTTTCCCTCTATTTTGCCACAAGAAGGTTTTTTTGTGCTCGGAGCAATGACAGATCTCATAAAGTTTCCCAAAAATGAACTTCACCAAATCCAGTCATGATTCAACATTTATGAATGGATGACTGTCAAATTGATGGCCCTGTTCTAGAAAAATAAAATTAGCTTGGCCAATGGAGCATTACCATTTGCACTGTAGTAGAACAAAACAATAAAACTGAAACTAAATAGAGTTTTTATTTGTTAATTTTGTTGGATTGTAAGTGATTTTCCATCCAACTGAGAAATTTCTAACATCATGATCATCTGGTAGTTTAAAAAGGAAAAAAGAACAGCATCCCTTGGTAACCAAAGTTGCCCATCCCTGCTCTGAATCAGCAGCTCTGTATCTGTGTAATAGTTCTGACTGATGAAAAATAAAAATCGTCAGGAGAATAAAAGCTCAAGCAACCGAGATAATCAATACGCAAAGAGAACACGGGGTTCTTTGAGGTGGAGAGAGGAGTGTCGCTCTGACTTTTTCCCTCTCCTCCCCGGCGTTGTTGGTAATGAAAGTGTATCAGTATTCAGGGTATTCAGTGCAGTGCTTCCCACAGATTGGCAGGTTTGCAGTCGTGTCGGGGAGGAGCGGGTTTCTTGGTCAGGCCGAGTGTCGGTGGGGGAGGGTGTGAATGTCTGTGTGTTGTTTATCAGGCCTATTTTAAGGTCTTAACCAGGGAGGGTGACTATATGCTTTTATTATCAAGAGGGGCATTTTGAATTTCTCATCACTGCCAGAGGGGTCTTTTTTTAATTAATGTTAACTGGACAATAAAAAACACTTAAAATTTTACAGAAGTAGCGAATATGATCATCTACAGAACCAGAGACTGTACTAAATTAATGAATTACAGAATTTTGTTAAACAGATAGAGGAAACAACAATAACCAAATGGATCTTTTTTTTTTGCAAAGACCAAAACATTTGCCAGTATTTAAAGCTCATTATTAAAATACTTTTGTTTTCTCGTGTGCATTTGGTCTATGTGCATGTGTATGTGCAACAAACATGGGAATTTTGCGTAGTTTATAGGTGCATTTTTAAAATTTTTATGTTAGCGGTTTGCAATTTTACCTCAAATGTTGCAGTGAAACATTGCCTGCCCATGATCTGGACCAAGAATAGCCAACTTGGTTATTAATATGGCCACGTTTCTTTCATTCTCACTTCCAAAAGGCCGAGTTGTGAAAAAAAAAAAATGTAGACACTCCCAATCAGAGCTCAGTTCTTATTAAAAGGTGCAATTTTAAAGCTATTTTAATGATTTAATCAAAATTAAACACAAACACACACACACACACACACAAATGTGTATTTTTTTTTTTATTGGTGAATTAGACAACAGTAACAGTGAAAGGTCAATTTAATCAAATATACAGAGAGGGTAATTAATAAGACAATAAAGAGGACGACAGTAGAAGTTATAAACTGACATCAGTTTTCAGAGAAGAGATGAGGGCAATTCTACCCTTATCTATTCAGGTGTAGTTTATGGTCTGGTCTAGTTTATCTTTTAAGATGGCAAAATTTAACTTTTGGAGCCACAAAGTTCGATTTAAATGCAGCATTAATAAGCCTGAGTTATAGAATAAAGCCCTGCAGAGCCAATTATTGCTCAGTGTCTTTGTTATTTCGTGTTTATCCAAAATGAGATTGATGTGTTCAGGCTAAACATCCTTTAAAACCATCATTCCCTTCTTTATTTACAAAGTGACTCAACAACCACCCGGATACTTCCATTCTTGAATAATAGCATCAATAATTGGCAAATAGAAGCCATACTGATGTAATTATTTGTTCAATGTGTGAGTAATCTGCGGACTACTTTTTTTAAAGTTATTGTCAAAGCAGACGATGTAATTGGACTTCTCTGTGTTTTCTTTTTGGCTACAACATGAAACATAATCTGGTGTCCTCAGTGCCTCATTATTTAGGATACTGATGCTTGATTCTCTGAAAAAGCAAGCAAAAAATGGGATAGGGCACAAGTGGACCTAAGCTACAACTGCCCGACCTTTCTCGGTAAACACTGTTGGACTTACAGTGTTGTCTCATTTAAATATATAGGTTACAGTATATATAGGCCACTTCTCATTTACATTGCATTTCATTCGTTTGTGTTTTTATCCAAGTGGATAAATCTTTTATTAACAATACACTCATTAGTCCAGAGCTGGGTTACTACTGCATTACTAGATATTCCCCTCTGATTGTCATTAGTCATTGAGGCAAATAGAAAATACTACTAATTAATAAGTCCTCCTCATTCTGCTCAGGCTGTGGTTTGTTTTTGTGCTACACTCTGAATTTTTTAATGGTGTTAATACAGCAGGGAGGAAGCAGAGAGTCTCTGCAAACCTCCTGCACTGACAGAATGAATAAATGTAGCTGGAGTTCACTAACAGGCTTTTGTTGTTCAGCAGCATTATGTACCGTAAAACTTCAAATAGAGGCCCATCGTAATTCAAAGCCCAGTCCTTTTAACTAAAGCCTTTTGTTGCTGCATGTTTTGACTAAGAAAGGCGGGTTTCAGTTAGCGTGTCATTTGCATTTAGTGTGGAAAAAGTTTCTGGGATAGAATAATAGGGAGAGGAAGCAGCAACAAACAAGAAATGATATGAAAATGTGATGCAATTCATATGCTTGAAAAACAGGAGTTCTCACATGGTGTAGCCTCAGGACCTGCCACCACTTCTGTCAATCAGTCAGCTCACAATTGTGTTTGTTTTAAAGGTCTTCTGCTGCAGCAGAGCGTAGTTTTAGACATCATCACTCCATGCAGGTGTATGCTACATGCAGGGTTTAGGGAGATTAACATAAAGTCCGTCACTGAGGTAGATACTGCGGTGGAGAACGGTTGAAGGCAAGAGGGCAGTACTGATGCAAGCAAAGCTGGCAACTCAAGGCATGGACATTGCAGTCTTACAGTTCAAACAACCTGTAAACTGATTGGATAATGATGCATGTGGTGAAAAGGTGTGAAACCAGTGCAGCTCAATTTGTATGCTTGATCTAGCTCTCAGGAGTTGTCTATTAATGACAAACCAGAACCCAAATTTCAAAAATGGAATATTAAAAATGAGAAAAGTAGTATTGTAACTGAATCTAATGTTGCCCATACTGAATTAATGTAAGAGATGCCCAATATTGATCTTTATTCAACGCTTGAGGAGACCATATTCAGATTTGATAAGGCTTGTTCATCTCTCATCTGTGTATGATCTGTTGGACTTAAATTCTCCCCGTATCTGTATTTTTTATGTCTTTGGTCACAACTTGTTATAGATCAGTCTGGCATCATTACAGTAGTATAAATATTCTGATAGCCCCAGTTGTTCTGGAAAAGGCTGTAATAAAGTTGGTTGTGCTTTAAAGAGCTGATGTTCATATATCATTGAATTGGATTTGCAGGGGTTTAAGTCCTTTTTCATCTTTGCTGTTCATGAGACACATCTCATCTAAAGATATACAGACTGAATGAAGTGAAAGCCTGTGCTGTTAATCCAAGCTTTAGCATTTAGATCAGTTCATATGCATGAAACATACACAAAGCACTGTGTTATATCCCCCTGAATAATATAGATTAAGACTTACCTGCAGTAGGAAATAAACTTGACGCTTCAGCTAAAAAATATATTATTTTCTGTCCCTTGCTCTGTTTATGGCAGACACTCTCCTCTTACTGCATTATTGCCCTTATTTATTGCACCCAGGTGCTTCAGTCTCCACTGGATCATACTGTAAATTTCATTACAGCAAAAATAAAACCTGTTGAACACTGTTTGCCTATTATTTTTTCCCTCTTGTGTATTATAAAGTGCAGGGGCCTACTTGGCAGCGTTTCCTTTCTCTAAGGTGGAGAATAGGTTGTGCTCTTCCAGTAAATAGAAGTGGAAATCTTATTGAGAGCGTTGTCTTTAACCCGACAAAATGGATGGTTACTTATTCATGACAGCCACCTTCTCCATAATGTGGAGTGTTGAAATCAAGACAATCACAAGGAAGCTTTTTCTATGTTTTATAATTATGCAAAAACTTCAGAGAACACTTTTAATTTCTGTCTCTTTGAAATGAAATACTCTGATATGAAGATGGGTTTAGGAGGATCCACAAAAGATTTTTTTGTAAATCACGGGTGAATTTGCGTAGGTCTGTTACTTCTTGTGTTAAATTATATTACACATGTTTCATATGCATGCTCCATGTCCTCTTCTCTGGCTTTAGTGCATGTCTTTGGCAGCGTTACAGTGCCACTTGTTCCTTGAAACAGTGCTGTGTTTATGGAAAACCTTTCAAAATTAAATTGGTGGTTTTTGTTTTGTTGTTGACAAGACCTGGTGGTGAATGTGGTGTGAGTGGGTTAGTGTGGCTTGAGTGTTACAACAGTTTTGATTAGTCATGTAAAGTCCTAATTAGTTCTCACCTCTGTTTACATTTACATTTTAAAGAAACTTTTCTTTCACGTTTCAAAGTACAATATGACAGAAAAAAATATATGTATTTTTGACCAGTATTGAACAGTAACTAGTCACTTGAATTGAATTACCTTAATATTATCACCTTTTTAAAATAAGGGATCCTAACTTTTAAAACAGTGATGATATAACCATGAGTAATTAAAGCAGTACTCAGTTACTTAATTACTTTTTATCCAGGATGGGCTGTTATCATGATAATGCAATATGACTAAAGCTAAAAAGTTCATCACATCATGTAGGATGAAAAATTAATCTGCTGTAGTTTCAACAACTCCAAGTATTATTACCTCCACCAAGGAGGTTATGTTTTCGGGAGAGTTTGTCTGTCTGTCTGTCCATCTGTCTGTGAACAAAATAGCTCAAAAAGTAATGGATGGATTTTGATGAAATTCTCAGCATGGGAAAAAGAAGAACTGATTCGATTTTGGTGTTGATTCGGATCAGCGTCTGGGCGCCATGATGAAATATGTGATTTTTGTAAATAACTACTGAACTAAAATAGATATCATTATAAATCCAATCGCTAATGGTATGTTTTCATGGTCAAGGAATCTAAATATTTCGATGAAATAAAGGCAGGACTAATATTTATGGTGAAAATCACAATATGGGTGAGGACTGTGGTGCTGGCGGAGGTCTGCCCTCTGCGAGTGCTTTTCTAGTCTTTGTTTTGAGTTCAGTTGTGATGAATACGAAGAACATTGTCCTCTGTTTAAGCTTGAATCTTGACTGACCATTAACACTTCTTCTGTTCTCAGTAACAAGAACAATTTCCAACAACCCTCAGCCTCCCAGCCCATGACAGACTGAGCTATAGTCCCCCTTGCGATCCTCAACACAACAGGATCCAAGATATGTTATTAGGGATTTTAAGATTTAACCAGATTACTGTTTATCAAAGGTTCTGTTAATTTAAAATCAAAACCGCATAGTGGAAACAAGACATATTGCCTCTGAAAGATGGAGCCAGTTAAATTTTCCCCACTTTCATTGGCAGAGTTTTGGCTGGTCCACCACAGGAAAGTGCTTCAACCTGTCCACCCCTAATGGCTGTTACAATATACTCAGCAATTCTTTGATGAACATGTAATCCTTACCACTTGTATTTCATAGAATGTAAAAATGATGTTTTTTTGCATCAGAAATGCCATCATGTACATAAAATTGATATCAGACTACCAGTGGCTGGTAACTTGATTGAACTGGATTGAAGTTGGCAGGCATTTGGCTGGAAGGGGAAAATTAAGCCGCTGCGTTTGTGCATCATTAAAAATTGGGTCAGTGAATCTGCACTTATAATTATTCATCCCAAAGTTCATCTTAATATTATTTTTCTGAGATGAGACTGGCTGCAATCATCTACGGTTGTTATGACTTTACAGTAATTATGGGTGAGGCAATTGAGTTTGAAAACTTTAAAGGTTTACACTTGAACTCATCTTTAACTCAAGACAGATGTCTTAAACACACCAGTTCACACAATAACATACAGTGTGTCTGAAAATAATTCCAATGAAACATTAAAAAGTTATCAGAAATTAAATTATTGTATCAGTTTAAAAAAAAAAAGCTTTAAAAGAAAACTTAAAACAATGAACCTCAATAATTAAATGTTGACATATTCTAGCAAAGTTTAATTTAAGATGGTATTATTCAGTGATCATGTTCATGGGTGAGCCCTGGGTTACATTAATATTTGAAGCTACATGTGCTTCATATGTTGTGCCTTCTGTATGTAAATGGTTTTATATTTCAACAAAGCGTCAGGAAAGATCATCATTTTAGCACCAGGGTGCCCTCTGATGTTAATAGTTTTATGACCATGAAGGACCTAATTGGTAACGTTATTGCCGTGTTAAGATGAGTGATGTAAAGGATATCGCCCTTGTGCTGCATGAAGGATGAGCAGTTATTGTTTTCAAAGGGTCCATGTAATGAGCAGAGTGTGACATCGGTGACAGGATCCATTATAGTCATGAGGATAAGAGACAATAAAAACAGGGTGTAATCACTGCTGTCGTAGTGTTTACACATTTATCAGGGGCTGATCCTCTCCTGTATTAGCTGAGTTGGAGCTTAATTGTGTGCACGTTACTGAAAATGCAGACTTTTCTAATTGTGTTGCATTGACTTTGTCAGTGCATTTACTGTATTAAATTTGGAAAATCTTGCAATATTGAAAATAGCTTGGGAGGTTTTTAGACCACAACATTATTTAAAATAGTTTGTTACACCTCAAATCAACTCTTTACAAAGGGAGGGGTTTGTAGTAGTGATTAGTGGACCTGCACTTTGAGTTACATATGTTGTAGGAAAAGTGCTATATAAATAAACTTGACTTGACTTGACTGACTGATAGATGGGCAACCACAAAGCATAATGCTTTATGATGCTACATGATAACATTAAAAACAGCAAGCTGAACTAAAAAGATAAAAAGTTTGATCAATAAAAATCTGAAATTGTGACAAATGATGGATAATTCATTTTAAAGTTTAAAAGAAAAAGAAAAAAAACACAAAATTATTTCAAACCATAAAATACATCCATTGTTAATGCTTGAAACATATTCATTTTTAATGTTTCGAATCAGTTTTAAATCAAGCAAGTGAAACTTACCTCAGACCAGAGGTAAACAATATCTAACTTTATAAATTAAATTTTCCTTAGACAGTTTTAAAAGCTGACAATATATTTCAAATTTTCATGTTTTTTTCTGAGATGAGTCTCAGGACCTTGGTTCCTTTGTCTTGGCTTTGGCTCACAGAGAACTCGTGTTTTTCAGGGTTATGAGAGGCTGGAGGAGCACGGAATAATCCTGCTGCCCTCAGTGTCATCTTTTGTTGCTGTTTTGGCTGAGAGCTCACTTGTGGTTTAATTTATTCACTGCATGCTAAAACTCATTGGAAAGGTTTGTTTTGAAAACTTGGCTGCTACTTGATTATATGCAATATTCTTGGAGGGTTACAGAAAAACCATTCAACTAAAGCTATTACAAGAACAATAAGAAAAAAAATCAGAACAGCAAACGGCGCACATGTCAGCGGAGATGTCTGCTGTCACCACAGACATCCACAAACCAAACAGCCAGACTGAACCTGTTCCTCTCTCAGACTTGCTCTTTGTCTGCTTGGTAGAGTTTCCCAAAATACACAATCTGCCACCCAGCTAAAGTTACATTGTTCTCTGACGCAGCAGACCAACAGCATCTGTTCAGGGGAATAAGCACGAGTTTAAAAGGGTTTTTTCAGCATTGGGAGTTTCAGAAAAACTGTGTGTTATGTCATCATGCAGATTAGGGCTCCAAAGTTATTTGATTGCTCTGGTGTGTGATTTTTCTCTGGCGAAATTGATTCTATTTTTAGAATAAAAGTAGTATATTTGTAGGACAAAGAGCAGATGTATGGGATGTAAAAATAGATATGGCATTTTATACACGTCCTCAATGTACAGCTGTGTGGAAAAAGAAGCATGCAGCCATATTTTGTCTCAGGTAATTCAGAGACACTTGGATATGGGTGGGAAGTAGAAAGCCGGAGAGGAAGCTAGAGATTAAGAAGGGGACCTTTCAATTTTTCAGTGATCTGAAGTCTGCATTATGAGTTCCAATCCTCAGGCCCTGGCCCTTAGCGAGGCACTAGAGATATCAGGGGAGGCTCAGTCAGGATGTTGAATGAAATAATAACAAATTCACTGTGTGCACTTGCCTTGATGGTCTTTTAAATGAAATTGTGGAGGCATATTTTACATGGACTAATGCTAAAAAAATATCAAAATGTTGATTTTGAAAAATCTGTTTTACCGGTTGAATTAGCTAGTTATTTAGACACACTGACACAGCTGTGTTTACCTTCCAACGGCACTCTCCAGCTGCAAAAGTGAAAGATACACAGAATAAAGATGCTCTTGTACATTCTACTATGGTAAAGTAAAGACAGATTATTTGAATGTCAAGTCTAATGTGCAATATTTCTCATTAAATCAAATATCTGATTGCTCTAAGGTATTATTTTGTAAAGAGTAGTCCCTAACATTCATAGTCTAGCTCAGTTATTATCAACTAGCGGGTTGAGGGCCATCCACAGCTTCCAATCAGCCTCAGAAAATTATCAAATTCAGAAATTGTGAGGGGTGAAATTTTATGTATTTTAAGTGTATCTTTTTGTTGTGAAACCCTGGCAACTATTAAGGTAAACATAAAGACAATTGGTGTTACATTTTTTTTGTTGTTTTTTATCAGGGATGACTTGTTTGATTTGTTTAACAAGAATCCACCTCAGCCATGTTTAGCCATTATGTCACCAAGACAACAAGTATATTGGTGTCAAACCCAGTGGTAGAAAATAAGCAAGCTCACAGAGATACCACAACTGCCCCAAGGGACTTGCAGCAGTGTGTAATCTGGACTGGCTTCTCTTTTAAAGACTATAAATGTATGCAGTTTGGGAAAATATCAAAATATTAAAATAATTAAATTAGACTAGAATATGCATTCTTTAAATATATTTAAAATATGGCCTCCATATGTCAGGAAAAACTGTCCCTAGTACAAATGTTATTGATGACACCTTGTCTAGTTAGGGCTGTGGATCTTCACAAGTCTCATAATTCAATTCAGTGACCATTTTTTATTCAAACATTACATTTGATGTGATGCATCACAGTGGAAGAGAACAGGTGGCATCCTTTTATTTTTCATTTCTGCATGAGTCAACTTTTTTATCAGTGAGTACAAGCAGCCATGTAAATATGGACTCTTTTTTTATTTATGGTGCGCTGGTTTAATAGGGTGATATTGAATATAAGCAACATCATGCATATTGTATGCAGCCCCTGCATCGATGCAGTAACATCTACGTTGGCAAGATACATCAAGGAATGGATTCATTTCAACATCCTTGCAGTTCAACTTCAGTCACTCCGGACTTGGATCTAAATACATTACCTATTTAAGGTAGCTATCTAAAAAAACAAGATAGTTCTTGCTGCCTCTGCCGAGGATGTTAGGTTATTCCCTGTGTTTGTTTCTTAGATTGTTAACAGGATAATTTCAGTCAACAGATTTTAATGAACTTTTCAGGCAATGTTGATCTTGGCACATGAAAGAAGTGATAAAATGTTTGCATTGATTCAAATCCAGATGCAGATCCAGGATTTTGCAAGGATTTTTTAAGATAGGACAGTTTCCATATTTTTGTCCAATGACTCAGGAAGTCCTCAACAGATTTTCAGGGAATACTGGTGATGGCATGAGGAAGACATGATTTGATTTTGGTGGTCGTCTGAATTCAGATGGGGAGGATTTTTTTAACAATATGATATTGGAATTTTTTTAGTTTTGACAGTAACTTGCTTGACAATGTTAGAAATGCATTGGTGGAAGTTTGAGCTCTCTGAGCACTTCAGTTTGTGTATGAATCAGGCATTACCATACAGATATGATGCACTTAATAAGATTCCCTCCCAACCCCAGAATGTGACAGTCTCCCAGGGAAAAGGGATACTTGCGCTGATCATGTGCTTTTAAATAGCCGGCTGTCATATACATCTGAACACAACATTCACTCCATTTGTAGGGCTGTCATTTTGTGTTCATCAGCTCCATTCATTCCCCCCCTTTAATTTTTACAATTTCTTTGCACGAACAGGGCACAAGGAACAGACAAAAAAAAGAAACCAAGGTGTTTTTGTGACCTTTAAATAATTGAAGAGCTGAAGTTTACCAATAAAATGAATGGCACAAGTACCAAATGAATGAGCTGAAAGAAGCTACAAGGCCCCAAGTACAGTACGAGAAATGTAGTATCTTCCATAAGACAGAGACATGGATCCTGTGTTGATGTAAAAATAATGATAATAGCTTTTTTATGTCAAAAAAGTTGCCAAAATAATCATTTCAAAGTTTGAGGAAAGAAATTGCAAAATATTGACCTTCGTGTCTCATAGCTCATGTTAACAGAAAAAAGCAAAAAAACACACCTTTTTCTGTCTTGTGGGTTTTAAGAGAAAAGAAGTGTGCTGAAAGAGCTCTTTTAACTTATGCCATTTATGTTTGACGTCATCCATGCTTTTTATGGGGCCTGGTTTAACAGTCCTCCTTTATTACATACAGTAAAACCTATAAAACACTATTATCACCTGTTATGACATAGGACTGGTGGATCTTTATGGCTCTAACATCCTAAGACATAAAGATTCAATTCTCAGTAGAACCATCCATGCTGAAAAAGCATGAACTCATGCTACCTCGAGTCGCTTTGGATGAAAGGATCCGCCAAAAAGTACCACTGATAGTTAATTCAGTAGTCTGGCAGGAACAGTTTCTTTTCCATCTCAAGGTAATGTTGTTCTGTGCCGCACAAAGGAGGACAGTGGATTTCTATGCATGTTTATTTAAAGCAGAGAATAAAGCTGGTGTCCTAGCTGGAAGTGCTTTAAATGAATGTTGTATCAAAGGCTGAGCACATATTCAGGAGTAGATTTCAGGATTCATTGTGGTTGCAAAGCAGTGACGGTGGATTTTAGGATGGTTCTAATACATTACAAGAAATTAGTCTCCTGCAAAAAAAGTAAATAGTTAAGTTGTTGTGCACACAGATTATTAAGATAATATTGAACCTTGTTTCCACAGTGTGATAAAAGATAAATCGATATATATTTGATTTTGTGTATAACCAGCTTCTTGTCTGATATGTCTTTACATATGTGCATTGTATGTGAGGGATAAGAAAGTCAATAAAATCTGATCACAGTGTGCAAGTGATTGGACTCCAAGAGCACAAACCTCCTTCATGGTCTTTCTGTTATAGTTGAAAGACTTTAAGCAAAAACTGATAAAACTGCACTACCTTGTAGTCTTAAAAAGCTGTTAAACAATTCATTGGTCATGATCATGTTTGGATCACCACCAAAATCTAATCTCAGCGTCCTTGAGCCATGACCACTAGTTATCTTGCTCAAGGCCAAATAGACGGACAAAGAATGGATACACGCTACCAAAATAAAACCACTTTTCCCTGGTGCATTGACCAACATTCTCTGGAATTTTATGAAAAGCTTTGAGAAGCTTTACAGGTATTAATGTAAATGTGAAATACTACCCTACCTTGCACTGTTAACAAACCCTGGATCAAAATCCCAATTCAGATCACCACCAAAGTCAAATCTCTTCCTCCTTGTGTGGAGGCTAACTTTCCCTGAAACTTGTATCGCTTGTATTGTAATGAGAACTTTTTCAAGTTTTCATGCTCAAAGACAAGCAAACCCACAAATAGACAAACTACAGCAAAAACCTTTGTATACCTCCTTGACAGTGGTCAGTTAGCCTGACACTCCAGATGGAGTGTTCAATATATTTCATTAGTCCATCTGAGAAAGAGCTCATTGAAAGTGTTTTGGGTATAGAAAGAACATTTTAAGAACATATTTGACAGGTTATTGGATGATCATTCCGTCAATGACATTCATTGTGGCCTAAATGTATATGCAGCAGGTGGATGCCACTTTGGCGGTTTTAAGGACAGAACGTGAGTCACTCCATAGAAGAAACTACTACAGTAATGTTTTTTCCTCTTCATTTTATAAAGAAATACAGTCCAGATCTGCTACTGAAGCTGTGAACATCTGTGCTAATCTTTTAACAAGTACTTCCTGCTGTTGTCTCTCTTGTAGCACCAACCTGCTTCAGAGCACTGATTTGGCTGTCCCACTTTGGACTGCTCACAATTGTAGCCTGAAGCTTAGCAAGTTGGATCTGCCTGATAACAGACATTTAATCAGACAGATCCAGCTGCACAGCAAGGACAGAGGTCAGTTATTTAGTCCAACAGACAGATAAAAGCTATTCTTTTACAAAAAGTTAAACTGGACATGCCTTTGGATTGTGAATCGGTTTCAGGTCTACCTCGTGGAAAGACCTTGAAAACCACTGACTTAAGGGGTTTATTTTAAAGACTTTTCCAATGGACCTCTACCGTCCCAAAGGAGCATTCTCAAATGGATGCAGTGATGTAAGTCAGGCCTTGTTTCCAGGATCACAAATCAGATTTAACCGCAGTAACAAAAGAGGCAGTCCAAAAAAGATGGGCCCTTTCCTAGGTTACCTTAAGCCCTCATTCATCCATTCCCAAAGTACATTGAAGTTGAGACTTTACCTGTCCATTAAATAATTTAAAAGCTGTTGTATCACTTTGATCAGATGAAGGGATTACAGGATTAGCCACCAGACCTGTCAACACTTCCCTGTTGGACCACAAGCCTGCACAATGCACTACCTCACACATACACACACATACACACACACTCGAAAATCCCCTTGATCGGTTAGAACAATTATTTAAATGCACTGTTGTATGGCCAGGAAGCTCCCAGAATCTGTCCTCTAGTTTCTCATTAGGGAAATAACATAGATGCATGGCATAGCTCCATATTTTATCCTGATAAAATGGAGCAATGTTGTTTATTCCGTCGCACATTACATACTAAATCAGTCCTGGCAGGAAAGTAGGGCAGACCTCGGCGGAGGCTGTACAGCAGTTTTATTTCATTGTTTATCCTGTACATTATGCAATTCAAGGGGTACAGTAAGTCTATGTGTATGCTCTGGATTCTTCTGAATGCTATGATTTTATCAGAGGAGGGCTTATTTAGGCTTCTTTGTGAGAAATAGTTGGAAATCCTTGAACCTTATGTCACCCGTTGAAGCGCAGCCAGTCAGACAAGTTAAGCCACTTGATTTAGCGGCTAATGCATGATGACAGTGTACCAAGAATGACTGTGGCATACAGTAAGAGAAATTATGTCACACCTTTTCTCACATTTGAGTCATCATTGTCAGCCAGCTCGCTTATGCAAATGCCTTTGTTGAATTGACAAAGCGATATCACAACAGTTTTGAGTTTCTCATGAACTGAATAAGAAATTCAGTGAATTAGATGCGAACGCCAAAGGGTGCACAGGCTCATGCTCCAATTTTGACCATGTCTTGTTCTGTGTGGGTGTTTTCTCCACAGCTAATTGGATTCTGTTTTTGTATTATGTAAGGTTCAGGGTTGACAGAAAAATAATTAAATTGGAGGAGTCTTTGTTGAATGTCTCTCCAGAACTAATGGTTTGAACTTGAGATCTTAGAGTGTCATATATCTGTGACAAATCTCAAGGTTACAAGTATTTCTTAAAACAAATATGCTGATGAAAAAGTTTTTCTGCTGCAGCCTGAAGGAATTTGTTATGTCACCTCTAACCCCACAGTGACTGTGACTGTATTCAATTAAAAAGTGACTGTTACATGGACCAGTGATTTAAAACCATATTCCCTGCTATTGTTCAGCTCCACAGTTTAACTCTCCCGACTTCATGGGATTTCCACCCCAAAAGTTAAAACTTTGAGACAGAGCTGCAGGGTATTTTCTGTCCCACTGTTAAGATTTCAAATACAAAAATACAACAGACACAATTATGTTTAAATTTTAGATGTCCTGAGGCAACTGTAAATATTCTTGTTGTAAAAGTGTTTTACTTTTTTTTATTTCCATTATCACTCAAACACCATTAAAAGGGTTTTTTGATTGTCTCAACCTCTAAATTAACAAGCCCTCATCACTTTCTATCCATTTTTTTTTTAATTTTGTCAAATCATTACCTGCAAGAGAGGATGACACAGTGGACTTAACCATCAAGCTGTGTGCTGAACTTCTGTTCTGAAAGAAATGTTAGTGAGGAGGTGGACTGCATGTGGCACAAAGAGGTTATGAAGAAGCGATATTACCAGATTGTCGTTTGAAGAACTGTCCTTGGTGTTGAACTTGGGCTTCCTCAATGCCTGAAGACAGATTTATGTGATGTTAAACACCATCTGAGTAGAGTAACTGTTTGTTTACCAGACTATTGCACAAGTATTTTTAATATTGCAGCAGATGTTCTAGACTCAGAGACAGAGCTGGCCCTTCCCAGTGTGGTGTCTTCGGGAAAATTTAAATGGCACCCCCCTCAGTCAGTAATTTACATATGCATAAAAATGAAATCAAATAGTATTGCTTTTACCATTATCTTTATTTTATATGATAAAATGTCCCAAATTTACATGCCTAAAGGTGCTATGAGGAGAATCTATTTCCGGTGAAATAAAGACTCTGCTACCCATGAGCACGCGCGGCGACCGTCATAAAGACGTAACCCAAGCCAAAGCGTGTGTTTGTTGTGATGCTAATGAATGCAGCTCGGACCTTCCTTAGAACTCTGCATTGCTTTATAACTTCTTTTTTCAACAACTTACCGGATGCAAAGCAACAAGGTAATGTATCTCTTTCTAGTTACGTAGTGGGAGGTTTTGATGTGTGACAACAAGCAATTTTTGGAAAACTATCGTAGTTTTTTAGCCAGCTATATATATCGCTACTTACAGCCAAGTGCTCTAAGACGCGTCTGAATAATAATAATTTGCTCTAGTTTTAATTGTCTTGTTCCCGAAGTTGAGTATCCAGGCCAGTCCAGCCCTGTCCGACCCAAACGGAAGGAATAGCATCTATGGATAACCTATTTTGATGCTATAAAACTCATCTTAAAGTGGGTATTTCAATCAGGCATACATCTAAAAGTGAGACTTTTTTGTAATTACTTGGAAACTCCTCACAGCATCTTTAACAAATTACAGATTCAAAAAATAAATACAATATGAATACCCTTAACACAAATTTAAGATCCTTTAAATAAGTGAGTAATAAATAATAAGTAAATTATAGCTACAACACTTAACATAAAACAATTTAAATGACCACACAGGCCCGAGCCACAGTATTTACCTGCTGAAATCCAGAGTCAAGGCTGTGTATTGAAACCGGACTTTTTTTTCAACATGCTGTCAGTGGTGACATCTTGTGGATGGAGAGGAGAAATACAGTGAATTTGACAAATACTGCATTAGATTAGAAGATTAGAAGTTTGCTGACTACACCTTTAATAGTGATAACTAGTTTCAAAATAATTATGTTGAAAGTGATTTTCTTCTCGATTTTGTGGCCACAGTGTCCTTAACATTTGCACATATTGCTCAATGGGCCCACCGGGTCTGCTCTAACTAAATAAATATTTGACCTTTTAGAATCCAGTCACTTTCTATTTGTCTCTGTATGAGGATACAAATCAGTGTGAAATTTTCTGTGTGGTTGAAGCTCTGGCTTCGTGCCTGAAGTCAGTACCGCACATTTGTGCCAAGCTGCATCCCCAAGGAGGACTCAACTTAACACAGTGAAAGCAGAAATGGAGCGGAGCAGCGAGCAGGGTTAGAATGGGTGGCTGAACAACTGAACTGACAAGAATCTGACTGAAAAGCAGTTAAAGGAACAGGGTAGTGAGGGCACTGTGATTCTTTCAGACTGGGCATTGAAGGGGAGACGATACATTCACTAAATTTGTGACGTAGACTTCACAATTGTACCTCAACAGGTGCATGGGAGAAAATGTGATGATGCACAGTAAACACAAATCATCCAGTGAAACCACAACCATGTAAAAGTAGAATTCATTTTAGTTGGCTTGAATGAGCAATTCATGCAGTATGTCGTAATTCATATGCATGTTTGGATTATTCATTTGTTTTTCAGTCTTAATTAGAAAGAACCTCAATGACCCTCCCCTGTTTCAAGGATCTCATTTTCTTACCATGATATAAAAAAGGTTTCAGGCATTTCTCATATTTTTCTAAGGAAAAACTGTTGAAACATTTAGTATGGTGACATTAAGTTTAGGGAAATTAGGTTTTTATATCCATATTGTCTGACCCAAGGCCAAAATATGATGTTCAAAAGGTGAAACTTTCATTTTGAGATAATTTGTTGACAAGGCTTGTTAATGTTTAAATTTGCCATGACCTGTTTTAAGTAGTCGGTACCTTATTCATGTACAGATGTATGAATTAAAGCAGGAGTCACCAACCTGTAGATCTTGTTCCTCTTGTGGATCTTTGAGATTAGATGTGTTAAATCAGTATCGACACACTGGATGGACTGTTTCACTCATCCACAGCATTTGAATGGGTGAATTCAGCTTTGCAAAAATTCATGTCGTCTCACTTCCTATGTCTAATTTTTTTTAATATGATTAAGACTTTCAATGATTCAAAAACTGTTTTATGCATACATAATTCCAGTCATTAACTTGGGAGCTTTCTTGTGTTAGTTTAAAGTTACGTACACTATGAAAAGTGAGTGTGACTTGAAATCCACTGTCTCTATTTTATTCTTTTCCTCTCTCACATTAAAGGATAAGTTCGGTTTCTACAGCTTTCACATTGTTTATAGAATGAAGTAGAACAATATACTCACCCAGAAGGCTTTCCTGATGCAAACAGTGCTTTGAGAGATATTTAGATCCAAAATCGAGTGGTGGACATCCGTATAATGGTAGCACACGGGGCATGTATAGCGCCGCTCCTAAAACTGCATTAATCATCAAAAAACTCATTAGTTTCACCAATATTTCATCATGGTCCGCTCACGCTACTCTGCCACGACAGTCCGGTGTTGCTCCACCCATGTTTTTGTGACTGTGCTGACCTCTGAACTGGAAACTTTCTTTACGGCTGCCACGCATGCGCAGTACGGCTCATTGTTTCAGCGGCGACCGCCGGCTACTCAACACGTTTCTTCTTCCAGTTTTGTGCAAAATTGAGGAATATCTATCGAATGAAGACGTTATGGACGAGAACTTTTAACAATGGGTGTCCTTACAGTTTCGTGCCAGAGTTTACAGATGAGAAGCTCATCGAAAGGAGGACACAGAGGCAAAGAAAGGAACAGCTGGCCAGAGAGCAGTCTTCAGTTCAGAGGTCAGCACAGTAATGAAAACATGGGTGGAGCGACCCCGGACTTTCTTGGAGGCGTAGCGCGAGCGGACCGTGATGAAGTATTGGTGAAACTAATGAGTTTGTGAATGATAAATGCAGTTTTAGGAGCGGCGCTAAACATGCCCTGTGTGCTACCATTATACGGGTGTCCGCTGCTAGATTTTGGATCTAAATATCTCCCAAAGCACTGTTTGGTTCAGGAAAGCCTTCTGGGTGTTCTACTTCATTCTATAAACAATGTGAAAGCTGTAGAAACCAAACTTATCCTTTAACTGATCAATGATTGTATTTACCTTCCTAGATTCAGTTTGAATGAAATAATGCTCAATGAAATGTAACCGTTTGTTGAGGTTTCTGAGTGACAGCAGGTAGACCTAGCTTACTCTATAAGCATCACAGGAGATCCTCAGCTGTAAAAGGTTGGTGACTTAAACTAATCTGAGGCCCATTGTAAAGAAAGATAAACCTTCATTTAAACTAGTGCTCGCTCTCAGGCACAAACCGTGTGACCTGTCTATCTGTGAAAGTGTCGCCCCGTCTGGGAGCCTCCTGCAGCCTCGCTCAGACAAAAGCAGATTAATACTACACTGCTGTCTCCACGTCCAAAGACAGATATTGGGATCAAAAGATTAGAGGGATTTTCCAGGCGGATTTTTGCCTTGTTTAAATACAACCATTCCTGACTGTCAAAGGGTGTTTGTGAAATTCTTTGACACCACTCTTTTCTTTAAAGGGGCTTGTCCCCCAGAACAAATAACCATGCCGTAATATCCGTGCAGCACGCAAGCTTACATTACACTGGGCATTAACTGTGTGCTATTGATGGATGCTTATCTTTTATGGGAATTTAGCTTTAAATCATGAGATGAGGAATTCATAGATCAATAGATGTCATGCTTTCAGAGTTCATGCCAGTGCTTCAAGTCCTCATAAATGAAACCTTTTTTTTTCTATTCTTGAGGCATATTGGAGTTGAAAATGTTCCAGAAAAGAGGCAAAATAGGCAGCACAGAGACTCTGTTGAAATAATCACATTGATCATCACATTCAAACTTTCATAACCAATCTTATAAAAGTTTTTACTTTTTCGAAAACTGTATATTGTATTAGTGGTTTGTTTCTTTCATTTGAGTGCAGTTTTCCAACACAAACAAAAGGATGTTATCTTTTTCAAGTTAAGTTGTGTGTTTTTACAATTATATTTTGTACCAGTACTGTACCATCGTGGAAAAGCTTGAACATGGGATTTAAAAGTGCTGAAAAATTGTTTAAATCTAACCTTTAAAAAGGGTATGAAAAGCCTTTCACCCAGCAGAGTAAAGATGTCTCATTTGGCACCTGACTGAATACTGCCTTGATGGAAATTTCTCCTCTTAGCTCGTCACAGATGGAATCTTTAGCGATACCTGTGTTTGTGTGGTGGAATATCTCACTTTGCATAATTGGTAGCTGTTTTCAATGAAATCTGAGCAGTTTGATCTCACCTCCACAGATAGAGAATAAAGCGGTGTGGAGGCAGGCATTTGCCTCCTTAAATTTCAGGCTCGGGTCGATATTTTTTCTCTTTGAAAAAGGAGTTGCCTTTGATGCTGCTGGTTGGGTGTCATCCTGCATGAGAGTCGTCTGAAATGCCAAAAACAAGTCGAAAGGCCCGCCGCTGTAATTTGAAAGCTGCCGCCTTAATGATAGAGCGCAGACAAATCACTTTTCAGGAACATTTTTTTTAAGACTTTGAAGACCTTCGACTGGAAAAATAAGGAAAACTCGAAGTGACTGAAGGGAAGTTTGGGTTCCACAGTGTGAGTCATGTTACGAGGAATTTTCAAGCTACATTGCAAATGGGAGATATTTCAGGTATCACTTTGCAAGAGCCGTAATCCAAAAGCAGTCCATTCTTTTCCTGAAAATCATTTATTTTGGAGAAAAGAGATTTAAATTAGGGATTTATGAATGAAACGCATAATCTATGTTGCCATTTGGGATGAAGATCATTACTTTCTATGGGTATTGATACCTTTATTGGGTCTCCCTATCAATCTTAGCCCTTATCAGAACTGTTTTTTTATCATTTAGTGGGAGGATACAATATATTTGAAAATAATTGATGGAAGATAAGTAGAGATTACATTAGGGATTATACTGGTCTGTTGAGTATTGCTTGGAAAACAAGGACAAGTCTTGTTCTAACAACTAAGTAAATTAGAATTGTTTGTTTTTTTTGCCAAAATCTTAATTTTCCTTTTTAAAATGTTATGTGTAGTTAATCATCATTACATTTTAGTTTCATCTGACTCTTAGAGTGGTTTAGGGATGACATATTTTTGGCCAACCTGGAAGTTAGATCTGTGCTGGTTCCCTTGACATAAAGCCAATGGGATTGTTCAATGTGTCCTTGGTTAAATGCTGATAAGAAAAATTTGTGGGGAGCAAAACTTTCACAGGTCTCAAATGTTTAGTTTGTGATGGTAATCTTCATGAACAGACCAAACATGCGCAATTTTCTGAGTATAAATTTAATTGGGGTAAGTAGCAAATTATTAAGCTATTATGGACCTACAACATGGCAGTTCAGCCTAAAAACACCATTCTTTTAAAAACACTACCACATTCACATCCAAAAGTGAATGTGGAGATGCATTTCATGTTGCCAAAAGAAACCCTTAAATCTCATATGCATGTGTTCATCAAGGAGACATTTTATGGCATATATTCAAAAAGCTATTCTGGAAGCCCTTGGATTTTGGGACACAGAAACCATAAGTGCTAAAATGCCAACTCACCCTGGTGTTTTTGGACTCGGTCCTGCAACACTCTGTTGACATTTAAATGTCAAGCCTAGAAACTGCAGTCACATTCCCAGTTCATCATGTCACATTGTAACCATTTACTAAAGAATAATTCCCTATTCTAGTGACCTGACCAAGCTGGTTCCCTTGGCTGTGGATACATCTTGCCAATTTACAGCTGACAACGATTGTGCTTGGCCTGTAGCAGCACAACCCAATCAGATTCTTTAAAATAGGAAGAAATGAGAGGTACAAGCAGTGACAACAGGAAGTGACTACTTTAACAGAGATTAGCATGGATACCAACAGCTTCATTAGATGTCTTGTAAGATCTGGACCACAATTCTTTATTAAATAAGAAACAAAAAACACTAAAAGCATTTCTTGAAAGAAAGGATATTTTTTGCTCCTCTGAAGTGTTTTTACTAATTGTTCTTTACAGTATTGCTTGTCTAATACAAAATTTGATAGGCCCATAGTGAATGTTATTGACAGCAAGATCATCCAATCATCTGCCAGATTTGCTTTTTGAGAGGTTCTGCTGTTGCTGAGATGGACTAGTGTAATACATTGAAGGAACAATCTGGTGTGCCAGGTTAATGGCTATGTATTGTCATTTAAGAAAAAAAACATCAGTCACAATCGTCGGGCTCTTCTGCAAATTTTGGTAGTCCTTGTTGAGAGTTGAGAGTTGGTGAAGTCAAACAGCGGTGAATTCTTTATACCCCATCACAATGTCATCTTTTGTCATTGCTGCATTTGAGAGCGCTTTGGCAGTAAAATCCATTTGCATTGCCTTTTAAAGAGCACCAACTAACAATAAAAGAGCAGCATAAGGCTTTGAGGCCGGAAGGTTAAGTATGGCAGCTCAAACCTTTACCCCTATGCTTGTGGATTCAATAAGAAAATGATTTAACCAGAGCTGCAGTCAATCTCCTCTGCTATAGCATCAGAAGCTGTGTAACACCAGGCTGCCTTCTTAACAGTGCTTCCTTTTTCTTTGTAAGTGGTTTGTAGATTGATTTAACAGTTTTAAAGCTTAGCTGTATTTTACACCTGGGGTGCTGTTTTAGCTGAAGAGTCACTCCACACTTAATGATTTGTCACACATTAACAGTGGGATCCTAAACTACATTTTCATTGAGCAAATGCTGAACATTTTTAACCAGAGGAGTGATTGATTAGCATACATGATTGAACTCCAGTCTATGATTTCACCACAGTAAAGCATTAGTAATCTGAGCGCCTAAACTTCAGTGTTTCAGTGATTTTTCCAGCCCCTGTCAAGCTTCTCCTCAAGATTTACTCCACATTTGTACCACAGATATATCAAACCCAGTGATTAAGATTATTAGAACTACTGTATAATCTTCTATGATTATCCCGTTGGATCACTACAACCCTCAAGATGTGAAAGAATGGAGAGAGGTCTTCAGCACATCTGCTCCCACAATCCTCTCCGTTTGGGTCTGTTATGAAAGATCTGGATTGACTTTATGCGCCACATAGCATCTGTCTCATAGTCCTCCGAAAAGCTCCATAATAAGATTAATTAAATCACCAACTCTAAAGCTGTTTGGATAGATTTGATGAGTGGGGGAGGATATACTTTTGTATTAGTGTGCTACTGTGCCCAAATTAATCTAAGAAGAAATACATTCCTAAGAGATACTGTAACTGGAGCATACAATGTGATGACAATTTCAGTGTTGTCTTCAAAGACAAGAACCTGACTTAGCTTGAACCTAAGTTAGCTTTTGTGCTTTCTTTTCCCATTTGGCCATTTTAGTTTGTTACTTTCTTGTAGTATGCTGCTTTGTTGTTTTCATTGCTGTATTTCTGTTGTTTGTCACAAAAGGTTTTAAAAGTGATATGCCAACATATTTTTTGTTTTCGTGTCTTGTCTCACTCCTGAGTCCAAGACAAACAGATAGACGCCATTATTTTGGCTTAATGTGCAGTATCAAGGAAGATAGGCATGGCTCACCCACTGCTAATTACATTAGATCAAACACTGGAAATCAATGGGTAGCATTAGCCTAACTGTGCCTACAGTGATCAAATAAACTCTCTCTACACATGCACAAACCAGTGCAGATGTGCTTGTAAGTAGGTCAACAAAACAAAGCATGTCAGCAGTGGTTTGCACATGTGCCCTGTGGTTTAGTTTCGTATGTATTTAAATAAGCCTTAGTCTTTAAATAGATAAAGTAACATCCCATAAAAAGCGAGTACCACAAGACTATAGTTGCTGTAGAGTTTATTTGATGACTGTAGGCAGAGTCCGGCTAATGCTACCCATTCACTCCTAGTGTTTGAGCTAAGCTAATCAGCAGTGGGTGAGCTGTGCCCATCTATTCCTCGTTACGGCACTTACAGTCCACAGACTGGTTTTTATGTGCTTGCCATAGACTCAGGAGTTAGGTAAGACACAAAAGATAAAAAAAAAGGTCTTATCCCTTTAAATGTGCTATTTAAATACATATTTACTCCACTTGTCAACACAGGCCAGTTTAATACATGATCACATACTATACAGGCAAGAAAAATTTCCATCATCATCTTAGTTGATGCATAAAAATATTTTGAATTTAAAATACTTGTAGTGTCCATTGTCAGCCCATAGTTCACTGGTTTCTAACAGCATCTTTACTGGCAGGTTTTACAACCTTCTGTATGTTAACAGCCACACGTCTGTGTGGAGGACGTAGCACTGCTTTTTTTAGACAGTCTAGTTGCACGTCAAGGCTTTCACAGGCCATTAGAGTAACCAAAGCAAATTCTTATTAAGTAACCCCACTGAGCTGTCCTGAGGTAAAGACAAACTCTCCATTCAAGAATCTGGATGGCGAAAGTCCACTCTGATAGGATACCAGGCTAGATAAACAGGCTATGAAAGCTATTAAATACAACCGCCTTTCAAGAACCCAGTGTCAGATGATCTCCCAAAATGGTGGAATGAAGACAGTGTTGTCCATAAAGTGTATGTGGCATCGCTGACAGACTCAGTTGGTGAGAGTAGAAATTGCTCAGTATAGCCACAGCTGTGGGAGCTATCCATTTCCATCAGAGTGGCCGGTCACTCTGCCTGTTTCCTCTCTCTGCACTCTCCCTGCTGCTCCTGGAGGATAATGAGGGAGATGGTGAGCTGTGTAATACCACTAACACTCCTCGGCTGGATAGATGCATTAGGTTCAGGCCGAGGTACTAAGAGATGAGCCCTCACTTATTCTCATTACTCCTGATTTGCTTCAAATTGTAATTTAACAACAAATCGATCCTCTGGTAGCTCTGACCTTTGCTGGAAGGCTTTTACATTCTCCCTTAAAGCAGCTCTGCGACAAGGGACTTTAGTGCAGCTCCTCTGCTGCTATTTTTCAATTCTGCAGCTGTCTAATGGGCCATCTGAGGAGTCAGTACTTTCTGTTCTTCTGTTATTTCATGTACGCTGATGACACAGAACATCCTGATAACTTCCATTGCAGAACAAGTGAAAGGTGTTCTAATTTACTCTGAGGACTGATGCGTTTATAAGTTTTATGTACTTTTCAAAGACCAGGAAATGACTGATTTATTCTTCAGACACTGTTAAGTTGCATGATGGGAACTGCATAATTGAAGCCTCAATTTAACACCTCATATGCTTTGTGCACATGATAAAAAATGTCCAATAGCCAGAAATGTGAAGTATTCTGCCATGTCTCCAAGATCTGCTGCAAATAAGTGTGAAAATTGTCCATGTAACACCAACTAACTGTCTCACACTAAGCCATGGTTATGCAAATATCTGTAGTAACTTTGAGATCCTTATATCTACTGTGATGTGGGCAGAAATCAGAATGCAGGGAGCCATCTCTGAAATGTGTCACCACTGTAAGCATTTGAAGGGAGGTAGCTTTGAATGAGTGGGCTGTAATGCCACTGCAAGAGGTTGCTGGTTTGACTCTTGTTCTGGCCCCGTCCTTTGTGGGTTTACAAGACCTCCACGTGTATATTTGGGTTCTCCTCAGCTACTCCAATTTCCCTCAAAGACCAGAAACATGCTTTCAGATTAACTCTGAAATCAGCAGGTCTGTCGAACTGTCCATTTTGTATGCCATCTCTTGCTCCAGCCTTTTCCGGCTCTCAGATGGGATGAATGGTTTAGATGATGGATGGATGGATAGAGAGAGAAGATAACACAATCACAAGTGTATACATATAGTTATCCTTTTGGTATTTTTTGGGTTGTTTACTCTTACAACTGCATAAAAAAGGCAACCAGACATGATGGAACAGGAGACACATAGCCCGAGTCTTGTTGGATATATTTGTAACAAAACTCTGTCTGATTCTAATGCATCAACTTCAGTGTTTTTAGTGTCAAGTTTGCATGGGTTCTCTCTGGGAACTCTGGTTTCCTCCCACAGACCAAAACATGCATTAAATCGTCAGCTCTGATATTTTCCCCTTAAGACCTCAAACATTATAGATGATGGATGGATTTTAATAACTGCCTTATCCACAGTGTAATATGCTAACAGAGGATTTGTCTTATCACCTGATCACTAGCCTGATTAGCATAACAGTCTACTCTGGTGATGTGTCTATCTTTTTATCATATCAAACACTCTAGGCCAACATAGCCCCCAAAGAGGCCTTGGTGATCACCACTCCAATGATGCCAGGGCTACATCCGTTTGACACCCAAACATCTGTTCGAAATGGTTGCTCCTTCAGAATGCTGCCGACTATTGTCAAATTTGAAATAGATTCTGTACGATCAGAGGCAGGGATGAACAGTGTTCCCACCAGAGATAAAAAAAAATGTACTGCCACGAAGGGGCGCATCCCCAGTCCCTCTGTGTTCATGTAAAGTAGTTCTCCAATCCAATTATCAATCCAACAAATTAAAGCACACATAGCTGTCCATATTTTTATAGAGCCTTGTATTTATTTTCACTCAATTTCCAGGTGATGACAACATATTATCACTGTTTTGCTGAAACCTCCCATTTTCAAAATGTGATAGTTTTCAGGAAATCAAAATAAAAAATGTCATCTGAGTCAATGACTGTATGTTGTATTGTCCTGATTACATAAGATTTTTTTGTACGTTAGTTTGATTAAAAGTTCATAAAGCCCACTCACCATAATAGAGGATGATCAATAGCAAATTGTATGCTTAGTCAAGAAAATTACAAATAAAAAGTAGGTATGGGTTTGTTATAGGTTTGTTCAGACAGCAACAGCAATACTTCGCTGTTTTGAAGAAATGAGAGAGAAAGAGTATGGCAGCTCCACAGTCCTGGTCAGTGCTAGCTGGCACACTTTTCAGCATCTGAACTGCTCAAGTGATGAAAAGGATTGTGCGGTTTTGGGGTCTCTGATAAATAATTGTGCAAATTTAGCTGAATGCATGTCTGTCATCAAGCAGAGGAATTGCATAGAGGTGCTAGCTGGTACAGTTATACCTGGTCAAAAACTAACCTGGTCTATCACTGTCCATTACTGACAAAGTAGCTGTGAATGTGGTTTAGTTGTGTTGAGAGAAAAAGGTGATTGCAAGTTCTAACTGACCAATTTCAAATGGGAAATAATATTGGTTTATTAACTTCTGTTTTATCTTGAAAAGTTTTGCCCTTCCAAATCACTTTACCATAATTGTTGCCAAGTTGGTATCGGAATAGATACCATGGATATGTAGAACAGTCCATGTGGTGTGTCAGGTTACATGGCAAATGCGGACCTCATTAAGTAGGTCCCTAATAGTTAACAGAAAACTCAACACATTTTTGGGTTTTAGCATTGAAACTAGGAATAACTATAAATTAGTGCTGGTTTTAAAACTATGAGTAAAGTATAAGAATTACTCAATCAATTCCAATCTTAAGTCTCTATTTGGCTTTGTGGCAATATGCCTGATTGTATGTGTATTTTCTGTGTATGTGTTCATCATACATGCCGCACTGAGGCCCAGAGTTGCTGCATTACAGCACTGCATGGTTCAGTGTCAATGTGAAAAGCAAATAAATGAAACTACAATTTGCTCTTTCAGGAGCATGGCTAAAAGAAGTAACACTCTTGTTAAAAAGTAGACAGCAGCAACATACAGTGTAAAACGGGTTCTATGATGGCAGCATTGAGTAGGTCAAACATTTTTCTTTCATCTGAAGGCCAGAGCTTTTCAATTTCACTTCTTGACGTCATTGACTTCCACTTGAGTTTTTTCAAACAGTAACTTTTACTGCTTGTTCAGCTGTCTTGCTGAAAATATTTATTCGGCTCTTTTAAAATGATGTCCAAATATTCACTTTTCTCATTCCAATGAGTCTGAGCTTCTCCATAATGAAACATAGCTCCAGCTGACCTACTTCTTTCAGAGCTGGGACGATAAACTGCTTCAGTTTTCAGGCTATTTAAAAAGGAATTTAACTGCCTCCATTAGGAAGTGCCAGATGTTTAATGATTTATGTAACTGAGTTTTATTTAACATATTACTTATTTTCATTTAATGATCCTGATAATGCACTTTCATATTATAGTACATTAGGAAAGATATGTCAAGTGACTTGAAAATAAAGCGAACACGATACTGTAAAAGACAAAAATGAAGTTGTGTCCCCTGAATAATGGCTCTATCTGTTTATTACAGATGCAGGGTATGGGCTACACACTGTTGTTGATGTCAGATATATTATTAAAAGTTGGAAGAAAATTCTAACTGCATAAGTTTGCAGGAGAGATCAGGGCCATTTATTTTAAAGCTGCTATATTACACACACAATTAGGCACACTAAGAACAGGCAGCACAAATCCTTTTTTGTAATGGAAAGTAATTATTGAAATGCAGTTATGACTACAAATTCAATAAAACAGAAAGAAATGAATGAAGGTAGTGGCAATGAATTTAAATGCATTTGTGTCTTTACATGTGGCAAAATGTGATTAATATTCAAAGTAATCAACTAAGCTTAACCAGAGCCAGTATTAGAGTTCTCTTGTGTACCCTTCTGTCCCCTCTCTCTGCTCAGTAAAAGACAGTTTACTTACTGGATGTGAATGCCAATTCAGTTATTTCCTCTACTTAGTGAAATATGATTTACATATTTAGCAGGCGTTTTTGCTATTCGACAAACTGTCTTATTCTGTCATAAAAGATAGTATAAGATCTGTTAACTGTTTTATGAAGTGCCATCATAACAAATTTTATTTTGATTGACAGAAAATGGATAGATGAGAGGGTGGGCACGTAGATGGATGGATGTAAGTAGATGGATGGATATATGGAAGAGTGGATGGGTGGATACTCATTGATCCCGAAGAGGAACTGAATGGGATAGTGTTCAAGCTTCCAAACATCATTGTAACACTTTCAATTGTGACTGTCAATTATAAAAGCCATTGAGAAATTATCAAATGTATTTTTTTGCTCAGCTAACCATTGAATAGATCCCTGATTAGTATTTAAAAATATTTAGTTTCCTTTTTCAAAGAGGTATTTAAGAGGGCATCTTCCAGACTTTATGCTTTAGATTAGTGTGTGTGGACTGAAAAATGTCTCACTTAGATTTAAGAGGGCATCTTCCAGACTTTATGCTTTAGATTACTGTCTGTGGACTGGAAAATGTCTCACTTAGTCTGTTCTCTTCTTGTTTCTCTGTTTATGAGCACCCTTGTGGTGACTCAGCTTATTTACAGAGTCACTGACAGTTGTGTGATGGATTTTATTATGTCTCTTTAGTTACTGTTAAAGCCTCAAAATGAGCCTCAGACCTAGTGGCTATTATGTATCGTAGCCTATTAATTCATATATAGGACCACGATACAATATTTTTGCAATTCACATCAGTGTTGGACATCCACAACACTGTTTTAAAAATTCAGGCAATATTTGTACTTTGTACAAAAATAGCAAAGGCAAGGTTCAAAGACTCTCCAACTGAATATACTTAAATCTAAGATAATAGAGATCTCAGAAGTTATTCAAATACAAACTTTAACTTCAGCATGTTGTTTCCCTTTTTTCTTTGTGAAGAGTCCATGTTCTACTTTTTTGTTTTATTTGTCCTTAAGTGTATTTAGCATGTTTCTTTCATGTTTGTGTATGAGACAGAAAGTCCTCACGCCAAGACTTCTCCCCCTACTTGTGTCATACCTTTGGCATCCTCCTCCATGGACTTATCAGTGTGACTTTCAACCATCAGTTTACACCCATTGGCTTACTGTAGCAAGTCCAATGTAGAGCATATACATTAGAATAAATGCAGAGTTGTTAACAACACGGTTAAGAGCAGCACTGAACTGACCAGTTACCACTTAGTTTATCAGTAAACCAACCAGAGTGGACTGGGCTTCAGAGTCTGCCTGCATAGCTTTGTATTGCAAATTGCCTCATTTCTGCAACCATTTGGTTTCCACAGCCTGTGCCTTGATCCATCTGCAGAGCATGCCAGCAGCACAGCTCCACACTGGTTCGCTGGAAAAACGTGGCAGGTGTGTTTTTGGTAGAAGCTGCTTCAACTTTGAGTTGGCCAAGCAGATCAGCCCCACCCAGGAAAACAACCCTGAGAGTTTTCATTTCAAAACACAGCAGAAACAGTTGAAATAATATTGGTGCTTAAAGCAAATGATCAGGCACAAAATCTTATTTAGTGTTTAAATATTGCCCTTCCTGTTATCTCATTATTTCTCAATTACCTTGTGAAGCTGTTGCGCATTTTTGAAATTTCCATGATTTCATGTTTCAAGCTCAGCACTTTAAATATGTTTCCTGAGGGTGAGGATGCACTCTGTCAGTCAAAGCAATGCCTCAGCGTTGAGGTGATGCTGCGCATGTGGACTTAGTGGAAATTAGGGGTCAAAGAGGCAGGAGTTAAAAAATAAACATACAGGATGAACCTGGTTCATACCAAAATTTGATATACAGCCTTTGAACAACACTAGTGCCTCTGTCATTTTGGGGAGGGCGGAACCTTTCACAAGCAAATCTGGCCGGTGAATGAATGACCATTCCATCAGTCAACAATTGTTATGGGCCAATCTGATAATGCAGTAGGCAGACACTACTGCGTCACAGAACGTGAGCCACTTTGAAAAACAAACTTGGGTCAAAACATGTCGGAAGTACAGTGAAAATGTCCAAACTACAGAGACGTCTGTAATGTTATTTATTTTTCATTTAATAAGATGTGGTCCAAATATTATAAAGCTGCTGCTGAAGCTGTTAGCATCTATGCTAATCTTGTTAACTGCAGTCACTTCCTGCAGCGTTACTTGTCTCTTCCACCTCTTTGTGCTTTAAAAGACTCTGATTGCTGCTCTAGGCCGAAAACAAATATTGCAGATTGGAGCTTAGCAAGATGGATCTGACTTACAGGTATTAAATCAAGCTGGTCCAGCTGCTGCGCAAGGTTAGCTAAAATCTGGCCACCTTACCAAATGTGTCTCTTGATCCTTGTTTAGTGATGAATATATGTCTTGTCGTGAAGTGCTTTTTTGGTCTACTGTTTGCGGAAGCATAAAGTCTGGCAGTGGGTGTTAAAGCATTTTATTGAGCAGATGCATCAAAGCAATACGAGGTGTTTCCATGTTATCTTTTGGAGGCTGGATTGCATTTCCCCCTTTTTGTCTTTCTCTGCCCTCAACAGTTCTGTGAGATGTCAGCTGAAATTAACCGGCTGTCAGGCAACGGCAACATGCTTTTTCACATATGACTCTATACAGGTATCTGTCAGCAGAGAGTAGCAACTATTTTGACAAGCAATGACTCAGTTTGTCAGGGTGTTGTATAACAGAAATAAATCCTGTCATCTTTAGCTTTAAAGGTGTATATGTATGTCTGTCATCTTGTCTGTGATCAGGGGAGTAAAAAATGTTTGAGAGAGTGTAAAATTGTAAAGTCAAGGATGTGTTACGTTCAGTTCCTCTTATGCCTTGGAAGTAATTATTGGCTTGAATGCATTGAAGGTCATTGACATCACCTGTTCTGCAGCTGTCCACTAAAGCAACTGACTCAATCTTTGTCACTTGACAGCAAAAGGTTGATATAAAGGGGCTGCTGTCTTCCAAAACAGGCAGCCAGGGTTTAAATCCAGCTTGTGGCTCCTTTCACTGCTCTGTTTCCATCCAGAGCTCTGTCATGTTAACATGGGCAAGGTTTGAAGGACGTGCCTCAAGTGTTTTTGTGAGACTATAGTGTTGGCAATCAGGAGCAATGGATGATCATGTTACAACATGACCTTAGACCCATGGCACCATGAGAGTGGATTTTAGTGCTAACATTTTAAAAACACCTAAAAGTGTTCATTAAACAATGTGGTCCAGAGGCCAAAGAAGGACACTGGACTCCATACCCTTCAACATTTTAAGGCACACATTTTTCTCGACTCTGGATCATACATTTGTTTTGTTAAATTAATAATAGGAAATATTCATAATAAGTAATATCCAAAAAGTCTTCTAATTTACATGTATGGAGTACCCCTGATCCAGCTGTATTCTCTCTCTGAAAAGTGTATTGCTGTTGCTTGGTCATCTTATTTCTCCGGTTATCTCAGTGAAATAAAGTTTAGTGTGAGTGCAGGTTAATTTCAGCTGATCTTCTGCTATCACTGATATTTAGGAGTTTTACCTTAAACCTTAAATTTTCTTTTGACTTATTCAAAATTCTACAAACATAATAGCTTAAAAGCTTAACAGGATCCATATTGCTTTGCTGTGGAAAAAAAATGCATTTTTGCTGTTTCCTCAAGATCTCCACATGTGTGGTATCCTTTGTTTCCAGGATATTAAAGAGCTTGCAATTTTTCTGCACACATGAGAAGTGAACTTTTAATAAAGTAAAAGCAGAGTTGTTTTTCCAGGTAACAAAAAACAACATTTAAATCTTTCAAGAAGAACAAAGCTGTTGTCATCCAGGTAAAAGGAGTAAACTGGCATCTGTGGGTGTTTGCCTTTAGGCTTTGGGCTTCTGTACTATTTTGTATTCAAGACTACAAATACACTTGCTAAATGGTTGATTTGGGTTTTTTGGAAGTGGAATTGCTCGATACCTTTGGGACTATTAAATGTGATCGCTACTAAAGCGTTGAGCCAGCTTTTTCCCTGAGAAGGGGTAGCCTGGTATCTGTGTTATGCAATACTGTATATGGCAGTCAATGGTGCCAACAAGAGCCATGTAAGTAACCCACTTTTAAGTTGAAACTACAAAATTAAACAAACATTCTTCCATCAGCAACTCCCTCATTACACCAGGTCAGAGTGCTAAAGCAGGGTTAGGTAGTGATCACTGGATCACAAACTGATATAAGTTAAACTCTCTGGATATTACAAAGATGTGTTGACCTTGTATTTATTTTGGATGTAAAAACAGGCAAAGAATTTGACCAAATTCCAGTTTCACTACATTGTGGAACTTCTCCAACATTGGGTTGTGGTTTTAAATGTGGACATCAGGACTCACGAGACTTTGGTGGCACCATTGACTGCTATAAATTGCCAGGTGCTTTAGCAGTAATCATATTTTTTTACATACATATATACTATTTTTCATGCCTTTTTTATCTGTGATTCTAAACTGCTACTTGAATCCTAATTTCAGTGAATAAAGTTTTCCTAGAGGATTAATAAAGTTCCATCTAATCTAATGTATTTACAAATGACATAGGCTTTGAGCAACCCCACTTAAAAAAAAAAAAATCTATGTCTTTAAAATGATACTTTGGATTTCAGATTTAAGCTTCATTTAATGAGTCAAATGTCCACTCCTTTAGCTATAAATCCTCAAACACAGACGCACTATAGGCAGAAAAATAGACCATCCAACAATGGCACACAGTGTGATGTTTGTGACTGTAAGAGAGCAGAACAGACGGCTGATTCAGGCTGACAGGACAGGCTAAAATTGTCAAATGGCAGAGAAAAATGAATTATATCTATTGCTGGATGCTGAGTCTAGTGGATCTGACACATGTTCCTTCATGTGAAATGTAGCTTCACACAGACTCTCCCCCACACCACCACCACACACACACTTTGCTGCTTTGTGCTTCCTCAGCCAGCTGCTCTCAGACACACAGCAGGACAGACGTAGATGTCTTGGTGACACTTCATCTGGCTGACTGATAAAAGCCTGTATATGTACGAAAGTGGATTAATGCTACAAGTTTGGCTTTTTCTTGACAGTCACTATAGGGGAGTGATCATCAAAAAGTATTGGACAGTTAAAATTGCTTTTTAAAGATATGGCAAAAGAAAAAAAAGGTTTTCTGCAGATATGAAGGTATTAGGCTGGAGATACACTTGTGGTTTTTCCTTCATTTGCATCAGCAATTGCATGTGTGTCCATTAAGAGCCAGTCTTACTCAATCTGGCACCCCAGGCGAAATTTTATATTTCACCCTCCTCCATTGGTAGTTTACATGTGCTTACAAAAGAGTCAGTGGGTAGTTGAACCTGCCAGCTTTGTTCCCATAATGCACAGCATTGAACCATGATGAAATGTGCCCATTTGTGGCATTTTTCAACTAAATCAGAATAAAACAACCCACCTGTAGGTGTGAAAACCACTTCAAACATGACCCCCAATTTCCAAATACTCTGTCTATGCAGAGTGTGTCTAAGCATCGCACACTCCAAGGCAAATCGCCCCTAATGTCTTTAATCAGTCCATTTCCACAGCCTTCACCTTGCTCCATCTCTTGCGCATACTAGCAGTGCTGCACTGGATAACTTGAAAAAAGCAACAAGTTTATTTACATCACAAGCTGCTTCAACTCTACGTCAGTCAGGTTGACCCAAACAGGAAGAAAATTGCTTGAAGCTTCAGGAACCTTTCAAATATGCAAAGAAATATAATATCATATCATAGGAATTAAAGAGATTTGATAGAATTGATCACAGTTAATGAGTGGATGTGTTTTCTCCCTTGTCTATGGCTTAAAAGTTATAGTAGTACAATGTAAATATAGGTATTTAAGGCAGACAAGAACAAACTTTTGAAGCTTTTTAGTTTGGTTGTGGACTCATCTATAAATGAAGCAAAGAAGGCACAGAAAACAGTAAAAAGTAATCAGTATAAAAGTCATTTTCAAAGATGGGCTGGCTGCAAAACATGTTGCTTTCCATAAATACGTAGCTGCTATTGGCAATGTCATAACTCTCTCTTGATTTCCGCTGCGAGTGGGCAAAGTCACACGCTGTAGGTCAACCTAAAGCTGCTGCACATATGTAATGCAACGCTGCGCTTTCATAATATGTGGAATTCCGGGATGACGATGACTTCACTGTTCTTTTGTGGCTCCCACAGTCATCAGATCTCAGTCCAATAGAATACCTCTGAGATGTAGAGTAAAGGGAGATATACATCATGGAAATGCAGCTGACAAATCTTCTGTAAGTGATGATATGTCAGCATGGGCCAAAATCTCAGAGGAATGTTTCCAGTAGTTTTTTGAAACTATGCCATGACAAATTTAAGTAGTTCTGAGGGCTGAAGTGGTTCAACCCTGTTCTTGTAAGGTGTGCTTAATTAAGTGGTCGGTGAGTGTATATAAAGTCAGCATGTCTTAATACTCAGGGTTCCTTATAAAATTCTCCAAAGGCTATATCCTGGAGGCTGATTAAGGGATGAGCAAAATGCTTCAGGATTTAAAATGCAGTGTTTTTGGACCATTTTTTAAAACTAACGTGCTCAGTGAAGAGTTTTAACGACAGCCCTGGGTGCTTATGTAGGAGTTTTATCCAGGGACATCAGTCTTTATCTGCTTAATATGTTCTTTTCGCATAACTTCTAATATTTGATCATATTTAATTGATATGACAACTCTCCATGTCCTGCAAACATAAATGCCCAATATCAACATATCAAATTTCTTGCTAGTTTGCAGCACTTCCATTCACTCCATTTCCACAGAGATCAAAGTGTGACTTAAAACTACTGAATGGAAACTCCACTACTAATGTGTGGCTCATCTGTCACAGGTTGAGCAGACAGGCCGGGCATCAGTGCAGTTAAGGTGTCAGAGACGTCTGCAGCAAGAGAGGAGAAATTGATCCCAGGATTTATTTGTAGTCTTTCATTTCTTTCAGCTGTCACACACCAGATGTTTAATACATTTAGAGGCATCACTTTGAATAGCAATGTAATTATCTCCCATGAGTTACACACCGCGTCAGTGATCAGCAGCACACGACCATCAGAGATGCAGATCTTCTGATAGACAGCTGAGTGCATTTTGGTGTAGTGTTACCAGCACAATAGCACTGGGATCACTTTGTCAAGGGGATTAAGTGGATTTACGTCTCTGGATTAGGATGTAACCAGCTGGGTACATTTGTGAAAGGAAGTGTGTGTGTGTGTGTGAGACAGAGATAGGGGGGCTTGTTTTAATGGTCTGTCAGGTGATACTGCTTTTAGAGGAAAGCTTCTTTTCTACGGAGCAGCACAGAATCAAACCGCCTGCCGTGTGGCTACTGAGGGCTGCAAAGAATCCCGACTGGACACAGTTAACCAAAGGGAATCCCACATATTACGGCATTTTGGCCTCATGAGATTAACAACAGTTTTCTTTTACGTGTGATATACAAAGAAACGCAACAAATTTATACATCTTTGATTTTTTTTTAATAAGAAATTGATTCATTGAAGCATCTTTCTTTTATTATGGTCATCAGTACCAAGTAACAACAGTGAGAAATCAATCTTGTTCAAATACGTATATGCAATTGTATGGTCACACATATCCATGAGTGAACAGAATAGCCAACAAACAAATGCACATTAACACCTTTTGTGCACACATCCCAAAATCAGTTCACATACATCCAACCCGGGTGTTGGTTTGGTGGAGTGGTAGGCAACAAGGCATGACCCATATACAAACTTCTGCTACTCTGGGTTCGAATCCAGCCTGTGGCCAGTTTACTTACTCTTACACCCTTTCACAAGCCCATCGCCTATCAATAAAGACAAAAATGGCCCAAAAGTAATTGAATATATATACTGTATATGTTCAGCCTAGATATCTTTAATATATTTGTCCCTTTCGTATACCTCTGGACATATTTAACCATAGTCCAATACAGTGCTTAACAAATTTATAAGACCACCTGTCATTAAAATGAGCATAGAATTTAACCTCTAAAATTATTTTCTCTGTTCATGTCTGCAGGTAAATAACCTTAATGTGAATTTAAATCAAGGAATAAAAATGTGCTTCGCCATTTTTACTATTTTTAAGTTCTTCTACATTCTGGTATATTAATCATTAAATAAGCATTAAAAGTGGTTTTGGTTATTATTTTACTTTGTGCGAGCCAACAACGCTATAGCTATTAGCTAAGGGAGGAATCAAAACCTTTAAATACATTTTTCCAAAATTCATCTAAAGGTGTACCTTTCTTTTATCAGTGTTTCCAGTCCCTCCTTATTTCATCATTGGAAATAATCAGACACCTCTGATGATTAAAGAAATAAATGTCATCAAGGTAATGCACTGTGTGGTGTCATCCAATGGTTGCGTTGTTTTTCTCTATATGTTTTATTGATTGTCCTCAACTTGATCTTTAATTTTACTGTTTTATTGTTCTGTGCACTAAAGCTAAAATCAGTTTGGATAATAAAAATTAGACTTCAGGGAAGAAACTACACAGAAATATGTGAGAAAAACAAACAGAAACATTCAGCCATTTGGCATCAACACTCAGAGTGCTTTGCGAAACAGAAGCAGATAAGTGATGTCTTATGAGTTACTGTATGAGTTACAAAATTCATAAAACTCACATTAATGGAATTTCAGTTAAACCAACAACAAAAACAACAGTTTTTGGTCTTCTAATAATCAAAATAATAATACTCTTTATTTATAGAGCTTTTCAAATTCACGTTACAAAGTTTTCACAGGGACAGCCGTAATTTAAAACATAACAAATTATACAACACAACAGGCAGGTTATACAAATATAAGCAAGAAACAACCAAGAAAATACTTTTAAATGTAAAGATAATTAAAAAAATAACTCTAAAAGAATCACATTCATTTCAAAGGAGAACTTGTTTAACAAAAATAATAGATTAAAACAAAGTAACTAAAATATGATCAGACAAACTCAAGTGACAGCAGGTAAGAGTCATCAATCAAACATACATCATCAGAGGAGATTTACAAACTCAGCTGGCTTGATCTTGGGCAGGTCGGTCCACAGTTTGGGGCCCTCTGAAAACGCTTTCCCCTTAAGTTACAAATCTGCCGTGAACAACGATCAGAAGACCGAGTTGATTCATATGGCACTAAGAGGTCAGAGATGTAGCTGGGATAAAGGCCATGGAGGGCTTTGAAAGTAATCAGTAACATCTTCAAATCAATTCTTCAACATACAGGGAGCTGCTGTGAAGACGCTGAGACAGGACTGATGTGGTCACATTTTCTAGTTCTGGTTAACAGTCTGAGCTCTGAACTGTCTGGAGTGGATCTATTGATTTCTGACTCAGGCAGGTAAAAAGGCTGTTACAGTCGTCGAGGCATGATAAGATGAAAGCATGTTAAGGATGTCTCGGTGTCATTAAAAGATAAAACAGATCTTCTTTTTTTAATATTTCTAAGATGATAAAAACTGGCAGCTGATCTAACCTCCCCAGTAAGAACTGGCAGAGGTCACAAGTTCTTGCTTGGCTAATTACGTGTAATATACAACTATGATAATATTGTTATTTTTATTCGGTGAAAATTTTTTCAGACGTCATAAAGATGCTCAATTATCAAACCACTGTCTTGTAGATACAACAGCAAAAATTAAATACAAGAGGAAAGATTAAGAAGCTTACATTTTTATTGAAATATGAATGTTTGGATCAAACAAAAAGAAGTTTGCAGACATTAAATTGCTGTCCTCTTCTGGGTAGGCTGAGCACACAAGAAAACTAAACACAGAGATGACAACCAATTGAGATAAAACAATAATAATAAGATCACTCCATATCAGCAACAGACAGCACCCCTACCCGAACTTTTCAAATCTATCCTCTCGCACTGTAGAATTTGTTAGAAAAGATAATCCAGTAAGAATAAATAACTCAATAACATGTTGATATCATTGCAGAGATGCTTCACACTTAAACTCAAACTCATGTAGCATTTTAAAGTATTTTGATGAAGTCATTTCAAATCCGCTTCCCTTTGGGGCAGCATATTGCATGCTGGCAAAAGTACAGAGGCTCACAAACTGTATTTTAGAAAAGTGATCCTTAGCTGTACCCTTTGGGTCTGCTGTGGGCCAAGCAGGGGGCTCTCATTTTACACAGTTGAAGTCCCAGTTCAAAGTCATAAAAACACATTACACGGTATTTACACATTCAAAGCAGGGCAGGAAAACTTAACCAAAATTGATATCTTTAAGCTGAATGGGGACTTTTTACTAAATACATTACTTTTTCATTATTATTTTTTATTATTTTATTTATCTCAAACTTAAAAAAAAGAAAACAAAAGGAAATAAAGAAATAAAAAACAACAACAACCAAATCCAACAAGTAATATGTAAACCAAACTGTACTGTTACAGTACAGTAACAAATTAAGCATGTGAGTGCAAACACATGCACAGCAAACAGTTTGAGAAGGAACAGAAGGAAGCAAAAAATCTTATCTAGTGCTGCCTCTTCCTTACAAATCAGATACAATACTAAATTATAGCTCAATACCCGCTGTCATTATTCATGGAAACAATGTGGATTCATGGGTAACAGTAACCCCCTTCTTCATAATCACCACGACAACAAACAAAACATCCTCCATATAAGATAGCACTTCAGAGAACTCATTATATAGGCTACATTATATGTCCATATAATCCATATCCACATACTGTTTATACAGTTTTTATGTAATCAACCATTTTAAATGTCAGCAGTATTCATAATCATCCATCTTTTCAAAAGTTATAGAAGCTTGAAGTCTGACTGTTTTGATGCAGAGGGTGACATAAGCTTGAGGTTTGGGGATGTGGCTCATTTTATATAGATATAGATATTAATCAAAAAACATTAATCAAAATATTTTTTTTGCCAGCTGTTTTGGCATTGTCATGTTGGACTTCATAATTTTGATCACTATGGTATCAGTTTAATCAGTACAAATAATACTGTCTGAACTCGATCTTTACTGAAGATAAATCTGCATTTTTCAAAAAGAGTCTATAAATCTTCCAGGTCTAATTCAGAGTAGTAAGATAAAAGCTAATTATTGTAAACGTCGGATCATAACACTGGTGGATTAATATTCAATGTATTTCAAGCAGTACTTTAAGTGATTGCTTTTTTGAAGTGGGGTTTTGTAAGATACATGGCATGAGCCTGACCATGCATCACATCTCAGTTCTCTTGCTTTTCAAAAACTAGGTGGAAGACAGTAATGCTACACATTACTATATGTAATGCTGAACTGTCAGCATAATTGACAGACTTGTGGGAGAGAACAAGCCACAAAAACAACGTGGGGTCATCACGCGCTACAAACAGTGTCTTTACATGTGCTGCACAGCCTTTGTGGAAGAACACGTAGGCTGTGCTGTGTCTCAAAAAGTGCCTGATCTAAGCAGCTTGGTAGTGGAAAATTCAGCAGAAGTAAACAAACAGTTTATGGCATGTGATGACTCCATGCTGTTTTTATGGGTTGTTCTCTCACACAATTCCTCTAATTATGTGCAGAGTTTGGTATCATGTATAGCAATGTGTAGCATTAGCTTCTGTCCTATGATTTCTGAACAGGGAAAGAACTGAGCTGTGACACTGGAGCACCTTCAGGCTCATGCCATGGACCTAAAAAAAAACACTTAAAAAACCCAAGCCATCTCTTTAAATGACTTAATAAATGAAGAATGTTTATAAAAATCTCGAAGTAGTTTGAGGGAGTTTGCAGTTTACCCTTAAACACTGTAATTTGCTTGATAACATTGTTTATTATCTGAGCAAACCAAAGCAGTGCTCTTGAATAATCAAGCTGAAATGCTGTTGGAGACATTATTAGTTATTACTAGACGGGTAAACATGAGCCTTTGGGGTTTTAATCATCAAATGTTGAGTAATTGATTTTATTCCTCTGATGTGGTCACTTTGCTACTACAAGCTTCATGCTCGGCTGTTTAATCCTTTTTTTCTTCAGCAATGTGCTTTTCATCATCGAGCTAACAGTTTTGTGAACAAATTGCTGTTTGTTTATATCCCAGCATATTCATTAAAATGGTTAAGATCTTCATGGTAACAAACTAATTTACATGACTGGATTTGGATACACCTTTGCAGTTTTTATGGTTATTATATACTATTAAAACCTTTTCAAATTTAAATAATAATCTCCGATATCCTTCATTTCTCAAGGGCTTTAATTTAGAGGCCCATTTTGAATGAGTATACTTCATCACATGAGGAATCCACAGTTTTGTATGAAAACATTATTTATTGGTCCACTTGTGTTATAAACTGGGGTAAACTGTTTTGTTATCACGACTTTTGTTCACAAAATCATGACTGGGATTGTTTTTGTGCATGGTGTTTATATTTGGAGAGGGGAAAGTGGTGTTGATGGTAAGTTTGTGGTCAACTAATCGCTTGAATCTTGGAAAGTTGTAAAGAGGTAGGATTTTATTTTGAGAAGAAAGCTGGGCTTTTGTGCAGCATGGTTACACAAACTGGACTGATAAGAGGACTGCATGCTAATGTCTCTGTGATGTCAGCTGTTTTACTCAAACCCTAATGTCACATTTATACAAGTTTTCCTCTTTTTTGATTTAAAATTTCTAATTTGGAGTCCTTCTTTGTCCAAATCATGTGCTCTAAAATGCTTAATCTAAGTGATGATTGGATTTTTTTTAAAATATTAAAGGCACATTGGCCTATACACACCTTCATTTTACATGTTTGCATGTTTTAGCCATGTTTTTTTGCCCAGTCTGTTCATTTAAAACTTGCAGCATGATGTTTACCTTCAACTGTGTTTTAGCTGTACCCACTTTCAGTTCTTTTACCAGACTAAATGGCCATATTTCCCATGGGGCGGATGATCTTTTCACACTTCAGCTCAAATATTGTTGTCATGTTATGCTGATGTGTGACAGTTTGTTTCATTTGTCTACCTCCTAGTTTCAAAAATACTTGGATAACCACATTACAACATCAATAATCAGTTTATTATGTTGAGAATGTGCTCTATAACTCAATAAGAGCACACTGAGAAACATCCAGTTATCTTCAAAGATGCTGCTTGAATGCAAGCTTTGTCACAGATGACATTAGAAAATGCCTAATTACATTTAAATACTTTTGATTAAAATGCTTATGTGATCATATGAACCGACTCCAGAGCTTGTTGGCTCAAGTTCTCATGTGCAGAGGCGAGGTCAAAATGACAAGGCTGTTAAATTTCATTCACTGTGCAGCCTTGTCCCAGCTCTGTAATGAACACACAAACCAGTCACTATCAGCTGTTCCTCAATTAAACGTGACAAAGCTGCACAGCCAGTAATTTGATTTTAAAAACCTCCAGACAGCCACCATGTTAAACAAGGTCTAGGCTTGCTTGCAGCCTTCTTGAGGGCATTAGATGTGCCATGAGGTGTTAAAAGAGGCTTGCTGTGGAGCAGAAATTGTGACATCACTGCAGAATACATATTAGGACATCCTCAGGTTTCAGAGTCAAGTGTCAGACCTTAGAAAAAAAAGCATCAGGTCTCAGTAAGTCCCTTTTAATGTGTCAAATTTAGTAGAAATCAAAGCATTGGACGACCATTTTTTAGAAACAGACAAAGAGGCAGTAGAAAAAGAAGAAAAGGAACCAGAAAAATTGTCAGAAAGGAAGTTATCAGATTAAAATGAGTTAAATAAAGAGTCAGAGTGCAAAGCATTAGACTTAAAAGACTAAAAAAATGTCAGTAAGGAGTCATCATAAAAAGGAATTAGAACAGAAAACAGAAAACACATTAAAGGAGACATATCATGCTGATGCATGATTTAATACTTACATATAATAAATTTGAAAACAAGACTTTACACCCCCTTAATTTTCAAATAATGAAATATTGTATTTTTTTCTGATATCCTAGAACGAGATTTGATGCCTCTGAAAATAGGTCATTGCGAGATGACTGCGAGATTTAAATCGTCGTGACGACACGAGGTACATTTCTTTTTATTGGAGTAATCTAATAAAACACGTCCTCCTATGTGATGTCCACAAAACCGTCACCGAGGAACACATCCACCCAGCAGCAGTATATAGATCCCTAGCTCACACTCACTCATTACCAGCCCTGGCCTGTAGGGGGACTCAATACGCGGTCGCTGCTTTGAGCCTGCCGGAAAATACAGTAGAAGAAGAAAGACAGGCTGGCTCTTCCCCCGATAGAACTGACCAATCAGAGCACAAAGGGCTGTGACGTTGCGAGGTTACTGTAGGTCAGCCTGAGATCTGAGCATTTCAACGAGAGCTTGATAATGGCCTAAAATGAGGATTTTGAGAACGCTATTGTGGGGCAATGAAGGAACTAAATGACTTGTACTGAGGGCAGAAATGCTTTACAGGCATCCTAGTCTGGCATAGTGAAAAGGAGAAACAAGCATGATATGTCTCCTTTAAGAGGCAAAAGATCCAATTAACTTGAGATGGAAAGTAAGCAATTGGACAATCTGAAACAAAAACAGGAGTCAAAAACAATGCCAGCAAACAAAATTTTAAAAAGAAAAAGAGGATCATCAAAGGTAGACAAAAGCTAAAACAAGGAATCAGACAAAAAAAGTGTCAGAAAAGGAAGTTTTTTGACAAAAATAAGTCAGGTAAGAAGAGTTAGGAAGACTCAATATCACAAGAGTCGGAATGAAAGTTATCAGGACAGGAATGAGTCAGAAAAACACAGACAAAAAGTAGCCAAAAATCTATGATATTGAATAATCCCTCAGTCACGACTGAATCTGAGAAAACAGAAGTCAGAAACAATGTTAAGATACAACAAAGGAAAAACAGGATCCAGAATGGTAGACAGTAGCTAAAGAAAGATCAGAAAAAAATGTCAATAAGGGAGTTATCAGATGAAAATGAGTCAGAAAGGAAAGTATTAAACTTAGAAAGAGTTTTAAAAAAGTCTGAAAGGGAGTAGTCAGGTTAAAAAGAAGAGTCAGAACAGAAATGACTCAAAGTCAGAAAGGAATCTGACAAGAAGGATTAAAAAAGAATGGCTCAAAAAGCATTAGCAGACAAAAAGCGATCAGGAAGAATGTCAACAAATCAAAAAGCTAAAGGAACAGAGGATTTAACAAAGTGACTCATACGTCTAAGAATGGATCAGAAAGTTAGAAAGAAAGTTATCAGATGAAAATGAGTCAGAAGAAAGAATAATCAGACAAGAAAGCATCAATCGTAAAAAAAGAGCTTCAGACGGGATGTCAGCAAACATTGAGGAGTCAGAAAAAAGAAAACAAAAAAGCGAAAAATAGGGGACTCAGTTTGACATTCATCAGCTAAAAACGGTATAAAAAGTGAGGAAGTTACAACATTAATCTTGATAAAGAGGAACAAGAATTTAGCATTAGACTTTAAGAGTAAAAAGAAAAATCAGACAAGAAGGAGTAAGAACAATATGAGTCAGAAAAGAACACCAGCAGACAAAAAGGAATCAGGGAAAAGAGTTATGAAGAATGCTAAATGACGTAAAGGAAAGTCATCAGCGGCTAAAAATGGGGGGAGTCAGATAGAATGTCCCAGATATACAGATTCAGAAAAAGGAATAACACAGGTAATCAAGAATGAGGCATCAAATGAAAATGAGTCAGAAATAAAGGACTCAAAATGCAATACTTCCACTGCATCCTGTTTTTGACTCTCTGATGTCTGATACCTTCACTTATGACTCCTTCATTATGACCTTTTCTGTCTCGTACCTCCTTTTTGACTTCTTTGCTCAATCTTTTTTCTAATGTCCTCTTCTCAGACTCTTTTCTGACTCCTTAATATTCGATTCCCATCTTCCTGAATCCGTCTCTTGACTTGTCTGATTCCGTTCTCCCTAACTTACTGTCTCCTTTATTCCTGACACCCTTTGTTTTGGCACCTTTTCTCTGACTCCCCGTTGTGAGACTCTTTCATATCTGACTCTTTTCTCCAGAGGCCTTCCTTTTTGTCTTCTTTTACAGTGAGCTTTTTGTCAGATACCTTTATCTCTGAGGCATGTTTAAGACTTTCCTGAGCACTGATGCTTTGTCATCTAAGTCTAACACCTCACCATGAGGCTGAAGATGTCCTGATAAAAACAATGCAGCGCTTCTATCGGCCCTTCAAGCTACTGTTTGCTTGGTGGTTCTTTCAAGAGCATTACCTTAAGTTTTTCCATTGAGGAAGCTCAAAAATCCACAAAATAGCCTCTAAACCTTCTCTAAATTAGCGCTGTCTGTAAACATAACATTACCTAAGCTGCTGCTGATGTGTCTAATGCTTTGACCTGGCTGCTAAGACTGGGTGCAGCTATGACTGTAAGCTATAACTGTAAGTCATTGCAAAGTCATTGACGAGTGTGACATAACTTCTGCTCGTATGGTGCACTTGGCACGAATATCCAGACCCGAATCCCAATGAAGCTAGGACGTTGTGCTAAACAGCAATTAAAACAGAATATGATTTGCTAATTGGCTGTATTCAGTTAAATACACTACAAAGATGAGTGATTAAATGTATTGTTTTTGCAAACATTCACTCATTTTGAATGCAATGCCTGAAACATGTTCCAAAAAAACTGGGGCAGGGGCATTTTTACCACTGTGCTACATCACCTTTCATTTTAACAAGACTCAGTAAGTGTTTGGGAGCCAGAGACATATATTGTTGAGGCTCTGCAGGTGGAATTCTTTCCATTCTTGCTCGCACTTCAGTTGCTCGGCAGTCTGTGGTCTCATATTTTGTGTTTCATACATTTTCAATTGGGCCCAAGTCTGGACTGCAGGCAGGCTAATCTAGTACCTGAACTCTTCACTCCAAAGCCACAGTGTAGTAACACCTGCAGAATGTGGTTTGGCATTTTCTTGCTGAAATACGCAGGGACATCCTGGTCGTATGGACGTAACCATGGCTACATATGTTACTCAAAACCTGTACATAGCTTTAAGCATTATCTGTGGTTATTTTCCACTTTAGCCAGGAGGACATGATATCCATGGTTTCCAAAAAACAATAATTTTAAGACCGATGTTAATTTTTAACGCAGTGTTACGTGAGGGATTGAAGGTCCCTCATTCAGGGTTAGTTTTAGACTTTTCCACTGACATGTAAAGATTCCCCAGATTCTCTGAATCTTTTGATGATATAATTGACTGTGGATAACGAAATCCCTTAAAGGTGCAGTGTGTAGAATGTGGCATTTTATACATCCACCGCATTTCGCCAAACAGAAACGTTGAATATAGGAGATATATGTTTCTATTTGTATGTAAAGTCCGTCAAAATAGGAGAACAATCATCCCCATAAAAAGTTTGTTTTATTTTTATTTAGTTAGAAAAATCTTTTTTTTTTTAAATTACATTACCGCAGGCCGCTGTTTCGTGTGGGCCGACATATTGATCCGCCGTATTGTCTACGGGTGGATTTTAGAGACAAAAAGAACGAAACGCGAATCAATCCGCCGGTTCTGAAAATCCACCTGGAATGCAGGCGAAGAAGAGAGGATGGCAGTGGATACATAGAAAGTTGTTACTCTGTCCTAGGGATTCAAACTGTGTGTATAAACACACACACAACATAAATTGTGTGCTGTGTTCAGGATCCTTTTTGGTCTTCACAGGATTCCGTTGCTCAGCGACGTGACGTTTTGGCTACGGTTAGGTTCATTCTAGAATCTGAATGGTAGATGTCGCTAAAATGCCAAGTTCTACACACTGCACCTTTAAAGCCTTGCAATGGCATATTGGGAAACATTAGTTAAACTGCTGGACTATTTGTTCACTCAGTTGTGAGTGAGTGTTGAGCCCCGCCCCTCTCTGGTGAACTTGCTAGCCTTTCCTGGATGCTCCTTCTGTAAGCAATCATGACACTCACCTGTTTTCATGAACCTGCTCACCTGTGGATTGTGCTAGACAGACATTTTTGTTATCACTTTTCAAAACTTTCAACATTTTTTTCCCTTTTCTCATTTCTTTGGCACATGCTTCAGGCATTTAATTAAAAATAACAGATTTTTTGCCAAAAGACTATAAAGTTGGTCAGTTTGAACATTAAATATCTTGTCTATGTAGTGTATAGACTTGATTAATGGTCAAAAGGGATTTGCAAATCACTGTGTTATGTTTGCATTTACATTTTACAAAACATCCCAACTTCATTGGAATAGACGTTTATCATATTATAACATGATCACATCTGAACTTTACACCCTGAGTGTGATGCCTTAAGAATATGAATAATTTTGTTTGAGGATTCTTTTTAATGGAACACTCAATCATAGTTATTGTTTTCGTGTCTTGCCTCACTACCAAGTCCATGACAAGCAGGTAGACACCATTCTTTCGAGTGTGCGTCCAGTAACAAGGAGGAGACGGGCAGAGTTCGCCTACTGCTAGTTAGCTTAGCTCAAACACTGGGAATCAACAGGTAGTGCTAGCCTGCCTCTGCCTACAGTCATCAAATAAACTTTGCGTGCTTGTAAATAGTTTTTACCCCTTTATTTTATGTTTTGTTCTTCTTTCTTCACTTCATCTTCTTCGACTCCTAAACAGAGACTTTGTTTCATTGACCTGCTTCCATAGTAATTTTCCCTAGATATATGATGTTCGTGAATGAGCCGAGTCTTTTCAACAACTCTTTTAAGAGAACAATGATTTGCAGTTGTAAGTGAGTCATTCGTTTGTGAGCCATTCTTAAATTCAAATTGAATACAAACAAGTGGCTCAATCACAAGTGTGAATTGGCTCTCATCGTTCACTAAAAAAATCTCATCTCTGGCTAAAACGACTTCAGAAGGTCAATGAAATAAAGTTTGTTCAGGATTTGAAGGAGATGATATGAAGATAGAAGAACATAATGCAACATAAAGGGATTAAAAAAGGAATCACAACAAGCACACACGACTGTTTATGTTTGCTGAAGAGTTTATCTGATGACTGTAGGCGGAGGCAGGCTAGCACTACCTGTTGACTTCCAGTGTTTGAGCTAAAGCTAACTGGTTTTTGAACGAGCTTGGTCTGTCTCGTCCTTGTTACTGAACGCTCAATTGAAAGAATGGTCTCTTACTGCTTGTCATGGACTAAAGAGTAAGGTAAGACACAAAAACAACAACAATATTGGAGTGTTCCTTTAAAAACAACACATTCTCATCTCTACATGCCTAACATTTAGGTCAATCTCACATCTTAATGCACCAACATCCTCTAATATCACTGTCAGTGTATCACAGAATCACCTGATCACATCCATCAGAGTCAACAAACCTCACTTCCTGCTCTGAAAACTTAAAACACTGCTTCTCCACAGCCAACACAATTCATTTAGGTTATTTACTCTGCTCTGCATTTTTTCCTCTTGTGCTTTAGAGGCTTTTTGTTTGAGTACAGACTCACAGACTCTATCCAGTCTGCTGAATTAAATAAGTGTCGGTACGAGAAGTAACAGTCCATCATGCATTCGAAAAACTGAATAAAAGATACACAGAGCTGAGCACAACAGGATGAGCCCGCCTCGAGCCTCCAACTGTACTTTTTATCCCCTCACCACGGGATGACTCATGATCGATACTGGATCTTAAATCTTTAAACAGGGATGCCATTTTTTATCTGCCGCCAACAAAAAGGTGTTTAAGAAGTGATGTATTTCTCCTAAGTTTCAGAAATTCAGCTTGTTCAGTTAGGGCTCTGGCCTGTAATCCAGGTCAGTCAGGTCTATGCAGGGGTTACTATAGGTCACTTGCATGATGTTTAATGCCTTGCATGGTAACGACATGCAACGGCCTGTTCTAGTCTGCATGCCTCTTAATGAATGTCTCCCTCTCTTTCTCTCTGCCTGTCCGTGCTTCCAGAAGACAACAATGCCGAAGGTGGGTGTCTTATTTGTTGGTCTCATTTTTTTTATTTGCAAAACATTGTCTTTTTGCACATTACCATGGCTATGGGCACTCAAATATGTTTGCAAATGTTTAATCATGGTAATGGAGTTGATGTCACTAAATGGTAAGTTTGGTTATACTGTATTGATCTATTTGACTTTAGGTGTTAACTTAGTGATGCGGGGTTTCTTCAGTGCTTAAAGAGAATAATGTCCTGTGATGAAATGGGTTGGGAGGGATGTCTTTTTTGCATTTTTTAACTCAATACTTTGAAATTAGAAATGTATCATGAAAAGCTAACATTATGTAGTCTGCCAATCCACTGTAGTAAAGAATTTATTAAACATATCGTGCAGAATTTTTAGCACCTTGAGCCAAGAAAAGCACAACCTCTTTCAGAGCTCTTGGTTGGAATACTTCAACTTTTGGAACAGTGCTGTGCTCATTCACTTCTCCCTCACTGATCACTGAATAGCAAAGAAGAAACTGATCCGGCTCATTTTTAAGGGAACAATTTCTTTGTCTTCCACTGCTATAAGTAGTGAGATATGATTCTTTCAGGTTGTGTTTAGGCTTTGGGGTCACATATCCAACAATGAAGGTAAAAATGAAGCACTTTGTAATTATAAACAGCCTCATGAATGAAGCCAAGGAGAGCAAAAGTCAGCTTTGTAACCTAACTGTATTAAACCGTAGTGAGAAGCACTCTGATACAAAGTGGAGATTGCTGCTAGAGCACAAATCAGTCGCTGTAGACCAACGCACTTTGGGATAGTCTTTAACTGGCTTGAGCAGAGAATCTAACCCTCTACTCTCTCTATCATAACTGTTTTTTAATTTATTTATAGAGTAAAATCCTTAAAGGACACATGGAACTACCATCATTTGTAGTGGTGTCTATGTACTGAAAACAGAGTACATAAAGATACTCCTCAAAAAATGGTTGATTAGTCATCTTTACAGCAAGGTAGATAAAGATTGTTCATTCATGGAATGAGAAACACAGCTCCAGGTGTGTGTTTTTCCCCCCAAAATGTTCCCAAATCTGCTCTTCCCTTGCAAGAAGCCTGCAGGTTGTCTTCCAAGCTTCCAGTTGTGGAGGATTTTGTCACACTTTTGAGGTGTAACTCGCATGTTTAGCTTGTGTTGCTCATTTGATGAATGCTCGATCCTCAGAAGTTGTACTTTGTTGCCAAGGTGACTAATCAGGTTTCCAATAATATAAATAACAATAATAACTAGTACTATTAAAGGGGAGACATATTCAACTGAAATAATGTTTCCAGACATTTTCTGAGTACTGCAATTGCTCGATTTTAGCACACACTTTTTTGCTTCTAAATAACGTCTAATTTTTCAGGTGCGTGTTATACACGAGTACAAGCGAAATACTTTAAATATTCTCTCTTGCCAACATTACGAATGCAACATATCTGATGCAAAAACCCGAAAATATTGTCTTTCTCTGCAAAAACAGGCTAACACAAAGCACTGCCATCTTATGAGAAAGGGGATGCAAAATAGCTGCGCCGTGATTGGTCAAGACATCAGCATGTTGATAGTTCCTCTCTGATTGGTCAGTACACTGCAACTTAGCTAGTTCAGGCAGAAATTGAGTAGTTGCGTATGCGTGAGGCAAAAGGTGTTTCTGCATCTGTTTGAGAGAGAAAATCGTGTATGGTATTTGTTGTTAAAACAACAATTTTTTTTTGATTAAAAGTTTGAATAAAGGTACAGTTTGGGCAAAATTTGGGTGCATGTAAATTTCGAATACAGTGTTTTTTTAAGACAAAAATCATAAAAATATGGGGTGAATGTTTTAATCAAGTGTGTGTTAAAATCGAGAAATTCCGGCAGTATAGAAATCAAGTTGGAACTGGTATAATGGAAAAGATGACACAGTTAAATAACTTTTGAATGCTGTTGGAAGGGGAAAAAAAAGAACCTTACTGGAGGAGATTTGATGTGTTTGGATCTATTGTTCACGGCTCATTTTTATTAATTTAGTCAATCAAATAGATTCAGTACAATCGAGCAGTCAATGCCAGAATTTTGCTCTTATGGCTGTGCAGTGACTCGGCCATTTGCTTTCTATTTTCTCCATGACTCAAGCATGACTCATGTGAGTGCTGGACACATGTTGACGTTAAAGGTAAAAGAGTGTTGGACTATATCTGCGTGCAGGGATTGCTCTTTGGTTGGTAGGTGGGCTTTGTGTACTCGTCATTACAGAGCGGAATGAAAAAGGTCAACCTGAATTGATATTTCTGAATGATGACTCGTAAGTGGCTGATGACGCATTGCAACCAGCCTGTGTTGACTAAATGCTCATCATGCTGACCCCGTCCGTGTACCCTCCTCCTCCTCCTCGCTGTCCCCCTCTTCCCCTCTCCCAACTCTCCCCGCAGACATCTGCTCTGATGGAGATGCCTGCATGTTGGTGTCACACAGCTTCCCATGATCCCTTGTTCTCTGCTGACTGTGCTCTTGTTTTCCTTTAAGGTCCGGCACACCTGATGATGGGCGACCAAGGTATGAGCTCTAATCCTTTTACCCGCCGTTCCTCCATTGCCCCTCCATCTTCTCTGTGTGACTCTGACTCTTTCTCTCGCTGTGCTCAGGCTTGAAGCTTCAGATATGAGCTGTCACTTCACTTATTCTCAATGACCTACTTGGTTTCATTTTGTAAGCGTCATTTTTATTTCACTTTATTTTTCTCTCTTTTTTTTTATATGACCTCTTTTCAAGCTCATTTGGCTTTCTTCTGCGCTCTCTGCCGGGTGTCATTTCTCCTCATTTTTTTTTCTTTTCTTTTAAATTATTCACATCCACATTCTGGTGTTTTATGATGATGTGGTCCAAATGAAGGCACATTGGCATTAAAAATTATGAGGATGTAATGCATGGTGGTGGACTGACTTTCGAAGATAATTGGGGCTGTCGGCATTAGCATGTTGATAGGAATGCAATTGAGGCTGGGAATTAACACACTAAAATTATTCAAGCAAAATTATTGAATGCTATTTTACGCTCACATGTCATTAGTCAAGCTACCTCAGCGGGGTATACTGATCACTGTAGTGTCTTCCTGTTAGAAGTGGTTAAAAGCAAGGACACCACTACTTTTTTGAATGTCTCAATTCACTATACAATGCTCAAAAGACTGTTCAGTGGACAAACCAAAATTAGTCTGCACATTATGATACAAAAAAACACACACAGCTTAATGTTTCTAAGCTATTTTTATTTATTCTTTAATCTGTAGCAATTTCCTTTTTCAATGACTGACCTTATGTCATTACTTCAAATTTACTTGGAGTTCTTAATATTATTTTCCTAAACATTAATGTGGGATTGAAACCTGTAATTACTGCATGGACATTATATAATTATGCTATTATGCTGTTATAACCCCCCATCCCCCACCGCCTTAAAATAATCTAAATTAAGGACAACACTGCTCCTTTGAATGTTTCGTTTAGCTTTAACATGTCTCAAAATGCTTATTCAACAAGTCATATTTTAAGTAATTCAGTTTAAAACATAATAAAGGTACAAAAAAACAATTGCTAATGAGAACAGTATAATGTATGTTCATACGGTACAGCATTTTTTTCACTTCCTGTAAAGTAGTTTTTTAGATAAGAGGTGTTGGACAGATTGAACAATTTATTTTCTGGGTTGTTTCGTTACAGAGTGAAGCCACCCTGTCACTATTAAAAGCTCTTTGTATTTGTTTTATTTAATTTATGAGATTTAAGATCAAAAGTTGAAATATTCATTTCATCTAATGCTGTCAATCTATTACCTACTGTTTTGGCTCTGCTTTGAAGTAATATAAAATAAGGACACTGATGTGCCTTTGAAAGTCTTATGTCACAAAAAATAACAAAAATTAAAGACAGCTCAGTGGATAAGTAATCTAAACATCACGATGTCAATCAGTTTCCGCTGTACTTAAATTTTTAGCTATTTTCAGTAGTAATTTGAGCAGAAGTGTGTTGTTTTTCTGTTGTGAATTTATTTTCAAACATTAAATTTACCAAAACCATTTTGTATTCCCTCATATCTTCCATTTTTATAATCTTAATAAGTAGAGGCTGTTTTGCTGTTTCGCTCCATGGTGTTTCCCTGCTTCAAAATTAAAAGGAAATAAGGGCCTGGTGCCTTTGAATTCCTCTTTTCACTCCATCAAAAAGGAAAAAGAAAACCTCTCAGCCCAGAGGACACGTCAAAAGTAATTTGAAACTTGTGATGTCAAATGTTTCACTCTTAGTTTCTTATCAGTACTCAAACACTTTTTAATCTGTTGTAAGTCCCTTTTCCATTGACAAGCTGATGTTTCAACTTTGTATTGGCCAAGAGTTACTGTTGTGCCATCCCTTCTAGAGACAAGATCAATATCTTAAAAAAGGAAAATGTATTTTTTTCTAATTGCAGTAAGCATGTGCTTATTTATTGTTATTGACTGTACCGTCTCCCTGCTCTGCAGTCATTGAAAATAATGACACCACAACCCCTTTGAATTTTTAATTTACTTAAAAACAGAGAAAGATCAACCAAGCCATAATTAAATTCCCACTTTAGTATCAAACATTACATTTATTTTTACTAAAACTTTTTTGTATCAGCTTTTAAATCCATATTTTTAAATAATTGAATGATATTAAAGATGCTATGAGGAGTTTCTAAGTAATTACAAAAAAGTCTCACTTTTAGATGTATGCCTGATCGAAATACACACTTTAAGATGAGTTTTATAGCATCAAAATAGATTATGTATAAATGTTATTCCTTAGCTTCGCAGTTGGATCTGACAGGGCTGGACTGGCCTGGATACACAACTTCGAGAACAAGACAATTAAAACCAGAGCAAATTTATAGTATTCAGACACGTCTTAGAGCACCGGGATGTAAGTAGCGATATATATAGCCGGCTACAAATCTACGATACTAAGTTTTCCAAAAACTGCTTGTTGTCATACATCAAAAACTACCGCTATGTAACTAGAAAGAGATACATTACCTCGTTGCTTTGCATCCTGTAAGTTGTTGAAAAAAAGAGGTTGTAAAGCAATGCAGAGTTTTTGAGGAAGGTCCGAGCTGTATTTATTAGCATCACAACAAACGCACGCTTTGGCTTGGGTCACGTCTTTACAACAGTCGCCGCGCGTACTCATGGGTAGCAGAGTCTTTATGTCGCCAGAAATAGATTCTCCTCATAGCACCTTTGAGATCCTCAATGAATCAGCTGTATATATTTAAAACAATAACCCTGTGCTATTTGGTTGTTAGTCTCAATACTTTCAAAGAAGAGTAAGATGAGGACCCTCATTTGGCTTTGAATGATTCATTTTCCTCTAACATTCTCCAAGAATCCTCATTGAACAAATTAAAAGTAATCTGCACCTTGTGATATGAAAATTCCACATTCAAATTAACCCCTTAGTCTTTCTAATTTAATTTTAATGAGAAACTGCTTCTTAATCTAATCTAATGTCATTATCTATTAGAAGTCCATTATTATCTTTTATTTTAAAAGCACAGATTTACCAAAATAGCACATTTAAAATGCTCGGCCCAAGACAAATAAATGAAGCAAATGCAAACAAGGAGCAGTTTATTAAGTAAAAGTAATGTCTTAAACTTTAACAGGATAACCTACACATAAAAATGTTAAGTGGGACTTGTGAAAGATATTAATCCCACCTCCATTACCTGGAATCTCTGGATACCAATGAATTATTTTATATATGCACTTCTGCCCATTTCTGAATGTATTTCATAGACAGCAGGGGTGGAAATCTTCCTGTAGGTCATGATCCAAATCAATATTAATACTAAGAGTAACAGATAATGTTATGTGTCAAATGAGCAGTATGAAATATGATCAAGTTATATAGCTCATGTATTTGAAATGTTATTTACCATGATATAGTAACACTTTAGTATGAAGTGTTTTGAATATACAAATTGATTTTTGGATGTTTTGAATCCAATCTAAATCTTTTCCTGGACGTAAATCACTTTTATTCTTAAGTCATTTGTTCTAGAACCATAGTTGATCAGTGTATTGGACATTGATCAACTCCAAGTCATGGTTTCAGAGCACACGTGTTGCAGCGAAGATCTTAATTTAACAATAAAAAGTGAATTGAAAGACAGCATCTATACGTCTTTGCTTTTAAAGGAGACATGCTACCTTATTAATCAAGTAATACTGGGCTTTAGTAAGTTGATACGTACATGCACTCTGTGTTTCTAAATGTATAACAGTGTTTTACATTGCACTTGACATAATCTAATAATATTATATAAATGAGAAACTGGTAAGAACTGCCTCTTATTGGCTTTGAAGGAAACATATGTATAGTTTATCTTCAAAATAAATGTTCAGGCTGTCACTCCTTTATCGAGATAGGGTAAGAAAGACAATATATTACATATGACGCATGGAGAGACACCTGATACAGATTGCCGAGAGTGACATCTGTGATATGAGACTCAGATTTCAACCGGGCTGCATGTGTCAGTGTAGAAGCCTTTTGTGCACAGGTTGTGTGTACATAACACTCAATCACCAGTGCCAGAAACAAAGAAATAAAGCCGCTTTAACTGGATTTCTCACAATTAATCACTAAAACTCAGTGATTTTTCCATATGGAAACTTGTAATTGTTTGACAGCCCTAAAGATAGTCCTTCATCTCTCCTTTTTATGCATGTTGCCCTTCCCTGCAAAGACTTTCCTCCTATTCTGTCAGAAACATTCCTTTCATGTGGCTTCTTCTCGTCTGTCTCGTGTTAAATAAGCGGCATTTAAAACACTGCTCTTCTCCAACTTCCCTGTGTTACCACCACACTCCCTCTCTTATATCTGCACATATAAGTCGCCATCAAGCCTCTTCCCTCTGCCATCTGTCCTTTTATCCAACTTGGCACTTATGGGTGTCTCCTCTCCTTTTTGTTCTCCCTCTCTGTCTGGAATCTGCTTTCTTCATGGAACATTTCATCAAATCTCATAGGTAAAAGCAAAGGTACTGCCTTTCAATTCTCTGAACTCATAAATCAATCACAGCAGTGTTTTTGGCATTTTATCCGCAATACTCAACAAAGTATGCAAGGCCATTGGCATATTTTCAAAACTGCTCTCTAACTTTTAACAAAAGCTTTCAAGGTAGGTGTTGCATTCACTTTGCATCCACATACTCATGTTATGCCATCTCTTTCTTTTCTGCTTGTTGCATGGGAGGCGTTAATGAAACTCACATGGGCAAATGAACACAATTTTTGATGTCCTAATGGCAGTACTGCTGCAGCTCAGTGGTAACTACAGTATATTATGTTTAAATGTGGGGGGCGTTGCGTGAGGTTTGATGATTGGGCCTCCCATCCTGTGGGCTGTGATCCTCACCTCCTCTCCCTGTGGGGTAAGTGGACTTCTGATCTTTGCTATTTGACTCTCCTCCTCAGGGCAGAGAGGGGAAGCTTGGCTTCTAAGGTCCCTACTGAGCATTCAAGGTAAAACTTTGATTTATTTTTCACGTTTGTAACTGCAGTGACGCCTAGTATTAATGAGCTCACTGAAGTGTGGGAGACTTGAAAGTTATTTCCCCAATTGGAGAATGAGATTTAACAATACAATACAACTTCACTTCAGAACAGTGGTGATTAACACACTGACTTTCAAGTGTCCCACCTGCATTCTGAAATATATCTTGATTTTGTTTACTCTTGTTATTGTTTTGGCATTTATTGTGTTGTTAGTTTTAGTTTGCATATCCATTCAAGCAGTCTCCATTTTTTCCATTATTTAATGTATCAAACACCTTTTGATATGTTTCTCATGAACTTGTGAAGCATCACCTGAACAGGTAAGTCTTTGAACTGCACTGTGGTTGAACATTGTGAGGCTACAGGCCTAGATTATGCTGTGTGAATGGATATTATATGTACTCTGAGGTGACAAATTAGCCTGTTCTCATTAGCATTACTAATACTGACACTTTGTCATTAAAATTAAATGTCACAACAATGCAGTCAGCAAGCCCTGTGATTGGTTTTCTGTGCAGGACCAGGTTACTGCCGGGCTTTCAGTATATCTACAGGTATATTGTTTGTACTCTACTCTGAAGTGAAAAGCTGCAGACAACAAACTTATGCATACATCTGACAAAATATAGAAGAAAATACAGTTTTAATTCCTCCCTCAGTGGCCGATTATGCCCCAAAAAAACAAAAAAAACAGCCAAACATTCAGCAGCTGCACATTCCAATTCTTCCAATTTCACTACATTTTTTGTTTCTCATTTGGAATAAATATCATTGCCTCTAACTCTATCCTTATATGCTTCTTCTCAGTTGGGAAGGTTTCTCGTATAAAATCCAGCTAAGAATGTGGTGGCACCAGATATCACAAACAAAGCAATCCTTGTCATAAAGGACATTAATACTAAGGGGATACATTTAAAGTAACTCCTGTAAATACAGTCAAATATGCATGCATACTTACAATGCTTTCTGTATGCTTACTCCTGTGCAACTACAGTGAGAGGAACAGGCCTTGTTTTCAGTGCAGTTTCAAGCTGTGCTATTTACTTGTTTGTAATATTTATAGCATTTAGAAGCACTTATAGTACAGCCCTCTTTAAAGGCATTTCTGACATTCTCAGACAATTTATTTGTGACAATTTGGGGAAGTTATCTCATAATGTTAACAAATCATTTAAAAAATGATTGGATCCACATCCAAATGTTTGCACTGTTACCCTGTGCCATGACCAATATTCCTGAAAACTTGATTAGTATCATTTTTTTACTTATTCTACTGACAGACAAATGGTAGCAAAAACATAACTCCTTTAGCTTATTTAATAAGACTCATATTTTCTGTGTTCTGTCTGGTGTCAGAGGTGTAGTAAAGGTCAGACAAGACAGAGCTGCGTGTATCTGTCTGCCTATGTGGTGTGTTCTGTGTCAGGCTCTCTTGTGCTCCCCCAAAGCTGTATCACCCTGTAAACTGACACCAACATTGTGTCCTTACTGAATTACTGTGAACATCTTTAGATGTAAAGGCAGCAATGCTCCTTAAAGCACATTTATTTTACTGCACTGCTGTAAGGGCAGCTGTAAAAAAAATAGAAATAAACAAAATATTTCTAACAAAGTCATTTCTGTCACAGAGGTCATATTCTGTCTTTTTCAAGAATTTTATGCCCTTTGTATGTTTTACATAACTCTTCTGCATGATAAACAGCATCAATGAAAAAAAGGTCTGCAGCATCCAGGCTTCTGCTTTCCCTTCAGTGGCAATTCAAGCCCACCGGCTCAAGTGGAAGGCCCCCTGCTAAGTATAAACACCAGAAAGGTCAAGAGCCTTTAAGAACAGGGTTGAGCTGACCAGTCACCTCAAAGTAGACCTGGGTGCCAGAACAGACTCGATCCATGGGGGAAAGGGGCTTTAAAGTAACAGGAGCTCCTGGGCATAAAATATTTAGTGAGAATTGAGGTGGATCTAGATGTACCCAATTTGTGAAAACTAGCAGGGTTTTTTCAATCAATCAATCTTCTTTATTTTCATGTCATTAAATCCAATACTTACACCTTACAAAAGACATTCAGTGCCATATACTTCTTCCATTTTTTTTCTTTTAAATCTATTATTATAGTTTTATCAATCAAGACCTAACAATATCTGTTTAGCAAGATTCAGCAACAGCTACAGTGTAAAAAACAAAATCTGTCCATTAAGAAGGCAGGATATCTTCGGTGGAGCCACTCATGTTGAACATCATGTTTTGAACATGAGCAAATACTGTATGCTTATTCTCATGCAGTCATTGAAAATATGTATCCAAATTACGATATATAACTACTTCGATTAACTTCTGCTACAAAAAACTTACACTCATGGGCACATTTTGTTGAATCAGGCAACTTAACTAAACCTCTTTTCGTTCTGGACATGGCTTTGTTCTGGGATTGTGCACCATCTAGATAGAAAAATGCATTTGAGCATGCCCAAAAATACCATGTAGTTTTGACAATGGTTTGACAAGCTGTTTAAATAGGGCCTGGACAGAAGAAAAGAAAAATAGTAAAATACAAACCTGGTTGACAAAGTGTCAGTATTTGACAGTGTGCAATGAGAACAGGTTCTGCTAGAAATTACCATTTTGAAAGCAGTGACACTTACATAAATGAATCCCAAAGTCACACAAACACACACCCAAATACACAGATACATTCACATTTAATACCATAAATGTTGATACTGAATTTCATCATCGAGAAAGGTAAGTGCCATCGTCATAGTCCTGCTGCTTTGTTGACTTTGATAATGATGATTTTGCGAATGGATGCATAAATGCTGGCTTTTTAAGCACAAACTACACACATTCATGAGGTGTGAATGACTACAGCTTTGAAAAGAGGAGATGGAGTTGATCTAGTGATTTGGAGAATGATTAACGCATAAAGCATGCTGGATTTCAATTTATATCTGTGACATGAACATCACACTGATGACTGAGCGTATGGAAACCCTGATTTTGTGTAATTGTATTGTTTTGAGAGTTGCTGATTACTTTCTTCAAGGTTTTGTCTGTCTTTAAATCAGCTGTTCCACTTGTATACTCGCTGCTGTTTTCTGTGTTCACTTGACAGTCACTGTACTGAAACCTCATGGTTTTACTACACTACACAAAACACTGATCTTACAGTAGAAGTGGCAGAAGGAAAGCCACAGGGAACGATTGAGAGAATGCTGATGAGGCACAAACCCAAGCACACTGTTTCTAATTCGGGCCATGGTTAGCTCTCCCTGGTGTTACAGTGTAAAACCTTGTCACCGGTTATATAGTGTGTGGTCACAAGTACATATCCCCTTTGAGTATTAAATCCAGGATTGTGGACAGCCCCTGTATTCATTGTCTGCTTTAAGCTGGGGAGAATATTGAGTATTACGTTGCCCACTCGGGGTTCCTCCTGTGACATGTTAACCACTTGTATGGTTTATCATCTGTTTCATGGTTTCTCCCTGGAGGATGTTTTATTTGTCTGCATGTTTCTTTCAGCTGCTGCACTGACACAGGATTCCTAAAACCTCGCCTGCACCCTGCTCTAGAGAGCGGGGCGTACAGTAGGATAAGTCATAATACCACTGGCACACAAATCACAGGGTATTTAATTGCTGTCATCACAATAAACTGCCATGTGCAGCTTAAGGGGGGAGTGCAGGCTGTGCAGGCAGGCTTACAGGTACAACTGGGCTATTTCTAAATTAGTATACTTTCTAATGTAATTGCTTTCACTTTCCAAAGACAGAATTGTTGCTTTTCATTACACGAGGCACATTTCAGGGTATTTTAATTCGGTGAATAAGTGAAATCCTTTGCTGGTTGTTTTAACACAATGACCTGTTTTTTTAACATTTCCAATCAAATGGATGTTTACCAGGCACAAAAACACAAAGTGCTTTCTGTGTTTCCGATTCATTTTAGAGCTTTGTACCTTTATTTGATTGGTACAATGGGTAGCAAAGGCAAATGGGGAGAGTGGGAAAGGACAATCAAAACAGAAGGCAGTGGTCTGACTACACCCCAGGCAACCTGTCAAAGAAGATAGACTCGCTACTTGGGGCAGGAACTTAGCAAATTTGTGTCCAAGTGTGTTTACAAGGACTTAAGCAATCCTGTAATGAGTCCCACCATCTTCTGAATGCTTTATACATAGTATGACTGTAGTAGTTCCCATATTTTTTTGTTTTGATTTGATTTTTAGTTTCTAAAGAACCATGTTGTGCTTTTTGAGGTTTTGCTGCTTTATGTGTGTTTACACGGTCATGAGTCCTTCCCTGATTTGGATCAGTGCGCACATAAAAGGGCTTTAATGATTCACAGAGATTTCAGTCAAATCCTTTAATTAAATGCTTTTGTGGGCTCTGTTGTTGGTTTCAACAACTGTTATAACCATAGCAACCACAGAGCAAGCGGCCTTGGGTCCCCAGTCAACAAGGTCTCATCCTCGGAGTGCTCATAATCCAGCATCATAGTGAAGGACTGACTTTTTGTCTTGTCCATAGAAGTGCTCATAAAGGGAATTTTGGAATTTATTATGAAATCCAGAAAAGCAGAAAATTAGCTCTGTGATGTATATTTCAGCATCTTTTATGCATTTTTGTGGTTATTAGATTGGATGTTTATTTTTAAAAGAGATTTATATATGCATTTAGTCATTCAGAAGATTAACAGAAAAATGCAGCAATTCATACTGATGATAATAATAATAATAATAATAATAATAATAATAATAATAATAATAATAATAATAATAATAATAATATAAACTTTATTTGTATCACACTTTTAAAAACATTGGTTTACAAAGTGCTTTGACAGCAGGCAGGCACATAAGACAACAAAGCACAAGAGTTTAACATCATGGGAAAAAATAACAACTGAAGGAGGTTAAATTAAACCAAAGAACATTTAAGACAAACACAAATGACAAAATGAAACTGAGAGAGATCATAGCACATAAAGAACTTAAACCCCAGAAGTGGCCACAACAGTCCAGACCCAGTCACTAACCATGGACACGGAGGAGGCCCTGACCCCACAGGGCTGGAGACAAAACACACCAGGGTACAGCAAAACCCAAGTGCAACTGTACCCTGATGGTGTTAACTAACATGGACGGGTCCGTGTCCAGTGACTTGAGCCTCATGAATCAAAGGGCCCCCTCCATATGTCATAGGAACCCACACAATACAGGAACACTGCTGCTAAAATGAGACCATGAGGACCAAAGTAAGCTAAAAATAAATAAATAAACAAATAATTAAATAAATACATAAATAAATAAAATTAATAAAGTACATTAAAGGAGACATATCATGCTGATGCATGATTTAGTACTTACATAAAATATAATACATTTGAAAACAAGACCTTACACCCCTTAATTTTCAAATAATGAGATATTGTATTTTTTCTGATATCCTAGAACGAGATTTGATGCCTCTGAAAATAGGTCATTGCGAGATGTCCGCGAGATTTCAAACGTCGTGACGACACGAGGTACCTTTCTTTTTATTGGAGTAATCTGATAAAACTCCACCTCCTCTGTGATGTCCGTTAGCCACAAAACCGTCACCGAGGAACACATCCGTCCAGCTGGGGTTTATAGTTCCCTAGCTCACACTCACTCATTACCAGCTCTGGCCTGTAGGGGGACTTGATACGCGATCGCTGCTTTGAGCCTGCCGGAAAACACAGTAGAAGAAGAAGGACAGGCTGGCTCTACCCCCGTTAGAACTGACCAATCAGAGCACAAAGGGCTGTGACGTTGCGAGGTAACTGTAGGTCATCCTCAGATCCGAGCATTTCAACGAGAGCTTGATAATGGCCTAAAATGAGGATTTTGAGAACGCTATTGTGGGGCAATGAAGGAACTAAATGACTTGTACTGAGGGCAGAAATGCTTTACAGGCATCCTAGTCTGGCATAGTGAAAAGGAGAAACAAGCATGATATGTCTCCTTTAATAAATGAATAAAAATAAAATACAATAATAAGACAGTAGAATAAAGATAATAGAAGAAACAGAACAGTAACACAATTAGCTTTAAATATTAAATGAATGACACAAGATGAAGCAAAGATAAACAATCTGAATAAAAGTAAATAAAGACACCAGTCTGTTAAGATAACACATAAGAAGTCAAAAAAAGATGAAGAAACTAAAATTATTGGAGCAATTCCTTCAAATAAAAGGACAAAAAAAAAGACTAAAACACAAATAAAAGAAAAAGAGACTAAAACACAGATAATGAAGGAAAATAAAAGACTAAAAAGATGACATCGCATAAAAGCAGTTCCGTAAAAATATGTTTTTAAAAGTGACTTAAAAGAAGCAACAGACTCTACACGCCTTATCTCCCCTGACAGGTCGTTCCAAAGTCGAGGAGCTCTGATGGAGAAAGCTCGATCACCTTTAGTTATGAGCCTCGACTTTGGAACAACCAGGAGGCCATCGCCAGAGGCTGCGGGCTCGCTCATAACAAGGAATTAAAAGCTCTGAAATATAGCTGGGGGCCAAGCCCATGAGTGATTTAAAAGTAATCAGTAAAATCTTAAATTTTAAATGATAAATGATAAATTTATTTAAATAATAAAAAGATGAACCAATGATTTTCAAAGAAAAATATAAAATACATTGAAGTTTTGATATTATTGCAGGTTTGCTTGCATGCATTTTGGTCTAAATACATGAATAAATGTTTCTGGAAAATATTTACTGATCACTGAATCAAGGGCAAATGAAGTGCACACAGGTTCCACAGATGGTCCATGGGTTGTCAGATGCCCACCCCCGCAGAAGGGTTTATTATTCTTACTTACAAACGCAAGGATATAAAAGACTGATTTTGTTGTATGTATCATTTGTTTCTAACCCAAGAATCAGTCTCACACTCAAAGGGTTTTTCTGCATGTTTGCCTCGGCATTTTTGTACCTCGTAATGTTCTGCTGGGTTTTCTGCCTTATTGAAGATGCTGCATATCAAATGTGATAATTTCACAGCCATTGTAGGAGTTAAAGTGCTGTTGATATTAGTCATGTTCTCACACATACAAATCCACAGTGGTCTGTGGGCTTGAGGAATAAAAATCACACACTTAGCATGTATGAAGATCTGTGTGGGTGTACTTTCGTGAGATTGATTTATGTATATTTTTTATGTTAAACAAATGAGACCTAAACAGTGACATGATCACTTCATGCTCTGCACGCATTAGCAGCTGTATAGAATAGCTAATTAAATCACATGCTTAAGTCAGTTAAAGTGAAATACAGATTTATGCACAGCTATGTGCTCTTCATGAATCAAACATTATAAGGCATAAAGAAACACAGGAGCTGTGTTTCTGATGCGAGTGTTTAACTCTATAGACATGTTGACTTAGCTCTGAAGAAGGCACATCATGTAAAGAGATGTGCATATGTTTGCATTCCTAATAGATTTGTAGCTAAAGGACTGAAGATGGGATTCAGGATATGTCAGTGTGTATAAGAACTCTATAGGAGTCAGTTGAGACCAGTGAAAGGAACTGAAACAGCTTCACTTAACGTGCAGTAAGTGCTGACGTTTACTTCAACACAAGCTCAGCAAGACATGTAAGTGTCCCGTCTTATGTAGTTTCACCATCTGTTTAACAGCAAGAGGTCATAATGGAGCATCGTTTCAAGAGCTCTCGCACTACATGCTTTAACTCACACGCTTTAACTCTGAGCAACACTTATTGGCCTCATTATCTTTGTTTTTAGTGTTTTGTGAAGGTTAAAATGTAATTTTTAGCCTCTCTCATGCTCTCACAGGTTATGACTGGAAAATATGTTTAAGCTCTGCCTCACTTAGATACTTGTTAATTGTTTTGTGTTGAGAGTTGTACAGGAATATTGAACTAAGCAGTTGTGCCGCAGGTATTGCTCATGCCCTGCAAAAAAGAAAGCTCCTGGTTTGGCTCCCAGTGTCCGTCAGGGCCTTTCTGTGTTTAGTTTGAAGGTTTCTCAGTGTATGTGTGGGTTTCACCAGGTGTTCTGTTTCTCTCCCAAAGTCCAGAAACATGCTGATTGGGGTAGTTGGTGACTCTAGATTGCCCTTAGCTGTGAATGTATGTGAAAGATTGTCTGTCTCTCTATGTTGCCCCTGTGATTGATTGTGAGCCAGTCCAGGGTGTACCCTGCCTCTTGCCTACTGTCCGCTATGCTCCAGCCCCTAAAGTGACTAGAAGTATAATATTAATTTGGTATTTTTAACCTTTACTTAGTGAGGTTAGTCCCATTGATATCAGAGATATTCTTTTTAAGACCTGACCAAGAATGACAGCAACATACAGTTACAACAAACACTATCATTTATACAAAGCATAATACTTTCAAGATTTTTGACCAAGTATTAAAAACTCAGGATTGCCAAGCATTGCAGTTTAATAACAGCCTGCAACGCTTTCTGCAGCATTTTCTTTCCCAGCTCAGTTCAGACTTTGAGAACCAATAATTTGATATTTAAAAAAATGAAGGTTGTGCATCCCATCATTCAAGATTGAAAGAAAGGAAAGTGTGTCCGAAACCTTTTCCAGAATGACTTTTAAATGAAGATAAAGCAATGTGAGTCCTGTTAACCATGAAATATTAAGTTTAATGATGAGTGGAAAATCCATAGTTTGTGATGAATCTAAGAGCATGATCATAATAATAATAATAATAATACATTTTATTTATAAAGTGCTTTTCTAAACACTCAAAGACACTGTACAGAGGCTAAAAACATCATATAAAACAACACAATAAAAAACATGATTAAAAAAGAAACAAAAAAACACAGAATACATATAACAGCAGTCATACGTTAAAAGCAATTTTAAATAGGTGGGTTTTGGTGAGGGTTTTGAATGTGGACAAGTTCGGGCAGTTTCGGATGTGTAATGGTAGTGCATTCCAGAGGGTGGGGGCGGTGACAGAGAAGGCTCTGTCCCCCCAGGTGTGGGCATAATTATAACACTGGTATAATTAATAATGGATTGAAGGATGGATATACACTAGAGCAACTTAACAATTGTTTGTCATCCAAACACATGGTATTGTTACTTCTGTTGAGAATACTGCTTAAATGGCTGTCCTCTTATAATTTATTTTGGATACATATATTTATATTTTATTAATCATTTATTTTTCTCACATTTTTCAATATTTAGAAAGAACTCCACAAGTTCAACTCCAAAATATAGTGAAGCAGCAATTGTATTACTGATTAATGTTTATGAAGAATATAATCCAACATTAATATGAAGTAAATTCAAAATAAGCCCCAATTTTGGCCACTTCTGCCCCTTGTCTGCCAAAGTTAAATTTCTGACTTCATCATTTTTGCTAACGGGTAAGAGCGTGACAACCTTGATTTACAAGCCGTGCAGAACAAAGTGCATGAATTGATAAGGGAATTGTAAAGCAAAATGAGTAATGACATTGAGTCCTTCAGGGAGCTATTAGTAATTCTAAACTGGAATTGGTTTTCTATTCCCATCCCTTATCTCTGGCCTTAAATTTGCATGAACACTGTCTGATAGATTCATTTGAGCTCTTTGAATAGAAGAATAACAAAATAGTTGAGACTCACATTTAAGAGAGCTGGGTGTCATCCTTCAGTTCTTAAAGTCAAAAAAGCAAAGGATTAAAAGGTTTTGATTGTTACTGGTTAGTTTACAGTTGGACCAAAAAGCAGTTTTATAATCCATGTATGGTAGTTGAAATCTGTTAAACTATGCTGTATTTGCTCCATTTGTATTCAGTACATAGGCAGCAGAAATATTTTTTTTGACATAGCTAAAATTATAAAGGCCATTTGTTGGAGTTTCAAGGGTTGAGTATTTCTTAAAACTGGCCAATTATTAACTTGATCATAAACATGAACCATCAGATGGAGTAACTTTGTCAGAGCTATTCATGTTGGTTCCAGGTGGGGGTTGCATTTCCCTTTTCTCCTTTTTTTTCCTGCTGTTAACATCTCTTTGAGATGACAGATGAAATTTTCCGGTTGTCAAAGTACGGCAACATGCTTTTACACATATGACTCTATACAGGTATCTGTCATCAGGGAATAACAACTATTATGACAAGCAGTGACTCGATTTGTCAGGGTGTTATTCAACAGATATTCATCCTGCCATCTTTTGCTTAAAGGTGCTTTAGTGTGTCATCTTGTGTGATATCAGTGGAGTTATAAATAAACACGCTTGTGAGTGATATCGTAAAGTTTGAGTACCACTCTCAAATATTCACCAGGGCTATCTTTTTCCTTCTTTCTTGATGCTCTTAAAATCTAAAACCTTGATTAATATTTGTCACAACTTTCCACAACCCTGTTTATTTTTTGGCATGCAACTAATAAGTCATAGCAGTGTCGAATACTTTGGGATGACAGTTGTAGCCAAAGTCTCTCACATCTAAAGCACCCAACACCTTCACGATGAAAACTTCAACAAGTTCCCTCAGATAGTGTGGATCGGCGTGTCAGAGTGCAACTTGTCAAGCCTTGTCTGCTCTCTTTATCTGACAGGTAACACGATAGCACGTGGAGTGCATTGAATCAACAACAGATGTTGCCTTTGTACCTTCACATGAAACCTGGAAAACTGTCAGGGAAATCTTTTCAGCTCCACTGACTTCGCCAGGATTACAATTTCTCTGCTTTAACTTAAGTTACAAGCATGTCTGTGGATGTAGTTCCTTCTCTTAAAGGGACTGGTAACCATAGTGGTAGAAATATTGTTGTATCTTTACTGTTTAAGCAGATAATCCTGACTGAGGGCTTGTTTCTACAGCCCTGATTCATATTTCTTCTAGAGAGTGAGGCGGTCACATAGAGTTCCATCAGATACAGATACAGACACTTGGGTTTGAGAACAGACTCTTGGCCAGAGACAATATTTTTGTTGCTCAAGTGATCTGGTTTCCATTTATTGTCCACGTAGTTTTGTTTTATGCTGCAAAACAGTATACAAAAGAAGCAAATGTGGATACTGAGCCTCCTTAATAACATCTCCATTTGCTATCACCCAACCAGTATTTATCATCTTGTTCAGCAGACACCTACATTCACAATATAATCTAGTCAACTTTAAAGGTGCTATGAGGAGAATCCATTACCGGCAACGTTAAGACTCTGCTACCCATGAGCACGTGCGGCGACTGTCGTGTTGCTGCGTTCCAGTTACCTCAAAACTGGAAGTGACATCATCTCTGACTTAATGGCGTTCCAGTTGAAGTTGGAAAAAAACATGCCGATCTACCAGGCTATTGTTAGCTGTTGTTAGCACGCCCTGCGTTTGTTGTTCACAAATATCACATGAAGAATGTGATTATCACTATGGCAGCATTTTTGTAAATGTAAGTCTAACAATACTATGTATACAGCTGATCTAGAGCGACACACCCCAGTCAGAAGTGCAAATAAATTATTACAGGAGCTAAATAACTGTTCACACTGGGGGCATCCATCTTCGATTGTCAACTCGGAGGTGGCGAGGTTTCACCGAGTTCCCAGTAGGAAATTCAGACTTCGGGGGACGTTCCAGTTGTAGCTTCCTACTCGGAACCCGGAAATTCCTACTTCTTACTACAACTGGAATGCACCAAAAGACGTGACCTAAGCCAAAGCGTGTGTTTGTTGTGATGCAAATAAATGCAGCTCAAACCTTCCTCAGAACTCTGCATTGCTTTACAACTTCTTTTTTCAACAACTTACAGGATGCAAAGCGACGAGGTAATGTAGCTCTTTCTAGTAGCATAGCGGTAGTTTTTGATGTGCTACAACAACCAATTTTTGGAAAACTTATTATCGTAGTTTTGTAGCCAGCTATATATCACTACCTACAGCCCGGTGCTCTAAGACGTGTCCGAATAATATAAATTTGCTCTAGTTTTAATTGTCTTGTTCCTGAAGTTGAGTATCCAGGCCAGTCCAGCCCTGTCAGACCCGACCGCGAAGCTAAGGAATAGAATTTATAGATAACCTATTTTGATGCTATAAAACTCATCTTAAAGTGTGTATTTCCATCAGGCATATCTCTCAAAGTGAGACTTTTTTGTAACTACTTAGAAACTCCTCACAGTCCCTTCAGGATCATGTTTTTTCTGTCTGTGACAGACTCAGAGAAAAAATTTATATTGTGTCTCTTTCTGACTCAAGGTACAGAAGAAATGTGGATATTGGCTCAGCAGAAACCATGAAAAATAATCCAGTTGATTACAGCTAAAAAAATCCAAATGCCGCATATTTAAATTAAATATTGAACTTATCCAATCCAATTTCAATCTACACATAGTCTTAAGCAGCCAATGTTTTTGTTTTTGAGTCTACATTCCTCTTGTGCAAGGGTCAGACTGCAAGATTTATGCATGATTATGGACCTATCCAATAGTCAGAGGGTTCCGGATCCGTCAGCCATGAAAATAGGTAGTTCAGTTTCATGTAGTGTCATAAAGACAAGAAACAGATCAGTCTGGGACACCTTTTGACTCCACAACAGAAATTCTAGCAGGTCAGAGATAATGGCCAACTCTGAATATCAGAAAGTGTTGTTTCCACTTCACATCATCAAAGTTCTGCAGTACATCTGCTCAAAAATGATCAACATCAAGTCTCTCCCACATCTAAAGAGTTGTTTCCTGTTGGATATGGAGCTAAAACACTGCAACTTTCTTTTTCCGGTGTAATCGGTCCCTTAGTGACTCTGCTTCATTTTCACTTCTTTATTTTCACATGCTACAGTGCTCCTTTAAACTCTTAGGACAATGCTGCTGATATGCTTTTTAACATGTATCATCAAATTTAGGATATAAATTGTGATCATAGTGTCAACGCTCTGCTGCTTAGTCTGCTGTACTGTATTATGAACACTGGCTTTTGTGGTGCAATTTTAACATTGTATCCTGCCTGTAGGTGACCCCCTTCCCCTCTCCGCCGTTTTTCCTGGGTCTGAGAGTTCTAGAGATGAGAGGAGTGAATGCGAACAGACATGTGTTGCATTTGTGTAAAGGGCTCTTGACATTTAGACCTCACCCTTCGTCCTTCTCTGCGCCACCACCAGCTGCCCAACATGTGTTGGACCCATGGCCCATCTGACCAAACCTACCAGTGTGATGACACATTGTTTTGTCATCAGTTTATGCACATTGCAAAGTCTAGGTATTAAAATTAATGTAGGGCTGTTGACAACATGCAACAGACTTGATAAATGGATCACAGTAGGCTTGATCCGTGTGGGGAAGGAAGTCAGAAAGAGGCAGAAGCTCCAACAGAGCATCTTGGAAACATGGCAAATACAGCACTATCAGGGGCACTCACAAGTAGTAGTCATAAAAAATGAAAATATGAACCTGGATAAATGGGCAAAATATATCCTCTTTAAAATGTTCCTTTATTTATCCGAGCAATATTACGGTAAATGCAATAGCTATTTGTCACTTGAGCTTTTCATATGTTGAAGTGCTTTGTAAAGAACCCTTTCACAGTTTACTTTTCCTAAAGCTGGGAAAAGGAGGGTAAGTAGTGAGATAAATTGAGTGTGAGTGAACATTTACTCTCCTCCAACGTCAGTGGACTCATTATTGAAGAAGCTGACTCAGAATTTCAACAACAGCTCAGCAGGGTTCATCTCGAGGTCCTGGCATATGGGCATCATCGCCATCTGGTCTGAAAAAAATCATAATTTTGAGCTTGGGTGAAATTCAAGCAGCTTGACCAAAAATGTAGAGGATCTTTTCTCTCATTTGTTTGTCTCACTCTTTGAAATTTTAATGTTTTTGGAAGGTTAAATATCACTGCGATTTTTTATTAAAGCTGCCTCGTGAATTGGGTGGAAGGTGAATCTGTGTGAAGGTAAACTATGGCTCACTGTTTATCATAGATTCAGCATGTAAGGGAGGACTCTTGCTAAGTTGTACCAGGGTTCTTAAAGACAGACAAACTGGCCTTCAGCAATAGCTTCCCAGTTTCCCATGTTATCTTGACACTTTATTAGAAAGAAGGGGTAGGAGAAAAAATCTTTATCTCGATTTATGAGGGCATAGCTTTGCTTATGATCAAATTTCACCTATTTTTATTCTTAGTTTTGATTTAAATCCAAAGTTTGTGACCCGAGTTAAGGCTTGTCGCAACCAGTCATTGCTCCTCATAATCCAACCTGACCCACCAGATAGACCGTTCAGTATATTCACTTGTCCATCTATGAAAAAAGCCCTTTGAAAGGGTTTGCGGTGGGAGAATCTTTCAAAAGCTTCCAGCCGATGATTGGATGATGGTTCTTTTTAAACACATTCATCATGGGCCAGTCGGACAATGTAGTAGGCGGGTGCTACTTCCACGGAGTAAAGAGCAGAATTTACACCACTTCTTAAAACAAACTCTTATCAAAACATGTCATAAGTGGAGTAAAATTATCCTTAATATAGTGAAGTTGTTTGTGTTATTGTTTATCATTTAATTTAGACAAGTTGTCAAGATTTGATATTATTTGATAAAGATTTGAATACTTTTACTCAACTTCTTACATGCTTTGACAAGTTTTTTTTTTACAATATGGCTCACGTTTGTAGCTCAGTAGCACCAGCCTACAACATTATTTGATTGGTCCTTAATGAATGTGACTGATGGATGCTCAATATGCTTCTAAAAGGTTCTGCCTTCCCTGAACACTTTCTATGGGCTCTCTCCCACATGGACTTGCGAAATATATTGAACAGCTCATCCGGTGGGCCAGTGTGAATTTAATCTACTGTAGCTGGCGCTGTCCACTGCCTTTCATAGTTGTTGTTCATTTTAAATAAAATTGTTACGTTAAAGACGATCACTGTTGCTGTCTGTCCAAAACACCTTATTGAACATAAAGGAAAGGTAATTATGTTTTGAAAAATAATTTGTCTGTCGTGTCCAAAACACCTTATTGAACATAAAGGAAAGATTAGAAATTGTTAAGCAGTGTTGCCCATCAAAGAAAATATCCCTGCTGACTGACCTAGATTTTCAAAGGCTGTTCTTTGCCAAATGCTGTGAAAGATTAGAAATTGTTAAGCAGTGTTGCCCATCAAAGAAAATATCCCTGCTGACTGACCTAGATTTTCAAAGGCTGTTCTTTTGCCAAATGCTGTGAAAGAAAACAAACTTACATGTATTTTTGAATCCCTCTGTTAAAAAGTAATAAATTAAAACACCATTAATCACCATTGATGCCTACAACCAGTTGTGTTACCTGCAGATACATAAAATTTCTCATAGCTGTAACTAAGAGGTGTAGCTGTGGCTCTTTTTGTGAAGTCAAAGTGAATTGGCACAAATACAATAATACAGCTGCATGTGGATACTGTGTTGGAATAGCCACAGAAATTCTATCACAACTAATTTCACACTTTTTGTTATTCATGCTCCCAAATAACAATAGTGTGAAAAGTATGAATAATTCATGGGAGAGGAGGGGGAGTGTGATGAATAAATATTGTCATTACTATTTCAGTAAAATGGAATAATTGTGGCTCAGATGTTGATTGTGGTAAAATGGTTCCTGTTAGAGCACCTGGACCAGCACATTTAAGGAATGTTTGAGGGTTTTTTTAATTTTAAACTTTAAGGTAATGCAAAAACAGTGTTGCATACTGATTTATTAAGATCTCTTGTTCTTACAAAACAGTTCTCTTTGTTTTTTTAATGATGTTAGGGGCTTGGTGAGAAAAATAACTCACTTGACACCTTTACTTTGCTTCATTTCAGGTCAAAGTGTGCTATGTAGAGAAAATGCCCCGTAAAACGTTGAGTCGTTGTACTATCTAAGGGTTTATTATACAATAGCTATACAGCCTCCATCAACTTCCCCCTCCAGTCATACTTCATTTGGGCAGCAATCAGCCCAGAGTTAGCCTACCCATCCCTTCAGATACAGGCATCTCCAAAGGGGAGGGGAAAAGAGTTGCATCTGATTTGATTTGATTTACTTTGTATCCACCATTAGTTACAGTAAATATGCAGTAGCTATTCTTCCCGGGTTCACATATTACATTTTCAACGAAAAAATATCATCATCCTTTTGGGCATGGCTCACATACACTGCAGTCATTACATTCATATAATCCTCTCATACCTACATTAATTTTTTTGCATTTTTTATCAACTTATATGAAATTCTTTCTGAATAGACATGAAAAGACATGATATAAACAGTTAAAAACAGCAGGACACGGGACCTTTGACAAACGTAATGTGTTTGGAAAGAGTGGCTTTAAGAAATACAGACCTCGTCAAAGCTCAGACTCCACAAATTACTACCTTCAACACTGATTTGTCACGAGGGCTGAACAATTAATTGCAAATTAGATTAAATCGCAATATGGCTTGTTGCAATTTTCAAATCGCAGACAGTGCAATATTTTTAACCCAAAATGTGTTGAACATGTAGTTTTTTGCAATCTCATGCCTATTTTAACATTTTTCAACCCAGTTTTTACAACTTCATGCATATTTTGCTCCCATGTATCCTTTTTTTTTGGCCACTGTTGGAATTTTTACATGGTTTTTGAAATTTAATCCCAATTTTGTTGCTATAATCAATTTTCCTTAGTCAGTTTTATATTTTTTGCCTTTTTTTTTTTGCAATTTCATACCTATTTTGCACCTATTAACCTTTTTACCGCTTTCGTACCATTTTTATTTTTTACCCAGTTTTTACAATTTCATACCTATTTTGCTCTGTTCTTCACTTCTCCACTTTAATGTCTTATTGGTTTTACTATAAAACTATCTACTGCTTATGTTTGTTTAAGAATACATAAGATGAGGAACATTGAAACAATTGCAGAGTAAATCGCAATTGCAATATTGGGGAAAAATATCGCAATTAGATTATTTTCTCAAATAGTTCAGCCCTAATTTGTGGTTGAGGGGACTGCACCCTTTTCCAGCCAACACTAGTTAAGAAGTAGGGTACACTTAAGACTGGTTGTGAGCAAATCACAGGGCCTACATACGAAGGCAGACAACCATACACACACGATCATTGCACCTAAAGTCAGACGGATCAAAGCCAGTCAATCATTGTGTAACAAAGCCTCCCCCTATTAGTTAGGGCTTTAGCTTTGGCTTTTTTCCTTCCAACTGTGTAGTGTGAATAATTATGTGTCACTTGTGTTGTAAAAAGCACTTTCAGGAGTCAAAAGACCTGGATCAGCCTTGTATAAGCTCAAATCCATTTACCATTTTAATATTCATAAGAGGAGAAGAGCTGTATTTATTTTATAAATTGCCATAAAAGCAGCTTTTCAATGTGTTTGTCCACTTTACCTTTTCAATAAAATGACTTTAACCATTTTACTAGGTCAAAATCCTTCCCATGATGAAAAGAATATTAAAGAAGTCAGGCAGAACATCTAGGCCAAACTTGATGTGATCATTTTTCCACTGAAAGCAGGAAGATGAAAAGGAACTCTGAGTTCCTGATGATGAAAGACGTGTTACGACTACTGAAAGTTAGAATATGTTTGAGATGCTTACTGGCCGAATGAGAGTGTTGTTTTTCAGAGGACTTGGAACTTTTCTACTTTTTCAACATGTTTAGCTAAAAGTTTTATGTTGACTTTCATGGGGCTGAGGGGCTTTGGAGAACAGCATGGCTGAAATTTCTCTCTGGTTGTGGAGAGCTGAAAGATGTGCAAACTTGGTCAACCAAAGTACTTTGAGGAATAATGGAGAGTGTCATCCAGCTGTCCTAGAAAAGGCTGTTCACCAACAATGAAGAAGAAATATTCTGCAGATCAGTATTCAACACGTAAACTCATAAGAGGACTATTTTTTGTATTAAATCAAGCGAGAAGTGGACTTATCTTTATCATATTTATACACACACTGACTCCTTTGAGCAGCAACTGATACTGCACCTATTGCACTGACGGACACAAATTGAGATAGCTACAATTAGCATTTACTAAATATGTTTCATCTTTTTTTATTTAAAATCTGTGCTTCTTCATCTTTCAATGCATGATTTATTGATGATTAGATTTGTATTTGGGTCAAGTTAATGAACTAAAGGGTCTTCTTGTATGCCCCATGCAAGGCACCTTTACACACAGCACTGATGTCTTTCTTGTTTTCCACCTGACACAGTGGTCACAGAATGTTTATGCTGTTTAACAAGCAGTAATCCCAAGTGTTTTAGTCTTAAAACAGTGTTTGGATGAGCCATAAGGTGGTATGTTCCTTTCCTGAGGATGCAGAAATCAGCTGTGCCTTGTGTGTTTTTCCCACCTATAGCTTGGTTGCTGTGTTCTGATACAATTAAAAGAATAAATAATAAGAATCATATTTCCCATAGATTTGGTCATATTTAAATGGCAGCATTTTAAATCACACTCTAACATGAGTACACCGAAGCCAGCATTGCTATGACTTTCAGTCTTCCATCGAACATACATTTTCAAACATCCTGCCTGTGACAGAGTCTGTGTGTTAATTCTGCACAGTCAAGCCACATTATCTCAAAATACCACTTTTTTTTTTCACAATTTTCTGGTTTTCTATTTTCAGTTTTTAGTTAGACTGTGTAAAATGTAACCTCTTCTTTTTGCTTCAGCTGCTGCTGTAGTCTACTGTAATTTCTCAAATATAATACGCACTCATTTACAACACGCACCCCATTTTTCAGGCTTTTTTCCAGGAAAAACGCTTTTCTTAAATATAACGCAAACCCAATTTTTGCCCAAACTTTAACACCCAAAAGCTTTTGATGATGTCTGTCCCTCGTTATCTCTGCTTTTTTTTTTTTCCTCCAACAGAATGCTAGCTTCACTCACGACAAATTTCCACCAGCTTCTCTTTTGCCCGCTGCCTCAGCCACTTCAGTTACTTGAAGCAGCGACTTGACGTCGTACCACATTTCACAAATCCCAGCATGCTTAGCTGTCATGTGCCAACCAATCAGAGTGCAGCTATCAACATGGCGATGTCTTTGACTAATCAGAGCGCAGCTATTTTGGTCCCCTCGCTTTTAAGATGGCAGCGCCCTATGTGTTTATATGTGAGTGGTACCATAACACAGAGAATTACACAATCATTACACAAAAGTAAACTAGTTAAGACCTTAAAATATTGGGTTAGAACAGTTTAACAGTGAGTTTTAGAAGAATTTGAAAAGTTTGGCCGTAATGTTTTGCAGAGAAAGAGAATATTTCAGCTTTTTGTATCAGATATGTTTTAACCACGGTGTTGGTGATATGTAGTCTGGATGAAAAACTGTCCATCACGGGTACAGTCACACATGCACACACCCCTGCCACACAGCCACACACAACATCGCCTGAAAGATCAACTTTTTTTAACTTTGACATTGCGCGACATGTGAAGTGATGGTCTTGTACGCAGCAAATGCATCGCGGGAGGGTTAGCCCCGCCCCATCTCGACTGTATATTGACTTTGCATGGAGAGTGATCGCCGAGGTAGTTCAAGTAGCGTCCGGTGTGTAAGCACCTTTAAAATACACCATGGCAGACATGTTAAGATAGACAAAAATAAATGTGCTATCTTGGACAAATGCCAATTCACAGCCTTTTTACTACTGAGGATGATCTTAATCAATAAAACCAGTGTCCCAACTGAAAGAAGAAGAAAACCTAATTTAAAGCCAAAGTGCTTTCAAGAACTCCTGTTGTTGTTTTCAGGAAAAAGCAGCTGGCTTTTCCTGGAAATAAAAAAACACTTTGTGGACAAAGGGACCTTGGGGGCAGGTTGCCTTGTTTCCTAGCATGAATTGTCCAAACAGACATTATTACGTTACAATTTCATTCAGCCTGATGGCTTACTTACTACATACTTATTCACCTCTTTCATGCCTGCACTGCTTGCCTTACCTGCTCCAGTATACCACCCTAGAGCCATCGGTGTGTGTTACAAACAAGGTAATTGTACTTGATGGGTCGCAGAGGCAATTTTCAGTGCAACAGAGATGGGGGAACAGACTCCTTTGCAGTTCAGAGAAAAAAGGCCCTGTAATTGCCTGGAGTGAGATTTGTGTATCTTGACATGGCAGATTGGCAAGACTGCACTAAAGCTCCACAGATTAGTACATTACCACAGATTCTGCTCCTAAGGGGGAGGCAGGGAGACGCACAGAGCGAGTGAAGGACTTAGAGTCAGTGGAGAGAGGCATTTAAAGAATGAGCACAAGGAATCGGGCCGAGAAAAAGAGAGAGAGGGGAAAGAAGAAGCGTGATAAAGTAGGATTATAAAACAGAGGCATGTGATTATAATAGACACGGAGGGAAAATACAGTAATGAAGTGGGGAAGGAAGCACACACAGACTGTTGCCTCAAGCTAAATGAGACTGTTTTCTTTTTGAAGAAAATTGGGCGTATTTGTTTCGAGCAAACATTTATTTTCATGCATCAGACCTGCTTGCTTGGCTTCCTGATAGACATGTTTTCTCTCTTGGTGCCAGTCTCAGCTTCATCGCCAGCATCCTCAATCAGATAAAGAAGAAGGAGCGCACCTTCTCATCTCTGAACTGTCATAACAGGCTGACGTCGGAGGCAGGTTTCAACATCGCTCTTGTCTCCTCACGTATAGACCATCAACGATAACAAAACCCAAACGCCAACTCTGGATTAATAGCATCAATGCCTATCCCAACAGAATATTTATTATCAGAGATGACAAGCATATATATTTCTCCCAAATCTAAAGAAAGGGCGGAGAATGTAGAATAAAAAGGTTGGATCAATATGAACAAGGCTCATCTGGCTCCCCAGGTGGAGTGGAAGGAGATCTGCTCCGGATCAATAATGCTGGTCGATGCCAGTGAGAGACTGCAGTGATGAAAAACTCTATTTCTTGGCCTGCAGAACAGAGTGGATGAATCTTAGCAGAAAATAGATAAAAAAAAGGAGATACCTATGCTTCAGCTGCAGACTGTGAAATGCATCCAATCTATGTTGGTTTGTTTAGAGTTTAGCATTTAGGTAATCGATAATGAATATTTTCTGCCCCTTTGCAATGTTAAACCAATGCTGTTACCATGCACTTTTACATTTTTAACTCAGGGCTGATATATAGTTTATATATTATTTTACAGTCACTGCTGACCCTTTCTCAAGCCCCGCCCACCTTGGTTACTCTTATTATGGTAGAAAAAAGGTTGTCACAGGGCTCTCTCCTGTTTGAAACAACTGAAAATACTCTGTGGCTTGATTTAATTTCTTCTACTGTTTTTGCTGTTTGTCTGTTAGCAAGACTTTTCAATTTTTTAAAAGGTTTTGAAGAAAATTTTAGGGACTGTTGGGCACAATACAAGGAAGAAGGGCTATGATTTTGGTGGTGATCCCAATCAGAAGACAGATCCAGGAATTGTTTTAATGGTTTGTTAATATTGTGAAAAGGGGTAGTTTTCCACATTTTCACTAGCAACTCTGCTCAATGGATTTTTGTGACATTTTTTAGGGAATCTCGGTCATTGCACAACAATGAAGGGATTCATCGGGATTCTTGGGCAGTTTTCTAGATTTTTGCTTATTACTCAAAACATTTTATATGGCTTTTGGTTATATTTTCAAGGAATTTTGGTCATGGATTAAGGGATAGATTATTTGATTTTGGTGGCGATCTGAATCTGGATGTGGGTCCAGGACATTTTTTGTTAATTTCATTTTGAAATGGGGCAGATTTTCAAATATTCACTCAGTACACTCTCAATGAATTTTGATGGAATATTTGGAAACGACTGATCATGGCAAGAAAAGAGTGGTTAGAGTTTTCTGGTGAGCTAAATCTAGATGTGTACCCAGGAATTTAAAAAAAAAAGAAACTTGTTAATAGTCTGAAAAAGGTTTTTCACATTTTTGACAATTACTGAGTAAATTTTCAAAGAGTTTCGATAACATTTTCAGGGAGTGTTGGTTATGGTATAACAGCAAAGTAGTTGGATTTTATTGGTGATCTAAATGAGATGTAGATCCAGGAGTATTTGTTTACAATTCTTGAACAGTTTCCCACATTTTTGACAGTTACTTCCTGACAATGCTGGAAATTGCTTGGCCAATGTTAATGCTCTTGGAGTACTTCTAGTTTTTCTCAAATTTTAAGTTATGTAATATAATGTTCAGTAAGTCTTTAAATGGCCTTCCTCAAAGATACTATTTGTAAAATTGTTTGGACATTGCAAATCAAAAATTATAAGTTCTTCTTCATATTTTTCAGTTTAAAAAGTATTTCCTGAACTTTACAGAGAGAGGCTTTTTTTTTTAAATTTTATTATAGCATCATGATGTGTCTTGTCATAGTGACAACAGTGACCAAACCAACATGACAAACAGGACTCAGTAATTGTTGCAGAGTATGAAATAATTAGAGTAACAATGCCTTAGCCCCTCTTTAAAACTGAGGACTCAGTTAAATAGAAAATCACCTAACAGCAAATAAGCATTTCCCCTTTGTGGACAAATTAATCAGCGGGGTAAAAATCCCAAAAGCTCCCTCCAAAAATACCAAAACACTATTACAGACAATCAAAGTACACCTTTAAAACATGCCAAATAATGCACTTAAGGCCTAAAGGGTTTAAATTAGAACTAAATGTAGTGTTGTTATTAATTAATTAATTAATTGGATTAGAACTGATCTGCAGTAAATAAATAAATAAATAAAGCATCACCTGAGTGGTATGAGTTCCCTCAAAAAATCCAATATAAACATATCTTACTGATTTATGAAAACTGTATTATCCATTCTGTTCATGTTGTTGTTAAAATATACAAAATGTGTTTTTGGAGTGATGTACGTTACTGTACGTTACTGTACGTTACTGTACAGCTGTTTTGTGTTTAGCCAGGCTGGTGGCTAGGCCATCTTCAAAGGGATTGCTATTTTCCACCATTTTTTAAAGGTCCATTCATCTTTCCCCATTATGCTGTGAGTCTGCAGTGTGTTGCTTTCAAGGGATGTTGAAGAAAAGGGATACAGTGTGACAAATTCATACGGAATCAGTCACACTGGGATAAATATTCATTTGTCCTTCCTGTGACTGTTGCCCAGTCTGCTCACCATGCATTTTACTGTGAGAAATGGAGAGACAGAGGAGACAGAGCAGCAGAGGAATGTGCCTTTTTATAGTATCAGTAGCAAGACAACTTACTGATTTTAATTTTAGGGTTATATGCTCACAAATATCACATTTACATATAAGTTTTACATTATTTTTGTACAAAATTCAGGCCTAAAGAGCATTTAAGAGTCATTTAAAAAAAAAACATTTTGAAAATCAATCAACAGGAGATATCAGGCAATGGCCAAAAGGAAACTGCTCAAAACGGTTATTCCAATCAGCTCTGCCCCTTTTCAAAAATGCAACATTGCTTCTGCTTTCCAGTGCTGTGCTCCAATGTTTACTCTGTCCACAAATAGATGACTTGACATGCTCCTTATCTGGTGCCAGCAGCTGTTTGGACAAACATCCAGCTGAGGGGGTGGATCTCTTTTCAGGGAGTTGGCATACCCGCAGATGACATCGTTGGGAAGGGGGTTGTCAAACCGTATGTTTGAGTAGGGATTTTTGGCATTAAAACCAATCCATAGACACATTTTTGGAATATTTATTTTGCATGATCATAGGACCTCTAAACAGATAGTTCCCATGTGTATGTAGTCCAAAATGCTCAGAAAATTTGCATCATGGGAAACAGCAGGAGTCTGACAAAGACAAAGTCTCAAAAAGTTCTACTGAATGAAACTTTTCCACTTCAAAGTACAAAGAACACTAGCTATAGTCTGTTACAACTCAGCCCACATTGTTATTGCATACACAATTAGCCAATCACAGTGTTAGATTTTTGATTGGCACCTGAGAAAGCCAGCCCAAACTTCAGGGTGCCCAGTCTCCAGTTGGCTGCTGTTGAAAAGTTGATTACATTTGAGAAACACTGTGCTTAATTGGCAAACTGACCCTTTTTTTGTTGTTGTTCTTTTCAATACTCCAGTTGGCTTAAGACACATTTGTGGCGATCTCAGCATTACAGACAACTGTAGTGACACCGTGCACTTAAGAGTTATTGTCACACAGGGTTTACCACATTTGTTGTATTTCCAGTTTTAAATAACTGACCAAAGTATGGGCACTCAGGACTTTGAGCTCGTTTTTCATCATGAGCTGAACTTGTATTGAACCGTGACCCTAAAACCGAGGCTCTGCGACCTCTGTTTGAGTCTGTATTTTGATTTTGTTGAACCACATCCACAGCAATTTCTTCCCCATTATTTCTGACAAGTCTTTCCAATGATTTGAAGGAAAAACATATTGTGAAATGCATTTGTCACACATACCAGTATTGAAATCTACTTCTCCCTATAGATTGTAATATGGATCAAAACAGAGCAAACAAGCTTAATTAATCTCACTGATTCACTGAGATAGACACATATTTTAAAAGTATGTAATTAGGATCAGAGATTTTTTTTCACAGCACTGAGGAAACATACTGTGAATTTTTCTCTGTGAGCAACCAACCCCAAAGTGGATGCCTTTTCAATGATGCATAGCGAGGAAATGGCACGGCTCCCTGTGGGAAATTGAATAGTCCATTTCCAATCGAGTGTGCCCTGGAAAATCCATGGGGGTCAGTGGCAATTTGTCTCAGGAGGTCTGCACAGAGAGTCATTACGCTCAAGACCAACATGTCCCTGGGGACAGAACTATTCTTTATTCCCTTTTGATATGTATAAAATATTCCCCTCCTCTCTGTGTGCCTTCTTTCTGTATAGGGGTGTGGAGTTTAAAGAAGTGAGATGAGCTGAACGCTGTGAAACGGCAGCATAACCAGCATATAACAAAACCTCCCTCCATTATACTGAAGCAGCATCTCATTAACTTCTATTTTTGAGTCGCTCATGTTTAACAAGTTGCTCATGTCCCTTGTTAGATTAGAAGCAAAGTACCAGATCTTTTTCACTTGGGAGACCTTTTTGTGCTCTAATAGAAAGTGTTGTTTATTCTGATGGGCCTAAAGTTAAGCTTTTAATCATTTCAGTGCACACAAAACAGGAAGACTTTTGAGGAAATTCTGATACAAAGCTGGGGTCATTTCTTATTTGCTACCATTACTTTGTCAGTCTTATCGCCCTTTTCCACTAGCACGCCTCGGCCCTACTCGATTTGCAGCGTGTTTCCTCTAGCCTGGTACCTCCTAAAACAAGCTAGCTTTAGTACCTACTCCGCTCTGGTTCCAAGCGAGCTGAGTCGATACTAAAAGATGACGTCACTGACTGCCGGCTACTGATCGGTCAGTCGTTATCGATAAGTCATGAGCGCGACGACCTTGCATGCTCGTGGTAGCTGCCATTAGCTTACCCTTATACGTCTTTTCTTTGCAGCTCGATTGCTCTCGTCCTCGGCTTGATTCTGTTGTACAGCTTCCAAAACTCTCCTGTGCTTCGCAAGGAGTATTTCTTCTTACTACCTGCAGCCTTCTTCTGCTTTCCTTTTTCACTCGGTTTGTGACAAAAAGCCACCGATTGTTGTGTCGCGCTCAAAATGACAACACCGCAGTGCCGCTCAGCTGTTTACAGTGACACTGCATCCCGTTGGGCAGGCGACAGGGGCTAATGGAAAGCAGCACAAGGCGATTAGAGTAGAGCCGGGTCGAGTAGATAGGGCTAATGGAAAAGGGCCATTATTTTGCAACCACGGTGCTAACAGTTTTTGGTGTTGCCTTGTTAGAGATATGTAACAGTGAACCAAAATGTGACAATGGCCCAAAATGTAAACATTTTTTAATAAAACCTGAAACGCAATAGCTGGTCACAACATAACAAAAGTGTTGAGCCCAAAATGTATTAAAACAAATGTAAAAAAAGCAAAATATAATAACTGGTCGATAATGTAACAAGACGCTGAGCCCAAAACATAATAGCTTTATTACGTTGTGCAGAATAAAGTAATAACTGACCCAAGTTGTAACAAGTAATTACATTTTGGGCAAATCCTCATTATGTTTTGGGCTCTGCATTGTTACACTATCGACCAGTTATTACATTTCAGGTTTTATTACATTTTTTTAATAACATTTTGGGTCATTGTTACATTACGGGCCATTGTTACATATGCCTTATACATACATGCCTTCATATTAAAACATGAAAGTGAACACAAGTGAGCTGTATGCAGTAGAAAATTCTTCATATGAGCCACCTCATTTTCAAGGCTGCATGAAAAAATCTCAAAGCCCTAGTTTCCTGTCTTTAGACCTTTTGCTATTCATGTTCACAATCTTAGTCATAAAATAGTCCCTGAAATGGCACCGGTGTAGCTTACAATGAGACATGAGGTTTATATTTAAGGATCAGTCTGCTTTATTAGTGCACTTTTCTCTGCTGCTTATCTGAAGACATTTTTTTTCACTTTAGATGCAGTAAATTCAGCCGCCTGGGTCATGTTCATCTACCCTCTCTTCTCATTTCCTGCTTGGGCTTTCTCTCTCCCTCTGCTGCTCAGATTCAAATCACCTGCACACTGCCCACACATCCTCAGAGAGAGAAAAACCAGCTGATGAAAGACACTGCGAGATTACATGACCCCACTTGATCCATAGCTGCAGTATCAATGAGTTTCTGAGTTATCAGTGCAGTCTTATTTTGGCTTGTGGATGAGATCAGCCGGCGAGAATCATCTCAACGGCACCAAGATTTCTGTTTTTCATTGCACTGTTGTAAGAAGGAGTTCAGAGAAGCGCAGCGATAACATGTAAACCCAGGGTTTCACAGTCGCTCTGCAGCACATACACAAGCTCCAAAAATACCTCAGAAATCGTATTTTCAAAAGCATATTTTAAAGAGTTAAGGCGGAAAGGCTCCTTCCTGGTAAAAAATCCTAAAGCACATGAGCAAGAGAAAAACTTCAGGGGAATTGAGGGCACTGAAAAGGTCTTCAAAAGGGCAGTGCATATCTCTGGGTAAATATTCAATTTTTATCCCAAAATACATCAAGTATTCATTTTCTACTTCAATATATCGAGTTACACTTTCAAGGAAGCAATGTGAGAATTGACTGAATAAGAAGAAGTCATAAAGTGGATGGTAAGAGGGAACAAACGAGGATTTAGGTGTTAGTTAAACATGAAAAGGTTGCAGGATTGGCCAGCAACTGATCCTGAAATTATATGGCCTTATTGTGGGTCAAAATGGTTATTTAATCAACAGGTATCCAGGGGACAAGAGAAGGGATTGCAGCTTAGCCTACACATTGGTACAATTGCAAGGTATCATTTGAGAAATTAATCACTTGTCCACCCACGGAAAGTTGGCATAGTTGCTAGATTACAAATAAACCAACTGTTAGCAAAACAAGGAAAATTAACAAATAACAGTGACATAACCAAGGAACTAATGCCAAACTAACTGCCTATCACAAATTAGAAACTAATGCATGTTAACCAGTGTAAGAAAGCAATTGCCAATAGACAGGAATTTAATAAGTACTGCAAACTGTCCTTGAGTTGCTAGTTAAATAATAATGTATCAAATACACAAAATGGGACTTACTGCTAGTTAAGCAGGGATTATAATACTTGATATAATCTTAATAATCTGGGATTGGACAAACAAGTAACTTGCTAATCACCTATGAGCAAATTGGAAAGTACTGGCAGATAACTAGAGATGAATTAGTGACCTACAACTGGCTAAAAACAAAAAGCTACCTAGTTATTAAAGTGGTCACTTCATACTTGTTGACCATGGAAAATAAAGTAACTTAGCACTTGTTGACAAGCTAACAAATGAGTAACTTACTGCTAACTAACCCAGAGAACAACTAATTACATATTGCTAAGTTAATGACTTGCTAGTATCTAACTATCTAACTATTGGAAATCAGTAACTTATTGCTAGGAAACCATTCTGAATTTCCTGGTAAATGTGCCATTTTTGGTGCAGGTAAGAAAAATGATAGTTACTTATTTCCTGGTTGGTCTTAAACCCCTTAGTTATCTATAAGCTATACAAATGTTAGATCAGGTGTACATATGATTTTACTTTTATTTATTTCAGTGACTAACTTTTAGGTATTCATTTGAAATAAGTTTGCAGGTTTTAGTTTTGACTGGCACGTTGTTAGCTTCTTATTGATTGCCTCATTTAGTTACACTTGAAGAGAGTTTACTGCTTATATGTTAACAAGTTGGTTTCTCATTTCTTCCCTGGCAGATGATTATTACCATTAACTGTTATGATAATTTCCATGTAGGTTAACTAGCTGTCAGTCACCCTGGCCACTTAAGCAAACTACCACGCTGTTCCTCATTCCTGCCCTGAATATTTGGCATAATGGTTTTCAAGTGATTATGCAGATTTTTGTGAATTTGAACTGAAATGTCACACTTTTTTCCTTCCTCTGAAGCTTCCTTATTTCAGCAAATACAACCATTAGTGAGATTAACAAAGTCATGTAAAAAGCTCAAACGTGGAAACAAATATTGACCCATAATGTTGACTGATTAAATTATAGAGTTTAAAGAAATAGATTGGTTCAGAATTTTTCTGCATTTGCCATGATAGGAAACCCTCAACAATGTCTTTTCCCCAAATGGTTTAATCTGATTGCTTTCATTTTATTTTTCGAGGCTAACCATTTAATTCCCATCCCCACAGTATATTGAACTGTTCACTGAGCATTTGAATGAATTTCTTCATGAGATAAACTTGGGAGTATATCTTCCACATCTCTTCTCTCTGATGGGATTCACACCTCTTGTGAATTATTGATGAAACTAATTGTTTCATTTGTGGTTATTCCCTCAAGTGTTATACTTATCTATCATTTATCTGCTAATCTCCAGCACTTTAATTGGTCCGTTTGGTAAAAGCTTCAATGAAATCTCCCAGACAGATAAACCACTGAAACCATGATAATTGGACAATAAAACGAGTGTATCACTCTGCAGTGCTCGTTGTATTATTATACTGTCAAACAATGACAGTATTAAGTGAAGTATGAGAGAGCTGTTATAGAATTTGACTTCAGACTTTTGTTTCATCATTGGCATTTTAATGCTCATGAGCAGTACTTACTTTGACATGATCTGCTACCACACATCATGCAGCATGTGTGATGCAAAAAATAAACTTTCCAAAAAAGGTTATTCAAGCCAAAAGCTAGAACAACATGTTGACCTTTTGTTTAAAAGGGAACTGTCACATGGCTGACATGCAGGAGAGCATAAATATAAACAGCATAAAAAGTGGTATTAGATGTGAATAACACAGCAGCCACACAAGGTCGAATGTTAATCTTTCTGTATTTGATTCCTTTTTCTGCTTTTGTCTCTTGCAAGGACTGAATCAATGTGCTGTTGAAGAAATTTTCTGTGGTATTTGCTGAAATACAGAATTAAAACACTATAAAGCTACAAAAATGAGTATACATTTGAAAATAACACAAAAGAAGATCAGCAGAATTGACCTTTCACGCTTCTGATTTTCTCATCCCTTTAGAAAACTCAATAAAACTTGGATGTTTCCACAGTACTGATCCCTCTGCCATGTCATTACCACAATAAGCCAGCAAGGCTTGTTTACATTCAGCTGGCATGTGCTTTGTTTATGGATGGCAGTTGATACGATTTTATTGAAACCCATGCCGTTAACTACTCTGCTTATCGATTCGATTTTTCCCTTATCAATCTGAATTTTTTGACAATTCCCTTCTTAGATCCTGTTGATTTTCTGTGTTGACAAAAGTTGGCCTACACAGACGTTCAATGACAACCCATGACGCTCCTTATTTTCAATGCTTTACAGGATAGATAAATGTTTCTGCAATCTGCTAGTGTTGCCACCTTCTGAAAGTTGTGCAGAAAGTGCCTTTGTAATTTAAAACATATTGCAAAATTTTGATCCCTTCTGCCTTCCATGATTTTTGATTTCTTTATCATCAGTTCTGCTGACTGCCTCTGATGAGAGCATGATGTCTGTGATTTGCAAACCATGCAAAACGGAGTTGAGTGAATTGATAAGCAAGAAAGACTAATGATGTTGGTTCCTTGAGGTTATTGGTTCTCGACTGGAATTAGTTTTTGATTTTTATCTCATGCTTTCTTGCAATGCAGGTGCTTTAAGGATTTGGTTCAACATGTTCTTCATTAAAGCTGCGATTGGCAATTTTGGAAAACTAGCATGAATTTGAAAGTAGCATCTCCTCAGGGCCCTGCCTAACCGATGATATAATAATAAAGAAAATAAAAACATTCCTCTGCCTCTCCAAACTGAGCTCTGTCTCTAGCCTGAATGGGGCAGTAATGCTCCAAAATGATGGATGCCAACCGCCGTAAAACCAAAGAAGAAGAAAAAGCCTTGCGAGAACTTCCACCTGCAGTGCTGGGTGGCAGCTATCGCGAGATTAGAGCCAACAGAACAATTCCAGAAAAACAAAGAGTTTACTTTAGATTTCTTGTACACCTGTCTTAAAATGTGAGGGATACTGGAGCTTGGTTGGGGTTGTGGGACGGCTCACGGCGGGCTTCCCTTATTTTCAAAGACAAAACTTGAAAGGTAAGCATTCTCCAGCGGACTCTGATACATATGAGCTCGGCTTCATGCACCAAGTCTGTGCACGCTGGGAAAATGCACGCGCAGTAGGTGGGCAGAATGGTGACAGGATTTGATTGGTTTAAAAACAGGTGTCCTGGCATGATTATTGGTTGGGGTTTTCCCTGTTTTACTCCTGCTGTACATAGCGGATATTTTTCGCTCCGTTTTAAGAACACATTATGAGTTGATTACCATCGGGTCATAAAGACCATTTTAACCAGTATTACAAAAAGTGTATCTAAATCAAATTGCCAACCCCAGCTTTAATACTTCTTGGCAGTATAGAGAGAGTAGTGGGATACTCTTATGAAAAAAGTCACTACTTGGCTTGCAAAAGTTGCTGTATTCTGCTTACTCTGATAGAAAACTTTGTAACATGTTGCATCCAGTACTAGATGTTTTTTACTCCAAACTTGAGAATACACAGGATCTCATGAGGTCCTCCTTTACACCATGTCTGTACATGTTGCAGATGTTTTTGGAGCCATTTGTTAAAAATCTAGACTGATATTTGGTTTTGGCCCCCCCCAAAAAAAGCTGTCAAAGCCCTGCTCTGAACAGGCTGTTTTAGAACAAATTCTTAGTTGTGTCTGACCATGTCCTTCGACAGAATTATGTCTGGCTTCCACTTTCCTGTTAGATCCTCTAATGTTGACTGTGGCTGCACAAATATGCCTACATACTGTATGCTCCTTTCACTGGAACCCAATGTAGGCTTAACTGACACTTGGCTGAAGGAGTTTCTCCCATCTGGTGGAGGTGGTAGATGGGCAAAAAGACTGTTAAACAGGCTGTTTCAGCACATTTTTTCTGCAAAGTGGAGTGAGCAAAAGGAGATGATGGATTTTTCTGATGTTAGGGAATTGTGGACAGGACACAGGTATGTATGTTTTTATGAAGACAAATGAAAAGGTCATTTTGTGTGAATTGGAAGTTTTAGATTAATGGTGAAAAGAAGGTAAAAAGGAAATAATCCCCACATGTCTTCTACTTTAAAGAAAAAACTGGGATTTCACACTTGATAACCCTGCAGCCTGTGGGGACTGACATAATGAACTGTAAATATATTGCTTTCAGACAGGCCTGCTGAGGCCATAATTCCCCGGCCCTGAGCTCGGGTGAAGGTCACCGGGGGGCTGTCAAAGTGTCCGTGTTCCCATGAACACACTCCCACAGAAAGTGGCTCCTGAGAATTAAAGTGGCTGTCTGACTGGAGCCAACCTGGATCATTAATTTTCATTTTTTGTTCACAGTCAGCTGTTATTTATCCTTGGGTTTCGTAATTTGGAGCCTGTGGGGTTTGGGCCAAGTTTTTCCTTCTATTTTCTGTTTTGGAGCTGGGCTAGCCTTGATACTTTCTCTTACAAGTATGAAGCGTTTGTGAATTATGTAATATTCTGTGGAGATTTATTGGGCATGAGCATAAAAATGTCACTATTCCAGGTAACAGATGAGTCTCTGATGGACTCTTTTTAAGTGACATGCCTAATTTTATATGAAGAGATGTGCAGTAGTGTTTGACTTGCTTTTTTCTAAAATTATCATTCCTAATCTGAAACGGAACTGGCTTTTTTGCATTGTAAAACAGATGTACTGCATGTTGAAATCAAAAAGCAGCCAATTTCTCCAGTTATAATAAAAGAATTCCAACAATGCCAGCATGCAGTTTTTTGATTAAAGCTACAGTAGGCTGAATTTTACATGAAAAAGGATCTTATCTGACTGAATCGTAGAGTGGGGGCTGTGTCAGAAGGGCATCCTTTCTGCGGTAATTGAGATCACACACATTTTTCCAACTCGCTGAAATTAAACTGTGGCTCTGAGTATGGCCACATCACCCCACAGGAAATTAAAAATCAAAGCTGGCTGCAAAGTTGTCTCCTAAAGAGCAGCGAGGAAGTGCTGGGCTCCTCTCTCTTTCTCATATCCTCGGTCTGTCTCTCTTATCAGTAATAGAATTCCCATTTCCTCTGTCTGCTAGATGGTTATGTTGAAGTTAGAGTCTTAATATAATGTCTTGAAAAGAGTTTCCCTCATCAATGTACACCTAGTAGCCACTACGTTAGGTAAACTCTTCAACTGCCGGTTAATGTGTATTTCTAATCAATCAATCAATCACATAGCTGCACATCTCTGCAAATAAGCAAGTAGACATGGTCAAGAAAAAATGCTGAAGTGCAAACCAAGCATCAGAACTAGGGATGTAACAATATGAAGATTTTGTATCACTGTTATTGTGACCAAAATTATCACGGTTATCATTATTATCGCGGTATGGGGTGCTGGTTTGCTCAAGATGTTCAAAAAGTACTGTTACACAGAATTTAAATCATTGAACCCCTTTAATATTATAACCATAACACTTATTTTTGTCTTTTTTGTCAGTAAATGCTCTTTGAGTACATTTTTTACCCGTCTTTCATGAGAAATAAAAGTAAGTCTAACAAGTATTTGTTATAAATGCTAAAACTGTGTGTAATTACAAGAAAAGAAAAAGCAGATATGGACTTTAAATAGCATTCTCTTCATAAACAATTGTCAATGAACATGTTCAAAGTTTTGAGCAATCCAAAAATAAATGTAACCTATGTTGCATACACTCACACATTTTAGTTTGTCTACAGCATTTGTGTCCATGTTACAGCTCGTTATATTTTTTCCCTTTTTACTTATTTATTTTTTTGTTTTACTGATGATAGCTCCTGAAGCAGTTAGCCCCCTTCCTGACTTTCCTCTGGTCTCCCCTCTACTGACAGATCTCCTTGACATCTCCTTTAATATTTACAAATTACAATTAATTAAATCCATAAAACCCAAACTTTGACGGAAAAAAACGATCTACTACTACTACTCTCTAACTTTCGCTCTCAGACTGAGAGGCCAAACAATGCAAACTGCGCATGTGCGCCTCACGTCAGGCTGCTTAATCGAGGACAGATACATAGTTCAGGCTTTTCCAGTCAAAGAGCAGCATCACCGTGTGTTAATGAGGCAGTATGATGATCAAACACAGTATAACGGTAATTTTGATAGGACACAGTAATGATTACCGTGGGAATTTTACCGTGGTTTACCATTTTACCGGTAACCGTTGCATCCCCAATCAAAACAGGAGAAAAAGGTAAATTAAGGGACATTGAATTTAGCAAGGTTGTTGGTGCCAGAAAGGCTGGTCTGATTATTTAATGGGATTCATGCACAACTATCTTTTGGGTTTACAGAGAATGGTCCAAGAAAGAGAAATGTCCAGTCAGTGGCAGTAACCTAAAATGCCTTGTTAAGTCAAAGGAGAATGGCCAGAGTGGTTAACAATGGTTTAAAGGGAGCAGAAAAACACAAACAGCTCTTTGCTACTGATGTATACAGAAGACCATTTCTGAACACAGATCATGCCCAATCTGTAAGCAGAAGACCACACTGGGTGGCACTCCTGTGAGCTGATAACAGGAAAGTGTAGGACCTCGCCAAAATCACATGAGAGATGAATGAAAAAATGTTTTGATTGATGAGTCTCCGTGTCTTCCACCACATTCAAAAGGTAGAGTCAGAATTTGGCTTAAACAGCATTAAAGCATAGATCCATCCTGTCTTCTACAAGCAGTTCAGGCTGTTGGTAGTGATGTAAAGGTGTGAGGGGATATTTTCCTGGCCCAGTTTAGGCTCCTAGGGTGACCAGTGTGCCCATCTTCTAAGAGCTTCTAATGTGCCATGTCATAGAGCTCAGACAAACTGGTTTCTTAAACATGACAGGTGGTTCACTGTACGACAGTCACCAGATAATCCAACAGAGCAAATTTGGGATGTTGTAAAACAGGCGATTGGCATCATAGAGGCACAGGCAATAAGTTTGCGGCAACTGTGTGATGCTGTCTTGTTGACATGAACCAATATCAATAACTCTCTCTTCTAGTCCAATTTATGCCACAAATAATTAAGGCAGCTCTGATGAGAGAGGGGAGTCCATGTCAGCACTAGCAAAACCATCAAACTTGTTAGAATAGCTGTTGTAAATCCTGCAAAATCACTGTAATGTTAAGAATAATACATGACACAATTCTACGGCAACCCCAGCCATGTCTGTTCTGACATTTGATATGAACGTGCTGTACGTATATGCTCTATAGTATATCAAACATTTGATCAATAAATTATTACTGTAAAGTCAGAACCAAGCACAGAGGGAGGTGATGTGTGCTCTATTATGTATGAATCCTGTATGCTGCCCTACTTTCTGCTGCTGAGGAATCATGAAATGAAACATTTCAGGGCAAGCACACTGAAAAAAAAGATAGAAGTTCTCTTGGTGACATTTTATGCTACAATTCACTGACCCAGGATACAGTCGTTGGAGATAGACACTGCATCAGGCATGGTCTTTGTTTGTTATTTTCCCTGAAAAAATAAGGCATAATTAAAAAAAAAAGTTCCATTCTCATATTGCCATTACTTCATAATACAGTGTCATGCAGAAAAGAAAAAAAAAGAGATGTAGTTCTCCATGAAGTAGCTAAAGTGAATTTAACTTATCAGAAGAGAGAATTGAGTTGACAGGGAAGTTTGTATGTCAGGCAGTATACAGAAGTTTGTGTGGCAAAAAAGAGGAGGTGGATATGCCATATATCTTCAGGAATAATTTATGTAGTATCATCAACTCCTTTACAGATAAGCTCTTGATTAAGTTTGTTCCATAGTCAAAAACTGAGGCTTTATCTGCAGATCAGTGGACTGAATTACTTAGTACCCAAGGGAGTTCCATCACCACCAACTCCAGACAAACTCATCTACTACACAAGGGCGTAATATTTGTGCCATTTTACAGAATGGTACAGCTGTGGAGTGTGACATAGTGCAAACTTGGCCTACACACACAAAGGCAGACACACACAGTTACAGCTCTACTACACTTGCTGCATCAGTCTGCTCCACTCTCATTGATATGATGCCTCTTATACTACCTGTTGAGATGGAGGAAATGAGCAGTGCAGAAATGGGTCCAAAAATGTGGAAGGTAGCAGTTAGCACTTCCTAGTTCCCAACCCCCGATAGTAAATGGGTAGACTACTGGTTTTGGATAAATGCCCGAAATATGGTTCCTGGTGAACACATACACATGAGATTTAAATGTTAAAAAAGATGCCTCAACTTTTTTTTTAATCTTTTCATGTCTTGCTTCACTCCATGTCCATGCCAATCAGATAGACACCATTCTTTCGACTGTGTGTGCAGTAACAAGAATGAGATGGCAAAGCTCGCCCACTGCTAATTAGCTTAGCTCAAACGCTGAAAGTCTATATGCCTGTCATGGACTCGGAAGTGATGCAAGACATGAAATATTAAAAAAAGGTTGGCAGATCCCTTATATAGAAGATTTTTTTTTTTACCTTAAAAATATGTTTGTGTTGAAAACTATGATTGCTATCTAACTACTAACTAGGACTACAAAAATGAACAGGGACCTGATGGCAAGCATTTCTGATTGTTTTTTTAATAAACAATGCTATGTTCTGCTGTAATATCAAATTAACATTGTAAATAGTGGTTGTCACATACACAGATATCAGTGCTTGCTTATTTAATCAAAAAATATTTTTGTGCAAGCGGCCTTAAATCTTAACATAGTTTGATGATCGCTGTAATAAAATGTTGTATGTACAGGATCTAATTTACTTGGAGATGTTTACATCACTAGTGTAATTTTTTAGTTGCTTTAAAACAGGTCTATGTATGAACTTGTCGGAGCAGTTCTGCAGAATCATTCAGTAAACTGTTAAACAGAGCTGGAGCTGCTTTTGCTGTGTAATTTAGTGTCTGTGTCAGTGACTAAAATAGGCCTGCAGATAAGAGCTGAGGATGGCTTGCACATCATTAAGTGTGAAATATAACAACACGCCCCTGAGCTGCCTACTGTTCCCCTGGAGAGACCACAGCCAGATAGGGCTCTGCACAATTACAGTCGAGAGAGAGCGACCGGCCAACAGTGCCTCCTGCACCTTGTTTTATTTTAAAGCGGCTCTGATGGAGAGTTTTGCAGAACAACACTCCACAAAGAGCCTGATAACAAACGTGCAACGCTGTGGGAATGCTGCTTGTTCTCTGGTCCGCTGAAGAAGTGATACAGCTGATGTAGCCTGGCTCAGATTTCTCTCCCTTCTACCATTCTCGTTGTTCAGGTAACAGAGTGAATGGAGTGAACCTGGACGGCAGATTATCGAAGAAATTGCTACACACCATCCCCAATCCTTGCAAGAAAAGGAAAAGATAAATTATTGGAAGTAGGGCAGGGTAAAGTGTTAGTGTTGTAGTGAGACTGTTTGAATTTTAATAAAAGTTACAGGCTAAGAATGTGTACTTACAACTGATACAAGCTTTACTGATGCAAATAAAAAAAGGGAAATTATCTTTTGCTCTGAAAAAAAATCTAACTCACATGGTGTGTTATAGCTAGATTTGCAGTGACCAATTAGATGTCAGGGGGTCCTGGTTGCCAGTAGTTAGCACTGGATCCACCTCTTGTCAGAATAAATGCATTGTTTGTGCAGTGGTGGCGAAAGGCAAAGGAATACGCTGATGACTCATCTCTGTTTAGACACAAAACACGAACAAACTGCAAGAGTTGTTCAAAGATGATAGTCATCACAACAAGCTTCGTTCACCTCCATATTAAGCAGATGCACTAAACATCATAGTAATAATACCATTTGCTGTAAAAAAAAATATTTGCCTCGATTCATTAGTCAAGGGAAATCATCATGCAGGCCATTGTTTTACCTTTAGAAGTTTTTTGCAAGCCGCTTGAAGATTAGTCAGTGGCCACAGTTAGACCCCAGGGAACTGTTTGGACACCCCTGATTGGTTAAAAATGTACAGCCAATGATGTAGGCACCTGTTTTCACAAATGTTGCCAATACATCTGTATGAGATAGTTCTCCCTCTCTTTTAGTTAAAACTCCAACTGAAGATCGCATTTCAGAGTTTGAAAAATTCTGACAATTTAAAATACAGATTTTTTTTTTTTTTTTTTTTTAAACAATCCACAGTTTGAGAATTAAAATAACTTTGCATGGTTTTGTTTGTCTTGGTCTGAATTTTGCCCTATTGTATTCCAACAACTCGCATTGTTCATGTTTAATATGTTGATGTTTAGAATCTAAAAATCCAAGGTCCCATGTATTTGTCATGTTGTCATCTGCATACTTTGAAAAACAGGAAATTCTGGTCCCACCTTTAAGTACATACTTAGTTCCAGTAAAGTCAGGATATTGTGTGAAACAACAAAAAGTGGGATACAATGAATTTCAAATTCTTTCCAACCAATTATCCACTGAATACACTACAAGACATGGTATTTAGTCATCAGACTAATCAACTCCAATATTTTTGGTGAAAATTCACTTATTTTGATTTGATGCCTGCAAATTGTTCCAAAAAAACTGGGACGGGGGATGTTTACATCTGTGTTTCATCACCTTTTCTTTTAAAACACTCAATAACCACTGGGAATTGAGGACACTTTAAGACTTTGTCAGTGGAAATATTTCCTTTTTTCACTTGATGTAGAGCTTCAGAATGCTACCTGACATTGTCTTGTTAAATGAGCAGGGATGTTCCTGACAATGAGGTTGCATGAAGTTGAGTAAATGTTACTACAAAACTTAAACATACTTTTCAACATCAATAGATGAGCAAGTAACTCATGCCATGGGCACTAACACAGCCCCACACCATCACAGATAATTTCCCAGTCTTTTGTTGCTACTGACCCAGTATTTTTGTGAACATCTTGTGGGGAAAAAAATCAAAATTAATGTATATTTGAAAAACCAAAAACAGATATGAATCAGTTTGAACATTCTTGTTTTTCTGTAGCGTCTTCAATTGAATATAGGTTGAAAAGGATCTGCGTGGCATTGCTGTCTGTTTACATTTACTTTTTATACAACATCCACCTTTTCAACTGATGCTTTGTAATATGACAGCAACAGTTGAAAGAAAAAAGGCTTGATCAGGAAATTGTGTATAATGTGTATTTTCTCTATAGGCAACGTGGTTCTCTTTTTATTTCTTCATCGGCATAAAAGGCCAGATCACTTTGTTCTGTGAAACTGCATGCTTATTTTAGCCGTACAGTACTGTTGGCTGGGAAATGTTGGCACGACTGCATCATTGTCATTTCGTCAGCTTTTAAATATAATCAAACACCACTTCAGTGAGTCATTACATTACACGACGGGAACAGCACAGTAATTAGTGCCAATATAATACAACAGCCACTGCAACAGATCCAATCAAAGGCTCACTTCAATTTATTATACATTACAGGCAGCATCTGCCTTTCTCTCTCATCATACATGTTACTTTCCTTCATGGGATTTTATACACACTCTCTGCCTTGCAGCTTCCCAGTGAATGCACAATGAATTGTATACATTACAGAGAGAAAAAAAATGAATGCTCTGTTGACATTGGTATTTTCCAATCTTTTCCGTATCCTTCCTGCTGCAGCACCCAAGGGATCCTGAGATGAGTAGAAAAAAAAAAGAGTCCCCCTTACATTGTGGGTTTTTAGACTGCTGACAAGCTGTTCTCTGGCTATTAAATCCATTTCTCACTGTCAGTGGAGCCCGAGTGACTCAGATTTGAATGAGGAGGAGATGCTTCTGCTGCTGTGGGACCTGTCTATACACTGGAGTCCATGCTGCGTATTGTGTCAGGGCTGATGGAAAGGAGGATGGTGAGGAGCCGAGGTAGTTTAGGACAGGTAATGTATTGGTGTTTAAGATTTGGAGGCTTTTAGAAAGCGATAAGGGATTTAAAGAGACTATCACACTTTGTACAACTGCATTTATTCTGAATGTTTTTCATTGTTTGTGTCAGGTTTGAGTACTCAGAACTGCAGCAAAGGCTCGATTAATTATGTGTTTAAAGTCCTGTTTTGTAAGGAAACAAGTTTTAATGGGAATATGCATTAGATTTTTTGGTCTGACGTACATCTCGTGTAAAATCCTCCGAAACAGGCAGAGTTCTCATGCCGCATTGTCTTTGTTAAGTAGGCCTCACACTAGATAGTAGGGCTGGGAAACATGAGCATTATATTAATATTTTGTTTTGTCCATTGTAGTAACATTATTATATTGCATAAAAGCAAAAATAAAAGGGAATGTGCAATAACTTTCATTTCAACTGCTACAACCCCCTTTTCTACCCAAAAGAAGTTATATGAGATAGAGATATGTTTATAAGCCTCCGTGTTCCTTATGTTGTAGTGTTGTAGCTTTAGCTCTGTATTTTTTTTTACACATTGTGTAAAGTTGTGATTAAAAGTATAATATTTCCTGGTTTGACAGCCCATATCAATGCACTCTTCTACATATTAACAACTTTAGAATATTGTTGTGACAAGCTTGTCAGATGTTTAGTAACAAAAATGACACTAAAGTTAGCTGTGAGCCTTCAAGACTGCTATTGTATGATCTGATGTGCTTTTATGAGCCTCTTAAAGCTTTTCCCGCTCGTTTTTAGCTTGGCCTAAAGAAGTAAGGTATAATCCCATTTAAATCAGTGTTTAAATGGTTTATTCTTAAGTGATTTAAAACGTCTCTATCTTTGAAAAAAAAACAAAAGGAAAAGATCCTTGTCAATGGATTGTCTGTGATAAATCCTCTGCAAAGAAAGTACTTGTTCATGTGCTGGTATTTTCAGATGTTAAACTTGCAGACGACAGATCATGTTCACCACATTTCTGTGCAGTAACTTACGTTCATTGTAAACACATGCCATGCTGCCTACAGGGTTGGTGAGGTGTCGCTAGAATATGTTTAAGCTTCCTATCTAGACAGCTGGGCTTTTTCACAAATTACTGTTTTGCTTAAGTTGTTGAGCGATCACTCTGGCTAGTTTCTGGCTGTTCCCATACCAGTGTGATGTTATTTTATCCTGCTGTGATCACAACAGTGCAACATGAAACCACTGATGACGGTGGCATTTAAAGAAGTATTGTGATAAGGCATGGAGATAGTAGAGTGTTTGTCTGCGGCTGAAATGTCTAATTGTAATTTCAACCTTTTTTTGCACTCAGTAGATAATTGCTGTCAAGCCTTTGAGTAAACCACTCATTATGAAGCATTTGCCTGTGTCTACCTGTGTGATACCAGCATTTCATTCACTGTTTCCAAGGGAAAAAAAGAGAACAGAATGTTGAACACTGTGAGCTTCATGCTGTTGATTCTGATATGGTGTCAGGGGCAGTTCAACCACAGGTATCAAACCCCTTTTGGCGTTTGTCTGTGTAGGTTTGTCAGTCATCCAGGTCATGTTTATCGAACGGACTGGTTCAGATTCTTGAAGACATTTCACCTCTTCTCCAAAAGGCTTTCTCAGTTCCAAGAGCTGACCTGGGGGACCCCCTGGTGTGACCACGGCATTTTTGGGGTTGTTTGGGTCACATGCTTTTATAACAAGAATCCAAATGTGCATCATATGTAGGAGAAAGACAGTGTCTTAGTCTCCTTCCTCTGTTCAACAGTGGCTTCTTCATCTTTAAAAAAACACCTCTGACAAAGGCTTGAAGTTTCTAAGCTCAGAATCAGAATATTTTTATTGTCATTGCCAACAATTCAGAAAATGCCTAGCAGTCACACCAGACCAATTTCTAACTGAAGAAGCCTTTTGAAGAGGAGATTAAATGTCCTCAAGAATTTGAAGCAGTCCAGCAACCACTTGGGTCAGTGTTGGATACTTTTGATATTCACCTTCAAGATCTTGGAAGCTCGAATGTCCTGTAGGGGCCTTAAAACAGATGCAAACCACACATTTTAGAGGCATATACACAGCTGTGACAAGCCTCAATTTGGCCACACCTATTGTAGTGTAGCATGTCCACATCTTAGATGAGGTTAAAGCTAAAAATACTGCGTTATTTGGTAGAGACTGATTCTCTTCTTCTATAATTTCAAATTTAAATATCTCATGTCCTGCAAAAGCACTCTTTTTTTACTTTCTAGGATTTAAGATGCAACAGCTATACAGTCTCCACCTTTCTTCTCATCACAGTCAGACACCATGACTGTTTTGAAAGTCAACTCTGCATATGATAATAACTTCTCCCCCCTCCCATCAGGCAATCTATTGAGCTGCCAGTTAGCATAGAGCTCATTATCATAGCGCCTCAGACCTTAGCATTCACTAAAGGGACGTGCATCTGGACCAATACAGAGATTTTTTTTTTAATTCAATTTAAAGAGACTGTGAGGAGTTTCTAAGTAATTACAAAAAAGTCTCACTTTTAGATATATGCCTGATCTAAATACACACTTTAAGATGAGTTTTATAGCATCAAAATAGGTCATCTATAAATGCTATTCCTGAGCCTTCTGGTCGGGTCGGACAGGACTGGACTGGCCTGGATACTCAACTTCAGGAACAAGATAATAGCCAAGTAAGTAAGTGTAAGTAGCCATATATAGCCGGCTACAAAAATACGATACTAAGTTTTCCAAAAATTGCTTGTTGTCACACATCAAAAACTACCGCTATGTAACTAGAAAGAGATACATTACCTCATCGCTTTGCATCCTGTAAGTTGTTGAAAAAAGAAGTTGTAAAGCAATGCAGAGTTCTGAGGAAGGTCTGAGCTGCATTTATTAGCATCACAACAAACACACGCTTTAGCTTCAGTAACGTCTTTGGTGTGTTCCAGTTGTAGTCAGAAGTAGGAATTTCTGGGTTCCGAGTAGGAAACTGCAACTGAAACGTCCCCCGAAGTCTGAATTTCCTACTGGGAACTCGGTGAAACCTCGCCACCCCGAGGTGTCAATGGAAGATGGATGCCCCCAGTGTGAACAGTTATTTAGCTCCTGTAATAATCAATTTATTTTCACTTCTGACTGGGGTGTGTCGCTCTAGATCAGCTGTATACATAGTATTGTTAGGCTTATATTTACAAAAATGGTGCCATAGTGATAATCACATTCTTCATACAATAACACAGGGCGTGCTAACTACAGCTAACAATAGCCTGGTAGATCGGCATGTTTTTTTCCGACTTCAACTGGAACGCCGATAAGTCGGAGATGATGTCACTCCCAGTTCCGTGGTTACTGGAACGCAGCATTACAACAGTCGCCGCGCGTGCTCCTGGGTAGCAGAGTCTTTATTTTGCCGGTAATAGATTCTCCTCATAGCACCTTTAAATTAAGTTCTTGCTTTATATACCATAGACATGGGACATTCAATATTTTTTCTTTAGCCAGTCATGATGTAGACAGACGAGGTCTCCACTCAAAAGTCAAATTCATAGATTTTAATGCATGCATTTTAATACATAGTCAACATAGCACATCAGCACTCATACTTTAGTTTGTTTCCTTTCTCATGGAAACAAAATAAAGGGCTAAAGCAAAACAAAGAGTGCTGGTTTTCAACATAAGTTCTCTTCTACAACGGTCAAAATGAAATAGTTTCCCTTAGTCAGCCATGATGATGAAATTGTCAGGATGTTTCTTATCCATGTACATTCTTTATTTTCTTTCCACAATACAAAACTTGTCTCACTACATCGAATGTCCCTTAGGCAGAGTTTCAACCATTTCTTTTTTTTCTTACATCAAAAAGAAAACATACACATTAATCCATTTGATCTGATTAAAAGTGTCATTTTTGTGTGAAAATGAGTCATGAAACATTTTTAATAACACTCAGTCCTTTAAAATCCAATGGTAATGAAGAGCACACAACCACCCAGAACAAATATATTCACCCTGTATAAACAAGACCTTCTTCATTCTCTCATGAAAAACTAATTATAAATGCCCCCTGGTTAGCTAAGAGCAGCAGAAAGCTGACAAAGAATTCCAGGTATCAAAATGGCTGTTATGAACTTTATCTGGAGTCTTATTTGAGAAACAAATGGCCCTGTCATCAAGAACACACCATCTATAATTCTTTGTCCTTTTTTGTCCACAAACAGTTATTCCGCCTATGCCGGCCTTGGTGCCAGAAGATAAATAAGGGGAATTAATTTGTGTCAGGATGACAGGAAAGCGCTGCTCTGTTTGGCAGGAAAAACAGTGCAGAGAGTGTTATTAATGACTCGACGGGTGGACTGCAAGGACCACAGTCACTCAGAAGGAGGTCAGGAGGGTGGGGAGGGTAGCCAGGAATATGTGGTGGATGGATTTTGGGTGCTAACAAAGGAATAAAAATTATATCCAGGAAAGACCAAGAAATCAAGCCACTCTCTTAAAAGCCTGGACGTCTGGAACATCTTTGCACTCCTTGATAGATCTCGTTTTTTGTGTCGCCAACCTTGCACCAATCATTGCTGCTCATCTCTCTGCATAAGAGTCTTTGGAAATGTAATTTGCAGAGTTCAATATCATCTGATAAGTGCTGAATTGTCATGAGGTTGGAAACATTAATTGCCAATTAGATGAAATCTCTGCTTTGTAATTTGTCATTGATCATTTGAATGAGGAAACTGTTCAGGATTTTGCTCTCTCATCATTGGGAGGTGCTGATAACAGATGTGCTTAGTCAACCTCCTCCATGATAGGATTCCTGCTGAAAACTATTTTCCTTCCAGCTGTAGGATACTGGTGCAATTTTAGAATGGATTTTTTAAATTTCTTTGTGATAGTTCTGGCTGTCGGTGGTTTAAAGTTGGGGGAGTTTAACTTACTCAATTGCATTTTCAGATTCAGAAAACTTTTCTTAATTTTGGTCCTGTTTAATTTCCTAACAAAAGTAAATTCATGCAACTTTCAAGTCTCTTTGTATTTGTAAATCTGGGTCAACATTAATGAATGACTTATTCTATAGAGTTTCCACGTATGTTAATAGAGTTAGTATTTTGGCACTTCTGGTTCCCTCATATATATCCAACCCTGATCCAACTGGCAACTGGATCATGCTGGATAACAATGACCTGAATGACAGAGATCCTACACAGACAGCTCTCCTTGTATCAAATTGTGTATTTGTGTAAATTGTAAATTGTGTGGGTATTTTAAATAAGATTTTTTGGATATATGCCTAAATAAGGTCTTTTTATAATGTATTTAATGTATATATTTAATGTATATAATGTATTTCTTAATATTTGATTAAGATGAAATTCGGTAAAAAATTGAGTTATAATGTGGTAGCATGGGAGGGGCTTCAAACCTTACACCAGAAGGACCATTTGATATTTATCACACGGAACATATTTCACCAGTCCATCTGGGAAGCAGCCCATAGAAAGCGTTTTGGTATGGACAGAACCTTTCAAAAGCATATCTGACAGGTGATTGGACGATCATTCTACCAATCACATTCATTACAAGCCTGTTATTTGATGAAGTAGGCATTATAATCAACCAAACTCTCACCAAAACATGTCAGAATAGCAGCAAAACTACCTTCTCTGTTGAAAAATGCTTTGAGTGTTCTTTGTTTTTCAAACAGTTAAGAAATGCAATCTAGACCTGACAAAACATCTACTGACTGCTTTGGCCAAGCACAGTTGTCATAGATTGGAGCTTAGCAAGATAGATCTATCTGATGACAGACGTTAAATTAGGTAGATCCAGTGTCTGTGTGAAGCTAGCTAAGTCAAACCACCATGTTATAGTTCCATTATTGCCTGACATTAGCTTTTTAGTCTTGATCACATTTACACTTCAAAGATCATACACTTATGTCCATTGTGAAGATTAAGTTTTATGAACTGCTTTTGCTGCCGAGCTTATTATCAGCAATAATCCAGAAACACGTAAGAATTGCTGTTCGCTTTTAGTAGAGGAAACCAGCGAAATGCTAACTAGGTTAGCCTTCAAAAATATGTCATCTCTGCACCACAGGGGGACAGAAAAGGCAAAACTTTCTTGTGCAGCAAATATGTGAAGGATTGAAGCCTCCAAGTTGGCCAAAGTACAAATGATGTTACTGTTGCAGTATAGTTAGGTAAGCACCGGCTGTCACATGTTGATGTTTTCTTTGGCAAGGCAGGTAATCCTAAATAGTTATATCTGCTGTGTCAGTGGCATGTAATTGGGATTGAGAGACATTTATGTATTCATTTCTGTCTCTTCGAAAAGTATAGTCAACATTTCTGGCTTTCCAAGTGGTCAAAAAAAACAAGATTATTCAAAGAACTTCTATTGTTTTGTTTATTCATTTTTATGTTGACTGGCTGTCCTTGCTACTTAAATGTCTGAGCCGCATGCCCAGACCCACCAAAATAAATATACAGCAGCTTACCTCATCTTAAGCTTACCAAAAGGTACAATAATGCGTTAAAAGAAAAATATACGCTTTTCTGCTCAGAGGAAAATGTTTATTTCATTTATTTTTATGGATCAAGCAGCAGAGCGTCACTGCTGGGTGAGCTGATGTAACTCTAAACATGAGTCACCCCGAGTGTAAGAGACACAGGTCTGCATGGTGACATGCTTTTATCAATACTGCACAATAAAAACACTTTTTTTTTCTCCCCAGAACAGAAGCACATAATCAAAGCCTGTTCTCACGGAAACAAAGGATGCCCTGAAGCCACTAAAATGTCAGCAGTTACCCGGGCCATGGTGTGAATCTTAGTTTAAGTCTGAAGTATCAGAACGGAAAAACATGATGCAAATCCAAAAAATTCCAAATGAGGAGTAAACATCGGGAGAGAAGGTCCTGGTTCAAAAGTTTAGGGTTTAATAGGCATGCTGCTCGTGCCAAACCAACCTACAGGACAGATGAGGCTTTTAATGTGTTTTAGCCAATGGATGAGCTGCTATATAACATGTTAACATAAACAAAAGAGAGGATAACATTGCAGAAGAAAGACATTAAAAAAGAGACAATAGACAACCAATAGTGACAGTATTGTATTGATGATGCAGGATAAGTAGCATGAGGATGTGTTTCTCCATAATTACCACTGAGCATGAGCTTTGAGCATCTGCCATTGAGATTAATTTCGCCACTCTCACATTAAGTACTGTGAGTGAAAACCACTCTGCTAATTGGTCATGGCAGAGTGTGATCTGCTTTTATCAACAGAAAGGTCAAGCATGCACTTGACATTTGTGTGTGTGGGGTCGTCTGTTTGCAGATTGAATCTCCAGAGTATCCTCAAATGCAACGCCCACACGGACCACATATAAAAGCAGTGCTGACCTAAAATGTACCAGGATCGCATGAAATTGAGACTAATTGTTGCTTTGTATCTATGTTTGTCTGGCAATCCATAGGGAAAGTCTACACATATATGAAAGCGTTTTGCAAAGATATTGAGTTCATTTTGATTTCCTCATTGTTACCTCTGCCAAAGAGGTTATGCTTTTGCTTGTGTTTGTCTGTTAGCAAGAAAACTCAAAAAGCTATGAAGGGATCTGTTCATGTCACCAGGAAGAAGTGATTACATTTTGGTGATGATCCCAATCCAGATAAATATCCAGGATTTTTTTATTGCAAGGTAGGGCAGTATTCCACATTTTTGTACATTGCTCATTAACTTCTCAACTAATGTAAATCATACGTCAGATAATATTGGTCAGGGACACACCAAGAAACAGCTGGGCCCCTAAAGACCTAGTGTAGCCCTAAAGTACTGATTTAGAAGAAAACTGAGGGCCCAGTGGTTAAGTTCCATCGACCTTGCAAAATGATAATGTTATTGAAAAATAGGCCTGTAACGTTGTCAGATAGAAGGGTTTTGTGTTTTCAAATAAGCTATAATTTATTGATGTGCCTAGGGATAATTGTGTATGTTTGTTTTATCAATACAAATGTGACTATCTGGGTAAGCAGCAAAATCTGGGATTAACTGCTTGAATAACTATGAACTAAACTCTAAAAAAATACATTTTCCCTGCCTGCAGTCATTTAGATGTCAGGTTTCTGCATCCAGCCTCTGGTGGACACTCAGGGTACTACATATTTTTTCTGCATGGGTCTCCATTTTCAGATCCAGAGGTTGCACTCTGGTTGTGATGTGACTTCCTTTTGTTGATGTGTTTTGGCCAGCTTTTTAACATTGCGGTATGTTATACTGCAATGTTATAATTTGTAATTTTATTGTCTTAATTGCGACAACTCATGATCTGCAGTTGTGCAAACACATAAAAGCGCGTTATTTCCTTTGCATTTATAGACATTTTACATAATTTCCTTTATTTCTGACTTCTTGTGAAGCCTTGGATGTTTATCTCTCTGCCTTGCTGCCATGGAAATGAGCCAAAACATCAACTATTTCTTTCTACCAAGTCCAGGCACGGCCATTTTCTACTTAAACATTTACTTGGTAATAACAGAGGTCTCCTTCTTAGAGAACCAACTGGTGCAAAGCTTCCTAAATGCCAACTGCCTGTGCAAAAAAAGCAGCAGATTATATGCACAAATTTTCTAAATTGGAAAACAAACCAGAGCTGCTGCCCAGCTAGCTAACCTATTAGTTCTAAACACAGCAGCTCTGATGTGGTGCTCACAGCAGGTCACATTATATACTGAATAAAACTAAGTACCTCTATTTTTTAACAAACATGATATTTTGGAAAAGTTTAGTTTCTGAATCTCCATCCAAGTTTTGTCTCAGTCTTGCACTTGGAGCATTTAATGAGGTAAGGTCATCTCCGTGTTGTGTCTTGTATATTTTGCTGCAGAATATTGGTAATGACATTAAACGCCAGAGAGAGGACGAACATGTCTCTCAGCAGAAGAATCTTGATCATAGTGAGCTCACAGTGGAGACAGACTGTGTGTGTTTGTGTGTTCGTGAGACGATCTGACAAGAGACAGGCACATAGTCCCTGAGATTTCAGGGGTCTTGACAAACATGTGATTATTCCTTGGTAATTAGCTTGTTGGCATCCCGGTGGTAAAAACAAGGGTGGTAATTATGGGGAGGAGGTCTTGGGACTACTGTCTGTGTCTTTACCAGAGACATAACTCACCAGGGGATATGACAATGAGACAGGGGCAGGAGGGCGAAGGAGGGGAGGGTGGGGGCATGTGTTGAAAGTATTCATGTTGTCACCGAAGACAAAACACCCTCCTAATTAGCATGCATGTATGCTAAACAGAGAGAGGGGTGCAATGATGTGGAATTAAGAGAATAATACAGTCAATGACAAGAGATGCCTTTTAAAAGTCATTGAATACAAATGTTAGGCTTGTGGTGACGCTGGACACCTTCTAAACAGAACTAATGTACAGAGGAAGTCTTAGTTTGTTTATGGGAAAGACTTTCTCAAATGACAAGTGTGTTTTGTTTACTTACAGAGCATAAGGAACAGATGTACACCGAATGTACATATTAATATAACAACAGCTAAGTCAGTTGTTGTTTACCATACGTTTTATTCGCTTCTTGTGGAGGCATTTTCTCACAAAGCCATTTTCCTTTCTTTCACATTTAGTTAGGGATGTGCAATAAGACAATCTTACCTTGCAGAACTAGTGTTTTGGCATAGCATAGCATACTAAAATGCAGTGATTTCAGTAATTTCACTACAAGTAGCATAGTTAGTTGCTTGCATTTTCCAGTATTGTTGTTTTCTGAGTCAAATAGCTTTTCATCAGGTTAGTCATTTTATTGACCAAGTAGTGTGGTAACGTCCAAACAAACCACATCTCTTCCTCATCAAAAAGCTGGAGCAGCAGAACACTCTGACATGGTCCAAAACACTTTTAAGGGTGAGTAAATGACATGAGTGAACACGTGGATGTGTAGTTTTGCACATCTTCACACGACATTTGCACTGCTGGCTAATACTTTACATCTTTAGTGTACAGCCAAACTCATGAGCTAAACATGATCACAGTCAAGCTGGACATGTACAAAGGTGATTAACAAAATCAATCACAAAGAAAAAAAAAAATGTTTAAGTTTACCATCACCAGTGGGAAAACCAGCTGTCAATCATTCAATCAATAATGAGTGCTCAGTGATGAGAAAAGAGCACAACTCATGATGAAACTGTGAAGAAGCTGAGTTCAGATTAAGGGCGACAGGAACAAGGCGAACTGATCAAGCAAGATAAGTGGTCGCATTCTATTATTAGTCAATTTCATGAGTTGTTTTGTGTTTATTTGACAGTATACTGACTTTTTATCAGGCACTTAAAATATTTCTGAATAGCCTTTATGAAGTGATAAGCATATTAAAAGCCATATAATTTAGAATAATTAAGCGGTTGTTGTATTACCGCCATCATATGGGAACAAGGTTGATTTTTGTTAAAAGTAGACATATATTTTTCTTAAATAGATTTAATTATTGCATGTGTAAATAAGATTTATGGATACAGTATCTATCTGTCTGTCTGTCCTTTTGTCCATAAGTCTGTCCAGTAGGATAAGTTTAACAGTTAGATATTTAGTGTATTATTTACTGCAGGTTCTGGTCTCTCAGTGCTCAGCAGGCTATGCAAAGCTTCGATGTTCTGTCTAAGTCAGAGAGCTCAGGGGTCACAGAGGGCAGATGAAGATCCATCACAGCCCGAACTACAGCTAGTTGGATGGCTAGGCCACCTCTGGACCCTCAAGGCCCCAATTGCGGCAGTTGCTTGGCAACCCCGGCTGTAATTAGTCCTGAGATGTAGCGCCTCAAGTCGGCTGCCCGGTATTCACAGCTAGGTCAGACCACAGTAGGAACGGGGCCACACCTACACATGCTGCAGCTACTCAAGTGGTTTCTTATTAGAGCTCCAAGCACACTGTCAGCATATCGGTACAGGAAACGGCTCCCCATAATGGCTGTTAAACTCATTTCCTTTGACTTCGAAACTGAGAATTGATTAATTTTCTCTCCTGCTTTCAGACCAAGAGGAAATCTTCCAAAAGCGTTCTTGCACCCACAAATTGTAAAATTAACACAAAACGAAAGATCCAGTTTAAAAGTATTAAGTCTGTGGTTATGAATACAACAGAGTATAAGAAATGTCATCAACCCGCAGCCTATTGCTCATTACAGTATAACAAAGCAAGACACATCCAGTGAAGAAGTTAATCTGACCTGTAATTTTGTATACTGTATTTATGACACTGTGTCTGTATCTATTTGCATACTGTATTTATATCTATATCATATTTATACTGTTAAAAAGTTAAGCTCCTTCACCACTTAAATACACTGGCTTGTCTTCTTGGTTCTTTTTTGCATCCATTTTGTACTCTGCCTATTTTTGATATATACCTAATTCAATTTTGGTCAATTGTCTCGCTGTTTTTTTTACTTTTATTATTATTATTATTATTATTATTATTATTATATGTTGATTGTTTTTGCACCATTATCAAATTCCGTGTATTGGAAAATGGCTATAGAATGGTAATAAATGGATGTAAATTCTGATTCTGATTCTAAAATAATCACAGCAAATCTTTGCAATAACACCTGCCCCTCACCTGATATCTTCACCCAAATACCTCAACCAGAAACCAAGGCGGCACACAGCTGTGGATATATACATTACTTATGTTGGAGGAGGGTGGAGTCAGAAGAAGCATATTGGCTTTTAAAGAGACACAAACCAAAAAAGAGGGGTCTGTGAAAGGCTGGACTGATCTGTGGTTCTGGCTTGGCAGGGTGTGGAGCACTCATGCATGTTTCACATATGGAGGTGCTTGCCTGTGCAGCCGGTGCAACCTGTGGCCCATTTGTCAGTGTCACCCCCTTTCTGTCATGCCCATATCCTTTAATAGGGAGAACTGTGAAAATCTGATCATTGAAGAAAATAAAAACGGCTCCCATGCTGCAGGGCTTGGGCCAATGTAATTTGGATATCAGAGGAGTGAGCAAGCTTTTTTTTTTTTTTTGTTGTGTTTCCAGGTTGTTGTCCCCTTTGTCTCACCACCTGCCCACACTGGTTTGGATGTGCACGTTCACACCTTTTTGTGTATTAGGACATGCTCAGCCAGGAGCAAGGGTATAAAACACAGTTATACAAGGCACGTACTGTCAAAAACAAGTCAAACCTGATTTCAGTGACAGAGGCCTGGACTTATGTGTCTGAGATAGAGATAACTTTTGGTTTGTTGTTTTAAATTTTGTTTAATGTATGGTAAAGCAGCGTTAATAATGAGAACATTATCTACCAGTACATTTGCTGCATATACAACCAGGGTCCTAAATTAACTTTTTGACTCACCATTTAAGTTGACAGGTAGATTAAAAAAATCCATTTGCCAAGCTGATTGTTTTACTGAGCAAACAGTTACTTGTACTTTGTGACGCTTGCATTTGTTTTGGTGCGTATTAGTGTGTTATATGTTCCACAGACCTGGTTATTTAGTCAGAACAGTACCCAGGTCAGTCCACTGAGTCACCCCCTATCATGGTAAAATGAATAACAGTATAATCCAAAAACAAAAGTGCACCTGTCTTTTAAAAAGATTTTAACTAAGAACAACAAAAACAGGATTTCTCCTCATTTGGTCTTAAAGTTGTGGAACATTTTACATTAGGTGACTATTCATGTACCACAGGGATGAAAAACCAAGGATGCAATTTATGCATGACTAATGAGCTTGACTAAACTGCAAAGTTAACATTTATAATTATTATAAATAACTAAAGGGACAGATAAAGCCTTTATATCAAAATTGATTGAACAAATGTCAATGTATTCAAATCCAAATGTTACAATGAATGTGTATTCTATTAATTAAACACAGTACTCAAACCAAGTTTAATTACTTTTAATTGCAGCAAACATTATTTATAAAAAAGGTGGTCATCTCAAATTTCTTACAAAAAATCAAACATTTTAATATTCAAACATGCACATAACATATTTTCAGTGTTTGGAAATTGCACTGTGCTGTTTCATAAAGTCTTTGGTGAAGAAATGTTCAGAGTGAAAGCAGCAGCCAAAGAACTCACCAGTGTGTGGTGGTTCCTGTGTGTGTGTGCGTCAGTGTGTTTTTGTGTATCTCCAACAGCCTGACTCTGCAACACTCTGACAAGCAAACAGCAGAGGACAGGGAGAAAGAAGCTGAATTTACACCTGCAGAGCATTTGGAGAATGATCCCTTGAAAGTGTTCGCCAATATAGAAATGTACACCCTATTTGTGCATGGTGGTTATTCATTTCAGACCCTGTATACAACTATAAACACGTATGCACTGTATCAAAAATATTCATCAGCCAACTGACCAGAAACACTCCATTGACCAAAAAACCTTAAAAATTCTGAATGTACCTGTAAGAGCTGCATGTGTGAATGCTAACAGAAGGCTATTCGGACTCCTGGAAGTGTTTTCCTGTTAGACTGCAATATAATGTCTGTGAATTTGCTCATATGAATTTGCACAGTCAGGAGCATGTGTGAAAGGGCCTTGTTTTTTCCACTATATACCACAGACTTGGCTTGCTTTTCTATTTTCCTCTCTACAGCTTTTTGCCATGACTATGCATACACTTCTGCTGTGATCCAAGCAGGATATCTACTTTAAATTGTTTCTTTAAATCAGGTAAAGTAACTGTCGGTAAAAATGGGAGGAAATCCAAAAGCAAGCTTCCTACCTGCTGATATCAGTAAAATTAAGACCTGATGAAGCCACTATTGGAAATAAGTGTTCAGATATTCACATTTTACCAGACTAAATGTTGCTTTGGGCGTGAAACTGACAAATGAGGTGAGGAAGCTAAAGGCCACTTTTGGCGGACTAGAAGAGAATGACCCGTTTTGCAGTGGCTGAGGGAGGCAAATGGGGACCTAAATAAAGACAAATTGCCACGGCCATATTGCAGTGAGATTGCATTTGCGGATGGAGGGGAGAGAGTAACAGCTCATTCTCCAGAGGGACACTTGAATAAATAAATCATGCCACCTGCACATGAGACTGACACAGCTCCAATGTGTAGAGTGTGGAGACTGAGGAGAGGAATGAATTGAATAAAGATAATAGAGGCTGCACGATGCAAGCAGGTGTCCCAGGTCTGACATGTGAAAGTGCAACCATGCCCTGTTTTGGCTCATGATGGCTGCTGCACTCTAATGTCCTAAAGTTTACACCAGTGCTGTTGATCAGGCATGATATCACGATGAAAGATAAATCTAAACAATATAACATGCTGCATGGATTTGCAGGGCTGCTTTTTTTGCTTAATGCTATACATGCTATACATGTTTTTAAGTGTCATTATCGCCTCTGTCCTGCAGTATTTGTATGCAAAAATGCACACATTGTAGATTCACTGAAGTCAGCATCATTTTTGCAACATTTCCAATACAGAACATCTTGCGTCTGGCACTCTACTAGACCTTGATATCTCCTGTAGGAAGCTGCGATAGTCATGTCCTGGCAATATGAGCATTAATAGTATTTTAAGTTGGCATCAGGGTGATGGGAATTCTTTATGCAAATTCTGCTGTATTTAAAAACTCAGACACATGTTGCAATATATGCAGTCCCGACTGTTTTTATGATTGTTAAACTGTTTTGGTATCATTATTTGTGATATTTCTTGCCACTCAAAAAGGCTTGTCTAAGAACAGTGCATAACAAAAGAAGTTCAATTTGCAGGGTTTGTTGGAGTCAAAAGGTTTAAAACTGGAAAATTGGGTTCTCAGTCAAGTATAACAGTTTAGAATTTGAAGCCATCCCTTGAATTGATTTTCTTTCTTACAGAATATATCATTTTGGCCAAGACCTTTCATTAATTTGTTTTAATCCATTGATTTGAAACAGCTTTAAGTCATTCTTTTCAATCCAGCTTCAGCTGTTACAGCCTCAGTATTTTGGTTTAATTAAGGATTACCTTTATTTCACTTTGTGACAAACTGATACATGATCCAGACAGTTTCTGTTCAGATCTTTTTCCAAAGTAGGATCTTAATTTACATTGAATGATTGACTTACTGAGGACCTTTTGGCCTTGTGACTCCAGAAGAACTCATGTATTACCAATAGTTGTAAGCATCCATGTAAATATTGATTTCAATTGACATATAGCCATACTTATTGGTAAAATCAATGACAAAATGAAAATAACAAGTTAAAAAAATATCCTTAAAATCTATGTTTTTCTTTAAAAAACCCTTTTCAAATGAGGTTGAAATGGGTAAAACAAAAAATTAAACAGAATGCAATGATTTATAAATCTTTTTTGAACTATATTGAATTGAATATACTACAAAGAAAAGATATTTAATGTTCTAATTGATAAACTTCCACGTTTTTTTTTTCTACAAATATTCACTAATTTCAAATATCAAAAAAGCCGGTACAGGCCTACATTTACCACTGTGCTATATCCCCCTTCCTTTTAACAACACTCATAAAGTGTTCAAAAACTAAGGACACTAAATGTTGAAGCTTTCTGGTTCAAATTCTTTACAATTCTTGCTTGATGTATGGCTTCAGTTGCTCAACAGTCATGGGTTGTCGTATTTTACACATTTCAATAAGTCACACATTTTCAGTGGGGGACAGGTCTGGACTGCAGGCATGTCAGTCTTGTACCTGCACTCTTTAACTACAAAGCCATGCTGTTGTAACAGGGACAGAATGTAGTTTGACATTGTCTGGCTGAAAAAAGCAGGGAAGCAGGGACGTCACTGAAAAAGATCACAACTTGGATGGCAAATCCTGTATGTACTTTCAGCATTAATGGTGCCTTTCACAGATGTGCAAGTTACCCATGCCATCTATACCAACACGCCCCATACCTGCACAGATACTAGATTTTGACCTTTATGCTGAAAACAATCTTAATTGTCCTTTTTCTCTTTAGCCTGGAGGAAATGAAATCCATAATTCCCAAAGGAAAAAAATTCTTGGTGTTGCTGATAAACAGCTTTGACTTTATATGGCAGAGTTCTAACTTATACCTGTCTACTTTGCAACGAACCATGTTTCCCGACAATGGTTTTCTGAAGTGTTACTGAGTCCTGCTTGACCCCACATGGTATTTTAAAGAATGATATATGAATTAGGGCTGTCACTTTAGTGCATTAATTAGATTAATTAATTATACCGCAAATTAATGCATTATAAAAATTAATCGCAAGATTAATCATAGCACACAAACATTTTGATATTGGCCAGCTGGAGGACCCGTACATGGCAGTGGCACGTCACTTCACTCATGCGTCTCTAGTCAAACCAAACAAAGCCCAGGTGACAACAGGAATGGCATATTTAAGACTTAGTCTTATTTTATTTTTGAATTTATTTATCTATATTTGTACTACATTCTTTAATAATCCATCAGGCCGTATTGGTTTGCTGGATGTCCTCCACTTTTTTCTGATTTTGAATTTGATTTATGAAACACACTGAAAGTGTAATTTGAGTTGCCTGATTGTGCTTAGAATTTTCTGGACAAGTTGCCCTGACTTTGGTTTTATTTAGTCACCAATAAAAATGTGGATTTACAAATCTTCACTTCTCAGTGTATTCACTTGATAAGTCCTGCACTACAATTTTATAATATCCTAGAATTCAAATTCTTTATTTGGGTACTTTAAGCAGATATGAGATTAAAATGCGATTAATCAGATTAATTAATTATAAATCCGGTAATTAATTAGATTATTTTTTTTAAGCGTCTGACAGCACGAATATGAATATCAGGCAGTGTCACTTGACGGATCGAACATCATCGGCATTCAATGTTGGTTTTTGACCTTGCTGCTTATTTATATTGATATCAATGACTATAGAAGATGGAATCTTAGATCCCGTCCTTGTGACTGTTTGCTTACCTCACCCCATCCTTGAATTTAATAGAGATGCTCCTTCGATACCCAATCATTACACTCACCTGTTCGGTCTCATCCTGTTCACCTGTGGAATGTTCCAAATTGGTGGGGGTTTTTTTTGCATTCTTCAACTTTCCCAGTATTTTGTTGCCCTCATCCCAGCTCTTAACATACACAAAATTTACATATCACAGGAAGCTAATTACCAAATATATTCATGCATCTCCTTTGTTCCTGTCCAATATTCACTGCTTAACAGAAAGATGTGCTTGAAGTCAGTAAAAATCTTTGTGTAGCAAAAGGAATTCACATGTTAAGGTGATGATCCCCTGTGGTATGGCATCCACACATTTTTTTTTCCACATAGTGCTTGGTGCAGAACTAGAAATATTGATTACAGCAGCTTTTAAGTCCCATCCATGCGCTGCTTGTATTCTGGCAATGTAAGCATATTTCTAAAAAAGACTTTTAAACAGGCGCTTTCTGGAAACGTCCTTTAAGCTGTACACCCAAAACAAGGGCATTGAGTCGTCCTTAATTTTTTTATAGTGTCCCTTGGTGGATAACAAGTCATTGATGTTGGCTTGTTTGTGAGTAATTCATGACCTGCGACCCGCATGGTGACCAATAAACCTAAGCAAAGTACCAGGGGGTCAATCTTGACTCAATAAATTCACAAACAAAGCATCAGCGTCCCCAGATAGAGCTGCAATAAAACAGACACGGCTCATAAACAGCGCCCCGTGGAGCGGAAATATTCCCCCAACAAAGTGTCAATTTAAGATCTGGCTGTTCTTTTGGTGTGCTGTTTAAATATTTAGTGTATTATCTGTTATTTTTGCAAAGATTGCCTCTGGGGTGTCTTCTTGTTAGTGCCCCTGATCATGCTTTTGTCATTTCCAAAACATGAGTGAAATGAACCAACAAACGCACTGGCAGAGAGTGGCTCTTGCGTGTAAATGTTGTTGTTTTCTTTTTTTACACTACATTAAGCTGTCTTGTGGTCTCTTGCAGTGCTGCGCTGGTAAAAAATAGATTCATCTTTATCCATTTAAAGAGACATTAAAAAAGACTCCCCACAATGTCCATGAGCATAAGGCTGTGTGACACGAACACTGTGACCCACATCTCGTACGAAGTGTTGCCCGATCCCACTGGGGAGTTTTGACATTTCTCGATGTGTTACTTTCACTCCATTTTTTTCTCCAAGCCCTGCTCCTGACAGATCTGCCTCCTCGTTAATTTTGAGCTTTGCAGGCTTTGCATATGTCCCTCCTTTTTTCTTCCTTAAAGGCCGTATGAATTGCAAGTCCATGAGCAAGCAGTGACAATGAGCACTCCAGTATGAAACAGATTTATGAGGGCTAAACCTTAATAAAGGCTGACCCTGGGAACCACATCTGCCACTAAGCACCATGTCTCCATAATTTACAGCTTTGACTATGTGGGCATGCTCTCAATACTCTCTTATACAGTGCTTTACATTTTCATTTATATACACTGTCTGCTCACTTTGATCGATTGCCCATTAAAATGTAAGGGTCAGAAATGACTTCAATTCATTATTGTGACAAAGGTTATGCCGTGCAGCCTGCACTCTTGATTGATTTGTGAGGTATATCAATATGCTAATACTGAAGGACCAACAATAATGAATATGGACTTTATTCTCTCATACTTTGCATGCCATTTGAAATTCTAGCAATATCTGACTTAATTAAATTACCAGGAGCATGGTACAGGCAGTTTCGAGGCTTATTTACGCTCCCTCTACATATAAAAACAGACATGCAACACAACATGTCTCATATGAACCTTCACTTCCTACGTGTTGCCAACCAACTATCCTTCAATTCCTCTCTGACCTCCATCCACCCCTTCTGTTGTAGCTCTTTTGCCATGTGCTTGGGTAAGCTAATAAATACATACTCCTCATTAAAGTTTGGAAATGTTATTTCCATCATTTAGTTATCCCCTTTAACACTGTCAATTGGTATTGTATTTTATATTGTTGGGAAGCCTAATTAATCACCTTAACAACAAGGTACAACTTGTAAATACTTTGCATTCATAGAATGAGCAACACAGCTAAACTTGTAGGTAGTGCCCTGCCCAAAATGTGTCAACATCCTCTCCACCCCTGGAGAGAAGTCTGTGGTTCTTCAGAGAAAAAAAATCTCACTAGTTTTAAGGAACTTGCTCCTAAGTTTGTAAATGGTCCCAGGGCTGACACCAAGTGATGCTGTGACTCAGGATACTGAAACACCCGCTCCCAGCAGCGGGGGATTTTTGGTATATATTTTGGGTTCTACCCACATGTTAAATTGTGTTGCTCATTCTTCAGATGCAATATCCTTACAACTGTCTGCTAATACAGAGATTAGCATAAATGCTAACACCTTAAGTTGCAGTTTTATCAGATCTGTACCGCATGTCTTTATTAAAAGTAAAACAATATAATTACAAACTTATCAATAGAAATTTCTTCGCTGCACTTAGAACATATTTTGCTGAGAAGTTTGTTTCACAAAGTGGTTCACGCTCTGTCCTCTACACCGCAGCAGTAGCATCCGTATACTACATTATCTGATTGGCCTGTAATGAATGTTATTGACAGAACGATCAGCCAGTCAAATGCTGGATATGCTATGAAGGATTCTGCTCATTGTCAAATGCTTTCTGTGGGCTGTTGCCCAGATGGACCAGTTAAAAATATTGCATCATCCATCTGCTGTGTCAACACATCACTGGAGACAAAACAGAGGTGAGAAGGTAGAAACACTAAGGAGATAAATATGGATGAACAAAGAAGGGATTGAAAAGGACTAAGGAGAATATGAAATGGGTATAAAGAGCACAAGAAGCTAAAAAGATAGAAAAGGAGCAAAGAATTAGACTAGAGGTGCCAAGGCTTTTCAAATATTGATGGTTTACTTATTAGGACATCCCTCCAGTGTCAGAAAGGGTGTCATACCCCAAATGCTTCATGTCTCAGATCTAATGCCCCCAGGAAAATGTACATGGTGGGGAAAAGTTGTCATAAAAAATGTGGGAGCCTGCCCTGTTTCTCTCTATTAATACATCCTTTACACTTTTTTTTCCATCAAAAGATCATATCAACAGTGTGCTATAGAGCAGTTTTACACGTTTGACCATAACTCACTGACAATGTTAAAAAAACCCTTGGTGAAGGTTTGTGCCCTTTCATCGCATCTATTTTTTATTTATTTGTTTGCATTTTTCAATTTCAAGTTGATTGGTTGATAAGTGATTAAAATTTCACTACACCAAGTTTTTCTCTGGTTGGCTGAAGCCATAATGTTTATGGTAACTGACAAACCTGTACAAAGTTTTAAATAGTCCAACTGCATTCTTATTTGTATTGAACTTGTGGTATTGTTGTGGTTTTGCAGGGTTTAGAATGATGCAGACAAGTTAAGACACTGCACAACAGGAAGACAATGAAATAGGGACTCTGAGCACAGACAGAGGCTTTCTTTGTTTCTGTATGCATATTAAACATAGAGCGTAAAATAAGTCTGTAATGTATAATATGGCAGAACAATATTCTTTAAAAGCATAAAATCCCCAGTGACATGTTTTTGAAACATCCTGTTGTTTACTTTGTTTCCATTGAGCTGTCTCATATCCCCCTTTGAATTCCCCACTAATGACATACATGAGCATAACGACATAAACAGAACTTCAGTCATGTTTGTACAATAGAAGAGCATGTAACTTAATTCAGGGAGCGTCCTGATTGGCTGCACTGTTTGTTTCCTGTGATCCCTGTTGTCTCCACCTCCCTTGTGCCTCGCCTGGAGTAACAAAAGCACCGGTGTGGATCCTCTCCCAACGTGGTCCCTTGAGGAACTTTTTTCATTTAATGAGCCACCGTGAAGTAGGTGCTTTTACCTTGAGATGGGATTTCTCCTCTCCACGTTCAGCACTGGCCTGAGGGCTACACGGAATATAGAAATCAGAGTTAGCACTACATAATGGCATAATTATAGCTGTGGTTTAACATCGTCAAGCACCCTCCTGGAGGCACGCACATGGTACACAAACTGATGTGAATTATGCATCTTCTTGATTTAAACAATTTCTCAATCCACAGTTGTGCTGAGGTGTTTGTGGTGATGAGCATCAGTTACTCAGAGTGAGGAGGATCTGAGTGATGCAGATTAGTTCTGGATGTGCATTAAAGAATCTCTATCTCAGAAAGCAATCAACCTTACTGCTAGATGAGAGTGTTTATAGGACAGCTCTGAAAAAGCCTGGGCATATGTTCTGAGAGCTCAGATGTAAATGTTTTCCTTGCTTTTTACAATATCTACAGGAGCCAAGCACAGTGTGATAAAACATTTGAGGGCTCTGATACCTAGGAAGCCTGGAGGCAGAAACAACAAGTTATGATATCCATCCATCCTTTAGTTCCTCAGCAACAATATTATTTATTTAGAATGTTCTTATGGTGCATCTGATGCATGTTAGACTTGTGTGAACTCTGTTTTTGGTTGCTAGTGAATACTTTGCAATTCAAAGACCTCATTTAACCCATTCAAAGCTTGTAGAAAGGTGGTTTGAATCAGGCCTAATGATTATACATAGAGAAGATGTGCTTTCTGAGAACTATAAATCAAAATGCCAGCTTTCACACCCTTACAGAGCACCTGCAGAGTGGACTGGTATTTCCATTGCAGATTTGACTTCTAAAATGAGCTGAACCCTAGCCAGCTCATTTCATCTTTCTTCTTTAATTGCGCCACTGAACAGAGAGAGAACACCCCTACACGAAATGTGTTCAAAAGAGGTTAAGGGTTATATTTCTCTGGAACATTCCCACAACATTAAAAAAAATAATAAAGAAACAATATAACACTTGAGCATGAGGCAAAATTAGCAAATTTTTTTTTTTTTTTTTTTAGATTTCCGTTCACACATGATCAGACCGGATTTGTATGCCTTCCTTTAAACTTGTAAAGCCATACACATTGACGGGAAAATACTTTTGGAAACATTATTTTAGTTATTTTTCTTCTCTAATAATACAAGTTTGTGTTGGTGGAAAGAGCATCATAGCTAAACATGCAAGCAGTGCCTCAAAAACAGTGCCAAAACCTCCGCAGTTGGAAACTGATGTTCCATTGCACATAATATAAATCGGAGACAGCCATCAGAATAGAATAATTTATTGTCATTCAAAATATACACAACACGTGCACACATGAACAAAATTTTGTTACAAAATGGCTCGGATAGCAACAGTTTAGAACAAGTACTTAGAATAAAGCCAGGTACAAAAACAAAACAGTATTTAAAAAAAAAATCATAAGGTATTAAGCATCAATAAACATACTAAGGTGATTAGATTATAAAACAAAAACAGTAACCAGAGAAAAATGCTGGAGTGCTTTGAACAGAAATGAATACAACTGGATTACTGCACGGAACATTTTCTGAAATTTTTAGAATACCACTGTTGCATTTAATTATTACACAGTTATTTCACAAAGTCATTGCACTGGATTTGTCATCATCCACAGACCTAACAACAGACTGCAAACTATTTACTGTTGAGAAGTCTTATGGCTCAATTTGTGAAGCTATTGCATAGTCTGGATTGTTCTGCTTCTCAGTGGTACCTTCTGCCAGAGAGCAGCACCGAAAACTAGCCCCTATGTCTGTAATGGAAGGAAGAGAAGTCCATCTTTTTTGCCATCCTCTTAGTACGGTTTCCGATAGGACCAAGTTCCTTGAGACTGGTGAAAAATGGACTGTGAAGTAGGCATCCTAGGAAGACATCACTCCAAGAGGACCGGTCCCTCAGCCTTGTTACACTGAGGAACTGCATTCTTCTTGGGGAAGAGGGGATGTTGGAATGTTACCACCATGTTTAGCTTTGTTGGTCATTTCAGGAATGCAGGTTCCTAACAAGTTTTAGCTACCAATGTTTTAAAGACAACTAAGAGGGCTTTCCATGGACTTAAATATAATCCCATTTGTATTAATAAAGGGAAGTAATAATCATCAAAAACAATGCTTCCAACTTTTTTCGAGCGTATCTACAGAATCCCCAGGATAAAATGAGAAGTCAAGAGGAAAGGCATGAGACAAAAAGGCCTTGTTGTAATGGTGAATAATCAAGCTACCAGTTGGTTTTGTTAAAGGGGACAAAATGTTGACCAAAATAATGTTTCACATTTTTTGAGGAGCATAAATTTATTATAAACACTTTACTGGTGCCTTATCTCATTTCCTGTTAGAGTCCTTTCCTTGCACTTTATCTAAGCCTGCCTCTTTTCTTTTCAGTGTCATTATGTCTATTGTGATAATTGATGGGGTTCAAACAAAAAGTCATTGGACATATTTCATGGATCTTTGATCTCTCAATGTGACACTGTGACCATGGTAACAGTGTCAGACCCTGACATTTGACAGGGCCCCAGAGAGAACAATCTACAGTACTTTGTCAAAGAGCCAAGGCCTCAGATATTGTATTTACAATAACAGTAGGAGCCAGACCCTTGTCCTGTGTCATATCCACATCTGTCAGAGCTGTTTTGACTTTCCTCCTTCCGTTCTGCGGTGGGGAGCTCTTATCTGTGCTATTGCGAAACCCTCCCCAGGGTGGTCACCGGCTAATATCCTCACCTGGGTTTAGTCCAGAATAAAGACCTCTGCTCTCAGACTCTCACAGTGACCACAGGTACACAAAAACAGAGCGCTATCTCTCTGCAAGCTCATTCAGTAAATGGTGAAGACAATTGTAGGGAAGCTTTTAGTGTGCGTCCTGGGGAGTCCCGAAGCCGATGACATTTCCAAATGGACAAACAGAGCAGCCGGGTAGATGGAGGCACTTACTCCATGGAGGCATTTCGATTCCCTCTTTGTTATCTTTGAGTGTTTCTTGCTTCCTTCCACACAAAGAATTTTCTGCCTTGGTCTTCTCATTCCTTAAACTTTAAAAATGGACGCTGGTTTCACATATTTACTGTTTGACAAAAAACACCCACGCTGAAAACTGGGTATATTTCACTAAGCTCACTTATCTTTATTTAAAGCTGGGATAGCTGTTACACCAACATAAAATGTGATGAATTATAATTGGCAGCCTAAGCCTGAGTGTTTATCACATCTAAGGGTTTACACAACAGCATCTGCATCTTAATTTGTGAAAATGAACACATCACTATCAAAACTGCAGAGAGAGAGTAATTTATTTTTATTTAGGTGATCAGCATGCACATTATATTTGTAGAAGCTTTATTGACAGGCTGTGAGAGTGATGTTGAGGACAGATGCAGCACACATACAAATATAAAGACACATTACATTAGCTGCTATGTAGGTCAGCATAGAATCAGTGTTTTATTGTCTAGGAGGAACTTTTTTTTAGGTTATATTGTTAGTGAACAGCCTTATTCTGCCAAACTTAATGTCTCAAACAGCACAACTTTCAAGGTTCCACTCTCTCCAGCTGAATAGAAAATGGCCATCAGAGAACCTCTTGAAGTTTAAGAAGACTCACATTTTTTTTTGCTCTTGCATTACCCTTTACAACATAAATGGACAAAAAAAAAAGGATTTCTTTGTCTTGCATTTACAGTCTCCTGTGTTACCCACAGTGCAACGTTGACTCTTCTCTCCAAAAGCTGTTGTGGATGAGGTTTCTGATGACAAAAGAGAGACCAATAGGAAAGTGTTTTTAACCTGAATATATAAGGGATGGTAAGGAACAGGTACTTACAGAAAAAAGTGACTGACCCTTTGTCATTAAAGCTCCATTTCCTAAACAGTAAAATAGAGTGCTGCATTTGTGAACACAAATGACCATTTTTAAAAGCCTGAACTTTATCCTTTTCTTTTTCCTGCTAGGCCCATAGTATTTCCCATTCCTCACCAAGCTGCCATACAAAGAGTGAACAAGCTAATCAGGATAATTCATAAATTAAGCTGACACACCAGGGCTATTCAGTATGTCTCACTGGTCCATACGGAAACAGTCCACAGACAGTGTTTGAGAATGGGCAAAAACTTGTAAAAGCATATCTGGCAGGTGACTGGATGATTAAACTGTTAACATTTATAATGGGACAATAATGCAATAGGCAAGCACTACTGCCGTAGTGTAAACTTCAAAACACAAGCTCTTTCATTGAACAACCTCTTGGCAAAACATGTCACAAGTAGAGCAGAAATATCATTTCTAACAAGAAGTGCTTTTAGACTGTTTTATCATTTGATAAAGAAATGTGGCCCAGATCTGATAAAACTGCTACGGGCGCTGGTAGCATCTATGCTAATCACAGCACACACTTCCTGCTGTTGTCCTGCTTGTAGCTCCCACCTTTTCTTGTTTTAAAATTGTGGTTTGGTGGTGCAGCTATGGGTTACACACAATCATTGTAGATTGGAACTTGGCAAGATGGATCTGCCTGATTACAGACATTGAATCAGGCAGATGCACTGCGCTACAAGGTTATTCAGATGTAGTTTCGGGCGAATTACTTAAAAAATGTAATGCATTGTTTATTACTTGTTACTGTCATATCAAAGTACTTAGCTACATTATAATATTTCTGTATTTGAAGTGTAAGGCATTGCACTTTTATCACATTACTTTTAAGTTACTCTCATCAAATAACAGGAAATATGGATTTGTCATTCTAAATGTAGCTCGGTACGCTCAAAAAGCTCATTACACATCCAGTGAAAGGGGATATGGCAGGCTGTCTGACTGAGTTTGGCTTAAGGCTAAAAACAGTAGAATATAATATCACATTGATGGCTCATGGCACAATACAAAAAGCTATCATAGCAAAAACAGACAAAAGGTAAAATTCTGGTAAATTGTGTTAGAGATACTTTAACTTTGTTTCTGTTTTAATGCTTTAATAGCTGTCACTTGTGAGCTTCCATGCTGACTATTTCCTTACAGATGCACAGCTGATCTCTGTGGCTGTGGCTAATGACAACTCATTCAATGTACCTCATTCAGCCCCACTTAAAAAAGTCTTTATTGGTCTTTAATTTTCGAAAAAACATATTGGAAACTTCTCTGAAGCAGTTTGATGTCACATTTAGAGATACATGGATCATAAAGGAGGATATGATGAAGTGTGTACCTACCTTTGTTAACAACTTACCATGGTGACATGTCACCCAGAGTAATATCAGTGTCATTTTATCATGCTCTCCAAATAAGGTCAATTTTGGTTCACATTGCAGCTGTTGAGTTTATGTCTTTTTAATGTAGTATACATTTCAGCCAAAAATGTACCTCCTATTGAATTATCTAGCCTCAAGCAGATATGGAAATATTGCAGCAAAGGGAAAATCTTTTTTATCTAACAACTAACGTTTTTATTTTTGCCCCAGCTGATATTGACTCCAGTGACTTTATAGGCTCAAATTACTGGATTTTGCTGAGAAAAACCTAAGCCCCAAAAGAGTTCTGCCCTGACATCATATGTTCAGATGCAGTAGTATTCCCCCTGACCTTTGCACAGACCTCAGTGGTGAAAATCTTTGTAAGTTCCCCTTCTGAGGATTGAAAGTGCAACACAGTACTACAGAGGGATAGCTTGTTTTTCCCCTAACTGTATCAATCATTCATTTGAGAGGATGGTTTACAAAAAATGTCATGTTTTCAGAGCTGCACTATGTTTTTCCAGGCTGAAGATTGGAAACAAAGACGGCTGAGTGAGTGGCGTGTTTTCCCGCTCAGGTGTGGAAAGAGGTCATGTTGATGTCTGCGTGAGATGAGAACTGTCAGTCAGCTTTTGTGGAGGCTGCTTGAGAACTTTTATCTCAAAATAATTCATGCATGTTGCTGCCAGGAGGAAATGAATGAGGGTATGAACTGCTGGATTGCTTTGGCAGAGTAGAACTAATGATGTGGTTCTTTGACTTGTCTCAATTTTATTAGTTAAGATGAAAAGAGATGAGCTTTCACAATCAGGAGGGCTATCATACAGAATGTCTCAGATTACTTTAATAAATATAGTGTTGATGAGTAACAGCAATAGCAACAACATCAATAGATTATCTACATTTTTGAGTAGCTTATTGTTAGCATTGCTGTTTTTTCTGTTTGCATCTAGCTGTCCTATCATGCAGTGTGGTCGCATCCACCATGAGCTAAAATGTCTCCACAATACTGTTGATTCCTGCTGTTTCAAGGACAGTGCAGTAGACAGTGTCCTAATAGTTAACTCTCTGGTATATATTATGTCCCTGCAGCTGGCAAATGTGCAGTAAAGCATCTGTTACTGGGAATCATAACTGCTACGCTAACTTATCAAATCCTAATAAAGGTAGTATCCCGGTGCAGTCTGCAAGCACCAGCCAGGATCTCTGAACAGCTAACCACAGATCAGAGGAGGAAATATGTTCACAATAGAGAAAAAAACAGAAGTTAGGTATCAGATAAAGAAGACAGCACAGTTTGAGGTCAGTAAAATCACCTTCTACAGGGCACCTGGACATTTTTTTGGTTCTAGCAATCTGAATGGTGTTGGGTTTTTTTGTAGCTAAATACTGGTATTTGCTTGATGTGAATGAATCCACAGGTAACCTGAGAGTTCTCATGTACTCCAGTTCCTATTGAGGTTTCTGCCATGTAACATCTAAATCTCCATCAGCAGGCATTTGTTCCTGTGTGCACCCCATACAAATAAATTTCCCCTGATGTATCAAAAACAAATGGATTCAGCATTTCTGGAAATATCATAAAATTTACTCGGCAGAGGTTGTTTTTCCTCTTTTGAGCCTCCCTGTAAACAGCCGATCTATATGCCGTCTGGAATTTTGGCTCGTTTAGAATTGACAACTTTTTTGACTAAAAGGTAAAAACGACCATACAGGCACTTAAATTCATTCTAATAAGTAAAAGGGTTAATATTTATAAATAAAGCACTGCAATTTGGAATGATTCCAATCTACCTACCTGTCAAGGTGATGACAATGTACGCCGTGTGTACTGAGATGCAACATATGCTGCTAAGGGTTTTCTTTTGGGTTTTCATAATATGGTCACCCTAGTGTGCAGACACATCAGTCACACACTCAGTTACATTTTTGTTCTGTATTTATATTTTCTGTTACTTTAGTGGCTCAAAATACATCTCTGTAGTAATTGTCAGCTTAATGGTTTTTAGTCTAATAAAAACAGCAGTGCTTCTGCTGTCCACAATGTTGTGATGTCACACTAGTGATGTGTGTGCAAATGATCAATATACTAATGTGCACAGCAGCAAATCTTAGCTGATATAAAGGGTGTTGTTGCCTTCGAGATACAGCATGCAGAAACATTGGACTATTTTGGTTTTGCTCTGAAAGTGGGCAATGCTATTTAACAACAAACTGGGCACAGCTGTAAACAGCAGCTTAGCTCATTGTTTTTTTTTTAAACTGGCTTTCCCCTGGATAAGCAGTCAATAAGTCACGTCTTAATCCTTCTGAGTGGATGCAAGAAAGGCAAGTACTCAGTGACTGTGCATGTGCGTGTGTGTTTGTTTGTATTTGATTGTTGCACCTATCACATATCTTTCATTGTGAATCAAGTTTCTTCTGTCCACTGTGGGACACACTGATTCTGTATTTTGATCCTTGTCTACCTCGATGACATCCTTTCGATTATTTATAATGTTTATCCTCCCCCCTCGTGTGCATCCTGTGCCCATGGATCATGGTGAAAAATATCTGGACAATTATGGGAAGTGAACCAGCAAAGCAATAATCTCCTTATGAATAATGAAACCACTTAATGGTCCTGAAGCATCATTCCATGTCTACAGGATGACTGGAAATGTAAAGTGATGGAAACTAGGACAAGCTCAAATTTACCTGAAACACTTTCCACATACATCAGGGCCTAAAATGTGTTTCATCTGTGGTTTTTAAAAAGCATTTATTTCCCATGTGTTTGGGGAGATGCTCCACTTACTGCAGAGATGCGTCAGATGCTTCTAGGACTAAAAAAAAACTTTACTCTTCATCCAACTGCAAGAGCCCTTCAGTGCTGAAAGTAACAGTTGACTTTTTGAAACGAAGTAATCACTACTTTCTAATAGCAGGAACTGATGCTGCTTAATAAGGCCTGAACTTGAATGCCATTTTATTTATTAAGTAGGGAGGAGTGATGCTGCAGAAGGTGAAGCTGACATGCCTGACTCTGTGCCACACAGATTGCTGAATAATGCACAGCTAGAGCCTCAAAATAAACTGTCCTCAGCCCCACTTTCTGCCTCTTTTTCTCACCACTGTCTGGAGCTTCTCTAACACTCTGAATAAAATATCCCTTCTCTGTTTGTGCAGGGAGTGACTAGACAGGAAAAAGAAGGTTTTTAATTGAAGTCACTTGGGGAAGTTGCTTGTTTTTTATTATTTGCCCTGCATTTTTTTGTTTTAGAGAAAGCCTGAGCTGAGTCGCCCTACAGGACTAGAAAATGATGCGTTGTGTTAGCTTCATGGTGACTGGCCGGAGAGACACATTTGGTCGCCCCACAGACTTTCAGCTTCTGATTGATCTGTGATGTTGACAGACAGCGGCGTTTGATTCGCCTCCTGTTATCTGTAATGTAGCTGCAGCTCTCAATGGGCTGACAAGATTAGAATGCATTACTGTCAGAAAAGCAGGGTGCCCTGGGGCTGCACCATGCTTGTTGAGTGTTAATGACTCAGACTTTGCATCACCAGCTCCGGAGCCTGTGCTGACAATCCAACTCGTCCATTGAATCCCAATCAGGCCGGCATGCTGCCAGAAACATAAAGACTGACGGCTGATTGGACATGATTGATGGCCATGGGATATTCAAGATAATGCTGATGTTGTCTTCATTAGATCTCTTAAGCCATTTATGGGTCAGCTGTTAGAACACAATTTATTCCACAACCAAGCGAGAAAGTCTTTGCAGTTTTGAAAGCCTTGGGGAAATACTAATTGCTGTTTGCACCGTGCAGATTAAAACGAGACCTGTACAATGACAGGGCCAGTGTGACCCCTGTATGCCAGTGCTTTTACACCTCAAGGCATTTACTTTTAGTTTTATTTTTTATTTTGGAAGGCTGCAATGTCTCTGTCAATTCAAACTGCTATACGGCTTGGATACACACAACATGCCGTATGCCCCCACATGCACAAAAATGCAGAGACACTAACTTGCACACCCGCTGAGTCTGTGTCACACCTCTGTTACTACCTCTGGAGATGGAATGAAGAGGGGTCACCTCATTCCCCCCACATTCGGTTTCAACAATGTTCATTGGAGGTGAAACATCACAGAGGGGTCAATATTATGCCTTGAAACTGCAGTATGAATTGGGCTTTTTTTCCAGCTTATGTGATTGCTATGTGACATTTTTAAGCACAGCACACTTCCTATGCCACAAGCATCAAAAGGCAATTGGATCCAATGCAGTCTGCAATCATTTTGAATCATGGCAGAATGTAAGGGGTCTGGATTTGATTGAAAACCACTTAAATGAGCCAAAATGCAGCAATGTTTTAGTTGTACTTTTATTTTCTATTGTGCTGAGTCTAAGGTAGCACCCCTTGTGTATTTTATCTATAAAGAAGGGTTTTGGTGGCGCAGTTGGATAGTATGCTTGGTCAGTGATCGGGAGGTTGCAGGTTCAAGCCCAGCTCCGGGCAACACATGGCGATGTGTCCTTGGGCAAGACACTTAACCCCAAGTTGCTCCCACTGCTTTGTCAGTGGCGTGTAAATGGGCATGAAAGAGCGTGAATGTGTTAGAGATACTGATGGATAACTAACATAGAAACCCTGAACCATCAGTGAGTGAATGTGAGAGTGAATGGGTGTGAATGGGTAAGTGTGGCCTGCGGTGTAAAGCAGCTTTGAGTCGTCCAAGACTAGAAAAGCGCTATATAAGCTCAAGTCCATTTACCATTTAAAGAAGGGAAGGTGGGCATTGTGCTTGCAGAGTCTGTTGATACTTTTATAAAGAGCCTTAAAACCCACCTTTTTAATCAAGCTTTTAATTGATTTAACCAAGTTATTTATTATTTTATTATTTATTGTTTTATTGTATAACTGTATATCTTATTCATTCTTTTAGTCAAACTTTTATCATTAATTCTTAATTCTTTACTTTATTTTACTTATCCATTTAATGTTATTTTATCTCTCTTCTTACATTTTTATTATTGTTTTAGTATGATGGCTTTTAGCTCCAGTGTTTCCTTATGGGGGCTCTCCACACGGGGAGCTGCTCCTGGTCCACTTCTGGGGCTGCTGCCAGGGGACGGCTCTCCTGCATGGCCGTAGGTCACTGCACTGTGGTGTGGGCCCTCGTGTCTGTGCGGAGCGGGGAAGTCCCTGCTGCGCTCCCTGTGGGCCAGGAGCCCTCCTCAGTGTTGATAGCCCCCAAGGGTAGCTTATTCCTTACCTCAGTCCTTGGTGCACAGCCATGTCTCTCTCTCTCTTCTCTTTACAGCTAGTATGAATGTGCGTGAGAGCAGGTGTGTTTGTGTGTATGTCTGCGAGTGTGTGTCTGGATATGTCTCTGCATATGGGGGGGGGTTCTGTTTTTATGTTGTTTTTAGCCTCTGTCAGGCCCTTTGTGTTGCTTCTTAGTATGAAAAGTGCCTTTTAAATAAAGTTTGATTTGATTTGGTATCATATGGGCCTGAGATGGGAATCAAAAACCTAATTTTATTAGAATATTGAAGGACTAGTCAAAGGAGTCGCTTTGTTTGGTGCTCTGCAAACAATCTGAAACTTGGTGGTTCAAACCCTACTCTGGCTATGACATGTCAATGTGTCCTTTGGCAAACTATTAACCGCAAGTTGTTCCCAGCACTACTTCAGTAGTGCATCGTATAAAAGGGAGGGATCTGTTTCAAATGCTGATGGACAAGTTATATAGAATCAAGCAAATCAGCGAATGGATATGAATGGATAGATGTGACCTTCAGTGTGGAAGTGCTTGAAGTCGCCAGAATGACAAGAAAAGCACCACATAATATCAAGTCCTCTTATCATTACCATTTACCATTTTGTCCTCTTTGTTCATGCCCTGCAAATCAAGAACAGACACCTTCATCATAGACTAGCCGATACAAAGCAAAAAAGTTGGGAACAGAAGTGATTGAAATTCAGTCAGTTTATGCCTGGTCTTCATTCATAGTAAAGGCAGCTAGGCCTTTTGAAGAGTGGCCTTTGGTATGGGTCCAAAGTATTTTCACTTTATAACTAGGCACTAAACTGACTTGCCACAAGATAACAAGTGAGTAACTGACTACTAGTCAACGAACGCCACATTTGCACTCCTAAAAGGCATGACTCAAATGTTTGGGGAACATGTATGCGCTTAGTTTGACTCGTGTCCTTTGGTGGAGTGAAAGTTAGAAGATTTAAGATCCAGGAGAAGTAGAAGAAGACCACACTGACCACTTCAGATACAATCAGAAGACTGTGGCAACAGAGTGCACAGGCTCACCAAAACTGGTTGGTGCCTGGTCAGATGGGTCTTGATTTCTGAAGTTGAGGTGGTAGGGTCAGAATTGGGTGTTAACAGCATGAAAGCATGGATCCATCCTGCCATGTGTCAAAAGGTTTAGGCTAGTTTTGTAATGGTATGAAGGATATTTCCCATTAACACTTTGAACCCCTTAGCACCAACTGAACAATGTTTAAATGCCACAACCTACCTGAGTATTGCTGCAAATCATGCCCATCCCATTATTAGCATGGTGTACTCAGCTTCGAATGATGTGATAGTTACTAGGTTCAATTCCTCACAAATGGGGTCCAAAGGTGTGTCCTTAAGGTGTACCATATTGTGAACCAGGAAAGTAGTTATTTGGCAGAAAGGTACTCACATATTCCTTTATAAATCATCAGTTAATTTCCCATATGTTACTATGGACTATGCCATTTTTTGTGAAAGTTACTCTCAGGTTTTACCCCAAATGAAAAAAAAAAATCAAAAAAGTGGCATTGGAACATTTCTAAACACACAGTTAGAAAACAAAACTGAAAGAAAAAAAAATATCAAGAGCTTATGGCAGTAATGCAAAAACATATTTTGTTTGGATTGTCTTTTTCCGCTACAGTTAAGTGCTGTTATGTTTATATTTTATTCAGTTTTTAGTATCTCATTTCCCTCACAGACAAGACTTGATGTGAGCAATTGAAAGGATCACAGTTTGATTTAAACTGGAGTATTTTACTCCCTCAGCAAGTGCTGTTTCATACATCTTTTTTCCTCTCGCTTATTCCAAATCCCAGCTGTGTAATTGCTTAAATGGTAGATAACACTACATGGTGATTTTGGAAGGCAAAATGTCGCTTGTCTGCCTAGCAGCACGCAGCAGGCATTTATTTAAATGCACAATGGTTTGTAGTATCATGACAAATCAATGCTGCATTGATCTTTTTATTGAGTATAAGCCCCTACTTGTTTGCATCTGCTGTATTTCTCTTTACATTAATCCCTGTATGCGTTTATCTAATGCAGGTACAAGGCTTTATAGCTGAATCATTGAGTTGAGAGTCCTTTCAAAAGGCAGCTGAGAGGTCCTTGAGGATCATGAGATGGGGAATTGGATCATTAATGCTCAGGTCTTTAATAAGCGCCCTGGGGAAAATTCATATCCACTAATACTCTGTGCCAGGGGTTGCTCACCTAATAAGGTAAGAAGTGAATATTGCTGCTCATACACAGGCAGCAGAGACACCCTCAATCCCGTCTGTCTTCTTATAAATGTCACCTTTAGGCTGCAGTGATTGACAACATGTTCTCAGCCTTCTTCACGGCCACATTGTGTTTCAAAGTGCGCTCCTGTGTATGAGAAATCCAATACAGTGGACTTTGCTTAGTGCTTTTTATTGACCCCTACTTTACACATGGAGCTTGTTTTCACTGGCTTTGCTACAGATTCAATAAGAAGCTGTCTGCATGGCTCCTGCAGCTCACAAACGTCTGGTGTGTTCCGAGCGCCAAGAAGAGAAAAAAAAACTGTATCTGTTTTCGTGCCGTAAACAGTGAGGAAGCTGCTCCTGTGCACACACTCTTAAAACGGTCACCTCATTAAGACATCCTTGGCCTTGACTGCAAGCATAACAGATGTTTCTACTGTTGCCATGGAGACAAGGATTCGTGTGACCCAAATTAATTTGCCAATTACAGTGTGGAGGGCACATTAACACCAGATCTCTCTTACTGGAAACAGTTGGAAGAGAAAAAGAGCAGAAATGATGAGACCATGCTGAGCAGCAATGTACATACACAAAGATATTAACCACTCAGTCAGTGCTGTCCAAACAAATTCATCTTGAGAAACAATATTGGTATTTGGTTTTTAGTACTTTGGCAGCTTTTCAAGGTCTCTTGGGTGCACCCACATGCATTATTGTTCCACCTCCTACGCATATGTGCAGCTCCATACATGGTTCCAGCTCAGCTTAGCTCATCTCTGCTTAATTTTGTTACAAGGCATGCAGTTTATTTTCCTTCACAGCAGGCTGGGCAACCTTTTCAGAAGGGCCACATTATTGTTATTCACACTGTCGGGGGGGGCACATGACAAACTGCAGGGCAAACTACAATTCAACAAATATAGCTTATATTTTGAGAAAAAACAATGTTGGCAGTTACAAGCAGTAAGTCTTCAATGAGCTGAACACAAAGTTCAAGTCATTTGAAAATACTTTTTCATAAAATAACATAATATATTTTGCCTTAGTATTAATATACTTTGCTTGTACTCACAAGTCTTTTTGACCCTATAAGGCCCAAGACCATAGATTCTAGCCAGAAAATTCAAATTTTTTGGAGCTGAAATGTTTGTTTCACTTTCTGCTAAAATCCATAAAAATAAAAATGTACATGAAATTCAACATATAGATTTTTCATATCTCATTTGGTACATTAGGTGTTTTTGGCAACTGATAATCCATTTGAGGACATTTTTATCATCTATATGATTGTATCCAGATGTTTTTTTTTTGTAATTTGTTGATCATATTGAGTAGATAGAGGTATTATAAAAGTGTACCAAATATGATACAATTGGCTTTATAAGGTTAAGATTTAGACAAATACATTCATTGATGGAAATTCAAGATTCTAAATAATTACAAGATATTAGATACACTTCTACTTTTTAGGAAAATATTTAGCAGAAATAATAAAGCATAATTACGTTGTGAAAAACAGCTGATGCTACATGACATCACTAAGGTAGTTAGCCAGATTTTTTTCTCTGGAGAACAGCATTTTTAAATTTGTCTTTATACAACTTAGTTTTTTTTTATTATTATTATTCCACCTAAGATAAATGTTTAATTGAATCAAAGATATTGAACATGAATTAAAATTAGTCATAACGGGAGTTATTTCATATCGTTTAAATGGGGGGATCAGACAAATTCTGTTCTGATCTTGTCACAATTCTTAAGATGGGAGGGGCTTCTTCTGGTAACATTTCCTATACAAATGGGACTTCATAAATGTTAGAACTTGACAGAGTCATTTGAGACAACCATGCGATTGTCAGTGATGCCTACTGCTTATGTGCCGCCTTAAGCTGGCTACATACACAGCACAACTTGGCAACCTGGACAACTACTCTACATGTAAAGTCAAGGTACAGCCGCCTTGGGGCAGGGATAACCCTCCGCCAATGCGACGAACACGCTCTGGGCGACTGCATCGCTCGCTGCTTGGTCACCAAAGTTGAAAAGCTTGAACTCTTCAGGCAATGTCACATGTGGCTGTGTGACAACAGCCAATCAGCATTGTGTGGGTCTGTGACAGTGCTCAGTTTACCCATGTTTGTGCAGGAAACATGAGTGCGTATGTTAGTTCTGCCTAGACAGGACTGCAGAGAACTCACAGATGATTGACAGACAGGACGGTGACCAAAATGAGGTATCTATGAACAGGCGACACTACTTGGGTGGGTGACACAATATCAGTCGCAAAGTCACGTTTGATGTGAACACAGCTTTAGGGTGCATGCAATACTCTACTACTGGCCCAGCACCTCAGGTCTGTCTGCCTGAATGCTCACCAGTGGATTAAATTTAGGAATATTTTCAGACAAAAACACCTCTCTGCAGTGTATATTTACTCGCAGCAGTTTGTCATTCAAGTTTTATGAATTATTTCCGCTATTTAAGAAAAAAAGTGCTTTAGTGTTTATGATGTTTCCCCACAGCTGAGCCAGCTGCAAAGCATTGTCAATGTGCTGGCAGCGAGTGGTGGCAAAGAGCTGACACTTCCAATGCACTTTTCTCGTTCAATATCACAAATTGTCCAAGAAATGAAAACAGCAGATTACTGGAATATAATGCACCTGGAGTGCAGCTTGTCTTTGTAAAGGCTTCTTCATTCAAAAGGTTTGGACCAGGGCTGTCATGTCTGAAGTGTAGTTTAAATACATCCTAAGTGGTTAGATAATGAATGTTGGCCAAGTAAAGGGCCCATTTGACCCTTTCAGCCAATCAGTACCCTACATGACACAAACACCACCAAATATCCACTCATATGCAGAGTACTCACTCCACAAAGACAGAAACAAAACCTCCAAAAAGACAGAAACTCAAAAACAAACAGGACCAAGAGCTTCAGCTGAAGAATCCAAACTGTGACTGTATGAAGACGATAACATTTTTAGGCTTCACACTTGAGACACACCTAGTGAAAAAATACAGTTACTTACAAAAACGCAGGCAAAGATTGAAGGTTTTTCAGCATTTTTTGTAAGTTTTATTGTTAATCAATTTGAATTTATAGATTTGTATTGAAATTTAAAAAGAATTGTTTTGAAATAAAACAATACCTTGATATTAATCCGCAGTGGTGAGTCAGCTGTACAGTTAACTTTCTTTCATTCAACATGTGATTGAAACCACATGTTAATGTGTTCTTGGGTAATATACTCAAGCTCAAATAGATCCCTGTGCTGCATCAGTTTTGTGAATTGTAAGTGACTGTGTAACCTAATCAATGGACACTTCACTTTAAGTGGCCAGAAAAACAAAGAAGTAATAAACCAGCTCATGACCTTCGACATTTACAATTTTGTTTTTTAGTTTTTGCAGTGTAGCAGTAGACAGTAACCAGTTTAATATGTTAATGTGAGCCTGCTAATGCTCCTGATGAATATTTAAAACACAAAGGAAATTTTCTAATGAGGTTATCAAGACTCTTCTCCTGTGTGCACAAAGTTTAGCTGCAGGAAATTCTCCCCACACACCGTGTAATGCTCAACATTAAATTGGGGAAGCCTCAGTGTGTAATATTTCATGGCCCTCCTCCGTTTGTGCTTCCACAGTTGGTGTCGTCCCACGAGTGCTGTCAGGCTGAGGTCGGAGTAGATATTAGGAAATACTGTGTGGAGCCAGAGAAACCCCTGTTGCTTTTTAGGGCCCACAAACTCACCTTGAAGCAGGAGGAAATGTACTCATCACTGAACTCTGGAAGAGAGCGCAGCAATGGGGGCCGCAGATGATAGGAGGCTGAGAGGGAGAGAAATACAGACACGGTCATGCAGTGGCAGAGAGTGGGGGAAAAAATAAAGTACTCAACGGGAAAACAACCTGCTATCTGACACATGATATGTGGAGGGCCAGAAAAGAGGCTTGCAGAGACTTCCACATAGCTGAGTGCAGAATATATCAACCCAAAGCAGAGTAGCTCAGTATGAACTCGCATGTTTATGGACAGCATCGTGCAAAAGCTGCAGGAAAACAGCTTCATGAGGTAACGGCTGATTGTCGATGATATAACTCTGACATGATCTGCCCCCCGGCTTCTGTTTATGTGCATGAGAAGATCTATTGTATATTTTAACAAGCTCTTGTCAACAGGATGGAGATATTTGCAAAACCTGTAATGACAGATACTGTGATTTATTAAGTGTGTTGGGTTTATGGAGCCATGATTGCTGCTAACGTATTCCCTCACATCTGAAAATATATAAAACAATTGTGGAACTATAAATAATTAGTAGTGACCCAAAAGTTGGTGGGATTTTGCCATTAGAGCTTAAAAATATGAAGGAACCAGTTAATACTAAGACTGTTGAGTATAATTTAAAGGTCCCATGTCCTTTTATTTGCTTTTAATAGAGTTAGATGGAGCTTAGGACAGAAAAACAAGACATCTTCTACCAAGCTCTTAGTTTGCAGAGAAATGTACCATGCCTATTTAGAGAAAATGCCCCTTAAAATGCTCAGATTTTTTGCATTCTGGGGTTTATGATGTAACAGCCGCACAGCCTTTGACTACAGGTGTGTTTTCTGTTTGTCACAATGGCTGAACAATTAATTGCAAATTAGATTAGATTACTTTATGGCTTGTTGCAATTTTCAAATCACAGACAGTGCAATATTTTCAACCCAAAATGTGTTGAACATTTTGGCATTGTTATGTAGTTTCTTGCAATTTCATGCCTATTTTAACCTTTTTTAACCCAGTTTTTACAACTTTATGCCTATCTTGCTCCCATTCATCTTTTTTTTTTGGCCACTGTCAGACCATGTTTGGAATTTTTACATGGTTTTTGAAATTGAATCCCAATTTTGCTGCTATAATCAATTTTCCTTTGTCCCTTTTGAATTTTTTTGCCTTTTTTTTTGCAATTTCAAACCTATTTTGCACCTATTAACTTTTTTTCCGCTTTCGTACCATTTTTTTTTTACCCAGTTTTTACAATTTCATACCTATTTTGCCTCTGTTCTTCACTTCTCCACTTTTTCACAATATTTCTATCCTTAGATTGATTTAATGTCATATTGGTTACACTATACAACGATCTACTGCTTATGTTTGTTTAAGAATACATAAGATGAGGAACATTAAAACAATCACAGAGTAAATCGCAATTGCAATATTGGGGAAAAATAACGCAATTAGATTATTTTCTCAAATCGTTCAGCCCTATTTGTCAAAGGCAGACACCATGATTGTTTCCAACATTGTTTGGACTAATCAACACAAAGGTCATGATCATAGCCTCTCATAGCCTCTCTTCACCCCCCCTCAGATTCAGGCGTTTCTGAATAGAAGGAGAATAGAGCTGCATCTGCTTGTCATTGTAGACAAGCAGATGCAATGTTTTTTTTTCCAACTTAAATCAAATTCTTGCTTAATTGGCACCCAAGAAATTATGTGGATGTTCATACTATCAGGACACAGGACCCTAAACAATTATGAATCAGGGATATCCTGAAGATTCAAAAACAAGGCAACTGGACTGTGTTGAGTTTTGGGAAGACGTTTCAGTTCTGATCCAAGACGCTTCTTCAGTTCCAAATGGCTGGTGAAGGGGGCAGAAACTTATCTTACTAGAGGAGAAGACAACAACAATGGAAGGGGAGGAGTTGGAGAAAGAACTCATGGAAAAGCTATAAAACAGGGATTTATCTTTGTTATTTAGGGCATGTGTTGGCAAATGGTGGTCAAGGGGCTCTTCCCACCTTTTTGCTCATAGTTGCTCTCTAGCAAACATAAGGATGAAAAGATCTGCCAATAAATGTTTCTGTCCGTCTGTCTGGCCAATACGTGCTTCAGTTTCAGTTTTCATTCATGCTGCACCAAAGATTGTTAAATATGTGTTAAATATAGCACCACAATTAGGAGCTGTAGCTGTGGTCTTCCTTCCTGCCATCCAGGTCAAAGTATAAAAATTAAGATAAGATTGGACAGACCTTTACAAATCAGTTTGTGAGACTCCCTCAGGGAAATCAAGATTCCAGTAGCAGTTTTGTGTAATAGATTAAAAGATATATAACAGATAGATATGAACAGAAATGTAAATAAGTATAGATACAAATATTTCTACAGGCTAAAATGTAATGGTTTTGAGTAGCTTGGATGTATTCTGTACCAAAGATAAAGCTGCATTTAGGCTGCCATAGGTGGCACTGGCATATTTATCTGTTAAGAGGACCCGAGGCTGGCAGTTCTAGCAATTAGTGTTAGCCACACTGCTTAGTACTTTCAGTGAATGCTATACTACCTTGATAACCTTTGTCATATTCGGCCAAATTTAAGCCACACTTTACTGCTTTCTGGTTCACTGGCCATGTTTGGTCCTGGTTTGGCTCAGATGGCTGCTGATGTCAGTGACATAAGAATTCTTTAGCCATTTTTAGTTTTCAATTTTACACATTGTTCTGATAACTTGCAGATCATTGCTCCTGTTCATGATCTATATACTCGTATATATTTCGTATTTATGGATATATTTACCCTTTTAAAAAAGCTTTGTAATGGTAACAGCTTCTTAAGAACTCAGTTTTCTTGTAGCAATGCTGCATTTTTTTTCTGTATTAATTCACCCCCAAAGACAAGATAGAAAAATAGAGCATCTTACCTTGCTTTATTAAGTTACTCCATCATGAAATGACCTGCACCGCTAACCTGTCCCCTCTAATCTAAGAGCGATCCTCCTCTCCATTTCAGTGAGGACTGAAAAAGATTTACTGCATGAGTGAAATGACTTAAGATCACAATTTAGTGGTGATAATAGGCGTTGTATGAAACAGCCCTAATGGGGTCATCACTCCATGGTGACAATCTCCCCAATCTGCAGCTCAGTTTGTGCTAATGGCTATTTAAAGTATCATTTTCAATAAGGTGGACCTTTATTGTGAGAGAAATTGACTGATGCCTTCATAAAGGTTGACTGATATGTTAGTCCGCCTCATGCCAATTAAAAAAAATCATATCTTAGGCCACAGGATGGACCACTGTGAATTGAATGGTCACCAGGAAATAGGCTGTGGGCAGCTCCAATTATGGTGCCAGTATTGCTGAGGGGATGTGTGTGCAGAGTTCACCTTGACTTCGCCTTGACTGTATATTGCAGGGAAGCCCCATGTGGCAAGAAACCTATGAAGATCCACATGAAATAGGCACAACAAGATGATGAAAATGAACAAATTATATTTAGTTTAGAAGATTTCAATCCTGATTTACTGCCAGAGATTCACTTCTTCATGAACAGAATAAAAATGGGTCTTATTATGGGGGAAGCTGGATTTGTGTAGCACTTGGGATGAATTTTCTTTGGTGAGAAATAAGGCCCTGTTTACATGGCTCTGTATTTGGATGAATCAGAAGAGTTTTCATTGTGTTTTTCACCTCCTGTTTACATGAGAACGGTGCTTGTAGTGCCTGAATCCACAAACTATTGAAACCAGGTTCAGAGTGGAAAGTTTTGAAAACAGATTAATTTTGGCTCCATATAGACAAGAAACAGAGCATTTCAGGGTGAAACACTGATGTCACCCCATGTGCAGTACTCTTTCACATGCAGGCTGTGCGTGCCATCCAGGAACAACAGCAGCTTTGACCGTAACGTGTGCTGCGTACCGTGCTCAGTTTGTTATCCAGTTAAAACTATCCAGACAGATTTGTTGTCCAGACAAGAATTTCCTGCACCTGCGTGTGTCCACTTGCCATTGTTGTTTGTGAAGAGATTTTCTTTTTCATACTGTATGTGTGTTGTTACAGCACTGTTACTCTGCTAAGCTACATCGCCCTCTACTGGACAGGCATGCACACTACAGCATTTTCAGTTGTCCCTGCGTTTCCATGTGAACGCTTTTGAAAATGTGCTTTTGAAAATGCAAAGAAAAAACCTTTCTGTTTCTGGTGGAAAAGAACAGGGCCTTAAATTCATCATACTGCATCTTAGTGTGGCATGTTGATGCTGGACTTTAGTGCTTGTGCCTCACAGCAAGAAGATTGCTGGTTCAACTCCCTGTATGGACCAGGGTCTTTCTGTGTGGAGTCTGCATGGTCTCCCTGTGCCTGGGTGAGGTTTCTGCAGGCACTGGTTCCCTCCCACAGACCAAATAATCACTAGGTTAACTGGTGACTCTCAATTCCCCTTAGACTGTGAGCATGAATGAATGTCTCTCTTTGTGGTCCTGTGATTGACTGGCGACCAGTTCAGTATGTACCCTGCCTCTCGCCCAATGTCAGGAGGTATGGGGTCCGGCCCCCTGCAACTTTAAAAGGGATGAATATCATACATGAGGGATGAATGGATATTCCATCTCTTTCTATTCTACATTATTATTTATTAAATGCATAGAAAGATGCTTGTTTATTTTTGTTGTAGCCTTATGTACTAGAAAAGAGTTGCCAGACATTATGGACCCTTTGATGGCTCTGAGAAGAGACTCGTGGGAGTGCCACCACATTTAAAGGGGTAGTTGTTGTTTTTTTTCTTAAGTGAGGCTCTTGAGGGCACTGGTAAATATTATTGACAATAAAGCAACAGGACAACTTTTTCCCTGATGTAGTCAAATATTTCTGCTTGCCTCATTTTTAAGGTAAAACTATAAAAGAAAATATATGTTGGCTGGACTAGATGATATAGTGAGATTTTACAGCATTACACATTTCCTGGGTAAAGCCCATGTGTTAGGAACTATTTTGTGATACAACATGAGGCCTAAGTATCCTTCTGTCAACAATGCGTCTTCATCAGCAGTTAAGCTTGTCTGTGTGCACGAAAAACAAACACAAGCTTAACTAAAACTGAGCTAAAATTGATGCATTTTGACTTGAGTGATGACATGCCATTAGTTGGGGGTAAAATAGGGCATACTTACTCAGAGAAAGACATTTTGCAGGTGGAGACATGGGTAGAAAGAGAGTTTGGAAAAAACTGTTGTGGAAACTGAGGAGTAGGACGGATATAGGTACACAGAAGTGTAGAAGCATCAACTGTATGCCCATGTCCATTAACTAAATGGCCCATTGCTGTCTTGAGTGGGACTTAAGACATGTAACAACTCTTCTCCTTGGGTGCAGAGATGTCCACATTCAACCAAAACAAAGTTAAAGGTCATTTTTAAGCAATAGAAATCAGTGCTGTGATCTCGTGTTTTGCCTGTTTCGACATTTTGGATAAACACAGGAGTAACCCATCTTCTAAATTTTCATGAGAGGTAGATTTTTAGCTTGAGCTCATGTTACTGCTAACTGACACTGCTCTGAGGTGCTGCATCGGTAGAGTGATAAGTAACTAGTTTTATCCTATGTACTGAATGCTTTGCCTGGCCTGGGCTTGATTCCTGCCTAAGGCCTCTTCCTGCTCTCTGTCACCCCACCTTTCACAAGCCTATCTAATTTCTCTCTTTGCCATCAAATAATAAAAATAAAAATAAATAAATAAATGATCCTGCTGCAGCACTCTGACCTGAACAGCGGATAAGTAAAGAGCGATCTGGGCTGGCGGAAGGATACATAGCTCATATGTTGCATCATGAAATAGTTTCAGACACAAGGGCTTTGGTGGGGCCTGCTGTCAAGTTTTTCTGTATATATTATTCTGCTCAATGAAGGCAGATTGCTGCTGGAGGGAGGATGATTCATAATAAAAATAGTTGAGAGAAAGCTTAATAAAGCATGCTAAAAAGTTTAAAGTAAAGTGATACATCATCCCATCTTCAGCATTTCTTCTACCATAAAGATGTGCTGCAGGTATGTCCTACACTGAGAGCAGGACAGGACAGAGCCTGAGGGGTAATGAGAACAGTAAGAGGACGAACAGAGACAATATGCATGTATGCATGTGTGTGTCACAAGATGCTTGTCAGTGTGATGGGACAGCTGCTGAAACACACACAATTATGTACCTGATGAAGGTGACATTAGCCCTGGAGGGTGGCAGCAGGTGTCTACAGCACAGATACAAGGAAATATCTCAGTCCCCCCGGGACAGATGTGAGGAGCACGAGAAGGGCTCTACCCATCTTTGACTTTCTTTTCTATTATATCACCACAGTTTTTTTCCCCTCTGTATGAACCAGTTTTTAAAAGATGCTTTCAACTGACTTATCAGAAGTCACCACCACCTTCTCCATGAGGATTGGCTGTCCAACTTCTTAAAATTTTTGAGCATTTTTTTGGTTGTTACACAATAATTCAACTAGGTAATACTGGAACTTTTTAGGGAATGCTGATCATGGCACAAGGAGGAAGTCATCTGATTTTGGTGTTGATCTAAATATGGATGTTGATCCAGGATTTTTTCAAGGATTTGTTAGCAGTGAGAGAGGTCGGTTTTCCACATTTTTGATAATATTGTAATTTCCTGATTACAACACACTTGATTATAATGTGAATGATGTTATGATATTTGCATGGAAAAACACTGTACTCAGATATAACATGCGCCCCAATTTTGCCCAATTTCTCACATGACTCAGAAATGACCTTTTTTAAAAAGTTTTAATCAATGAAATTTCAGTATTTTGACTATAGGCACTTTTTGCTTCACACATGCAGATTTAATCGATTTCTGCCCAAGCATGCTCAGTCATAATGCACCAGCCAATCAGGGAGCAGCTATCAACTTTCCACTGTCTTCGACCAATCACAGTGCAGCTATTTTGCATCCACTAGCTCACAAGATGGTAGCATCCAGTGTTTGCATGTGTTTTCACAGAGAAAGAGAATATTTCGTATTTTTGTATCAGATTTGTTACAGTTGTAGTAAAGTTATGTTGCAACCAAAAATTAGAGCTTATTTCAAAGCAAATGTCTGTTATAGCAAAGAAATTACGGTAACTCAATATATCTTAACTGATTTTAATGACATTGACAGATAATGATCATGGCACAAGGAGGAAGTGATATGCTTTTGGTGGTGATTTGGATCCTGATGTGGGTTCAGGTGTTTTTTAAAGGATGTATTAACTGTGTGAAATAGAGCAGTTTTCCATATTTTTTTACATTAATTCGCCAAAATGTTGAAATGCTTTGGTGGAGGTGTTTGTCCTTAGCACATATCTAGTTAAAAAACAGTGAAAGCATTTTTTTATTTTCAAATTTGGCACACACCTTAGCTTGGACTCAAGGAGCTGATTAGATGCTTAGTGTCAAAAGTCTTTGCAACCTTACCCTCCCACAAGTAAACCACCTCAGCCCTCCTTTCTGACCATCTATCACATTTTCACAAGCTGGCAGTGATATACCTTGAGGAGGCGTATTTCTCTGTGGCAACAGCTCAGAAATGTGGGTCAAGGAGGAAGTGGTGGGTCTGATGTTTGATGCTGTATTTCAAAGTGCACAGTAACTGAGCTCCTTTGTCTAGGTGCCCATTTTATCTTCTACTCCTCTGTGTATGTGGTTTCCCGTTTCATCTTGATAGACAGTACACAGCTCCAGCACGTGACGTGATTATGAACTGCTCACTCTGGAGTCTGTTTGCTCCTCTTGGGAAACAGAGTGCAACATCACACTGAGCAAACAAGACAGCAGCATCTCCAGCTGCTGCAGTCTGCAGGTGAGGCGGCAGAGGCCAAATGGTTTGATGAAGCGGTGTGACGGGGGAAAAGTCATAGTTTGTCAAATGGTTTAAATAAAGGACACCATGCAGTCCAGGAGGAAGTAGGGCTTGACGATTAGGGTAAAAAATAAAAATCCAGATTATTTTAAGTGATATTGAAATCACAATTAATATAGGCAATTATTAATTTATTTAAAAACTTCAGTATTGATTTAAACACAACTTTAAAGAACCAGCGAGCGGCACATACAGTATAAATGACCCACACAATCTGTGGCTGAACATGGCACACAGAAGCGTTTTGAAGCGCAGGAACTTGCATACACGGCACTCCACACTGAGTGGCATATTAATCGTTTTTCTTCGATGATAATGTATTTATGATTGTCAGATGGCAAAATTGAAATCACGATTAAATCCGATTAATTGTCCAGCCCTAGGAGGAAGTCAGTCAGAGATTACTGCTGACTTTTGAAAAGAACTTGGATGGTGGATGATGGATTAATCTGTTTTAATTTAGTGAAGGTAGGTTTAGCAATATGATTGTACAGGGCTTCTTCAATAGCTGTTTAAGAAACCCTGTGCAGCCATGCTGTTTTATTTTTCTGGGTTTGTTGATAGGTCCTTAACTTGTTTCTTTTGAACTTCTCTTTCTACCTGTCCTGTCATAATTTAATGCACTAAATCCACACATATGAATTAATGCCTAAAATGAATGTACGTTTATCAGAAAATCACAGCCCTCTCCTTCATAAAATTCTAATTAGACACACACAGTCATATGTCAGAGCTCCGACTTGTAGGCTGATTTATTCTAAATGATCCTTCAGACGCTGACAAAACTACATTTGAAGTAAATTGAAACAAATTACATTGCGTGATATCGTTGTTTATTGCACTGAGACAGGCTTGAATTGAATCATATCAGACTGACTGACTCAAATGTGTTCTAGGTGCTCTGAATTATTGAGAGGATATTGAGGTGCATATTGAATCTGTCACAGAGGGAGAGACGCACAGCCTTAGGAGGGGATTAAGCTGTGGTCCAGAATTTCATCTCCGCTTTGAGATGATGCAGATGTAGATGAAAATATACCCTGTGGATTTAATGCTTGTGGCGATGCTGATGATTTCACTTTCTATCAATTACCTTGATTTGAACTTGTCTTTGCTTTGTTTGTGTAAATGTTCTTTATGATCTGATTAGTCCCTTCTGGGAATGATACTTTGTGTAAAATTGATGCTCTTTGCTCTTTGTTTTATCGTCAGTCTACACTGTGCCGCCTACTTGATAAGATAATTCATTAAAATCTCACCTTCAAGGTCCCACGTCCTTTAAAATCAATTTTCTTTGCTTTTAGCATTGTTAGAAGGGGCTTGGTGATGAGAAGAATGTGACATCTGTTATAAAATTGCAGTACATGGAGTAATGAGCTCTTCAGAGAAAATACCCCTTAACACGTTTTGTTGTTTTTTTTTTAACTTATTGGGGTTTATAATGTGACACTTATACAGCCTATACCTACATCCGCTTGTCACAGGCAGACACCATAACTGTTTTGAAAGTCCCCTGTTTGACGTGTGGAAAGGTTGGATGAATTAAAGGTGTAGTCAGCAATCTTCTAATCTTCTAATCTAATGCAGTATTTGTCAAATTCACCATATTTCTCCTCTCCATCCACAAGATGTCATCACTGACAGCATGTTGAAAAAAAGTCCGGTTTCAATACACAGCCTTGGCTCTGAATTTCAGCAGGTAAATACTGTGGCACGGGCCGAGTTACCAAAACAGGGTACACCCCCCTACATCCAGGGGGCGATCATACTCATGCGCAGATCAGACAGAGGGGGGAGGGGGAGTAGTAGGTTGCGTAGCGTGCGCTGTTAGCATAAGAGAGAGATACAATATGTGCAGTAGCAATGGCTGAAAAACAGCCCAAAAGAAAAAGGTCAGAGGAGCAGAAAGTGAAAAAGAAGGGCTATGACCATGAAAGAGCGAAGACCCGGGCCATTTGAAAGACCTGAAAATGGACGCGGATGTCGCTGTCTTTCTGCTGGATAAGTTAGCAACATTAGCTTTGTGGTGCTTCACATAACAGTAACAGCCGTCGGGCATTCATCTTATTGTCTAATCTGCCAGAATGTACTGTTGTTGTGATGTTATCAATAATTTCAGTCAAGTTGTCTGACGAGTCGGGGTTTCCTTAGCTAAGTTGGTCAGCTACACAGTTTCTACATCCGTTTCCATGATGATGCACGTCCATCAGCTTTCAGGGGTGGAGCCAGGGGTGAGGTATGAAAGGAGAGGCAGGTCTAAATTCGTTTATCAACAACCTCTCCACTTGTTTTCTCCCACATCGCTGACTACACCTTTAAGAGGGACATCCAATCACAACCACCTTTGTGGTTGTGGGAAAAGTTGGGGAGTGATCCAGTCAGAACTTTCTTTATGAATCGATATTTTCATGTAGGGCAGGTTCACTGTTTGTTGTCAATTCTGGTATTGTAACTGAGATGCTCTGCAAGGTAGCCCTAATAAAGGTGACTGCATTTAACACAAAAGTTAAATTTGTTTCTGTTAATTTATAAACAGAAACTCTAAACTAACATTTATAAACTCTAAACTATATGAGCATTTGATGAAGGGTTATTAGATGTTTCATTTTATCCATGTGTAAAAAATTACTTACTAAAAAAAGGGCTTACACTTTACATTTCATATTTTAGTCACCTAAATTTTAAGTGGATTTTGGCGACCAGTACATCATCAAATTTCTTCAACTAAAACTAGACTATGATTAAAACAATTTAGATGATTAAATTATGAACCAATAGATATTTCAGGCAAAAGGCTATGACTAACACTAATTAAAAATGATGTCAAAATGGAAACTGGTCCACAGGCTCAAATATGTGGCTTCAAGGGTCTTGTGATCTGGGCTCAAAAATAGGGCTTTAGTCGTCCAGGGTTTTAGAATCAACTGCAGGTGATGAAGGACAGCACAGTGCATGTAGGGGGCGATGTCTGTGTGCATGTGATTACGGTCCATTCCCAAGTGTATTTGCATGAAATCTGGTTGTTTTTGTCAAGATTTTGCTGAAATATATTTCCCCACTTGTAATTAGAATATCAGTTAGGGCAAACCTTCAGTTTTGCGAATTCCAAGTTTATTACTGCATATTCCCATAAATTCCGTTTATTTGCCGTAGAAAGTTTCCAACTCTGAAAATGCCCGTAATTTTGTAGAACAATAAATAACTGACCAAGTTGACTCAAAATACTCTACAAAGACAGTCAAGTTTATGTTCTCTGTTATTTACCCTCTAAACCAGGGATGGGCAAGTGGCAGCTCAGGGGCCGAATGCGGCCCTCCACATCACTAAATGTGGCCTGTCATTCATTCCCAAAAACCAGCAGCTGTTAATATGAAGAAAACTCAGATATCCAATAGAAATAATTCTATATAATCTTATGTAAGTTAGTTACAACCTTACTTTGCTCTTATAGTGTCTAAATCTCTTTCATGAAGCCTATAACATTATATCAAGTATTATTCAATACTATATTTAAAAAAATGGCAGCAGCAAAATATTTGAACTATAAAAATTTGAAAAACATCATTTTATTGATTTGAAAATAGCTTCATTAGCTTCAATCCCATGTATATTAGCTACATTTGCTTGAATTCTGTATCAAGTTCATTTGATTATGCATAATAACTTGTATTTATTTTGTAATATATGAATATTATTATTCTAATTTTATTAATCTAATTTTATTCTTATTTGTTGTTTATCCAACATTCTTTTTCATTATCGAGAGTTTCTGAAAATTTGTAACAATGTGGCCCTCAGGCTGGGAAAAATGGTTTTATGTGGCCCCCTTGGTAGCTAAAGTTGCCTACGCCTGCTCTAAACTGTATTTGCTGTATGATGATGTAATTGTGCTTAGGTTGGCTTGGATTTAGTGTGGATGAGGGCTGAGGGGAATCATGAAGTAGGACCATTGTGCTTCAGTGTGGTACAGGAAAGCTGGACCATTAGTTTGTGCCCATTGATGCACAACAGAAAGAAACCATGGCACTATCTATTTATAGAAACACTAACTCTTTCTGTTTCTTTGTCAAATCATAAAAGTTAGTTGAACAGATGTTACCATCTAGCAGTGTAAGTGACTGACTCTGATGTCTGTTTGGCTGAAGTCCCAGCAGTTTCAGACGAGCAGTGTGTGTTTCTGTGTGGTTTTGATGCATTTCTACTTAGCAGTGCAGACATTAAGTAGGACAATTCCTTGTTTTGACATAATTGTGAGCAAACTTAATACAGTCAGAGAAGAACTGCTTAGCATTCAGGAAAGAAACAAGCTGATCACATTTGATATCATAGATTTACTTGAATCATGCTGAAAGGAAAGGTTTGCCTGCTTCTGGCTGGCTCATAGGACATTAAAAGGAGCTAAATTGGTTGGTGTGCCAGTTTTAGCCTTTATTAAATCTTTGTCATTGATCAATGAATGCTATGCATCATAATCTGGCGAAAGATGCGTCAGATTTCTGCCAGAGTCTTTTATGCTGTATCCCAACCTCTTGCTTCGAGTTTGCTGTGCTGTTGGTTTTAGATGATGTAGTAAGAGAGAGAGGCTGTCCCTTTGGGATTATAGTTAGGTTCATGGAGCGGTGAAAGCTGTCACTGAAGAAACGGGATTGATTTATGAATTAAAAAAAGTCATTTTTTAATCAAATTTTTAAAGATGGCATCATTTAAGGAGATAATTGTCAACCCAGGCAGTTTTCAGTAAATTGTCCCTTGAAATTTTAGCAGAATTTATGATGAAGAGGTTTAATTAAGCTGCACAGTCAACTATTTTCCCCACATTGTAAATCCGCAGAAATCGATAGGAAAATCAATAAAGAATCGGATCAATATGTAGGATATATAATGGCATTGGTTTCAGTCTTATCGATCACTATCCCTACCTAACAAGCATGCGTCTGCTTAGTTGATTAATGAAACTGCAAAATTCCAACTCTCTTAATCAGCTCTAGCTTTGCCAGCTATGCCCTGCATCAGTTTTGTCCTCGTGCTTTTGACCCCCACGACCTGTGCAGTGCAAGGTTGATTTGGCAAAGCCAGGCACAGAATGAAAAGGGTGTAGATTATGTGCCTTGATTATACATGGGTGTGCAATGGGCGGCTGGCGCTTTGCTTTTTGTACAGTGGAGGTATCTGTCAGGTAAGTATTTTAGACGGATTATTTAATTTCATGGTTTACTTTTCCACTACACTCAAATTCACACCCAGAACTCTGTATGATATATGTTCATGCTTGGAATAAAGTGGGTTTTTTTATCACTGAAGCATACAGAGCATGAGCAAGAAATGATCCAAAACATGAGTCAGCAACTTCTGCATAAATAAACCTTACTAGTATGAATGTATAAATGATAGCTGCGTCAGGTGGAAATTAGGGAAGACACCTGTGCTTTACGCCAAGATGCTTACGTTAGGGCGCAGAATTTTGGTATACTGCTACAATAGACTGGTGCAGGAATGCCATCTTTTTCAGGTTTACAAAGATTTTGACCCTAACCTCTTCACAATGTTTCAAGATCAAACATTATCAAGAAAAAAAAATGCTTTTTGTAAGCTCCTATGAATCTACAACTTGGTGGTTTGACTTGGAAGCAGCTACAATATTTCCAATTTATAACATCTTATTGTAACTGTGTTTGAGAGTTTCCTCATAAATGAGTGACCTGGTCACATTGGTTCTTATAACATGGCAGTAGTTTAAAAAAATGATTATCAAAAGCAAGTCAGAAATGCTTGCCATCAGGTTCCTGTCCATTTTTGCAGTCCTTTTAGCAGTTGGTTAGCAAGCATGCAATGTTTTAAACACACAACAAGGCTTTAAAATTAGAAAGCAGGCCACATGGGATGCATGTTTTCCTCTTTAATCATTAAGAATCTCATGTGCATGCATTAGCCATGGACCGTAATACAGGCATTCATCAAAACCTGTAATCTACAGTAAATTCCCTTTACTCTGGAGCATTGGGAATCAGGAAATGTCAAATGCTAACTCACTCAAATTCCTGCACCTCTCTAGAAATGATTTAAAGATTTACAAACATGATCAGTTTTTAGTTGTTTGTCATTTCAATCACTCACTTGACAGGTATATTTTTAAAAGTAGAGCCATAAGTAGTTTTATTACCACTGCCTTGATGGCATAGTAGTTTGCATGCCTAGCTGATGCTAAGTGTTATTCTTCTCATCATACGTGAAGGTTAAAGTTGCTAAATTACTACTGAAGCTGACATGTTGAAGGTGAGAATTCTCTTATATATATTTATTTATATTGCTAAGCAAAGGGTCACAGTCCATAGGCAGAGAGTTACTGCTGTTACACTATCATGACATCATTCAGAACAGTCACTGTATCAGCATTAGAGAACATTGATCTTCGAGCTACCAGAGCCTCCACAGATGAACAACTGTAGGATTCTTCTAATTCCATTACCCTCACTTTTAACATTTTTACACCCCTTTGCCTGCCTCCTCCTTTAACCTCCTCTTCAGGTGTCACTTTAACCATGTAGAGAGGTTCTTTCTCGCCTGCTGGCATAATGAATCACGTGGCGTGGCACTGCTTGGCGGGGCCTTGTCTCCTCTCAGCTGCCTGAGGAGCCATGTCAGATTGATGTACCAGTCACCTAGAGACTCCTTCGCATTGTGATTAGAGCAGCCAAGCATCCACCCCAACGATGGAGGGCTTCACCACGGGACCCATTCCCACTTTTCCCCCCTGTCTTTCACTCGCACACACAAAAATGGTCACGGACTCTGAATAGCAAAGGTGATGCAGCAGTCACACCCGCTTTGTCACAGGGCTTGAGCGTGTTTGTGCCTGCAGCTATGTTTCCCGATGTGAAGCCGCTCATTAAGCTCCAACCCATTCCCCTTGAACACAGCACGCTCCCAGCCATATTTTTTAATTAGTTTATTTAGCCTTCCTTATGACTCAAGGATGAAGCTGCCCTCCCCTTGCACATGGCTATCCGTTAGTGTTTTACTTAACTCTGCAGGGGGTGGAGGGGCTAACTGTGGCAGGATTTTCAAAGGGCAGGAACACTCAGAAAGGTGACTCAGAGATTCAGACGTACAGTAGACATGAGAAGCTGCACCGATGACTTTGCTGGAGAGAGATCAGGATTAAACCCCTAAAAAACAGACATAGATTAGCCTGGATAACAAGTGGCAAAACTAATTAAACATTTGGTGCTTTAATCATGTTAGGGGCGGACAAATGAGGCTTGAGATCTCTGTTTCTTTGCCAAGCCATTAGTTTAATCATGGAAAGCACACTCACTATTTCCTCCTTGGTTTTTAGTTATCTCTGCCTCCCATATCCACCTCTCCATTTACTCCATTCAAGTGGCACAAAATGTTTGGTTAATATCTGTCATTAATTGCACCTTTTTAGGGAAATCAGAGGAATTTGTTGTGTACAAAGCTATTTCTGGTTAATTGTCATGATGTTGTGTCTTGATTTGTCAGTGTTGTGGTTAGACACACTATAATGAAATCCCCGTATGATTGATATTAGAGGACAGTTTTTCGGTAGACAAGAGTTAAATCTTATTTTTTACATTATTTTGGTTGATTATTTCTTCTCTTTAATAATATCAGATGGTTTCACATTTTGTGTTGCGGGAAAGCCTGATCAGTTACCTTTGCAACGAGGTACAACTCATAATGATCGTGCAGATCAGCTACAGAAGTGTCCAATCAGGCACTGCCAAAAGCCAACAAGAGATATAAAGTCATTTGTCAGTTTCCAAAAGACTCAAAATGGGAATATAAGCAATATGGTGTGACCCTTGAGATAGACGTTTTTTGGTTGCCCAGGTCGAAAAGTCGCATTTGGTGTGTAGGCGGCTTTGGGTTAATAAGTGATTCCTTTTGGTGTGAACTTGTGTAAATGTTTGTTTTTCAATGTGAGCCCTGTAATTACCTGATGATTCAATGTGTGCTGGGACTGGCCCAGCCCCCAAATGAAAAAAGCAGTATCAATAGCAGATGGATGTTTAGCGTGTCATGTTCTCATAAAGAAAATACAGAAAACAAAGATCACCCTCAGACTGCTGCAAGATAGTCCGTACATCCATGTAGTTTACATGATACATTCGCCATCACATGACCAGATTGAAATTTGCCTTCAGTGTAGCAAACTACGATATCAAACTGATGCAAATTATTAATATGGCAGTGATAACTTAAATGCAATATGTTAGACAAGCAGGATGTTTAACAGAGCTGCTGGCTGTTGGAACTCTTTGCATAGTGCTGGTGACAGACAGCAAGGGACAGGCGAGCCAGGAGGGTGCTCCGGGTGAACAGGCGTGTATCCCACCCCCCCCACTGCCTACTCCTCCGAATGCCAGTAACACGCTGAGACGGCACTTTTCCCCCACAGACAAAGGGATTGAAAGGATACAAAGTGCAAATCAGCTCCCTATCTCAGCTGGCAAGGGTTCATCTATCTGTCCATCATTGGAGTCTACAAGCGATCTTCCTCTATTTATTCATAAATCCCTCTCACTCTTTATTCATTGCAGCCATTTTGTTCCACAAGGTCTTTGCTGAGGCTGAGACGTGCCGACACACACTAACACACACATATACACACGCACAAATGCGCACCTTTCAAGCTGCGGTGTTAGATTGCATCTCGGCCGTGTCATTTTCTGAAATTATTGAACGTGCCGAGGAAGCGACGCGATGCAGACTGATGATATGAGAGGAAATTGAGAAATAAATACCAAAAAGGAATCTACCCGAGTCTTACCAGTGTTAAAGTGCACTCTGTCATTATTCAGCAGAGGGGAAAAAACAGCAGGCCTATTTAAAAGCCCTGTTTATGGACTTCCATCAATTTTATGGCTTCATTTACTGTCTGCAATTGAGGTCTGTGACAGGCTATGGGGGAGCGTGACCAGATGCAAAACTGAGGAGACAGGACGTGTAAAAATGAGGAGGCCATGCACTAACAGATGAGGGAATTCATTAGAGATGTTGCAGATAAATAATTCTGAATTCACTCTGTAAGGCTGCCATATTTCTCTTTTTTATGTGCCTTGGATTTACTGATCAGCTTTTTTGTGTGTAATTTGTACAGAGGATTTACTTTTTAGTATTGAGCTTATTTTGCCATTATCATGTTTTGCTCATCCTAAGCTTGTCATTGTATGTTTTAAAGTAATCAAACTCTCTTACTATAAACAAAATCTACCTACAGGTAGAAATAGTTGCCTTTTGTTACAGGCAATGCTAATGGAAGCTGCCATTCTGTTTCTGTGCTCATCCTAAGCTTGTCATTGTATGTTTTAAAGTAATCAAACTCTCTTACTATAAACAAAATCTACCTACAGGTAGAAATAGTTGCCTTTTGTTACAGGCAATGCTAATGGAAGCTGCCATTCTGTTTCTGTATCTAATTTTTGTCTGGTCTTACATGCATGTTGAGGATCACCATTTTTTTATGCAATGAACTTTTTAGCCCTTCATCTAACACCCAGCCACATTCCAAGTTGTTTTGTATGGATCATTTCACCAAACTTGTGTTCCATTAAGTGTGATTTAACATTAGTATTTGAAGGCTCACTGTACTAAGTCAGTCAAAAAGCAATATATAAGAAGGGAGGTTTATGAATTTTCCATGAAGTATTAATGTCTAAGAACAAAAAACAGCATTACTCATTTGTCCTTCATGTCTGCACATTATATCTACTATAAATATAGTCTTTCCCTAGTTTTAAAGTAACACACAAACAGCAACATTAAAAAAATGCAAAGGCCTTTTCATTGATTGGGCTGAAAACATATCCTTGCAGTGCAGAAGGATCAGCCTGATTTATTGTCTGTAATCAGGTAGATCCATCTTACCAAGATCCAATCTACAACGATTATGCCTGACCCGAAGTGGGACAGCCAAATCAGCATCATTTCCAGCAGTAAGGGGTAGAAGCTGTAAGCGAGATGGCAGCAGAAAGTGACTCAGACAGAGATTAGCATAGATGCTAACAGTTTCAAAAACAGTTTTTTCAGATCTTGACCGTATTTTTTTATTAAATGAAAAACAAATAGAGCCTACAAACTTCCCAAAAGTAAATACAGTATATTTTGCTTCGCTTTCGACATGTTTTGAAATGAGTTTGATTAACCATGTGGCTCATACTCTGTCCTTTAGTCTTAACCCACCTGCTACATTATCTTATTGGCCCCTAATGAATGTGATTGAAAGAACAATCGTCCAATCAACTGCTGGATATGTTTTGAAGGTCCTGCCTATTCCCAAATACTTTCTGTGGGCTCTTTCTCAGATAGACTGGTGAAATATATGTTAAACAGTCCATCTTGCATGCAGGAAACACTTCTAGTCCTTTGTCTGTAAATGGGTAGATCCATCTTGCCAAGATCCAATCTACAACGATTGTGCCTGACCCGAAGTGGGACAGCCAAATCAGCATCATTTCCAGCAGGAAGGGGTAGAAGCTGCAAGTGAGATGGCAGTAGAAAGTGACTCAGACAGAGATTAGCATAGATGCTGACAGTTTCAAAAGCAGTTTTGTCAGACCTTGACCAAATTGATTGATTAAATGAAAAACAAATAAATAGCCTACAAACTTCCCAAAAGTAAATATGTTTAGCTTAACTTTCGACATCTTTTGCATTGAGTTTGGTTTACCTTTGGGCTCTCACTCTGTCCTTTACACTAAACCCAGCTGCTACATTATCTTATTGGCCCCTAATGAATGTGATTGATGGAACACTCGTCCAATCACCAGCTGGATATGCTTTGAAGGTCCTGTCGATTCCCAAATACTTTCTGTGGGCTCTTTCTCAGATAGACTGGTGAAATATATGTTAAACAGTCCATCTTGCATATCAGGATACACTTCTAGTGTGTGATTTTGCAACAGGATCACTTCAAAAATTAGAGTTTTGGTAATGTGAGAAACTTTTTTATTTCTTTACAGAGAGAAAATGTCCAGATACAGAAATATGAAGATCTGATTTTTGTACCATTTCCCCTGGCCCTACTTCATGGTCAGTCAGTGTAATTTTAACAGGAATATACCGGGCGGCTAATAAAAATGTGATGGATGTCTCTATCCTCTCGTCTCCCTCCATTCATGTGAATACTGCATGTGCCTCCAGCTCCAAGGTCACCTGTGTTAGCCTTGGCCTCAGCTCCCTGCATCCCCTCCCAGCTTTGCATGCAGACCATCCCCGCAGCCCCGCAGAGCACAGCGTACTGTCAGGACAGAGAGCAGCCCTGATGGAGGGGAGGGCAGGCCGGCAGCTATAAAAAAAAAAAAAAAAACAGAATGGATGAAGGCCGACAGAGGAGCGGAGACAACCGCGAGCACACAGCAAAGCACAAAGGAAGAGAAAGTATCATAGTTCAAAGTATATCCTATATTCTGTGCTGACATCATCACACAGGACTCGGGATTTCTGGATGATCGGCTCAGAAAATATGCCCCGGTGTCAGGCTGGGCCGAGGAGCCTTCTTGAGGCTAAAACAAACAGCTGTGAGGGCTGCTGACGGGGTGAAATTGAACTGTAAAACAATGTGCCACGCCTTGCAAGCAGTGTCTGTCTAATACCAGTACATCACCTATCATGACACCTCATCAGGGTGAAATACAGGCGCCGTTTTTGGACAGTAAATCCCACCTTGAAACTAAAAAGGGCCTATGGTTTACTGGGGCAAGTGCACAGAGTAAAGACAAGAATATTTATTTGCAGTACTGATGCATCAATTGTGAAAATCAGGGCTGATACCATGCTTAGAATAAGATTTTTTAGCCATATCTGTGCTGAAACCAATGTTTTATTTTTTTGCTATTAGTCTCTCACAATTCCAGAAGAGAACTACATTTATGATCCGTCCTGTCAAAAGCCAGACTTCAGTTTCAGTATTTAACATTCTCTCATTTCCTATTTCTCTTGTTTATTTGCTCTAACATCTGCCATGAAGCCTCCGCAGTGAGAGATGAAGTTCCTCCCCTTGGCACACCATCACAGAGTGCATCTTTTCCTCCCAGGGCCCAGGGGGAAGCTTGGGCACCCTCTACCTTGTACTAATAAATTCCCTGTCAACAACATTAATCTGCACTGTAATTGGCCACCACTGCCACATCAGCCCATGTTTTATGAGCGCGGGCACAATAGAAAGATTGACTTGCTAAATCCGCACATTCAGTGCAGTAATCGAATGACATGGCTGTGTAAATAAGCAGTGGGGGAGACGGAGATAAGTACAGTGTGGAAGGAATGCATGACACTCAGCAGGACAAATTCAGAGTTTCCCATTCAAATTATCACCCCTGATGCATCGTGATGATATAAAGTACTGTTACAGAGCTGATATGTCAGGGAGTCGAGTCTCCAGATTCTGCTGTAATGTCAATATTGTACAAAAGGAAGAAGTATAATTAGTGGAATAGAAACAACCTGTTTCAAACCAAGCTGCAGCCTGTGGTGTAGAAAAAAGATGTTGGGCTTTACAATATTTAAACTGCTGGAGATGGAATATATGCACATGCACTTCTTTGTTGGAAAGTTAGATTGCCGACTGCTGACCTGTAATTGATTCCACAAAGTCTTTTTGGTTGATGTTTTTCCAAATCTGCGTGCTCTGGTTGTTCTTTGAATATTGTTGTTGTTGTTAATGTGTCTGCACAGGCTGCTACTGATTCCATTTTTGCCACACTGTGATTTTTATTACTAAATAGTTGAAAAAGAGAAAGGGAGAAAGAGAATGTCATTAGAAGGATGATGCATGAGAGAGCCATGAGCTCAGTCAGTCTGGTGGCCCACAGTGAGATAATTTGTCTGAAATGATAAAATCAAAGATTAACTTTATTTCAAAACATTCAATAATTCATCATGAGGAAATGTGATAGTTTATAAGACAAGATTTGATGTTTTCATCTCAGATCTTCACTACAAGAGCTCCCGAGCCACAGCTGTAGGCACAAACAAATGTAGAATGAAGAAGGGTTGTAATGGCAGAAACGTGTAAGATAGGAATCTGGTCGGGAACAGTGAAATATTTATGACCATAGTGCCTCTTTTTGCCTGCTTGATGTCATGGAAGACACTGGCTTCCCTCTAGCTGACCAGCAGCTGAACTGGCAAGATCATGTTTCGATATGAATTCTGCAGAAAAGTCCTCCAGCCAGGGAGAACATGAGTCTCTGGTAAGTGCTGAGCTGCGCTTGAAATAATCAGCGTCTCTTAGACATGTGAGGACCCTGAAGTGCAATTCACAATGGCAAAAAAGACAAATTAACAAATGAAAATAAAAATACGTGAGATAAAACAAACGGAATATATATATAGATATAGATATATATGTATATATCTATGTATATATGTCTATGTGTATGTATATCTATGTATATCTATATATATATGTATATATATCTATGTATATATGTGTGTGTGTGTATATATATATACATATATATGTGTGTGTATATATATATATATATATATACATATGTATATATATATATATATACATATATATATATGTATGTGTGTGTATATATATATATATATATATATATATATATATATATATATATATGTATATATATATATATATATATATATATATATATATATATATATATATATATATATATATATATATGTATATATATACGTATATTTTTAAAAAATACAGTGACAAACAAAAAAAGAACATCAATCGCAAGCAAAACTGCAAATTAAAAAGTGCAACAATAACGACTGATACACAGATATCCTGGAAAAAGTACAACAACAAATGAAAAACATGTGAACAATTTGATAATGAATGATAATGAATGTGTCTGTTTTAGGGTGTACTGTGCACCTGTGTATGGATTTTGTTGTCAGCTGTCATGTAAGGAACAAATGAATAAATAAATAAGAAATAATAATGATAATAATAAATAAATTAAATACAAAAAAATAAGAATAATTACAGAAATCATTTTGATAAAGTAAACCAAACAAAAAGGAGACTGACCAGATATGACTAGTCAACAACTACAAGGAAAACAAAACAACCAAAAAAAATATCAGCAACAAATGAAAAATATTGTCATAAATGATGTCATGATTTGTTTCTATTTGTTGTTTTTTTCCCCCTGTGGCTTATCTCTACCATGATTGATTTGTTGTTATGTTGTCATGCTCTATTCTTTCTGGGTTATGTTGATGCACTTAGTGTTTTTTGTTGATTTAGTGAGATTTTTTGTATTTTTGTTGTCATATTTATCTGGTGTTATTGTCATCTTCTATGGTCTGTCTTGCTCAATTGTTGTCCTTTTTTCTTTTGTCATTGACTTTTAAATTGTGATGCTGTGTATTATGTTTTAATGGTTTTTGATTTCCAGTTTGTATTTTTTTTTATTTGTTTTTTTGTGATTTCTTGTTGTGTTTTTTATTTGTTGTAGTTGAGTAATTATCACTTTTTCTGGCTGATTATTGTGATATTTTATTGGGTTATTTTATACTTAAGTGCCACTGCATGCTAGCCTGCTTTCTCTTTGATATCCACGTGATGGCTTTTACCTCCACTGGGGCCATATCATAACGGATTGTCGTAGCCAACCTGTAAATGTTAATTAGAGAGGAAAAAGGTTTCAGCCAGTTCACAACTCACTGGGGCTTGTCTGCAGATCCCCCTGAAATCTCCACTTAAGCCGGTCACAATACGTTGCAGAGTCGCTGCTTTTGTGGTGGAATGAATCAAGATAATGGGGAAGTGTAGATCCAGGCTGTCAACTCCTGGGCCATATTTATGGCTTAAGAGCCATTAGACATTGGTTTGGTGTCAGTCCTGCCTGACAGACTGCCACCCTGGGGTCACGGGAGAAGGACGGTGTCTGCTTCTAAAAAAAGGAGGACCCCTCCAAGAGACGACGAGTAAGAGTGAGAGTGGGTGTCCACATGACTTATCGCCCGTGGCTTCCTGTCCCTCGGCTCTCTAAATTTGTAGAAGCTGCTTTGGCTATTTTAATCTTGGTAAGCATCGCCATAAATGAGGGCAGACGTCAGAGCAGATCGCCTGTCTAACTGTGCCGAGCTGCTGGTGTTGTGGGTCATTTGGATGTGAAGTCATGCCCTTCATCATGCCTGAGTGCCAACCATCAAACCACCCCCCTCCCCCTCTTCCTCCCGCTCTGTGATTACTGCTGCTGTTTGTTTGAGGTTCCTGGAGGGAGACAACACTCTGAGTGTTTGTCATAGTCTGTGCCACTCATACATGTTTAACTGAGGTTTGACTGGAGTTCTGGAAGTTTCCTTGCGCTGGTGGGAAGGTGCTGTTCTGTTTTTTCCTTTTTTTTAAAAGGTTGCACACACTTTAGAATGAGAAGTGTTCTGGCTGAAAGTGTGAAAGAAATTCCTCCTCAATGTATCGACAAATCCATAAAAATGTAATAATGTGAAATAGTTAGGCACTGTCAGGCATTTTTTGATAACTGCAATTAACAGGTTGAATATCTATAATTAATAAAGACAGTAATTCATTTATATGTCTCATATTTAAAAATCAATAATTTTGCATCACAGAACAAATTTGGAAGTCTATATTATATTGACAATGTATACAAACTTGTACCAGGTTATTCTGTTCAACTACCCAGCCATTATCTACATCCCATTTCCAATGAAGATGGGGCATTGTGTGAAATGTAAGTAAAAACAGAAACCATTATCAGTTTGGACATTAAATATCTTTAATCGTCTAGTATATAGATCAAAATGGTTTAGCAAATAATTACATCCTATTTGTATTTAAGGGTAACACATCCACCATTATTGTCATTTGTCTTGCATATATATATATATATATATATATATATATATATATATATATATATAGATAGATAGATAGATAGATAGATAGATAGATAGATAGATAGATAGATAGATAGATAGATAGATAGATAGATAGATAGATAGATATGAAATTATCCTAATGACCAATAAAGATTCAGTTATTAACTAAATAGGGGTGTTTTTGTAGCCTTGCAGAGCAGACAGACCTGCCTGATTCTGAAATCCTGCAGGTCTGTCTTGCCAGCCTCCATTGTCCAACGAATTCACTCAGCTGAATTTTTTAACGGCCCAATAAGGGAAGAGGGGTGGGAGCTGCAGAATGCAGACGTGACGACAATCGGAAGTTGAGAACCGGAAGTTGAGAACGGACACGCCAATATGCCTATTGTCCTCATGGCTAAACTCAGTGAAACTTGGCGAAATCTGCCCTCTTCAGAAGTTTACTTGTAGGGATTGTCTTTGACGAGGTTCATGTCACATATAAGTGTTAAATTAATCATCTGTGTGGTACAATTCAGTGTAAGACGATAGTGTAAGGCCGTTACCTGTTAGCAGCTAAGTTAGCGGCTAATGGCTAATGGTCATTAACTGTTGTTAGCTGTTGTTAGCCATTAGCCACTACATTGGCTGCTATGTATGCTACATTATAGGAAGCAACTCTGCTTGATGTGGATTGGTCTGTGATTAATGTGACGAGCCAAATGATTGTTCAATCACAAGCTTGTGGGGTTTTTTGCACGTTCTGCCCCTGAAAACAAATTAAAAGGGCTCCTACCCAGATGGACTAGTGAAATATTTCTGTGGCAGATATATGGAGCTGTCCATCTGGCTTGTCAGGTTAGTGTTTTTGGTCTGTGAGAGGAAACTGGAGTATTATAGAAAAACAAAACCTTACACATGCACGGCTAATGGTCATTAACTGTTGTTAGCTGTTAGCGGCTAAGTTAGCAGCTAACAGTTAACGGTCATTACCTGTTCTTAGCTGTTAGTGGCTAAGTTAGTGGCTAAGGGCTAACGGTCATTAACTGTTTTTAACTGTTGTTAGCCATTAGCCGCTACATTGGCTGCTATGTATGCTACATTATAGGAGGCAACCCTGCTTGATGTGGATTGGTCTGTGATGAATGTGATGAGCCAAACGATTGTCCAATCACAAGCTTGTGTTTTTTTTTTAACGTTCTGCCCCTGAAAACAAATTCAAAGGGCTTCTACCCAGATGGACTAGTGAAATATTTCTGTGGCAGATAGCCTATATGGAGCTGTCCATCTGGCTTGTCAGGTTAGTGTTTTTGGTCTGTGAGAGAAAGCTGGAGTATTATATAAAAACAAAACCTTACACATGCACAGGGAGGACAATCAGACAACCCAGCAACCTTTCTACTGAGAGGCAACAGCACTACCTGCTGCAGCAATGAAACCCCTTACCAGTGTCTTAGTTTGGGGATCAAATGGCAGCTCAAATCCTTTCTAAAGTTTGAAGAGCCAAATGATGCTTTTTGACTTACATGTGGCCCTAAAAGTGTTTGTCTCTTCCATGTGAGTGATAGACCTACCAGTTGGTGTAACTACTGTAGTTGTTCATGCTGACTGCCTCTGATAAGAATGTGAGATCCTTTGTTGGCAAAGAATTCAGAGCTAAGTGTTAGGATTTGACTGGAGAGTCAGGAAGAATGAAGGCAAAAGATATTGATCCATCAAGCTAATTGTTAAGATATGAACTAGAACCTGTTATTGATTCCAATCCCTATTAATCTTTTTGCCTGATAGTAATATTGCTTCTATCTGCACTATATCTTTAAACATGGTTGTATGTTCAGAGTTTTGCCATGACATTTTAAACCTGTCAGCTGGTCGAGTGCCAAAAACTATGACGATCATCTTGATTTTTAATTTCAGCTGTTCTGTCCCAAAATTCAATGCAGTTATTTACATTTTCTATCTTTGTATATGCAATATAATCCAACTTACAGGCAACACCAGGCTGTGTATTAGAAATGTGAGCCTGCAAGGGCTTCCTTTTAATAAAGGACATGTCACATCTAACCATTTTCTAATCCATCAGAAAAATCAGTCCAGCACGGGCCCCAAACCGCCAAACTCTGCCCCATGTTTAATGCAAATTATCAAGCACAATGCAAGGCTTGTGCTTTCTCTCTTTATGTCTTTGTCCTTTTTTCTTCACAGGAATGTGGTAAGAATGATCCACTACCCATGCCCCATATATGCACAATCTTATTGACAGTAGAAGCCTGTAAATTACTAGCAGCATTGATTAGTTACCATTGTAGCTCATCCATCTCTGACAAGGCTCTATTGAGAAGAAGATCAATAGATTTTTCAACATGCATCACTCACATGAGATAAGTATTATCCATATGGTCAGGGGGACAAAACAACAGATCCATCTCTATGCCATCACCACTCCTTGTCTCTTTTTCCCCAGTTACTTGTCTGTTGTTGCTTTTTCAAATCCTCTAAGCATTATTTGACCCTGGCTGCCCTTCCCTCAGCCGGCCTTGAGGTCTGCTCCCCCCCACAGGACTCGGAGCAGTCTGGAAATGCAGTCCAGCGAGACTCTGCCGGGCAGCATCCAGGGGTTAATGCACTGTGATGGCTCTGGGTTCATGGCACCGGCATGGCTGAGTGAACATCCCGTTATAGCGCAGTGAAGCTAAACCCTGCCTCTGCGATGCAAAGGGCCACAGATTGGCCTTTTCGCATGAGAACACAAAAGGAGGATACTGTTGTGAGTAAACAATGCAAAAGACAGGCAGGGCGAGAAAAGCTATTGTTGTTTTTGTGGTGCCCGGAATCACCTTTGCTCCCTGCCGCTGTAATACCTGCACAAAAGTGAACTCATTTCTTCTTCAAGGGTTGTAAAGAGATAGCGAGCGGTGTGACGGGGAAATGTCAGGGGGTGGTGGGTGTTTGCTGGCAGGAAATCTCCAGCAGCAGAACTCTCCGTTTGATCCCCGTGGCTCGCATCCATCTGGCTATATGCTGACCGTGTTTGTGGACAACTGCCACACTGCCTCGTGGCAGCACAACACTGGCTCATGTATGATGATAGTGTATGGTGTCTTATCTTTTAGTGAATCAGCTACATCTCACTAAACACATTGTGAGCCAGGAGTGTATTAGCTGTCTCATTTCATGTACACCATGAAGATTAAGTCTGTTATTTAAAGGCAGAAACAGCATGAGTAGTTAAGTATGTGTTGTACTGTATGCATGCACAATTAAACTCTGGTGGAGTTTAAATAAAAATTTTAACTATGAATGGTAGTTTTAAATCAGCCAATGAGATAGTTTACAGCTTTTTTTTTGCCACTTAGGGAAAAATTGTACCGTGTCTTAAACTATTGTGTGCGCTTGGCAAGATCTTAGCTGGTGCCCATTTCTTTAAAGTCAATATTTAATATCCATCCATCCATTCAACCATTATCTATAGCTCTTGTCCATTTTGGGGTTGTGTGGGGCTGGGGTCTAGCCCAGCTGTCATGACAGGACCACATGGAGAGGGCAATTTAGAGTCACCATTACAAGCATTTTTTTGATCCGTGGGTGGAAACCAGATTGCCTGGAGAGAATGCATGCATGCACGGGGAGAATGTGCAGACTCCACACAGGAAGGCTCTGACCCATACAGTGATGAAACCAGCATCCTTCTTGCTGTGAGACATATACCCAACCTGCTGTGCCCACATACCATCCAATTTATAGGATATGCGTACAGCATAAAAAGGAATTTGGAAACATTATTTCATTCAGTTATTTCTCCTCTTTAATAATACCAATAGATATTGTATTTCATACCACTGAAAAGCCTGATCAGTCTTCTTTGCAGCGAGATGCAGCTTGCAAGGATTGTGAAATCGTGGAATGAGCGGCACAGCTAAATGTGCTGGTAGCGCCCCTGGAAAAAGCCCAAATCCCTCTGTAAATGGCTGGATGCTTCCTGTTTCTCAGTGAAGCAGTGGTAAGAGACTGGTTTTCTCAGGGTGCTGTCATCCTGGGACGCACACACACTTCATGGTATGTCTTTGACTTCACCAAATGCTGCCACTCTGTGTACCAGAACACCATCTCCAAGTTGCGTGGGATTTTGGCACTTTTCTTGGGGGCACAACCAACACCTGTACCTGTGTTGATCATTCCAAAAATGCATAATCCTGACAAATTGTAATTTTCTGTAAAGGTCACTGATCAGTTTTTCCAAAGATATAGAATAAAATACCAATTGGTGCAATATATACATATATGTGCCTTAGTGGAGGTTTGTTCTTTTGTAGCAACAGAAGTTTATAATTTCTCAAATTTTCTTCTAATAGAGGGTTTTGTGTTTTTTTTTTTAATTCCATGTTTTATTTAATAGCTAGATGCACCCCCTTCACAACTCAGTAATAATGGCTTATATGTTCTCCAAGTCAATGAGCTCCCTATAATTACCTTTCTTCTCAGTACTTAAGGATAGATAGATAGATAGATAGATAGATAGATAGATAGATAGATAGATAGACAGATAGACAGATAGACAGATAGACAGATAGACAGATAGACAGATAGATAGATAGATAGATAGATAGACAGATAGATAGATAGATAGATAGATAGATAGATACTGTACAATACCAAACAGTTGCCGGGCCATTTATTTGCTTAAATCACTGAGCAGACTAGGCGTTTATTTGGGACCAGGCATCTATTTGGGACAGGCGTTTAATTTCTTTCGCAAAAAAATGAAAAATATGGTAAATAAATTATTTATTTACACTAGTATGAATAACAGTTGAACATTTTCAAGGCAAGATGACTGTACTGTTGTTACACTCTTGTCTGGTCATACTGGTCATGAACGACTGGTAGTTAAGTTACGGTCTTCTTTTTTTTTCGCTGCACCAGGGACATGGAGATAAGCAGCAACGTAACGCTAACTGACATGACCGGCCTCCTGACGATAGTTAAGGGCAAAAAACAAGCAGCAGCAGTGGCAACGTCTTCTTCGTTGAATTTTCAAAGCCCTACTTTGTAAGATACAGGCTTTCTGCGCGATAGTGCCCTCTGTGGACGCAGAGTGTAGCTGCACTGTTGTGAAACAGAGCGCCTCACACCAACATGCATTTGTTGAAATACAGAGGGAGGAGAAGCGAGCAGACAGGACGTCCAGAGAGACAAATAGCTGTAAAGGTACAGTCTGATCATGTTTCTTTTCAAGTGTCAGCTGGCAGTTGTGAGTTTAGCATTTGCATGTGTGTTCTGTAAACTTTGACCATAGCTTGAACGCTGGGCCGAATAAATTACACCAGGTGTTTATTTGGGACCGGGCGTTTATTTGGTATTTTAAGGTAGATAGATAGATGTACCAGTTCAGTGATGACGCGAGAAACAGAAAGATCGAGAACGTCACAGAACCATAATAGCCACTTTTAGTTCTCTGAAGAAAAGTACAGACGTGTACAAACACATTTTTGTGCAAAATACCTTGAGAGATTGTTTCCCTCATGACTTTAACATTGTTATGTCAACTACCTGAAAGGTGAATGTGCTTTGCCCCCCCACCCCTGGTGCCTGGACCTCAGATTGTGAACCAAGGCTGTAATGCAACTATGTGGTACAGCAGCTACAATGTAAAACTTTTTCTTCTCATCAAGTTTCTGAAACTTATTTCTATGAATTTGATTGATATGTAACTAAAGATAACTTTTCACCGTACCTCTTGCAGTAGGTGGTGGGTGACAGTTCCAGATAAGTGCTGTTATCACACTGTATTAACAGCACTTGAGCAAGGTGATTTTATTCCACTTAAATTCATCTCTTCATTTTCAAGAGAAGAATATTGTTCAATCTTCTTCCAGGGTCTCGCTCTGACACCTCGTGCAAAGATTTAAGAACAGCTGTTAAACTATTGAACTCCTGCAGTGTCCTGTAATAAGAATTTAATTGACACTTGCCAGCCAGCCACTTTCCTCTCCAGCAGCATAAGGTTAGATCATGTTTCCTTTCATCACACTCTTACCTAACTCACATTATTTTAAATTAAAACACTGCTTAAATCTGAAGATGACCTTGGAGTATTTGGAGAGAGCACCATATGTTATCGTCCTCATTTCCGTATAAAAGTTCTGAAATTATTAAAGTTGTTAAGCCATCTTCTTTGCTGGGGGTGTTCAAGCTCCTGCATCCGCGTGTTACAAATGGTGACGTGCCACGCTGATAGCCTTAATGAGCAGTGCCGCGCGCTCGCAGCCATCCCGTAATGAAATTTGCTCAAGGCGGAACAGACCGGAGAGGCTTGGCAGAACATCGAGGCATATGGCGGAAACAGCCGTGATTTTCATGGCAGGTGGCTGGATGCTGCAGAAAGGTAAAAGGCTCAGTCACCCAGGGCTATGGCCCTGATGGAGAGTGCGAAAGAAGGAGTCTGCAGAAAGAAGTGCACAAACACAAAATTCCCTCATTTAACTGCTTTTGCTGCTAGGGAGTGAATGTTTTCTTTATGTTAGATGTCAAGATCAGCTGGAAACCTGAATTCACAAGGGCCTTTTACACTCTAATGTGACAAATACAGCAGAAAGCAGTGGAGTGTTGGATGTTAAGATAAGGGAGTTGCAATTATGTGTCTCTAAATGCTCAGGCTTTTTTGGTTTTGGTTTGTGTTGTGTGGAAGCTTTGACATTTTGTGAAACAAATGCACACTGAACTTAAGAAATCTATATGGAATAAAGTTACGTATTTATGACCATGTCCAACTTTCCTGACAATTATTACCTTATTTTTGAATGTTCTTAATTTGGAGAACAAAACTAATATGATCACTGAATTAGTTTAAAAAAAACTGTATTTATCAAATCTGAATAAGAGGTAACGACGAGATGTCTTGAGCTGTCACTGAGATGGACCAAGCATAATTTGGGATTTTATTTGTAGTTTTATCTCTTACTATTTGCCATTTGTGGAAGTCACTCTAAAAGAGGATATATTGTTGTGGGTCATCAGCATAGAATGGTATTTGATTCGGGTTTACCACATGCCATTGAGGTTTTAATTTTTAAACAGGCTAACTTAAAAAGCTGTGAATGAATCTTGATTTTTTTTTAGGGAATGCTAGTTCAAGCACAAGTAAGAAGGTACAAGATTTTGGTGGTGATCTGAGTCTTGATGTGGATCCAATAACATGTTTAGCAGCTTTGTTAACACTGTGACATAGGCCAGTTCTAAACAATTTCACTAGTAACTCAATAAGTTCTCAAAGAATTTCTGACGTTTTCCGGCAATGTTGTTCATGGCACAATGAAGGATTTGTATGATTTAGTGATTAGACGGCAATGATCCAAATCATCATGCACATCCTGGATTTTTCTCACTGATTTCGTAGCAGTACATGATAGTATAAGATAACTTGACAGTCATTGCAGGAAATGACTTAGCATCTCCATCAACTTGCATTCTTGGAGCACTTGTGAATTGAGTCTTATAATGGTCCAAGAATAGAGCCTTGAGGAATTCCATTTGTCAGTTGTGCTGTAGTTCATGGATCCCAAACTGCGAGACTTGAGATTCGTACTGGACTGAAGATTATTTGTTTCCAGAACAAATCAATTTTGTTTTTCCTATTTTGACTTACAAGGTGCACTGTATTTTTTTAGAATAATTACGATAGAAATAATGATGACAGTGATACAACCTGGTCCTCATCTGTCTGGGCTAATTGGCTGTCAACATTTGACATAGCTGCTCTTAGACTTTGTTACAGCTTTGATGACTGAAAAAGTGAGACCTTAGTGAAATCACTATTTAACCTTTTGCTGTTGGAGCTCTGTGGCTGCATCATGTGTGTTGTTGCAAATAAATTAGACTATTGAGGAGTGTCGGGGGTGGTTGGGTGGTGCAGCAGGAAGTGCACGTGCCTCACGGCAAGAAGTTTGCTGGTTCAATCAGTAGGCTGGGCAGGGCCTTTCTGTGTGGAGTTTGCATGTTCTTTCCATACATGTGCCTTGTGTTAACAACATCAGATTTTGGAAGCATAATATCAAGGCTTAAATTTGAGTATCATGACTAATCTACAAGACACAGTAACAGAACAGAGCAGACTAAGTCAGAGTTTTATGCAGACCGGTGTTTTAAGTTGAGCTGGGGGTATTAACGTTTTAAAAAGGGAGACTAAAATGACCCTCTTTGTCTTTTCTGTATTTCTTAAAGGCGCAAATAAAGAAGCCCATGCTGGGACCTTGTTAGGGCCCATTCACATGTCTCCAGAGCACATTTCAGAGAAGCAGAAAATGCTACCCCGTCCCTTTAATTAATTCTGAAATTTCCAGCCTTTTATAGCTCCATGCTTTAGGAATGTAGTACTCCCCTCATGAGAGGCATCAGAGGATGGGGATCGCACGCTCAAATGTGCAGACTTTGGGCTTTTTCTGCGGATGTGTATTTTGCATATTGTATGAATGTCTACTTTTGTGTATGTCTGAGTGATGACAGGAATTGTATTATGCAATGTATGTACTGAATCATTCCTTTGTTGGTAAACTGCTGAAACAAGGAAATCCCATTAAGAGTGGAGTTTCTTCCAAGAAAGCAGTGTTTGAGAACAAAGCCGTCGAGCACACAGGAAGAACACAAACTGACTAGAAAGAGACAGTTCAAGAGAAACAAGGTAAACATATTTCTGTCAAACAAACATTTCTGAAGCTCAAAGAGCAACCTCCACTATCTTCAGACTCCTTACATTGAGCACGTGGTAAGAGAAGCATGCTTGTAACTGTGACTTTTGCTACGATTCTCACATATAAATTTCAATTTGCAGTCAGGTGAGTCTTTAAAGAGGCTGTAAAATGGTGCACTGGGTGGTGTTGGGTTTGTATATGCTCTTGTGTATGCTCTGGTTCTTCTGCTTGTTAGGTTGATTGGTGACCCTAAAATTGCCGTCAGGTGTGTGTTTGTGTGTAAATGGTTGTTTTTCTAAATGTAGTTACAGTATACTCTTTGTTGGGATATATAAATATATTTTTTTATTGAATTGAACCTTATTTATTTTGAATATATTCAAAAGAGGGATTAAACATGAATAGAAAAAAATAGTGTAGGCATTACAGTATGTTCCAAAAGGAATGGGAGGAAGTAAAACGTATCAAGTCCCACCCCTTCTCCATTGGTTACTTTAACATAAATGCTTCCATATTTTATGAGAGAAAAACAGTTTTCACGCAAAATGTTGTGAGCTAACAATACAAAGCAACAACAAAACAAAGGCAACTCAATAACAAACAACCTACTAAAAATAGTCATCCTTTAATTTAGTGCAACCTTCTTTTTTTGTTTTTTCCCATATATCTACTGAAAATTATACTTTACACATTATTTTGAAATTTAATAGGTATGACCATTGCTTTCAATCCAGTTGTAGCCCATTCCATAATCAGATACGACAGCATGAAACACAAAAGTTTATCATTCTTTCGCAGGGGTGGAGTGGGACTCATTTTCAGCCCTAGAATTTTGTGCATCAGACTGGCCCACTTTATATAATGACCTATTGTATTCAAACAATGTAATTATAACTTTACATGTCAAGTGTGCTGTTCTCTAAAGCCAATAATAATAAACAATAAGATTTTTTTTCAATGGCAAAATATGCAGGTCTATTGCATCCAACATTCATCTTATTCATTATCAATTGTGTGCTTTGTTTACCATCTTACTTTTGATGATGAAAAAGGGCCACTACTATCATTTGGGCACATAAAGTGGTTATATTAGAGCTGGTGCTTGCTTGTTCACACACTGTTACAACAGCTCACCTGTTTCTTCAACACTGACAGCAGCAACAGCAGCAATCCCTTCCTCACCACTTTCCCCTGTGTCTGCCTCTGATACTAAATCACATTTTAAAAAATAGTCAACGGTCAACCTTCTGATCAATTCAAGTCAATTTCATTATTGTAGTGCTGAATCATCAAGCATTAATTATCTCAGGGCATTTTTCATATAGAGTAGGTCGACACTATACTCTGATATTAAGTCTAATATTCACTCAGTGAACAATCCTACCTGCCCACTCTGCACCTGTGCTGGGCTCATGGCTGGTGCTTGGTGCTGCTGCATCGCTTCTGAGGGGCTACAAGACAAAGTTTCCCCAGTTATGTGGCGTCGTCGCATTTTATTCAACATCTTGCCTTACCAGTTTCATCGTCATCCTCTTTCGTTTCAGACTGCAAGCTTGTTTTATTAAAAAAGTGTCTATTTTTGCACATTTTGCTGCATCATTTTCAAGCGCTTTCCTCTTTTTAATTCTTATCTTTTCCGCGCCACCCTTGCTCTTTTTATCCATCTTTCAGGCAGCCCAGCACCGTGGCTACTAGCTGGCTCATCGACTGGCGGAGGTAATTGTTTTTAGCTTGCCAGATGCATTGTTACGTCAGGATGCCTCTAAAAAAAAAAAACCTGCCGATGGAGACGGCCCACAGGGACAGTAACAGCATACAAGTGCCATGAATGAACACCAAACCAAAACCAAAAAATTATAATAAAATTTAAAAAATGTATTTTAACACTGGCCCTCGCGCCCCAAACGTCAGGCTGGCCCATTGGGAATTGGCCCGGTCCTCCCGATTAGCCACTCCGGGCATGTTCTTATGTGTGTCATATGCTTTTTAAAATTGAATTTCCCCTTGAATTATCATACCCATCTCACTTTATGATAAGTTTTTGGATTGTTGGTGGTAGTGAATTGGGCCTGTACATTATTTGTTATGTTTGCAGTGAAACAATATTGATTAATTTTACTAGTTTTGACCTTTAAAATGATTTCAAAGGATTAAAGAGGACTAGCATGTAAGCTCAGAGCCCAATAAGACAATGTCAGCTAAAGTCATACAGTGTGCTATAAAGTGTTAAAGAAGTTAGAAGCAGAGCTCTGGAAGAACTTTCTTGGGAAAAGGAAACAAACACAATTGAAACTTCAAACTTTACCCACTCCAGCCCAGCGGATAACAAATTGAATTTTGAAACACCATATCTGTGCTGGATGAGTCACTCTGATGGAAGTGAACTCCCTGCTGATCAATTCATAAGACTGACAGGATTGACAGCGACCTGAGGAAAGAGCTGTAACACAGTCGATACCTCTTAGGGTACTCCTGCACTGTGATGACTACTCTGTCCCCGATCACATGCCTTTATTTATTCCTGTGGCGCGTCCTCCGCAGCTCCCAGCAGAATGCAAAACAGGACGGCTCACGTACGCACAATCTATTTGTCACCACTTTGAAGGCTTAGAGGGCAAAATGCAGGATCATCTTTTTTTTTTCCCCATCCCTCTTTTCTTTTGCTGTTTTCACTCCTGATGGAGGCCGATCTTTATCAAGCTCTCATAGCCTTGACTCTTGTCACCGTAACTGGCTACATGCTCTCCTTCATCAGTCAGGCCTGTTGACAGCAGAGTGGCAGCTGGACAACCCATTATGAAACGACCTTGGTCTTGTGTCAGCAGGGCCACGTTGCTGCTGGAACAGAAACACCCCAAAGTGAGTAATTTTCTCTCCATAGGTCAGCATCTTTGCCGCCGGACAATCTCTCCCTGTAGATAAAGGTGGGGAGAGAGGTCCTGCCACTATCAATCGCTGAGGTGATGGAAGTGAAAAAAAGGCGAGCTGGTCACATAATCAACCCTCTGAGAGCAAATCTTATAGCGTGGACAGCGGCGTCAGTGTAATTAGAGCGATGGACTGATCTGATTAAGCAGACTGCAGAACTGAGGCATGGATTAACAAAAGGACAATTAGATCTTGCTTTGCATCCCATTTCAGGCTTGTTTAATTAGTCTATATATTTATTTATGCACTCACTGGACTTGATTTTATTAAAGCCTCTGGAGTGCTATTGGTTTTCAGCCTGAACAGCGAACAGAACTTTGCTTCTAGGGTTTTTCCTGCTAAAGATTGTCAGGTCGGCTTGTGTTCTTGTGTTTAAGCTTCAAGTAAAAATATTATTGCATTTTGTGATGCAGATTTGATCATTGAAATGTTTATTTTCATTGGTATTAAATGACATATAGGGAGGGGGTCAAGACCTTTAAGCAGAACAATTTCTAAGGGCTGACCTGGATGAAGTTACAGCTTAAAAGCCCCTGATTATGAAAAATCCTTTTTTTGATGGTCTTAATGCAAAGATATGGGTCTATAGCCTGCCTTCATCACATCATCTCCTTCATTAGAAAAATATCCCTCCACTTATCTACTTACTTGCTCCACCTTTCAGAAAATGTGCACTCATTCAGTCAGTTTGAAAACTTTCCCCTGGTGACATCATTAGGGGAAATAACAAGCCCAACTCCATTGGAATACATAAATTGGGGTAGGCCTGTGCAGCCACAGTAAACAGTAGAGTACAGTGCTAAAAGGCTAAAAAAATGCCTGTTATAAGCAGGGCTAAAACAGAAGGGTTTGTGACCATGCCAAAAATCTAAGTGAAGTTTGAGATAGCCTACTCAAACTCAAATCACTACCAATGCCTACCCCTGCTTAAGTAAGGATCTGATTTAAGTTGAATTTTGAATTGAAAATGCCGTTATTTAGGGGCTCAGATGCAGCTGTTTTTTCCTCCTCTTTGGAAATGCTTCTTTCTAAGGGATTGTGGAGGCTACAGGCTGTATAAATGAGCTCTATGCTGATTGGCTGCCGACAGTGTCTGATGAGCTATCAAAACAGTCATGGTATCTTGTGATGAGCAGAGACACATGGAGGGTGTATAGCTAGGACATCATGAACCCCAGGAACAGAGGACCTAAAAGTTTCAAAATTTTCTGTTGTTTTTGCAATAAAACAGGTGACAGCATGCACTTAAAATGTCATTTCAGTGTGAGACTCATCCCATCACGATGCACCACAGAGCACCACAGGAAGTCATTTCTGCCTGTGCCTTCACACTTTATCCTCCTTCTAGTATCACTGCTCCATCAGCTAATGGAGAATAAACATTTTTCAGTTTTACACCTCGGATATTTGTTAATATGTCAAATAGGCAAACATAATACCCAGTGCAATATCCTTATTGTCAAACTGTACCTTACTGACAAACTGAGTTTCAGACAAATAGTGCTTTCATTTTATGTTCATATTTTAAATTTTGTTAATGTTAATAGTGTCAATTCCCTGTCCTTATCTACAGTCTCACTTCTACTTAACGTACTTATCTTTTTCTTCACAAGGGAGTTAGTATTGCTTGAAGACTCTCAAGTTCACAACCTGCCGACAGATTTTTTCTTTTCAATTTTTCATTTAATTTTTTAATGTCTGCTCTTATCTATTTTAATGTCTTTTTTATATTTCTCACTGCTATACTGTGTGTACAAGTAACTGAAACAACCAAATTTGCCCTTGGGGAATCATCAAGTATTTCTGATTCTGATTTTAAGGGTTAAAATCTTGCAAATATTAACATTTTTGTCATTTTGAGCAGCATTTGTACATTTTTGAGCCAAGGGTCCCCAGAGGATACAAAAAGTGTCAGTCGTGTATAAAAGATATAATAGAACAACTGCCATTAGATTAAAAAAAAAATGTTACAACAAAAAAAGAAACATTCTTCCAGACTTTCATGCTGAAGCTGAAATGGCTAAAATGATGACTGCATTTAAAACTACAAAAACAAACAAACAAATAAAAAACAAAGATGCCAACAACGTACAAAAATGGCAGACGCGTCATTAAGGTAAACAGAACATCAGCTTAGTTGTGTAATTTAAATCTTCTGCTCACCTGTAGATCACATTTTGGAGGGACTCGGTCCTGCCAGGCCAGATCAAATGCAAACATAATCCACATAGCTTTCTTTAAATGGGAAGCTTTGCTGCTGAAACATAACACACATAAGGGCATGAATAAGCTCATGGTGGTGCTTTGCTTTCTTTCTGCTTATCACTAATAAAAAAAACTGTTGACTCAGGCTCTTGCAATGTGCAGTCAATAGGGCCCACAACGGGAAAGACCTTACATGCTTTTCCACCGTCTGTTAAGTGAGAGCCCTGCTTCATAGTCTTTATTTTTGGCACATCTTAACAGAGGTGTTTCATTCTTTCAAGTGGTGCGGCAGCACTGAATAAATGCCCCTCTTCTAGTATGAGACCTTGGTTTTATCTCCGCTGCTACTGAGCGTTTGGCTCAGTGCAAACACTTGTGCCTGTGGTTCTTCACCGCTAAAGATACCTCGGTGTGATCCTGCTCGTAGCTGCAAGGCTTTCTGCGAGACACAAAGAAGAATGTGTTGTCTTTACTTGCTCAAATACCCCTCAGAATAGTGCTGGCATTGCGACAGGCAACTTGGGAGAGAAAAGGCGCTGGGTGCTGCTGCTAAATCCGCACAGTGGAAATTCCTCTGTGTGTATTAGAGCAGCAAAAGAGCCAGCACAGCCCGTATGACTTGAAAGAAAAATAATTGGAGTGTTGCTGTTTTCTGTGAATGTGATATGATACAGTAAGATTCAGTTTGATATGATGTCATACAATTTGATAAAAAAAAAAAAATCCAATAAATTTGGGACATTGTGTAAAAAATGAAAAATGCAAAGACTTGTAAATCCTTCTTCACCTATGAACACACTACAAATACAAGCTATAAAATGCTCAAACTGATCAAAAATTACTTTCATTAAGTGTTAACAATACGGTATGATAGTTAGATGTGATGTGACACAATGTGATATATCATTTTTTAAATTTATTTAACCTTTATTTAACCAGGAAGTCCCATTGAGATTAAAAAAACCATGAACTTTGTTTTTTGAGAATTCAAATCTAGCTTTAGATTTTGTACTTGAGTTTGCATGGGTGTAGATGACAGTTTCATCAGCATATAGATGTATTTTGGCCTTTAAGTCCTTTCCCAGGTCAGTTCATCATATTGTAAGAGGACATGTTTTGTACATTACGATAAGTGTTATTGTTATTGACAATAAGTGTCATCATCTAAATCATCATATTACACATTTGGCAACCTTACCATTATAAACCAATAAGAACACTAAAAAGAAACAATATTTGACATATGAACAGACTAGAAAGCACTTGGACAGCAAAACCTCCCCCAAGGTAGCTCAACATATTACTGTTACATTTATAATCAGCAGTTCCATGTTAAAATTACCATCATGATATGATTCCTTGACCCTGTAAACCCACACCTTGCACTCAGAATCATGTTTTTCATTTTTAGTTTGACAGTTATTAAGCAAAAATGATTGTTCACTAATGGCGGTTATCTGGATCACCACCAAAATCTAATTATTTTTAAGTTTGGTCATTACCAACATCTCCGGCAAATTTCAGCGAAATCTCTCCAGTAGCTTTTGTGTAATCTTGCTGACAAATAAACAAACAAATGCCAGCAAAAACATAACCTTCTTGGCAAACATTAAAAGGTCATACCAATGTCAACAAAAAAAGCTATGTTGTTCAACATCCTTATGAAAACACACAAACATCAGACTAATAGATTACATAAAGACCACCGTGAAGCTATTGCATATCCAGGAACTGACAAAATACGTTGGAAAGTGTCATCCCTAAGCCAAGAACACATAACCAGCTCTGGATGTGGTGACCTTGCCCAGCAGCTCAGTGAGGTTATACTGGGTTTCTGTCAGGCTCCTCCGTCCTGCAGCCATTTGTTCATCTAAGCATGTTTTAAAACATGCAATGTGGCTGCTCAGCGTGCTGTGCCTATTGTTGATGTCTTTCACAACAGGGAGATTATCACATGTAGCAGACCTCTGTTGAATGAACACTAAAAATGTGATTACTAAACCATCATTTGTTAAGAAAACAGTGTGTTATGAAACCAAACTACAGGGCTCTGGGTCCTCCTCCCCTGTCTGAGCAGAGTGGAGATGATGTGCCAGGAAGACCTGGTTCAGATTCAGGATGCATTCATCTCCAGTCCACCTCACTGCACCTAAAAGAACTGGACCTGGCAGACAGGCCACTTTGTTATGTGTCACAGTATGAGAGGCATGAATGAACAATCTGATCTGATTGGGTTGACTGTGTGACGGAAAAAACAAAAGTGTGAATGTGTGTCAGTGGAAGTCCCGGTGCTTTCAGGTGACTGCATCAGAGACATAAAAAAACAAAGGACATTATTCATTAACTCACTCAAAGTCTCAAAGTCTACTGGTTCAGGTTTTTGGGGAGATTCTGACTTATAAATTTTTATTATCTGAGATTTGTTCATAGCTAAAAACAAAACAAAAAAAATGTGTCAAATCAGAAGAGAAGCTATAACAATCATTCTGAATGACATCTAACTGCACTTTAAATTAAGTTGAATTTAAGTAAGATTCACTTATTTAAAGCAATCAAAGCCAACAGCTGCATGAAAGTGATGAAATGTTTTTTAGACTGTGTGTCATTATCAAACATTGCCAGCCTTTCAATAGATATATAGCCCTTAGTTCAATCCTTCATCCATCCATCCATGATCTATATCACTAATGTCTTTCGGGTCGAAGGGAGGCTGGGGCCCTGACTTTGGGAGAGAGGCGGGTTACATCCTGAATAGCCAGCCAATCTCAGACTCTCACACTCATGCCTAAGGGCAATTAGGAGTCAACAATCAACCTAATGATCATGTTTTTGATCTGCAGGAGAAAGCCAGAGTGCCTGATAAGAACTAAACTAGTGTAATATGCATTGTTTCTGATGACAGAACTGCCTGATCTAATGATAAAATCAGATGTATCATGGTAGAGAACATTTCAAACTCATTATTGATGGTAGTGGACTTCACACTGTGCGTGGTGGCATGGCTGGTTCCATATAAGTGGACACGACTGCTGATCACAGACTGATCAGCTGCTTTCTACAAGTAAGGTAGATTTTTGCCATGCCTAGTATTTTTGACTGCATCGACAATGAAAGCAGAGCTACAAGCTGATTCTACAAATTTTTTTTGTTACTTTTTGCCCAATCAGACAGAATCTGAAATCCCAATACTAACAGCAAAAAATGTCTTTGTAATGTGTCCTCCTCCTTCTGGCCCATGAACACAGAAAATTAAACAGTTTTTTAATGCAATTTGACTTTGCTAGTGACGTTATGAGCATGTGCCATAGCAAGAGTATTTTTGTCTTGGTATGGGTATGAGCCGTACAAAAGAATCAGACAACAGGTTTACATGTGTGTCTGTTATGCTTTGTCTTTATTTGACTCATACAATGTACTCCAGGGTCTTGCTTGACCACCAGCTTTTACAGTAAAAGTGCGAGTCATGCACTTTGGCTTATTATACCATTGGCTTGAAAAAGCACAGTGTGGCTTGATTTAATAACCTCAACAAAAATGGCTAATTATTTCAGGAATTATTTTGACTATATGCTTTATACAATAATAATTAATACTTGTTGCAATCACAAAATTGCTGATTCCTAAAGGGACCAATTTCTTTTTACCAAGCATCAAGGGTGATCGTGTGAAGGTTCCTCTGTGTGTATCTTCCAACTTCCCCTCCTTATATCTCTGTGTCCTTCTATTTCATGAACTTGAAGGGCCTCAAAGTGCATTTCTCTATGATGGTTCAGAAAAAAACACAATAAGCTACAAGTTCGCAACAACGTGGCCTTTGTCACGTTGAAAAGAACAACCGTTTGCGAAGAAACTAGTGAATGAGACTTATTATTGTCTGTTTGCCCAGGGTGTCCTCTTTTTTTTAATTATCAGTATTAACCAAACTGATTCCATTTCTCTCTTTTTCTGAGTAGCCTTTTCCCAAGCTGAAAGAAGTTCAAATATATGACCAGAAAACACATTTTGAACAGTTCCTCAACACTTTACCCCCTTACCTTGTATTTAACTTAATTCTATAAATAATTGAATTCTACCTTTGTTGAAAGAAGCTCTGGTTGTTCCTGAAAAGCAAACATGAATTCATCTGAGGAGCTAAATGCTCTGCTCACAGTCATACATTTTTAAACACGGTATAACTGGTTCTGTGTTTGGACTTCTCCAGGCTAGCTATCATCCTCCTGTGGGGGATGAAGGTCATGGCAGTGACCCAGACGATGATGACTTTCCAAATTGTGTGGTTTAATTATTTCTGGCAGCTCATAAAACACAGCAGTAAGTGTTTCAGCCACAGCTTATCAAGTCATTTTACTTTTATTCAGGTCTGAGTGCAGCTAACATACAATGGAGCTGTAAATCCTTTCAAGAAAAGTTTCTATTTCCCAGCAGGAAGAATTGATACTAATTTGCATATTTTTTTCTGCTCATAATAGCATTAAATATTTGGACAGAATCCATCACAATCTAGTGTGTCCGGTTTCTCTCACTCAGTGTGTTTCCAGGCACTCAAAAAGAATTAGTGTAAAGTTTTCCCTATACATTATTTAACCAAAATTGAATATATAAGGCCTAAACTCAAAGAATATCAGAACAGAAAGAAATGAACTGGAGTCTGTATTATCAATGGCGAGCTTTCAGATATGTTCAAACTCGAGCAATCAGTGTCTTTACAGGACTTAAAATCGAAGTCCAAATCAGCATATTGTGTTATCTTCATCTGTTGACAGGTATAATATTTTTATTTACATAGTTATCCATACTTAGGCTGTTACAGCATGTCTCCAGTTTGATGCTGCTTCCTTGATAATATCATTCTGATATCTGAGATGTCACTTTTTTATTTAATTTGGCCATTTTACTCTTTTATTTCCATAAAAAGATCCTTTTTCCACAGTTCAATTTGCACTTTGATCTACAAGAAATGTCATCCAAAGTAAAAATGAGTATTTATCTAGCCAACAACAATTTCCTGAGAAGTTTCTTAACTAAATTGTTAGCTCGACTGTGTTATCTTACGTGCTATGTGGTTATTGTATTATCTTCATTTTACTTAGTTGTTAATTTATTTTCACTGAAAGTAAGGGGATCAGGGGACTAAGAGATCATATTTCTATATATTCATTTGTTTATATAGTTTTTATTTTTATTTTTTTAAGATGGGATGGGGCCTAGAATAGTAACCACTATCCATGTGCACAGCAAATTCATAAAGGTTATGAATACTTTTACTGAGCCAACAAAAGTAAGCTCAATAAAATCACACACATAGCCTCAAAAATTATTCACACCCCCACACCCAGCATCTCAGAACCTAATGAAAGAGCATTAGCACGCCTCAGTAAAACAATAGCCATGGACATAGAGCACCCTCTCAACATCCACTTTCAACTTCTGCCCTCTGGTCGCAGGTACAGAAACACTGAAATGTAGAAGGGCTCGCTTTAACAAGAGCTTTGTACCATCTGCCATCTCCATCCTGAACAAGACAACCCACTGACCAATGGGTTGTAATGGAAAATGCGTGCTCTATAGTTTCCTATGGTTTTTACATGGTTTTACATGAAGTAACTGTTTCCTTAACTGTATGTCTTTCTTGTTGTACATGTCCTTCTTGTTTGGCAGGCTGTGAAAAAGAATTTCTCATTGGAACAATAAAGTTATCTATTATCTATTTATTATGAATTTGAGAGGCCAGTTTAGTGAAACGTGTCGAGATTTTAGTGTTTTGGATCTGATATATCTGACATAGCTCTGCTCTGGTGAAACATCCACATGTTCATATAACAAAGGCAAACAAATGCAATTTGAGTTTACACAGTAATTAGTATTCACCTGTTTTGATGTTTCTAGATAAATCTTAACGGCATGACAGAAAATAATTGAGAACTACTGCTGTGAGCTAACAGCATTACCTGCCGCACCACTGTGCAGCCGTCATATGTTTACACTTTTCTAATATTTAAACATGAATCATGGGCAGCAGAGAGTAAGGAGGAGGTTCTCATGTGGCCCCAAGGTGCAAATTGCCTTCCCCTGTACTCAGTGAGCCAAACTATGAAAGATAAAAACAGTTTTTTTTAATCACAGAGTAGATAATGACTGTATATTTCCTAACAAGGGTGATTAACACTCCATTCAAGGACATCCAAAATCTTTGTAGCTCAACACTTGTGTCGATGCCTGCTTTGACTGGACAATGAAGCATGAGCCCTGAGGAGGATAAGGATGATAAGAAAGTGTCTGTGCCGATGTGTCTGCTCACTATCAAGCATTCATGCCATGTCAGAGTGGGAGTGAATCTCTGTGCTCAGAGCTGTGAAGGCGAGAGCAGCTCTGCACAGAAATCATCCACAGAGACACTCTGGCGATGTAATTAGCACATGAATTATTTCTGTGCAATGACAAGCCTCAGCGCCTCTCGACTTTACTCTTGTCTGATGAATGTCTCTGTGTGTATGGCCTAAATTAGACATCTGCCAAACGCCAGTCCTTTGCAGCCAGACGCCGCGTCCTCGGCTCCAGTAATCAAAAGTGGACGGTAACCTGTGCGTCTCTCTCTCAGCGTGCACTTTAGGTCCACATCGGCAACCTTGACAAGGGTACATCCAAAGTGAGCAGCTTGTTAAGATGCTTATGGCAAAGATTTATTAGCACCAGCACATTTTAAGTGCTGCTCATTTGGGCTGAAGCCTGCTATGAAATGTTACTACACACCTGTTCTTGCAGTTCATTTGCTGGGATAGTAAATAATCACGCTCATATCATCATCATGTACGATGCATTAGAGCTGATGGCTTCATCACATTTCCTATAGGAGGGGGAGTAATGTTATGGTCCTCTTCATTTTATATGTAGTTAAGTGAAGTGGTAACCATACATTAATATCAAAATGGTTCTCTTCTGATGAGGATATTGATCCCCCCATCTCCTTCAGGCTTACACTATTATCCCCTGGATTTAGTCTGTAGAAATGGATTGGGCTTTGCAGATTAGTATTCAGCACATTACACTCCCTCTTCACTGTAATGCTGTTGTGATTCTGTAATGGCTGAGAGCAGAGAGCCTCACAGCTGGGAGTGTGCTGTTTTGTATGTGTGTTTGAATGTGTGCACAGGTATTCACATACATGACTGTGAGCAGTGATCGATGCAAGATGTCGCAAAGTAGTCCACTAGATTAAAAAGATCATTTATAATGTTTAAATGAGCAGCATAATAATTTAAAAGAGAAATTACACCACTTTGCCTTATGGTCACTTTATCTTAAACATAATCTAAAAGAAAATGGTATATTACCTCTCACTTTATACAAAAGACATATCACGGTATTTGCTTTTAATTTATTGCCTTTATCTTTTCTTGAATTTCTATTTATTATGACATGTGCTGCTCACCCTTTAGCCAAAGTCGCCCATGTAATTGAGATCCTGATCTCAGTGGTTAAATCAACGTTAAATATAAAAAATGAAATACTTCTTAGGTGATTTTTTTATACTCTGTTTGTGAGTCCCTGCTTTTCCCACATTGACCGCCTGTTTGTGTTCTATCTACAGCGAATCGCCCCAGTCTTGTCAATCAGTTGGTTTCCACAGCCCTCTCTTAATCCATCCAAGGAGTGTGCCCAATGAGCATAGGAAATATGTTTCCATTCTTTGTCAATCTCCACTAAGAAGATCGAGCTAACACAGGAAAACAAGTTCTCAGAGACTTCTCTTCACTTCAAAATATACCAGAAATGATGTTGAAATAATTCTCCTCCTGTTAGCTTGTGAACTCACAGCTCCCCTTTAGAAGTTAAGGTGCTCTCATGATCTTTATGATGCCATGTTTCAAGCTTCCAGGTCTACACCTCTTGTGGGTGAGGCTATGTACTGTCTGTTGGAGTATAGTCGTGGACAACTACGTGGAAATTCTGGGTTATTTGCTGTGGGAAGTGAGTCTAGAGTCTCTCTGAGGGTAAAATGGCCTGCAATAGACAAGTGAATCTGTTTAGGATCTGCAGTGTTGCAGGGTAATCAGACCATTGTGGTAAAGAAGGAGTATAGCTGTCAATATTCCGCTTTACCTCTCTCCAACCCTTACCTATGGTCATGAGTTCTGGCTAATGACCGAAAGATAAAGACAATCAAATTAAGTTTTCTCAGGAGAGTACTTGGACTTGACCTTTGAGATAGGGCAAGGAGCATGGATATCCAGAGATATCGCCAAGTAGAGCTAATGCTCCATTTTATCAAGAGAATTTGGTTGAGGTGGTTCAGGCATCTGTTGATGCCTCTTGATCACCACCCTATGGAGGTCTTCAGGGCATGCAAAATCAGCACAATACTGGTTTGTGTTTGATTCCACAGCATTTTTGAATAGGTCTAGAAGGCCTTAATTAATGCATTTGTGCGCCAAGACTGTTCATTTATAAATTTCCCCAAAATAAAGTCAATATAGAGAATTTGTGGGCTACCGTAGATGGAAGAACCTTAAAGCACAGTGCTGAAAGACAAAGCTATATCCACTTCTACAGGCATGCCAAAATCCAGTAACTGAGTATATCTTTAGGCAATACATTCCAAAACTCTTAAAAGATGCGTGGTCTAAAATCTTCGAATTAAATCTAGGAATAGAGAGATGCTTTAGCAAATTTCTTGGAAAATTAGGAGAATCTGGCAAGGACTTCCATCTCTCACTAGTTTCTCCCACTTTTTAAACTTCCTGAATGTTAGAAAGTGCCGCCTTTACTATGAGGAATTACTTCATATTTGCTGAATTTTTGGTAATAAGGGACAAAAGTTAACTTTTTGTGGCAATAACAGTAACAGCAGAAGTCTTTTAGAATAACATTACCTACCACTGACTGCCTGTGAGTGCCTGAGTCTACATTTTCCCCTTTCTTTCGGTGTTGGATTCAGTTTCCTCTCTGTTCTTCTTATTTCCACACTTGCAAGACATTGATATGCTTGGCTGCTTTTACCCTTTCCCCTGTCTGTGATTGGAATAAAATGAGGCTCCTGCACATCGTCGAGAAATTTCTCTCTTGCCAGGGTCATTAAGTCCTCAAGATGCTGCTTTTTCGGAGAGCTATTTGTTAACCCCACTCCACAAAATTATTCCCGTCGGTGAGGGAGTGCACCCAAAGATCTAGTTTAATGGCCCAGCTGCCGTCTATAAATGTCTGCCTGTTTTTATTTCTGGCGAATATTTGATCTCGAGAATCTTCTGTAGTGTTAGACCAGAGGAGTTCTCCACTTCTGGTGCAAACTCTCTGCTGACGCTTATAGAGCCCTTTCAACAGAGCATCTAAAGCTCATGCGCACGCACACTCAAATCTGTTATTTTAATGCTGTGTGTAATGTGGAAAAAGCCTGCTTTGTGTGATTCTAATATCTTAAAAGCACCACGGTGAGGGGAAAATGAGATGTAATTGCAAAGTGTTCAGTTTGAATAATATGAAGTGTTTTCCCTGACATTCAGATTAATGATGAGAGTGAGACTGCATGTAATATTTTGTTTTGGGAGCTGTCTGAATCACCTTTTCTCGAGCAGAAAATTGCCGATCGTGATGTTGAAGAGTTGGTGTTGTTATTAGGATGTCATCCAGTTTGTGTCAAAGGGATGAAGGAGATAATACTCTTCAATGTGTGTGTTTCTGTGGAGAGTGCGCCTGTCCACATCAGCTTCACCACCTAATGTTTGTTTATATGCTTCTGCCATTGTATGAGCTGTCAGAGTTGTGGTACCTTGTATAGAGGTTTCATGCTAGCTTCTCTATGAAAAGGGAGGCCAACTTGTTTCCAGCAGTTGTCCCATAGATCAATATGTACCTGGGTTATTTAATTAAAGGTTTATTTTTACAGCTCAGGGCTTTTTTAGTATTTTTTTATTAACATTTTGTTAACATTTTAAACTTTCAATACAACACACAATACCCCTCCCCATGACCAGACAGTGCTGCAAAACAAAAATATACAGAATGTACACAACACCGCATTTATGTTATCATATCTTGAAAGAAGAAACACAAAAGGGGGAAGAACATAACAACAATACCAATATTAGAAATGATAGATAAATAAATGTACAAAACTCAAAATACAACACCCCCCCCAAAAAACTAGTAAAAAAAGTTAAAGGAAAAACATTGTCAAGGCAAACTTTATTTTAATAATAAACCAGTATACATATTATACACATACATTCACACAAACATATACCCTCGACCATGGAAAAAAAAAATCAATCAATCAATCAAAATAAAACAAAATAATAAAAAGGTTAATTATAGTAAAAAAATTAAAATAATATCAAATGAAAATTAATGTATACTGTAAACACACACACACACACATTTACTATTTTAGTATTTTAGTGGTATTCTACGGTGGCCTATGAGAGAAAATGTAAGAACTGTTAATTGCGCTGCTGTCTTGTCCAGGACACTCTTGAAAAAGAGATTTTTAATCTCAATGAGATTTTTTTCCTGGTTAAATAATGATTAAATAAAAAATGGCCTACAACGGCTCAATGCAGTTCTATAAGAGGAAACCTCTCGCAAGAGCAAGCACGTGCAGCAAATTAGAAACAAAACAAAGCCCAAAATAATCCTAATCACAAGACACCTGCAGAAACACAGCATAAGCAAGTACAACAGAGGTGCCTCAGGCCAGGAGAAGGGTCTGGAGGTGGGAAAGTGAGGAGGAGAGACAGACAAGAGAGACTGTGGTCTTGCCACCCGCTTCTAAATTTGAAGTGCTCCTGTATTTAAAACTTTATGGTAAATGCTTGGGGCCGAGTGAGAGGGGAGTGACAAGAAGGCTGAGCAGCTTCCTGTTCCTTTTTTCCTTTTACCATCAAAACTGTGAAATATAGGAGCGCTGCCTGAAAGTTGGCTTGAAGATGCCTCTTTCTCCAGCATAAATGAACAGAATATGTAATAACATTGTGTCAAATAAATGTCCCAAGCGCTCTCCCTGTTCCAGACCTCTCTCCTAGCCTGGAGCGCTTCTGGTCATGCTGTTTCTTCTCTTGCGGTCTTGGGTCTGAATTGTTGTGGGCTTTGTTTTGTTTCTAACTTGCTGTGCATTTCTGCTTTTGCAGTTGGTTTCTTTTTATTGAACTGCATCAAGCCATTGTAGGCGGTTAGCCCTCATCGGCCATATTTTTTTAAGTGACTGCTCAGTATTTTTGAAGTGGAGCTGAACAAAGTTTATTTGAGTAGGAAAATCCATTTTACCTGACAGCAGATGGGCTGTTAAAGGTGCTCTGAGGAGAATCTATTTCCGGCGACATAAAGACTCTGCTACCCATGAGCACGCGCGGCGACTGTTGTAAAGACGTGACCCAAGCCAAAGCGTGTGTTTGTTGTGATGCTAATGAATGCAGCTCGGATCTTCCTCAGAACTCTGCACTGCTTTACAACTTTTTTCAACAACTTAAGGGATGCAAAGCTACGAGGTAATGTATCTCTTTCTAGTTATGTAGCGGTAGTTTTTGATGTGTGACAACAAGCAATTTTTGGAAAACTTAGTATCGTAGTTTTGTAGCCGGCTATATATCGCTACTTACAGCCCGGTGCTCTAAGACGTGTCCGAATAATATGAATTTGCTCTAGTTTTAATTGTCTTGTTCCCGAAGTTGAGTATCCAGGCCAGTCCAGCCCTGTCCGACCCGACCGCGAAGCTAAGGAACAGCATTTGTAGATAACCTATTTTGATGCTGTTAAGGTCATCTTAAAGTGTGTATTTCGATCAGGCATATATCTACAAGTAATACTTTTTTGTAATTACTGAGAAACTCATCATAGCATCTTTAAGTGTATTGAAAAAGTCGGTTTGGGAAAAAATAGAAGGTGTTTTAGAAAAGGCAGATGAGCAAGGTGATTAGACGATCATTCTGCCAATTGGATTAATTAAGCGCCAACAGGTCATGCAGCAGGTGGTACTGTGATGGTGTAATGGACAGAACATGCACCACTTATAAAACTTCAGGCAAAACATTTCATATTAAGAAGTTTGCAGCATTGTTGGGTTTTTCATTCAGTAAAGAAATATGGTCACTATCTGATAAAACTGCTACTGAAGCTGTTAGCATCTATGCTAATCTCTGAGCAAGTAGTCAGTTTTGTCTGTTGTCTCGCTTGTGTTTCCTACTTCTTCCTGTTCCAAAGGGGGGAACCACTATATTCTGATTTATTAGATCCTCAGTGTTGATGTGGTCTGAACTCATATTTCACCCTGTAAGAACTGAAGAATGCTTTTGCACCAATGCCATTTGACTCTTTACTTGTATTAATACTCATAAATCTAACATTATTGACTTATAGGTTTGAAAAAGTGAAACAATTCCTCCCTGCCCACAGCATAGATTTAAAGAACTTTCTTGTTGTGCTTGTTCTCCTTGCTGTAATGAACACTGATTCAGAGGAACACACAAAGCAGAGCCAATAAATATACATATGTAAGGCAGTTACGCACAAGCCCACAGTACTGCAACTCACATGCCTGCATTGGTCTGCGGGATGTTGCATCATAAAATTCAATACGACAATGAGGTTTTTGCAGCCCCGCGGCCCACACTCCAGATTTGTATACGCTTAAAGTATGCATCAGTATCAGACCTTGTAACCTTAAAATCCAATGCGAATCACATTTCCATACTTTGCAAGAGCGAGACAAAGATAATAGCTATAAATAACTGAGTGTAGCTTTAACCTTCATTCTACCCTCGTTTCTCAAGCAGTTGCTGTAAACACTGTCTCTTCCCGGCTCTTTTTCTGTCATCAAAAGTAAGGCAAGATAGTATTTAGCTCTGACTTTGCTTCTTTTCATTCCCTTGCAGCAATTTATCGCGAATAAGACTGAGAGAAGTTGAATGTGCTGTCTAGAATGAGTGAAAAATGAGACCTGCTATTATAATCAAGGTTAAATGTATACCATATTGTGAGGTAGTGATTTATTTTTGCTGTTTAGGTGAATTAATTTAATATTTCATTATTTGATTTCAGCTCTTGGGGTTACATTTTGATTATAAGAATTTTTAACAAAAGAGTTACAGTTCATGTTGCTTGTTTGTCATAAATGTGTTTATTTCAAGATGTACTCAAATCAGCTGTGCAGAAAGAGGCTCCATGAGGGTTCAATTCATTTTTATTTAAAACCTAATATTAGATAGTGTATGGGCCTGCCTATGCTGCTATCTAGTCTTACGAGGCTATACTTCTATAAAAAAACACCTTTCAAAAAGTTATTTATTACAACTATTTCTGCCCTAATGTAATATCAGTTGCTGTTGTATTTCATACTGGAAAGCCTGATTAGTCACCTTTTCATCGAGGTACAATAAGTGAATAATTGTACATTTGTGGGATGAGAAACACAGCAAAATAGTTTGTAGCACCCAAAAAATGTGCCAAACTCCCCTGCAACTGGAGGATGGTATTCTGGTATGCTGTGGCTGTTTTATTTGGTGTCAGCCCAAATACTTTTTTCAAACTTGGACCAAGTTTGATGAGACTTGGGAAGTCAGAGGTAGACTGCTACATAAGTGGGCATCTCAAGAAGGCAACACCCTAAAAGGACCGGTTCCTCACCCTCGCTTCTCAGGAGAACTCTAAGCTTTCCAGATGGAGAGGGGATTTGGCACAGTTTCTTAAAGCAAATTGCAGAAAAAACCCTAGTTTATAAGTACATTTGATACATTTTATTCCTTAAAGTGTATTAAGTGATGCATAAAGCGGTGTGTTACTGAAACAGATACAGCCTATTGACTACATAGTTAGAAGAGTGATATTTTCAATGTTTTCATGAAGATTTTGTCATTTTCTCTCCTTATTTACTTTTTAAAACATTTTTTAGTTGAAGCGCAGGCCTTAAATAAGGAGTAGGAGGGCCCCATGTGACCCCCAATGCTGTCAAGTTGACTTTCTCTGCTCTGATCTGTAACACCAGGTCTCATCTTATGGCAGGATTTGTGATGTAAAGAGTTGCATACAATGTTTAACTTTTACTTGATAAAGTCCGTGTCTAGATCTTTAGTGTTTGGGACATAGGGGTTATATATCTTGCCACCATCAGTTGGTCAGGTTGTGAGAGGAAATCACAAGCACTACATCACTAAAATGAAAAATTCTGATATAGTAATGATGATGTGCCGTTTGTGGTGGATACAAGAGTAAATCTTATGCATGAACCATGAGCCCATGTGAGCATACCCGTGCAATCATTCTTGTTCCAGTTGGACTTAGTCACAGGGCTTCTTCTGGACCTTTCATCAGAGCTCTTTAATTTCATTAAGCCCTCAAACTGCTGTCATGTGTCGTAGTAAAATGGGTACTGCACACACACTTTCTCACAGCAGAGGGGTGAGTCCAGATCAGTGGCGATTGCTCTAAGACTGCAAGGGAAGCTCAGCTTTCCCTAAAATGTCCCCAAAAAAGTGGTGATATGTACTGCTGTGTGTACATTTCATTGACTAAATGTGCTCTAGAATACCTTCATCTTTTGTTCAGAGTCAGCTACTTATCACAGGTAACTGGCGCGACTTCCTTCTCATTCATCCCCGCAGCGTCTCAGCGCTTTAACACAGTCGGACGCTGAGCGTCTTCTGACTTCGATGGGGAAGCGTAGAGTGGGTTGTTCCACTGTGGAAACTGGACGGTCATGGGATAAACGCTGGCTTTGTCCTGCCCATCGGATGCTCAGCGTCTCTGGGGGTCTATGAGGCAGTGGGCTGGCCTGGACGCTCGGCTTCTGCATGATGATTGGATGATCTGTCCGAGGCCGAATCCCTTTTTGATTGACAGTGAAATGAGCCAATCAGCGATCTTGAAGTATAACCCTCCACCAGAGCATCTTCTAAGTTTTACATTCAGTTGTTCTGGAGAGGAGCTTCTCCTGTTTAAAGCGGCTCAGGTCTTACACCCGCAACACAATGGACCGAGGCCGTTTAAGCAGTCTAGCTGTGCTGGCCATTGAGAGAACACTGGTAAAATCCCTGGAATAGACACCTAGTTGGTACGACAGGGTCACAGATCATTTTCTTGAAAAGGAACGAAGGGTAGAATTTACATTTAAATAAATAAACAAATTTATGATGTAGGCCGGAAAAAAACGAGCTTCCCCTCCTTGACTGACCAGCAGCCGCCACTGGTCCAGATCTTTAAAGCAACTAGCCAAATTTATTATAATACAGAGGGAGTTAGATTTATATGGGTTTATTCTCCAGTGACCACTAGCTGATCTCACTTCAGCACTCTGACCTGATCTAATGAGGGGGAGCTGCTGGTGAAAGGATATGTTGCCCTTCGTTGCATAACTCAGTAGATCTTAACACAGGAGCTTTGTTGTAGAAAAGTGAAATGTTGTAAAGAATCTTACTGTCTTATATTGTTGAGCTAACTGAGTTTTTTTGAATAGATATAACCTATAAGTGGGTCAATTACAAGTCATTTGGTGACACCATGTAATGTTATGTACCTGCTAGTGTCTGGATATCTCCCCCCAGGGACAAAGTTCACAAGTTCCTTTATTGGCACTCGTATTTATGAGTGTCATTGGCCGCAAACCCCACCTCAAGTAATCATTATGCGAATATATTTCTCTCAAATAGCCAAAAATCGATGAAATGTTAATAATACAACTTTAATTGCCTGCAGTCTGTCAAAAGACTAGTACTCAGAGAAGCCCACCATAAATGACAATCATCCTGCAGGATATGATTCACATGTGTAATAAGTACCTTTGTCACCTGACAGGCTGAATAGAAAAGCCAATTAGGAGTAAATTCACTGTGGACCGAGTGTTTCTGCACACTGACAGGTAGGGAGGGAACTTTTCCAGAGCACAGCAAGACATCCGTCAAACAGGATCTAACTGACAGTGTACGTAAAGCTGGCACAGGATGGTGTCTGACAGAACTTTAGTATGTGTAAGCTCACAAGTGTCCACACGTGCAGACTCCTCAAGTTCAACGACTGGATATGTTTAACTGAGCCAAGTGAGGCTTTGTCACTCTTTATTGGAGGCAGCAACAAGAAGAACCAGCTTCACAGTGGTTTCTTTTCTTCTGCAGACAAAAACAAGTGATGCAAAGTAGAAGAATCAGTGATCTGGGAATGCCTTTCTTTTGAGAGGAGAGAGACTTTTCATTAAGTTGTTTGAATGTGGGATAATCATGTAATAAAATGCGTTCTCAGAGAATCCAACCCTTCAGAAACTCTTCTTTCTGTCATCGCGTAAGAGGCTTAAGCCAGCTTCATGACGCTAACTTCCTATCATTTTAATAGACTGCCAGACACTGACTTCTGTATCATTTTAATAGGCTGCCAATCAAACCAGGGAACAGGGAGTGAATGGGAACAGAGTGAAATCCAGTGTCAGTCACCAGGCATCGCCGCTGCAGATTATTAACATCTTTGGTCTCGGTGTCGCTTCGCTTCAGACTCTTGTTTTTTATTTATGGCGCATCCAGTCCTTAAAACATCCAACAGGTGTTACTTTGTAAGTCTTTCTTCCCTGTTTCAACAACTGTGAACTTCCTCTGAACCTTTAGAAACAGAGCATGACACAACAAGCTCTTTCTACTTCAGCTTGTTAGGAGCAAGAGGAGGGCATCTCTAGTGGTGTGTGGAGGTGGGAAGGGTGTTAGTGAGAGCTCTGACAGTCGTGTAGTTCGCCGCAGTTAAAACCGGGGACTGTCAAGGACAAGAAGGCACCAGTGGAGCTGGGTCATCGCAATTATCGGGGCTGCTTTAGCAACCATACTATATAGCCTTTGAAATTGGTGTTTGATCCATTATAAACTTGCGTCACACAATGTTTCTGCCTTCATGACGTCTGAAGAAAATCAGTTTGAAGCCATGGTGTGCAGGGAGCCAACTATTCTGAAATTTAGCATGTATGAAACAAGAAGTAAGGCAAGGGGCTGGGTTATGTCATCTTAAGCTTTGTCAAGGATGAGTGCAGCTCTTAAAGAGGTTTAATTTTTCATTACATCAGGTTTATATTTACATACAATATTTAGGAGATTTTGTCATACATACTTATACATATGTACCGTACACTTGACAGTCTTTACATTTTCTATGACATTATTCTTTGTTTTAGTTTTTTATTTATATCTTTTCTATTAATTCTTACATCGGATCTGGTTAGAGGCCAATTCATTTACCTCTGTATATATGAATACTACATGAACACAGAACTAATTTAATTACATCAACTGCATCAAGATACTTAGTTGTGCGTATTAACACAGTCCCAATACCAATACTACAGTTGTCTACAGAACAATATCTTTCCAGAGATACACAAGCATCTATATACCTTTCCACACATGCTGAGCGGCCATCCCAAACCCAACAAGTGTATTAAAGTACAATACCAATTAATAAAAACTAAACTGAAATAAAGTGAAATACTTGAAATAAAATCAGATATTTATTTTTGATGATTGCTGGAGTATGTTCACAATCACTAATGTTCTAATATAGAGTACCTCTGATAGTATTGCATTCTGTATCCTGTTTCCCACCCATTCAAGGCCCCTTTCAGATTGGTTCACGGTTCAGCATGGTAATTTTTCAGTTCAGCATTGTTTGGCGCCATATTGTCAATAACTCTGCATTCATTGTACTGTATCTCCTCTGCTTTGGGCTTGCTAATGCTAGTTCAAGAAGCTAATAGTGCTGACAAAACAATGGCAGGATGTCACTCTGGTAGATCTGTTCAGTCAGGGCTGGAAGAATGAAGCCTTTTAGGCAGCTGCTGGTGCCATAAACATGGAAAGATCTAGCAGTCCTGTTGCTGGGGCTGGGTAAAACATTAAATGCAATTTTAATTACAGTTACTGCCTTTCACAATTATGAATATTCATAAATCGAGATTGACAGATTAGCATATGCCTTTGTCTGGTTCCGCTATTTTAGCGTTATATGGAGGTACTTATATTTTTCTTGTCTATTGATTTCCCACTTTTTAATGTTCAAAATGTTGAAAGCAAAAGCATTCAAAAATAGCTTGTGGTCTGTGTTTTAAGACCAGTAAGTAGTCATGTTTTATTTTAGTTATCTCAAAATTGATTAAGAAAATCATGACTGTGATGGAGCAGTCCAGCCTCACGCCATGAACCTTTTGTCTTGTTGATTGAAAAACAAATTCAAACAATTCCTGGATCGGTATTCAGGTTTAGATCACCACCAAATCCAATCAGTTTGTCCTTGTGTCATGTCATTATGAAAGATCCCTGAAAATTACATCAAACCTTGTGTGCCGAGATGGACAGACAAATGAATGATAGTCTTTTCAGTTGGGGCTGGAAGAACGAGATCTTTTAGACAGTTGTTGGTACCATAAACATAAAAACATTGAATCTTGTTTATTGAATAATAACTCGAGCATTTTGTTAGATCTGGATTCAGATTTTGACCGCCAAATGTGATGAATTTTGTCCTTGTGTCATTACTAACATTCCCTTATGTGATCAAATTCCATAGAGAAGTTATTGGCTGTAATGAATATGCGGAAAAATCCTGGATTCACCTCCGGGTTCTGTCATCAGTTCCTTTTGCATAGTCCGTTGAGAACTTTTTGAAGTTACCTTGCATTTAGATGGGCGAACGGTCTAACAAACGCCATTGACAGTTGCTAGCAAAATCAACCTTCTTTATAAGGTAAAAATAAAACAAAACACACACATACTGAAAAACAAAAAGAAATATTAGTTACTGTCAATGTTTGAAAAATAAACAAGGTAAACACGCACATCCTATGTAGGGTGCTGGATCCAAACATTTATTTTCATGAAAAGGTATAAGAAAATCTGCATACTAAAAACTAGCTCCCTAGAAAATCTTTCATTTTAAACAGTGACGTTTCAAGCCAAACGGCTCTTCCTCAGACTTTACAGGGTGGTTAGTGAGTGGCCATTTAAATCACGGTAGGTTACTGTCAAGGTTTACCAGAATTAAAATGCTTTATGGTGTCACTAACAGCTTAGAGCACCCATAGTTTGACATCTCACTGGCATCATCAAGTCCAAAATATTTCTGCAGTATCATGGCAATTAAGGTCTGAGCCGCCCTCTGACGTTAATTTTGTGGGTAATTTGCTTGCGTTTCCTGCTGAGTGTGCTGCTGAATGTTGTGTCATGATTTGATGTTGACAGGCAGAGCGCTCCCCTGGGTGCTCGCTAATTTAAAAAGCAGCCATAGAGTAGCAGATGCCAGATTAGTGTCAGAGCCGAGTGACTGATGAGGAGCCTCCTGGTCGCTCCGGTCCCACGCTGGCACTGTTGTACTTACATATGCTTCAGCTTGTGGCCCCTTGGCATGCCATTATGAATGAGCAATTTAGTTCTTTGTGCTCAGCTTTTATTAGCTGAGGGTTAATTAATACTTTGGGACGTTTATGCTGCCACCTCTATTTTTTTATACAGTGAGGTTTACCTGCCTATTTGTGCAGCCCCATCACACTTTGACTCTTTGTGACTCTAATTCAATTAGAGAGGTGGGTAATTGTATTATTTCCATCAAAATGGGCGGTTAGTTCTGCACCACAGCTGCAAATGTATTGGAACCGTGGAGAATGTGGTTTGTGAATGGCACAAGCAATTATGCTATTGATTAACAATTTGTTTTATAGCAGAGGTCGAGAATAAAAAAACAATGGGGGGATTAATAGGCAGAACGAGGGTGCCGGGGAAAGCTTCATTCGCCAGATCTCTGAAGAATCCAGTGTTTCCCTAAGAATTATATTTCAGGAAGTGAGATGGAGGCAACAGAGACATAAGAACATATTTAAACTGATACCACAGGAGTACAAAAAAAGCATTTTTGTCTATTTTCTAGTATGTTTTCTGCAACAATGTATTGGTTTATGAGTAAAATTGTTCTATATTTACTCTTCACATTAATGGGTAACAGGACTCTTTGAACAATATTAACCCTATAACACCAATTGTATCATATTTGATACATACTTTTATAATACCTCTATCTACTCAATATAATCCACAAATTACAAAAAAAAAAAAATACAATCAGATAAATGATAAAAATGTCCCCAAATGGATTATCAGTTGCCAAAAACACCAAATGTATCAAATGAGATATGGAAAATATATATATGTTGAATTTATGGACATTTTGATTTTTGTAGGATTTTAGCAGAAAGTGAAATAAAAATTTAATCTCCAAAAAATTAGAATTTTCCTGGCTATAATCTACGGTCTTGGGCCTTACAGTGTTAAGGATTTACTTTTTATCACCAATCACTTCTTTCTTGCAATCTGATTAATTCATTGCATACATTTTTGTCATTATAAAGTAAATTTGTGTTTCCTAAAGGTTATTGTCTTTTAGTGGTGTTGTTTTGACCCATTTAAAGCTGTGGTCTACGATTTGAAACCGCAGCCTGCCCCCCCTTCCCTCACCTCTCCCCTCCGTGTTCCAAGATCCCGCCCCCAGCTCGTGGCGCCTCATATAAGCCCCCTCGGACTGAGCTACGAGCGACTAGCATAATATATCAACAGCAAACTCAATCAAAAACAGCTCAGCTCAACTGAAAGTATCAAACACGACAGACATCCCCCTTGTAACACACAGCGGTAGCCATTTCAATTGGACCGGCGGCAACGCAGGTCTGGCGCCGCCAGAGCGGAGCCGATTGTGGGGGAGGATTTATCTTTCTAGGCCTGTCCTCCACAGCCCAGCTTACAGTGCTAACGATTAGCGGCTAACAGGCTAGCCCGCTCCGCTACAAGTCATTAGCCAGGCCAGGCACAGACTAACCAGAGTTATTCAGCATCTCCCACTGTAGTAAACAAAGCCATTACCTGATCAACCAGGGGCGAAACGGCCGATGCTGAAGGTCTGACGGCCGGCTGAGGCCATTCGTTAGCCGTTAGCCCGCTAACAGGCCTCGAACCGCGGGCAGAGCTCCATTGGGCCCCGCGGGAGAGGGAAGCGGCTTCCCGGTTTCGGCGCTAGGCTTTTCCGGCTCCATGATAGTTCAGTAGCTTACGCTGCTAGCTGCTCACTGGAGGTAGAGGGGAGGAGATGGGACCATGGGCATGACGCTGCGTAGTGAGGGAGACAGGGGATTGAATGGACTCACGGACCAACTCACGGACCAATTGAACCTTACAGGCTTCTAGGCTTGATTGGTCAGCTAGTATGCAGCTTTTCAGCGGATATACTGAATGGATTTTTTTTCGATCTTTTTGGTCTTTATACTGTGTAGATAGGACCATAGGACCATAACAGCCTTATAAACGGTGTTATTATAATGTGCAAAGCTTCCAAATTGTAGACCATAGCTTTAATTTAAAGATAAATACAATAGAATTAGTTAATATGAAATTCGTTCTTGGAAAATAAGTTTGCATTATGTATGGAGCTGATTTAGAATAAGCAATACTGTTTGCATCTGGGTTTTTAAACCTCTGATTAAAGCTATTTCTTCTTCCTTCTCCTAAATTATAAATATATGGAATTGTTATAATTAGAGTATCCTACTATTTGTAAAAAGATGGCCATCTGGCAGTGAAGGAAGAAAAAAAAAGGCATATGCCAAAGGCTATAAGCTGAAGTAAGTACAAAAGAACAGTTACTAAATTGACAATGAAATGTCCTTCTTGCTTTAAGAGAGGGCCCACAGTAACTAAAGTCCCCTCCTCCAGACTTGATCTGAGGTACAGACAAAGATCCTTTAGCTTATGATCTGTGGGATCATTAATAATTGTACACATTATCAATGATAATACATATTTATATGTAGTAAACTGAGAGTGACATTTAGAGAAATGTTGAAAAATCTAAACTTAAGTGACATGCACAGTGGAAATTATTAAAAAATTCAAACTACCATTTTCAGACACTATTAATCAAACAAATTAAGAGTAAATAACAAAAAAGGTTGCAACTTTATTGACACTGTCATTTTCCTCATTTTGTCTTTGTCCATGAAAATCAACCTCTGGTTAAATCTGGTTCATATATGTATTTTTTATGACTGTTAGGGTATGTTTATTATCACAAATTTTCAAAAACTTCATTGTTTTTTATGGACAGAGTAGCCCTGCTACGGCTGTACCCTCACTTTGCTTCAGATGCTCTATTAGAGCTTCTGTATATTTGAGGCCCGATCCCCCATAGGCCCAGCCTGCCCTGATTAGTTGACAAGTCAGCTCTGTGATAATTGGTCAGTCTAGCATTGCTCAGTGCCATGTTGTCAACAACTCTGCATTCATCTGTATCTCTGGACTTAATCTACCAATAAAACATTAGTAGGACATCATATTGGTGGGTGTGTTTGGTGGAGGGATCTCGAACATTTCAAGCAGTAAGTGATACAGAAGACTTTTTGACTTGTGCATCCAAGTACTCATATCATGCTAAAGAAGATACATAAAGTATACATTTACAAAAATTCCAATATGGGCTGTTTAATGCATCCAGATTTTGTAGAGAGATGAAAACGAGATATCTTTGCCTATTAAGAACTACAATACACAGAGGAGATGAAAAACATAATTTTCACATTTCTTATTGGACATTTTTAAAATATTTGAAATAAAAAAAAAATTTTCAAGTTCTTATGAATTTGTAACCTGTTAAACTCAAATTTGTGTTGATTAAATTTTAAAATTATAAAGTAAAATATTACAAATTTTGTTCCTGATAATTACAGAATCTCAATTTATTTCTGCACCAAGGAGCCTAACTTTTCGCTAGTCAGTTTTTCTTAGTGTAAACAGGAAATCTCAGAAAGTTAAAGGGTTTTGATGAAGGTTTCAGGGAATGTTGGTCATGGCAAAAAGGAAGGAGTGATCAGACTTTGGTGGTGATTATAATATTGATGCTGATCCAATGATTTTTTTTAAGGATTTAGTTGTTAACTTTATGTCATTTGTCCACATTTTCACTAATAAGTCAAGACGTTCTTGACAGATTTTCATGATATTTTCAGGAAATGTCGACGTTGCCAGTGATTTGAATCTAAATGGGAATCTGGGATTTTTTTAAGTACTTGTTAAAAGTGCAAGCTTGGGCAGTTTTCCACATTGTTAACGTTAACTCAGTAGTTTCACAATGCACCGAATGCCTTCGTGGAGAGTTGTTCTTTTGGAGCACTTCTAGTTTCTTTATTTGTCAGAGTGGCCCTTTCGCCTCATTTTATGAATTCATTTACTCTTCTCTCTTTCTCTCCTTGTACCATCCATAAGCATGCAAGAAGTGCAGCAAAGGGGGGTCACACTTCTTAATTGATCTGTATGTTAACTGCATATATGAAAGAGAAGATGCTGACAAAAATACATAAATAACACCTTGAATAATAGAAAGCCATTAATGCACCTTATCAACTCACTCTACAAAACCCTATGTGTGAGATAACAGCTATATAACAGAAGTAAAAAATACCTTGTAAGGTGTTAAACATTGTCTGAAAATTGTTTCAAACCTGTTAATATCATGGAATGCATCTGATACCAGATGAAGACACTTTAATGCAAAGGGAGGCTGCTAGAAACCAAGAAACACGCTGTGACAACTTCTTACCTGGGTGTCTATTTCTGGCCTCTCCCCAGGAGCTACATTTTCACTCTGTTCCTGTCTTTTTCTGTCCTCTGTGTTCTGAAAACAGACTAGAGGAGCTGGCTGTAATCCACGTCCCCGTTCAGTGTCATGACTCAAGGGCAGGAGGGTGCTTGCAGTCTGCTGTGGATTGATTGACTATGGAGCGTAGGACAGCCCAAAGAGACAAGGCACCCAAAAAAATGCCTACAAGATCACAATGACAAACTTTTTCAAGATCATGTCACTCTTTATTTCCGCAGAAAAATGACACAACTGAGTGACACAGCAGCTGCTAGACGAGAGCACCGCAGGTTGTTATGCCTGCTGTGATCCTGTGCCTTAGAGACATGCACAAAGATGTACTTCTTGCTCACTAGTTGCGTTGCTATTGCCTTTTTTTGTGTGGCTCCAAAATTATACGGTGAGCACACAAAAATATTCAGGTCTCTTTTTACATAGTGTAATGAGGGGAATTCAGGTGGAGGCCGTTATCCGCTTTAAGCGTATATACGTGGGATAATTGTCAAATATCTGACATATTTTCTTAGAAAGTGCTCTCCCCTCAAGATAACGTGTATGCTTGGTTAAATTTTCCATTTGTGATAGAATAAGGGTAAATATATGCATTTAGCTTAACAAGTCTTAAACTCTGAACTGTCAGCTTATGTCATAACTTGTTCTTTTTTCTAGCATTGGCACGAACAGTAAAGTAATTTCAGCCCCACACATTAAAAAAAAGACATGAAATTGAAGCCAAATAATGAAGGACTGAGCAGTATGTTATAGCTTTAAGCACACTTGTCAACAACAACCTTCTGCTGATAATTTAGCTCCTGTGCGGAGGGAAACAGCCAAGAGTCTGAACTGCTGTTAAAACATAAGAGCATTTTCAGTTCACTGGGCAGCTTAAACACTACAAGTTTGTGACATTTTATTTTAGGTTGCTGTTCTGCTACATTGTATATAATCAGCTCTAGCCTCAATAAAAACAGCAGACAGAAAATAAACTCAGGGTCGTGATTCAGGAAAGGAAATTAATTCTTTAGATACCAAAATGATTATTTTATGAAAGGCACAATGTTCAGCGGTTGTATTAACATAAGTTACTGTTTCTTTTATAGAGAAGGAAACATTACATTTTCACTTTGAAATTAAAGTTAATCAGTGTATCTAACACAGGTCAAGTTTGATTACTAAGAGACTTTTTTCAGTGCGTGAGGGCCGCATTGTTACATACTGTCAGGCACTCTCTGTGAGAAAGAGAATATACACATGAACAAAAACTAGCAAATGTAAATCTTAAAAAAGGGATTCTATCGGCTTTAATAAACTTTAGCACAAACACAATGTAAAATTGATGATTTGATGAGCATGGCACATAACTAAACCCAAACTAAGCTGTTTGTAATGGAGTAAAAGAATGAATGTTTATCACTTTTTGAAGTATAATGTACCTTTACCACTGTTTCCAAATGCAGTTTTTTACTTATACAAAAGTATATTGTACTTTAATGCCTCACAAGTGATATTAGGCAAAACAGGGATAGCAGAGTAAGTTCTTTAATGACTTAATAAAAACAAAGCATGTATTAGCAATCTAAGGTGGGCAGAACTATTGTATTACCTATCCTTATATGTGCATTATGTAGTACTGGTTACTCATGATGACTCATATTTAGCAGTTGTTGTGTTTTTTTCATTTTTCCTGCTTGTTTTTTGTTTTGGTTTTTTTGAGGGGGGGAGGGGGGATGATTGGTGGGCCACATTAACTAAGGTGAAGGGCTGCATGTGGAACCCAAGCCACCAGTTACCTGCCCCTGATCGAACAGGACAGAATTACAACAATGACAGTAGTGTGTTTACTATATCCACATTGTGCTGCATCATCACTTTTAGCTTTATACAACTCCAGCAACAGATAATGACTCTCTCGCAACAGGTATGAAGAGATGCACCACACTTGATCACAAAATTCAACAAGTAGGTGTCAATCAATGAATCAATCAATCTTTATTTGTATAGCGCCAATTCATAACAAGTGTTATCTCGAGACACTTTACAATAGAGCAAAAGCTCTTCATTTTGTGGATACACATATATGCATAGATACATATATACATATAAAGATACACATATACATATATATATACAAATATATACATCCAACACCCAACATGAATCCAAATAGCCAATCATGAATCCCTCCATCATGGCGGCAAGAAAAACCTTCTGTTAAGCAGCAGGAAATCTTGAATGTGGATCCCAGTCTCATGATGAACAGCAAATCCACACGATGCTGTGTTGGGTGTGTGGGCAAATGAAGGGAGGTAAGAGGAGACAAGTGGACTAAAATAAGAACTAAAGTTCGGGACAGGTTCATGAACACAGACCTGTCATCTGATTAATTAGAGGTTAGCCTCTTGAGATGTTACATCTCGTTTTCAGGAAGGTCCTCATGTCTGAATGGTTGTGGTGATCATTTTATAGGAGTATAAACAATGATATGCTTACTGAAAATAAGAATTTATGGTAGTGACGAACTCATGGATGCCCAGACCACAAGTGCATCCCAACCATATTTGTCTCCATTAAGTATGAATGTGTTAAAGGCCTCTTGAGATGTGACATCTCGTTTTCAGGAAGGTCCTCATGTCTGAATGGTTGTGGTGATCATTTTATAGGAGTATAAACAATGATATGCTTACTGAAAATAAGAATTTATGGTAGTGACGAACTCATGGATGCCCAGACCACAAGTGCATCCCAACCATATTTGTCTCCATTAAGTATGAATGTGTTAAAGGCCTCTTGAGATGTGACATCCCATTTTCAGAGGGACCTCATGCCTAGTGGTGATAAAAAAAAAAAAAATAGATACTGTAGATGTATCGATCATGGATATGGAGATCATGCTAATATCTACATTAACACCTATAATGATAATGGGAATGAAATGTTCCTAATGAAATGGCCAACTATGTGTCATGTCTAGAATTGCAGTTGTATATAGCCTGAGGTCTAGTTTGCTTGGTCTATATGATTATTTAAAAAAAAAAATGCACAAGTGGGAACAAGCAGCATGTGTATCTCAAGCCTTGACCTGTCTCTGTGTTGCTTGGCACCATAGCTGAGGACAGTGACAGATAAAAGCTGTGAAAAAGAGAGTGTGACTGACACAAAGCAACAATTCAAAGACAGAGGACATTGCTGCAGATATTATTCATAACAGACTGTGACATAACATTGAGCTGTGTTGTTATTTGTGTCAAAGTTGTGTCCTGGTAGAAAAACAATGTCAAAGTGTGCTTTATTGATCCTTTGTGGAAGTTGAAACAAGATGTTATAAATTGGAAATATTGTGATTGCTTCTAAGTTGAACCCCTATATTGTAGTTCCATAGTAGCTGCTAATAGCTTACTCATAGCTGCTCACTCTTGCTGATTGTATTTCATGCCTAGTGGTGATAAAAAAAAAAATAGATACTGTAGATGTATCGATCATGGATATGGAGATCATGCTAATATCTACATTAACACCTATAATGATACATGCAAGTTTAATAATTTATTGTTCCCTACAGAGCTTAGTATCAGCAATGATCTGAAACACAGTGAAAAATCCCATGAGCTTTTAGTGGGATTGCATTTGGTGCAATGCTTACTTCAACGTTACCCTTCTCAATACATAATTTCTGCACTACTCTATTGTGGTGTCACTTAAAACCACTTGTTCAAAAATTAGTCACATAACATGGATTTTGATATCTTAATATCTTTGCAACCGAGACTTCTTTAGAAGTGAGCATTGTCTAAGTGAGGCCATAACAGTATGTGTGTTTTCCTTCAGTGTAGTTACGTTCTAGCCCTTTGATAGGTACACTGAACCAAATTTACCCACAATTTTGCTGAAATATTCACGATTTTCATGTAAATTTTGAACAAGCCCGAATGAAAACAATTGCGAGATCCTGTAAATCTTCTCTGAAAAACATCATTGAACATTTGAATTGAGCTGTTAAGGGATTGTGATGACTGCAGCATAGCTGATACAAAAAGAGGAACTGTAAATACTGTATGTTGGGATGTCTGTTTGCAGCACATAATGCAGCATTATTGAGATCCTGGCCTCCACATAAGGACGATTATAACAGAAAATTCTCCTCTGACTTCAGACAAATGCATAGTGCCCTCTCAGCTTTTCTTAAGAATTAATTCTGCACAGAAGATTGGCTTATTATTCAAGTCCGGAAAGGCATCTAAAAGGAGGCAGCTGCACACTTTGTAAGCAGTCTACAATTAGTGTCCAGATGGAAATTTGAGTGCTTGGCCTGACACTTGACTTGGCTGAGAGCTTGAGAGTGAAAAGCCTCAAAAAGGGAAATATGTGGAACTTGACAAGTCATGCTCTGCCAGTTTGGATTTCAATGGAAAATAGTCTATATTCGAGTAAGTTTGTTAGTTATAAGAACAGTCCTTTAACCTTTAGCTTGTTTTTATTTGCAACTTGGAACTTAGTTCTTGGTTCCCATTGGATGCAAACTTTTTGTTTGTTTTGTTTGTTTATTTTTTTTTTTACAATAACCCATATGCCATGTTATTATTATTGTATGTTGTTTAAGGATTTCAAAATTGTCACTTCATATCACAGCAGGTTTAATTGTGGTCACCTTAATCAAAATCATTATACTTAGTGGATTTAAAGCCTGAGTCAGAAATACTATATTTAAAACATATAACTGTATATTTAATCAGATGGGCCAAGCAACAATAAAAGACAATGAAAGCCTGTTACAGTACTTTCTACCTTCATTTTTCTTATCTTTTTGAGCAGATTGCCCAACTTTGTCATTCTTTAAGGCAAAAAACTATTGTTTTCCTTGCGATGAGTAGAATTTTTTTTCAAGCTACGTTTGTTTCAATACGAGAAGCCTTACATACAAAGATAACTAGATATGCACTGCTTACCTAATATATTAGAACATCACCCAATGCAACGTTTATGGTAAGACTGGTCTAACTCTGCAGCACTGGTAATAACCAAAGTCATTTCTTATTACTTATCTGTAATAGTTAATGCACCAGTACATAGATGCTCTTATCGAATAGTATTGTTAATGCTAAAACATATTTACTATTGTTATGCATACACTTTCAAATATAGCATTTTACAAAACAATAGAAACTGAAAACAATATTAATGCACAATATTATTTCTTAATTATGATGCCATAATGTGGATATTTACGGGCACTGCTGAACAGAAAAATCAGTATAGTGGTTCAATGTTATGCTTCATTAATTCTAACTCCCAGAGAAGATCAGTCAAATTTGGGAGCAAAAAGGTAAATTCAGTTTGAAATTCCTCATGTCCCTCCTGTTCAAAATGTATGTCCAATAACAAAAACATTTTCCATTTTTAACAAGCTCATTTTTTTCTCTTTTTTAATTTTCTATTAAAAGTGGGCTAATACATTTGTTAAGCACTCTACATATTGGTGCTGTTAGGCATAAACCTGTTATTGGGAAAATAGCTGCTGCAGACTGAATAGATATTGTCTAAACTACACATTTTTCTGTGCTTTTATTGGCTGAAAACTTGTAAAATCCACTGATCACTATGAGAGGCTATACCAAAACTGTTTTATGATAAAAAAAAATAATAATTAAGTAATAAAAATTAAGATAAGAGGTTTTGACTTGATATATACAGCTATACGGTATATATCTATTTTATCCGTCTATCTATGTATCAGTTTATCTATTTATGTATGTTTACAGCTGCATTATAGGAACACTTCTTGGAAAAACACACAAACACTCCTGGACACAAACAGGTGTGCCTAATAGAATTACACATTATTATTAACATACAAGAAAGATTTAGTCCTAAATGTACTGATTAAAAGAATAGGTCATTCCTGTGTGTGTGTTTTTCTCAAAAATGTTGGTATTCCTGTATTCTGAACAGGCATTTGAGGGGTTAAACTTGAGTGAAAAAATATCTATTTTACTTCTTTATGATCAGGAATGAATTAGGTGAAACAAGTTGGTGCAGTGGAAGTAGAAAATTATAAGAATATGATAATGTTATGATAATTTTCTGATGTGTCCACTTTGGGGCCCTAATGTGCAATGTGTTACTTTTGAAAAAGTCAAAAGAGGATTCAAACGGTGCACATTAAACACACAGCCCGATGTGGGAATCTATTTTTCCTTCTTCAAATGTGCCACAGTCGTGTCCAGCGTAATTCCCAAACTGCCCAGCTTAATTTAGACCTGTGTTTACATCCGAGCACAACAGATCGCCAGTGTTTGAATGAAAATGCCATTCTCCACGGAGATGAATGCCCATCATCCCGAAAACTGCCTCCTGGCCGAGCCCCAAGTGTCGTACATTCCCCACAATGGCCCCTCTGTACACACACACAATTCATTCTCCATTGGTTAGGGGAATTAACTGTGAAGTGCAGTTATGGGGATGTGAGAGGGGAGAGGGATGAGAATGACCCCACATGATTGGACATATTTGTTATGTGGTCACCGAGCTTGTGGATCAAGGAAGGGTGGGTTTAGTGAAGAGGGTAGAGGTCTTTCATTTTCGCTGATAGGAGGTCTTAGACATTGAAAGAATGACCAAAGAGCGAGGAGATCCAGTCAACTTCAATTACGGCCCTCACAGTGTTCCCAGAGGTGCACTATAGTGCCTTAAAGGGGGAATCAATGAGGTGACAAATTGTTGTGGACAGCTACCCTCTTTTATTTGTTGTGTTGTTGTATGTATGCCTGGATGCTTCTCTAAAAATGTATGTGTATATTTGATAGTGTGTGTCTGCTTCTTTGGCAGGCATGTATACAAATGTGCAGCGATCCCCCTTTATGATAATTGAATGCTTTGGTCCATTTGTGTTTTGGTGCTTTATTTTCTGCTAGTGGCTCTAATGGCTCGTTATCTGTCTAAACCTGTTTTTAAACGCTCGCTAATGGCTTTTCACATGCATCACCCCTCTGAAGCCTGGCACCACTGCATTTTTTTTTATTCCCACAATTACAGTGTTGAGGTTGTTTTGTTGTCAAGACCCCTGTCACTTCCATGAATGTCTTATGGCTGAGGGGTGTCAGCTTGTTAAAGTTTGCAGAGATCCATGTGTGGATGAATTAAGTTTTCTTAATGGTGTGACACATCCATTAAACACTGATGAGAAATGACACAATTACTGAGAGCCTCTATTTTTAGTGAGAGTTGGATAAATGTGTCTGTTTGTTGTACTGTGAAGCATAGCAATAAGACCAATGTTTTGAAAAGACTCAGATATAGAGATGTCTAAATATCTGTAACACTTGGACAAGTTTCTAAATAAAAATGATTCACACTGACTTAAGTGAGACATGGTAATAAATAAGAGCAGTATTTCCTCATATTACAAGACACATTAAATGAGAACACTATAATTATAATTTGCATGACATGCTAATTTACCTTTCTTACTGTCATTTCTCTGATCCTCTGAAGAGAAAACATTTTTCTTTTTTATTTAGCTTAAGTCACAACAGGATCTAAAGCAATGCTCATGCCAGCATGATTAAATTCAAATGTCAAAATATAACAGTTTCAGTTGATATATGGATAAAACAGGAGGTAATATACTAAATTAAAGGATAACCACTCTGTTTTGTTTATTGTTTGTAGCTGTTTTGCCAATATTTTGTTTGTTTGTTTTTTTGGTTTGTTAGATCACTAAATTATTGCTATGTTAAATATTTAATTAACTGATGGGAAGGGGTGGGACGAAGTTTACTTCTCCCCTCTCCTTTTCTAATATAGTGTGTGTAACGACTTCATTATATTCCTTTATTTCTGTTTTTGTCTGTCTTTTGAATATATTCAAAATAAAAAAAGGTTAAATTCAATTCAGTTAAGTCAAACCATTGCTTAAATTGATTTTTCAATATTTTTATGTTTGGTTGTATGAGACAATGCCTGTCAGCACTGCACCTTGAAGGAGAATGGCCTAAGATAATGGTTAAGGTACTATTGTGGCATACTGTATTGGAGGCCAGATGTCCTTAAATGATGTTTGAGAGGTTCACAAGTTTATGCTGCCAGGCACAACATGCTCAGATTAGCCTTTACCACGTTAGCAACAGATGCTAGAATTTGATGAATGTTTGTTGAAGAGGACTTTGGTCACCTATGGCCATGCAGTAAGCAAAGATGAAGCTGAAAGAACAGAATAGAATAGAATAGAATAGAATAGAACTTTATTTGTCATTGCAACAAGTACAACGAAATTGCAAAAGCCCTTCAGTCAGTGCAAAACAGTGTGGGACAAATACGATAAGTACAGTGCAACCATAAGTGAAGTAAATTAAGATAAAAAAAAATAATAATAATAATAATAAGATAAAAATATAATTAAAATAATAAAGGCAAGGTGCAAAATAGAATAACAAAGTATAATACAGTAAGTAATAAGAATAAGGTGCAAGAGGGAATGGAGTGGAATGATACCATAACAAAATAAAGTGCAAAATAGCTGCCATGTTCAGGTGCATTAATGACATGAGGTAATTATTATATCATAATTATTATAACGACATGAGGTAGTGATATTAGCCTTTGTTCAGGATCCTTACTGCTGTTGGGTAGAAACTGTCTCTGAACCGGTTTGTCCTTGCAGTGATTGACTTGTACCGCCTGCCTGATAGTAACAGATTAAACATGGTGTCCAGGATGAGAGGGGTCCTGGGTTATTTTTCCCGCCTTTCGAGGGCAGCGGGGATGGTGCAGTTCTTCCAGTGTGAGGAGAGGGCAGTCGGTGATGTTTCGCGCCGTGTTGACTTTAAAAGACTTTAAAAGTAGAGCAGAAATTTGGTTCATTGGTCAATCTCCAGGCCAGAGCTGCTTGAAGATGTATTCTTTGCCGAATCTTTAAAAAACGTACAAAAAGACTGGAAGTTGGTTCTGTCTTTTTGTTTTCTTTTTTTGCAACATTTGCCCAACAACAGTCCACTGATGTTGAAGGGCACAGTTATTTTGCCTGATTGTATGAGCCATTCTCTGCATCGTAAAATAATACTAAACTCAGAGACTTCCTGGAGGAAAAATGAAGACATTTTTGACCCAGTAGTACAGTCGACCCAACATAGTTTGTTGGCTTGTTTTTGTGTAAAACATACTCAGTAATGAGAAATAACTGCATTGGTAACCTTACTGGGGGTCTTGGGTCATTCCTCTTAAAGAGGCACCACTGCTGGGAGCACTTTGTCAACTATTGTCCAGTATCTCATACAATCTAACTCAAAAAATACTGAAATATCTATTTAATAGACACCCAAGCCATGATGTGAACAGTCAAACACAATGAGACGTGACCTTTTCGGACAAATAGTACCTCTGGGAGAAAGGACTGGGACTTAACAGGGCCAGTTCTCTGATCACAGATGGGGATATCAGAAGGACCTTTATACACCACAAAAGTAAGAAAAGAAGTCATAATTCCACTAACAGGCTCAAAAGTGCCAGAATGGAATGCTTAGAATCACTAATACAATCACACATGTATACATTTCAACTGGGAGGATAAGACCATTTATTATTAAGCCCTTCTCAGCCCACCTGTTTACTTTGGCTAACACTGGTCACAGTAGTTTATTATGATATAACAAACACATCTGTAAGGGTACCATCTTTTCAACCATCCTTTTCATTATGTTCATGCCAACATATCTTGTTTTTACCCAATCTACCATCAGCACAGTTGTTGTTTTAGCATGTTTGACTCATTCTGTCTCACTTTCCCTTTCTGCAGCTTAACAGTCACCCATGAGGCCAAGATATTAATGCAGCACATATTTCTCTTTTTCTTTGTCTCTGCAGGAAAAGAAGAGTATGTCGCAACCTTCAAAGGATCCGAGTTCTTCTGCTACGACTTGTCCTTGAACCCGATTCAAAGCAGCAGTGACGAAATCACGCTGTCATTCAAAACCCTGCAGAGGAACGGACTGATGCTGCACACGGGCAAATCTGCTGATTACGTCAACCTGGCACTGAAAAACGGGGCTGTCTCACTCGTCATTAATTTGGGGTCTGGAGCCTTTGAAGCTCTGGTGGAGCCAGTCAATGGGAAATTTAATGACAATGATTGGCATGATGTCAAAGTAACAAGGAATCTACGTCAGGTAACAGTACAGAGGGTGATGCGGAGACTCAGTAAATGAATCAAAACAAATGCACTTAAATCATTACCATCATACTATATATCATTTTTCCCGACATTGTAATGGGACTGCCAAATTGAATCATGGTGGTGTATGGTGGAGATAAAGCAGAACCACAAGTGAGCAGGGACATCTAGATGTAAATCGAGACCTATATTGAGTTACGGTTCGAGCGTGAAAGAAAAACAAAGCTTTAAAACTGCATCAAAAGCATTATGGGTCGTCAAAATGCTGAGGTATGACATTAACTAGATGGTTTGTGGGATGATATTTGCAGATGGATATATGTAATCTTATAAGAAACCATCCCATCCTAAAGGTCTGTGTATTTAAGCTAAACTGAATTCTGACTGCTCGCTCTTATTGCAGCAGATTCTATATCAGCATTTTCTTTTACGCAGAGGAGGTTATGTTCCTGAAACAAAATAATTTAATCTCAGGCTTCAATTATTTTGTGACAGTGTTCCCTAACTGGGTTTTAAGGTTCAAATTTGTTGTGCTGACTAGAGCTTTAGCTTTTCAAGGATAAAACAGAGCAATACTGATCCACGGTTCACAGACGCTCGGACAAAATACAATGAAAATATATTATTGAGAAAATCACTGATGAAAAAATTGAAGGAATAAGAGAGTGCTTACTTCAAAGTCTAAAATACTTGTTCATTAAAATGCATCATTTTGTACCAAACATATTAAACAGACATATGATTGCGACAATGAGAGGGTTCTTGTAGAGTTTTGTTCCTCTATAAGGAGCAATTCACACAAAGATAAATGTGACTAAGCTAAACAAGTCAACACAGTTATTTTTTCTTGCCTTAAAAATATTAAGGTACTGTACTTGATATAGTTGGAAAGCCTGATTGATCTTTACAGCAAGGTACAGTTTGTAAGGATCATGCATTTGTGGACACAGCTCAAGGTGTGAGTAGCTAACATGACACACCAGATGGTCCATTCAATATATTTAACTAGTCTATCTGGGCAACTGCCCATAGAAAGTGTTTGGGAATGGCAAGAACCTTTCACAAGCATATCCAGCAGGTGATTGGATGATCGTTCCATCAATCACATTCATTAAAAGGCCAATGAGATGCAAATAGGCACTACTGCAGAAGCGTAAGATGCAAAACATAAGCCAATTTATAAAACAAACTCTTTGCACAACTTGTCAAAAGTGGAACGAATATATTCTTGCGATAGAGATATCTAAGTAGGGTTTTGAATTCAAAGATAATTTTGCACGTGCAAAACCTACAACAGGCAGTAATTTGCAACTTTCATGTCCTTGCAGACTTGCATCTGCATTATTAAAAAAAGAAGAGATGACAAGTTAACTCTATGATAGAAGCACAGCACAAGATTGCAAAATTTCACATGTGGTAAATTCCATTTGCAGCCTTTTCTTAACTTCAGAATGGATCAGGTAGTGCCCCATCGCCTGTGGCAGTGCGTCTCATAAACGTGAGAGCAGCCAGGAATCAACAGAATTGATTTCTCCCCGTCTCTAGGAAGAGCAGAAGAATCAGATGGGATGAAAGAGAGATGTTAGGCAGAGCCTCTGGCCGTAAAACATGTGCAGTGCTTCCACCTGCTAGAACAGATTGTAGCAGCAAGAGTGAGGTCAGTGAGTGTTTGGAGCACTGCAAACAGATTCATTACTTCTAATTTGTACCAAGTAAACATATACTTAATGGTGTCAGAAAGCTGCACTTGGGCATGAAAACAGATCTGGTCTGTTGAAGTTGTGACTTCTCCAAAAGGGGAAAGGCCTGATTAGACAACTGTCAATATTTTGTTAGATGATCCCAACAGTGAGTGGCTCAGCATTGTCTTTTGATTTCGGTTACCTTGTAAGGCATGATTCAAGAAGAATTTGTTTTGGCTAAATCTTTGAAATGGTATGAAAACGCTGCAATTTAATTATTCTTTCACATTTATAAATTGATTTTTTGATTTTTATCAATTAACAAAGTCTAAACTAAATCAAGTCCTCGATTCATACACTTTACATTTTTTAATGGATAAATAAACTTAAATTATTCACAGCATCTTTTCTACACTTGCCTTGATCTTTTGCTCAATACCGTGTTATGAAGGCCTTACAAGTCTGCGTCTCTCTAAGATTACTTGCTCTCAGGCAAGCATTCATATCTTCTTATAAAGTATTTGTTAAGTAAAATAGTACGCATCTCATTCACCTCAAAGTGTCAAAAGAATTATCTTGACCCACATAAAATGCCTGATTATTCCTCTAAGACAGATACTGAAGTCTCTTCAACCCATAAGTAGAACATCTCTAGATTTGTCCCTGCTCACTTCTTGGTAAATGTTTGTCCTCACCTCAGTACCGCTGCTGCTTCTTTTGCATAAACAGCAAATTGATTATTGGAAAACGTAAGGATTTGGCCAGCTTGAACATTCATTGCATTCAAATTGCGAGAGAAAAACCATGCATATTGAGTGCATGCTCTGCTGGGGGGGATCCAAATGGTCATCCTCCTCATTCTGTGTCAGGGTCTTCTTTGCTTTGTCTCATTGCAGTAAAGTGATCCTAAAGTTCATCAATAAGACCAAATGGAGGTACAGTATTCAAAGAGCACCAGGATGGATCGGTCTATACCAGTGGTTTTCAAAGGGCAAGGTGGGCCTCCGTTGGTGGAGGAGTAGGGAACTTGTGGAGAGAAATGGCTTTAGAAATAGAAAACAGAAAAGTTTAGCTAGCTCCCGCCATGTGCGTGGACAACTTAACTGTTAATGACACAGAGAGAAGAGACAGATTCTAGCGTGAGTTGAGTCAAGGAGTTGACAATAAATGTTCAGACTTTGAGTTAGGGCATAAATACATCACACAAAAACAGGTGGGTTATTTTATCTAGTCAACCACGGGGTTATGAAATGTTTTACCCATTATGGGTTATTTGTGTGGTATTTGGGTTATTTTTGTGCAACTCAGGCGCTGAGCCAAAATCCATCAACCCAACATACATTGGTTGACTCAGCACCTGGGTTGTTTGTGCTTCGAACGTCATCACCTCATCATGTCGACAGAGTACCCGAGTACCCGTCTGTGAGCCTGAATCAGTGGTGGCAGCCTGATCCCCCAAAGTGAGTCCAAGTCTGCTTCACTTTATAGATTCTGAGTGGCATTGTGAGAGTGTGGCCAAGTGGACAACGTGACCGTTCCGAGTTCCAAGGATCGAGGGTTCGATCCCCGTTCTCTACTCAACTGTTCCTGTGTCTGTTCAATAAAGCTGGTTGTTGTGAACTGCTAAATCTGCGTCGCTTCTGGGTCCTAACTGCCTCCGTGTCAGACCCAGTATTTGGGTAGAGTAAAAAACAAATACGTAGTTGAAACAACCTAGAATTTTAATTAATTTGGCCCAGCATCTGGGGAGAGTATATAACAAATATGTGTGGTTGAATTTACCCAGGTTTGCAGTTAATTTGACCCAGAATTTGGGTAGAATATTTAACTCATCTGTTGGGTTAAAATGGACCAACCCATCTTGCTGGGTCAAATTAACTAATGATGGGCTGGTGCTATAATGACCCAGCGGTTGGGTTATGAAACAGCCCAAATTGGGTTATTTTTAACCCAACAGTTTTTAGTGTGATGGTCCATTCGGGTCAAAAGGATTGTTGAACCTGGTTACAACAACATACTAGCTGATGAAGCCCAGTGTTGAGAAATCATTCAAATTTCTTTGAAGTTACGTTTGCAGTGCAAGTCAAGTGAAGAGAAACGTTTTGCTGGTAGAGTACGATGTTTCCGATGGCACCCTGACTAATTGTAAACAGATGTTAACTCTTTAGTAGCCTGCTCAATTTGGCTGAATGTTGAGAAATCATATCACAACTTCACTCAATGAACGCCACGTAAAGAGGGCGCCATTTTGCTGCATACAGCTGCAGCTGGTCTCAGTATTACTTCATTATGCCTAGAGGACAAAAGACAGAATGGCCCCTGAAGTTATACAAGAGGAAACAGCTGGAGCAGACAGAGATGAACACAGCTTGATGTTTCCCTATTCGTCAGCAGGAGGTGGCCAAAATATCAGTATGTGAATATGGCTTACACTTGGTTATTTCCGCTGTAATACTGCTTTGAACATGGTGTATGTACATGATTTCAGACCTTTTGCTGTCAGCCTCAAGTGGACGCTGAGGTTTTTTGGTTTTCAGCACTTGCTTTCATTCTCAATCACCCTCAGTTTCCACTTCCCTTGGAGGCTCACTCTCCAGCTCTTTGAAAACCCCTGGTCCACACCTTGAAGCAAAGACGAACACATTGCCGAAATACTGATGTTAAAGTTTAAAATGGTCTTGAACTTGTGGGACTTTGTTACAGAGGGTCAAATGATGTGCTTTAGGGCATTCCTCTTTTTGAGCCATTCGATTTCTGTCAATCACAACCTAACACGAGGTCATGGGTGATGGAGTTTTCAGCTCCTGGATGGTACTGTTGCATTCAGAGCATGGTGCAGATACACCGTGAGGAATTGCAGGGAGTCACTGGTTGAGCTCTGGCACCCCTTGTGGAGCTTTCTTGTTATTTCCTTGGTCTGCTTTTTTCTTGTTAAACTTATTTTGCCCTTTTTTCTTCTATGTTACTAACATGCTTTGAAACTAACTAACATCATTCATGGAATGTGCCATTCTACTAACAGTATTGTTTTTAACAATGTACTAACAGTATTGAACCATCATATATTATGATTTGAGTAACAATCGTTATTCTGTTCACAGTTTTTAATTTCCTTTCTCCCCCCTTTTCCACAAAGCACTCAGGCATTGGACACGCTATGGTAAACAAACTACATTGTTCGGTAGATATCATTCTAATTGTTTCTTAGTTTGGGTTTGCCGTGTGTTTCTTTTCTTTCCTTTTTTATTATTATTTTTTTTACTGTAGACGTCATTAACAAAAAAGGGGAAATTGCGGTTGGTACTCTTCTGCTTACTTTTCCAAATCCTCTTTTGATTTTCTTGGGCCATTCATTGGTTTTCACCCTCTTTATTTCACCTTGTCCAATTCTGTTTGATCCACCTTTTTAGGAGCATCATTTCGAGCCTCTTTTGCATCAAGCTGTGGTTAAAAAAATGAGGACCCCCCTCTCTCCTGTCTGGCTGGCTGGCCTGATGCTCTTGGGCTCAGCCAGTTGTATCCCTCCATTCACTTTGCACGGCATGCGATTTGACTCATGTGCTGCAAACGTCACTCTGCCCATTTGTCAACATGATTGTGAGAGTTGAGCTGTGTTTGTCGGGTGGTGCTTCTCTGCAGCTTTCTTTATTTTGACGGTGGTTTCTCGGTGTCCATGAGCTTCTTTTGCATGCATCTGACACTGTTGACTGGAAATACTCATGTTCCATCTTTCTTTTTGTGTGACTGTGAACAAAAAGAAAACACAAATGCATGCATGCTCTTTCTGTCCAATTCCCTCAGTCATTGTCCTTTACTAACTGTGCTTTTTAAGCATGTGCTCCCTATCTAACCCAAAAGCACGACTTGATTTCTTTTGTAGAACTTCCGGACATACTAATATGGACTTACAGTTAAACTAACCAAGATGACAGTCTACTAACACCATTTTTGTGTCTGCTAAATGATTTTAAGTTGCAGTAGGTGCAATACTAACACTGTATGGGCCGATTACTAACTCTCTAACCAGAATAGCACTCACATGGAAGGCTTGCCGTCTTCTAACTAATCAAACTGGTCAAAATAATCGTTAAAAAACAAGAAAAAAGACAATAAAACAGACATGAAAATGGGTTTCAGAGAAAAATACAAGCAAGGAAGACATAGAGAAGAAGCAAGAAAGGTAATAATGTGCTGAATAGGCCGTCTGAGTATAGCATGTCCTGTCCCTGTGCTTTCTTGTCTAGGTCACAATATCCGTGGATGGGATCCTGACCACGACAGGATACACACAAGAGGACTACACCATGCTAGGCTCGGATGACTTCTTCTATGTCGGAGGGAGTCCTAGCACGGCCGATCTGCCCGGATCTCCAGTCAGCAACAACTTTATGGGCTGCCTGAAGGAGGTAAACACCACCTCTGTGTGCACTGTGCTCCTGGTGGGTGGACAGGATCTGACTGTCTTCACTTTAGGACACCACACCAGGCCATTCCTGCCCACGCGCTGACCCTGTCCTGTCCTTTAGGCTCCTTCAGAGAGAGTTTACTGCTCATGTTTTCCTCATCCATTCTTCACTTCTAACCACGTTCTGTAGGCATATTTAGGGGTGTAGAAGAACAGTGAAATTACAGTTACTTTGGTAACATTTGTATTTACACATTAGCAAAAGAATCTTAAAGAATCTGCTAAAATAAAATTAAAAAAAAAAAACTTAATTTGAAATGTGTACAGAGTACTTAGTATAGACTGGGATCCCTGTCACCTCTCTGTGGGTGTGCCTATATTCCACCTTAAACATCTCCATTCATGCAATTGCAGTCCGATGAGATGCCCTCACAAAAACACATCAAACTTCCCATCAGGTTCATTTTCAGGTGACTTTATTTGTCAAGACTTACCCAATGAAAGTGGGGAATACTAAAGTGGCACCTTCTGTTTTTAAATAACGGTGGCTCTGAAGTGCAAAACACAACAACAAATAAAAACTCAAAGGTAAATACGAAAAAAACTGCAACTGATAAGAAAAGCATCAACAATTGAAAAAAATACATCAAATAAAATTAACAGAACAGCAAATTTAAGCACATTGACAACTAAAAAAAACAACAATTAAAAAAATCCCACAAATTGAAAATTGCAAAGAGTCAGTTACAAACATTAAAAAAAAAAAAAAATCAGAAATCGCAGCAGAACTTAACACATCAATGAGAAAAATTCACAACCACAAATCAAAAGACGATAGCGAATTGAACAATTTAAAATCCATTTAGAGGACAGCTTGCTTTAATGTTGTTAGATTTTTGCATTTTGTTGTGATTTTTTTGTCGTATTTCTTTTGTTGGTTTGGTTATATAAATTTGTTGTGTTTTTAACTTTTGATTTTTTGTCTTTTTATAATCTGTTATGAATTTTTTTTTAACTTGTTCTTAAGTTTTTGTGTGTGTTTTCTTTTTTATTTGTTCTTTCATTCTTTTTTATTTCCGTTTGGCTCATGAAATTAAAAATATTTGCACTTCAATAATACTAGAACTGGTACATAGAAGGTTGTTTTTGCCTGTAGATATTTTCTACCTTTTATTCAGTGTTCAGATTTATGTGAAAAGAGTTCGAAATTTCCAACACAATTTGCTAAACAAACAAAAAAAGACTTTAAAATACTCTGAAAAGGGCAAGTGCAAAAAACACTAGATTGCAGTACATTGAGTGAATAAAAGTATGATGTCATCCACACTGGAATGCATTCACACATGCAGAGACACTTTGAATCGCCCGTTGCAGCACAGAAAAAGTCATGCAAGCGTCTATCTCCGAGTTTTTCTCAGGCTTCACGCAGCTAAGTCAGATGTACTTCAAAGAGGAGAAGTGATCCTCGGATCAGGCAGCTGAATTTTCATGAGCAGTCAGGAAACTTCTACAGTTAACACCTCACTGATATCCCACTGGGGAACACGCAGCATTGGACTAATATTATTCTAGGACATTTAATATGACTTACTGCTGATATAGTTGATATCTTAGAGACGAAATATGATTTTACAGTAATAACACTCAACACAATATGCTGATGGGTCATCAAAACTTTACTTTTCTGCACACAGCACAACAGAGATCATTGCATCAGTGCTCTACTATGGGGCTGACTAATAAAAATAATTAGTATCATTACAGTCTACAGTCTGTGTCTCAGGGTAAAATGCTTGTTAATGCTAAGTTTGTTACATAAATTTGAAAATGTAATTCCTTTTGATAATTATACATGAGCTAACTTTTATTCGAATTCAGACAACTTTATTTATCCTAAAAGACAATTTGGTTTCACCAGACCATATCTGTATACATTTTAGCACACAGCAGTCAAGAAAAAATAAAAATAATTGTAAAGTTCTATCAACGGTACATGTCCAGGGTTGCTCTAGGCATGTTTGCGCCCCCTGTGGCCTCTCTAGTCATGACGCATGGACAGTCACCAAAGCAAAAAAAGCAAAAGCTTATTAATTACAAAGCCATTAATAAGCTGTTTTTTAACATTTTACACAAAAATCACAAAAAAGTGATTAAAAACCCTCAAGCAATAATCACACACCTCTGCTTTGACATTGAAAAGTTGAATTTAAAAGAATCAGCGTCATAAAAATATATATAATTAGGTTTTACTACTTCTATCCACATAGTGACCCTTCATTAGCAGATGATAAAGCCTTGCTTTGCACTTCTGACAAATGAACGGCCTCTGTTCATCAAGCATAATTACAGTGTGAAATGCAATTATATATAGGGTATAAGGTCATAAAACACAAGTTTATTTTGCAGTAATCACTCTGGCTCATTGCGTACAGTTTGTCATTGACACTCTCCTTGACCTGTGTCATTAAGAATTCTATGTATGAGAGTGTGTTGTTTGCATTTTATGACTGAAGATGAAGCAGCTTGGAGAGCAAGAGGCCAAAAACCTCCAACAGTCACCCCATAAGTTCCTTTTCACCTCAAGCTGTATTGTTCAACTGTTTGTTTGTTTTTTCTCGTAATTGGATTTCTGACCTGAAGCTTTTAGTTTAGGAACCATCAGGCATGTATAAAGACAAAGTGAAGTTCTGCAGAGTTATCCCGTTTTTAATCTTAGAAGCTGATCTCCCTCCTCTGTGGTCTCTCTTTTCTCCTTCCATGTTGTACTTTATCGTGCATCAATGGTGTCCTACATTTTGTCATGTTGTCATCCTCCGTGAACCTTTGTGAGAAGTTGAGACTTTTCTGTTTAATGAGCAAGCTGAGTGTGGACTACATGTCCTCTCGCTGTGAACTGCTTGTAACATGTCTGGTTGTTAAGGGGGGTCTCTTAGCTAACTACATACTTCTGAGGTGCTGCAGATACGTGACAGCGGGAAGAGAATTGGTGCGATATGTTCATTTTCACCTTGTTCTTGAAGTTGCTGGCTTGTTAAATTGCAAAAGCTACTCAACATTAAGCCTGGGTGACAAAAAAAATGACATTAAACAAGAAAAAATGAATATGCAGTGTATGATTGCATTTACAGCACTTTTAGCATTTGCTGGTTTTAAATGTGCTTTTGAATAGATTTCTACTACTTTTCTGTTAAAAACAATTAAAGAAATAAAGCTATTACAGTACCAGAACTATTAACTAATGATTCTTATTCAAAAGTCCCATACAGTTTATGTAGAATACAATACAATATCATACAATAGAACAGAATAGTATGAAGTAGTTGTTTTGCCGTTTGCACAGGCACAAGGCGGTAAAGATGTATTGGAATTTCATAATTTCTTAGAGGAAAAAAGTATAAATATGCAGTGCTTAACAAATGTATCAGACCATCTGTCAAAAAATGCATTAACTAAAATATTCAACACATATTAATATATATATTTATATATGTTTAAAAACGTAAATATTGTTATTTGACTTACATGCATTGCATTTTGAGCAGGAATGAGTAACTTTTTTGCACAAGAATGTAAGTACTTGCAGTCCCTATCAAGAAATAATAATGTGCTTTACTGTTTTAGGGTTTTTCTTGTAAAATGGCAAATTTGAAAATGTATGGATAACAATAATAATTATATTTTAGCATTAGAAATGTCGTTTTGGTTAAAGAGTTTCTACATACTGGTGTATTAACCAATACAGAAACATGAAAAAACATGTGATTACCAATGCTGTTAATGTAGCTGTGGCGTTAACCTTACATTGTCTGGCACCATTTGTCAAAATGAGTTATAAAAAGGTTACATAAAAGTTAAAGGGAGATAACTTTTGTAACTTTGGTATTTATTGCATATAAAATTATACACCAAATATACACTGTACAGAAAACCTGAAGAAAGGTGCAAAATACATCACTGTTTTGGATATAAGAGGAGACCCTATATAGCTGTAAAAAGAAATGTCTACCCAAGATTTTTCTTTTGCATCCACTTCAAACTTCCCCACTTTCCCTGACAGGGTCTTGGCTGGACCCTGACAGGTGCATGACAGGGCCTGCACACCCTGACAGTCTTAAATCGTAAACTCTAGGCCACATTTGGGTATATTTGTAGTTTGGGGTTTGCTCTCATTTGATTTGGCAGTTATTTATAAGCAAGGGAAAGGTTGAGGCTATCTTATCTTGTGAAGGAAGCACCATCTCATTAGAACACCATGCAAATATATATTTTTATTAGTGCTGTCAGACGATTAAAAAAAATAATCTAATTAATTACCGGATTTATAATTAATTAATCTAATTAATTGCATTTTAATCTCATATCCGCTTAAAGTACCCAAATAAAGAATTTGAATTCTAGGATATTATAAAATTGTAGTGCATGACTAATCAAATTAATACACTAAGAAGTGAAGATTTGTAAATCCACATTTTTATTGGTGACTAAATAAAACCAAAGTCAGGGCAACTTGTCCAGAAAATTCTAAGCTCAATCAGGAAACTCAAATTACACTTTAAGTGTGTTTCATAAATCAAATTCAAATTAAGAAAAAGGTCGAGGACATCCAGCAAAACAATTAGGCCTGATGGATTATTAAAGAATGTAGTACAAATATAGATAAATAAATTCAAAAATAGAATAAGACAGTCTTAAATATGCCGTTGCTGTTGTCACCTGGGCTTTGTTTGGTTTGACTAGAGACGCATGTGTGAAGTGACGTGCCACTGCCATGTACGGGTCCTCCAGCTGGCCAATATTAAAATGTTTGTGTGCTATGATTAATCTTGCGATTAATTTTTATAATGCATTAATTTGCGGTGTAATTAATTAATCTAATTAATGCACTACAGTGACAGCCCCAATTTTTATAGATTTTAGGCACAACATGGGGGAGATGGTGGAGCTCCCAGTGGCTGGAAACTGGCTGGTAACTTGCTGGAAGCTGGCAGGGAAGGGAAATTAAAGTGGCTTGATCTGTACATCATAGTTAGGGTTTCTGACTGTAAACAGTGTTCCACTGAGGATTAAGCCAAACAACTATTTTATCTTTCAAACAATGCATTTAAAATTACATTCAGCCATGAGCATGTGGATTCAGACAAAAAAAAAACATCCTCTTATGCAGCTGAAGTTAAAGTGATATAGACAATATAGTCTGACTGAATGTTTCATCTTACAATTCAAAGATACCTCATAAAAACTAGCTTCCCCGCCTTACTCTGATGGATCATGATAAATTGCTTTAACGCCAAAGAAAGAACTGCCTGGCAGTGGCTGTTTTCTGGTTAAAAGTGACTTCCTGTCCTTCGTTTTCTCTCGGGACCGATTCAGTTTTATTATTTAGTTTGTTTAAGAATGAAGATGTCAATACCAAAAAGAGGGAGCATATCTCTTTCACTGTAAAATCCATATTTAGTGTCGTTCACTCAGCTTGAATTTGTAGCTGACGTTTATGACCCATGTTCTCGCTGCATCATCTCATCCAAGCTGTTGAATTATACAACAGCCCTGTCACAGGTCATCCTCCGTGTATGTCGTGATAACATGTTGGCGCTGGTTGAACATATGTGCTGAACAGCCTGATTGATGGCGTGTTGCCGTGTTTTTTTCTAGCAGCATAAATGTGCAGATTCCAGGGTGAGCCGTCACGCCCTTCTGTTGGTTCTGATGGCAAAACAAACGGTGGTGCAGTAATAGCTCAGTTGTCACAGGCCGAGCTTGATGACAAATTAGTGCAGCAGTACTATGGTGCAGCATAGATGGAGCCTAGACCTCAGCTTTGACTCTGAAGGGTGCCCTTTGTCTGGACTTTAAGAATTGATTTGGGTTTAAAGGCTCTGTCTGCTGTGCCTGTACTTGTTGTCTACATCAGAGGCTTCCAAACTTTTCAGCCTGTGATCCCCAAAATAACAACTCATTAAACTGGGGACCCACAGTGAGGCTTCAGGTGGTTAAAGCATGATGCTGCACACAGCTGCATAATTATTCAGCATCAACCTCTCCCAACAATGACATGGGAGCATAAAAAGGTCTAAAAATCAAAGTATTAATTTATAAACTAAGTGTAAGAAAATCCAAAAGCAATACAGTGATAAATATGTAAAGACTTAAGCAGTATGTGGACTTACTTACTGTACCTACTGAAATATGACATATTTGTGTATCTTTAGACAACAGACAAGGAGACATTTTAAGGATTCACATCTATCACTCTCATCCCAGCTCACTTTTATTAAGCAGATACTCTTTTTTTATGAGCCCTAATTCCAAAACAGAATACGCTGATTTGCAAATCCCCTCCTATTTATATTTATTTGGAAACAGTACAAAGACAAGATATTTAATGTTCAAACTGATAAATGACATATTTTCTTGGCAAAAATCCCTCATTTTGTATTTGATGCCTGAAAATTGTTCCAAAAACGTTGGTACAAGGGCAACAAAAGACTTCAAAACAACAGCAGCTGGTGATTGGACGATCGTACTGCTCGTCACACTCATCACAGACCAATCCATATCAAGCTACAGTATGATGTAGCAGCTCGACCTTTTTGTTAGCCGCTAGCCTAAACAACAAAAAAATATTGCATAGTCAGGAAGATCAGTTTGAAGGTTTATATTCCACCCATCTCCCAACAGTGAAAAAGTATATACAAAATAACAAAAGATATTTTCAAAAAAATATTTAAAAAATGGGCAGTGGGGTTCAAAGTTAAATGGGTTCGTCAGTAAGCCCAAATTACAGCTGAACCAGCAAAAACACAGACAGCTTCTAAAAGAAAAGAAACAAAACAATTTACAGTCAATTATTTCTTCAACTCTCTAACACCTGCCATGTACCACCAACTCTACACACCCTGACATGGACAAAATGGCATCCTTTAAAATAATAAGCCCCTCCTAGTGGGCGTGACACAAAAATAATAATTTACTCTACTATGGTAGGCTATATATGTTTCTTACACATGGAAAACAAAAATTGTGTCAAAAAAAATGTTTTATCTATTGAGAAATATTTCTATTACATTTTGCTCATTGTATATGTTTTCCGTCAGTCTCCAATGCAGAGAAATAAACCATAATAAGGGCAAACAAATCAGGTGACCATTTTTCCGCCATGTGCCCTTCAAACACCAGGAAATAGATGCACCCCTGTTTGGCTGACACTCCGCCTTACAGAGGGCAGCGGGGAGGACAGTGTGTAGGATGTCCAGTGTGCAACCCTCTGCGACATACAGGAACTGTGAGGCAGCGAATTAAAGTTAAAATTGTGACCGATGTAGTGAACCAGAGGGACTTGAAAGTTTGGCGCGTGGTCTGTGACATGTATCATGTGGCATGTGTTTGTGTTGCCCGGACTTGGTGACAGGGCATCCTGCAAAAACAATTACCACTATCAGTCTGAACATTAAACACATTATCTTTACAGTGTATTAAATTGAAAATCAGCTCAAAAGGATTTGGAAATTAGTACAATCTGATTATTATTATTCTTTTTTTTTTTTACATTTTGAACGTCATTGGAATTGTACGGTGCAGGATTGGGGCCACCTTAAAAAAACAGTACATTTTTTTTTAGTAAAGTTACAAGAATAAAGTCATATATTACGATAACAGATTCATAAAGTGACAAGAATAATCTCATTAAGTCATGAGAATAAAGTCATAAATCAATTTAAAGTACGCTAGAAAACAAACTTGAAAAGTTGTAGCAGAGGAGCAGCCATTCGCCAAAACAATGAGGATGAAATGTGAGCCTCTTCTTGATTTAGGTATGCTCCCTAAAGTTTTGGAAAGAATTTGAGGATTGTATTACCCTACAAACTAAACTTTAGGTTAAATTGGCAGGGAAGGATGTCCTGTTGGATTATATAGATATAAACCAAAAGATTCAATAGCTCATTAATTTATTGCAAAATTTTACTTACACATTTTCTCTAAATCTCTACCTCCCTTTCCAGTGTTTTAACTTGAGTTTAAAAACTCCTTTAAATGTATAAAAATAATGGACAATAAGAAATGTCTTAAAAGAGTGACTATAATTCACGAACCACTTAAAGAATTGTGGTATTCGCTGCCCTCTTTTTCTGTTAGACTAAAATCATTTATTTTATGTACTCATATACCTACCTATGTTTTTCTCTATTATTTGTGTCCTATTTATTTATTTATTATTAAGATGCCGAACTTTGCCTTGTTTTGCAAGTATGCAAATTATGATTGTTTGTAGGCGTATCATTGACAATGTTGTTTTAATAAGTTTTGGGGAAAAATCTTGATTCAGGTATGCTTATATTGATCTAAAACTTTGAATAATAGCCATCTTAATGCCTTTGCCAATACTCAATACTTTTTTCAGTAACTTTATGACTTTTTTCTCGTAACTGTATGATCTTATTCTTGTAACTTTATGATATTATTCTTTTTTTACTTTATCCTTGCAACTTTATAAGACTGTTCTTGTAATTTTCCTTTTTTTTTCTTTAAACATACTTTTGTTTTTTACTTGGCCCTAATCCTTGGTCATAGTAACTGAGTTGTGTACTTAGCAAATTAGTTTTCTACTGCTTGCTAACCAAAATATAATGAAAAACTAACAAGATGAATAGGATGCAGACTTGGAACTTCTACATATTAATGACTAATAAGTGTCTCATTGATTCCCAGGTTAATTTACAGCTGTGCACTTTTTAGCTTAAAGCAATAATTTGTGCTAGACTGAAACATTTTCTCACTGGAGCCTGTTTCTCTCCGACTTCAGAAGAACATAATGTGCTTTATTATACGTTCTCTCAGATATAAGATGTGACCACAAAGCTTCCTCTTATCTATTAAGGTATATTCACACAGACACAAACTGTCACACAGCATTAACGGAGCTTACCGAATCAGATGCACTGCTATGAGCTTTATCTACCTGAACACTTACTCACAGTGGATGTGAGTCGGTGGTAAACATAATGCCCCATGCTAGTGAAGTCCCTCTGGAGGTGTCCTGCTTTTCAGGTGAGCTGTGAGAATGACAATAAGTGCAGAACATAGACAGTGTTTGTTTCACAGCTGTAACTCATTTGATTTATCCCGTTGAAGGCTGTATGGATTAACCATTACATCTGCTTTGTTATGTAAATACACATGTGCACCAGAATGAGGCCATTTGTCACGAGATAAGCTTATCTACCAATTAGTGGTGCTGGAGTGGTGTGAGGGAGATCATTGACTGTGCTTGTGCCTCCTGAGGGTCGTTGTTCAGCATTAGTTGCTTCTTTATCCCTCCACCTGCAACGCTATTGACATCTGAGCGTCTGAAATATTGTGATTGTGTGGAGGAAGCACTATCAATGTGTGTGCATGTTGCTGTGATGAAATGATTATGTTGTATCCTGATGTCTACGTGAAAAGTTTTGACATCCGCCCGAGTGTTAATTATCATCTTTTATGGAAATGAGCAAGACTGAGGTATGCTTGTTATCAAGGCCACGCTTACATGAGATACTCTGTCATTACTGAGATTGGATAATAACGAGGTGCTGGCTGTCTCTAATTTTTCACAAGAATGTTGCCAATTACGGCATGTGACATGCAATGCCCTTCATTTATGCACAGTGTGGCCCCTTTAAGTCTTCAGTAATGGAGGGATTAGCTGTTCTCAGATTTGTTTTTCATTTATATCTTTTAAAAAGTTTAGATGGAATTCAATTAGCCTGCTCCAGTGCATCTGTGTATGTGTAAGAGCTGGGAGGGTTGTTTTTTTTTATGTACAACTGAATTGATCATGATTAACTGAATTTTAAAGGTTTAGTTTTAGTCTTTTGAAAGGGGGTTGCGAGAGGCCCAAGGCACTAGTAAAAATGAGTGCAAATTAGGGCTGGGTAATATATCAATGAAATCGGTTAATTCGAGTTATTTTCTGCAGAAGGTTAAAAAATTAAGAATCAAGGTTTTTTTTCATTCACTTACTTAAATTGTAAGTTCTTGCAAAATTTGGGAAATATAAGTGATGACATTTTACAGTTTTCTCCATGGTTGCCCTGTCAGGTTTAGCACAAGCAATTTTATAGGCCTGTATTTTTTTATTAGATTAAGATCAGAGAGAAACATGTTAACGAGCTCTGAAAATCCCTCAGCTTTCAGTCTTTATGTAGGCAAACCGGCCTGCGTTAGAACTACAAAATCAACATTTTATGACACACTTTAATTTCAAGAGGGAAATTCTAATTGATTTGGGAGTATTTTTTGACAACATAAAGGCAGAACGTCATTGATGTAATTTTTGTGTCACTTGGATGGGTTTTGTTTGTTTGAGAGGGAGAAAATCGATTAAATTTGTAAATCAAGTTTTTGGGAAACAAAGTTGAGGATTTTATTTATTGACCATATCAACCAGCGCTAGTGCCAGAATAGGAATTTTTTTTTAGCTTTGTTACTGGAGGAAGGTATCCAAGGGCGGATGCTAGCTGTACATAGCAGTACATTGTACCACTGAAAGCATCATGATTACCCCTCTTATAGGGCAAAACTAGTCAAAAACAATGCTGCACAATACAAAAAGTTAGGTTCTTTGCGGCATTTAACCCATCCCTTAAAGAAACTGCTGTTTTAAGGGAATGCTTTTTTGTTTTCATGTCCTGTCTCACTCCTGAGTCCATGACAGGCAGATAGAGATTGTTCTTTCGACTGTGCATGCAGTAACAAGGCTAAAGCTCACCCAGCATGAATTAGCCTAGCTCAAAAACTGGGAGTCACTAGCTTGTCTCTGGCTACAGTCATCAGATAAACCCTACAGCAAGCCTTCAAGCACACAGGACTGTTTAGAGTTGCTTAAGTGTTTATCTGATGACTGTAGGCAGAGGCAGGCTAATACTACCCATTGACTCTCAGGCTGCGTTTACACGGACACTCCTGACTTAAAGACGCAAAAGATTTGTCCTTTGTGTTTTAGAATTCTTCTGCGTTCAGACGACGACGCTCAGAGACGGTTTAATCCGCTGTCGTGTGCATGCCGGTTCAGTAGATGGCGGTGTAGGTCTGCAGAGAGGCAGCACTGCTACAACACACGAACGAAGAAGAAAACCTTTCACAAACAACAATGGCAAATAGACGCACAGAGACGCAGGAGTTTCTTTTCTGGACAACAAATCAGTTCGGACAACAAATCAATAGTTTTGTCTGGAAAACAAAAACCGAGCACGGTAAGCAGCACACGCGTTACTCGGCAGACGGCCGAAGCGGTTGTTGTTCCTGGTATGCGCGCGCAGCATTCATGTGAAAGAGTACTGCGCATGCGGTGACATCAGCGTTTCACCCTGAAACGCTCTGATGCAGGTTTACACAGAGCTGCATGGAGAGCGGAATCAAATCTTTCTACTCGGGAGCCCTTTTTCAAAAGTTTCCGTTTTCAGAGGAAATGCAACGCAATCTCATCTAAACGCAAGGCCAAAATGCAACGAAAACTTATCGGATTTGACCATTTTCGATGTCATGTAAACACAGCCTCAGTGTTAGAGCAAAGCTAATTAATGGTAGGTGAGCTCTGCACACCTTTTCCTTGTTACTACATGCACCTTCGAAAGAATGGTGTCTGTCCACATGTCATGGACTTGGGAGTGAGACAAGACACAAAAAATCTGTTGGCATATCCCTAAAAGAACTATTTTGTGATGCAACAAAGGGCTACGTGTCCTTCCACCTGTCTTATTTTAAGAATTCCAACCAAAGTATGAAAACCTGCCGACATTGACAAGGTGCTTTAGTAAATGCAAATGGAGCACTGGGTACAAAATGCAAGAATAGTCTAACTGAGTTCAACCAATACCACAGAAAGGCAGAAAGTAAAAATCACTGTAAGAACTTTTCTCCTGAAACTATACTGTCTCAGATTCAACTCACTTTATGTTTGGATGTGAGAAGTACCTTTAATAAGCTAGTTTATTTAGATTTAATGTGAAAAAGACTTGTCAGGGTTAGGAACATGAATGAAAACAACTAAATTAAAAGTATGAAAAGTGAAATGTTTGGTGTCAGTCGCACATCTATAGACAGAGTTTTTAAGTAAACTGAGACATTCAAAAGGTCATTGGGGTCCTTATTTTCCTTCTCTGTGAAAGCAGAGGGATGCCACTGAGTAGTATCCTACTGCCCCTTGCTATGGCTGCTTTATCCTGATGAGCCTAAAAAAGCAAAATACAATACAGTGTATTTAAAAATCATCACATTATTCACATTATAGTCACTGCATTACCGCCCTCATAGTTATTTATCAGTCTATTGTGATATTTATGGAAATGATCAGCTTGTAACATTGGACAGCTAGACTTTCACATTAACATATAGAGATTCCAATCCATGATTAATTGGTATTTTTATGACATTTTAGTTCAGTCTGTGGTTAATATGCTGCTCCTGGCTGACACTTCTGCTCCTCAGCTCTTCAGCACTCGGCATCTCAAAGGTCACAGCACTAATGTACTTCATTTAGAGAAGCTCTCTGATGCCAAATACTGTCTGCTCTACTTTGTCAGGGAGAATTAATAAACCAGAAAGGATCTTAGATCATGCTTTTTTGTTATTTTACACTTGTTATTGTATTTTCATTTGCTTCTGCTTTTTCATTTGCATCTTATTTTGCATCAGTATCCAATGTCAATACATTTTCTTCTACATCTGCAATTTCATTTTTCATGTTTTTGCAATTTCTGTGTTTTGCCACTTTTGTTTTTCTTTGTGATTCCTACTTTTTTTCATTGCCTTGTGTGATTTTTTTTATTATTTGTTTGAATTTTACTCTTCAGGGCAAACATCAACACACTTCTAAACTGAGGCCTTCTGTCTCTTTGGAAAACACTGAAGCTAAAAGTCAAAATGGCCGTCAGCACAGTTTATCTGTCTGCATGCTGTCCGTCAGCCGGCCACTATACACCAATCTAAAAGTGGGGGATGGGGGCAGAGTGATGTGGGCAACATTTGGTGCCGCACTGACACAGTTTCTCACGCATAGGAGCAGTGTGACAACGATGACCAAGGTCTGAGCCATCCAAATGCTGCTTATGACACACTGTCCTGAGGGGAGAATTGTCAGCGTGACAACTAATGTTTTCATATCCAGCTCGCTCATTTTGGAGGCAACTGTACACACAAAGCTTTCTCATCTGAGGTCGTCAAACTCTGGGGTTTGATCACAGCCTTCAGGCATCGCACTCAGACACATGCAGGGTACAGCTTTACATCTTGTAGTATGACAAATGTCTTTAAAATAACTTGCAAAAGCACACAGAGGTTTTTTTTTCTTAATGTCCAACGCGGAAATATCCTTAAACTTCTGCCTGATTTATGAACATTAGGTGAATGGGAACCCCCGCTGTAAAGCCCAAAGTGATTAAAGCTCAACCCTGAGTCACACTGTGCTATATGCAAGAGGACAGGAAATATATTGTTGCTTTAATGGTAAATCATTTGGAAAATGTTTGTGATCAGGAACAAGCAATTTAGGATACTTTGCGGCCTTATAAATGTTTTCTCTCCTTCTGAGGGCCAAATCTAAAAGAGCTGATTTCCAATAAAACAGTTTAAATACATTCATCTTAATCAGACTTAAATATACAGATATTTAGAATCCACAATGTGGCTTTTCAATTTAAAGCTTAAAAGCAAACAGTAATAAGAGATAAGCATGGGATAAAAGGCAGAGAAATGATTATTTTCAGTACATAAAGCTTATTTTTACAGGTTATAATCCATTTGACTTTCTTTTTCTGACATGCTTCTATAATAGTGTCACTTCTAAACTTTATTCAGTCCATCCAGGAAATCACAATATTAAATTTGCAGCAATAATTCACATTCAGCCAATCCTTGTGAATTCTGCACAGGCTAACACAACTTTCACCAATCCTCTTCGCTCTTTTACCCCCCAGACCGATGCAGGCCAACACCAGATTTCATGACATCCCTCTTTGCAACATGGAGGATGTATGTCACAAAAAGCCAATAACAATAACAATGCAAAATCAACACTAAAGTTTCTAAAAGTAGCTAAAGTAAATTGTGACTTTTTTGTAAGGGTTGCTCAAACCCTAGAAATACTTGTGGTAAACTTGCAAACTCAGTAGCTCTTAAAGAAATCAAAAGAGCTCCTGCAAAACTTCAGGGAACATTTTCCTCCTACTAACCCATAAAACACTTTGTAACCAGGCCCCCTCTAACCTTAGAGACATGCTCCACCCCTACGCCCCCTCCAGTACCCTCCGCTCCTCAGACGCAAACCTCCTGACTGTCCCTCGGACCAAGCATCGAACCTGGGGGGACCGAGCCTTCTCTGTTGCTGCCCCCTCTCTTTGGAACTCACTCCCACAACACATCCAGGACACCACAGACCTTACCGCCTTCTAGTCCAAATTAAAAACGCACCTGTTTCGCACCGCCTTTAACTTGTAATTTCTCCAGTTTTATCTCATAAACAATATATATCTATATCTATATCTATATAGATAGATAGATAGATAGATAGATAGATAGATAGATAGATAGATAGATAGATAGATAGATAGATAGATATAGATATATATATATAGATGTATATATACATAGATATATAGATAGATAGATATTTTTTTTAGCTGTTTTTCTGTTTGTTGAAGGCCCTCTTGTTTGCTCTGTATTTTCTTGTCACTTTTTCTCTGTATATTGTTTTTAATTTGAACTTTTTATCCTTTTATCCTTGTAAAGCATCTTTGAGTTTTTGAAAAGCACTATATAAATAAAATGTATTATTATTATTATTATTATTATTATTATTATTATTATTATTATTATTATTATTATTATTATTATCATTATCATTATTATTATTATTATTTTGGAAACATGTCGGTCTAATCTAGTTCCTGAACTAAAGTGTTACTAGAAATTTTATGATTTATTCAAGATTTTGTCCAATCACCTTGACTTTTGGTAAAGTTGTGCTGGAACATCTAACTTTTGAATTCACTGACTCTTGCAGTGTTATCAATAAATTAAAGCCCCAAAATATCATAACTTTTCAAAAAAAAATTTAAAAAACTTTGTCTTTGGAAACATTGACAGAATAAATATTGTGAAATCTTGGATACAATATTTCATTTTTTATGCTACACTGAATGTTTCTTTTTGTTCATGGTGTCTTTGGAAAACTTAATGGCAGATTCAGAAGTTTACATGTTTTTAATTTAATGAAAATTTGATGTGATGTTGCAATATGCTTCCACTAAGTATAGGGATGCATAGCTTTAGGGCAAACAGTTTCTCCATCCCTGTTTTAGATAGTCTAAAGCTGATTTGTTTCATGAAAGAAAACACCATATAGATTACTTAGGGACTCCACTGACTGGTTTAAATGTTCGGTATGTGATGGCTCATGAATGAGATCACTTTGGTGCCAGAGAACATCCCTGTAGGATGTAAGGCCTGCGATCACCGATGACAGTCTCCTCTCTCTTTGATACTTGATACAAGAATGAATGATCAACGTTTTCACTCTGTTTTTTTTGCAGGTTGTGTACAAAAACAACGACGTCAGACTCGAGCTGTCCAGGCTGGCAAAACTGGGTGACCCTAAGATGAAGATCCACGGCACTGTCGCCTTCAAATGTGAGAATGTAGCCACCCTGGACCCTATCACATTTGAGACTCCAGAGTCCTTCATCGTCCTGAACAAGTGGAACGCCAAGAAGACCGGCTCCATCTCCTTTGACTTCCGCACCACAGAGCCAAACGGCCTCCTCCTCTTCAGTCACGGCAAACCCAAACAGCAGCCGAAAGACTCCAAGAGCCCCCAGTCACTCAAGGTGGACTTCTTTGCCATTGAGATGCTGGATGGACATCTATACCTGCTGCTGGATATGGGCTCAGGAACCACAAAGACCAGGGCAGTCAATAAGAAAGTCAATGATGGGGAGTGGTACCATGTGGACTTCCAGCGGGACGGCAGATCAGGTGACCTTTAAGTCCATTACTGTTTACTATTTTTAGATGAAGTGTGTGGAACAGGATGCTGTGTGCTCTTGTTAGTACTTTATGATGGCCCAGAGAATACAGACCATTGGGATGTCTGCACAGACATACAAACAGACCAGAGCCTTGAGAATGAGAAATGGATTGATTTGGTGAAAATGCACAGGATTACAAAACAAAGCTATTTTTCTTAGAAAGACTGTTGACTCAGGACCTACTCCGTGGTTCGCATGGGAATTCTTCCATTCAGTAAAGTTGTCTTTTGAGATTTTCTCTTAGCTGACCTAAAACTCTTGAGTACTCTTAGGTATATTTTAGTGCCATTAAGCAAATATCAGATTTTGTGATTTGTCTGTGAAAACTTGGCAAATCTCAACTGAAAAATAGTAATGTTAAAAATATGTATACATCTAACTCAGTTTTCAAATTGGGTTTTCCCACAAGGCACATCTTATATCAGGCCAAAATCTAAGGACAATACACATTTAAAATAAAGCACAGTCCTGTTAGCATGTTTCAATCATTCAATCAATAGAAACATTTATGTAGCACATAGAGGTGGGCAATATGGCAAAAATATCTTATCATGATTTTTTAAAAATAAAATCACCATCACAATTTTATCACGATTCTTTTTTACGTTGATTTTTCTGGACTAACTTGCATGTTTGACAATTTTTTCATTATGTTTAACATAAAAACATGTAAAACCCTAAAAGGAAAATTTAAGCCAAAGAAACTTTCTGAACAGGTTTTAATTTAAATAGTGCAGCTTTCATAAAAATGTGCAATAAATGTAAACATAAAAGGTAATGAACAACAACCAAGGGCACTTTTGTAACATAAAAACTAAACACACCAAATAGCTTATTGAAAAGGGTCAAATATAAATGCAGACTTAAGTAACTGGTTATCTCTTGAAGTGCAACAATTTAGAACAAATGTTATCTAACTGCAATGTCCATAATCTGAGTGAATAATACAGCTGCTTTCGAACAGATTTTTGTACAGACATCTTCAAGCTTTTATCTCCTTTTCTCTTTCCGCCATGGCTTCACACTGCATAGCCAAACAGGAGATAGTACCATGCACTGCACGTAATGTGCTACGATTGGTTTGTCGGGTGTGCGTCAAAGTCTCTGCGCCCACACAGATGATCTGACGATCTTTCTGCTTTACATTTATGAGATCATCCCCAGGTTATAATCTTTAACGATTTAATGTCGTTATAACGCACACCACTAGTAGCACATTTCATACAAATTCACTTACATTTGAAAGTGCTTTACAGGGAAGCAGACAAGGGATCTATAAATACATTAAAAAGTAGTAATAGTAATCATAATAATTACTGACTTGTTGTTTACTAAGTATTGTACTGTAAAAATGAAAGGTACGATTATTTAATGATGTGGTGGCTAATGCAAACCAATATGATGAAGCAAATAAACAATAAAATAATAATGAGAAACAAGAGAAAGGGCAAAAAAATTAAACCAATAAGACAAGTTTTGAAAAAGCTATAAACATAAAAAACATGTTTAAAATATTGATTTACATAAAAAAAATCCCAAACAATTGAGTGTTAAAAGGCTTCAAGGTCATGTGAAGGAATGCAAATAAATACTTTAACTTTAATGAAACATCAAACAATGAAAATTATTTTACCTTCAAAACAGGGTAAAATACAGTACATTTTAATATCTTAAGATGATAATAGCAGGACTAGCTTTATATATATTGTACATTTTGAAACAGGTGTTTATAATGTGCTTTGACAGTTTATAGTAGAGAATAATAAAATGAACATTACCAATCAGGTCACAAACAAAATGGCCAGAAAATTCAAATAAAATGAGTGAGTGGATGAGTAAAATAACAATAGAAGGGTGACAAATGAAGGAAAGATTGATAAGACATGAGTATAAAGAGTAAAGGCTGTTGAGATTTAACAAAACAAAAATATCACGAACAAGTAGACAAGAACTTAAAAAAAATGGAAATTAGTTAAAGCAAGTCTATAAGTGAGTATTAAGAAATGAATTAAGAGATGTGACTGATTCTGCATGCCTTGACTCCTCTGGCGGGTGGTTCAAAAGTCGAGGAGCTCTGAAGGAAAAATCATGATCTCCTTAGGTTTTGAGTCTTGACTTTGGAACAACCAGGAGGCCCCTCTACAAAGGTCCAGAGGCTGCAGCCTGGCTCATAAGGGGTTAACAACTCAGATGTCTTTTGTGGAAAGACCCCTGTATGCTTTGAAAGTGAAAATCTTAAAATCAGCTCCAAGTTATGGATCTGTGCGAGTTAAACCTCATGTTTAATCAAATCTGACAGATAATAGATTACCTTTGAAATACTTTAAAAAGCAAAATGCCGTAAAATCTAAAGAGGAAGGACAAGAAAAAGCTGCTCTGCGGATCTGAATGATCTTGACAGCGTGTAGACTTTAAAAGATCAGAAATGATGATACTGTATGTGCAGGTGGTTTTCCCAATCAACATGTTTCATACCCTGATCTTCACCCCATCTAACTTTGTCGCCTCTCCCACATCAGTTAACTGAAAACAACCTATTGGATACAAACACATATTTGCTTTTTAAGATGATGAATTCAGTTTATAAAATAACCAGGACTTTATGCAGCCTGCAGATTTCTGCAGACACCTGGTGTGTTCTCTGCTCTGCATCATCTTGATGAATATTTAAACTCTTATAAAACATCACTGCAGGGTCACAGCTTGCTTTACCGGGAAATGAGATATCTGTACTGATACCTCCCCACTGAGGAAAAGGAGATTTTTGTTTGCATAAACATCTGCTGTGCATAACCCTTAAACAAACCAGATAGAAAATTTAACATAATAAACAGGATTTATGTCACTAGTCCACCTCATGGCCTGTGGAGAGTGGTGAGGGAGGAGAAGACCTTCAAACTCATATTCAGACAAACGTTCTGTCAATCACATTCAGTGCAGGCTAATCAGATAATGTAGTAGGTGGGCACTGCTGAGGAGGAGTATAGAAGTGAACCAGTTCTCACTGCAAGCTCTTACCAAACCCTGACCAAGGTAAGGATTAGACTTTGGAAAATAAACACTGATTCAAGTGTCATTTTCAACTCAGCTTGTCAATTTAAATATGTATTGTTTGTCTTCTCTTTACCAAGTGATTGTTGGTGTGAAATATGGCAGGCCTCCTCCATTAACGTTATGTCCAAAGCATTATGCTACTCGTATTTAATACCACGCATCATTGATGAATGCTGCTGCATATTTTTGGTGTTTCCACTCTTGCTAGAAATCACACTGACACTGGACATTGTGCAGTTAGCATCATTTTGCGTCAAACTAAGCTGCATTTTTTATCACTCCTGTCTGATGGGAGAATCACATTTTTTATTTGCAAGGCAGGGAGAACAAAGTGAAAAGATTTGATAGTCAACAGTTAAGCATAAAGACTAATAGCAGTTGTATGTGAGCTACTTGTTACTGATTCCTGGTAAACATTGTTTTATTCCCATCCAGAGTCTGCAGCCTTGTTGTGTAGATGGACTCACCTTATTCAAAGTTTTTTTATCAGGCTGATTCCTCTTGGGAAGCTCCAGTCAACTATGACCCAATCAGTGTCCTGAAATGCAGGTTGAGATGGGAGCTATGAGCAAAAAGGAAGTGACTGCTTGTACAGAGATCAGCATTGATGCTAACAGCTCCAGTGGCAGTTATATCAGATCTGGACTGCTAAATGAAAACAAACTAGAAAAGCAATCGGAGAGCGCCGACCTCATCCAGCACCACAGTCCTCACCCATATTGTGATTTTCACCATAAATTTTAGTCCTTTCATCTAAATATTTCGATTCTTTGACCATGAAAACATACCATTAGCAATTGGATTCATAATGATATCTTTTTTTGTTCAGTAGTTATTCATGAAAATCACATTTTTCATCACGGAGGTTTTGTGCTGATCCAGATCACTCCCGAAGTCTAATCTTCTTGGTAACAGACTGGACATTCCCTGAAAATACGATTGAAATCTGTCCATAACTTTTTGAGTTATGTTGCTAACAGAGAGACAAACAGATGCCGGCAATAACATAACCTCCTCAGCGGCAGTAACAACACTACAATAATCTCTCTAGAAATAATATATCTTCATTCCACTTCTATCATGTTTTGGTAAGTTTGTTTTACAAAGTGGCTCACGTTCTGTCCTTTACATCACAGCACTATTGCCCGCCTACTATATTATCTGATTGGTCTTTAATGAATGTGATTGATGGAATAATCATCCAATCACCTATCACCAGGATATGCTTTGAAAGGTTCCTACCATTCCCAAACATTGTCCATGGGCTCTTTCCCAGATGGACAAGTGAAATATACTGAATGATCCATCTAATATGTCAGGTTACTTGACAGAAAATATATTTTCCATTCAGAAATTTTCTTTTTGGATTTCTTATTCTAATTTATAAAAAAAAGAAAAAATCAAGTTCTGACAAAATTGCTTCTGAAACAAGCCGCACTTATGTTAATCTCTGTACGACCGGTCATTGTCTGCAGGCTTTCTGTCATCTGTCACTGTTGTTACACTCATAACTCCTGCCACTTTCTCTTCGGAGGATGCTGATTGGTCAGCTCCTCTGCAGACTCATCTCATTGTTCTAACTTGAAGCTTGCAAGATGGATCTTCGTGGTCGCAGAAAATGAATCAGTCAGACATAGCAGCAGAGCAGGGCTACAAAACTCTACTTGGTTCATAAAAATAAATCTTGCAATGACATTAACCTTATTACAAAATGTGATTTTTATGAGTCATATGAGTTAAATCAAGGCTAATATTTACTTCAGAATTGCTTTGCCCCCTCTCCCGTCATGCCCTCTATGCCCGCGGTTGCTCCGCTTTGGTCCCTGTTGATTTGCTTATCTAAGCAGCAATTTGTTAGTGTGTGCTGGGAGCCAAGGCCTCGCAATGTCATGCTGCAAATTAGATATACCCCTTGACCATGTTTTCCACTCCATCTCAAGAGGTGGAGATTAGATTAACTGTTTCATTACTCCCAGAGCAGTACTGTGCTCTGGTGTAAATTGAACTCTGCACATACTGGATAAAATAGCTTCAGAGCTCATTCATGTTACCTTTTTAATTCCACATTAAGCTTCCATGCTCAGGTGTCTTCTCTTGTTGAGTTTAATACATTAAGCTGCAAAATTCTGATTAAAGTTGCAGGGTATGGTAATTTATATTCATTTGCCCCTCTAAATGGCTTTGCATGAAACTGTAAGATTGGCTTAGACTAGATTTAACTTTAAGAGACATTAAAGTATAAAGATGTTAATTTTTAATATCTAAACATCCTGCCATCCATCTCCACATACTTGTACACACATGCAGACAGAAAAACACACACAGACACACTCACAAAAGCTATCAAACATCTTTTTTGTTAGTTGAGCTCATTCTGCTTGCTCTTCTCTCCGTCTACCCCTGCCTAAGTTTCCATGGAAACAGGAGGTGGTCTCTCCCTGGACTGAGACAGTGACTGCACAGTTCTGTGCTGAGATGTGCACTAATGACATTTCAGAATAACTTTTTCTTCCTTTTCCTTAAGTCTGAGGCGTCAACACTTGCACGGGGACATGAAAAGGTCTCTGCTATGTAATAAATTCCCATGTGGTGAGAGAGACAAAATGGCTCCAGTGCTGAGACTTAGTAGTAAAAAAACAGAGTTTAAGGATAAAAAATGTTTTCCAGAATTTTAGGGTTGTTTTATCTTTGCTCACCATTGATGGCAATTAAAATCTGCAAGTATGCAGTCCTCTAAAATCTGAAATCTCTGTACAAAGCACCATTGTTTGCAGAGAATAATGATGTGTGGATGGCTTCTCAAACAGGAGTGTAAGAATTTCTGCATCTTTTTTGTACTCAGTGGGTCTCATGCCATTTCAATTTCTTCCCACAAGAAACATGTTTTTTGTTGTTCATTCAAAAGCAGATTTAAGCAACTCAAGTGATATAAACAGCCCCTGGAATATCTTTATTTGAATACATATTTAATATTCTTACATTATGATCACTCGTAAATATTCAAATGTACCCCATGATGCCCTCTTGTTAGTAGCTATACGTGGAAAGTTTTAAAAGATTAACTGACATAAGACAAATATATCTATACTCTTGATGAAAAAATGGAATTTTATAAGTTTTATAACAGACAATCCTGCAATGCAGAATCCAGTTTCTTAGCAGTTACCAAGTCAACAGGGAACAGTACAACATCTATTTGACATATAAATAGACTGTATTCTAAATGTTTTTGATGAATTCTCTCCTAAAAACAGAAACACAATTCCCCAAAACACCTGAGGAAGATCTCCACCGCAGCCAGATTTTCTCAAATTGTTTTTGGCTGTACTAAGCACTGTCATCTCCAGAGTGAGGGTGTGCGCATGGCTCATCAATTGTGAGAGTTAGCATATTTTCAGCCTCCCACGGGAAACATATTGTTTTTATGGTGCATTTGAAACTCAAGCTGTACAAACTCCCCCTCAAAAAAGCTTCAACAAAACATATAGTCACTGCGAGGCCAAGAGTTGTTCATTCTTCTTCATTTAATAGAGCCACTGATCAGCTGTCATGTTGGTGATTTGATTTTATAAGATTATAATGAATTAAAAGTACAAAAACTTGCTTAACCAAGGAAACACACACACACACACCTTGGAGATATATACATATATATATGTATATATCTCCAAGGCTCAGCCATTCACTGTTTTTATTTACAGAATGTCCCAACTTCATTGCAACCCATCTTACACTTGAAACCCTGGTATTTTCTAGAAAATGGGTAATCTACCTACAGAACTCCTTGAGCTTCTTGATGACACTTGCCCCTCACAGCAGGAGGATTATCTGTAGTGTGCTTATCAGTCAGTCGAGAGTTTCAAATAATAAAGAACAATACTGAAGGGGTGGCAGGTAGATTTTAGAGAAAAATCTGAGGGAAAAAAAACCACTGTTTGTTTTCACACATGCAGCTCACCTGAGTGAGTTTCAGGATTTTCTGCAAGTGTGGGAAGTGTGATAGATGACATTGTACTCATACTTACAATACTAAATTTTAGAATTTCCCTGTGTGGGGCCAATAAAGGAAAATCAAATCTGATCTAATAGAGGAATATCTAAATCTCGCATACTTTATTAGAAAGAAAAAAAAACATCAAAAATGAAAGGAAAGGTACCAGTAATTTCCCAGTATTGTTCAGTTGTCATTTGAAGTGTTGACCATATTTCAACATGTATTTTTGCCTAAAGAGCAAACAAACACGTTCATTTATAAAATCTAATTTCTGTTTTTGTAGTTGATTTGTTGATTTTTTTTGAGGATTCATTAAGATAACTTGCCTAATTAGAATCTTGTAACTAGTTACATCACACTTCATCAGCACTGCTTTATTAATCAGTTATGAACAACTGCTTTATTTTTATTTTATTTTTTTTTTTTAAGTTATTTTTTTCGGGCTTTTTGTGGCCTTTATTGATAGGACAGCTGGAGAATGACAGGAAAGCAGGTGAAGAGAGGGGGGGAGACATGCAGCAAAGGGCTGTGGCCGGGATTCGAACCTACTGCCGCTGCTGGGGTTTGGAAGTCCCCATACATGGGCGGACGCTCTACCAACTGAGCTAATGTCCGCCCACAACTGCTTTATTTATCAGTTTAAATGACAAATGTGAACTTTATCAGAACATTTCAGCTCCTAAAGTTAAATTTGCTGAAGAAAGCAGTGATGCACAGAAAAGAATTAGGGTCACTGTAGCAAAAAGAAGTTTTAAGGTTGAACATTTACAAAAGTCTGTGAAAAGGCAAAGTCAGAATTCCAAACACAGTCATATATCTGAGATCAAAGTGAGAACTCTTCTATCAAATAAATAATTACTTTTTTGTTAAGAAATTCTTAAACTTTTTGGATTCTGAGAACATAGCCATATTTCTGACTTTAATCACAGGAATGTGCAGCTTGAGTCAGAGTTTTAGCTATTTTACTCAGCATTCTGATTTTTATCACAAGAGTTTTTTGCTTTTTTTTTTTTCCAAAAAGGCCTGAATCCTCTTCAGTACTTATACACATTTTGTTATGCTGTTGAATATTTTATAGAGTTAAGGTCATCATAAACCTACAGAAAGGAAATCGACTGCTCCCACGAGATAATGATTCACTTAACCATATGGTCCATTCACATTTTCCTGTGTGCGTCAGATGTTTTATTAATACACACACCATCAGGCACATCACTCAAAACACAAGTACAACACAACAGCCAGACGTAATTATCTACAGCCGGGTCCTCCATGTGGAACACTTCCTGCAGCCGTGACAATGGCGGATAATGATCCTGGCCCCTTTAGTTGAGCCAGCTCTTCCTGCAGGAAACAACCCTGTAAATGGACTCTGGCTCTCAGACAGCATCTTCTAACCTCAATGCATTAGAGACGCTAAGAGACACTCCGCTTTTAAGTGGGAGCTTCTGGGCCTGGAGCACTGTGGGTCACTCATCAGAGACATTACACGGACATTTCTCTGTTGTAGCTCCCACTTCCTGCCAGAGCACGCACACTACAACTTCACACACATGCACGCACACAAACATATAGCCCATAAACACCCCTCTTCCCTACAGCCCACTCACAAACTCCCCTCTCCTCAGAGAATCCAATCTCATAGAGAGATTTGGCCGTATCGCCCTAACTGGATTGTAGTAATCCCCTGTCTGACATGTTTTGGGGATGTGAGAGTGGGGTTAGGGGACATCATGCCAAGTCGAGCCTGGCTGCTGATGCAGAAAGTGTGAGCGAGATCTGAGCTGTCATTTGGACCCCTGCTGCCAGGTTTGATGATGGAGTAACTCCTGTGGGTCAGAAAGTAGAGAGAAAAAAAGAGAGGATGAAATATGGGCATAGAGTTAAAAGTTGCCCAAAATGCTAATCTTTGTCATGATTACTAAGCCTCTTCTAGTGCTGGCACAAACATTTCTATCAACTCACCTAATGCTACCCTGAATCCAAGAAGCAGCGCCACCGCTCCCTATACGCAAAATGAGCACTGTGCATAGGGCCCCATGATCCAGTCTGTCTGATGCAGCCACGATCCACTCTGTGGAGTACAGGCCTGATGTTTTCCATTTAAAGCGTGGCTATTACTGTTGTTGTCTGTCAGTAATGCCATTTTGCAGTGCAGCCAATGAACATTTAATCTAGGGGTGAATCCCAGTTCTACCCCTTAGCCCTTCCCTTTCGTCTTACCCCTTCCCCTTGGCCCTCTGTTTTTATGGCCAAGTCGAAGGGGTGAAAACACACTGATGAGAATCGAGATTCCACTCGATTCCCGTTACGTCATCACCCAGAGCTGCTCACTAGCTGTGACGTAAGCAGATGCGGCAGTAGCTGTAGCTTCAGCTGCAAAAGCTGACATGAACATGATTAAAATATTTACTTGATGGTTTGATAATAACTTATGATCATGTATTTCCTTCAGTCTCCGCTCTGCCTTCATGCCAGCGGGTGGGGTGTATTATGGGAAATTTTCATACCCCTTCCTTTCAAGTGAGGTCCCGGTCTGTCTTCATTTTGAGGGCTATGTAGCCCTTGGTCCTAGCCCTTCCCCTTAGTCCTATGGAGAATTGGGACATCACTTCACTAGACGTGAACGCGCAAAACCAAGGGCTAAGGGGTAGAACTGGGATTCACCCTAAATGCCATGAATCGGTGTGAACACGCCGTTACTGTGCAAAACTGTTTGTACATTAACAGACTTGTTTGCATGTTATTCAAATAAATGCTCACAAACTTACTTTTTTTCTGACTGACTTTTTTTCTTTTCAAAGCAGGCAAAGTAGTAGCTGTCTTGTCTATAAAGTATTCAATAAAATAAAATAAGGTAACAAACAAAATAATCTTTATACCGAGGCGAGTCTTCGTCCGTTTCCAACATGTCGACGTGCTTTCTCAGCAAGTGCTCTTTCACAGTGATCATTCTCCAATGCCAGGCGAAGTTGGCCTTGCAATGTTTGCAAGTGATTATTTGCTTTGCTTTGTTGAGCATGAAATGCTCCCAGCTTTTGGAAGTTTTTGGTCATTCACAAAGGGATGCCGTGGACGCCGCCATTGTGAATCCTTCTGCATGTTGTTATGTGCAGTGACGGTCGCTAGTGCGCATGCGCACCTCTCACAGTAGCTTACGGCAAGAGAGTGGGCTCAGCTCCTCCTAACTAACTGACTGTAAGCTACAATTTAATGCTCCAAAACACTCACGATTTGTTGCTGATGAAAATTGATAACTAAATTAGTTGACAACAAATTTAATCATCGATTTTCATCTATTTAATCGATTGGTTGTTGCTGCCTTAACACTTAGTGTGATTCTATATTTCAAATGGTGTCTTGATAGCTCATGTGCACTGTTCAAATGAACACAAAGACTTGAAAAATGACGAGTCAGCCATTTGATGAATCAAAGGTCAACATCCTTCAGCAGTCCAGCTCTGTCCCTCTGTTTCACTCACTCACTATTTTCTGAATGATAAATTCATCCTGGTGTATCCTGGATCACATAATGTCTATGATGTGAAAATAATCATTGAAGGATCAAGCTCCAAATACAATCTACTAGAGTGGCGGTTCTCAGCCTGAGGGTGGGGGCCCATAAGTGGGTCTGCTTTCAGCAGATGGTGTATAAATCAGGTGAAAATGTGGCGAAAACGTCTTCAGTGTATGAAGGCCCTAAGCGGACAAATATCCATCAGAGTATGTCAAAGTATACCCACTAGAATAACCAAGACGACACCACTGGAAGATGGGTATGTATTTTGTTATAAACAAAAAAGAAAAACCTTGTGGCACAAACACCCCAGCTGCTAGCCGGCAATCAAGAGACAGAAGAGGATAATTCTGTATAGATGTAGACCAAAGACTAGAAATAGATGAGTGCTCTGCTATTCCCACATTGTCAAACACACAAGTCAGCTCTGATGAGTTAGAAGAGTCAAAGAAAACCAAGATGCTTAAATGCCGAGCTTGGTTTTAGCACCAGATGCTACCTTTTTACATTACAGCACCTCATCATAATCACTCTGTCTTCGCTGCTTGTCAGTGTTGATGCACACAACAGAGGGAAATATAGATAAAATGTCACTGTGAACTGCATAGCGTCAAGCAGTATCACAACACAATGTGTGATACTGCATGCCAGAATGTACACCACCTGTTGGCGATGTAAGCTTGGATCGGCTCCAGCCCTCTGTGACCCCAAAAGGGATAAAATGGGACAGATAATGGATGGGCAGATATATTGCGGGACAACATTTTTGTTATTGATGTGAATAAAGTAAGATTTTAATCAGCTTCACTAAAACACCTCAATTGTGTTCCCATTCTTAATCAAAACACCTACACTACTTTATTTGATCCCAGTCCTCCCCTAAAATAAACTGTTTTCATTTCTTCTGCAATCCCTTACTAAAGATGAGTATGCCATCCACTCTAGCCTGCCTTCCGCTCCTCTGGCTGTGTGTATAAGCTTTCCTCTTAAATAACACTGTCATTGACCATTATCCATGCAGTGATTATGCTGTCATTATAACATAATTAGGAAGACATTTAATCATAAGCATACATAACTTCTAGGAGTCAGCCCTGCTTAAACTGCTCCCCCTGTTCTTGCATCTCAACATATTCTTCGCTGCTTCGCTTCCTCTTCTGCTTCCTTATCAGTCATCATGCACCCCTCCCTCATATTCTTTCCAGACATCTTTATCTACATGTTCCCATCTTGTTCTGAATCCATCTCCTCCTCTTTTATGTTCAGCTGTCTTCACAGAAATGCGTCCTTGTTCCCCTTTTGGCTATGAGTACAGTTCCAAACATAGGCCGCCATCCTGCAAAGTGTGTTATGCTTCCCATGCTGCTAGCCTGGCGATGGCACACGTCCCCACGGGATGGCATACTGCTGTGTGACTTAACATAGCTTGACTGTGTTTACCCATTTCTTACAGGACTGTGACAAGTGAGTGGAGCACTCTGAGCAGATGCTTGAGAGATGATGACATCCCTCTCTTGTCTCCCACTTACATCAATTTCGACAGACAGGCTTACTCTGGTCCTTGCCTGCTATTTACAGATGTAGTATTGCTTAAACGTACTGCGAGGAGCTTTGAATCAGTTATGAAACAGGCTGAAGTAATACTGATGTCCTTATGTGACCTACAAAAGCAAAACAGACTGTTAGCTACAAGCACAACTATTTTTGTGGAGTCATTTTTTAATGCTTGTCACTACTGCCACAAGAAAGCAATTTGGAGCTGTGAAAAAGCCCATGTTTGCATTTTTTGGCTCAATTACCTGTGGGTATTGCCTTACTGGCCTGAATATAAGACTTGTTTTATGCCCCTTGTAATACATGGAACAGCAGGGTTGTCTTGTTTTCAAGGTCTATGCATGCAGATCCAAGTAAACATATGACTGCATGACTGAGACCATCTGTCACAAAACTGCAATGCGAGGGAAAGCCATCTTAAGGGGATACTATAGTGAGAAATAGTGATAGTATGGAGCAAAGAGGCGTGAATATGTAATGTTAAACGCGTAAACCTGGGTAGGATGCTAATTCTAAAAGGACACACATTCAAAAGGGATGTTACAGCAGCATTTATTTCCTATTTATGATAAGCTTGGGGATGATTTGCACCTGTGCTTTATCGTAAATGTCTAAAATGTGGTGCAACAAAATCATGAGCAAAACATTTTTAAGAGCATGTATTTTGCTAGAGCTTCTGGATTCGGTGACTGATTTCAGTGAATGCCACAGTATGCTCACAATAGCTAATGTTCAAAAAATCTTGTTGATTTTATATACTGAGTACCCCTGATCCAGCTGTATTCACACTGTTTAAGACATGGAGAGCCTCTTTAAGGCCCCTACCACATATGGGTCTGCTCTGATTGACTGACCAGTCTACTCTGTGGTAATTGGTTAATTCGATTCTGCTCTGCACGGTTTTTGACATCTCTACATTCTGTTCAGAGTTAGCGCTGCCTTCAGCTCAGCAGCCAGGGTCAGTGGGCTTAGATTAGTAATAAAAGTAATAGTGGTTATGGCAGATAGAGGCAACGATTCCACACCAGAGCACCCACATCCATTTCTGAAGTTCATGTTCGAGAGTGCAGAAATGAAGAATGATTTGTATCATTAATTTTAAAAAAAGGGGTGCTGGTTTGGCATAGTGGTTAGCAACTATGCACGTCCCATATACATACTTCTGTTGGTCCAGGATCAAATCCCGCCTGTGACCAGTTTGCAGAGTGTCTTTCCCTACTCCATTGCCCCTTTTCACAGGCCTATCCACTGTCTCTATCCTATCAATAAAGGCAAAAAAATGCCCAAAATATTACAGAAAAAAAATGAAAAATAAAAATGGCTATGGCTGTCCCTCTGTCAGATCAGTCATGTTACAGTAGGCATTTCTATAGGCTTCGTAGCAAAGTTTACAAGCTTTTTATTCCTTGTGTTCTATAAGCTGGTCAATGCATTCAGTCAGTTGTTTCAGTTATTTGGTTCTCTAAATTCAATGTGGCAACAATACAATAATGCGCTGACATTAAATGAAATGTGCTATTCATACCAAAGTATTTTCTAAAGCAGGATACTCCAGAACTTTAATCTAAGTAAAATTTTGACTGGACAACTTTCACTTGTATTGGGTTAATATTTATTGTACTTTCACTCCAGTAATGGAGTTGAGTACTTTGTCCACCACTGCTGGTGGGTCTATTTAGGGGTGCTAGGGGAAAGAGCTGGAGATAGTCATGCAGAAGAGACATAAAATAAAACCAGGATGTATAAAAACATAGTAAAGGGAATTAGAAGCATATAATATTGTCTAAGTGCTAACCAATGAGTGCTAAATGCTAACTCACCTCTGTGCTTTTGGACTCATTCCTGCACCACTCCATAAACTGCCCATCAAAAAACTTGGTGTCCCACCGGTTAACATTGCCACTGCTGCTTTGAAGAGGGCCTCTCTTATTTTGATTGGTTGGTCTCTGAACCAATCAGAGAGCCAAGAAAAGCCCAATTGCTGTCATTATAAAAGGTGAATAATTCAAGTTCAACCATATAGTCTGTCATGTCCACCAGAACAATATGTTCCTGTTCCTGTTACGAGGAGTATAAATGTAATGTCTGACTTGCATTACCCTCCTGCCATGTTCCCTGCATGTTATAAAAGCAAGTCACTGACATACCTCCACTTCAACAAAGCTCCATTCATCATTCCTCATTATATTGGAGGCACTGTGGAAGATTATGGTGACTCACTGTGGTGAAGTGGCCACTTAATCCAACAGAGCAGTCAACAGTGAGAGAAAATTATTGTTTCACAGGTTTTCTTGTGGAAAACACACATTGGGTGTTTGAAAACCTTTAAATACAGATTCATTAAATATCACTCTGCATACTGTTATAAAGTAGTTCTTTAATATTAGGCTTCTAACTGTAATATAATGACATGTGGGCAGTTGACCCTATTTCTTTACGTGCTGCACTGATGCTCTTTCTCAAGCCAGGCACCTGCTATATATCTGAACAAACTTTCCCTGCTAATGAGTTTGATGTAGTGAAGTCGTTAGCTGTAACCTGAAGGGAGCTGTTCTGGCTGCGTGACGGGTGGCCCTTGCCAAGTGTGCAAAGCTTGGAAGTCACAGCAGCTGTGGCTGGAGGGAGCAGGGGCGGTGGGTGGCGGAAGGAAAGTGCTGGAACAGATGCCTGGGGCCAAGACCCTGAGAAAAGAAGTGGAACATGTTAGCGGGACCAGGTTAATCATTGTGCACTAGGTCCTTAGCTGTCTCTTTCCAGCACTTTGGCAAGAAGACTGGCTCACCTTGGCAGTAAAGAACATCCTCAGGACTATTATTAGCTAATAGAGCACTTTAGTGCTTTATGTCATTTGTTGGCCTGGGGCAAGGACCAATGTGAGGCCCTTATTTTATGTGTCTATGGAAGTCTTCCTCATTGAAACTGTGATTTATTTAAAGACAAGTTGAGACTTTTATCAATACGATCAATAAATTACTAAAAACATCTGAATACAATCAGATAAATGATAAAAAAAATATGTTCTCAAATGGATTAGCAGTTGCCAAAAACACCAAATGTATCAAATGAGATATTTTACCTAAATTTGATTTTTCATTAGTTCGGTAGAAAGTGAAGCAAACATTTCAGCTCCAAAAAAAATAAACAATTTCCTGGCTATAATTTGTGTTTTCAGCCATTAAAGGTTAAGCAATATTTTAACCAAATTCTGTCAGCCCAATCAGGAGTTGGCATTCTAGATATATATCTCTTTTGGCTAAATTGAAACCATAAGATTACTGTTGTGTCAGTATAGAGCAAGAGGACACACACTCAACAGCCTGCTAGTCTTAGGCTGCGATTACACAGCGCTGAAAACAGTCAAATCCGATATGTTTTCATTGGGTTTTGGCCTTGTGTTTACACTGAAATGCGTTGCGTTTTGTCTGAAAATGGTAACTATTGAAAACGGGCTCCAGAGTTGAAAGTTGCCAAATGCTCTGCATGCAGCTCCATGTAAACCCGCATCAGAGCATTTCAGGGTGAAACGCTGATGTCACCGCATGCACAGTGCGCTTTCACATGAAGGCTGCGCGCGCACCAGGAACAACAACAGCTTCGGCTGTCTTGCAGAGTAACTTGTGAGCCTCTTACCATGCTCGGTTTGTTATCCAGACAGATTTGTTGTCCGAACTGATTTGTTGTCCAGAAAAGAAACTCCTACGTCTCTGTGCGTCTATTTGCCATTGTTGTTTGTGAAAAGTATTCCTTCTTCGTATGTGTATTGCAGCAGCGCTGCCTCTCTGCAGACCTACACCGCCATCTACTGAACCGGCATGCACACTACAGCAGGTCCATACGTCTTCAGCGTCACCGTCTGAATGCAGAAGAATTTGAAAACGCAAAGGAAAAATCTTTGCGTTTTCAAGTTAATGTAAATGTAGCCTTAGTGTTGGACTCAATTTTTCCTTTCAGAACTGCCTTAATTCTTCAGCAGCATGATTGTCACAGCAGATTTGTCAGCTGCAAATCTCATAAGGTGCTCAATTGATATCTGATGACTGTGGAGGCCACTTCAGAACAGTGACATGTTGAAAAACCCAGTTTGTGATGATTTGAGCTTGTGACATACAGTCTCACTTGTTCCTGCTGGAAGTAACCTTCAGAAGATGACAATACCGTAGTCATAAAATGATGGACATGTTTAGCAGCAATACTCAGATAGAATATAGGGTTTGAATGCTTCTTAGTTGGTATTGCAAGCCTGAAGTGTGCTAATAAAACATCCATCATTAGATCACCTTCACCAGCCTTAACCTGTCTAATTTTGATGAGCCCATTTGAGATTTAGCCTCAATTTCCTGTTTTTAGCTGTCAGGAGTGTGGCCTTCTGCTGCTGTAGCCCATCTGCTTTAAAATTTGACATGTTGTGTGTTCAGAAATGATCTTTTGCACACCTTGGTTATAACTAGTGATGTTTAAGTTACTGTTACCTTTCTATCAACCAGAATCATTCTTGCCATTCTTCTCTGACCTCTGGAATAAACAAGGCATTTTGGCCTGGAGAACTGCTACTCAGTGGATATTTTCCATTTTTGGACCATTTTCTATCAACCCTAGAGGTGGTCTGCATGAGCATGCCAATGGAGCAGCAGTTTGTGGATCATTCAGACTCGCTTTGCTGGCACCAAAGTCACTCAAATCACCTTTCTTTGCCACTGATGCTCAGTTTGTATGCTTCTAATTGTCTTGCTATTTGCATTATCAAGCAGTTTACCTAACACCTAATAAGGTGGATACATCCACTGGGAAAAACACGTCCTGATCACTGAAATTAATGCAAACTATTTGCCTCATACGTGATGCTCACCTCATATGACTTCATCTTGAGGCCCCTTGGAGCATATTGCCCCGGGAAGTTGCCAACCTTCAGTTAATTGGTAAAACCGCCTATTACAGAGGGATTCAATTACTTTTTTGTTTTGAAACAAAAAAGGAAAGCACAATGAATTTCTGCTTTAATTAGCAAAAAAGACCCACAGATATTTATCACACTTATAATTAATTGTGATTTGTATATTCATGCATGCTAATAGGAGCTGTAATGAAATGTGAAAGGGCCCATTTAATGTTTAATGTGTCTCTAAAACGTGCCAGGCGGCCCCTGCTGAAAATTCATGTGTGGCTCCGGGCTTATTTCCCAACATAAACAATTTGCCTGGAAAAATAAGTTAAAAGCTGCGCTCCTCCTCCACACACAAGCATTTAAAACTCTGCCATTAAGCCTGAAGAAATCAGCTAATAGCTCCTTCATATCATCCACGGTGTGCATCTGCCACTCAAAATGCAAATGATGACTTAACAGCGTTTTTTATTTTTTTAGCGAGCGTCTTTAGGCAACTTCCCAGCCTGCTCTCCCTCCGCCACTCTTCCTGGGTAGTGGTGTGTGCGGATCCTTAGCAGCTGTGGGGTGTATAGATTACTGGACGAAGCTGTGGGCAGTGGAGGCAGCCACCATTAATTAAAGATCCACAGTGGCTCCTGCGCTGAGAGTAACAGATCCATATACAAATTAATCACCTAGTCTGAGCCCCACAGTAAGGCCCTTCCTTTCTGATGCTTTACAGTCCAGTCATGTCCGCTGTTGTTTACGGTGCTCCAGATCGAGAATTAAACCTGAATGAGAGCGATAAATCATGGCGGGGAAACACACAAGCTCCCAGTCCAGGTTTATGTGTTGGGGAAGCAAACAGAAGGGTAGACGGGGTGAGAAAAAAAAAAAAAAACACAGCCTGCAGTCCGTTAATCAAGTTCTAAAAGATGGCTGTGATGGTGTTTTTGTTTTGTTTGGTCCGTTGGCTGAAATGATAGAGGGCAGAACAATTTTTCTTTTCCTCTCCTTTTGTTGTTTATGACCACTGCTTTATAGATAAAGAAGATTTATTATGGGAAATCCATGGAAAATGGAGAGGATACTCTTAGGGATCCCAGATTAGGCTCCTAATAGACTAGCTGTCCTGTGATTAATGTCCCCCATCAATACTCATCAGTCATTCTAAATGAAGAAAAACCTGACCCTGTCCAGATGGATAACACAAATTAAGCTAATTTCTTCATCAAACCATCTTTAAACAGGTCTTCTCTGCATGTTTTTGTTACTGCAAGGCATATTGTCATTTGGGATCTAACCCTTGAAGGTATACTGAAATGTAGGGCAGGGCAGTGTATCAAGTCTCTGTAATATCTTTAGCTTTATTCGGTACATTGTGCCAGTAATGGATGCTCTTCTGTCATCAGAATGGCCTTAATGTTTGTGAAATAGATTCAGCAAGATGCAGGAATCTTTCCTCAGAGCATCGATTTCATATTGACATCATGGCATCACAAAGTTACTGCAGATTTGGCAGCTGCACATCCATAATGCCAGTCATCCCGTAGATGCCCTATTGGATTGAGATCTGGTAGTTTTGAAGGCAACTAGAGTACAGTGTGAATCCATTGTCATGTTCAAGAAATCAGTCTGGGGTGATCTGGGCTTTATGACCTGCTGGAAGTAGCCATCAAAGACCTATACACTGTGGTTATAAAGGGACTGGCGTGGTACTCAGGGGCCCAAAGTGTTCCAAGATAATATCCCCAGTAACATTACACCACCACATCAGCCTGAACTGTTGATACAAGGTAGGATGTGCCATGCTGTTAGGATATTTCAGACCAGGCAGCATTCTTCCAATCAAATGTTGTACACATTTTGATAAACCAGTGCAAATTGTAGCTAAAGTTTTCCGTTCTTAGCTGTCAGGAGTGGCACTTAGTGTGGTCAGCTGCTACTGCTGTTACTGATCTGCGAGACATGTTGTTTGTTCAGTGATGGTCTTCTGTGTACCAATTTTACAACACCTGATAATTTGAGTTACTGTTGCCTGTCACTCATATTGTACAAATCTGGCCATTCTCTTTCGACCTGTGGTTTTTACCATGGCATTTTGGCACTGAGAACTGGTGCTTGCTGGATATTTCCTCCTTTATGGACCTTTTTTTTCAAGGAACTCCAGAAAACCATGCCACATTCACAGTTACTTTATCAAACACCTTCTTTCTTATTCTGATTTTTAGTTTGAACTACATGCTTCATTGCATCCAGTTGTTGACAAGTGATTGGTAGATTCACTTTTTGTATCAGAAAACAGGCAGACTGAGCCTGCCTAATGAGGTGGCCAGTAAGTGCATGTGGATGTATTTTCAAACAAAAGAAAGGGAAAGACAATATTACTAATGAGATAATTACTGGTCTTGATTTAGAATGGGAAGATGGGGAGGCCTGGATCCACCTATTGTCTCCATTATCCATAGGTTAGAGATTTACTGTTAGTTTATTTCTTGCGTTCATGTTTGTTTCCATTGGCGTCATGACCGTTTTTGTTTGTATATTCACCCGTATAAGACATGTGGTACAGGAGGATACCACTGGCCTGTTGTGTTAGAAGTAAACTGCAAACAAGGTGGTAAATCTGGGTGTAAATATGCTAAATTAGTACCAAAAATCAGTGTATCATCAAATATTTGTTGGAATATTTGATAGGACTGGTATGAAAAAAAAACAGAAAAAGATTGTGCTTTGGAACTTTGTGATACCATTAATCATCAGTTTGATACACATTATTGTTATACTTATTATTCCCATTTGGCTAAAATAGTGATAAAGGATTTCAGCTTCATATCCTTCAGCTTTACAATAATTTCTCATGTGGTTGGTGCCTTAAACTCACAAGAAAGAAATCATCACATCCCACTGTTTTCTGCTTCTTAGGTACCATCTCTATCAACACCCTGCGCACTGCCTACACAGCCCCTGGAGAAAGTGAGATCCTGGATCTGGATGAAAACCTCTACCTCGGGGGTCTGCCTGAGAACAAAATGGGGCTGGTCTTCCCCACTGAGGTGTGGACGGCACTACTCAACTACGGCTACGTGGGCTGCATCCGCGATCTGTTCATAGACGGTCAGAGCAAAGATGTGCGGCGCCTGGCTGAGGTCCAGAAGGCCACAGGGGTCAAACCCTCCTGCTCCAAAGAGCCTCCCAAACAGTGTCTGAGCAACCCATGCCAAAACAACGGGGTCTGCAGAGAGGGATGGAACCGCTATGTGTGCGACTGTTCTGGGACTGGATACTTAGGACGCTCCTGTGAAAGAGGTAGGACTTTGTTTGGTCACAAGCTGGTCTGTTTGGTTAGGGGCCTTTTCTGCATCTTGAGGTCTTCAAATTAGAAGTTGAAGTCAACTTAACCATAACTTTTGTTTATGGTGCCCAGAAGGGGAATCTGGACTGAAGAAGTCAAGTTCCTAATGCTTCTTGTGCCTGTAAGAAAGTGTTTTATATACTCAGAAGAGTGTTTTTCAAGTTCAGATGCAAAAATGTTAACACTGCACTTGAAACTCTGTTCATGTTTTTAGAAAGAGGGCACTAACATACATGGCCAGTGCAGGTGTCTTTCCTGTTTTCCACCTGACACAGCTGTCATTTTATGGCTACTGCTCACAATTTTTAATGAATAATAGGGGAACTTGCTAGCACCCAGGGCTGTATTTGCCTGAAACTGAGGAGTAAATTGTCGCAAAGCTGATGTGTTCTTTTTAAGACATGACGAGAACAGCAACACTGGCCCTAACCCGTGGTGCAGTGTCTTCGTGATGTTTTTGGAAACAGTGAGCAATGGTCATACATTCATCAACCTGCAACACATCACAGAGCATCTCACAGAGCACAGTGTGAGCATTTTAAAATGTGTAATTTAAAATTTGTACAGCATCCTTGGGTGTCATGGAAGGTGCTTTAAAAATAAACTGTTTTATTATTATTAATAGGGCACTCATACCTTGTTTTAATATCAAATCAGCTGATTAATTCAACAAAGCTTTCAGCAAAGTTGAGAGATTTGAGTCTAAAGTTTCAAAAGTCTTCACCATTAATCAGAATTTTATGGTAATCATGATATAAGTAAAAAAAATAAATGACAGTCTGAATTTATTGTTAAAAAAGCAAGTTTTGTGATGTATCAGCTCTGCCTTCACCCCTTTTGATGAATTCAGAATTGGATTACACTTTCTACAAGCTAGTGTTAAATTCTTTTGTTGCAGTTAAGTTCAGAAAATATGTTTTTGTGTTTATTTCTGATTCAGAAAAATTGCATAGTAGCTGCAAGTGCTGTAGGAAAAAGAGAGAATATTAAAGGCTCATAAGCTAGAGCGTATGCACTCTCACTTTTGGTAAATCATCAGAATACATATTGTAATTACAGTAGTTACACAATAATAGTTGCGAGTGCTGCAAATAATTATCCCTGAAGTTATTAATGCAGGCTGTTGGTTTTATGCATGCATTGAACAACAGAGCTAATTATCCCAGCAGAGAAAAAACAATAAAAAAATTTTAATTTGATATTTACCAAATGGAATATTTTCAAACATTAAACATTGGTTAGTGAGTTTTGGGATTTTAAGTATAACCAGTGTTACAGTTTCGTGCTCATGTGAAAGCAACCAGAGTATCTTTTTGGTTATTTCTGACGTTGTGGGAATGTGTTAGTGAAATATAATTTTGATCAATGTATTTAATACATTGTTCTTTATCAAGTCTCTTTATAGAGCATTGAGAATCTGTTTGGTTTAAATCATGTCTTGTCAAAAACACCTTTTGCAAAATTAAGAGGCAAAAATCCATCCTGATATCACTGAGTGCTTGGCTTTGCGTCAGGATCGTTCACCATCTGCTTAATAGGATGTTTTGTTTGAAACCCCGAAACTGCTTCTTGCCAGACACTTTAAGACAACATACCTGATGGAGCCCAAAGTCTGTTTAGTACAAACACAATACTTTCTTGAGACAAGAAAACTTTCTTCTGTGTACAATATATTCTCTTGTTGTACCTCAAAGTCTCTTGTAGTTTTATTATAAAATCTTGGTTACAAGTTTGGCTGGTTGCCAGTCAATCACAGGCCAGACATGCAGAAACAAAAAAAGCTGTCAAACATACACCTACACCTAAAAAATCCATCACTTACTCCAGTGAGCATACATGAACTGTGGAGGAAGCTAGAATGCCAAGAGGGAGCCTGCATGTTGTTGCTGCCGGGCACAAATGTTTCCATTTTATTATATTCCACTTTTTTTCATTAAACAGAGCTATTGGTCACCTTCCACCTTCCAACTTTTAATCACTGAAAGTACAAAAAATACTTTGGACACGAGGTTTGGGCTCAACTTCAACATCTTGTCTGTGTTTTTTTAACCTGTAACAATTCTTGCTGTGAGATGTCAACACTTCCCACTTATCGGCCATGCAGCCATGAGTTATATCTCTGAATAGACTGCTGTCTGCAATTATGTGTCAGTGATGGTAGATGGTTCCAAATAAGTGCAGATCAGTTATGTCTGGTGCTTTCCCTTTGTGTATTGATGGTTTTACTTCTACATTATGGCTCCTTTAAAGTGAATTGGGCCATACCATGTTGGTGAACGACAGAAATGAGAGCTCTTCACTCACAGAACTTCTGTCCCTCCATTCATATGCAAAATGTACTGATGTAGATTGTTGCCTGGTAGTTATCATCTGAAAGTGACAGAGTGAAACATTCACAGTGCTACACATTGACACACTTACAACCTACTGTGCATTTTCAGAAGATCATAACAATGTGACTGTTATTGACATCAAAGCATAAAAAAGAAATCTAAATAATATACTCCCAGTTTCTTTGTCTGAACCTCCTTTTCATGTTTGGGGTGAACAGTATCATCAGACAGAAGCCTGGAGGGGGTCTTTTCACCCCGGCTGATGGCTTAACAACATCTCCTCTTAAATAGCAAAGTGAAAGTAGAACAAAGCTCTGAAGTAAGTGTGTGGAGACAGACAGCCACAGAGAGGCAGACAGAGAGTCAGGGTACGCAGGCTGTTGATTGACTGATGTTAGAGCGAGCTGAGTGGCAGCTGACTGATGCATTGTCGCGAGACACCGCTGGTCACGTCCACCGTGCACGCCAGCCTGTAAATTGGCTGTCTTCTGCTAACCATTTGGCTCATCAAACCACTCGCTCATGACCAGAGCTGGTGCAGAATACATAAACCCCATCTTCTCTGAAAATAGGAAAAAGCTGAATTGAGTGCCAGAAGGTGAACTGCTCCGGGTCTTTGGGTGAAAGCATTAAAAATACGGATTTTGTTGGGACTAAAATCAAAGCAAAGAGAGTTGAATGTGCCAGCAATGTTATAGTATGTCAGTATGGATAAGTATGAATAAGTAGGTACTTGAGTACTTGCTGTAGATATCTTCACTAGAGCGTTGTTTTATTACCTGTACTTTGCACTAGGGAAGAGAATCGAAAACCAGTTCTAGTTGAGAATCGTTAACAGCTTCATAAAAGTATCGATATCATGAGCTAATCAATTTCCTTATGATTTCCTTCCACTGACAGGGCTTAGAAGTGTCAGAATTGGGGCTCAATTTTTTACAAAAGGCACCTACTGCGCAACCTAAACTGAGTGGGAACACAACAAACTTGCAGAAGCAGTCATCTATGCTGTGACATGTGTTTGACATTTTTGCCACTGAAAATCTACAGACCAACATTTGCCCACTCGGAAAATCTGCAGGAATCAAGAAGGGTATTGTTAAAGAATTGGATCGATTAGCACGATCATTATTAGCACTGGTTTTGATAAAGTCTAATCAATTCCCATCCCTACTTTAAATATTGGCTGCAACAACTAAGCTCATTCAAGGCCAAATTTCAAAACATGTTTTCCAAAAGCTTGTGGCACATGGCTATTTGGATCATCAAGCTTTATTTGTCTTTTCTAGGGCGCATGTTCTCAACACAAAGTCAAGCGCATGGTGTAAAGAGTATGAATTATGTGCCTTTTATACACATTAGTTTGTTCTGGGTGTAACATAGCAGAGAGGAGAAGAGGCAGAAGTCTTAATGAACGTAACAAACTACTGAACAGCATCGAATAAAATCAGACAACTTGATGGAAATGCAGCCACAGACCCTTTTTGACCTATGGAACTACTGACGTCACAACATTGGAAGAAAAGCAAAACTGGAGATAAACATAAATCGCTGAGGCAAGCACTCTGCTAAGGTTTTTTTTTTATATATATATGTTTTTGGGCATTTTGTGCCTTTATTGATAGGAGAGAGATAGTGGACAGGCTTGTGAAAGGGGGTGAGAGAGTAGGGGAGGACACTCTGCAAACAGGTCACAGGCGGGATTCGAACCTGGACCGGCAGAAGTATGTACACGGGGTGCCCGGTTGCTAACCACTCCGCCAAACCAGCACCCCACTCTGCTAAGGTTTATCAGAATTTCCATTTTGGGCTTTTTGGGCAAGATATGATAATAATGATAATAGTAATAATAATAATAACAATAATAATGCATTTTATTTGAAAGTGCCTTTCATGACACTCAAGGACACTGTGTAAGATTAGAAAAAACAATAAAATCAACAATATAATCAGCAGGAGTGGTGATGTGGAGGTTGAGGTGGCAGAGTTCTGGAGCTGTTGAAGTTTATGGTGGGACTTTTGTGGGAGGCCAAAGAGGAGAGCGTTACAGCAATCTAAATGGGCGGTGACAAGGCTGTGGACCAAAATGGAGTGCCGCTTGCACTACTAAAGCAGTGTGATGAGTTAACTTGTCACCCTGTTTGTTTTAGGTAGATTGTGGCCTCATTGCAAATGAACTGCTCCAAGGATATAAATTGTGAGCGAGCTGTAAAAACAAACAAACAAAAAAATGAGCCGACTAGGAAGCGCACATGTGTCTGAACAACTCTCCTGAACAAATAATGAGTTAATACCACCTAAAACAGCATCATGTCAGTTAAAGTAATTTTTGGTTGTCCACCATAAATCAAAATGTTGAGGTCTTTTTCCTCATTTTTAAAAAAATATTTTATCTTTATTTAGAATCTAAGTTTTGATCATATCAAAACAAAATGAAGTAAAATGACACACACAAATAAAAAGAAGAGAAAAAATACAACAGGCATGAAAGTAACACATGTGTGCAGCAGAGAACCAAGGGAGATTGTAATATAGCTACTGCCGATTCTTACTTAAAATCTGATCCAAGTGGTTTGATAAACTCGATCCAATTTCTCCAGTAGTCCTCAAATTCCGTCTTTTTTAACATTATTTCAGTAGACACAATGAACTGTTATAACTCATGTAGAAGTACAGAAAGTGTAAACAGTTAAGAAAGATTTTGGTCAAATGTAAGCACTGCTTCAACTTCTCTCTCTAAAGCAATAGTGATGAAATGGAGGCCATTAAATGTATGCACAGTGACAGAGCAGTGAGAGAAAAAAATCCTCTGAAAAGCATTTCTCTGCCTGTTTCTGCACAAAGCTTGCTGAGCCCATGATGTATGAAAGAAAAATAAACTTTAATCATCCCAACTTCAGAATATGCTTAAAGAAAACACTCTGAAGACATTAACACTGTTCCAATCTGCAGATCTGCCTCCAGAATCTTTGTGTGATTCTGCTTCAATATCGTGAGCTATTTAGCTGATTTACTTTCATCTGTCTGTCACAGACATCAAATTCAGCAGATGCCGCTTCACAGTGGTTGAGTCTGGCTTTCCTGTCAGCTTCGTCATTGCATATCTTTCATGTTGTCATCACTGTTTTACGGCTGTTTTTCAGAGAATGCATCAATTTATGCAGCTAGGAGTTGTTTTTCTATATGAGTTTGTCCCATTCAACTTGACGTGATGCTTTAATGTTGGCATGAAGTGATAAGAACGGAATAGTTAAAATAGATTCATGTTTTGATGTGGAGGGTAAACTTGAAAAAATGAGCAAAAAGGTCACACTTGCTGATCTAAAGTCTCTTCTTTAACTTGTGAAGAATGTTGTGTCATTTTTGGAGCCCCTTCTGGACAAAGCATTAATCTTGGCAGTGTTGTGATTCATTCTATCTCATATTGACCCCTCTCTCAGAGATGACAAAATATGGAGAAATGGTCAGTTTCGATGATGATGGTGTTGTTTACTTTTGTGTTTATAAAGACCTGCCAGAGCAGAAACGCTGTTCAATAGATTTCACTTGTCCATTTGGGCAACAGTTCAGAGAAAGTGTTTGGGAATGGGCAGAACCTTTCAAAAGCACATGCAGCAGGTGATTGGATGATTTCATCAATCACTTTGATTACAGGCCAACCAAATTAATGTAGAAGGCAGGTATTACTGCCATAAAAAAAAAAAAAACAAAGCAAATTCATAGAACAAGTTCTCACTAAAATATGTCAAAAGTGAAGAGAAAATGTCCTCTCTGTTGAGAATGGTTGTGGTAGTGGTAGTGCTTTTTTTTTCTTTTTTAATTAATACAGAAATCCAGTCCAGATCTGAAAACCGCCACTAAAGCTGTTAGCATCTAAGCTAATCTCTGTATGAGCAGTCACTCCCTGCTGACATCTTGGTCCTACATCTTCCTGATTTAAGGGACAGTGATTGCCCTGTGCTGCTTTTGGCTGTGAATAGTTGTTGTAGATTGGAGCTTGGAAAGATAAATCTGCTTGATTGCAGATGATGAATTATACGAATCCAGCTACTGAGCAAGGTTAATAAAGAGCAGCTGGAAATGTAGGAAATAGTTAAATCTTCCCCCTTCTCTTATTTTAAGCAGTGTTTGTTTAAATCTTTGTAGTAAATGGAGCATTTGGGCAAACTCTTGCTTTGTGCAATTTACCAGACATCTCTGGCACCAGTGCACAGATTACTCCAATAATTAGAAGTGCTCTAAAACCAAAAACTTTGCCAAGGCTTTTCTGACACTGTTGACCAAGTCATTATTAAAATACTGAAAACTGCATTTTTGAATAATGTTAACAAATACTGGAAAAAATCCTGGATCCACGTTTTGGATCACTGCCAAACTCTAATTACTTTCCTCAAGTGCCATGACCAACCTTCTTTGAAGGAATCATCAAATTCATGTCTGTTCGAGTTATTGGTTAAAATGCGGAAAACTACACTGTCTGACATTATTAACAAATCCTTTTTAAAAAATCCTGCATTCACATCTGGGTTTGGCCGACGACCAAAATCTAATTACTTCCCTCTTGCGCCATAGCCAACCTTCCCTGAAAGTTTTAACACTCAGTCACTCTTAATAAGCTCTAGTTATGCTAAACAAAGAAACAATTCTGGCTTGTAGTGCTTAGAGGGTTAGCCTTAACTACTAAATAACAGATTCATATTGTTACAGATATGTTTTCTTTTCATTTTTGAGACTTACAAATATGGTTGCTTTGGCTTTGTCATCTTGTCCCACCAGTTTAACAGTCTACCATTGTCTCATGGCAAGCCTGTCAGAGAGCATAAACCTTAAAAGGATGCAGAGCTTTTGACAATATGGAAGTTCTCAGTGCAGAACTGACCAATTACCATAGAGTAGATGTGCAAATCAATCAAACAGACTGAGCCCACATGGGAAAGGGACCCATGAAAGAGATGAAGCTCTCAGAGAAACTACACTTTTAGGGGGTACTCTGTATATGAAAAATAGACATTTTTTAACATTAGTGATTGTGAGCATACCCTAATGCTGCGTTCACACCGCAAGCGACCCAGCTACCAAAGTCCCGTCGCCCACTGACGTAGCATCGCGCGTCCTTAAATACCTCATTTTGGTAACCGCTGCCATCGGCCATCGCTCGGTGACGTCACGTCCGCTCGAGTTTCACCGCGATCATTTCATATATTCCATAATAGGATGTATTAGCGGACATTATTCCAGCTGTATCCTTCTCATTCACTTATCAACCACAAAACACTGCAGCTGATGCCCTGCAGCAGCATTATCTGTGAGTTTACCGCAGTCCGTCTAGGCGGAACTTATGTCCTCACTGGCATTAGTTCCGCCTAGACAGAACTCATCCGCCCTGTAGTCCGGATTAATAACTGTCTGTCTCGGGTACCATCACACGTACACACACATTGTGATGCGGCTGCAAAGCCACACATGGCATCGCCTGAATAGATCAACTTTTTTTTAACTTTGACATCGTGCGACGAGTGAAGTGATCGTCTTGTACGCGGCTGTCGCATCGCAGCTGTACATTGACTTTGAATGGAGAGTGATCACCGAGGTAGTACAAGTAGCGTCCGGTGTGAACGCACCTTAACAGTCATTAAAATGAATTTATGAATCTGATTTTGAGGCCAAATGAGACCTCTTTAAATCTAAAAGACTTTAAATTGCACTTTGTCCTTGTCACAGCCAAAAGATGCTAATTTGTCAAATTGAGGAGGGCAGTTTTGAGCATAACCCAGTCAAATATCCACTTGCTAGCAAAAGTGAAACATAGGAACCATTTACAAACAGTAAGCACATGACAAAGCAGGACAAGTCTGGCACTGCCACATAGACAGTCCTGCTACACTGGCATTAGTTCCCATAGAGGATCATCTTATTCTGTTTATCTTGTTATTTTTTATTGTAAGCTGTGATAAAGAAGCTGTTTCCGTGCTAACTAATGCCGTAGCTCAGCAAAATCCTGCCTTTTGCCAGCCTTGTATTAGCTCATTGGCCTTTTTGACCCCTCTGATTGAAATCCATCTGGATTAAAACAGCAACCAGAGGCCAAATCCTTCACTGCTGGCTTGAATGGTCTGCAGTGAGTTAAGTGTTATCTGGCTGAAATGGGTATGTCAGGCTTATATACATAATCAGTCATAGCGAATAAATATGTTGGATGCTTATGTCATTCTCTAAAGAGATTTGTGATATTAATGTTTATTACTGGTGGAGGATTTGGATGCTGTGAAAGGAGTAAATGAGAAAATTATTGAATAGTTTTTGAGCACCCAATAGCAGATGAGTGGTTTAATCACATGTTTAAGCTGTACTGATGAATTAATGAAAAATAAATGCTGCGTAAGAGAGCACAGGGTGCGTGTGAGACTGCTGCAGAGAGCAGGTTTGTCATGGATATCACATCAAGACCAGTTCAACGTTTGCAATATATTCTTTTATTCTCTGAGGTGCCAGGATTCAGCTTAAGTGGGCAAGCTTTTGTGCTACAGCAGTTTTCAATCTCAGCTGGGTCTGAGCAGCAAATGAGCCAAACAGTTAGCATATGCATAATCAAGGCAAATGCCAAAAAAAAGAGCCCGGGCGTGTCACACTGTTATCACAGCGTGGTGCATCCGTGCGGGAGCGACAGCAGGAACGGTTTCTCTCATCGGGGAGGAAAAAAAAGAACTTTGGTAGAAATGCTACACCTCCCACGCACTCACATGTGTCATCTCCACATGTGCTCATGCTTCTCCTCCCTGCTATTAGGTCAAAGCACAGAAAAGTGTTGCCTAAATAGACCGTAATTGGGATGTAGAATATGTCTGGCTGAGATGCTAATGATGTGACTGGATGCTGATAGGAATCTGCTGAGTTTAATGTCATGACGGCTGTTTGTGTTTTGAATGATGTGGATTCAGTCACTGTGTCTCGTGGCTTTTCTTGTGGTTTTAGTGGTGTAGACAGAAAGTTGCACTTGTCATTTTGATCCATTTTGTCAGTGTAGAGTCCGATCTTAATTTCTCCAAAGCACAAACTGTGGCACCAATTTAATGTTACAACAATGCCCTATAGAGAGTCTGAATTAACTTCACAATTTGTGGGCAGTTAAACTGAGAGGCAGAGAAGAGCTTTAAGTGATGATCACTTGTTGGGAACTGTAAAAAATCTCCAATTCATCAGAAAGTTCCCGAGTTTTTAGTCCTTGTAAATTGACCTAATTTTTGCTCATTACAGAACATGGAGATTCTAGTCCAGTTTGTGTGTTGAGTTTACTAAATTAAATCATTTGGGGCCAAAAGTTGCATTTATAATGCAGCATTTATGAACGTGAGTTCAAGAATAAAGCCCTGTAGTGACTAAATGTGTGTCTTTAATATTCAGCATATCCAGGCATTTTAGGCATATAGTTTTATCATCTGTTTAACCATTGTTTACTCAGTTTAACTTTAATGTGACACATGAATGGGCGTCATGTTGATCTACACAATTAAAAAATTAAAAATCAAAAATAGCATGCACTCGATTATAACACACACCCTATATTTTCAGGATTTTTGGCTTAAAAACGCTGTTCTCAATTATATAACACACTCAGATTTTTCCCAAACCTTACTCTCTCAGACAACTCAAAAAATACCTTTTTTCAAAGTTTTAATAAATGAGTGAATGAATTAATAAATGAATATTTTCAAAACAAATAGACAATTCTCTCTCTCAACTTCAATGTGCAGTTCCGATTTCTGCCTGAGCATGCTCAATCACAGTGTACCGACCAATTAGAGAGCAGCTGTCAATATGCCAATGTCTTCAACCAATCACGGCACAGCTATTTTGGTCCCCTTACTCAAAAGATGGCAGTGCTCTTTATTTGCATTTGAGTGGCACCCTAGCACTTGAGCATTACGCAGTCATTACTCATTACACAAAAGTAAACTAATTGAGACCCAAAATATTGGATTAGAACAGTTTGACTGTCAGTTTTATAAGAATTACACAAGTTTGGTGGTAATGTTTCGCAGAGAAAGAGAGAGAATATTCCAGCCTTTTGTAACAGAGGCGTTGTAACCCCGGTTTTGATAGACAGAATATTTTACATATTTTACTTGTGCTTATGTATAATATGTACCAGAAAATTGGACCTCATTTAAAGCTATGGTCTACGATTTGGAAGCTTTGTACATATTAATAACACTGTTTATAAGGCTGTTATGGTCCTATGGTCCTATCTACACAGTATAAAGACCAAAAAGAACGAAAAAAATCCATTCAGTATATCTGCTGAAAAGCTGCATACTAGCTGACCAATCAAACCTAAGAACCTGCGACTATTAATTGGTCCGTGAGTCCATCCAATCCCCTGTCTCTCTCACTACGCAGCGTCATGCGTAGTGCGTCATGGTCCCGTCTCCTCCCCTCTACCTCCGGTGAGCAGCGTTAGCTACTGAACTATCATGGAGCCGGAAAAGCCTAGCGTCGAGACCGAAGCCGCCTCCCTCTCCCGCGGGGCCCAACGGAGCTCTGCCCGCGGGTTGAGGCCTGTTAGCGGCTAACGGCTAACGGCTAACGAATAGCCTCAGCCGGCCGTCAGACCTTCAGCATCGACCGTTTCGCCCCTGGTTGATCAGGTAATGGCTTTGTTTACTACAGTGGGAGATGTCTGCTGAATAACTCTGGTTAGTTTGTGCCTGCACGGGCTAATAACTTGTAGGGGAGCGGGTTAGCCTGTTAGCCGCTAATCGTTTGCACTGTAAGCTGAGCTGGGGAGGACAGGCTGAGAAAGATAAATCCTCCCCCACAATCGGCTCCGCTCTGGCGGCGCCAGACCCGCATTGCCGCCAGTCCAATTGAAATGGCTACTGCTGTGTGTTACAAGGGGGATGTCTGTCGTGTTTGATACTTTCAGTTGAGCTGAGCTGTTTTTGATTGAGTTTGCTGCTGATAACACTATGTTGTAACCCCAGTTTTGATAGACAGAATATTTTACATATTTTACTTGTGCTTATGTATAATATGTACCAGAAAATTGGACCTCATTTAAGAGCAAAAAATGTGTTATAAACAAGAAATCAGTGTATTTGACTCGCCTTACAATGCTGATCCTTGGCAGAGGTTTGTGCTCATAGAAATTCTTGCTGGTGAGTGGATTTTTACATTTGCATGAGATGCTGAAATGAAAAAAAAAAAATGACTGTAGGCTGTGAAGTTTGAAAATATGACTGAGAACTGATGCCTTCTTTTCTATCAGTGAAAAATGTGAAGGGATTTTCCTGAAGATTTGTTAAGAGTTGTTCTAACTCTACAGCAAACACATCGAAGAACAATGGAATTAACTCTAATGAATACAAAATTCTGATGTATTGTGAAGAACAAACCAAATGCTCTGAGGTCTGAGCTTAATGTTTTGAAAAATGTCTCTCAGTTTAGAGCTGAGCCGAAGCAAATGAGGAAAAAACTGTAATATATCATTTGAGAGAAAAATAACTGCAGGAATGACAGAAACTGGATCCTTCCACGTCTGATAAATGTGTCACTTAGGCTTGGCTCTGCAGCGCTCCGATTCTCCACATGTGCCCTTCCATTCCAGCTAATGAGTTGACAGGAATTAGGGCATGGTGGATGAGGGAGGTGGAGTGGGCACGGGATGCAGATTGTCTCACTTCACTAAGATAATTACTTATGCGGAGAGAGTGCTCTTGGATTCCGAGAGATATAATCCGCTCTGACCTCGTGTGGAAACAAAAGCGGCAAACAAACATCTCTGCCGTTTGAAACCACATCACAGGAAGCGCTGCGTGTTACAAAAGGTCTGGTGATCACAAGCTCCTCTCACCTCCATCCGAACGCTTAAGCGTTTTTTTCTGGCGTCTCCTCGGTCCAGCCCCACTTGCTTCCTGCCTGTCTCTGCTCTGGGATTGAGACTGGCATCGGCGAGAGAGTGAGTGGGCGCAGCGGTATGGAGGACGGGTCCTGGCGCGCTGCCAGCTGTTTTGATGGCTCCAGATTGCCTCAGCGCTGGTAGGATGGAGCAGGCACCAGCAGGCCGAGGAGCTGTCAAAAGAATTACCCCAGCTCTCACTTATCCATGCATGGTGTACCACCCGGTGGCAAAATGCGGCTACTGCATATGGCGGAGGAGGGGGACGACACGGAGCAGGAGGTGGGCCTTAGGAGAAGAACCACAGAGCCATTCGCCCCATTTTGAGAGGTTTTAATTAAGCAGACAAAGCAATTTTCCCCCCCTTGCATCCCAAATGTCTTCTCCTTCATTGTTCCTCCAGTTGCTAATTAGCCCAAATATTAGTCTTGCAGAGTGAGGCTAAGGCAGCCTCCCAGATGGTGTAATAGGTGTGCAGCAGAACACACTCGTATTCCCTAATGAGATGTGACATGCTCGACTCTGGCACTGACAGCACCTGCATTATTTCACATGGACAGCAGCAGCAGAGGGATGTTTTCATACATACATCTGTGATGAATAAGGATTAATGCTTAGATCCATACACAGATCGATGGACACTGGCTGAACACCGCATGAACCGGATAGGCATAAACATACAACCTGCTGATGTAGTCTCTTCAGATACTTTATCACGCCTTTTCAGAAATCTCATTATTTAGAGTCCTGAAGCTGCTCGATAGAGCACGTCGTTATCACTGTCCGAAAGTAGTTTCTGGTGCAAGATTTACCAAGAATATGGCAACATGTGGGACCAAAATTTTATTGCAATCCTGCAATAATCTGCAACCAACAAACTAAATATGCTTTCTGCAGGCACGCTCTGATTCAGATGATAACTTGTATATTTGGTCATTTTGTGTTCACACTGCACCATTTTAACACATGCCAAAGCATGCATGAAGAGATGTCCTTACCTCAGTCCATTACAGCCTTTTGCTGCCCATGAGCACAAAAGAACTAGCCAAGCCTTTGCAAACTTTGCATGTGGTTCAACTCTCAGGATTCTTTCACTTCTAATACATTGAACTTGACCAAACAAACTGTTTTTTTTTTCTGGAAATGTTGTTTGGGGTTGGTATTACAGCCACGTAAACTCTGATCAGCTAAAACAAATGGGGTCTCAGTTCTCTTCAAGGCAAACCAGGATTTAGTTTGTGTTGACAAATTAAAGAAGGACCAAATAAGGAAAGCAAACCAAAAAGAAGCACAGTCCGGACTGAAATTATTTTAAGAACAAAACAGTTAGCATGCCTAACTAGTGTTCACTGATTGTATTAAGCAAAGAATGGCCAACATAAGCTCCACTAGAATCAGACTGTAATCTTCAAGTCCCTGTGGCATATGATTACAAATTGCTTTGGTATATATGACATTTCATCCAAGCAGCCTACAAGCATATCTTAACTTAAACCACTGTCAAACTGTTTCAAGCTAATTGATATTCTTACTGAAAGCAGACGCCACTTGATTCCCGCTACGTCATCACCCAGAGCCTTTTGCTCCCTGTGTCATAGGCATATGTGACAATGGCTGTAGCTAAAGCTGCGAAAGCTTGCTGGTTATAAAGAGCAATTTTAAAACATGCCCAACAGTTTATGATTAACAATTACTTAATGATTTAATAATCACTTCTTGTTATGTGCTTCCTTCAGTCTCCGCTCTGCCTTTTTGTCGGTGGATGTGGTGTATTATGGGAAATTTTCATACTCCCTCCTTTCAAGTGAGATCCCAGTCTATCTTCCTTTTGAGGGCTGTGTAGCCCTTCCCCTTACTCTTCAGAAAATTGGGACACCCCTTCACTAGACGTGAATGCGCAACACCAAGGGCTAAGGGTTGCATTTGGGATTGACCCTTAGTCTGGTTGACAGATTTCAATGTGAAAGAAAACCATATCAAGAGAAATGATGTGGCAGCTTCACCCCCACACCAAGCCAAGTCTGCTGAATTTTAGGTGTGACAGTGACCTTAGATGCTTTTAAGCTCGTTGACCTACTGACAAAATGAGTTGTGATTTGACTTGGGGCAGAGAGGAGGTCAGTGACTCATCAACAAGCACCTACTGAGCATGTTTGTTATGTCTAACTTATGAGATTTGCACACATTATTTCTCAAACAGCTTTTCTGTAGCTGAATTATTTCATTGTTCAACTAGTGCTGAAGCATCCCAACAAGCTACATTTTTTGTAAAGATGGGTAGAGGCTGTGCAGCAGAGTGCCAGAGTCCAAAGGTTTCCTTGTTTTGATTTCAATTCATTTTTTCTGTCTATACTTGTGGATGTTTCCTCTACTAGTTCCATCAATGTCAGGGAGGTTGATCTAGCTGATCTGAAACTGAATTATTTTTTGTTTTATCAATTTATCCATTTTTTTCACAAAGAGTTGTTCAAGAATTTTAAAGAACTGTGACAGTAAAGAAATCAACCTATAGTTTGTGGATAAATCTTTGTCTCCAAATTTGTAAAGTGTATTGACCTTCGCCAGTATCATTTTATATGGATACATACATACATTTTCCAAATGATAATTTAAATGTAAGTAAGGGTTTCAATAATACCATCTCTTATGATTTTTACAAAAACATACTACTACCATCTTGATAATACAATTTTGATTCTGCATAATTTTATAATGTTAATCCTTTCTTTTTGAGGCCCTGCTCCCAAAAATACTGAGTGCTTCAAACTGTCTATAGGAATATTGGCACCTGACTGTTCAGTGTTATTTATTTCGCTTGCAAACTTTGGCCGCACTTCAACAAAATATATTAAATCCCTCCGACGTCTTATTTCTGTCTTCTGTTATTCCTGAGGTATGAGACACCAGCTGACACACAGAGACAATGGCTTTAGTAGACCTCATCATTTCTTTATGATTGTGATGAAGTCTGATCCTTACAGCCTTCATCCTTTCTGGGCCTCACTGATTAGTGGTTTTCTTAAGGCTACACAGCTGTTCCCAATCCCTTGAGTTCCCTTCAAGTTGTGTGTGGAAATACTCATACTTTCACTATTAAACATACCCCTGAGTGCCACAATTGTTTTCTTCTATTTGATTTGGCCAATCATTTAAGAGATTACTGATCACAATCTTTCTGGATTTTTTTCTGATCAAAATTCTTCCTTGAAGACAATGGTTTCCCACTATCCTTCCATTTTTCAATAATGCGTTGGACTGTTCGTAACACAATTTTAGTAGTTTGTGCACTTGTCTTAGATACTTTCTCTACTCGATGCTTGCCAATTATTTGACCCCTCTTGGACCCCATCCACACAAAGCCAAACCGAGGTCTAAACACATACGTTTTTTGCAGAATCTGCGTATCATCCATATGAAGACGGTGTTTTGGGGGTCTGTAAACGATCATTTTTGAAACCAGGTTCCAGAGTGGAAAGATTTTGAAATGCCGTATACGCAGCTCTGTGATTACTGGCTGTCCGCAAGTTTTCAGATACGTCATAGTTTCATATCTTCATTGACACGCATGCGCCACACGCAGCAACGACAATGGCGGCGTACGTGAAGCATATGTGCTGATCAAGCTAGTGACCCTACTATCCCTGTTGCAGCAAAATCTCCTTCTTCTCAATCACCACCGAGTTGAAGAAACAATTATCAAGGACACATTACGGCACTTTATGATCACTTTATCACAATCTCTGTTTACAACTTTTGCCGTAAGTGCACATGCTCACTGTTTTTTCATCTGTTTCTGCTTGTTTCCGTCATATCGTTACAGTGGCCCTAGAGGTCTGGCATGTGTTTTACAGCGTTTATTGAGTGCATTCATATAGACGCACATATTTTCTGAGACGCCATCGTCTTTATGACGATCATTTTGGAAACTGATTAGCATTTTGTCTCCTTGTGGATGGGGCCTTAAACAGACTAACATCTTCTCCACGACCACAAGATGCGTCTTTCAACATGGTTGCTTAAGAAATGAGAAGGTACTCATTGCATCAGCTGGGGTTAAATAACTTGATGCCAGCAGTAATTATCCAGTAGGAGGCTTGTACCTATTTGCTTGGTTGAATCCAGGTGGTGGCTTTTTTTTGACCAGGCAGTGTATGTTAATTTTGGCATCCAAGCCTGATCACATTCATATGAAAGCTTCAGCTATCATGTCTCCAAGCAGCACAAGATGCACCAAGTTGTTACTCTCTTCTATATAGTTATTAAATAGATGTTATCTCACCAATGTTAACTGTGCCCACCAGTGTTCAGTACCTGTGAATTTGTGTGTGACATAAAAAATTACATTGAAGGGTAACTGCTGATGTATCCACATGTAAGCATGACCTCCTTACAGGGAATTTACCAGTCTTTACATAGTCAGAAGAAGGGATTTTAAAAGCTTAAAGTCTTTATTGTGGCACACAAATCACTCTTATACTGCAGGTAATCATTTAGAAGAACAGATCCATAATGCTGCATTACTGTTGGTCCTAGTGCCATTACTGTGATGATAGATATTGTGCTCCAAAACATAGTGTGCTGTTGTACATTTGCATTGAATGCATAATAGCATTATTAAATTTAGAGCAACTACAGAAAAACTGTTCTTTGAGCATATTTATTGCTTTTCAGAGCAGAAAGTCATTTGCTGTTGGCCCGAAGCTAAAGCCAAGAGGTGCAGAATGTTGTTGCGTAATTGTGAAAAGCCCTCTAAGGGAAATAAGGCTGTGTTTTAACATTAAAAAGGCATTTTAGCCGTGCCCTTTGACAGCACACTGTGTGTTAGTCACCGCTCACACCTCTTGAATGTAGTCTCAAGTTAGAGGACTGGTTGCCTCATGGCCTGAAGCACTGTCCACAAATGTGCAAAAATAGGTTGGAAAACATGGAAATTTGACTGTAAGTGAGTGTGAGTGTCAGGACTGTGAGTTGATTCTGTTGGAATAAAAGTTAGTATTTTTGTTTTTGTTCATACTTGACATCACAGCTTTTATGTCTGTTTTATTTTTTTTTATAGCCTTGCTGTAGTACAATATTTAACAATATCTAAAGTATCAAATGTAGACGTAATAGCATGGAGTAATTTACAGGGTCCAACATTCGTGGTAGACAAACTACAGCTTGCTTGACTACATTACAGTTAGTCTGTATCAGTGTAAAAGGTTGGCTGTGTGAGGGCATGACAGATATAATATCATATCATCAACATAACAGGAGAATTTGGCAGTGGACCCAGAATAGGCCCCTGGGGTACTCTATAGCTTACCACCTTGCGGACTAACATTTTAGTTACTGGTCAAGTCACGTTTTTAAGCTGAATCTTGTTGTCTTTAAGGCTTATTGCAATTGCCTACATGGTCTACTCTAAGAGATTGAGGAAAATAAAAAACATTTGTTAAATATATGAATATCTGTCAACACCTATGCCTTTGCAAGGCTACTGAATTTAAAAATGTATCTGTTTTACATGTATAAAAGATCAGTGTTCTGCCTAAGTAGGATGTTATTGCAAGATCATTGATGGTAAGATAGTGCTGAAGACTATAATATTACATCACCAACATATGGATTAGATTTTCAGAAATGATCTTTTTTGCCATGTCTCTGATATACAAACTTAAAAGAAAGTAGACCCAGAATGGGCTCCTGGGCTACATCGGCTTTGTCAAGGCTGCAGCCCCAAAGACTGGCTCTTGCTGTACAATCCAGTTACTGCACTGTCTGTATAGACTCCTGGATGAGTAACTGTTGTCTTTGTGACAGCTGAAAGAGATGCAAATAAATGAGAAATTATACTCCAAGTAGCATCCAGCTGCAGTCTCAGAGATTGGTGCCTTTAGTCTTGCAACAGAGCCCTCTTACTGCACTGGCTCCCGGCTCAAGGGTTCAGAAATTCTTATGTGGATGTAAAAACAAATACATGGATGAAACACAGAGGTAAATAAGCTTTTATTTTGTTTAGCTTTCTGGGCTAATTTGCAATGTTTGATAGGTCAGTGTGGGAGTAGCATTAACCATAGTTCATACACTCGATGTTGTTATCATTTGCAGCAATGGGGCTAGTTTCAAGGGCTTTGACTGGATACTACTAAAATATGACAAGATATACCTTGGCAGTATAATGACATTGTCTGTTGACCTAACAGGGATCATCACATAATTAATGACTTGTAGTAGCCTGAAACGTCTTCCAGCAGTTTCTTTCTTTTGATGGAAATAATAACAACATCTACTCAGGAAACTCCATAACATTAACATCAACCATTTCCTACACACTAGAAATTAATTTTTTCTGAAGTTTTATAACTGTCAAGGACCAATATACTGAAAAACAAGAGGTACAACTCTGAGCTTGTTTGACTGTGTGAAGGCACTGAAAAATCTAATATTATGAAAGTGAACTTAACAGTATCCTAATTTTTCTGCAAGGTCATTAATGTTTAATGAAAGTAGAAGAGGATGCAGATTAGACCCCAGGGTTCTCCTTTGCTGGCAACCTTGAAGGGTGAAAAAACTTTCAGATTCATAATCAGACAGCTTCATTTATCCCATAGGACAATTCAGTATATGTAATTTATCACATAACAAAATTAATAAGGAACCCTCAGATAATACATTTATAAGCAGTACAATTCTCTTTCCCTCTAAAAAATGATGGCATTTTCGACTCTTGTCTACACAAAATCACAGAAAAATGCTATAATAATCTTTGTATGTACTTTGTGACTGAATTTCTTAAAGATTCATATTTAACTAACTTTATTAGTATGCTAATCTAAACGTGTTTTTTATAGCGAAAGCCGTAAAACTCAAGATCTACCCTTTTCATCTGGCTTTAGCTGAATTTTGTTTTACTCTTATAATCTGCACCATATGGGATTTACTCCATTTTAGTTTCAAAGTTACTATTTAAAGGGACTGTGAGGAATTTCTAAGTAATTACAAAAAAGTCTCACTTTTAGATATATGCCTGATCGAAATACACACTTTAAGATGAGTTTTATAGCATCGAAAGAAGTTATCTATAGATGCTATTCCTTAGCCTTCCGGTCGGGTCGTACAGGGCTGGACTGGCCTGGATACTCAACTTCAGGAACAAGACAATTAAAACTAGAGCAAATATATTATTCGGACATGTTTTAGAGCACCAGGCTGTAAGTAGTGATATATAGCCGGCTACAAAACTACAATACTAAGTTTTCCAAAATTTCTTGTTGTCACACATCAAAAACTACCGCTAAATAACTACAAAGAGATACATTACCTCATCGCTTTGCACCCAGTAAGTTATTGAAAAAAGAAGTTGTAAAGCAATGCAGAGTTCTGAGCAAGGTCCAAACTGCATTTTTATTAGCATCACAACAAACACGCTCACGTCTTTTGGTGCGTTCCAGTTGTAGTCAGAAGTAGGAATTTCCGAGTTACGAGTAGGAAACTGCAACTGGAATGTCCCCCGAAGTCTGAATTTCCTACTGGGAACTCGGTGAAACCTCGCCACCCCGAGTTGACAATAGAAGATGGATGCCCCCAGTGTGAACAGTTATTTAGCTCCTCTAATAATCAATTTATTTGCACTTCTGACTGGGGAGTGTCGCTCTAGATCAGCTGTATACATAGTATTGTTAGACTTATATTTACAAAAATGCTGCCACAGTGATAATCACATTCTTCATGTGGTATTTGTGAACAACAACGCAGGGCATGCTAACAACAGCTAACAATAGCCTGGTAGATCGGCATGTTTTTTTCCGACTTCAACTGGAACGCCGATAAAACAGAGATGATGTCACTCCCATTTCCGAGGTTACTGGAACACAGCATTACGACAGTCGCCGCGCATGCTCATGGGTAGCAGAGTCTTAATGTCGACAGTAATAGATTCTCCTCATCGCACCTTTTTGTTTTAGCTTTGCCTAAGCTACGGGTTTGTGCGTAGAGTAACATCGTTTTTGTTGCTTCTATCAACGACATCTGGTGTTTAACTGTAGCGAAAGATTGTAGCTTAAAGTAAACCCAACCTTATCCCATTGACATACAGTATATGCTACAAAGACAGGTAAAGTATGGCTAATGCTAATGCTGTTTATTCACAGGAAATGAGCTTTTTAGAGTTTAATTGGTGCTTAATTTTAATAAATCAATCTATCCATCAAATTTAATTTGAATAGCACTTGTTATACAAGATAATTCAGTACAAAGTGATAAAACACAACAACTACAATGCACAGCTAAATGAAAAATACATATTATAAAGGAACTTAAAAGGATAGTAGTTATAACTACTTTTATTAGAACAATATTAATAAGTATGCAAAGTAATTTGTACTAACACAAAAGTAACATCTGTTATCATTAGTATTTTTTGTTTTGTTGAAGTATTTTGTCAGTGAAAGGCCTGGCAGGAAGCTTACCTGCCCCCTTCTAGCGAAGATGACTGGGGCTACATTATTGTAGAAAGGTTCGCTGAAGTAAAAAAAAACACATATCCAGTACATCTTACCCTGCTGTGCATCATTAATGCTGATTTTTGACGTTATTATCTGAAAAGGTTCTGACAAAAAGTTGACGTCTCTCCCTCTAGCATTGATGTCTTTAAACTTTTGCCCGAAATGTGGTCACGTTTCAACTTTCAAAGTCTGAATATTTTCTTATACTGTATAGTGCAGACCTTTTTGATGACTTCTGGGTACAATAAGGCCCCTCAAATCCCAATTTTTATTTGGTACATCCATCCATTTGCCTGAGTGGGATGAGGAGGCAGAGTTTAGCAGTGGTTCAATTGTGTAATAAAGCCAGTAATAAAATCATGCAGAAATCGAACGTTTGCTCTTTAGCCTCACTTTCCAGCATTCAACAGCTTCTTGGGGCCTGTTGGTTGAACATTTAAAAATATTAAAGATGTGGATAACACTTGTTTGCTATACAACTCCAAACCCTGCTGATGAAGTCTTATACAATAATAAAATCTCATCATTCAGGCTCCCAGATGCAGAGAGTCTAGGTGGTATCAAAGCTTTTCATTACTGCGTTTGATCTTCAGCTTGGTATAACGGGTTAAAGAGACCTTGATAACCCAGCAAAGACAAAAGACTGAAGATTAACGTGTTAATCATTAAACTAAATGGTAATTCTCCTCTAATAGTCTCTAAGGGCTGAAAAACCTCATCCGCCTCACGGTCTTGGCTGTCGTGTGTATTCCTGACAGCTCCTGCTGAAGCTGCAGATTCAATCCCTCTGCACGGACACACTGATCCATTTCCTATCTCCGCCGTAATGAAGCTGCCGTCTGGTCGCAGAGCGGCGGATGTGAAGTTGGCCATCGATGAAGCTGTTCCTCTCGGTACAGAAAAGGGAACACTTGCCATGTCTCAGGAAATCCACTCAGCTGGCAGGTTGTTTTCATACATTTAATAGCCAGTGAGTCTATTTTCTCGGATTGTGTATACTAAGATACTCAAAGGGGGCTGCGGTGAAGGAGACATGAGCAGCTTTGAATTATTTATGATATCTCTGAGCTGTGAAAACATCCCTTAAAAAGCCTTTGGCAGGTGTTTTCTGGGCAAATTTTGAATTGGATTGGACCTGGTGCCCTGATATGGTGGGACATCACAATCCTGTGACATGCAGCTGACAGCTCTTCCTTCCTGCAGAGCCTCTTTCTCCTTCAGGGAGGATGGAGGCAGAATGTGTGCCTGTCTGCCAGCACTCCCACTTGTTAGTAGCACAACCTTATTTGTAACTTCTGTGAAACAAACAGCACTTGCTGCTTATTTTCCTGTGAAAAATCAGAGAACAATGTTGTATTGTGCTTTCCAGGAGAGAAAATGAATGCCTGGTTTACTTTGGTATGCTCTGTCTCTTCACTGACAGCCTCCTGTTGGGCCCGTACAGACACGAGCTGCGGCTACAGTCCCCTCAATTTATTTTGATATTAAACACGGAAGTGCCATTAAAAATAACCGGGCCTGCAGGATTGGATTTTTGACAGGTGCTCACTTTGCATTAGGTAATGATTGCTTCATATGTCATCCTTCATATTTTTAGCCCTAAATAAAGTTTTTCTAATTTACAGCACTTTAGACAGTTTTATTTGAACCTCAGCTAAAGTGACAGCTTGGATGAAACAGCATATTTACTCCAGCACTGATTAATTTGGTGCATCTATTCAGCATGAAAGAAGATCTAATCTACTCAAATGACTAACACATTTTTCATTTTTATTAGACGCTGCACAGGAAACATTGCATCATTATTTTTCCACCTGATGCTAAGGAGGAGCTTAAAGGTGTTTTTGCAGCAGTTCATTCTGACAAAACAAGCTGATAGGAGGAGATTTAGGGCGATGTTTGATCAAAGTGGGGGTCTAAGACCTGGAGGGATCATCGAAACGTGAATGAAAGAGGAGGTAAAACTGGACCAAGCTACCTATGAAATGTTGATTTGTCAGAATGCAGGATTTTGGTTTATCTTTCTTTTTGCGTTCCACCCATCTGCCTGTCAGACTTTTGTTGGACATATTTTCAAATAAATGTCAAGATTCAAAAATAAGTTATTTGTCCCCTTACATTTCCCCTTCTTAACTTTGCACTAGTGCAGAATCAGAAGAACTATCAAAGTCAACGTGTTTGTGGTCTGTAAATAATTTGAGATGAGCTTTAAAAACACTGCATGGTGGCACAGCGGGTGGTGCAGCAGGTGGTGCACACGTGCATCAAAGCAAGAAGGTAGCTGGTTCAGACCCTGTGTAACTTAAGGCCTTTAAACCAACACTATGTAGCTTTTCAAACATAATATAATCCTTCGATATTCATTGTGATGGTCCACCACTTTACAATGAGTTGAATGACACCTCTGTCGTGGTCTGGAGTGGTCTGTACCCCTTTCACTGGCGCTATGTAACTTCGAGGTGGATTGTGAGAACCCTGCCACAATAAAAAACTACAAGTTTGGACTGCTTTACGGCATACGTCACTTCCCCCGATTCCCGATTCGTTTAAAACACGGAAGTCTTGGCGAAAGCCAATCACGGAGCTTTAACCATGGCGGAAGCAACAAAGAGCGTAAGGAAGAGAAAAGTTTTGTTGGAGGATACAAAACAAAGAAAGCGAGAGAAAAACAAGCTGAATGCTCGGACCAGAATAAACATCGGTTCTGCGTTCACTCGCTGGCGTGAAATAAAAGACGAGGAGGGATGTCCGACTACTATCAGGTATGTTGGCTGACTAATTTATGACGAAGTTCCCCAAAAAGACTTGACCGGAAAAAAGTACAGTTCAACAAATCCAGAACGTACCAGTATGTAGTTTTGTTCAGACCTATTTCAAGTGTGTGATATCACCAGGTCATTGTTATCTTTACTTTTATTCACTTTATCGCTTCAACAGGACAGAGGCGGGGGCGACTTCACGGTAATAAAACCAAGTTGAACTTAGCGATTTTTAACTTGGTCATTTAGTCAAAAATAAATACATTACCTCGTCGCTACCCATCCTGCAAACAGCCACTGAAGACAGAAGAATACTTTTGAGTGACGTCCTTGCTTCTGTGATTCACCTACAAAACAAACAAAACAAAACAAAACAAACGCACGCGACCGGCAGATCTGTATCCTTACGACAGTATGCGCACGCTAGAGCTCATGTGTAGTTGAGTTCTCTATCCGGTCAAGTGAGAATCTTCCGTTGTGCTGCTTTAAATGTTGAGTCCCTGGGTGTTTGAGGGCTCTTTCTGTATATGTACATATTTATGATTGCCTTATTGGAAGCAGGGGTGGACAGTAATGATTTGCTTGAGTACTGGACTTAAGTACATTTTTTGAGCATTTTACTGTACTTGAGTTTGCTGGGGATAAAATTTAAAAACTTAAAAAAAACTTTAAGTATAGCTTTGAAGTAGTGAATGAAATTTCTTTCCTCCTCTAAAATGCATCGGTATTTGATTTGTAGAAGTGGTGGTGCCATATCTCTACCTCACATGCACTTGGCAGTAGGGTTGAACGATTTGAGAAAATAATCTAATTGCAATATTTTTCCCCAATATTGCGATTTACTCTATGATTGTTTTAATGTTCCTCATCTTATGTATTCTTAAACAAACACAAGCGGTAGATCGTTTTATAGTATAACCAATCTGACATTAAATCAATCTAAGGATAAAAGATTTGAGAAAAAGTGGAGAAGTGAAGAACAGAAGCAAAATAGGTATGAAATTGCAAAAAAAAAAAAAAAAAGGCAAAAAAGTCAAAAGTGACAAAGGAAAATTGATTATTGCAGCAAAATTTGGATTAAATTTCAAAAACCATGTAAAAATTCCAAACATGGTCTGACAGTGGCCAAAAAAAAAGATGCATGGGAGCAAGATAGGCATAAAGTTGTAAAAACTGGGTTAAAAAAGGTTAAAATAGGCATACAATTGCAAGAAACTACATCGCAATGCGCAAATGTTCAACACATTTTGGGTTAAAAATATTGCACTGTCAGTGATTTGAAAATTGCAACAAGCCATATTGTGATTTAATCTAATTTGCAATTAATTGTTCAGCCCTACTTGGCAGCTCAGACTGGTAAATGTAGAGCTAACGTTGCTCAGATAACAGTTTGTCTTGGCAGTAATGATGGCGATGGCAGATACAGAATACGATTCCACACCAGAACACCCATGAGCATATGTGAAGTCTGATTCAGTTGTGTTTTAATAGGCTTTTCTAGGCTTCATAATACATTTTATAAGCTTTTTATTCTACAGGTTCTATAAGCAGGACAATGCATTCAGTAGGTTGTTTCAGTCATTAGTTTCTAGAAATTCATTGTGGTGACAATACAATAATGTGTTGACATTAAGACGAAAATGTACTTTTAATGCTGAAGTATTTCAAAAGCACTTACACCAGTACTTAAACCTAAAATTTGAGTAAACAACTTTGACCTGTATTGGACTAATATGGACCAGGAGTATCTACACTTTCGCTCAAGCAATGGAGTTGAGTACTTTGTCTACCACTGACTGGAAGTACATCATTATCTTAAAAACCTGAATGATATCAACAAACAACAACTTGAAAAACACTCGGAGAGCGCAGACCTCCACCAGCGCCACAGTCCTCACCCATATTGTGATTTTCACCATAAATATTAGTTCTACCTTTATTTCATCTAAATATTTAGATTTCTTGACCATGAAAACATACCATTAGCAAAATGGATTTATAAATGTCATCGAAATCTGAATTCAAACAGACGTCAGCAATCACAGAATGATAACAATAACAAGAATAAGTCAATAAGCACCTGGAACGCGCAGATCTCCACCGAGATTCCGGATCACTGCATGTTCCAATATGGCGGCCGAATCTCTGCTCATGTTTATCCATGTGGAGAACTCCGCTGGCATTGCAAGGGAAGCTGGGTAATGTAGTGACAAAAGCTTGAAAACGTTGACGTGAGTTGGCTAATAAACTATAATTCCCATAATAACCTAAAGGGGCAGAACCCACAGCAGCTGAGGAGAAATGAATGGGATTTGCCATTATAAACTTGTGTGTTATAAACTTGACTGTGTTTTGTGACACCAATCTGGATCGGATCCAGATGAAACTGACCATGATGATAGAGTTACAGTATATTATCAGATTAACATGTAGATCACCACCAAAATGTACTGGCTTCTTCCTTAAACCAAACCACACTCATGGTAAAAAATTTCATGTAAATCCATCCAGTATTTTATGCATTATCTTGCTAACAGACAAGCAAACAAACAGACAAAGAAACAAACAAAAATGGCCAAAGCATAGCCTCCTTGGTGAGGGAAATGAGATAATTATGCTAACTAATAATAGCTAATAATAAAAACAGTTGACTATTGCAGTATAATATGTAAAAAACAATGATGACAAGTAATAGCAACAAAATAACATAACCAATCGAGAGCAATCATGTAAATATTTTTTTAAAAAAAATTCTCATGGATCTAATGCCATTTTAATGTAGGTAGCAGGATGTGCTGCTACCTTCATTTTCAGGTTTAAATATGTTTTGTGGCTTCATGCAGATTTTTTGAAAGGGAGTTCCAGACAAAAATGCCTCCCCTGATTGAAAACTAGCAGACCCTTGCTCTTAAATGATTTAAGGATGCCATCATTCTTCCATTTGGCAAACAGCAAATACTGTTTATATGTTGCCTTTGCAGTAAGTGTCAAACATTGACAAAGGGAGATCATTAATATAATCTTATGAAAAATAAGCAGGTTCATAAGGTGCATCTTAATGATATTTTAGAAAATTCATAACAGCATAATTTAATAATAATATGAAGGTAGTTTCTGAAGCTGATGGTTTTTCTTCCCCTCCTCTCAGTCTGAGTCTGACAAGTCAAACATACTGTTACTGTCTAGTGCCTTATTGTTTGTGGAGGCTGACAGACGTCAATCCAAATCTGATCTGACATGCCCACACAGACTGGAGAAATGGTCTGAAAAGCAAAAATTGCTAATTTTCTCTCGAACTCGTTTCATGAGTCCGTCTTTTCTATGTGATTTCGAGCAATGCATCATATGACACAAAAACTGAGACATCATGATGATTTTTTAGCTTTTCATGAGAGATTTTCACAGGCTTAAAGAAATCTGTGTTGACACTATGCTTAAATTGTTTAATGGTTTGATGTTGCTGGATGTTGATGGCTTTGGCTTTGCATGGCAGAGTTTAACTTTCACTTCTAGATTTAAACAAACTGTGTCAACTGACCAGGTTTTTTTTTCAGAGCCCACGTGGTAATATCCTTTGCAGAATTATTTGTTTTTTTAAATTCATCGCAGTCTGATAGATCAAAAGTCACAGGCATTTAGTGCTGGTTTTAAGCCTTGCATCTTATGTGCAGAAATTTCTCCAGATCCTCTGATTATTTTGATGATATTGTGGACTATAGATGATGAAATTCCTACATTTCTTGGAAGAGTTCATCTTTAGCTGTTGGACTATTTGCTCATGCAGTTGTTCACTAAGCGGTGAACCTCATCCCATTCTTGCTTTTTAACAGCTGAGCCTTTTGTGGATGTTCATTTTGTACACAATCAGAACACTAACCTCTCTCTATTTAACCTGCTTACCTGTGGAATGTTCCGAACAGGTGTTTTCTTTCCCAGTCTGTTGTTGCCCCTGTGCCAGCTTCTTTGGCGCTTTTTGCATCACATTCAAAATGAGTGAATATTTGCATAAAACCAAATGTATTGATCTATAAAATCTGTGTTATTTATTCCCAAATTCTGTTTTATTTTTCTCATATTCCACTTTTTTCCATTTTAACTTTTTGAGATTTTTTTTTTTTTGTATTTTATACAAATTTAACCCTGAGACACTGTAAAAAGTAATCAAATATAATCACTGACCCTTCAGGAGGTCCTCACACATATCTTTATGTGTCCTGTCAACAGCATGTTGACAAACTTTGCAACCTGCTGACACATAATAATCACTGGAGTTAGCCAGGAGTGGTAAAGCTTCCAGCTAACGTGCACTGCTCGAGTTTGCTTATGATGCCTGCATTGCACTACTCGTTGCCTCTCGACACCAGTGATCATTGAAAATGAAAGCCAGCTTGACACAGAGGATGCTCAGATTGCTTTTGATGTGAACACAGGGTCAGCTGGTGTCTTAGTCTGCTGCCGTGACTTGTTGACATCGTTAATGAGGGATGGAGGAAATGAAGTGAAAAGTGCATTGTCCGCAGAGTCATTGACTCCTTTAGGGCATTTTCCCGAGAGATATGTCAAAATGAAATGCTTTTGCATAAAATGTTGACCGTTTCCGTGATATTCCATGTTTATATTGAATTCTGCATTTAGGCCTGGACCACACAAGTATGGATATATTCCTAAATGCACATTTTTCTGTCCAACTGGGCCTCTCTCAGCCACAAGAACATGGCGATTTCATCCACATAAACATTTTTTAAAACGGATAAAAAAGTGAAGAGCTAAAAAACTATCCGACTGAGTGGATCCATGTAGCGGTGTTAAACGGAGCTGGTGTTGACACGACGTGGTTAAGCACCTAGCAACAAGTCACTGTAGCAACAGTTGCCAACAGCAAGAATGATGGCCGACATTTACCATGCTATTTCTGTGTTCTTTGCACTTTTTGCCCTCATTACAGCTCTACAAATGAATATAATGTTGTTACATCAAAGGCACTCCACTGCTGCACAACGTCGGCGTCTGCTGCATGCAGTATTATTAGATTGTCCTAAGCATCCACGGTTTACTCTGTTGACTGCTTCCTCTTCCTGTTTTTGACTGCACATGCTCGTAACGTTCTTCCTCTGTGGTTTTCACATTTTTCTAACCTGCCACTTATCGGCCAGGCATGGCATTGCAGGCTTCAGAGGCGATCGTTTTCACCTTTGCCTCTTCGTATGGACAGAGATATTTCTGTGGTGTGGACAGAAATATTTTTTAAACAAAGACAAAGATATCCTGTCAAAAGAATATCCATATACGTGTGGTCCAGGCCTTAATGCCTACTTCCATGATTCTGTCCATGATTCCATGATCGCAGATTTTATAGGGTGCTACAAATGACGATGGTTAGTTTGAATAGTAAATATCTTGTCATTGTGGTATATGCAGTTGATTATAGGTTCAAAAAAAATTGCAAATCATTGCATTCTATTCTTATTTGACGTTTTACGCAAGGGTCCCATTGCCTTTCATTGCCTCACCTTTATACCCTACTGTAACACATGAACAAACTCTAAATCTGAGCCCAGCATGCAGTAACATGCTGAGAAAACTGTCTGGGAGATGCCCTCTGTGTGCTGATATAACAGTGACAAATATTCTTAAGTTTTAACAGAATTTGAACAGTTGCTCTTTTTTTCAGTCTGCAAACACATTCTAAAAGCAGCTCTTTGCTTTAGTGGCTTGGCACGAAGCAGACAGTTTAGCGGTGAGAACTCGTTTGTCACACGCCCCTGTCATCTGCGGCGTACCCCAGGAGGGCGTGGAGAAATTGGATTTGGGTGAGAAATGTGACGGAGGCGTCCCGGGGGATGGATGTGACATTGGCTCTGTGTGACGAGGAAGTGGCGATGAGGTTGTGTGTGTACACTGGTACCCTATCGCCCCCGCCGCTCTCCATCTTCCCGCCCGTCCTCCTCAGCTTCTATCTGTCTGGGCGCTGCAGTCGCGGTAATGGCTTTCTTATTGGGTTATGGTTTAGTTACACTACCGGAAATGCTGTTACAAGCTCCTGCCGGCGTTAAACAATCTCCCCTGCATTTCTCCAGACGGCTGCCTAATGCTCAGAGTAAATGCAGTCACCCTGAGCAGAAGCTCAATATTCAAGGTCCACAGACTATTACCATTCTGTCGCTGTTGTTGTTTTTTTTTTATACCTTCAGTCAATATCTATTTGTCCTTTTTCAGGTACAGAAAATGTGGATACAAGGCTGACACTTCTTCTCAGTAAAACCCTCCAGTTTGTTCTTAATGGAGTTTTCCTTATACCCTCTCCAGTACGATTTGTGTCTGTATCTCACGACGCATCGTTGCATGTATCTGCCCCGTACTCCATTTTCTCTCATGAAGGCTGCCACCCAGACACGAATGATCACACTGACAACAAGCTTCAGACTTAAGGGGGAGTTTGAGTGACTGTCAGCTGCGACACATGCTCACACTGCAGATGATGCCAGACTTGTGGCACACGACTCATGGATGACCTATCTGTGCACAAGCTGTTAGGGAGTCATTTACCCAGTGCGATGTGAGTCACTGGTTTTGTTTGGGGTTGTTTTTTTTTTTTGTAGTGATGCTTTATGAGGTGATAGAAATCATGAGTCAGAGGTCAGAATGACTTGGGGTGTCGGGGAAGTGCTGTGGATAAACCTGCAGAGCACATTTCTTTGAAAGGCTGCTGGAAAAAATTGCAGCTATCCATGTATTTGTCAACTCTCTGGTTTAAAGTGACAGGAAGCCAGAAAAGGGTTGAAATATGAGGCCCCATGCCTCCTTACGCTACAGGACTAAAGAAGAACTTTTAGAAGACTTTAGTCTGACATCTTCTCACATTTAATAACAATAGAACCTTTATTTGTATAGCACTTATCTTAATAGCAACAAAATAACTAAAGGAACAACTGACAAAAGGCACAATTCAAATGAAAAAACCTTGATATACTTACACAAACAGCATAATTAACCCAAGCACAATAAGACTCTGTTTCCATTAAGCAGTCTAGTTCAGTTCAGCTCAGTATGGCACACGGTTACTGTTTCCACTGTTGAATAAGGACAATGGTACCTAAACTACTAAGGGTGGGCATCGAAAACCAGTTTCAGCTGAGCATTGATAACAACTTCCTTAAAGGAGACGTATCATGCTTGTTTCTCCTTTTCACCATGCCAGACTAGGAAACCTGTAAAGCATTTCTGCCCTCAGTACAAGTCATTTAGTTCCTTCATTGCCCCACAATAGCGTTCTCAAAATCCTCATTTTAGGCCATTATCAAGCTCTCGTTGAAACGCTCGGTTCTCAGACTGACCTACAGTTACCTCGCAACGTCACAGCCCTTTGTGCTCTGATTGGCCAGTTCTGTCAGAGCTGCCGAGAGGGTTGAGTCAGCCTGTCCTTCTTCTTCTACTGTATTTTCTGGCAGGCTCAAAGCAGCGACCGCGTATTGGGTCCCCCTACAGGCCAGAGCTGGTAATGAGTGAGTGTGAGCTAGGGAGCTATATACTGCTGCTGGGTGGATGTGTTCCTCGGTGACGGTTTTGTGGCTAACGGACATTACAGAGGAAGAGCTGTTTTATCAGATTACTCCAATTAAAGAAATGTAGCTCGTGTCGTCACGACAATTTAAATCTCACAATGACCTATTTTCAGAGGTATCAAATCTCGTTCTAGGATATCAGAAAAAATACAATATCTCATTTTTTGAAAATTAAGGGGGTGTAAGGTCTTGTTTTCAAATTTATTATATTATATGTAAGTATTAAATCATGCATCAGCATGATATGTCTCCTTTAAGGAATCAATAGCTTTTTTCTTTAAATGTTTTTTTTGTGGCATTTTATGCCTTTATGGTTAGGAGAGAGACAGTGGATAGGCTTGTGAAAGGGGTAGAGCGAGTAGGGGAAGACACTCTGCAAACTGGTCACAGGCGAGATTCGAACCTGAACCAGCAGAAGCAAATACATGGGGTGCCAGGTTGCTAACCACTCCGCCAACCCAGCATCCCAATAGCTTTTTCTATTTGCTTATCATTCCCTTACCAATACCTTCCACTTTGAAAATAAAGAAGGCCATTCTTTCATCAGAGGCAGTCAGCAAAAATTACAACACAGAACTCAAAAATGGCAGCAGGGCTCAGAAGGTGGTCAATACCACTTCTTAGTTTTCAACATAGTGTGCCTACCATGCAACTTTCTGTTAGTAAACTTGTAGAAGCTTTCATCCTTGCAGCACAGCATTGAATGCCAGTAGTGTCGTGTGTTTGACATTGTTGCCTCTGAAAACCTGTGTAGGCCAACTTTGTTCTGCACATAATAATCCACAAGAATCAAAAAGGGGTCATTTAAGAATCAGATCCACAAATAGAATTGTTAATGGCATTGGTATCACTAAAACTGAATCAGTATCCATACTTACAAACAACCTATCCCCTCGGAGGAATGCAGGGCAAAATGAACCAACCCTGAAAGGTTGAGTGATAAGTGCTGTAAAGTTGACTGGTCAAGAAAATTGTCAATTCTTGTGTGAAAGTAGCAAAAACAAAAACAGATACCTCGTAACGTTAATAAGCCATGAATTTAGAATTATGTGTTCACTGCTGTTGCTGCAAAATCTGCCTGAAGCAATGCTCCATGGAAGGCTGGAGTGCTTCAGGTTCCATTGCTCTTTGTTTACAGTCACTACAGACAACAGACCTAGGTGATGTCATTCAAAACTTGAAAAGCTCTTCTAAAAAGAATGGATATATCTGCTTCATTTTTTACACATTTTGCAAAGTTTGCCTAAGAAGTGGCTTATGTTTGTACTTTACACTGCAGCACTAGCAGCCACAACCTTCATTCTCCGTTTGGGCTGTAATGAATGTTTTATATGGAACGATTGTTCAATCACTTGCATGTGCTTTTGAAAGATTCTGCGCTCCCCAAACACTTTCTATGGGCTCTTTCCCAGATGGAAACATATTTGAATGCTCAATCTGGTGTGTCAGGTTAGTCTCTAGTAATGAGAGCAACAAAAAAGTACCTGTGTTTGTAGCTAAATTTAGACATCCCTGGTTGATTTTCCTTTTTCAGTAAAACAGAAGCATGAAACAAATGAAAAAATATCTGCTGTTTTTAATGTTCTGCTTTTTGCCAAATAATAAATCTTACTTTGGCCTTCACATTTGTGTCTGTCCTCAGGTGAGTGGTCTCAGAGTCTGGTTGAATCATCCAGTGCATTTGCTTGAAGGATTATAAAATCAAAAATCTGTTGAAACCGTCCATTGCTTTTAAATTCAGATCGTATTTGAAAATATTGCTGTGTTGTCAGCCTGATAAACCCTGTATGTCTGTTGAATTTAAAAATGTTTCAGCATAAATATTCCATATGCATCTGTTTCTACCAAGACTAGAAGTCCCCACAATTAATTCCACCCACAAATATGACGTCCTTTGGAGCTGAACTGGCAGCCTCTGCCATTGATTTACCATAAATCTGCTCCACACTGTTTACCAATCACTCAGCTTAGTGCTCCTGTTTTTTTCTCTCCGCAGAGGCAACCGTCCTCAGCTACGATGGCAGCAAATTTATGAAGGTCCAGCTGCCAGTGGTGATGCACACAGAGGCCGAGGACGTGTCTCTGCGCTTCCGCTCGCAGCGAGCCTACGGCATCCTAATCGCCACCACATCCAGGGACTCTGCTGACACGCTGCGTCTAGAGCTGGAGAGTGGCCGCGTCCGCCTCACTGTCAACTTAGGTAACGCCTCGGACATACCCAGACTGCAGCGGCAAAGATAGAACACTTACATGCACAGACATGCACAGACACCATATTTTTGAATAGAAGGGAAAAGACTTTCAATGAAAAGAGTCTGCGGCTCTGCGCTCACTGCCAGTTGAGCACACAGCTGTTGTTACCCGGCAGGGAATGCTTGCTGCCCATTCCTTCAACATCTGTACATCGGGGGAGGCTTTATCAAACACCTTTATGAGACTCTTCCCCATGTCTAGGGGGAGTAAACAATGATTGGCATAATAAAACATCATTTTAGGCTGATAAAGAGACTACTCAAGCAAAGGAGCTAAATGGTCTTCAGGTACATTTTAACCAAAAAGGGAGCACTCTCAAAACCGCACAGATGTTTATGCAACATCAGAACGAGTTATTGATGCCAGTTTCTCTCCCTACATTGCTGGCTTATTTGTGGAAGGTGGACAATTGCTGCAGTTTGCTCACAACAATGATATTCTTTGCTTAGATTTATGGTTTGTCTAATACATTTGCTTTACTTCAAAAAAACATGCACATATGTGTTGAAAAATTAGTGGATCTGGCAACTTTAACCTTATTCCAACCACTTTAATCAATGTTGCCAACCTGGTTGTTAAATTTGCAGTACTGTTCCTGCATTATAATGCAAATAGGTTCGCAACATTGAATCTAAACAAAGCATTCCAGAAAAAAATATCTAATCACTAAAACGATTATCAAAAAATCATTAAATTATACTAACTCTGTCTGAATTGGACAAATATGTTGCCCATCTCTGACTGTGTTTGGACTTATTGCAAAACTGTCAAGGAGTGCTCCTCACTTCTTGACAGTTTTACCTTATTTACTCACCTATTTGTTGAATTCAGACAGTGATGGGGTTGCTTATTTTTATCGTGAGTTTTTGCTGTGCTCTAATATCTACTGTGACTGAGCAGGCATGCCTAGGTAAAGCACCTTTCATTCATGCATCAATTCAAAATCCTTTACATAGTTAAAACAAAGACGGTATGACATTATGGCAATAAAAGGCATAAAATCAGCAAAACAAAGACATTGAAATACAGTTCCAAGGTTTAAAATGTGAAATAAGAGGTTGGAAAACAAATGAACGTGTAATTAGGAAAGCAGAGGAGATAAAAGAAGAAGAAAAAAGAGACGCTGAACTTATTAGAAGACTGTAGTACATAAAAATGTGTTCATATCCGTCCATAGATGTGAAGAGTTTCAGTTTCTCTGCTCGTTTGTCCAAAAGGTGAGGAGCATAAAAAAACTAAAAGTAGCCTCATCCTGTTTAGTCCTGACCCTGGGACCACTGAGTAAACTTGTCCTTTGTTATTGAGAACCTGAGGGGTCTGGATGCCCCTTACTGAAAGATCTGAAAAGTATACAGACCCAAGACTTAAAGTGCTTTATAAACCAGACGACAGATTTTAAAACCAGTCCTTTGACTCACAGGGAGCCAGCGTAGTGATCTGAGGACCGGTGTGATATTATCGACTCTCTTGCATGGCACTACCTACATTTCCTAGACATGTTCTTTAAACTAGAGCCACGTGATGCATGAAAAGGCAAGTGATCCTCAAGTGTCTTCCACCAGGAGGGTCCAATGATTTCATTATGGAAAACTCCCAAATATAGGGGTTTATCTCTGCTGGAGACAGACAATCGATGCATAGTTTGTATAAAACCAATTAAAGAGGGTTTGCATTACATGGGATCTTCATTGTTGCCGAGCCATATATGAAGTTTGAACAGTGCTTTCTAAATTTTAAAAATCACACCATCAGAATTACAGTCATACGTAGGTTGGCATCATTTGGAAAAGTTTGAGGAACTGGGTTTTCCTAACCTTGCAGTACAGATGGATCAGCCTAAATCAGCAAAAATACCTGTACCTATACTTAGCTTAAACCTTTGCACTCTTCTCCTGAGCTGTTTTATTCAAAATGTATCAGATTAAAATCCATAGGAGAGAGCTAATAATGCCTCAGAAGATGAGTCTGTTTATGATATCACAGTATCTCTCAGCTAGCGGTTGACCACAGTAACACGATACAGCCCTTTTCCTTCAGCTTGTGGCGGCCTGAACACATTTTCTAATCATTTGCTCTCTCACATAACAGCTGAATCATTGTAGGATGACTGCCTGATTGCACATAAATCCACAATAGTGTCTTAAATTTGAGTGGAAAAGACATTCCCCACCTGCGCCCACAGCGAAAGAGAAAATTGGAGCTAAAATGAAAGACTGTGTATTTGTGTACGTGCCGCCTATTTGCTCAGGAAAGGATCCAATGATGCCTGTGAAAAGTTTGATATCTCCCAGACAGAGCAATGCCGCACAAATGATGGCCATCTATTTCTCCTTTCCACTGGCTAAACAGAAATGGGCTCCCTAAGCGGAGTCGTTTAGCGATGCATACAAAGTAGACAGTCTGTTCCAACCACGGGGAAGCATCTGTCCCGCTGTAGAAGACAACAGCGCCACACACTGACAGGGCAAGGATTCCCCTGTAATGAGAGGAAAAAGCCACCCTGTTTTCCCTTCTTTAAATCAGGTTGAACACACGAAAGAGTAAGAGTCCATCCGTCCCTCTTGAAGCAAAGCATTCCCTGTGCGGGTCAGGCTGGTGTTGGTCTCTGGCTGTTTGCGGCCACTTTTCTGCTGTGGTTGACAACACGCGACGGGCAGGGCCACGGAGGAGAGGAGGGGAGGGAGTTCGATCAGATCACCTTTTACAGAGCACAGGCCTAAGGAAACTCAGGGGTAAATACAGACACAGAGGACTTAGAAGTCTATGTGCCTTTGCTGTGTGTAGAAAATCGGATTTAAATGCACTAAATGTTTTGAGTACACATTTCTGAGTAGTATTTTGCCCTGATATGTAAATGATACAAGATATTCAGGATTTCTTAGACCCCATGAGTCAGTTTTGCACAAGTATATCATGAGACAGTTACCAACAACTAGTGACCCAAGGTCCACATCAGGCCCCCAAAGCTTTCCATCCGGTCCACAGAATGATATAAAACTCAGAAAATGTAAGGAGAAACAAGTATGTTATTGTTTAGGGCCGTTTTATTCCCCTAAACGACTGAGATTTGAACAGTTTTATTAAGAATGATTTTGTGCTTAATCTGTTTTGCAAAAACCCACCAGTCAGCCAAATATTCAACCCGCAGAATGAAAATTTCAGTGCCAAACCAAACAGCCTCAGAAATGAGCCCGTGCATAACGGATGATAGACATGTGTTTCACTTTTAAAGGCTATGAATAACTTACATCTTGGAAAATAAAAATATATTAAAATAATATTATGGTCATCAGACTAAAACATTGCCCACTGTATCTCAAGATTTAACCCCAATGGCATCAGTCAGGAAAATTACAGGTCCTTGTACAAATGTAGTTGATAATCACTTCTAAGTCAGACATAAATATATCACAACATATAAGATATATATCATACTTTGGTCACGATACAATAATATCACGATATCACAATATTGTGATATATTGCGATATTATACAGTAAACTCGGGAAAACCTAGAGACAGTGAATATGTAACCTCTCCATTTTATTGTTATTGAAATATGTCAAATGCAGTGTTACATAAATACACGTAACCTGAAACACAGAGTGCATCAAGTCACATAAATCAATGTTGCAAAAAAATTATTATTGTTTTCTTTTTAACAATGTATTTAAAGCACCCTAACCATATTTCTCTTGCCACTGTCTGAACTGAATAGACTGCACCTGTGCATTCATATTTATAAGTTGTATTTTACTTCAAACTCTGATAAAATATGAGCTTTTATTTTTGCAAAAATATCGATACTAAGATTTGAAATATCGATATTGTATCGGGAGTCAAAATATCGCAATATATTGCTATATCGATATTTTTTCACACCTCTAATATTTACTTAGATCAACTTCATGTCTCAACACTAAACTTTAGTTGTAATTGTGTTTTTAAAGTACATGTTTGTGATAATACCAGTTCCAAAATTTGAACATCAGAATATGCTTTTAGAAAATTTAGTATCAGTATCAAAGTACATGCTTTTGGTACTGATTTGTAAGAAAAAAACAGGGACTTGAACAACAAAATGATATTTTTAGAAACAAGACAACAGCTCATTGGGAGCTTTGAGTGATTTTCCTTTGACTTTAAAATATTAAGATTTCAATTGAAAATGAAAATCTGTATAGGTGCAGAACTAAAGCTCAATATTGTACATTAATAATGTTGGATGTATGGATCAAATTTGATCTTAGCAATGAGTTTAATTCATTAAAGCTTAAATCAATTAATTTATATTTTTAACTCTTTTATGAAATCTTGAGACATTAAAGGCATAAAAATATTTTCAGTGACAAAATGGTTTAATTATAATAGACCACAGTAAAAAAAAAACAAAAAAAATCTTATTGGATTGATAAGGGACACCTTATATTAATGTAATTTCAGCCTTCAGATTAAAGGTTCAAGATGTAAGATTTATTTAATTGTCCTTCAGTCTGAATCAAACAGTTCACAGTCAAACAAAATTATGTCACCTCAAAACAGTATGAATGCTACTTATACGACATCATGATAGTGTTTATATACATGTGTTTAAAGTAGTTTGAATTATTTAAGATGCTGTTGCAAACCGTTGTGCATAAATAAATCAATTTTAATCTGAATCTTACGGTTTGTTGGTGCTGCCACCCTGTGGTGGCCTCCATAACTGCAGTGGCACTTCAGCTTCTGCAGCTGTTTGCAGATTGTGACAGCAGTGTGGATACTGACTTTAAAAATATTAGATTTACGCTTTTAAGTATACAAAACTCTGATTATCTTTGCTTAAATACTTGATAAGATTTAGAGCAACGCCTGATTTGGATAAATAGAGAAAACGCTTTGTGCTCATTACTTCATAATTTAGATATGCCCTTTATCAATGATGTGATCAGTAGAGTTTAAAAACATGCAAAGATACCAAATAATCAAATCAGAGAGGGTTATTTGGGGTAGTTAGGAGGTATAAAGCAGAGTGAAAGAAATGAAGAATATTGACCTCCCTTCCTGGTGGCCCTGTTTGACCCTGACCGAAATCAGATGCTCTGAAATCAGACGCTGTTATTGAACAGAAATTCTCCAGCTTTAAAACCAAAAAACTGTGTTTGGCTTCATGAAGAAAGTTAAACAAACAAAGTTATATAACCAAACCTCAGCTCTCGTTATTTTCTCTTCTACATGGCTGGAACGTGTCTCCCAGTAAACCCTGCCTCGCTCCTCTGGCACAGTTGCACTGCGTTGCTTTTACCAGCTCGCTGCAGCTCGGGGCAAAGGGTGAGAGCATCAGAGGACGGACAGTGTCCGCGTGTGTGTCCCCAGAGGGGTGGACTGTATGCTTTAATGATGTCTGCAGCTGTAACGTTGAAAGATGAATTTATCTCTCATCTATTCTTCCCCATCTAGATTGTATCAGGATTAACTGTACCTCCAGTAAGTTACTGTTCCACTTTCTTCATCTTTTCCTCCTCTTCTTTTTCTTCTTTTCTGTTTCTGGACATTTATGTTTTAGTCTCTAGAACTGTCACTGTGCTTTGCCATGTTTATGATTTCTTCTTTGCAGCCTGAATATGACCCTGACATGAATATATTGTGAAGCTATTTCAATTGGATTTCACATTTGCACTGAGATGTACCTTGACTGCACCTTGTAGTGTAAAACAATAGTTTGGATACACTTCACTCTGAGGTGCAAAAATGGGCAAAGGTACTATATAATGAATAAGTTATGAACTGCTAGTGTACACGCAACAAACATTTTGTATTATCAGAACTGAGCAATTAAGGAGCGAGTTAGAATTTAACCAAGGAAAGAATGAGTAACTACTGCAAGTTAACTCGAGAAAGAACGATGTTTTAGCTCTGTGTTCCCTTGGGAAGGAATGAGTTAATTGGGACTTTATTGAGGAATGAAAGCATATATAAGTTTTACTTACTCTGCCAGTGGGTGCGTGTATTCTGTATCCTTCATCTTAGCCCTTTCCACTTAGCCCTTCAGAGAATTGGGACACCCTTTCACTATGAACACTCAAAACCAAGGGGTAAGGGGTAAGAAGAGGGCTAAGAGGTACAATTGGACCCTAAATCTCTGAGTTTAAACCCATGGCCTATTAAATCCACTCCTGCAAAATATAGAATAATTAACTTACTGGGGTTCACAAAAAAGCTGAAGGGGCCATTCACAAGGAGACAAATTCAGGCATATCTGCACAAATGTTTAATCCTGGGTAACTCCACGACACCCAGAGAAGGAATAAGAGACAAACTGGTAGTTAACCAGAGCATGGTTGAGCAACTAACTGGTACTTAATCCTCAAAAATGTGTAAGTTACTACTGGTTAACCAGGGAACTGATGAGTAGATGAAGTAAGGTACCCAGAGACAGTGTGATGTGTTAACTCCTCACAACCAGAGTGAGGATTCAGATGAGAAAAGAAGGGAATTAGTAACTTGTGAGTAACCTGCTTTACTCAGGGAAGAAATTCGTAATTAATTGATAGTTCATGAGTGAAAATGGAGTTATGGCCTTTTCATTATTCAGATGAAGAGTGAGGAAGTCCACTACAAATTGGTAGTTAACCAGGCCACGGTTGAGCAACTAACTGGTACTTAATCCCCAAAAATATGTAAGTTACTGCTGGTTAACCAGGGAAGAGATGAGTAGTTGAAGTAAGGTACCCAGAGACACAATGACAGTGATCACCAACTGGTGGCCCAATGGCCACATCAGGCCCCCCAGAGCTTTCCATCCTGCCCCCTGACTATTATTTTACAGTAGAGGATTTGGGCCACTGCAAAGGAAGTTTTTGAGTCGAGTTAGCTTTTTCGTTGACCGTGAAAAATTAACAATATTTGCTATGTTAAGAATGGATAAATTCTCAAAATTCTTGCTTTTCTCCTCATAATTTCTGCTTGAATTTCAGAGTTCAGTTTTTTTTTCTGCATAATTCTAAATTTAATCTCAGAATCAAAACATTTCCTTCCAGAATTCTGCCTTTTTACAGACTTAAATACAACTTCAACCTTAAATATTCTTTTCTTTTTTTAAGTTTTGTTTGCACTTTTGGTCTTTCGTATTACTAAGCATGAGGAAATGTGCAAAGTAAAAAATGTTTTTTTTGTAAGGACAGCCATTTAATACCCTCAACTATTAATGAAACCCCATGTGGCTGCTTCAGGACTGGTGGACCAAACACTTAATTATAATTGTTTTTAATTATTAGTGTTTTCTTAAATCTGGCCTCCAGAGCATATGCCAAGGAGAAAAAATGGCCCTTGTATAAATGTAGTTGATGAAGGGAATTAGTAACTTACGAGTAACCTGCTTTACTCAGGGAAGGAATGAGTAATTCATTGATAGTTCATGAGTGAAAACAGAGTAATGACCTGTTCATTATTCAGATGAAGAGTGAGGAGGTCCAGGTTCACAAGGAAATAATTAAGTTTGAATAAAACTCAAAAGTATCCTTGTGAAGAGGCTTTCTATCTATCAGTATGTGATATGAGGTGAAATCTATCAATTGAATTACATGGTAATAAGCAATTTGTAACTCATTCATTACCTTGGATCTCTGCCTATTTTGTGCACCTTTTTGTGAAGCGTTACCAGAAGTTCATTTCCAGTCCTGAAGCCACGGGCACATTAGACCTGCCCCGTGTTGTCGGGGTGCATCAGCTGTCCAGGAGGATAATGAGCAGCAGGGAGGAGATGGAGGGAGGCTTGAATTAATGATGGACCCAAATATGGCAGTCAGCTGTGATTTTTACACCCCGAGTTGTTCCTAATTAACGAACCATTTCACTGGTGAACTCAGGCTGATATAAAACGCATGCTTTGGAAGTGCAGGTATTTTAGGCACGCATGATTCCCCCCACCTCTCCCACTCGCTCTCGCTCTCTCTCTCTTTTTTTTTTGTTTCCTTTCTACTTCAGTATCTCACGCCAGTTGTAAATTGATGAGGCCATTGAAGGTGCCGAGGAAATACAGAGTGTGATTTTATTATTCTCATTAACCTGCCTCACAGAGCAGAAAGAAAGGGATAAAGAGGGAGGGGGAAGAGAATAGATCTTGCGGTGGGATTCACGGTGGATATGCGAGTGTTTGTGTGTGCGTGTTTGTTTCAACAAAGAGGTTACATTGCAATATTTTGGGAGGTAAATATCCCTGACATTTATTATTCAGGAACCATGATGAATTAATAATTACCTCTCTGGAGTCATAATACGTGATCCCTCTTCCTGTTTAATGATTCTCAAGCGACATGCACACTCTCAGTATCAGTAAATACCAACAGAGCTGTGACGCTTTAAGCCCTGTAATCGAGTGCCACTGTCACACACACTGTAAAGAAGGACACACTGCACCCTCGCTCTCTAAAAGCATTTGTGTCAGATCTGTATGTGTGTGAGGTCTTAAAGAATTTGAAGGTCATTGCCCGTCGCGAAGAGTCGCCTTACACACACAACACCTTGGCTCACAGGCACATGATGTGACCTCTAGACATGCCTGTGTGAGCCAGCCCCTCTTAACACCTCTCTAAATGCTAAATAGCATTTTTCATGCGTCTTTGCTTGCTTCTCTTGTTTGTGTATGCAAATAAAAAAAAGCTCTGAGCTGTAATTCCCCCTTCTGATGCTTTAAAAGGTCACTCTTGGTTTATGAGGACAGTGTGAAGGCTTAATACCAAGTGAGATTTCCAGTATTTGGCATAAAACTGTCTGATTACTCAATGTTTTTTATTTATTTATTCATATTTACAAATATTTATTTATTCAATCAAAGCATCATGTTCCTTTAATAGAAATCAGTTTAAAACAGAAAAACATAATTCCTGGTTTAAGGTCTGGAGGTGCCAATAACTTTTGATCCCATTGACAGCAGGGAAATGGTGGCCACGGGGGGATTTACAACAGTTTTTGTCTATCAGTTTGTGGTGTCTGATGTTATTATCTCTTGTATAAATGATCCTCAGATGACTGGTCTGTCCAGCCGTCCACAGCAGCTCTGAGAGAAACACTGCGTATGACAGTTTTTCAATATTGAGAAAGCAGACACATGATCCCTCCTAATTAATGACCAATCCTTGTGGATGTTGGTCTGGCTCGTGCACGCTTGCCACGACCTAAAAAAAAGTATTTGCAGGTGTGAAACTCAGCAAAAGTAGATAATAGAGAGGAAATGGTGGGGTGATAATGTTAAGGGAATAATATTGAAATGTCATGGCATAAGATGTCAAAATTACTCATCTTTTCCTCACAGTTGGAGAGGCCGAGGTGTCTGTGGTCTTGAGTGAGTGCAGTGATGATGAAGCTGGACTGAACAAAGCAGGATTCTGGAGAAAAAGTAGATTCACTTTCATTTATCTACAATATAGCTTAAAAAATGTGCACATTCAGAAGCTTAACTGCTTTAATGTTGACTCATTCTTTACAAATCAGTCCACTGGCTTCACTCAGAGACTCTTAAAGCCCACCATAGCAGCTGTCGCAGAATCTGACAGTTGAATGTTACAGTTAATTCAAATATAGTTTCAAGACTTTGTAGGTCATAGAACATGAAATAGTCATTAACAATGTGATTTCATGTCAGTCCTATCAGCATCATATGTATTGTGACTCACAAAGTATGAAGTAAGAGCCTCTTTCTCAAAGTTCTGGGTTGAAATTCTGATTGACAGGGTAAGTGTGTGCAGGAATTGCATACATTTCACAGTGAACAACAGAATGCAGTTAAATAACATATTAGCAGTAAACGAAGTTTATAATGTCTGTTAATTGATTTGTGCTCAATATTTTGACGTAAAACTTATTATGTTCTTCATAAAACAGTTTCAGTTCAAAATGAATGCACTAAAATGTTTTAATCACAGTGATTTCCTGCAATTGTGTCCTTTTCAGATCAGGAATCTTTGGCTATCTTTGGGCAACAAGAGAGACATTGTGTTTCTCATTGTCAGAGGGATGTATTGCAACTTGTAGGATACCCAAAATAACATTTACTCACAATTTGATAAAGGAATAAAAATACATCTTTTATAAGAATTTACTACATTAACATTTTATCAATAACTAAACATAGCAAGTTAGCTACGTTTTCTGTGCAAATTAAAGAACATTACCAGGGTTTTTCAGTTGGAAACATTAATGTGGTGCTGTCCCAAAAGATTAACTTCTTCTGATGTCACTGGGGATGTCCAGTATACAGCAGCTTATGCTCAAGGCCCTTTGAGAATAGTTGCTGTGGTAAATATGGTGACACTGACCAGTGGATGGTAAACCTTACGCACTCCTGCATATTTCTTTATGTGAGTTATACAATGTTAAACACTGTTTTTGACAGTGTTATAACTTTAAATTTTTGTCTTAACTATAAGGTTGTTTCACACCTACAGCTTGGTTGTTGGCTTTGAGCTTTGGTTAACTATCAAAATCGAGCAATGACTTGTAATTTAAAGGGAAACTAAATATTCTTGAATATTCAGGGGTTGGTATGTAAACAACAGTGTTGTGTTGTGATCTTTATTTGCAGGCTGAATCATATTAAGTAAACTTTAAGAAAAGCTCAGACAAAAGTTGCTGGTTTGCGGTTAATCCAACGCTTTTATTCTTGTGCCATTTGCAAAGTATTTTGCCCAGCAACAAGTCTAGTTTTGGGTTACATTTTCCAAATATAACCCTTTCATTTTCTGAGGAAACAGTCCAACTTGACATACAGGCATGTTGTCACAATTTCAGTACTAAATGATGTTTCAAACATGTTCAGACTGTAGATGTTTTCTTGATTTATTGGCAGCTTTTTATGTAAACCACGCATATTCTCCTGGCAGTTATTTTACTAAAGGGATAGTTAATGTTTCAGTTAAAAGGAAAGAATGAGTAAGAAACATATTCAACTGATCTAGACCTAATTGTGTCATAAGGACATTTTCTCTTGAAGTTCTTGGTGAAAACCGAGTGAAGCTGTAGCATTTCCTCTAATAAAAACTTAATTCATTTTCTGCTAGGTTGTTTTTCGCTCTGCGTTATTTTTGTCCCCCCTTTTTTTTTATGAGTTAATTAATGTGTCTTGTCAGGCGCTGCAGCTCCGGTCAGCATGGTGGATGAAGAATTTCAGCACCGACTCAAAGAACACATCACTGTCAATTAGGGACCTCGGCTCCCTGGGGCTGCCCAGAGCTGTCTGAAGAAAACACTGCCACTTCCACTTAAACACTGTTAACAGGCTCTGAGTGACAACAGACTAAAAATATGGACTAAAAATATCTTGTGACGGATCGGCTTTTCTTTGAGTCTGCCGTTGTGGTCGTGTGTTATTCATTAAGTTGAACTGCAGGATAATCACGTTTTTACAGTGTAGCTGTGAGGCTGTGCTGATGAGGGCAACTCGATGTGATTAATCTCGTCTTGACCTTCTATGGCAACATCCCAGGGTAGTTTCTCCCTCATAATTGATCTCCTCCACACATCTATCGCTCATTTTTGACTTATTTAGTGTGAAAGAGCTGCAGGGCATTCTTTTACATGGATATTACACCTGAGTGTGTGATGGAGCTGATGGATGATGGGAAATCTAAAGGACAGTGTAGATCAAAAGTACATATTCGCTTTGTTCTTATAAGGAGCAGACCTACACTATGAATGGCATAGCTATTGGGAACTTAAGACATATTTATTGGAAAAAATAAAAATATACTGGAATTGCTTTTTACAGCATCATTCATGCAGCACTGCTTGTATTTATAATTGAAGCAGGCAGTCTTATTGAGATACAGCAGATGCAGCCTCCAATATCAAAAGGCAAGACTTAATCAAAACACTTCAGACTTGTATTCTGTCTAATGTCCAGCAGAGGCTGCCTTAGGATGCTCAAAATAAATCTAGTTTCTGTTGTTAGGTAAGATAACATGTCTTATCTCTTGATTCCCACCCATTAAGAAGTCACTGCTAAAGCCATAAGATGATACTCCATCCTCTATGGTAGACTAACCTCCAGTTTCCACCTAGCCCACCTGCCACGCACCCCACAGCAAGTTGTCCCAAGTCTGTTGAATTGGTTTCCACAGCCTGTGCCACAATGTGCCTGGTTCACTGGAAACACATGGCAAGTCTATTGGCCCTACTTGATTTGCAGCATGTTTCCAGTAGTCCGGTACCTCCTAAAACAAGCTAGTTTTAGTACCAACTCCGCTCTGGTTCCAAGCGAGCAGAGTCGATACTAAAAGATGACATCACTGACTGCCGGCTACTGATTGGTCAGATAATGTTGTCATCGATGAGTCATGAGCGCGGCGACCTAGAATGCTAGTGGTAGCTACCATTAGCTTACCCTCATACGACTTTTCTTTGCAGCTCGATTGCTCTCGTCCTCGGCTTCATTCTGTTGTATAGCTTCCAAAACTCTCCCGTGCTTCTCAAGGGGTATTTCTTCTTGCCACCTGCAGCCTTCTTCTGCTTTCCTCTTTTACTCGGTTTGTGACAAAAAGCCACAGATTGTTGTGTCGCGCTCAAAATGACATTACCGCAGAGCCGCTCAGCGACACTGCACCCTGTTGGGCAGGCGACTGGGGCTAATGGAAAAGCAGCACAAGGCGAGTAGAGTAGAGCCGGGTAGAGTCGAGTAGAGTAGGGCTAATGGAAAAAGGCCATAGTTTTCAGTGGGCACCACTTCATTTCTGCCTCCATCAATGAGTTTTGGGGTCATTTCAAACTACAGTAGAACTATAGAAACTAGACATCACAGAAGCAATAGGAATCATGTTGATATTATTATTAGTTTGAAATTCTTTGAGAGAAAACGATGGTTCACTTGTTGTGCAGATCACCACCAAAATGAAATCGTGTTTAAGTTGGGCCATTACCAACATCCCCTGAAAATGTCTGCAGTATTCATTCAGTAGATTTCACATAATCTTACAAACTAACAAACAAACCAAGACAAAACCTAGTCCTTGGCAGTGGAAGTAGTTTCAATGCCTTCAACATGGCAGGAAATATAACCTGTTATTTACATGTTGATCCCCCTTAAGTTTTAGTTTTCTTGTGATCTATGGCTTTTCAATTCTAGGGCTGTGCTCAATGCATGATTTGGATATACTTCCTGTTTCAAGGACATGTACCATCCGTCAGTCAGAGCAAAGCCAGTTTGCTGGCATGATACGTCCCAAGCAGGCTCTATAGTAATTCCTCATAAGCAGACACACCTGTTGCTGCTTTAAGTAACATTCCTTTAGGTTGCACTGCACCAAACTGAGTTTCCTGATTTTTTTTGCACAAGTTAACACACAATATTGTAGAGCCTTAAGACTTCATTAACCCTGATTAAAAACTGAACCACATGGCTGAGGTCTTTTGTATATGACAAAAGTAAAAGACTACATTCATTATCAGGGCCATGCTTTGGAAATAATTTGACTCTAATTGCAAAGGGAACTGTAAACTGAGTCCTGACTTGATTGATCAAACTGTGCAGCAACAGCTGACTAGTGAAATGAACGAGGCCTTTAATTGGGAAGGGCTTTTGTTCTTAGTTTTATGGTTACCATGTTACTGCATTTTCACCTGCATGTGTCGTGCCAAGAGAAAGCAGAGAACTCTGAAGTCCCTGAATTAAACTGATAATACAAGGTATTTTTATGGTTGCACTTAATTAGTTTAAAAGAGGCCAACACGTCAGCTCAGTGGTCCTTGTAAGAGAAATTTGCTGCTGAGCTTCAAAGCTGAAAATCAACACTGACATCCCCCAAAGTAGCAGCACTCTGAGGGACTCTCCTGTCAAGTCAGCAGGTAGTTAACACAACATGATTGTACAGTTGTTTCTAAAAATACTCCGGTCTTAGGAACGGGATGACAGTTAGATTCAGCCAACCCTTTACGTGTTCTATGTCAAGCTCTGCCACATTAATACCACAAAAAGTACAAATAGATGGAAATATAAATGGCTTATGGAGATTGGTATTCATTGCCACACTTACTGTTTAAACATTATTTAACTGCTGCTCACATAAACCTGTTTAATAATGGCATCAGTCAGATGGGTATTGATTTGTTTAGCAGCTTGCATAGTAGTGTAGCCTGGCAAGATATGACAGTTTAACTTGATTTCAGTACCTATTAAAGAGACAGTGTAGTATTTCTGAAGTGGGGTTGAAAAAGGTTCATGTCAATAGTATTATATAGGTCACAGAGATTTTAATCAGCGTTGCCATGTTAAGAAGAGACTCGACTACTCAAACAAACTCAAAATGTGTCAGGGTAATTGTGCATATCATTCACAGTGCAGCCTACAAAAATCCAGTGAAGAACGAGTTCTTGACCTCATCTATAGTAATGTGTAAATGATTTTTCTCTCTGCTTACAGGTCCAGAGACAATCTTAATCACTTCAGTTGATGAATTTACCTTTCAAATGAACCTTATACAAGTCCACCTCAAAGAAACCCAAGTATCCCTTTATAGTGCCTTCACTTCTTGAGAGTTTTAGCATAATTTTGCGCCATGTGCCATAAAATAAAAGTAAACCTAAATGGCACCTACAAATTAAATAAAGTGTGAAATATTCAGCGCAGTTTACCTGTTAACCAATGGCTGATGGTGCTAGTAATGCTTATGTTAGACACATTCTGCTTTATATTACAATTAGCCTTTTTGTTAGCTTGCTAACTGTTGTATCTGGAAAAGTTCAGGTCCCAATTACCTGCTTTTTGATTCACTTTCCTTGTGGTCAAGGTGACTTTTACACATGCCTCCTACTTACCTGTGTGTTTTTTTTTTAAGTGAATCAATGCCCCCTGTTTTCAGGTGTACCAGGGTGAGCCTCCTTGTTCAACAGGAGAGTTCATGTGAGCTTTCACACCACCCCAAATCAATAGAACTTTCCAAAAAAGCAAACAAGTTTGTTTAGACTCTCACATCCAGCTCTTACTGAGCTGTGATTTGTTTAGAAGTAAAACATACCCCTGTTTTCAGGTGTAACAGAATTAAATTCTTTTGTCTGCACCAGAGTTTGTATGAGCTTTTATGCCACCTCTATCAACAGAAATTCCCTAAATAGCATCCAGACCAACCAGGTTTGGTTAGTAGTTGTATCTTTTTTTTTTTAAATTCACAGTATGAATTAATTCTTTATTTTTATATTTTATATCTTAACATAAGATACCTATCTGAACTTGTAAGGTAATTGTTGCTAAACATATGTGTAAATGGATAGTTTTAAAACTAGGAAGCACTCGGAGAGCCCAAACCTCCGCCAAGGTAGCTCACATATTGCTGTTACATTTGTAACCAGTGGTTCCATGATAAAGTTACCATATGATTCCTCGACCTGAAAACCCACAGCTTGTACTTGGAATCATGTTGATATTATTAATACAGTTAGACAGTTATTGAACAACTGATAGTTCGTTCATAAAGACTATCTGGATCTCCACCAAAATCTAATCATTTTTAGTTGGGCCATTACCAACATCTCCTGAAAATTTCTGCAAAATCTGTTCAGTAGTTTTTGTGTGATTTTGCTAACAAACAAACAGACCAACAAACAACCAACTAACAAACATATGCCAGCAAAAACATAACCTCATTGATGGCATAATGAAAATAGAAAAGCATATTTGCATTGATTGTGGCTTAAACACCATTGTTGATGGTAATCTCCAGCAGCATTGGCCTCCTGCTTGGTAAGCACATCCCTCTACCTCATACTCGAGTCTTAGGATCAGGAGCGAGCAGAACCAGTATCTGTCCTGTCATTCAGCCAGACAGGCCTGATTGACTGGATAATCACATCTTCTCATGCTGCCTTGTGCCAGTCTTCTCCATGAGTCCCCTTGGGCCTGAAGTCAATGAGGCAGAGAGCGATCACTGTAGATCCATCACTGCAGATAGATCACCATCAGTGAGGGCACTACAGAGGGCTGAATGTGGCAGAGAGAACTGACTAAACGCCCTTCATGTCTGGAAAGCAGTTTGCTGTTTGGACCACAGGCTGCACTACGGGCATGAATGCAGTATTGCAGATGTCTTGCTGAAATGCGCGTCTTAAAATGGTTGACCTCTTTCCCCCCTTTTTCTTTTCCCTCCTCCTCTGAGAGCAACAAGGACGGTGAGATGGAAGGCAAAGATCAGGCCTTCTTTCAAGTCCAGCTCCATCCCATTATTTCATATCTCCCTGCCTTAATCCCCCGCCAAGTCGTCTGGTTTCAATCCCGGCCAGTGTTTAGTGCTTACAAAGCAGAACGGTGCTTCTGAGATTGAGTGTGTCCCGGTACTTTGGCACCCTCAGATTTGCATACACATTGTATCAGAGCTTTGGAGATTGCTGAAAAGGATGGAATAAACAGCCACAAATGGGTGCAAGGGAATGAACCTGGCACCCCTGTGTGAAATGAACCCCACAGTGGGCAAGGTATCTGCAGCCTGGGGACTTTAATACCGTCACAGCAGCACGTCCTCATCGCTCTGTTTGGTTATGTGTGCCCGGCAGGGGAACATCAGAGCTCTATAGCAGCTCAAAGACGGAGACGGTATGAAAAAATAATGCGCTGCCCCAATTGGACCGATGTTGGAATTTCTAAATGCAGAAGGGTATCTCAGAGAGATTATTTTTTCTCTCTGCTCTCAAGATCACAGAGATTCGGTAGAGTCACTCTGATTTATCTGTGATTCTAAATTTGATTATCTCTTCTTGAGGTTCTTGGCACCGTGATGCTGTGTGACATCTCCATCTCTGCCTGCAAGCTGTGACACATTTTATGCAATATTAAAAAGCTGGGTTCAGGATTCAGTGGAGGAATGACTCAGAGATGTGACTCATTATTTGTCAAATTTTAATCAGCTAAAATGGTCATTCTGAAATAATTAAAAATTATCACGTCATTTTAAAACATGTTAGCCCTTTTTATACACACAATCCTTGAAATTATTCAAGGTAGCCCATTCAGAAAATCCCCAAATCACATCAGCAAGTTTTCCCACAGGGCATTGGAGGGTCAGGAGATGTAAAACTAGCATCATTTTAGGATACTGCAAAAGCATCACTATCTGCATCCAAATGGGCAAATCATCCAAATTTAAGGAATTTTGTGCATCTGTGAATTGGCTTGTTGACATTGTAAAGCTTTAAGCTTCACACATGCTCTCCTGAAATGTGATATTTTAGGGTAACTTCTAGAATTGTCCCAGCCAGTTTGCACTTCCTTGTGCATGCATTAAATTCTGGACATTTTCAGGTGAGTGAAAATTGTTAGCCATTTTCAAAATTATCAGGCTTTTCAGGCGTTTATTTAAATGCTGTGTTGAGCTATTATGCTTTTTTGACTTTTTGTTCCTCAAATCAAGATGTTCTATGACAGCTTAGATCAAAGGATGGGGAAAAGGAAGAGCTTGATAGCTGGCAGGAACATTTCTTTGTGAAGTTTGGCGAAGATCAGCATCTGTGTTGACACATGTTACTTGATCAGGCAAAATCAGGAACATGTAAAGTTTGAGAAATTAGTGGTGTTTATGTGCATTTTTTATCAGGCTCACATCTATTTCGATTAGCATTTTGGAGAAAATTCAGGAAAAATCTTATGGCCTGCCTTTTCACACAAGTCCCTCATCGTATAGTTTTTCTTCAGCTTGCTTACAGGACAGGGGGATAGAAGGTGCAAAAAACAACAACGGGGTAAAATATGAGTGTAAAAATCCCTTGCTGCTTGAGTTCAAACCAGCTGTTGATCCAAAAATTGTTGAAATCTTTTGGTCTTTTGTGCTTGTGTCAGGAGGCTGACTTATCAAGCACTTCCCCATATTCATTCTTGCTAACTTCTGGGCACCAAGACATCTCTAAACAAAAAGTATCTTGGTGATCTTAATCTGCACAGGAACTTTCTAGACTGCCTTGCTCACTATTGACGCTGCAGCAGGAAGTATTGCTGCAACTATTCAGTGAGAGTGGAGAAAAAATAACCAGGGATCTAGCAGAAAAAAACAAGTATTGTCTGGGTGAGGCTATTTTTGTTCACACATAAAGATCATCCAGGTAGATTCCCTGACTTGCTATTAGAGGAGTTTAGGAGAAAGAAAATACAAGCAGGTCTAGCAGGGAAAATTCAGGGTAAGATCTTGTAATGGCCCTTTTCCACTAGCACGCCTTGGCCCTACTTGACTGGGCTCTACTTGATTTGCAGTGTGTTTCCACGAGCGTGGTACCTCCTAAAACAAGCTAGTTTTAGTAGGCTACCTACTCCGCTCTGGTTCTAAGTGAGCTGAGTCGATGCTAAAAGATGACGTCACTGTCTGTCGGCTACTGATTGGTCAGACAAAGCCGTCATCAATAAGTCATGAGTGCCACAACCTAGCATGCTAGCGGTAGCTACCATTAGCTTACCCTCATACGTCTTTTCTTCTCAGCTCGATTGCTCTCGTCCTCGGCTTCATTCTGTTGTACAGCTTCCAAAACTCTCCTGTGCTTCTCAAGGGGTATTTCTTCTTGCCACCTGCAGCCTTCTTCTGCTTTCCTTTTGTACTCGGTTTGTGGCAAAAAAGCCACAGATTGTTGTGTTGTGCTCAAAATGACGTCACGGCAGTGCCGGTCAGCTGTTTAAAGCGACACTGCACCCCGTTGGGCAGGCGACTGGGGCTAATGGAAAAGCAGCACAAGGCGAGTAGAGTAGAGCCGGTAGAGTCGAGTAGGGCTAATGGAAAAGGCCCATTAGTCTGTCATCGTGCTCTTTCTGTTTACACATGCAGATGTTTTATGCAAATTATGGAAACTTTAGAGATTTTGTGCATGCAAGAATAGGATCTTTAACTTTTTATAGTCATTTTTTTTCACATGAACATAGGAAATTCCCTGATTTCCAAGTAGCAGAACAGGGAAATGGGACATTAAGGTTTAGCAGATAAAAAGGGTTAATGGTGCATTCCATTTACCTCGAACAGGGGAAGTGGTAATTACCTCACATGCCAGTTCGATTTGTTCCAGTTATGTGCTGTTAAAGTTAGGGTAACTGAGGCTCGTCCAACTTTTAGTGGATAAATTCCATCCAAAGGGGACATTCCTAGTGATAAATCTAATTTTCATCTTGTAAAATTTGATTTTAACATAAGTCTTGAGGCATTAGATTACACACCTGTAGATCAAATATGTAGTCTTTGGATAATTTCTGTTTTTTTGTCCATATGTTGAAAACTTTTTAATTAATATTCATGTTTTTATGTAGAATATTCTTGCTTTGTCTATTTAGTGGAAAAACACAAGCTTTCTTTGTTCAGTGCAATCTGAGAGGTGGTTATCTAGTCACAATGTCCATTTCCTCCACATGTTTTCACTGTAGTGCCAACCACAGATGTTATGAAGTCTGAGTGCAGCTGTTGTGCAGAGAGCAATAAGGACAAAGAGAAAAATAGAGTGAGCTGTAGTAAGAACAATACAGCCATTAGAAATCACTTCCTTGGGTGCATTTAGTGGAATACCATATGTAAAGTGATTTGTTAATTAAATGAAATGTCAACATCTAACAGGATTATTGAATACATATTAACGATAATGTTAAGCTAACGAGATCAATATGCAGTGATGTGCTTGGTTCCCTTTTTAAAAGGTTTAATACAATCAGTTTAGACTAACATTAATGGGTTGTATTCATCCAAATGCTTTTACTGCTTTTTCTGGAGCATCCATGTGTTTTCAAGGATGCTAATAGAGAGAAAAAAAAATCACATTCTGTATTTCCTAGATTTCCAGCAACAATGGCCCTTCTGTTTCCCTGTAAGGCGTCTTTCCAGCACAGCCTCCATTACTCACATATTCCTTTCAATATCACTTTTTCATTTCCTGTGGTGAGCAAGAGAGAAAAAAGCAAATAGTGGGTCGCTCTGCTGAAGGTAAACAAGATGGAGAGTGATGCTGAGTTGTTAAGCGCTCTGCACTGTGGCAGCCTTTTGGTGGATATTTGCTGCCACCAAGTGGTTTGTGAGGAATGGAGAAAACAAATCTCACATGAAATGAAAGAGAGCAGTAATGAAATGTCTAATTATCATTGGTTTCTCTTGACATTATTCATGTACAGCGAGCAGTTAGATTTAATATTGTTGTTAATAATAATGTGACACCATGATTCCTGCCTCCCTGCTCTGTGTTTGAGGAAAATGATGTTCAGACTGTAGAAATTGACGCCTGGTCTAATGGTGCGATCAGTGCAGCAAATGCAAGTCAGAGCGATGTGTTTGTACGGATCATTAACTATGTCTACCTTAATGTTTTCTGCTCCTGTCAAGCTCTGTCTTTCTTTTGATCCCCCTACACCCCCTCCCGTTTTCTCTCTCTAAGTATGTGTGTGATTTACAATATGGTGTGTCTGCATGTGTGTGTTTTTAACCACTGTCTGGACTGTCCTGCAGGCAAAGGCCCAGAGACTATTTTTGCGGGTCAGAATCTGAACGATAATGAGTGGCACACGGTGCGTGTGTTCAGGAGAGGGAAGGGTTTGAAACTGACCGTGGATGATCTGCCGCCCGTGGAAGGTACGTCCTCTCCGTCCTCTCTTTCTTTGACAGAAACTTCCATTTCTACTTTAAGCTTTAATTATACATAAACCTTTTCATGAGCTCTCAGACTCAAGGTAAGCCAAAAACAGAGGCAGAGAATAAAGGATGTCTTTAAGTGTGGTATTGTGTTTTCTGGTCCCACTTTGATGTCTTCGCAGATGAGAAATGAAATAGCACTCTTTTGTCCATTTTGGACCTAAAGTTACAAGTTTCAAAATTCCAAACTCCTTTTATAGGCAATGACTGATTAGGGATGTAATGCTATGCCAGGTCAATAAGGCAATATATTCAGATCAGTTTATTCTAAATCTAACAGGAATTCTTTTATTATGCCTTAGTGCCACTTTAGCTTGAATAAAATCTTGTTGCTGAAAATGATATTAGTTTTTTTTAATAATGCAGATATATTCAGCAGTAATCCCTTCAGACTGGGCTGCAGTTTGCTTGTGTTTGTAAAGGGAGTGAAAATTAAGAAAATAATTGTATCAGGATCAGAAAAACACGAAGCACAGCTTAAATTTTGTCAAAGTTGACAAAAATTTGTTTTTCAGTCAGTTTGGTAATTCAGGATTAGCAAAGCCCGAAGTACAAAGTGGAAGAGTAAATATAGTTTTTATTGATTTTCAACTAAAATGTTTTTTTATACCCATTCCTACTGTTTAGGTTGACATGTTTTCTTGTAATACCCCTATCTGTACACCAAAAATACAAGACTAAATACTGATGATGCTCTGATCTTTAATCATTTTCAAACAACAAACATTGAGAGGGCTAGCTTGATCACTTTATTGGATGTGTGCTATTATATTACAATACATCTAGGAAACAAACTCCAGTTTTAAGTCTGTCCAAAGATGTGTTTGTTTTTTGCATTAGCTGATTTTACTTCATGTCTGTTTATTTAGGTTGCTGTCAGTAGCGTTAGACATAGTATTATTTGCATTTTAACACTGTCTCAACATGCCGTCTCAAATTACTAAATCGTGTTTGGGGATACTGAACACTAGGAAATTGCTCTGATTTAGGAGAAATAGTATATCCGCCATTCTGGTCTGATTTGGGATTTAAAATTTTCGTTTATTCCCCTTTTTTTTTTTTTTTTTTTTTTTTACATAAATTGCATGTGTTCATGCATATGGAATGAATCTTTGCACAAGAAGCAAGTATTTACTGGTACTATTAACCACAGAAAAATGTGCCATGGAGACTTATTAAAACTGCATTTATTTTGCATCCCTTCAATTAAAACACAACACATGCATTTTATATCTGAGGCTGTAATAATTTTAGCTCAAGCACACTAAGAACTATAACTTTTCATGTAGTATAATGAATATACTTATTTTGCTTGTAAAAGCATGCTGCCATTTAAATGCTTTTAAACAAACATTCATGAATATTTGATATTTATGATTTGGACTAATGTTACTTGAAATATTTTCTATTTGTTACGTTTTTTTTTCTGATATTTATTGTTCTTATTGTAGTTGTTGTTTTTTAAATACTTTTTAATATATTTTTAACCATTTGTTTTTACTTGTTTGTGTTTTAAGCTGTTCAGCACTTTGGTCAACTGTGGTTGTTTTAAAATGAGCTATATAAATAAAGTTTGACTTGACTTGAAAAAAAAATCAGGCCAGAATATTTGGAAATAATATCAATGTATTTAATGTTTTAAAGCTACTTTATAAAAAACAAACATTTTTTTTTCTGCAATGAGCGTATGAGTTTAATTTTAAAACTGGCCCTGACGGTTTAACACACTTAATGACAACTGCTATAATGTTGGGTCAGTGATATAGAGCTTTAATTTAATTAATAGTTCATTACACCTGCCTCCATTTTGATTAATTTCACCTGCGTCACTCTGTCATGGCTGGACTTGCTTATGCACTTCAGTGTGACTGAGTTGAACGCAGAAGAATTTATCATACCTGAAGAATATCTGCAGCAGGAGAAAGAGCTGATAGGAGCAGAGTGAGGAACACCTGACAGGTGATACAACAGCTAACGATTCACATCGACATAATGAAGCTGTTTGTTTAACAGCCGTTTGACAACTGCTGTCTGACATGTTATATTAGCTTTACACGCCAGTGCTAGCTTTAGCTGTTGCCTTCATTGAGAAAGAAAGAAAGTAAGTATTCAAAGTGGGAGTGACAGCAAGCTGCAAAGTGCCGTGCAAGGACTGTAGACTACTGTTATAGGACATCTTAAATTAAGTTAAATTTAAGATTCGGTTTAATGGAGTTGATCATTGGCTTGAGTTGCAATGCAAATGTGCGAATAAATTACTGGGAAAAAAATGATGTAAACAATAACAGTAATTCTAAAAATGGTCCTTTTCCTCCTCACCATTTTCCTTTTAAATTAAAACATATGGATTATTTTAACCTTAATTTTTAAAGCAGTGTATTTAAAAAAAAAATCAACAGAGTGGCATACAAGATTTTAGGCTGCTTTACAGGAAGAAAAAGAAATACTAAGTACATTTTCTGCTGCCTTTTCACATATTTTTGATGTTAAAGCAAGTTTTGTGTACTTGTGTAAATCGAGTTATACAGTATACAAACCCAACCCATATCCACTATCTTTATTTTTATGCTGTCACATTTGTCATTTCCTCTTAAAGGCATTCTTTGTTTCAGTTATAAATATGAAAAAATAATTCAAATATGTTAAACAAAGTCCGTAAAATTAAACATTTGGATTTCAAAGGTAGAATTTGTTATTTAAGATTTGGCTAAGCTTGCGTAGGATTTGACATAGCTTTTAAAATAATTCAGTCTAGAATGTTCCTCTCATTAGTCCTCCAGTTTAAGGAACATAGTGTACTGGACAACACCTCCAAAAGATTCTGGGAAAACCATTGCTCAAAATAAATGAAAATAAAATTAATTTTAGGTGTTATGGTTTTGTTTATAGACATTCTGTTTTTTTATGCCTATCATAATGTTTTTTGTAAAATAGAGGGATTATAAATATAACATCAGTGAGTTTTGGTCACTGGGTGGCAGAAAACCCAGACTGACAGGATTAAATCCCTTTGAAAAGCAGTGGAACAATAATGCTATCAGAATTACGGCACAAGAAAGGCATGAAGTCTAAGTTAGATATTTAAGTTAGAAAATGTAAGCATAATCTATTACAGATTGATATATTGTTCGTTATTTTTTAGCACAAGTACAGGCAAATATTACTTAAGGAACTACTCTTGCCAGAAACATATCGGTGTATCGGTGTACCTCAGTGCACTGATACACCTGTATCAGTGTCAGCAATGATAAGTTTGTAAATACTGGCATATCTGTTATTGGCAAAAACCCACCATCGTTCATCCCTAGTTCTGTGTTTGTTATCACAATCGGAATAACAGGATATGGAGACTCTTTAACTTTACAGTACAGGTCAAAAGTTTGGACACACCTTCTCATTCAATGCGTTTTCTTTATTTTTATCACTAATTACATTGTAGAGTCTCACTGAAGTAATGATGGCCACTCTTTTCTCTTAACTTACTGATTGGTTCTTGCCATAATATTAATTTTAAAAGTGTCTAATAGGGCTGTTGGCTGGGCATCAGCCTGACTTGTGAACAACACAAATGATGGTCCCAACCCCATTAATAAGGCAAGAAATTTCATTAATTAACCCTGGCAAGGCACACCTAAGCTGTGAAAACCATTTCAGGTGACTACCTCTTGAAGCTCATAAAGAGAATGACAAAAGTCTGCTAAGCAGTAATCAGAGCAAAGGATGGATACTTCGAAGAAACTAGAATATAAGACATGCTTTATTTATATCACACTTTTTTGTGAAGTACATAATTCCACACATGTTCATTCATAGTTTTGATACCTTCAGTGAGAATCTACAATGTAAATAGTGATGAAAATAAAGAAAACACATTGAATGAGAAGGTGCGTCCAAACTTTTGGCCTGTACTGTATATATTTGTCAGTGTAACATCACTGACCTGAATGTTTCTTTAAACATTTCGTCTGACATTAACGGTATAATATACCCAGTAAAATGATTAAGACATAATAAATGTAAAATTCTTACTTTTCAGATTCAGATAGTTTTAATCATCTCAAGGTGCAACTAGTTTTTCTGCAGTCTACACAGATTCTATACTTTTACAAACAAGAAGCTTAAATCTGCCATTCATCCATTATCTAAACTGCTCATCCCCTACAGGGTCATAGTGGGCTGAGGTCTGTCCAGCTGATGTTGGGCGAGAGGAGGAATGCACTGTGTTTTGGTGGCCAACCACACTTCCAGCTAAAGTCAATTTAGAACCACCAGTTAACCTAACAAGCATGTTTTGGCCCCACTCTGGGAGTTTCCTCAGGTACTGTACTGCTGTGAGGCTACATCCCGATCTAATGCAGCGCTGTGTAGCCCAGGGGGATGTCAGAGACAGTAAAGTTACAGTCGGTACATTGATGGGGTGCTGACTGGAATTTTGGTGCCCTCGTGTCACATAATCCCAAATGTGGAACAGTCCCCAACACGAAGCTCTCAGATGAATCAAAGTTCTTTACTACTCATCTCCTTCTGATTTTTGTCAACAGTCTGTGCTTTCTGACAGTCAGATGCTGGAACTACTGGTCTTCATTTTTTTCTTTTTGGCCTCCTTCTCCTAAGAAGCACTTCAACAGAATATAATAAAGGAAATATATATTAATTTCCAGGTAGCGGACGACAACATATGGGATGGGCAGCATTGGTTACCTCAAGAGCTGCAATAATAAGTGCCAAATTGTTAGAAATAAGAAACGTACTGCCAGTAAGATAATCAGAATATCTGTTTCATGAATATAATAAATATCATGAATATCTTGATTTTAACAGAATGTGTTTTTCATATTTTAATATTGAAACTAAGTAATAAAGATAAGTCAAATAAGCTAAAAATACTTTTAAAGCCAATTCTAGGAACTTGTGATTGCAATTAAGTTATAGTGTTTTTTATTATTATTTTTATTTTACATCCATTTTATCAGTAAGGCCAATAGATAATGAACATTTTTGTTTCAAAAGTAATCATCTAAGGTAGCAGTCATAAAAATCTTGGTAATTTATTGTTAAGTTTATTTGACTCCCTATGGTCCCAAATGCATTTATAACATATCATAAAGTCCAATCCAGAGATTATTAAATCTGCAAATTCACAACTTTAATCTGTCTGTTTCCTCTAAAGAATAAAATTAAACCTAAGGCTGTCTTTGAAATACTTTATTTTTTGCATTTTGACTATGTGCAGGCTAATATACAGGATTTTCATCTCCATGTTTGCAATTTTTGAAGTTTGAAACTGACTGGCAGGCCACATAAAGCGAGATGGAAGTCCATGTGTGGGCCCCAGGCCGCCAGTTCCCCTCCCATGCACTAGTTTATGTGGCTCCAGTCATTCCTATGATATGCAAATAGTTATGCATTTTAGCATACTGACTTTGCATAGGTGTGCATATTTACAAAGTATTAAAATGGCCATTTGTGTCTCTTTGTTGTAATGCAAGCCAATCAAGGCTGTGCATTGAGTTGTGAATCTTAAACTGATTTTTTTCAGCCAGCTTAATCTTTTTCTTAAGTGATGATAATAAATATGCGAGCAAACTCAGAGACCTAGAAGATTTAACAGCGACCTTTTACTAACATGCTTTCTGCCCCTCTGCTGATCAAAGGTCAAATGGCTGGCGACCACACTCAGCTGGAGTTCCACAACATAGAGACGGGCATCGTGACAGAGAAGCGCTTCATGTCCATGGTGCCCTCCAACTTTATCGGCCACCTGCAGAGCCTCTCCTTCAACGGCATGGCCTACATCGACCTGTGTAAAAACGGTGACATCGATTACTGCGAGCTCAACGCCATGATCGGCTTCAAGAACATCATCGCCGACCCCATCACCTTCAAGTCCCGCTCCAGCTATGTGACCCTCACCACGCTGCAGGCTTACTACTCCATGCACCTTTTCTTTCAGTTCAAGACCACGTCTTCCGACGGACTTATTCTGTTCAACAGTGGGGATGGAAACGACTTCATAGTGGTGGAGCTGGTCAAAGGGTGAGTTGAGACTTTTCTCTAAAACCTTAAAACATTTGGGTTTCATTAGCATACTTTTTGGTTTGCACCCAGTGTATGAAGGCTGTGATTTTTCACATTGGTGAACTGGAAAAGAAACTGACCAATGGCTCTTTCCTGCATTTCCAACTCCATTTACTTTTAATAAACGTCTAGAAACACACATTGACTCTTACATACAGACATAATTTGTTACTGAGATGGCTGAAGTTCACACGGAGTAAAGAATGAGTAACAACAAAATTAAAGTCACAGTCGTAATTCTACTTCAAAATCAGTGAATAAACAGTATTACATGAGAAAGTAAACCTTTATTTATCCTACATCAGGGTACAATTCACATTTATTAGCACAAATTAAGAAGTTGTCCCAAAAGTGGGTCAGAGCAATTCATTAATAAAGCAGTAACTAAGTAATATCATTTTTCAGAAACACAAGCCTACCGAGTTGATCAGCATTTAGTGCTTCTTCCTCTTCATTTACAATACTAACTGCTGAGGAGAAGATGCCAAAAGTTTACGGACACTTGACATTATGTTGCTGATATATATATATATATATATGTATTTATTTATATATACATAGACAGATAGATAGTAGGGGTGCAACGAAATGGTCAACTCACGAAATGATACGAAATACTCACCATACAAAATAAAAATTATAGAAAATCCCCAACAGTAGGAAGTTGTACAAAAACCTCATTTTCTGTGTTTTCTTTCTAATGCAGACATACAAAAAATATTGCTGCATCAGCACAAAATGAATGCTCTTTGAAAAAAAAAAAAAAAATTGTACTTTTTTCCCCACATTTAGACTACAGCGCAAATACAAACATAAAATCTCAATAAAAAGTGCTTTGTTGTTGTAACAATCTGGATAACTACATTCCTGAATAAAAAGGAAAACAAATAGCAGTCCTCAGAGCTGCAGTTTAGACGTATAAATGTCTGAACTGTGAACTATAATATTTAGCCTATAACAGTGCATATACTTCTGATCTTCAAGTATGATCAAATTCTGTCAACTCAACAGTAAATGAAAAAAATCAAACACTGTTTTTTATGCAGACTTACACAAAGATACAGTAGCTGCCTGTCTCCGGTTTAAAGTAGTTGGTAGTTGTACTCGCAGCAGTATACAGCGAACTGTAGCGGCATATTTTGCACATGGTTTTTGTTTTGTCCGCAATATTCTCACCATTTTCTCGTCTTTCACAAGGGAAGCCAAAATAGGTCCACACAAACGATTTCTTTGACAAAGGAGCGTCAGCTTATTCCCCGACCTCATCTTCCTCCTTTCTAAAGTGAGTGTTTTTCTATGGTAGTCGAGGAAGGTAAAAAAATGTCAGTGGTGCGTGGCACCCCTTCGCGTTATTTATTTTGTGCGTCTTTGAATTTTTATGTCTTCATTTTTTATTTCGCAAAATTTCATGGCACACAATTTGTTACACCCCTAATAGATAGAGACAGATATGTGTGTCTATATGCATACATACATCTAGAGATGTATCCATCCAGGATCATGGATGCCCAGATCATAAATCTGTCAGCATCACATTTGTCTCTGCTGAATAAAAATACAATAAAGGTAAGCCCCCTTGAGATGTGGCATCTTAGTTTCAAGAGGGCTCTCGTGTCATTATGGTTGTAAAGATAATTACTGTGGATGTATAATCAATACAGCCATGGATAGAGATCAATCTAATATCAACATTAACATCTACAATGTTTATAAACCGGAGAGAAGTGATGTTGATTAATATAGCAGCATCTATCTGACCTGCCATTAAAATGGGTTAAACTGGTCTGGAACCATGAATTTGTGATAAATGATGTGATTTCTGGTGATGGTTGATATTTGGTCAGGGTTATGCTGACTGCTTTGTACATAATTGACTCACAGCCCAATCCTCAGCTGCACATCCACCAAGCAGTCTGGTTAAGTTCAGCTCTGAAAGACACATTTTCTGTTGTTTCCAATGCTGTATAAGGAGAAATAGTATGCAAAAAAAACCCAGCCTGTGCTGTTCCACTTTTTTGCACCCCTCTGAAGGATCATATAGCATACCAAACCCATCCTAAAACATGGGGCTAACAGCACTGCAGTCAATTGTCATGCTAAAATGAAAACAAATATTTCACTTTGTTCATATATGCCATTAATTTAGACTGATTTTTTTTTTTACTGCTGTTGCTGTGTAGAATGTCTACATGAATAAATCCTCGATGGAGAACTGGAGTGCTGGTAGTTCTCCATTGTTGCCCTATGTTCACAGTCATGCTGCTCTTCAGAACGCAGCACTGGGTCACTTGTTCGTGATGTTGCACCTTCACGAGGCTGGCACAACCTTCACTTCCCAGCTCACATTTCCACTCTCAAGTTAAGGCACAGCTGGTAGTGGAAACACAAACAAGACCAGCATTTACCACTGCATATGATATCAAACTGGACTGAACCAAACCAGACCACTTAGTGGAGATGAGGCATTTGTTTTAGATTTTTATATTGGCAGTTTTGGTACTGTTATTGTCTGCTCATGGTGACCTTGCAGCATTAGCTCATGAAGTGTAAAGTAATGCTGAGGATGCCCTTTGTTTGATCAGACAGTTTACTGCTCCAGACTTCAGGCACAGATGGCTCCCTGCAGTTTGAATATGATTCCCAGCAAGTTTGAATAAATCTACGAATATTGTGTCTAAAGTGACAACCTCAATGAATACCCAAATTTAAAACATGCAAATAAAAAGTCAGGTTTCCATTGCACGTCCCCTGAGGACACAGTGTATTACAAGTCCTGTCAATAATTGATATCATGTTTAATTATTTAAGTCTTAGAAAACTCTTTTGACTGCAGACATTAAGCAGGGTGCAGTTTTTTTGGGCGGAATTGATGGATTTTCCTCCCTTTGTTTCTTACTTTGTACCCTTTGATAGTTTTTTTTTTATCCAGGATCAGCTTCTGTGTCTTAGAGTAGATGGTGAATGGACTTTTCAAATGTTTTTTTGGGTGTGAAGCAAATTGGTATACAGCCTTAGGTAATGCTAATCGGATGTCAGTGTTAAACAGCATGTCACGCTACCAGCAAGCAGTGGATATCATTAAAATGAGACGGCCTGTCAAAGCATGGCATTATGCCTCTGAGTGCAAAATAATTATGCAAGTCACCCACAGACACATTGGTTGTTCAATTCTGGGCTAAGGATACACGTCGTTCTGCTATCCATCTGTCCTGCTGGAGCTTCATGGAAGGCTGTGTGAGTAAAACCTAAAAGGTAAACCTGTTACCAAAGCAGGGTGTTCTGCCCTGATGGGTGATCAGATGAATTGGCTCATGTTCCATGAAGTACTTTTTTCATATTGTGTACTGGAATTGTTGGAGAGATCAGGTGGGATTTATCAAGTTGCTGCTCATTGTCACTGTTACTTATACCTCCTCCCTGTTTTAATGATTCATCATATGTTTCATTTTGTTAGCATTAGCAGTTACAGCTCTATGAGTCAAAAACCTTGTGGCACCTATTCCTCCTTGGCGAAAGTGGATTCAGAAAATGTTTGACCTTCTTTTTAAATTTTATTTGTCAAAAAAAAGAAAATCACTCCCAAAGACAAAGTCTGCACTCTGTTCCTCCCACTTCTGTTTGTCCTTTCCCAGATATGTTTGTGTTTTGTGTAGTAATCATGTCTTCTGTAAGGATCTCCACTGAGGGAGCTTGTCAAACAACATTGTTTTCTGTTCTCTGACAAGTTTTCAGGGGAATTTGTACATTAAGCTTGATTCTGCGTGGGCTACTTGTTGTTTCTGTTTAGATGAAAAAGCTCTGTCTACTTCAGTTGCAGAGCAGCTTTTCTCTTTGCACATGTACTGTGTTTCTTCATTTGTATGGCAGACCAGTCTCTACCAGGTGTAAATACTGGAAGATTAGGAAAGAAAGAGCTCTGAATAGTGTTGATTGAGTATAAATGAGTGTAGCAAAGTTGCCTGTTTATGCAAGAATCTCCATATAAATGGATTATTCATTTAATAATGCAACTCTTCATACAATATGACAGTTTCCAAACATAAATAATTTGTGACAGCTTTTTAAGCCATCACAACTGGAATTCAAATTCTGTCTTATCACCTCGGTGCCAGAATATTTACTGAAAGAGCTGTCGGCTATTACTGTTCTTTTTAATCTTCATGAAGGCAACACAAATAGCCGACATAAAAGGAAATCAACTGCACAAGGGCGCGTTTCTTCTTGCTCAAATGCAGCTATAGAATGACCTTCTTTCAAGAAGCGCCTGGAGTTAAGGTTATTATTCAATGTGCTAAACATTAAAGTCATTCATTTTAATTAAAAACGAGCATGACAATCATAAATAGCCTGTAAACCAAAAGAACTTCAGACAAATTAGTTCAGCACAGCCCAGAACCTTTTGTTAACTCTGTAACCTGCCAATTATTGAGCTCCATTCAGACAGCTGCACTTTCTGATTCGCTCCTATCTGCAAATGTGAGGGCAAACGCTCAGTCTCGCTCCAGTTTTCAGAAGTTCAATGCTCTTTTTCTTCTTCAAAAGTTTACTCTTTGTCTATGCATGATGTTTGCTAAGGACGTTGCAGTGAATATGTGGATAAATGTGTTATGCGCACAATACAGATCTGACTTCATCACAGGGGGTTCTTTGATTTTGGAGCAGTGACGAATTTTAGGAAATTTCCCAGCAACTGGTTGCCTTTGGACTGGAGGATATGGAAGGAAATCATATCTCACTCTCCACATGTGCCAGCAGCCAGACAGCAGCAGCCTAATCAATCTGTTATGGCCAGCCTCCAACTTCAGAAGTGTTTTATGACTCTTCATTGACATTGTTCTTTTATGTTTCGTATACAAGGATTTAAAATTATGGAACATAAATTTAGTTTTTTAAGTCTGTCTCAAACACAAGAAGCTAAAAAAGTGATCTGGAAGTAACTCAGTAGCTGTTAAAAAAGTGTACACATGTCTACAATAATTTCATCCACATGTGGACCCTATACTTTGAGCCAAATGCTGATCCCATTATTTGTTTTAGTCTAAATGGCTGTATTCTATGTACAGACAGTACTTATGGAGTTTATTAGACCTCCACCCAGTGTAAGATTTATGCCACAGCAGCCCTGAATTAATAGATTCTTGAATTACCAAAATATTTTTATGCTACTGTAGTGACTAATGCAACAGTATGTTGAAGCTCTTTAAAGGAAATAATATTTTTCATGTCAGCATGTTTTAATCTGAGTGCTACACTAGTTTGGGTTTGGGGGCTGCAATTCTCCATATTACAAAGTCATCATTTTGACATTTGGGAAAAAAGAAGTCCTGCTTAAGTTTGTTTTGCCTGTTTAAGCATTCTTATCATTATGCTGTCTATTTGATATCTTGAACACAAATCCTAGAGACACTGTTTTTCATAATTTTGCTTTTGTGAAGAGCAAAACACACTGTCATAAGAATCAGCAGTCATGGTGGCTCGAGTCATGCTATTCCAGCAATTCTACAGCTGTATCAGTAAAACAAGTACTGTCTAAACTTAATTTAATGAAAAATACATATCAATATTTTTCAAAAACTCATATCTTCTAGCCCCATGCCCTCTTCTTGCAATTTGCTAAAATTGTGATTGGTATTAATGCTAAGCATCAGTTTGCACTCTTATTAAGTGATTTATCATTTACTGACCAGAGCAGAGGCCTGGCCTTTGGATTTTAAGTCTCACCCCCTGCTATTGTTTTGTTTAATTATCAGAGAGTCTTACACACAGTCCGATATTGTCCACAGTAGGGTTGAACAATTTCAGGAAAAGATCTACTGGCTATTTTTTCTTGCAGATATTGCGGATTCAATTCAATTCAGGATTTTCTTGAAATCAAGCATCAGTACAATATTCTGTGTTTACAGTATAAACATCAATAAGGAAATCAATGATCAAAGCACACAACACATTATTCGTCATCTGATACTGATGGTAAATAATCTATAGTGGCTTCCTTTGTCACTTTCGGTGCACAGTGGTTTGAAGGGCTCATACACGTCCCGTGCGTAAGTGTACCAACCAAAACCAGTGAACATAACAAATGTCCACACACACTTTAGTCCTTTGTGCCTTTTTATTTGAAGACAGTATTCCATAAATCCATTAATTTAATATTCAGATCCACCAAACACATACCACATACCATAAAACCATGTTGCTTCCCTCCTGTGCGCACCTGGGCTGATTAACCCACATGACTATATGGCCAAAGGACACCAGCCTATACTGCCGCCTACTGGCACAAAATAGTTTTACACCTAAAACAAAAATGGGAATTCTGGCTCCTACATAATCTGTTTTAATTTTTTAAGGGATACTCCAACTTCTACTACTAAACAGAGGCTTTGCGTTGTTGACCTGCTTACCAGCACTTCCGTAAATGCAAATTGCTGCAGATTTGTAAAATAGTATGTGTGAAATAGTTGACACAACAGATCATAGGTCAGTCAGGCGATCACAAGACCGCGTTGTCTGAAATTGCGATTTCAAAAACAATAAATCATTCAGCCCTAGTCCAAAGGCTTGTAGAGAAAGCAGACTCCTGACTTGATGATTACTCTTGCAACATTCTGAACAGCACATTGACCTGGTTAAGAGCAAGACATCACTGTCTTTCCAGATGTTGCCATTTGTTCTGCATCATTGTGAGTGTTCAGGCCAATTGCCTGTACCTTGTGCAAGCCCACTCCAAACATTGTGAAATATACCGTAAATAAAGTAAAGTAAATACAAACATTACTCTCCATATAGAGGATACATTTTCAATAAATCTCTTGATGTTAAAAAAGCAGACTGACCATGAATCTTTTCATCAAATTAAATATCTCATCTCTGTTCCCAGATATCTGCACTATGTCTCCGACCTGGGGAACGGCGCCCACTTGATCAAAGGCAACTCGAACAAGCCGCTCAATGACAACCACTGGCACAACGTCATCATCTCCAGGGACACCAACAACCTCCACACCGTCAAGATCGACACCAAGGTCACCACACAAACAACCACGGGAGCCAAGAACCTGGACCTGAAGGGTGCGTTGGCTGAACCAATTCACATATATGTTTGAAGATTTGATTTAAGTGGGGCAGCAGTGGCCAGGGGGTGATGGAGGCAGGTTTTGGGGAATGGAAGGTTGCACCAGGATAAGGCCTGCGGGGATGGAGGGGGAAAAAAGGCGCCGCTTGGCCGTACTTCATTACCACCACTGAGAGGCCGCGAGCATCAAACTTAACCTCCCCATCTGTTCCGCAGCCAACATGGATGCTGTGCGTGTGAAGCAGGGAGTTCATAGAGGAAACTGTTCGTGCTTCACTGACCAGAAAGTTCCTTGAGATTATTATTAGCAGACAAGATAAAAAAGCTCTCAATCTGGGAGGCTGCTTTGTTAATTACTCCTTTTCCTAAAAGAAAGCTGAACTCTCTGTCAGCACTTTCCAACCCCAATTATGTCCTTTTGCTTGCTCGCATGTAACGCACACAGGAAGGGTCATTTTGATGACTGAAAGGGACACGTCAATTTATTTTCACTGTGAGAGGGCCTTTTGTTACAGAAGTCCCATGTCATGGTGTATTTTACTGTTCAGGTCTTGCTCTGATTTCTTTTAAGCAAGGGTTTGATTAATCCTGAATAGAAAAATGAAGTTTTCTCTCTGTAGAGGGTCAGATCGTCTCTTTATACCCCCCATTTTGGAGATGCTTGAAGGCCTCAGGAGGCTATAATAACAAGCTCTATGCTGATTGGCTGCAAAAATTCACAAGCAGAACATGCTCATGTAGGTGAATATAAAAGACAGGAGGGCTTAAGGTAGGGATGGGTAAAAATTAACCTGACATGCCAGACAGACAGTTCCATATAACTGCAGTGGAAATATTTCACTAATCCATCTGGAAAAAGGCCTTTCAAATATTTTCAGTGACAGAACCATAAAAAAAAACAGCGGCTTGTGATTGGACGATCGTTTGGCTCATCAAACAAAGCTACTGCATATGATGCAGGAGCTCACGCTGTTAGCCGTTAACTTAAGCTAACTAGCTTGAAAAATAAGATGGGATATCGTTCAAAAAATATTAAGTGATGTTCATCACAGTGTCCAAGAGGAAGGAATTATTGTTACATTTTACATGAACTTTACTTTTTCAGTGTTAACACAGAACTGTCATGTTTTTACTTTTGTTTTCCGTATGCGCAAATAACTTAAGTGGCATACCACTTGTAGTCACATTGGCATAAAATTAATATTTAAAAGCTGTTAACAGAAACTTCAATTATTTTTGTTTTTCTACGTCTTATTGTGTCCACATAAAAGTATTTAAATCAATATTGAATTGAGTCTAACCTATAAAATTCAAATTGAAATTGAATCGAATCATGAGGTTCTTAACAATACCCAGCCCTGGTTTAAGGGGCATATTTACCCCGCCGAGGAAGTTATGTTTTTGGTGGTGTCAGCTGGTTTCTTTTTCTGTATGGTTGGTTGTTTGTTATTTAGCAAGATTACACAAAAACTACAGGACAGATTTTAAGGAAATTTTCAGGAGATGTTAGTAAAGCCCAATTTAAAAACGATTAGATTTGGTGGTGCTCCAGATAACTGCCTTTAGGAAATTATTGTTTTTGCTCAATAACAATCTAGCTAATAATGATATCAACATGACTTGTGTGTGTTTTCAGGGTCAAGAACTCATATTATGATGATAAATTTATCGTGGAACATTTGCTTATAGATATAAAAACAATATATACCCTACCTTGTTGTGGTACCTCGAGTGCTGTCTAGTCTTTTAAGAGGTATGACGCATTTCTCTATGAACCAAGAGTTTAGTAAAAGTTGTCATGTTCTTTTGTTCCTTGGAATAACTTTATTAGCGAAGAACTTCCCTATGAAGGACATGGGACCTGGAAACTTATGAAATTTAAAACAATTACTGTAAGATAATCATTTTCATGTATTTCTTTTTTATATTTGTTCAGGCAGTGACGTAGTCTGAGGTCTATGCTAGTCAAGAACAAACCAAACAGGCTGGTTATTAAACATGTCAAATAATGTTTTTTTTACTTTCAGCTTTTCAATGAAGTTGGGACAGTCTGGAAAACATGAAAGCAAACACAATATGATGATTTTCAAATCTTTTTTGACCTGCAGTCAATTTAATGCACTACAGTTCAAAGGAATAAAATGTTAATTGCTTTTCTCAAGTATTAGCTCATGTTAAATGCATTGCCTACAAGTCTCTCCAAAAAATAGTTTCTGGGTGTTGTTTATTAATGGCTTTCACTTCACATGGTTGAGTTATAGCAGGTGCTTGTAGATGGAGCAGTAAATAATACCCTTTTAAAGACAGATGTCAGTTTTCATTCAGTGCTGCAGATGGATCAAATGTCATAGGAATTTAATGTTAGTTTTGAGTAGGGCTGCACGATATTGGAAAAAACTGACATTGCGATTTTTTGGGGGTTTGCGATATATAGCGATATATATTGCGATATTAAAAATAGAAGAATTTTCACCAGATGACTTGAATAGCCCTGTTTGGGAAGAATTTGGTTGACTCACAATGACACCATTGCATTCATATAATACCATTTAATCCAGGCTAAGGGGGTTCATCTTTGAGTTAGGAAGATTGCTGTATATTAAAGGGATCCAGGAGGCCATGTCTCTGTACAAAATAGATGAGAAATACGTGTGTGATGGTATTTCATACTGCTTGTCGAGCGTGCGGATCATTTTTTTAAACCCCTCTTTAGCGATGGTGTTCAATGGCACCATGTCTTTCGCCAGGTGAAAAGTTATTGCATCCGTGATTTGTCAAAGCTGTTTGGACTTCCCATCATAGGGTGTTATGCTGACATAGGCTTCTGTGATTTTTTTTTTAGCAGATGATGTTTCACCTGGGGTCCTTGGTTTGCACTGGTCATACAGGAGCTTGTGATGGCGTTTCAAATGGTCGAACAGGTTCGACGTATTACCTCGTGTTGAGGCAACCACGGCGAGGCATTTTCGGATGTTGACTTTCTTTTAGGGACTAAATCCTCCGTTGCTTCCTCCTGCCGGTCGCCTGTTTCCGGAGTGTAACCTGGGGGGGGGGGGGATGGCTACTTAGCAGGAGGGAGGGACAGAGAGAGGCTGTGCGGAGGATGGGGCAGCTTGCTGCTTTTATGAGGCAAAACAAATGCTTGCGTGTTCAAAAAAAGAAAAAAAAAAATTGCAAGTCCTGCGATGTGACTATTGTGCATGCGCACATCACGATGGCTCGAGAGGCTCCTTTATACTCAATCATGACACTTGCCTGTATCAATGAACCTGTTCACCTGTGGAATGTTCCACACAGGTGTTTCTCAAGCTTCTTCAACTTTCACAGTTTTTTGGCCCCTGCTCAAATTTTTTTTGGAACATGTTATATGCATTAAATTCAAAAGGAGTGAATATTTTCAACAAAAAAAGTTAATTGTTTTAACTTTAGGACAAAAATGATTTCCAAATAATTCTAAATGTTTTGTTTCCATTACATACAACATCCCAACTTTCCTTGAATTTGTGTTTGTAAGTTCTGAATTGGAGAGTTGCATATGCTTTGTAGTGTTTTGTACATTTTTCATCCTGCATAATAAAGTAATCCTTCATGCAAAACAACACAATTCTCCACATCTGGACACCTCCCTTCCCCCTGTGTACAACACCAGTAGCTGCCTTTGACTTTTTTTCTCCAGCCACATATTACAACCCACTTTTGCATTGCAACCCACCAAATTAAGACTCGTCGTTTGGCAGTGTTTTATATTATCCTCATTATTTCAGTGTTGTTTTTCTAAGGTGGAATAAGATTAGTTGTCAGGTTATTGAATGTTGTTGGTGTTATTGGTTATAGATCCTTTTTTGGCTAATCTCGAAAGGTCTTCAGGCAGGGTTTGCAGTTTTTAATCAGCTTTTGTTTCTTCAATCAGGATTAAGACTGCAAACTGTATTTTGAACAAGAGCAACACAGGCCTTTAAATTATGTATTGATGCATGTGGATACTCCAAGGCCTAATTGGGTTGTTAAAAGTAGATAACAACCTCAGGTTTGTGTACAAGCAGCCTCCAGCCCTTCAGTATTGTTGGTTTGTGTCTTTATTTAAGTCTGCTGTCTTTCACAAATGCAAACCCGAAATTCACTTCAAATTAACTTTTCTCTCAATAGATGAAAAACTGTTTGTTCAAAGTAAACCCATATTTGACATAATTGGACTATGAATTCATTTATTAGTTGTCAGGAAAAACGTATAATCTATTTTAGACACACCAAGGCTGATGGTCACTCGCCCTCATGTTCCCACATCAAGTATGGAGCACTTTAAATGTTCCAGTTAAAACTTGATCCTTCCTGTTTGGCAGCCTCACATGTCACTATACTCTTTATCCACTGGGGGTCAGTGTTGTCACATTTGTCATCTGTCTCCACAGGTAACCTTTACATCGGTGGGGTAGCAAAGGAGATGTTCAAGGAGCTGCCAAAACTGGTGCACGCCAAGGAGGGTTTTCAAGGTTGTCTGGCATCAGTGGATCTGAACGGGCGGCTCCCGGACCTCATGTCAGACGCTCTGGACTGTGTGGGACAGATCGAGAGAGGATGTGAAGGTGAGCTTGCTGCCTCTCCGCCCTTTGTGGAAAGTGTTTGCTGCTGCCCTCAAAGATTTCTCCAATGAGTTAAAAACAAAGGGGGAAGTGTGTTTACACATAATTTTGCAGAAATGATTGAAATCATCTGGCTTCTCCTGTTACCTCACTTTTATCCAGAGAGTCATTGTGACTTTATGCAAAGTATTATCATTATTATTCTTGTAAGAGTCAGGGATGACCCAGAAATAAGAGTAGAAGAATTTTTAATAAGTGTGAGCTTGAAGAAGTCAAAAGAACAAGAGTAAAGTCAAATATTGAGGCAATAAGAGATGATGAGAATAGATTCAGAATATTTGAAATAATATTGAAAGACACCAATCAGAATTATTTACATAACAAGAGCAAAAAAAATTAATGAGTAATGCTGAAACGCCTGTTTTTTTTCATGTTTTCTCTTATTTTAAACCAACTGGTGCAAAGTAGCAAGTCTATTGCAGAGCATAGAGTGGGTTTAAAGTGGTTGATAGTATGGTCTTCAGCTGCATTAAACCATCCAGTGACCACAGATTAGACCTGTACACCAATCAGAGTGGACTGGGGGCAAGAGAGGAAGGGAGCCTAAAAGGGGCAGGGGCCAGAGTCCTGCACGGGTTCAATTCTGCTTGTGCTAGAACTGCAACCCAACCTTCTATAAGCAAATGTCCCACGTCAAATTCACACTCACTCGTAGCACAATTCTCCTATTATATGGCAAGTATGAACATAGAAATGCTTTGCTAAGTTAAGAAGGGTACACACATAGAGTTTGAGATGTTTTTCTCCTGATTTTACCCTTCCCTACCAAGGATGACAAATGCCAGATTATCGTCTGTTTTAAAGGAAAATCCCGTAAGATTATCCTGTGTTCTGAGGTGTGTTAAGAGTGGATTTGTCCCTATAATCAACTCCTAAACGAGTCTGGGGCTGACAGTTGTAAATATTATAACTTGTTCAATATTTAAAGGAAAAGTTCGGTTCCTGCAGCTTTTACATTGTTTATAGAATGAAGTAGAACAATATACTCACCCAGAAGGCTTTCCTGATCCAAACAGTGCTTCGGGAGATATTTAGATCCAAACTCGAGCAGCGGACATCGATAAAACGGTAGCCTATAGGGCATGGATCGCCGCTCCTAAAAACTGCATTAATCGTCCAAAAACTCATGTTTTTCACCAATATTCCATCATGATGCGTTCCGAATTGTCCGCCATTGCAGTCTGTGTCACTCCACACAGCGCTGTGTGGCTGTAATGACCTCGGAACTAAAGAGTTTGTTTACGTGCCCTTCGCGCATGCGCAGTACTCTCTGGAGCGCTGCCTCCGTTTTCTCCTTTCAATAAGCTCCTCATCTGTATACTGTGGCTCGAAACTGTAAGGACACCCATCATATTCAAAGTTCTCCTCCACAACATCTTCATCCGATAGATATTCGTCCATTTCGCACAAAACTGAAAGAAGAAGTCGATCTGTAGCTGCCTGTCCTCCCCTGGAACAATGAGCCGCACTGCGCATGCGCGAAGGGCACGTAAACAAACTCTTTAGTTCCGAGGTCATTACAGCCACACAGTGCTGTGTGGAGTGACACAGACTGCAATGGCGGACAATTCGGAACGCATCATGATGTAATATTGGTGAAAAACATGAGTTTTTGGGAGGATTAATGCAGTTTTTAGGAGCGGCGATCCATGCCCTATAGGCTACCGTTTTATCGATGTCCGCTGCATGATTTTGGATCTAAATATCTCCCGAAGCACTGTTTGGATCAGGAAAGCCTTCTGGGTGAGTATATTGTTCTACTTCATTCTATAAACGATGTAAAAGCTGCAGGAACCGAACTTTTCCTTTAAGACCAAAAACCTTTGTGTGTGGGGAAAAGTCGATCACTCGCGAGTCATGGCTCTGTAAATTGTGACGTGGAATGGCATGTAGCCAATCAAGAAGTGAACTGACTGAGGAACCAGGAAGCAGGCGTAAATTAAAAGAAGCACGGCATCCTGAAATATAAAGTTTGGTGGACCTCAGAAATGGAGGACCAGCTCAGATGTTCATGCAGTCTCCAGGATTTTTCCTTAGTCTTTTCTTTTATGTAGTTTCCAGATTTTCAGTCAAAATAGTCCTAAGACCACCATCACTCCCTGTCTCGTTTGTCCTCTCCCATGTTGTGTGTTGTGTTTTCCGGTTGTTGCCATAGACGTTAATGGTTGTTGCCATGCTCCTTCTTTTTCATCTTTGTTAGATCATGTTTGATCAGGCAAGATTTCTGTCTTGGAGGACTAGATTCTCGATCATGGTGGGACAGACTCGTTATGTGTGTGGTGTGCTGTGTTGAGATGATCGAAGCACATCACACACAATACGATCAAAACTGTTCAATGTCTGATTTTTCATCTTCATGTGTGGGCAGTCTAACAGATAAAAAATCCTTATGTGTGTACCCTGCTTTAGTCGTACCACAACCAAGATGTTGGCTGTGGACATTATTTGTTTTCTTGGCAAATGAGGCCTCCCCAGCCTTAAGCGTCTCATGTTTAGGCCAATAGCCCTGTGAGAGCTTCTTACCTGCAGAGTTTAAGAAGAGCAGGAATTATCTATCCAGCTAAAGACGTTTGCATGTAAGTCCAAACACTAAAAATGAGAGATTTTGTCCTTTTCCAAAGTTTCAAACATTGTTTTATCCAACAAAATATCCTGACCTGAGCCAGTATTTGCTCGTGTGAAGTCTGGAAGATTAGATTTCCACAGCATTCAAGTTGTCACATTCAGATTCCCTGCAAAGAAACTAGGTACACTCCAGTGATGGTGATAGGCTGGAAGCCAGGGCACAGATCAGAAAGCAGCATGAAGGCTTTTAAGCTTGAAAAGTAGAGATGTGGGATATTTGGATGTTAAAAATACTGAGTATTCATTTTCATCTCTCATCTTTTTCTCTGTCATTCTCTCTCTTATCTCTTCCACAATACTTGCCTGCATTGTGTTAAATTTCAGGGATGCACAACGTATCATCATCATCAGTCATCACGTTAGTCTATAAAGCAAAATTTCTTATGATGATAAGAAATTGCTGTTATTTACAGCCAATATATCAGTCACAGAAACTGTATTAATTTGTCCTTTATATTGGTGGTAAATACATCAAAATACACAGTAATATACTTCAATTTCTCTATTAAAACACTCCCCCATTAATAACACACACCCCATTTTTATAATGCTTATTTCCAGCTGTCTTTAAATATGACACACACCCACATTTTACCCGAACCTTAATCTCTCAGACAACTAAAAAATACATTTATTCAAGTTTTAATCCACAAAATTTCAGTATTTTCACAGCAAATACTGTATATGATTTTCTCTCTCAGTTGGATGCAGGAACACCTTTTGCATGCACAGTTACTCAATTTCTGGCTGAGCATTCTCAGTTGCAGTGTACCAACCAATCAGAGAGCAGCTATCAACATGCCGATGTCTTTAACCAATCACAGTGCAGCTATTTTGCATCCCCTTGCTCACAAGATGGTAGTGCCCTGTATGAACATGTGAGTGGTAACACTTGAAAATTACATGATCATTACACAAAGGTTAGCTTATTCAGACCCATAATATTGGATAAGAACAGTTTAATTGTCAGTTTGATGAGAATTACTTAAGTTTGACTTGACTTTGAGTTTGTAATGTTTGCAGAAAGGGAGAATATTTCAGCTTCTTGTATCAGGTGTGTTGTCATCACGGTGTTGGGAGACCAAATATTTTACGTATTATACATGTGCTTCTGTATAATATGCACCCAAATTAGACCTTCTTTAAAAGTAAACAGTGTGTGTAGTAAACAAGAAATTACAGTAATGCTTTTCCGTACCATTATTGTATGGGCGCATTTAGGAAAGAAGAGTTTATTTTTTCCAAGAGGGAGATGTTTCATTTTCTTGTTTTAAATCTGTTCCTTACATAAATTGAAAGCAACAAGTGAGTTTTCACAAAGTAAAGACTTTGTGCTCTTGATGAAAAGTTTTAGTATCCATTTTGTTGTATTAATATGTAATGAGTTTGGACATACCTACTTTTCCAATATCAGCAGAAATCAGCACTCCTAGTTTATATTGCTTGTACCCACTCATTTGAATATTTTTTTTTGCAACCTGCATGACTTACATGGGCACCCATGGGAGCCTGATCCAGTGCAGGACTCTGGCAGGAGTTCCAGAAGAACATCTGAAGTAGTGAGGGAACTCTGCTGAATCAGGGGTACTCATTAAAGGAGACATATCATGCTGATGCATGATTTAATACTTGCATATAATATAATACATTTGAAAACAAGACCTTACACCCCCTTAATTTTCAAAAAATGAGATATTGTATTTTTTCTGATATCCTAGAACGAGAATTGATGCCTCTGAAAATAGGTCATTGCGAGATGACCGCAAGATTTAAATCGTCGTGACGACACGAGCTACATTTCTTTTATTGGAGTAATCTGATAAAACAGCTCCTCCTCTGTGATGTCCGTTAGCCACAAAACCGTCACCAAGGAACACATCCACCCAGCAGCAGTGTATAGCTCCCTAGCTCACACTCACTCATTACCAGCTCTGTAGGGGGACTCAATACGCGGTCGCTGCTTTGAGCCTGCTGGAAAATACAGTAGAAGAAGGAGGACAGGCTGGCTCAGCCCCCGATAGAACCGACCAATCAGAGCACAAAGGGCTGTGACGTTGCGAGGTAACTGTAGGTCAGTCTGAGAACCGAGCGTTTCAACGAGAGCTTGATAATGGCCTAAAATGAGGATTTTGAGAATGCTATTGTGGGGCAATGAAGGAACTAAATGACTTGTACTGAGGGCAGAAATGCTTTACAGGTATCCTAGTCTGGCGTAGTGAAAAGGAGAAACAAGCATGATTTGCCTCCTTTAAATAAAAAACATTGCGGTTTTTCCAACAGTAGTTATTGTGAACGTTCATTTTTGGTCATGAATACTGCATTTATACCCCTTGTTTAAGGCTAAAATAGTCTCTTTAATAAATGAAGAAGCCTTGTGTCTTTAAAACAGTTTATTTTCACTGAAGCTTACACTGATGTTAACTTCTCATTTAGCCCCAAAAATCATCATCCCTGCACCATTCCATCACCTTTCACCCTGCTCCTCCTCCCTCTGCATGTCTGACAAGGACACAGACAGAGTGGCGCACACCCACCAAGGCCCCCACACTGCCAGCCTATGTCAAATGATTTAACATCCATAAAGTCTGTTAGTATTCGGTTAGGATGCATCAAACCCTGACACTCTTCCACAGGCAATCATTTCTGTTTCACTTAGCCATAATCTGATTATTCTCTCTGCCATATTTGTCCTGCCAGTGTTATTTCCCATTTTATCCCCATTTTGTTTTGCTCCATGCATGCTTGCTGGATCTGAGAGTTTGCCAGAAGCAATCCTTTTGAATAATGTATGAAGCCTTTGTTGCATGCATGAATATCATTTGCCCGGTCTAATGTGTGCAACCACATCCAGAGACAATATTTGATTTATTTTTCAACTTCACTCAATTAGTTTAATACAGCAATTCATCCACTCTTTTTTCCCTCTATTGAGCTCTCAACTCACTGATCTTTTCATGTATCAACATCTCAAATGTAATCAAATCCTGCGCCCAGTGCTGGTCCGTCAAATCTGCTGTTTGGTGCCACATGATATCAACGGCCGGTCTACTCAAAGGGAAATAGCTCCTATGATGAAAAATTCATTGTATTGTGCTAAAGGAGTCAGAAGGTACAAATAGCTGCTGATGAAATTTGACAGCAGCAGGGTCCATTTCAGAATATGCATGAGAGAAAATGTGAGTTTTTGTTATCACTGTAAGCTACACTGAACAAAGCAGACAGAGCATATCCACTTCCCATTATTATGACTTAACAATTGCATGCCTTTACTTCATAACGCTGATGCCATTTTGAGAGCAAATGCTGTCACAGTTCAGCTTGACCCTGCCTCCACTCTGCAATACACTGGGCCGTATTCCCACAGCGGCCATGTTCCCGTGGCATCACAATCAGGGGGACACATTCTAATGTTGATATCAACATCTACTGCGTTATTACTGGTCATCTGTCATTAAAGCATTGAGATCCTGACAGCTGTTTTCATATTAGTTTTTCCCCGATCAGCCCTAAAGACTATAGAATATTGAAATCCAGAAAGAGATCAGACCATATTTCATGTCAGAAAACGCATTAAATAACCTGCAAGCTACCATCAGATGGAGGCACACATTTCCATTTGGCCACTTCCAAGTCATCATTTAGGTTTGATAACAATGAATAAATTATAGAAGATAGTCAAAAAGAGATATTAATAAATCACTTAGAACATTTTGATTTAAGCCCGAGTAATAACTTATTGAATGTACATACACTTAAAGGAGAGGTAGTGAGGGAACTCTGCTGAATCAGGGGTACTCATTATAGGAGACATATCATGCTGATGCATGATTTAATACTTACATATAATATAATAAATTTGAAAACAAGACCTTACACCCCCTTAATTTTCAAAAAATGAGATATTGTATTTTTTCTGATATCCTAGAACAAGATTTGATGCCTCTGAAAATAAGTCATTGCGAGATGTCCGCGAGATTTAAATCGTCGTGACGTCACAAGGTACCTTTCTTTTTATTGGAGTAATCTGATAAAACACCTCCTCCTCTGTGATATCTGTTAGCCACAAAACCCTCACCGAGGAACACATCCACCCAGCAGCAGTATATAGCTCCCTAGCTCACATTCACTCATTACCAGCTCTGGCCTGTAGGGGGACTCAATACGCGGTCACTGCTTTGAGCCTGACGGAAAATACAGTAGAAGAAGAAGGACAGGCTGGCTCTACCCCCGATAGAACTGACCAATCAGAGCACAAAGGGCTGTGACGTTGCAAGGTAACTGTAGGTCATCCTGAGATCCGAGTGTTTCAACGAGAGCTTGATAATGGCCTAAAATGAGGATTTTGAGAATGCTATTGTGGGGCAATGAAGGAACTAAATGACTTGTACTGAGGGCAGAAATGCTTTACAGGCATCCTAGTCTGGCATAGTGAAAAGGAGAAACAAGCATGATATGTCTCCTTTAAAGAGTTTCAGTGTAGCTACAGTATATTGTTAAATCAACTTTCACTTTTACTGGAATTCATCATGGATGCAACCATTAGTGGAGAAAAAACGTATATGTGTTTTTCTATTGATAAAAATATGTTAAATATGTTGGATGAAGGTCAAGTGTAAGGTTTTTTTATTAACTTATAAAATAACTTCAGTCTGCAGAAGGTCACTAAACATAATTATATCACACTACAAAGGTTAATGTGTAGAGGTTAAATCTCCTGTTTTAAAGACCACGGACAGTCTTTTTCTTGTATGATCATGTTTTACACAATATTGGACCAAGTGAATTGTTTGTACATCAGTTTTCTCCTCTTTGTAAGAGACTGTTGTTGCCAGACATTGAAATTATATTTGTATATATTTTTTTTAAATTATAAAATGCATGAGTAAACACAGGACAAATGTACATTGTATTAATATTTGGAGTGACTATTCTCTACCTTCAAAACAGCATGAATTCTTCTTGGTGCACTTGTACAAAGTCTGGGGTTTTATTGGATTATAGTGATAATCCTACGTAATTATGATCATTACTTTAATCTGCAGGTTTAGACACATTAATTGATATAATCACAGCTGTGTAAGAGGCTTAAAACTGGAATTTTAATGGACAAGCTCCGTCACCATGGTGAGGTCTTGTGATACTTAGCAGGTCACACACCATGACAATACTGAAGCAACAGGACATCAAGTAGTTATACTACATCAGCTAGGTTCTAGGCAAGGATTTCAAGATGTGCTGTTCAAGTCTTTTAATGGGAGAGACTGAAACAGGCATGACTTAAGACTAGTTGAATGGTGTTCATTATGTCTTCAAATGATATAGAAGTTAAGGATGCACCGAATAGTCGGTGGGCGAATATATTCGGCCGAATATTGCAATAAAAGCCATATTCAGCCTTCGGTGGAGTGAGGTAATAGCAAGGCCGAATAGTACTGCGTGATGCTATGGCAAAATCAACTATGCCATCGCGTGAGACTGTGGCTAAGCAGACTAAGGCTTTCACTTTTCCTAAAAATCCAACTCAAACATGCACCCAAATAATCGAAGATATTCAAGTACCGCCCCAAGTAAGGGACAGAGACTCTCTTATCCCTGCCAAAAAAAACGCAGTCAACGGGGTTAAGCTCTTGACGAAGCTCCGCTGCACTCGGCATATAGCTTGGATGAAAAGCCGACGGCTGAGCCCGCTAATAAGTGGAGGAAGAGTGACTAAACCGTATTTCACAGAAAACACAGCCTGGTCTTTGATTTTAAGTTTGCCGTCAACAGTGTACAACCAAAACTACTTCCACACAGCTCTCCTCAGAGCATTCAGAGCTGTTAAGGTCCGCTTGGAGTGGAAACTCTTTGTTTACTGAGGCCAAGAGATCACTGGATGTGTCTGACGGTCAAGCTGCACTCACACCGCCCTTTGTTGGATGGTAAGGTCCACTGCTCCAGACCTGCTGTGTCGCCGCACTTAATATTTAACATCCAAATATTTATTTACAATTCGGTCACGGATATTTATTCCCATATTCGATTGGTTATTTAAATATCAAATACATGCCTTACAGCAGTCTTGTGTCAAAAGGACAATAATTTATTTGTTGGTATTATTGGTTTATATCCACTTCAATACACATTAGTATTTTTTTAATGCATGCTTTGTTTTGTTTAAAGGCTTAACATGAATGAAAAACTTTGTTGGGCTTTTTTTTAAAGCAAAGGCAACTGGAATATCAAAAAATGTCATCATATTCAATAAACAATTACTTTCTTTTAAAAACATGTCTAAAAATGTACTCTAAGCTATTAATGCACTATTAAAAAATATAGTGAACTACTTTGCCTCCGCAATGGATATTCAGTATTTGGTATTCGGCCAAGCATTATTATTTTATTCGGCTTCGGCCACAAATTTTCATTTCGGTGCATCCCTAATAGAAATAGTTTTCTTTCTCTTATCGCAGACATGTAGATTTTTCACGTACCTTGACATGTTTTAGCGGAAACTTCTGCCTTCCTCAGAAGTTGCGGAAGTTTCCGCCGAAACATGTAAATGTACGTGAAAAATCTACATGTCTGGGATAAAAGAAAGAAAACTATTTCTAAAACTTAAGACTGTATAATAAATTACTGATCAGCCAAGGCAACTTTATGCTGCAGATAAAAGACGGGCCATGACTTCTTTCCCTCAGTCTGAGCATGTCCAGCAGTGCTCCCAGCTCTGTTTTGGCAGAAACCAGAAGGATTCAGGTTCACACACATATGGTCTGGAGAAGTTTGGTCTGATATGTTCTTCATGGAAGAATTGGGACCAAAGAATTCCACCTCTGATGTGAAAACAAGGGCAAGAAACTGAGTGGCTGCCAAAATAAGATGCTTTATTACTGCAAGGCAATGGTCTTGACACTTTTTGCCTTTCTTCCCAACTTTTTTATTGGTTTTTCACAATTTACAAAAAAAAAATCATATATACAGAAATACAATACAATAACAATACAATAGCAAACTCTTTGACCCCTTCCCCACCTCCATCTCAAGGGACAAGCAGAAAGAAAGAAAACATAGCATGCGGTGTGTGTAACCACAAACGTGTTTTTCAGTAATAATTAAAGACAGTATAGATATATAAGATATATGACCAAAACTTACATTTGTTCCAGCAGATATGGGTCATGATTCACTTTTTAATCAGGAAACAGTTAGATTAAACAGCTGTCACAGTCTCAGTGTCTGTGTGATGAATGAAATATGATATTATGATATGATAACATTTGAGTCTGTTTCACCGAGTGTGACGCCACAGCAGCATGGTCACAATGAGAATAAGGTCCATTCCCTCCTCCGTCTCCTCTGAGGACAGACATCCACCTCCATTGTATCCCTCCTGCTTCAACACTCTCTGTTTTTCTTACTCCACCTCTGGGCTCTCTGTGCTTTACTAACAGCTCGTATGCTTTGCCTTTTCCTTTCCCATTATTTTGCTGACAAAAGTTGCATTGATGAAAGCTGACTTGCAAGGTAGATAGCTCTGTGTGTTTGATACAGAGTCTGGTATCCCTCCTCTCCCTTTTGCATCTGAAATACCTCAGCCCCCCCACGTCCCCACAGTCTGCCCCCACACTCCTAAACTCTCCCCGAGCAAGGCCACTGCCGAGCTTGAATTCACCCATCTGATATATGAAATGGACCTCAGTCCCATAGCAATACAAGTATCATTACTGTCTTGTATCAAAGCCTATGGGGCTCACTTCTTGATTTGCACTCACACTCTATATGCCATTTTTATTTGACATCACTTTAGTGTTCCTGTGGTTATTTTTATTCTCATTTAATCTGTTTTCGTCCACATACTTGACTTGTGACTTAACATTTGCATGACCTGTAACATTGTTTATTTACATTACTGCATGAATTGCATTTCCATTTTTGAAAATAAAGTTAATCAATTCATATAAAGCTCAGATTGAAAAAAATAATATGTTGTATATTTACAAACACCATGCACTATATGTTGTCTTTTAACCTTGGTCATCTGGTAGATCATGATTCCTTTTATTTTTTATTTGTATGTTTTTATTGTTTTGTTTTTTTTTGTTGTTTTTTTTTACATGTGGATCCTGGGTGGTGCTCAGCTCTTGGGTTCAACCAGGGGGGCATAGAGAGACAAAGTAAAATGGTATGAGTAAAATATGTATAAATATTTGAATTTGATATGATTAATCATGTCATTTAATAAATAGTCAGTATTTCATGGTCATCATAAGTGGCTAGACAGCAAGTCCATTGAATATGTAAAATCCATTAACATTTGAAAGAAATTATTTATGCACAATCAAGCAAGTTAGTCAATTTTTAAGATTTTTAAGTGCAAAGAAACAGTTTTTCTTATTAATTTAGACTGTTAATGTAGTGAATAACGGATGATGTTTCTTTTCATTTTACTGCAAACATCTATATGAGCATATACAGTACCATAAACGATCTATTAGAGCCATTAAACTTGCTTTTTTAGTTATTGTTATTAATATTTTGTTATATCCTAAAATGATTAACGGAATTACATTGAAGTTCAACTCGGACCATGTTTATGTAGTGCTCCTCCTCCTCCTAGAAAGGATATAGCAGAGCGAGTGACTGGTGTGGGCAGTTGCTAATTAGACAGGGGAGAGCCAAACTGTTTTTGGACCGCTCTTACCCCCTTTTTTGTTAATATTTCATCGCTATAAGTCAATTTTAGGTTGAGTTTAAGTCATGATGGATGCAGTTTTGCGAGATCAATAAATCTGTGACAAACGGAAAAGCAGCGAGACTTTTATGGAGCGCATCAGGAATGCAGGTCTCCCCTGCATGAAGAAGTTCGGCTATCCATAGAAACGCCTCCACACGATCAATAAGTGTTTGTTAATTGACAGGGAGGATAGAATTCTTCAGCTTTTTAAGAATGTGACTGTATGAGACTCAATTCAACAGCTTCTGATGGGGCCAAAAACAAGTTTGACTACCAGAGCAAAGGGGCTATCCAGCAGAAAAATGAATCACTGTAGATTTATTCAGTTCAGGGTATAGTCACTCCAATGCTGTTCATCAGATTTATTTTCAACTGAAGGTGATTTAAATTCTCAAAGCTTGTGGCCCCTTTTGCAGCAATATACAGCCCAGCGTCAGTGCCAGTTCTTTTCTTACACTGCTGGAGCAAATCAATATCACTGTAGCTTATGAATCCACAACTAAGTTCACCCTCATGCAATCCCACTTGAAACATATTGAGCTTTACCTTTAATAATTAAAGACTCCAGATTCTGCTTTAACCTTGGTTCATGTATTCATTTTCAATTTCAATGACTGCTAGACTGTGTTCACAATGTTAAAAAAACACTCATGCGAAGGAGGCATGTAAGTACACTGATGGGTGTATCTTGAAAAAACATGATGTCTTCTGTATGCTGTGCAGCAGGTAGTGCATGTGCCTCACAACAAGAAAGTTGAACAGGTTGATCAGGGCCTTTCTGTGTAGAGTTAGCATGTTCTCTCAGTGCATGTATTGATTCTCCCCCGGGCACTCCGACTTCCTCCCACAGACCAAAAACATACTCATTAACTGGTGACTCTAAATTGCCCTTAGGTATGAGTGAGTGTGAATAATTGTCTGTCTCTCTATGTGGCCCTGCCATTGGCTTTTGACTGGATCAGAGTGTACCCTTCCTCTTACCCAATGTCAGCTGCGAAAGGCTTCACCCCCCTGTGCATCCTGGAAAGGAATAAGCAGTATAGATGATGGATGGCTGCTACAATCAAGCAGTTATCTTCACGCTTATATCTCAGTGTTAGCTTTGTAGTGCCAAATCACAATAAAACAAAAGAACAATTTTAAAAATGGTAATTAGCTCTAGCAACAAGATGTGATTCAAACAAACACTGATTTAAGAAAGTGTTGTAATTATGACAAATCATGCTTTTGTCCAGTAACAATATGTCCAGTGTGAACAGCATATTTATAGTATTATTTTTCAGCCTTGAGTGGTCTACAGCAAAGCTTTTAAGCAGTTACCATAGTTACAAAAAGTCTAAACAGCACCTGCTGCTGCTAAACTTTTCCAATAACAACAGGAGGGATATGTACATAAACAGCGTGATGTTCGTCTGTGTGAAACAGTGGGGCACCTTAATTACTCCTACACTGGTAAATAGACATGTATGAATGATGGGCACTGAATATTAAAAGAATAAGGAGTATTTTATAGTCACAGGTAGAGTTGGATGCATGAAAGCAGAACTATTTAATAACTCCTATTTGTATCGCACTTGTAGCAGAGATTATTGTTTCAAGATTTGAGACAATAGCCAATGAAAAGAGTAACAGCCCAAAAAATTAAAAGAGGGAAAACCAATAAAATAAGGTAAGTATTCAGAACCAACAGAACCACAATGAGGTAAAACAATAAAAGAGCCTAAGATTTAAACAATAAAGATGTTAGAAGTACAGCATAAGATGAACAAATAAACCAACAGGCATAAAAAAGGGTGAAATGGGAATAATGTGAAAGTAAGAGCATCAACGTTTACAAAGAAAATATATAAAAAGCCAACAATACAAGAAGCTGCTTAAGGTAGAGCTTAAACGGTGGGAACAACGGAGACAGATAAGAGGCTATAAGTGAGTTTTTAAAAGTGATTCAACCTGCAATCTCTCCTCAGGCAGGTAGTTCCAAAGTCAAGGAGCTGATAGAAGAAGCTGGATCACCTGTAGTTTTGAACCTCGACTTCTAAAAAACCAGGAGGCCTCGGCTTGGGGATCTGAGGCTGCCAGCTGGCTCACAGGGGATCAGTGTCTGTGGAATAAAGCCGGGGGCCAGACCCAGGCGTATTTGAGTGACAGTTTTGATCATGGGTTGGTGCATCACAAATGTAGTTCAACTATTCACATGTGGTTTGTAATGAATAAGAAATGACCAGGATTACATAACAGTAGCTATTTTAGTGACATTTCTTTTTTAGTTGAGCTTGAGTTTTCTTATGACAAATGAAGAGGTTTATGACTCTTTGAAAACAAGCCAAGTGGGACTCTCCAGTCCCATGTGTCATTATCCAACGGGGCATGGGCTAAAAAGTTTGGGAACACTTGTAATATTAAGATTTATTTTACACATACACATGTGATCCTCAACTTAACAAAAGAAAATTCTTTCAACTTAAAGATGAACATTATTATTAGAACAATATTGGCAGTATAAAGGTAGTTGCTTAAAGTTTATTGGTTGATTGTATAATTGGTATCAACTGATATTAAGATTTCTGCTGATATTTTGGCTGTACATATTGGCAAACTGTACAGCTAATGACTTATCTCTTCAGCAGTCAATGTTAGGTCTTGTAATTCAAAAGTTTGATTTACTGCCTATAAGTATATATATATATAAAATCACACTGGACTTGTCACATTTATTTAGAGGCAGTAACATCAAGAAGACTCACCTGCAGTCATTTATATTCATCTCCTTGGCAACTGACAGGGTGTGGAGATGTAACCGCACCATTGACAAGCCTCTCATGGCAGCACGTAGTTCAAGCACCTATCTGTGGACGTGTTTTTTCAGTCTGCAATTAACTTTCCTTATGTTCAGCATCACATTTCACTACTTACGGTTTGTAATCTGCAGAATAGGATTTTCTTTTTAGGGGCCTTTTGTGCTCTTCAGTCTTTCTCAGTTGTCTCTAAGTTCATGTTTCAGTTAATTTTTTCAGTGGTACAGGAGCAGCATGTTTTTCACAAGCCTAGAGTAATACTTACTCCTTGTTTCTTGTCAGTATGGATTAACAATTAAAAACATTTAACACCTTTTGTATCACATTTGATACATACTTTCATCACATCAATATGATAAACAAATTACTTAAAAAACATCTGAATACAATCAGATAAATGATAAAAATGTCCTCAAATTGATTATCAGTTGCCACAAACATCTAATGTATCAAATAAGGTACCAAAAATGTATATGTTCAATTTTATGGAAATTTTGATTTTTTTTAGGATTTAAGTAGAATATGAAATTAATATTTCAGCTCTAAAAAAATAAAATTTGGCTGGCTATAATTTGTGTTTTCAGGCATTAAAGTATGAAATAATATTTAATTGATGTATAAGTCACACCTGACTCTAAGTTCCAGGACCAGCAAAACTGAAAAAAATAAATTGCAACTTATAGGCCGGAACAGAATTTTTTGAATAGACTAGTAATGGGCTAATTACTCATAACTCAGTGAGCTCTTGAAAGATTAGATATATTCAGGGAATGCTAATCAAAGTGCAAGGGACAGATGATGGGATTTTGTTGGTGACCTAAGACCAGATGTGGATCCTGGAACTTTTTTCAAGGATTGTAGAGATGGAGATTTGGGAAGTTTCACATTTTTGACAATAACTTACTGCATAATGTAGGAAACGCTTTGGTACAGGTTTGTGCCTCTGAAGAACCAACAGGTCAGTAAAGTCGAGGCTTTGTGCCCTGGACAAAAAATATCAGCATCAGCAATAATGACTTTTTCAAGCATGCCAGATATTGGCTAAAATTCAAGATCATGCACCCCTAAGAAATGTGATTTATTTTCCATCAATAGGTAAAGCAAGTACTGATATCTCTGGATCCCATTTACCAACAGTGCTGTGAGATGTGTTTGAATCAGGCTGTAATCTGGCTCTGCAAAGCATCTTCATGTGTTAAGGGACACAGAAAAACAAGAATAGGTTAAACAGGAGGTCACTCAGAACATTTTTCAGTCTGTTAACAGTAATTAACATCGTCTTGAGTTTTAACCTTTATGTACAAAAATCACAAAGTAAATGATGCTATTTTTTTGTGGATTCTGTTATTCTCTGATTTCTATTAAAGGGAGCTCTCTTAAGAGTTTTATCCAGGCACTAATACTGAATATACTTATTGTTAATTTATGCTGTTTTTGTTCACATGGGAGGTTTTTGTTGTGTCTGTTTACTGACTACAATCCAATTCAATGAGAGTTTAGGCATGCTGGCAGCTACAATCCGGTAATTTGTCACAGTATTTGTAGAAAGAATACCAAATGTGACTAAATACACAGTTGTTAGTGTTTGCATAGCATATGTATGTGTGTTTTGTTGGGGCCTCCATTTGCAGAAGCCTATTATCTATTTGTTGTGCGTGACATTTAATTTCTCTGCAGAGACAGTCTGCACACTGCGCTGCCTGTTATCATAAAAGTCTGCTCACCAAGTTCCCATTTATCTCCACATTCAGGCCCCAGCACGACATGCCAGGAGGACTCATGTGCCAACCAGGGCGTGTGTCTCCAGCAGTGGGAGGGCTTCAGCTGCGACTGCAGCATGACGACGTTCGGGGGGCCGCTGTGTAATGACGGTAGGACTCAACTTTCTCGCTCTTATTACAGTATGCAGCGCCACCATTGGCCATCTCCTTTGGAGGAGCTCATTTTTTTACAGGCAGTGTGTGTGTGTGTTTATGAGAGTGTGGGGTGAGATTTTTAAAGGTGCCTGTGTTTGTGCCAAAATGAGAGGATTTGGTTGCTCTTGTTGTTAAAAACAGCCTCTAGGATGAGATGTTGTGATATGTGCACAACTGTTGTGTGAGAAATAGAGTTTTCAGTTGATTGAAATAGTGAACTCATTTAATTGCAGGTTTTTTAAAAATCACATTACACCTCTGCATAAAAAAGTGTTTGTTTTTTTTGAGGGGCTGAATGCCAACGATTATTGGTTCATAGCAAAGTATTCCGCTAAACAACACAGGAAATATTGAGTCTGCTGAATGTTCCAGATTAGGGAAATAACGAAATTTGTTTTTACACATTTTGTAGTTTGGACTTTTGACAAGGAAACCATTCAGCCTGGTTATTTCTGAGGTTTGAGTGGGACACATGTTGCTATGAGCTGAAATGAAAAATCATTGTTTTCACTGTACTGAGCTGGGAAGGCTGTTTTTCACTGATGTTTACTAGGGTGACTTTTCATCATATCATTGGTGGTTGCAAGAATAATACATGTTCATACCAGCACCTTAAAGGTGGACAATGTCATTTGGATGAGACTGAAGTGGAAGCAACTCCACCCCCTCCCGGTTTCCACTCCACCCATGGCCACTCACTTACATTCACATCCTGTGAACGCTCACGGACATTAAACGTCTTGGAGAGGGACAAGGAGTCATTTTTCATAGGGCAAACTTTAGTGTTATCACCTACTGTGATGGCTGAACCACAGACAAGCCAAGCACTATGCCTGTAGCTACTGTTAGCATTATGCTAATGCAGTCTCATAAGAGCCACAGCTGGCCTTTTCTCACACTGTTTCATAATCAACCATCAGCACAGTCAGACATTAGAGGATAATATGGTGGCTGTTCATTGCTGCCCACTTTTGGTCCAGCTTCAGACCAGTGCCATCATGCACATTGTTCCATCTCACAAACGCCTCACCAATGTCCACCCTTTTCTTATGTCTCATGTAGTTGCTGTCTTTCTTTAATGGCTGTTGAGAAGCCTCTGTCCTCATATTCTTTGTTGTTTAGTTAAGGAGGCAGTGGTTGCCATTGGCGGCATATATACTGTGCTGATTGGTACCCCTGCCAATGTTTAGATTTCTGTACAAGTATAAGTGTACTTGTGTATTCCTAGTAAAACAGCTAGTGTGATCATGCTCCCAGATACCTAAAAGGTACAAAAAGGTTTTTAAGCAACCTATGCTACACATCCAAGCAAAGCCTTTTTTGTGGACACCCCTTTTTATTTCAGCATGATGTTGCCAAACCACATTCTGCATGTGTTACAGCTGTGTGGCCTCATAATAAAAGAGTGCAGATACTAGACTGACCTGCCTGTGGTCCAGATCTTGTCCCGCTGACATGTGTGCCACATTATGAAGCCCAGAATGAGACAATAAGAACCCTGGGGTGTTAAGACTCTGAAGTCGTTTCCTGAACTACAAGTGCTGCTGGAGCTTTTTTGACCTCTTCAAGATTCTTTCTCTTCAAGCACCTTGGAAGTTGGTGAAGTTGTGCCAGAACTTTCTGACCTAAGACTCTGAAGTCGAAAATCAAAGAAGAACTAGAAAATCACTCAGACAGCTTAGACCTCCACCAGCACCACAGTCCTCATTCATATTGTGATTTCCACCATAAATATTACTCCTACCTTTATTTCATCTAAATATTTTGATCCTTGACCATGAAAACATACAAATATGCACAAATAACGAAAATGGTCCATCTGCATTGTTAAAGAATCCTTTAAAAAATTCCTGGATCAAGATGGTGATCCGGATCACTCCCCAAATCTAATCATATTGTCCTTGTCCTAATCCGGACATTTCCTGAAAATTTCCTCGAAATCTGTCCATAACTTTTTTTTTTTTAGTTATGGTGCTAACAGAGAAACAAACAAACAAACAAACAAACAGACAGACACCGGCAATATCATAACCTCCTTGGCAAAGGTACTTAGAAAAGATTCAATTTTTAGAGTTCGAACAATCATTTCCTCAGTTTCCGAAGACTGTTAAGTGTTGTTAAATTGAAGGTAAATTGAAGGTTATGTAACAGAGCGGTAAATATCCCAAAATCAAAATCAGTGTTTTTGTTTGTTTTTTTTGCAGAAAACAATCAAAGTTCATGTTTTTGAACATTTAAATATCTGTCTTTGTAGTGTATACAATGAATACATGTCAAAAATATTTTCAAGTCATTGTATTGTGTTGAAATTTACATTTTGCAAACATTCCAACATGGAATTTTGAGTTTGCACTAAAGACTTCAAGAGAACGAATGATGAATCACCCTCATGCAGAAATCATACACCTCTTTGTTATATTGAGATTAAAGATCCAAACCTGAGTGACCTTCCAACATTTCAGAGACTAAATATTTCACAAACCATACCTTCAAGTGGGCTCACTTCTTATGGAACACTCTCCCTGACACCTTATTCTTTGCAGCCTGTGTTTCAGCATTATATCTCTTACAAAATATGACAGTACTCTTACCTTAAAGCAATATCTGGGTACCCATATTAATTACCATAGGTCTTTCTTGTTTCACTTGAGACTCTAATTACCAGACACAAAGTGACGTGCCTTGCATATATCTAACAGCAGTTATTATAGAACTCAATCCATCTGTTGAGCTAATTAAACTGGTCCAGAAAATCTTGGCATGAGACATTTTAAGGTGGGCGTTATCATCAACAGGAGGACCATTTTTATCTCATGCTTTAACACCGTGTTTGTTTTCCAGCTCATTAGTGTTTCCTGTGTCTGAGAGCCTCATTTATGTTCTTAAAATGCACGAGTTTTGCCAAAAATATGACATATTCGCTTTTCCAGTCCAGCTCTGTAAAGTCTTAATCTGTGCTGTGTGCTTCAACTGGTGACTGATATGTTGTAACTCAGTCAATTAGGGTGAATCTTGAGACTGTTTTTTTTTCTCTTTTCACCACAGTTGTGTGGCTTTGAATACTTATCTTCTTTGCTGACAGAGTGGAGAGCTGCTTCTCTGCCTCTGAAGGGCAGGGACTTTTAAGTGTCAGACATGCGGATGACAGCTCATTAAAATTTGAGAGATGTGCCACTAGAGGGGGCAACAAACAAAATGGTGTTCTGCTGAATAGAAGATCAACAACAGGTCAACTGAGTACATGAAAAAGTTAACCTCCTCTGCCCTTTTTTCATAATCGATGCATTCGAAAGTGTTCTCTGCTTAGCTCTGCATCAACCAGTGCTAATCAAAACCCAGGACAGTGGACTGCAAGATATGTCAATATTTTTTAACAAGTTATGCAGCGATACAGTGCTGGTAATGTAAATACAGTTTATGATAATGTTGAAAAAATGGTGTCAGGACTGATGCTCAGTAAGACAATTCCTGAAGAACGAATCACAGAAATATGTTTATTATGGTTATTTATGTGAAACATTAGGTCAAACTCAGGGATTATCATTTTATTTGTTTTATAAAGAGAGGTTATAATACTAAGCCCCAGTCACACACTCCCGTTTCTCATGGCGATTGTGCGCGATTGTCATAATCCTGATAAAGCGTGCTTTGGTCGTGGTGCATGCGCTACTTGGTCTGGATCAGCGTTGTATAGTCGTGGATGAACGGCGGGGAATGTGGAAGAGTCCCGACAGTTTTGAGCTGTTCAAAACTGTCGTGGAGAATCGCCGCACTCAGTGTAGCGGGGTGGAAGCCTAATACAGACCTAATGCGAGCAGTATTAGCGTGGCATGTACGGAGCTCAGTCGAGCTGAACGTGGCCCAATCATGGCTCAATCCTGAAAGCTTTATGAGGACGACTGACAAGGATGTATCCGTTTGAGCCCCGACTGTGTCCCGTTTAAGACGGCGCAAGCGACGGGGCTCAGTCGGGGCTTATGTGAACTGAGCTCGAGCAAGCCCGCGGGATGGAATCCTCCTAATATCGCTGTGCTAACCTAACTGGAGCGGGATGAACGCCCCCGAAGTGCTGTAGCAGCACCACTGACGGTGTATTTACGGGGTGTGTCCAGGGGTGAGACAGTCATTTAATCCCGTATCATAGCGATCGCACCAGCCTCCTCAATCGTGTACAGTCGTGCACAGTCGCTATGAGAAACGGGAATGTGTGACTTAGGCATTAGCAATGATCAGGTGATGTCGATACATGTTGAATTTATCATTTTATACAACAACAATGTGGAGTTTTCTTTTTTTTTCCAAAATTAAGTTATTAAATAATAATGTAATACTTGGTGTCTTGGAGTGCTATATTTCTCCATTCTTGACATTTGTCAATATGCCAGTTTGCTTAAAACAAGTCACTTATATATTGTTGCTAAAAAAAAATCAAATATTTCCAAAATGAAAAATACTAGGAGAGAAATCTTTTCAGCTCAGTTTATTTCAGACAACTTTATTTAGCCCACGGGGGTACTTCATTTGTAGCTGCCCAGTGAACATTCATGCAGAAAGTCAAGTCAGCAACGTAAATACATAATCAATCAATCTGTCACATATTTAAGCATGACAGAGGGAGATGTCTGAACATTATAAGTAGTCTATGTATCCAAATGGCAGAGCAAGATAAAACAAGGTGAGATAAAAGATAAAAGCAAGTGGGGTAATAAACAAAACAAAACTGTAAAAACAGTAATGAATGAATAAATAAAAGAATAAAAAAGACTAAAATAAGTAATGCCCTCTAAATAGAGTCATTTAAACTGGGTGTGCTCTGTGTTTAGAAGCTTAATAGCAGAGAGAATGAAGGACTTCAGGATACCAGAGCGCGGGACATCCCAATAGTACATTATTATGTTTTTGTGCTGTTTCAGATGAAAATCTTGCAAACTGTTCTCCCTCATACTGGTTGCGTCTCACAACAAGATCATTTCTGGTTTGCCTTTGGTGGGAAGTTTTCGTGCTCTCCCTATGAATGTGTAATTTTCCCTCGGTGCTCCGATTTCCTCCCACAAACCACTAACATGCTTGTTAGGTTCACTGTTGGCTCTTTATTGTCCTTAGACATAAATGGTCATTCTTCTCTTTATGTTAACCCTGTGATTGACTGTGGACCATTTAAGAATAGCTCTGACTCATGCCCAATGTCAGCGGTGATAGTCTACAGTCCCCTGTAATTAGATGGATGAATCACAAATGTATGGTGTGACTTTTACTGAAATAATATTAAAATGTGTAATTCAGTCTTTGCAGAAACAGTATTGACATCTATGTTTTGCTTTTCTTTGAAGCGATTACACAGTTAAGATGTGATTTGGAGTCCATACTGTCCAGCTCTAATCCAACTCTTTAAAAATTCCAACTCACTTTAAGCAACAAAAGGCAATTTAAAAGTTCTGTGGTATTAATCTCTCTTAAAGACAGTTAAATTGGGATTTTTTGAAGGAACGGAGCGCTCGTTAATGTTTTGCATCTGAGAGAATCGGGGTAATGTCTGCCCTTCCTCTAAAAAATGGGCTACTTTCTTATGCAAAACATGCACTGGGGGGGTTTGTTTGGTCATTATTTTCTTCTGCAGCACTTCACACAGTAAGGGGTGAATGGACAAAGTGCTGAACTGCATTAAGAAGAAAAAGAACAGAGCAGGCTCTCTCTGGAGACGGCTACAGAAGCAGAGAAGAGAGAACGGCATAAATGTTAATGCATTCTGTGTCACTTCCACCAGCATGATAAGGCCCCAAACTTTTGTTATCACCAGAAAGTGTTAATAGATTCCTGTGAACATATCTGCAGCCTATGATAACACTAAAAGGATTCTTCTTCCGTCCATGTGATGCAGGCTGGAGAGGAGCTCGTACTTATCCGAGCCCCGCTGCACACGATTCACTCTCCCTTTCATTTCTCACAAAGTGTTTGGATCAACAGAGGAGGGGGCTTTGCTTGAGGTGTAAGGGGGTATTTTTGAAGGTGAACTTCTCATGAACCTTCCTCATGTGTTAACAAGGCGAAGGAACACAGGGACTTTTTTTTCCTTCTTCCTCACTCCAGTCATGCAAATTCATTCAGAGAGGGCCCATGGAGCCCGTTTACAACATCAGCATTGGCTGTTTTACAATCAGGCAAAAGTAGGCAGCTGGGGCCTTGTCCTCCAAAGGGCCTTGAGATATTGCCGTTTAAGGCTTGAAGCAAGAACGAGGTATAAATACAAAATTACTTTCATTGATCAACATAGATTTTAAACACCGACTACATTGCACAAATAGGCCAGCAGGTTTTTGCAGTGTTTGGAAAATGTGTGAAACTTGCAAGAATACCAACTTATCCAAGCTGCTACAGTTTATTCATACAATCTAGATGGAATGAGGAGATTTACTCCTAATAGATAAAATGCTAGAGTGCACTCTGGACTGGTTGCTAGCCAATCATTGGGCCAACACATAGAGACAGACAACTATTCACCCTCTGGTTTAAAGTTACCTCAACACTTAACATTTGTTTTTGGTCTATAGAAGAAAAGGGAGAACATGCGAACTCCACGCAGACAGGCCTTGACTAACTGGAGTAGGGATGGGACAATAAGACATTTTGGGCCACTTTTGCATTCAAAGAAATTCCCTTGATTTCACTATTATTTTGGCTATTTTGGATTAATTTTTAGAGGAACATCTATGCTTATAGTGCTTTATTTTTGAGTTCTTGCCTTATCTGTGAAATTGTGTTTTTAATATTTATTTTGAAAGGAAATATATGTTTATTTCTGATATATAATATTCTCATGAACGGTCTAAGAACAGACCATTGAAGACCCTTATTGGAGTGACTTTTAAACCCTAAATCCATATTATAGTCACACCCCTGCTTGGGACCCAAACCAACAACCTTCTCGCTGTGATACACCAGCACTAGATATGTTTTGTATATTAATCATATCATAACACAATTCAGAACTGATATTATGCAGCTATTTTAAATGTGCTGCCTTTCATGTAGAGTCCAGTGCAGTATGCTGTTTTCTTTCATACAGCCTCTCTGCTCTTCTGTGCATACTGAGCGAGGAGTGTTCACGGAGCGTCGTCTGCGTCTTTTTAGTTTTCATATAGAGACACTTTTCATGTCCAGAATAAATGTATTTTTAATTATTTGTTGCTTAGGCTGTTTGTGTATTTATTTTAATGAAATCGGCTGTTATGATTACGGTTATATATACATGAGCTGAATATCTTCAACATAGATGCTTAGATAACTTATGTATAGATTGATACAAACATTTATTAAATGTCCCAATTAGTAACAGAAAAGCTGCTTGGGCAACAGCTGCAACAACAAGTGCAACACAGTCAACACCCTCAAGATACATTTAGACTCACAAGATGAAACGTGATAGATGGTTACAAAGAGCAGCAGCAGATAAAATCAAGTGTGGTGGCGATTAGATTGTGATCAGGGTGGTTGTGCAGAGGAAATATTTGTGCTTTGAGCCTTTCAGTGCACTCCAGAGAGGGGTGGATTCTAATATAAACATCATTTTTTAATAAAGAACAAGGATTTGTCTGTCTAAAGAGCATTAGTTTGAATCCAAGAATGATTTTACTTGGATTGTGGGTCCAGAACCAGAAATGGAATCAAATGGAATTGTAATGCATTGGAATATATATGTCAACCGACTCCTGGAATGGATATCATTAGGTTTTTGCTCATTGGTTCCCTCCACTTTGTTCTGTATGCTCTGAAAATAAGCACATAATGCTCCCATCAGGGGCAGTCAGCAGAGATTATAAAAAGGAAATTAAAAAAATCATGGCAGATGGTGGAGAAGTGGTCAGAACTGTGGCTTATTTTTCAATAAATACAGTTACTGCAAAAAAATAAGAAAGTGAAAACTCCAGCAACTTGCAGAAGCATTTTTTTGCAGCATGACATTGAATATGAGGAGTGACACAAATTTTATATTGTTGCCACTAAAAATTTGTGTAGTCCAAAAGTTTTCTACGATACAGAAAAAGGAAAAATCAACAAAAAGGAATTGTTAAAGAATCAGACTAACAAGCAGAAATGCAAATAGAAAATATATCAAAACAATCTCATAAATTCTCATCTCTAATGGAGGATTAAAATCCCTAATTACAACTTGCTGCCGTACCACCTTGCACCCCCACCTTTCTATTTAGAGTTAAGAGAGCACAGTCTCAACTGTGCAAGCACATTGAACTCATTTCATAGAGGCAAAATAATGTAGAAAATGTCAAAGAGATAAACATAATTTTGTTTTTCCAAATCCAAGCAGCCACACACTTCACCATTATCACCCAAAGGTCCAGCAAACACCGCCAACTCATGTGTAGAATTCAGGCAGTGCTCCTTCTAAATTGGTCAAAATATACCAACTAAGCTTTTTAAAAAGCCTCAAAATGATTTGTTCTCATTGCTTTTTGGAAATACAAAAAGGGGCCTCATCTCAGTCTTTGCCTCCACTAAATTACTTAAAGCATCCCTGAGTATTAGAAGCAAAGCAGCTTATGCTACATGAATGCATGCATTATATCTAAGAAGGGCTCTACCTGCTGTGCTGTAGCTATTCTGGGTATTCCCGCTGACCTGACAAAACAATAGGAAAGATCAATACAAAGGCCCAAGGGATGCAAAATGTATCTGTAAAAATATACTTTCTAAGAAATCTCATCCTCTACGGGTGAACTGAACAAGTCCTCACAATGGTGACGCAAGACATCCTTGGTCCGTGGAGGAAATCTGTGTGGAGGAAAAATGAGGCTGGAGATGGTCGGGTTTTATCTGTGTTGATGGATTGTCATGGGGATAGAGGAAGAGGAAGACGAGGAGGAGGGGAATGGCGAGAGGCATCTCTGAGGGAAATATCACTTTTACTGGGTGTATTTGCATAAGCTGAAATGCAGGCAATCTACAGCAGAGCATTGGGTCTCCAAGAAAGCATCTTACACGGGGAGCTCACTGCGTTTTCATGATTCCTCTGATGAGACGTCTCGACTCCCTGCCTTCTCGCGACGAGAAAAACTCCATTTTACAGCCCCTGGCCCCCTAGCATTTACAGCTGTCAGTCATAAATCATGAGGGAAATAATAGCATATGTGGAAGTACAATACCATTAGAGTATTCAGATGCCTGTAAAATCACTGTTAAGCTTAATCACAGATTTAAGATCCACGTGTAGATCAACTGAAGAGGTTTTCTGGGATGCTGTGGGCCAAGCCAGTATGCCTGCAGTGCCGTCAAACAGGCATGCTATAATAGTTGCCAACAGAAGTCAGTGATTGAGTTTGTAGTTGCTGCTGTCACATGTAGAAGAGTTTGAGTAAGACACTGAAATCCAAGTTTCTGCTTTTGATTTAGCTTTGTATGAAAGGGGTAAGCTCATGTTATTTTGCAGTGTTGTAAGTGTAACCTGTTTTGATACTTATACGTAATACCTCTTATGTACATATATAAGATATTCAAACTCCCACCGTCCTCTGCCAGCTTACCTCCACACCAGTGGGCCTCGCTGATTAATCTTGCAACCTTGTCCTTGATGCCTTTTTCCAGACTTTGGCCTGAGCACTTAATGAAGGTCCATGCTGGACTGTGGGGGGTAGAAGTCAGACACATGGGCCCCAACAAATTTGTCATGGATGAGGAGTAGGCTAACTGCTTTGCACATAATCAACTCACAGCATTTTCTTTGTTTATTATTTTGCCATCAGCGGTGTGGAGCCCAAAGTGTTCCACACAGCAGTCCACAGATGACTTGTTATCCTCTCAGAGTGGCTTTCCTGTCCTTCGTTTTGTCTACATCTTCGTTGTTTAGCTCAAGAAAGCGTGGTGTGGTTGCACTGGTATTACCCTCTGTTGGATTGGGTGGTTGATTGTTCCAGGTACCCCATTGTGCTGCTGCTCTTTGCAATTTGAATCTGTTTATGCATATTTAATGTATATTTTATCCTCAAAAACTGCACATGGTCAGGAATTACAGGACCAACAGAAAAGTTTGCAGGCTACCAACAACATTGTGATGAAGAAGAATAAATTAAATATAACAACTTTGAGATAAGGAAAATATTTATCTTTGTAATTAGCAATGTAGTTCTCAATAAAATCATATAAATCAACTGCCTTATAAAGTAATGGTGAGGATTTAGGTTTAGAATAAAATTTGGTTATTGTTGCTTTAATTTTTGTTCTGTTTACCTACTACAAGGGCTATTTACAGACGATCTTGAACGCATTAATATTAAATTTAGCCACCATGTTTAATTAGCTAACTGACTTTAATTTTGCTAATTCTAATTTAAATCTCAAATTAGGTTTGCCATTTTTTAAATAAAGAGACTGTTACTGATTTAAGTGGGGGGTGATGACTGCCCTGCAGCAGTAGCAGATGCATCACCATGTCCCCCAAGAAACAAACAAATAAGGCTGCATTTGTTTTAATGTGAATCAGGGTGCTGATGTGCTGGCTGTAGTTCAGTGATATTCTTAAACCAAACTCCAGAATCTGCTTCTCTTTAGCTGCAAATGTCATAATTTTACCCACAGAGATTATCAGTTTTGGTCAACAGTAGCTGAAAGCATTAGCTCTGATCTATCAATCTCATATTTTTTATTTAAAATAGTAAAAAAAAATGTTTGTTGCTGCTTAATCAGGGCATCTTTAGTGATTTCCCATCTTGTGAGTGCATTCTCAATGCTGTTGTCACAAACTTCTCCGTTTTGCGTGACTTTCCTCATCATCAGTCTGTGATTGTGTTTATATGCTTGTGTAACAATCCTGCGTTCTATATTCCAGAGCAGCCCACCAATTCCAGCCTGCTCTGAGTGTTTTGATAAAAATTACTTCGCCCGTCACCGCTCACTGCAGAGTGATTGGCGAGATGATGACATAGATATAAAAATAATCCTCGGATCTTTTCTTCATCATCCACTTCCCCCCAGCACTTCTCACCATGATGTGTCACTGCTGTTAATTTTTTTTTTGGAATGAACTGTGGATAGGATGTGTAAAAGTGGTGTTTGTATCTCAAATGATCTGCACTGCATACCTACAGACAGGGAGACGAGGAATGGAAAAACAAACATAAGACATGCTGGTCATAATGAATACAGTCCTGCACGTTAGATGAATTATGATGGTTATGAATGGTGTTAAGCTTGCATTTGATCTCATCAGTATGAGCTACTTTAGATGCCAAGAGTAATAAAACTGCACATAGAAACATTTTAGTCAACAGCTGTGAAAGAAACACAGTAGAAGACAACAACATCATCTCTGTATTTCAGTTTATCGCAGCATTTTTGATTGACAGTTTCTGCTCAAAACTCTTTACAGTAAGTTATTCAGTCAGATTAAATTATTTGTACTTAATGCCCACACGTTTTCAACTTGTAAAAACAAGGAGATGAAAGACTGTATTATTTAAGAGAAGTCCCTGTCATACAAATACATTCTTTCCAGCCTCTATACAAAGGTATAGAGACATTCTGTGGGGCTAAATTAGTTCAGAGACACCAGATTTTTCAAGTTTGTCTGCTATTAAATGTTTTTTTTAATTGAATAAAGTTTGGGTGAAAATTACTGAAATGAATTGGAAAAAAAGAACAAATAACTAAATCATAATCCTAAAATTGTGCCAGAAATGCCCAAATTGTTCAGTACATTTGTTCATAAAGCAAATAAATAGTAGTGTCAAGCTATTTATGGCAGATCTTAAAATGTATTGCTTAAGACAAGAAAATGTTTTAATAAATATCCTTTAAATTATGCTTTTGGTTTAGATTTCGTTGATTTGAAATAGTGGTGTGCGATATGACGATATTAAATCGTTAAGGATTATAACGTGGGGATGATCCCATAAAGCAGAAAGATCGTCAGATCGTCTGTGTGGGCACAGAGACTTTGACGCGCACCCGACTAGCCAATCGTTGCACATTACGCGCAGTGCATGGTGGGATCTCCTGTTTGGTTATGTAGCGAGAAGCCATGGCGGAAAGAGAAAAGGAGATAAAAGCTTGAAGATGTCTGAACAAAAATCTGTTCTAAAGCAGCTGTATTATTCACTCAGATTATAGACATTGCAGTTAGATAACATTTGTTCTAAATTATTGCACTTTAAGAGATAACCAGTTACTTAGTTTACATTTATATTTGACCCTTTTCAATAAGCTGTCTCGTGTGTTTAGTTTTTATGTTACAAAAGTGCACTTTATTGTTGTTCACACCTTTTATTTTTACATTTATTGCACATTTTTATATAAACTGCACTATTTAAATTAAAACCTGTTCAGAAAGTTTCTTTGGCTTAAATTGTCTTTTTTTTTTCTTTTAGGGTTTTACATGTTTTATATGTTAAACATAGGGGAAAAATGGTCAAACATGCAAATTAGTCTGGAAAAATCAAAGAATCGTGATAAGATCGTGATTTTATATTTCAAAAATTGTGATATAATATTTTTGCCATATCACCCACCCCTAATTTGAAATGACATCTATGGATGAAAGTTTGGTTGTGGTCAGTAATGTGCAAATAAATGTCATCTATCAGCTAATAAAGTATTGATATAAAATTGAGATTACGGTACTGTCACAGAATATATAAATAAACATTATCATACAGTGATCAGGTTTCTAGATCTTGGTGGTGATCTCAGTTTCAATGTTGTTAAGTTTGCACAAATTAATTTGGCTCTTTTTTTCTTAAATTTTCTGGGATTTTAGAACTTATTTTTTAACTTTGCGAGAATGAATTGGCATTTTCTTAAATTTTCACGAGAAACTCAGCAAACCCTATGCCAATGTTTTGTGCTCTGTGACCACTATTAGTTGTATTTCTAACAAATTTAGAATAAGACTAGTGAGTACAAAGACTTTTCCAAAGAAATGTGGCTTTACAAGCTCAAAATCTTGTCACAGTAGTAAATGTCATGTTTCTCCCCCCAAAAAACCAATGCTTACTTATATTACACCCAAAACTGTACATTTCAACATTGTTAAAACAATCAAGAAATGCCCATTTTTACAAACCTATGTCTTTGAATATATCACAACTGCTTTCTGTATTGTTTTGTGTAATTTTAGGTTAAAATATGGCAAAAGTACTTTTCTACAGTAAAACTACTTTATACAGTCATTCAAGGGACATTGATCATATGGTGTCAACATCTGTGGACTTGAAAGTTATAACATTGGCAACCTTCCCTGGGCCAAAAAAAATCTACTTAAGCAGTCAATATTACAATACTTATTTGAATAAATTAGGTCACAAATGTACAAATATTCATAAAAAACACACACACAGAATATATATTCAACATTCTTACATAAGACACGCATATCTTGTGATATCATTCTCCCCTTATTCATTTCGATCTGATCATTGCTGAAGCTTTGGAAGTATTTCCTCTATTTAATTAATGTCAGAGAAGCACAACTAGTTGAATTAGATTGAATTAAACTTTGCTGTCAAGGCCGTGGGGGGTTTAAATTAGAAGTTCCATTGAGGAGCCAACTTAGCGTGTGTCTGTGAGACTTTAACTCCGGCTTGGACCTCCTTAGGGACTTTGCCTGCAGTGGTCAAGCTTCTGAGGATAATGCACACAGACAAACAGAATGGTGTTTGCTGTAGAAGTAAAGTGGGTCGTGGCAAGGCTGCAGTGAGAGGGGTTCGCCTGGCCTTCACGCAATTTTGTCTCGCCTGGTTGCTCCGAGCCAGAGCTATTAGTGCCATGTCAATATTGTATCAACAATGGAGGTTGTGTGTGGGTCTGCTCTCCATTGTCTCTGCCTGGGGGGCAAAGACGAGACCCTCTCACTTGATTTCTAATGTGTCTGAGTCAATGCTCATTCTAGTGGCTCGGTACCTTGAGAATAGTCTGCACGGGCCCCAGGCTGGGTATTTACGAAGTGAGCTGCAGCAGACATGGGTCTTATTTTTCTTCAGTGCATAGAAGAAGAAAATATGATCCTATTTTTATCATTTGCCCCCTCATTGTGGAGCCATATCACAGAAGGACCCACATGCTGTTACATCAGCCCACAAAGCGAAATTCGGCTAAATATTTTAAAAGACAGGGAGCTGAAAATCCAAAGAAGCGTTCCAAAAAGAAACCAATCTCTACTGTGCTTGATTTCACCGATGGTGCTCTTGAAACATTGCACGAGGTTCACATCTCCACTCTGAGCTAATATTTGCTCCAGTTTAGCCCACTGTAAATCTTCAGGCACGTTCCTAGAATTTGCTTTTATAAACGAGGTCACTTGTGTTGGAGTACAGTCATGGCCGCCCTCCAGATTCCTGCAGATAAACACACACGAGCAGGCGGGGGAACGCAGCAGACAGTTTGGTCCCCCTCCTCGATGGTGGCCTGTTTCCCTGCATGCATGGATTAGACCACTTAGTTTGGTTTCAGTCAATACAAGGGGACACCAAGTCCAGTAGTTAGGCCAACGGGGGATACGCAGCGCTTGAAGTAAACAGCCTGCTGTCACATGGAAGTAATGTCCTCTTTGCCCTGGTGCTGGCCTCTTTTAATGCAGTGCAGTGAAAAAGAAGTCTGTGGGTCTGATGATATTTGGGCTGCAGTGTGGAGTGAAAGCTTGGCCTAGCTTTGAGCAAAGCGCCCCGAGATATAAGACAGGCAGTCTTAAGTGCCTCCGTGTACTCCCTTCAATAGACAGTCTCCTAAATGTACACACATATTCTCAAGATTGCATCTGATGCTAAGTTAAAGTGATTTATAAAACTGCTTAAGTCTTTTAAATGAAAACCAAAAAACATCTCCACTAATCAGTGATACTATTTTTCTTAATTTGAACAAGCATTAGGATTAAATCTATTTCCATGAATAACTAGTTCATCTTAGTTGTTATAACTTAATATGTGTGGACACAGTATATTATTTATGCATTGATTTAGCACACTGACACATTCTGTAAGCAATATTTATTTAAGTTTGTACATATAAGAAAAACATACAAAGAAACAATGACAACAGCAGTCGCAATAATGTATAAATGTACCATACAGCAAGACTATCAATAGATTGAAATAAGAGAATATTAAATTAACTTATAATAATAATAATAATACAAAAAAATGGAGTAACAGAAGTAAGTAAAACAATCACCTGAGAAGGCAGCAGCAGCAGTAATTTAAAGGCCTCAAGTTATAACAACATTCTTATCCTTAAAAAATGTAAAAACTTTTTTTCCCCCTAACGATATATGTAAGTTTTTCCATACAAGATATCTTCTCCTTCAACCATAACTTTACAGAGGACAGTTGTTCATTTTCAGAAAAGAGCAATCAATCTTATAGCTAGTAGAAGTCCAAAATCAATTAATGCTGACTGTTGACGACCAATTAGCGAGGGATAAACCCAGGATACAACAAATGAATTCATTAATTTGAATGTGAATTAAGTCAAAGGTAATGCATACAGTTTTATATGCAGCATTAACAGCTATCTATTGTCTTGGAACCCCCTAAGAAAGTTATCATGGCAGGCAGCAGCTGAATACTATTAAATAACTCCTGGATTTATATTTTAATTCATCACCACCAAATCTAACCAGTTCTTTCTTGTACCACGACCAACATGTTCTGATAATGTAAAAAAAAAAGAAAAGTTTTTGAACTTGTTATCAAAAATGTGGAAAACTACCCTATCTTGCACTGTTAACAAATCCTTAGAAAAATGCCTGGTACCACCTTTGTATTCAGATCACCACTAAAATTCAATCAGTTTGTGCTGTGACCAACATTACCTGATAGTCATAAAGCTGCCCTATCTTACGATGTCAACTAACTCTATAAATACCCCTGGATCCACTTCTAGAAAAATGTAATCACTCTTTTCTTTTGCCATGACCAACATTCCCTGAAAATGTCATCACAATCTGGTCACAACTTCTTGAGTTATCGTGTTCAGAAACAATCAAACAAACCAACAATCAAATGCCAGGAAAACCATAACCTCTTTGGTGAAAGTGTTAAAGGACGACATTCTTTAAGACCTGCTGGTTTGAGTTTTATGCTCAGCAGGGTCTTCCTGTGAGGAGTCTGTCTGTTCTGTTCCTGTGAGTCTCAATTACCTTTAGGTGTAAGTGTGTGTGCATGGTTATTTGTCTGTATGAGTCAGCCCTGTGCTTGGCTTACAACCAGTCCAGGATTTATCCAGCCCTTCACCAGAAAAGCCAGTTATAATTCCACATTTAGCATCACAGATGTTACAGTTGAGGCTTGTGCAATCTCACATACAGCACCTTATTTGCCCATCCATCCATTTGCTGTATCACTTAACCATCCCAGCTGTCATTGGGTAAAACATAGGGTATACCCTGAACTGGTTACCAGCCAATCACAGAGCTCACATAGAGAGACAGACGACTATTCACACTCATACTCTACCTGACACACAAGGGCAATTTTAACCTTCTTGCTGTTAGGCACCAGCACCACCCGCTGCACCACTGTTTAGCCCACTTGAAAATCTAATTTGTATATTTTGCTCTAAACAAACTTTTGTTCCTCCTGCTGTTTTAGCAACATTTTCCAAACATTACATTGTATATACAGATTATTATAGATATTATAGTTGATCTACAGTGGATGGAATGGACATTCTGCTAAGTGCCACAGGCAGTGAGAGTAAAAGGTGTAATGATATGGCCAGAGGGAGTTTGATTATTGATTGATATCTTATGGTAGAAGTAAATGTTTACATGAAATTAATATCTTATCCATTGCAAAAGGAAGAAATCTGTTAAACTTGAGGAAAGCATCAAATTGATGAAAGCTGATCTGTTGCACTTTCACAATATAAGTCAGTGTTTGAGGCCTATATGTATATTTGACAGCTGGTGTTTACAGATTTCCCTTAAAATGACTTAAGATATTTATATTCTCTTAGCTCCTCTTCTGTTGGTTATGTCTCCACCTCCAGCTCAATATCAGTGGTCTCTATCTGGCCTTAGCATCTTAATAATTTTCTCATGCTGATTGAACATCTGAATTTAAATGGGTTTTTGTGCCGGGAAGCCGTGGCCATATTTGGGTAAAGGCTGTTGGCATGGAAACCAGGTTTTCATTCCTCCTGATGTGGATGCTGTAACATGTCTGTAACCTTGCTCATGCAGTTATTTTCACCGCAGGGATCTGTGTAGAATCTCTTACATCTTTAAGCTATCTTTGCAGAATACCGAAGACTCGTAAACCCGTCTTTAACACGCACACACATGGCTGGTGTTAAAACACAGGATAAAGCTGTGAGCAGGCATGACTCTGACTTATTATGCCATGCAGCTTCATGCTGGCCTGGTGGCTTTGTTATGGAAAAGCAGCAGTGTCTGACATATGTTGAAATTGCTTCATAAGACCATGCTGCTGTTCATACAGTGTGACAGAGCGCCTCAGTGATACAAACTCAGCATGTGCTTTGTCCATTACAGAAGCTTTTAGACATCATTTCTGTATCAGTGGATGGTATGTGGTCAGATCAGAGTTAAGACTAGTTAAGACTCTGTACTGTAATCAGGATCTCATCTTGTGTTCATCATATGCTGATTGTAGTGCAGAAGTGCAGCGGTGAGAACTTAATCTTTGAGGTGTTCTTTATTAATTGGTTGCCCTGAGGGAGTTGTTGACAGGGAATAAGAAGCTGTTGTTACTCCTCAGCACAATGCTAATTAAAGTCGAGAGCAGAAGACAGAGTATCTGAGGTGCCCTGCTGGGTGATACACTGAGGTTGTGAACACTCGAAAAGTTTGGGTATTGATCATGACACATGGGATAACTGTGATGGGAATTTTGAACCCCTTTAACAAAGTTCATTTTCTGGTTCTTCACCATTTAAAACTGAAAACTTCTGCCTGGAAGTTGTATCATTACACCAGATATATAATTACCATATAGTGAAAACACAGTGGGGGTCAAGACAAAGGGTTGGAACGTTTAATTAATTTATTTTTTATGTAGTTAAAGGTCAAGTCTGGAGGTCAAGATGAACTTGGCCTTGCACCTACATAATGTGTAAAATTTTTCTTTGAGCCAGTGTGGCCTTCTAAAGATTGAAGGCAATCCTTTTAATCATATTTGAGATTACATCAGTCAAAAAAAAAAAATGAAGATGAGACAATTACCTTGAAATTTGATCTTGAGCTATGATCATTACATTTGATCATTTATTCTCGAGTTAGAGTTGACAGTTGTGTGAGTTTTGAAAGATAACATTTATAACATATTACAATAAAAAGCATGAAGTTGATGCACAAAGTTTTTTACATTTACCCTGTGATCTTCAAAATCTACGAGTGGACATCCTATCAAAATTTCAAAAAGATCCCCAAATGCATTCTTGACATATGACCATTTATGGTAAACCAGTTCAGCCCTAAGTCAAAGTAAATATCTGTGCAAACATGGGAAAAAGTTCAAAGAGTTGTCCTTTTTGCATTTCCCTGACATTTTTGTTCTATCACATACACAAACAAGGGGTGAACATAAGGACAAATATCTTGGCCTTTGATGTTTGACCGTTAACATAAAACAAGTTCATCCTCTAGCCAAAGGTCGCAAAATTGCAAATTATGAAGAAAATACCTCAAAATATATCTAAGATCTTAATTTACAACAACCAATGACCATTAGGCCCATGACTTTGCTGTTTTAGTAGTGACATCCAAATCGTAACCAGTTAATCCTTAACTTAAAGTGCATGTTTTGGCAATGTTTAAAGGGACAGTGTGTAGCTTTTAAGTAATATACGAGTTAAAAACAATGTCTACATTCGTAAATTTGTAAATATATCCACATTTGTCCTCTTATCTGTCTACATACTTTAGAACGAGTAAGTCCTGTAAATGGCTTTCATGTCCTTCTGGTCTATAAAACTATGACCAGCTGAGAGACATGAAGCACTACATAGAGCTACAGGCTAAGGCTAAATGTGTGATTGCTAAGAGCCAGTGAAAGTAATTCACCATCACTATTTTTTCACGATTGTTCAAAGAGTCGTTACTTATGCATGCTAATAATAATGATTCAATGCAGTTTGTTTGAAATAACATACCTCTTCACCAGAAAGAAAACTTGAAGTGTTGGATGACATGTTGACTAGCTTCTAGGCACATACCGGCTATCGTAGGGTTTAGCTGTTGCACATTTGAAACAACGAGGCGTAGAGAGCACTATTCATTTTAATGCAAAATATGGTTTCACCACTAGATGGGAGGACAAACTACGCAGTGTGGCTTTAAATAGAATCCTGCAATATGTTCTTGAGTAATCAAACTCCAAAACAGTGGATAATTATGAGACACAAAAGGCCTCAATATATGACCTTGAACCTCTGGGGTCAAACAAGTTCAATGTTTAGTCAAAATGGACAGTTGTGTTAATTTGTAGTACTCTTTGGATCTTGCATCCACAAAGAAGAAATAAATAAATATGTTACCTCTAACTTTGATTTTTCTGATCTCAAAAATCAAGTTACCCTATTCTCAGTTCACAGCTTTGTGCAGTTGATAAAAATGCTCAAAGCAGTCTTAAGATACTGTAACAGGGGATTCAATTCAAACTAAATTTCATTGACCTCCAGAATCATATTTATAACTCCTATATCCAGATATGACCTGTGATTGGGAAAGATGGACGTACAGACAGATGGGAAACCTGAAGGCAGAAGGCTCCAGCTCTGGCTTATGCAAGCGCTGAGGCATTAAAACGTGTATCTGCCTCAAAAAGGCAATCTGAGAATTATTCCAGAGTCAGAAGTCATTTAATTGAAGAGATAATATGAGTTTCAGTTGAGTGAATAGCAAATTAAGATGCTGACAGACAATGTAATGAAAACTTGCAGTTTTTCCAAAACACAATAAGCTCTCAGTGTTCGTTGGTGGGAAATGAATTATAGATTTTATAGTTCACATTTTATCTGTGAAAAGTCTGCACAGCTTTGAATGTATATAACCTCCTGGGACTGACAAAAGGTCAGAGGTAACACTGCAGTAACACCATGTGCAGAGAGAGAAAATGAGCGGTACAGCTCGAGATAACAGTGTTCTTTTCTCTGCATCCTACCATTATACCTGCAAATGATAACTGTAAAAAGACATAATGGTAACTCCTTTGTGAGGATGCTCAACACTGGTTTTTTGCCAGTGTCCAACCTGATCATTATTTCAAACTGATTTTACCGATTCCATCAAACACCTTTCTTTTCTATTTATCATTGTATCTTCCGCACACAACACTGCAGTTGATCTATCCCTCTTATTTTGACAGTATGTGTTCAAGAAACAAACTTAACACAAGACAAACAGTATTTTATTCCACTGTGAATGAAGCTGTCTCATTTTTTCAAGCTAGGAAATCAATAATGACAGTTTGAGCTGTATTTCCTTTTGATAACATGTTTTGAAGAAACATGCAGCGGTGCATTTGTACATTTTGCAAACATTACAACCACTATGAGATGTGCGGCCATTATCTATACACCTGGACCCTATTACAGCTCCAGGGGAGTCACCAGTAGAGTCCCCAGTTAACCTGTGGGAGGAAACCAGAGTACACACGTACAGATGGAGCCATGGACGTTTTCCCACTTTTCTTGATTGAATCTTGACTGGACTGCGACAGGTCTGTGATGGGACCTCATGGTTGTAATGAGACCCCCTGCGTAGCTACTTTAATAAGGGCGAAGGCTGAAGCCCACTGTGTGTGTTCTTGCCATCTCTTGGGGACACCCTGCAATTGCATGAATGGCGTGATCATGGTGGAATTAAGGCACAGCCCCAGTAGGGCGTAACCATTACTGATGAAATGATAAACCACAGTGAAATTTCCCAACAGTTATTACCATTTCCTATTTAAATACCACTAAAACCGTATTCAATTACCTCAATTTGTCAATAACTCATGGTTATGCTGCTCCTTGCCTGGAAAAAACAGAATTACATGTCTACTCCTCAGCAGTGGACCCTCAGATGCAGGAGTGCATGGGTTGTTTGCATTGTCTGGCCTCTAAAAGTAAAAAAGTACGGTTGTCGGTGCCCACATGGACGCTGTACCAGATATTTTCTTCCCCCTCGAAATGGACACCTATTTAATGTCCTTATATTTACATTATTTTTCAACTAAATTAAAATTTTCAAATGGTTTCAGTGTTTATATGTACATTAGAGCATTTTGAGCACATTGCACAATACCACAATAATCGTAACCATGATAATTTTGCGAGTTAGGGCAGCTTTCAAATTTTTGCCTATAATTCAACAAGTTCTCAACAGACTTGGAGAACATTTTAGCCATGGAACAAGGGATAATTTTAACAACTTTGGTGGTAATCTGGATTTAAATATGGATGCAGGAATTATTTAAAAGATTTGTTAGAAGTTTGTGATAGAGCAGTTTACATATTTACGATAAGTACTCGGCAAAAAACGTTGCAAAGGTTCTCCTTTTGGAGCACCTCCAGTAAGACATATTAAAGTTTCTCTCACTTGCATAAATATGTAAGTTTGCTTTATGATTGTCTTTAGGATTTGCCAGTGTGGTTATCAAATCCAAAAAGGCATTTTCATTAATTAACTGTCTGTTAAGGAAATAGGATGAGAGATACTGCTCAAATACAGTATGATTATCAAGATACAGCATAAAGACTTAGCCTGAGATAAAGTTTTTTTCACTGAAAGTAAGCCAGTGACAGTTTCAATGAGAGGGAGGTTCAGTAAACCAAAAGCCAATGTGAAGATATTTGTAATCTTAACATTAGTTTTACATGCTGTACTTCCTTGACTGTGACACTTGACTATGACTTACTTGATTGGCACTGCAGTTTAAAAAAACATCAACTTGTAATAATTATCCATGTTAAGTCAGGTTTAAGAGGAGTCAAAGTGCTCCTGTTGTTCAATATCACTATTGGCATAATGATGAACCTATTATGTCCTCAGCTGCGTGCCGAGCACGAGGTTGAGCTTTGCAGAGCTCCAACTGTGACCACTGATCACAGTCAGTCAAACTGGATTGAGCTTTTCCTACCCCTGCTGAGGCATTGACAAGCCGACAACATGCCTCGTGTTGAGTCACTGAATAATTGTGAATTAAAAGTTTGACAACTTCTCTTCACCACTATTTCACCAGCTTAGAAGAGGTATAGTGGAAAAATCTGTTGAAATATTCGTCGTCATGTATCAGGTGTGGACGTGCGGCTGATGTTAAAATCCAGCATCATGAACATTAGCAGCGCCGGCAGCACGCACATTCTTCTTTCCATTTCAGTGATACCGCTGTGTTTTCTCAACAGGGGTCCTTTTTTCAGATGGATCACTTTCTGAATTTAAATCACACAGGACAGGACTTGTGGCTCTTTTCAACAGGGTTTCAATAATATAGAAGATGCAAGAGGACATAAAAGGGAGATGTGCCATTGTCAATACTTTGTTAATCCATGCCCTGTGGATCAGTAAACAGAGGTATTTTGTTCTTACTTTGCCTGTTATTGCTTTGCTTTGGTTTGGAAAAGAAAATGGTTATGTTGAGAAAAGAATTGGGATCTGATGCACAGTGATATAGTAACTTGGTCTGCCCCACTGAAAGGCCTATGTGATTAATCTTTTCAGTTTCTGCTCTTGACTGGTGCATGTCTTATTTGAAACACATGACACTTTCTAATCAATATATTGGTTAAAATCAGAAGAAAGAAAGTTCTCTTTGGAGTTCCGCAAGGATCAGTCCTAGAGCCTTTTTTCTTTCATTAACATCTGCCCTGACCAACAACAAACAGCATTTGAATGTTTTCAATAAAGTAGAACTATCAGGTGATCACATGTCTCTGTGACGTGCACAGTTATTGTACAGTGAATGTTTAATAGTAGATCCAACAGTACTTGGATGTTTTCTTAATAAAACCAGAGTACCCATGTGCCAGAGTGAACATTTGTGCAAAGACAATCTCACAAAGTGTTCAAGAAAGTGTTCAGGAATTTATCTCATTAACAGGGGTGGCAGTGACAGATGGACATGCTGGTTGAAGGACAGATTGACAGACAGCCCAAAAACATAATGCCTGGTGTGGAGGCATAATAGAGTTTCCATTATTAAAGTGTGAGCTGAAGCACACTCAAGTTTCCCTTGCACAGAGTAATCTTTTGTTTTATTGCTGCAGCACTGTATTTCTCTCAAATATTCATCTCAGTGCATTTCCAATAAAGCAAGTCTGAGCGTGGAGCTTGTGTAAAGTACAGCTTCTACATTTGGTGCTTTAACAGAACAAGACACGAAAGGCTGACCCTTATTCTTCTGGAAAAGCCTGTCCCATTCACTTGATTCATGTTCTATCGATATTTTCAAGCCAGAGAAGGTGATGAAGAATAGTCCGTAACAGATACTCAAAACTGAGGCAGCCCACATCTGTTGAGGTTTGATTGAAGAACACCGGAAAAGAAAAGCAGTTGTAGAAGTGCTCATTGATTAAACTGTGTAGGAAGAGGAAGCTTCATTATAAAAGCCCATGCTGAAGGTTCCTCACTTTCCCACCAGCAGTAATCAGAAGAGTCACATTTCTGTTGATACTTTCGGCCCCAGGAGAAAAAAAAAGTGCACTCAATGTAGAATAGATTTTTCTCGCTTCATATTTGAGAGTCTAAAAGCAATGAAAGCCATTCAAAAGGAAGCAAGAGGCTTTTGAGAAGAGTGTTTATTAACGCTTCGAATTCATAGGACCAACTTTTTATGTATTATTTCCGCTCTTTGTTGTCGTGGCGGGGTTGTGTGTCGGAGTGATGTGTTGACTATGACTCCTGATGATCGACTCGGTCTGTCCTTGACCCGTTCAGGATGAAGCACTGTTAGAAGGAGACTGATCCACTTTGGACGGATTTCACGAAAGACAGACAGACAGCGAGCGACAGACACGGTGCCCCGGTGGCCCATTGCATCTTGGAAACTGTCAGAGGAGATAGAGAGAAAGCCTTCGGAAAGCTGCCGACCTGTGACCCCTATCTCTCTTACTGACAGTTAGGATTTGGTTTATGCATTTGCAGACTCACACATACACTCTCTGACACACAGAAGTACTGCGCACTCTCTTACGCACAACTTCAACCTTTATTTGCACTTAGGTACAAGGATGTTCGAATGTTATTTCCGCTGCTCTTGATCATGATGTTTATTTAAATGGATTTATGGAAATGAATAACACTGTTGTGGCATCGTTTCTGCATTAGGAGGGTTGAAGTAAAATGGGTTCATAACATTAGATACGGAGGCATTCTTTGCCAGCTGAATCCAATGAGAGAAGAGAAAAAGAGGCCTATTGGCTGTAAAAACAGCTCAGTGTGCAATGAAAAAATCTATCTATCTTTCATATGTGTTGCTTGGGCCCTGCTCCAGCCGTGGTAATGGAAACAGCACTGCATGCAGTACATGTGTGTACATGTTCATATGTGCTTACACCAAAGAGAAGTCAACAGCACCATTATTGAACTCTATCCATGTCACTGTGCTTTAAGGATGACAAATTGTTGTGCAGAGCAAATTCTGCATGATGCCGAATGGTGAGCATCTACATATTTCCTTTGAATTGCATTTTTTGCAGCTTTAAACCATACCAGTGCACAGTGTGTGATATATACAGAAGCAAATATGATGTTTTATAAGAGCAAATATTAAAAAAAATATAAATACATGTCACAAGAAGTTATTATAAGATAAGAAAAAGGGTTTTCCTTGCAATTGAATTTCAGATATGGAAACAAACCATTATTAGCCAATTTCCATGGAAAGGAATTGTTAGGCTGACGGAACCAATGCTTTATTGGTGCAGCTCAGAAAAGCGCTGTTCATGCAACTTGTTTTAATCAGACATTTTAACTCAGCCAATAAGTATTCAGAACATCAGCATTACGAATTGAGTTTAATTGTAGCGCAACACCTTAAACTGCCCACCTGAAAAAAGACACAGTTTGCTTTATTATGGCTGATGCCCCTGCGATATAGTTGCCATAATTCACTTTAAGCAGGCATAGTAAAACCCTCCAAACTTTGATGTGCTTAAAATATTCACTCAGTGTTATGGTTTGACTTGTTATCATCAGAAACAGGTTTTAGGCTTCACTAAATGAGGTGACACAATGTAACATTATAATGTGTTTAAAGCTAGGGTTGGTAATTTTGGAAAACTAGCCTAAATTTGAATGTAGCATCTCCTCAGGGCTCTGCCTAGCCCCTGCCACCCCTCCTCCAAAATGACATTCCCCGCTCACATGCACGAGCGTCGCTGATTCACGACCAGAAGACTGATGCAACTCCAAACCCTAAGCACACCACTGTATTTACACTACACCAAGTCATGTCTCAGTCAACGGTAAGAAAACACCAAAACATTGTCATAGTAAAGTTAAAAAACAAACAAACATGGAAAGTTAGTTAGTACTCACAGCCCGATGTTGATTGGGGTATAGGTAGTCCCTTTGCCATTCTCCACATAGTTGTCAAGTCTCCTATTTTGGCCATGAAACTACTATATTTTACGTATTTTATCCGCTTTCCCGACGTCCTCCCATATTAGTATTCTCCAGTAAATCTCCCGTGTGACGATAAAATAATAAAAACATTCCTCTGCCTCTCAAAACTAAACTCAGTCACTCGCCTGAATGGGGCGGTAATGCTCCAAAATGATAGATACCAACCGCCGTAAAACCAAAGAAGAAAAAAATGCCTCAACGTCCACCTGCAGTAGCCAGGGTGGCAGCTGTCGCGAGATTAGAGCCAACAGAACAAACTTAGAAAAACAAAGTGTTTAATTTAGATTTCTTGTACACCTGTTTTAAAATGTGAGGGGCCCTGGAGCTTGGTTGGGGTTGGACAGGTAAGCATTCTCCAGCAGACTAGGAGCCCTCTCAGCTCGGCTACATGCACTGAATCAGAGTCTGTGCACGCCGGCAAAATGTACGGGCAGGTGGCGGGCAACAGGATTTGATTGGTTTAATATGTGGGCTACAAAGATGTGATTGGTTGGTGTTTTCCCAGGTTTATTCCTGCTGTAGATAGCGGATATTTTTTGCTCTATTTTAAGAACACATTATGACTTCATTGCCATGGGGTCATAAAGATAATGTTAACCAGTATTACAAATGGTGTATCTAAACCAGATTACCAACCCTACCTTTAAGGTTGGTTGTGTAAAAAACCTACAGATCCATTGTTGATAGGGTTGAAGGTTGATTAAAAGGATGTACAAATAAGATTTAACTTGTATGTGATTTTGTAGGAATGCTATATATCATTGGTTTGATGTCAGTTTCAGTAACATCTCCAAATATTATTTTTATTCATATTATTATCATTATTATTAATATGATTACTATTTTGCATATAACAAAAATAATAATATAATATTGTTTTCTGTTTGCCTTGTTAGCCCATTTATCGAATGCTGTTTTGGGCCTTCAATCATGTCAATAATTAGACAAATTTTAACCTATATTGGATCTATTACTACCTCCAGTACACCAAAGGTTATGGATGCATATAAGCAGTCGTTAAACACCCATTTCAGCCAATACAGGCTCTGTTTAGACACAGCGGCCATCTGCATATTAATGTGGGCTGAACAGATGTCAGTTTTCAGAAGTTTATTTGTTGTGTCATGACTATTCAATGCTGACAAAGGACACTCCTAGCTGCTGATTTGGAGAAAATTCTTCAGCGAAAATTACAAACTGACAAACTTTGAACTTTATTCATCATCAGACTTGAGAAATAAATTGGCATTGTGGGAAAATTATGGGAAAAGAACTTAATATTAAAACATCACATTTTCACAATCCATGCATCATTAATAAAGACAGTTGTATCATGGTGGCTCAAGCATTTTTGTGTCTGGCTGCCATTGGAAAAAAAAAGTTTGGGCATCCTTGAATTAATAAATCCATGAAAACTGGATTGTTAGGCAGAATTAATAATGGTATCAGTAAACAACATCAATTCTCATGCCTATTAATAGCACTAAATTTGATCAGTATGAGTATAAACCAGTTTCACTCCTCAATGATTTGCATTCAGTACAAAACTTTCCTGGATCATCTTTAGTTCACAAAAGTTATGTTTGAAGAAGCAAGACAGCACCCTGAGGAAAATCTTTTTTACTGTCTTTTGGTACCTTTAATTCTGTCTTCAGTAGCTTTTAGCTTCTTTGAATTAATTATAAAGTGGAAGTCATTTGAGACAGAATCAGAGAAAGCTTGAATAAACACATTTTCTGTTGTTTGTTTTGTCCTTAATGAAATGAAGTCATTACAGTACACCACCATGTATTTCCATTTGCTGATTTGATTCTTACAGCACTAACTGTGCATTATTTCCTGTTAGCGGCCTGTTTTATCAGCTTGAGTGGTGTTATTTATGTAGTCTTGGCGGCTTGCATAATGAACAGTTTGTACAGCACAAGCCTCTGTGTGGCGCACGAGCGTTGCTGCGTTTTACATCAACCGTGCTGGTGATTTTTCTGGACTCACAGTACATGCATGTATGCTCTATTTCTTTGATATAATAATCATCGGCTGCGTGATTGCTGTACATGCATGAGCGATGGATCACAGAAAGAGCTAATCACTTAATAATGAGGGTAGATACTCCTATGGCGAGGATTTAAAAGCCAGAGGTACAGCACTCAGGATGCAGAGGCTCAGATGAATAGAAACCCAGCGAGTCGATGCTTGTTTGATCCACAGAGGTCAAAGTTTACTTCTCTCTCTCTATAAGTGATACAGCGAAGCGATCTGACAGACAGGCACCTGATGTAACATCCTCTGCTAACACAAACAGTATTGACACTCTGGCTGCCCCCTCTGTTGAAATACTGTTGAGCGTGTGTGTTTGTATTGAGTGTTGACTCCCTGTATCTGCCCTGTCTTATCATGTCACATCTCAGGATGACTAAGACAGCCCTCTGCTTCTATTCCTGTACACATGGACACATTAGCATCAGTGCTTTGTGCGCTCATCTGTCTCTCTGTGTAGCATTGTGAGCCATGTTTGGATGAGTAATGACACGTTTTGTTTTCACAGAATACTCCTACTGAGTAAAGAGCTCAGGTTTAATATTTTATGTCAACTTATGACAGGCATCATTACAGTCAAATCTCTTCTGAGAGCTGGATGAGACTCTGGTGGCTGCAGCAGCTGGTTGTTTCTTTTGTTTATGCCTTGTGCGCATTTGGGTTTATGAACACCAAACGTGGAGTCCCAGGAGTGTTTAGGTCATTCTCTAAGCTTAACAGATAGTGTCATCTGCAACTACATAGAACGGCAGTCACTTTGAAAATCACCATATGTCATTAAAACAAAACAAAAAAGCATGCCTTCTGTATGGAGGGTCAGTTAAAGTTTGTGACAGCAGGAACTTTTCCCAGGAAACAAGGGAGGGTTTGAGGTTAACATTGGTTTTGTATTTGTATTAAACTGTAGGTACTCATTGCTAGTGGTGGGTTGGATCCCTTTTGCCTCTTTGTGGCATAAATTCAACAGGTGCTGGAAATACCCCTCAGGGATCTTGATCCATACTAACATGAAAGCATCGTGCAGTAGCTGCAGGTTTATGGTCTGCATGTCAATGATAAGGGCCCTATAAAATCTGAAATTCCATGATCATGGAATTGGACATTAAATGCAGTATTCAATATAAACACGGAAGATCTTGGTCAGAAAACCTTTTTTCTGATTGAAAAGGGAGGTATCTCTTTGGAAAATGCTCTGAGGGGGTCACTAATGATGGGGACAGTGCACGCTTCATTTGCCCTGCTCCTTCTCCTCCTCTCATTAACAATGCAAACATGTTAAAGCAGCTGCCCGAGACACCAGCTAAGTTATCAAAGAAGCAATGAAACTTCAGAGGACAGGGCAGAGCAGTTTCCCAATGATTATTATGTGTCAGATGATCAAATGTTCTGCAAATTTTGTCAACATACTGTTGACTGGACCGATAAAGATATGTGTGAGGACCACCTGAAGGGAGTAATTGTATTTCATTACTTCATACTGTGTTTCAGGGTTATTTTTTTATTTTTTAAGTTATACTACAAACTAAATTCTCAAAAATGTAAATGGAAAAATACAGAATATGAGAACAAATAAAATGGAATTTTGGAAAAATTAAACCGATTTAGGGCCTTACATGAAGCTAATCTACCAATTAACTCCCTCTTCAAGTTGCTATGTTGGGTTGCGATGTGGTCACCGTGAAAGCCACTGGAGTACACTGCCATGCTGAAGAATCCTGCTTGAGATGATTTCAAGACGTCTTGTTTTCATGCTGAAAGTAGCCATGGGAAGATGAGTATACTGTGGTCATACAGGGATAGATATAGTCAGAAACAATATTCAGGTAGGCTGTGGCTTTTAAACTATGCTCAGTTGGTACTAAGGAACTGAAAGTTTGCAAGGAAAACATCTCCCACATCATTTAAACACCAACAGAAGCTGGAAATGTTGAGTCGGGATGGATTCATGCTTTCATGTTTTTTATGCCAACTTCTGACCCTGCTATCCAAGTGTTGCAACAGAAACCAAGACTCTTCAGACCAAGCAACATTTTCCAATCTTCTGTTGTCCAATTCAGGGAGGGGATCTGATAACATTTTAAGACACCGCTGCCATTATTCGTTCTGCTTATTGATCCAATTCTTATCAATTCCCTTATTGCTTCTGTAGGTTTTTGTATGAAAAATCATATCTAATCAGGTCATTAGGATCAACAATGCCAACAAAATGACTTGATATTGATAACTATTCTGTAAAGAAGAAAAATTCAGTATTTTGTTGGTGTTTCCACTGTTATATGAAATCGCACAGTATATGTAATTGTTGGCAATATATCATGCTTAATTAAGCCACATTGAAGTGTGATATTCGTGATTTGTCAAAGAGCTAGATACTTGTGGAGGGAATTGATAAGGGAGTTGCCAAGCAAAAAGGCTAATGATTCTTTTAGCTGTGTTCCCAATTCTCAATTGGAAATCTTTTTCTGATTCCCATCCCTAGTCCAATTTGATGAGTGCATGGAAATTCTTGGCTCACTTCCAATTTCCCTGTTGAAGTGACTGGCACCAGTGTAGTGATCTGCTGTTGTAGCTCATCTGCTTCAAGATTAACTGTGTAGTGCATTCTGGAGTGGTCAGCTAAATAGCATGGTTCCAGTGATTTGTTAGTTGAGTAATTGTGGCCTTTCTTTCATCTTAAATCGCCTTCCTTCCCCTGTCTAATGCTTGATTTGAACTTAGCAGGTTGTATTGATAGTGCCTACATGTGTTACATGAATTACTGATGTGTGATTGGACTGAGTAGCTATTTGGGTCAATAAGCAGTTGAAGGATGTAGCCTATGAAGCGTCAGGGAGATTGAATTAATTCTCCTTCCTGCCTTTTTTCCAAACATGCAATCAATGCCATGGAATGTTGATGATTTTAATGTTCTTATTGAAAAAGCTCTGAGCATGACAATCAGAAAATCAGATGGACTTGAAATAATTTTCACCATTCACAGTCATTAACTCCTTTTATTTCTCAGCATTGCTTTAATTAGAGGCAGAATTAAGCCAAGCAACCCATATCTTTCTTAAGTGTATCAATTAACATTTCCCTCAGCCCACAGTGTGCTCCACACTATATGCTGCAGGATATTCTCCCCACCAGTGCAAAGTATACCTCAGAGAATATGTCCCCTGAATGTTCTTGTTCAGTGGGCCACATAAGTTGTTGTCCATGACACAGATGTGTCGTCCCCGCACTCGACAGGTGCACCCAGTTCATGCATGGTTTGGTCTGCATGATTGATCGGCTTCATGTCAGCAGCAGCGTCTAATATAGGAAAACAGAAAACAAGCTGCTGAGCCTAGAAACAGTTTGGTGATGATAGACTTATCTCAATGCAGCTTTTAGCCATGAAACAAGGAAAGTGTTAAATGGTTGTGTAAGGATATTAAATCAGAGTTATTGTCATTGGTCTTGAACCAGAGGTGGTTTGAGTTGGTTTCTTATTGTGAATGTTTTGTTTTATAAGCACAAACCAATAACAGGAACCATAATAAAACTCTGATCTTCAAGCACTTCTCAAACAAGGATTCAAAGTGCTTTCTGATTTGGCTATTTATATCTAGCATTAGAGCTGCATGCTCCGTGGCATGAACCTGTGAATTGCCTGGTGTGCAAGTGCATGTTAATGTCTGCACAAATTACTGACTGCTTGGGGTGTAAAGATTAGAAAATGGTTTTCTATTTCTAGAAGTTCAATCCAGGCAGCGGATGATCTATTTTGGTGGTGTTCATCGAGATTTTACCGGAGGGAGTTTAGTTCCATGATACAGCAACACCAGCTAACACCACAACACAATCAGTTTGTGCTGCAGTCATTGCTTCGTAACAAACAAAAGCATCTCAGTTAACTGTTCTTGTGTTTGTGTAATGGGCTTTTTTATGGATAGAAGAGCATTTGTCCCTCTCAATTCAGAAGTTTTGTAAAACTAAACTGAAACAACAACATTTATTGATGTATTTTCTCTCCTCAGACATACATGTTGTATTCAGACACATCACAAGTACCCCAGTGTTAAGATAATGGTCAAATTAGATTTTACCAGCTATAAGCTTGTAAACAAAAGCCAATGCTGTCAGCTTTAAGACTTTCATTGCAGCAAATCTGAAGTCCATATTAACACATTAACTCCTTGTGATTTGTCAAACTCAAGGCTTGTTTGGTTGAAGGCCAGTGCACCAACTCCTTCTCCCATTGCTTGACTACCACTCACTGGTCAGTGCAGATGTCAGTGCTTTACAGTGACTTTTAAGTTTGTCCAAAAAAATAAATGTGCTGTTCAAATTCTTGTTTCTGATTGAAATGTAGTCAGGTTTAAACTGCTCAAGAAATATTTGTCCTATTTGGCTAACATCTCAGACTGCATTGTAGATTTTGATCACTTTGGTGATTGATTTTGACACCTCTTTCATAGACCCTTTCAGTTTCATGCTATTTTGCAAGTCCCTATAGAACCTGCTATCACAGAGTCACCAACATAATCACAGAATTGGGCATTAAAAAGAAATTCAATATAAACACATAATATCACGCAAATGGCCGACATTTTACATAATAGCTTTTTTCGGGATGAAAAGGAGTGTATTTCTTGGGACAATGCTCTGTAAGCCTGGGACAATGCGTGCTTCACTCCCCCTCCCTCTCCACTTATTAACAATTCAAATATGTCATAGCAACTGCCCGAGACACTTGCAAAGTCGGCAAAGAAGCTATGAAACTCCCAACTTACTTTTAAGTACAAGGCAGAACAGTTTGCCAATGATAACTTTGTCAGGCGATCAAATGTTCTGCAAATTTTGTAAACATACTGTTGGCTGGACCCGAAAAGTAAGTACCAATTGAAGAGTGAGTGATTATAATTCATTACTTCAAACAATGTCTCAAGGTTAATTTTTCGTGGCATACTCAAAAAAACAAATACTCAAAGAAGCAAAACAAAATAAAAACAAAAAAAAACTTAATATGGCCAAAATTAAAACGGAAGTTGGGACGAAAATAACAGATTTTATAGGGCCCTAATTTTGTTCATAGAGAAAAGATGCTGTATTGAGGCAGCAGCTACACACAGCACTCCTCTCTATGTCTCTGCTCTCTGAAGGAAAACAGGGACACAGCTGCCTCTTTGAATTTCTCAAATCATTTGAAGAAAACTTGCAGACAAGTCAGTGGATGAGTCAAATCCTCGTAACAAGCATTTCACTTTCTTAACCCTTACATGTGCACATTTTAGTTTACATGTTGACCTGTTGTGAGTCTTTTTTTTCCATCATTAGTGCAGTCTCTTACCTTAATGTTACCCTTTACCTGGTTAGCAACTAATGTGGAACCCCAGAAAAGTGTAAATGCTGCCACATGACCTCAGTGAGTCATTTGGTTTATGTGCTCCTGCATATGGTCTCATGTGTTACTCCTTTTAAGCATGTTTGCACATGTTCCAGATGTCCCCAGGATATCTTTGTCAAGTTCCTTCACTAAAAATCCTCTTGTATTTTGATTTTGACATGCCTATAAACCACTGTGTGTCAGTCCTGCTCAGGACAGGTTGTTTTAATGTCTGTAGCTTTGAGTGCTAATGAAATATGTTTAGCCACACCCCTCTCAGGGCGTTGATGTGACTTCAGCTTTCCAGTAATGTGCACAACAATCTACTGTAGGTGCCTAGACATGTTATTCCACAGGAGCCACAAGTGGGCTGAACAAACACCTGAATGCTTTCTGAAGGAGAGTCAATGCGATGATAACTTTTCAGGTGGCGGAGGGGATTTGTTGTTTCCCATCCTGGCTGGCACCAACTGCTGACACATTTTGCAAGCTGGTCTTGTCTGCCTCATGTTACTTTTACGATTACCAAACCATTTCCACATGGCTGACATTGTGTAGCATTTTTTTTATCAGCAATGTCCTCAGCTTGAACAAGTTCAGCTTCGTTCCCCTTCGTTGCTCTCAGCTACACTGTCATTCATTTCTTTACCTTTATCACTTCTCTTCCTGGCAACCCAAACAACCTTTGACTGTAGTGAGTTAGCATAAACATACTGCTGTGTTTCATTTACATTGAGGGTGTGACTGGGGGACTGGGAATGCCGTCATATCGGAGTTGAAGCAGGGTTCTGGTTTGAGCCTTGAGCAGAAGTGACAAAGCAACTCCACGTTAATAAAATGTACAGTTTAAATAACAGCCGTTCTTGTAATTTCAGCTCTAAAAAATCTTATTAGATCATATGCTAGTGGGCCTTTAATGAAGTTTTCACATTTTATGGCACTTTTAATAGATCAACTGCAACCCATTGGAGCTCCAGGTACAGTTAGCATTTTAACCAACATAAAGAGCATGCTACAAGGCAATTTCACGCAAAAGTCCATCACAATATGTTCACATGTAGACAGAGGACAATACTATTAATGTTACTGATGTCAATGCTAATGAACCACCCTTAAGGTGTCATTTTCAGTAATAACGCACTGCTTGTACTTCCTGTTAGCACACAGAGCAGCCATGTTTGTTGACAAACTGCGTCTGCGCGGGCAGTCTGAGTTTCCCAGTAGGACCTCTGATTTTCAAGGCTTTCCAGATTTCCTTTTTATGACCGGAATGTTGGAATTTCTGACTTCAGATGTACAGACAGAACATGCAGATTCTGACTTCTTCTTATGTTTGATGAAAACTGCTTGGTTAGAAAACCACACTGACTGGAAGTTTCCATGCATCAAACCTGCTGTGCCGTATCAAGTATAACTAAAATTGATAAAAAATAGTCCTGGAAATACCTTGTTTGACCTTGTAGTCATGTACAGTACATTGCTGTTTACTGGTTACTTCATAATGTGATTTTCCAAGCTGTATCAGCTACATTTCCACAAATTTCCCCATAAAGCTTTCTATATGTGGCCATACATGCTTTAGTAAGTACATCCTACAGAGTTTCCTATCATTTTCAACATCGTCTATTTACTATCAAAGCTGAATCCTCCAGATCCTTCAACTCAAATAACCCCTCATTAGTTACATGTTGTCTTATAATTTTCCAGTAAATATCAAAGCAGCTCTCGAGATGGAGAAACATTTATGTCAAAGTGGCTGTAAGTGCCCCATCCATTTCTAAAGGGTCTCTCCATGTGTGATAAATTGTCGCCTGATGGTCCTTGAGCTGATTTAAAGACCCCGCTCGAGTCGGGTCAGATCCTCTACACACACCCATCTGCTACACTCCAGTCTGCTCTCCTCCAGTCCTCTAAAAATCATCTCATCAGCTCAGTGCACTGTGCTTTCAGTCTTAAGTGAGTACCACAGACTACCCTTTCCCTTTTTATAGTCCTTTTGCTCTCAAAGGGACTATTACACCCAAGACCAATCTCTCCTCTGGCTGATCAGTTGGTTAGAGAGAAAGCTAGCCACACTCTTCCATAGATTTTTCCATTTTTAAAACTTTTTCTTTGCTTTTGTCATAACTCTCCATGGCTTTCCAGCTTAAAATAAGACAAAGAATGTGGATAAAAAAATGAGAAAGTGTACTCAAAGAATCACACGCATGAGCTGTTTTATGCTCCTAGTTAAGAAGACATCCCACCAACAGCAGCAAAAGTCAGACTGCAATAAGAAAAAAAGAGAAGAAGTTTAGGAGGAATTTCTCATTTTCAAGCTGGTGCTCTACAATCATCGGGTTACAGCTGATGAGATCTGTAAGTGTGCAGAAATTAGTTTAAATCCTGGTCTCAGGTGTTTGCAGGAGGAATTTAACAGTGAAAGTTTTCCCTGGAGCTCAGTGCACGCTCTCTGTTTTGGCATCTCAGACTATGGTTTGCGAATTTGTCATGAAAAATGGCTGGAGCAAAGGTTAACCTGCTGAGGGTGTGGTGGATTTCTAATAGAGGGGATTTTATTAGCAGTGATCAGAGTTGTAATATTTGTATGAAATCGAAAAAGATTACTTTCTTCCAACATGTGAATCTTTGGAGTTATATGATGCAACAATGATGCTTCTTTGCAGTAGTTGTTTATCATGTGGGCTCGTATGGATCTTCTGTCAGACATAAGCCGCTGCCTTTGTAATAAGCCCACAAACCTATTTACTCACAGGGATGTGGGGAAAAGTTTTGCTGAGGTTGTTGAAGTCCCTCTTAAAATCAGGCAAGAGTAAAATTTAAAATCATTTGCTGCAGGAACCTTAAAACTAATTTCTCTGCAGTTTAATGGATGTTGTTGTTTGCCAGTTTTTACAGTCACATTTTGTCCTTAAGCTCAAGTTCAGACAGGACCACGATGTCCAGAAATTACACCAGTGCAACTGAATGTAGCTTTATTTGCAAGTATTCAAATGAATCTGATTTTTATGTCAAGCTTTATTTGCAGATATTAGAATTTGGTGGTATGGCTCTGAAGGGGTTTACCCTGCCCTTCCTACCATTGTGCAACACCTGAAGCAGGAACGGCCCACATGCCTGCCTTCCTTGGAAAGTATAAGGCAGGGAGGGAAGTAGTAAAACCTTCCTAGAGCGAGCAGGAGTGTTGGTGGTGTTGAGGATGGTTGCTGAGCAGCTTGCCGAGGGAGCAGCAAAGAGTAGGCAGCGTAGAGGCAATTAGCTGGCTGTCTACAGTGGCAAGCTAACTTTATATGAGCAGGCATGATAGAAATCTAGAAGTCCTGCCTGAACTAATGTCATACATACTCAATTAGTTGTAACTTGTGTTGATCCCTTAGCATAATGGGGCAGCTATTAGCAATCCAAAGCGCCTGAATGCACTTAGTTAGGAGTTTTGAATGTTTCAAACATTGTGAGCCAAATCAGATGTTTAATCATCCTTTCAGGTGGAGTAGCATAACTAGTCATTTCCTCTATTTTTGAAAATGGTTGAAGTTGTCTTTTAAGCTCACAAACTTGCCATTGGGAGGCTGTCAATCAAAACAGTAACACGAGATCATGTGAGGAGATGCACCGCTTAGATCCACCCACTACTGCTTACCTGCTGTGCTCACCTGAGGACCCTGTTTCACAGATGAAGGCACTTATTGGGGAGTAAATGGAAAGTTATTACCTTTTGTGTAGTCATAAGACATGTATGAACCAACAATCTGCTGTCATAGTTTTCCTTCGTTGTTTTGGCTCCTCCTCTTAAACTGACGTAACTTTCTCAACACTATAGTTCTAACTTCACAACTGTTGCATGGTACACTAAAACTATTTGAAGAGCTCTTTTCCAAAACGCTATAAATCCATTTTAATTTAGAAAAATGACATTATCTACCCAGCTCCTCCATTGGGTTGGTTTGGGAACTGAACTTTGAAATACAGTTTGAACCGGTATATATAGCTTTCTGGCATTAAATACTGATAGGGCAGGTAGTACGATGAGTATACAAAAGAATAGCACTGAGTAAAATATTTATTTTAATTTTGGCTTTTATAGCATTTTGGAAAATAACTCTTCATTTGTTTGTCTGATCATAAAATGACAGGTCAATATTGTTTTCTCTCATCCTCCACACTGAATTGAATATGGACAACCTATAAAAGAAAGTAACATAGTATACCAACATTAGTTAAACAGTTAAAGTAAATCCAATCCATTTTAAGTGCCAAAAAGGGATATTATCATGCAGTGTTTCCCTACAGCGCTTCATAGACAAGGTTGCATTGCATAAATATAATATCTGTGCATTTCTTTTTAGATAAAATAATATTTTAGATTTATATCTACGAACCATACCTTAAATTAGACCCAGAGGCAGCCCTGCCGTGTTTTCAAACATAATAGCTCAAGACTTGCTTGTAGTCCTGAACACTGATCAAAAAAATGCAACTTGGATGTCTCAGTGAATGGGTCTTCCTACTTTAATTGGAATGCAAATAGAGCATGACCCCCATCCTCCTCACCCAAAATCTACTATGATCACAACGCTAACGGGCAGTTTACCTGCAGGAAAGACTGATCATTGCAAACATTGCAAGTTATAAGTTACAGCACCACACTGCCCATCATAACAGAAAATAAAATAAATAGATAAATAAACTCAGACACCGTTGTGCCACTTCACAGTTGGCTACATAACACACAAGTTCTGACTTTGCAGGTCCTTCTCACAGTCTTGTTTGTCAAGACGAAAACAGTATCTGTATCACATTTTTACATCCTTGCATAAATCTTAATTAGTGACACACATCATCTGGATTGATCACCTGTGATGTCTTCACACTTACAATCTATGAGGTTACACCACAAACACAACATGTCCAAGATATTTATGATGCATGAGTATGCACATCTGACAGCATGGAGTTATTAAATAGCTAATACTGCATGAGACACTCAGGCAGTGACAGTGTCTAAAAGCTACTTAGAGTTTGACAGCTTATTTGAGAATTAACTGATCAGTTTTGATATGTGAGCAAGCAGTTTATGCACATTTTGATGGAACAGTATTAAATGTTTTGTACATAAGTATAAAAAAAATCTTTCATTTTGCGTTTTATTTACTTGGTAATTCAAATTTGCTTTGAGTGACAAACGCATTATTCAGTGGTTTGAGGTAAACGTTGAAAAAAAGAAGCTTTTCTCATTTCAAATTTGCCAAAGAAAATCACAAAAAATAATCTAATCACTCATAATCTTGATTTTTTTTTTTAATTAATCATGTAAAAGTTCCCGGCAAAGAGAGCGTTGTCATTATTTCCGAGCAGATGACCTCAGAACTCAGAGCTCAGACGTCTAGCATACATGTGCTCTTCACAGTTTGGCCACTTGGGGGCACAAACGAACAACTAACCAGTGATGGACCTGCCACAGAGGTATCACCTCACTGCTGATGTCATTAGCTCCAGGTGCTGCATACTAACACAGAATTTCCATTAAATTCACAATGCACACTTTAAAAAAAAGCTTTAACAGTGTGCACATATCCCCTCTCTGTTTACACAAGCATAAAGCTTCTCATGAAGATCTCATTTAGTGTCTCTTTGTGGAAGTTTGCACTTGAGGACAGAGTAAGTCAGCCCGTTGTCCTTGGCAAGCAGCCCTGATAGATTGCCTTATTAGGTGTAATTATGCAGATTGCACTGCTGATAATTATAAAAGTGTAAACACATTCAGCAGGTACATTCCTTTTCACCATTGCAAATGAGTGCCGCGCCGCGGTTCCATGCTGCTGACTTTTTAGCGCCAGGTGGCTGCACCAAGTTATTGAGATTCTACAAGGTGAGAACAACACAGTTGCCTAATGTGTGCAGCAGCTGCTTTGTACTTCAATCGCTTCCTCCCGCTCTATAGGAACAACATGAAGGAAGAGAAGAGGAATAAGAAGTATCCTCATCTGTCCTCTTCACGCCAGATGGCAGATTATATTCTTCTTATGTTCATTTTCAAACAATTAAGTTCCTGCTCTGTTCTTTTTTTCCTTGTATTTATATTCAGACTACAGCAGCCATTCTGTATATTAAGCCCTGGATTCTAATGTATATGTACTCAGTAAATGGATCAAATAAATTGTGCATCATTAGTGTTCATTTAATTGGGTCTTTCGTTGCTTGAGGCTTCTTTCATTGTCGAGTGAAAAAGAAAAAAAAAAATGAAAAAGGACACATTATCCTCTGTGTCACGCCGGCTAAGTTGGCTTTCTTTGACCATGAAATGCCTGTGTAGTCCCTGTAAACCGTAAAGATCGGCTCAGCAGTGCTTACATTTTTCTCTCTGCCTGCAGCTTAGAACACTGCAATTGGAAAAAAAGGGAAGAGGGTAGGATGCTGAATGGCCGGCGTGCACACACACACAGAAGCCGACACTCTGCAGCTGAGCTTTGTGCTCCCCAGTCCTGAACTCTGAACACTGAGCACACTTCCCAGCTGAACCAAATTGTGTTTATCAGCAGGGCTTTTATGTCCACATGTCCTCTGCATTCCCGCACAGCCCCCCGCGCCGCTCTCCGAGTCTGCGATCAGCATTCCCCCTCTCTTTTGAGAAATGCTCTTTTATTAGCAGGCGAGGCAGCAGACTTGCCCGGATTCAGCACCCCTCTCCGTGGACAGAGCTCCAACCGCCGGCTCGGGCTGGGTAGCTTGTGTGCGTGCTTTGTTTAGGAATGTGTGTTGGAGTGCGCATGTGTTCATGTGTTTGTGAGAGAGGGAGAGAGGGGAGAGTTCCCAATGTGTGCTGCGGCATCATCAGTCTTGTAAAATCTTTGTAAGGATAGACTGCAGGGTCCGGTTCAGAGCCTACAGAAAACAGTTTGAGAGGCAGTGGAAAGGTTAGGACAAAGCCAGACTGCTGAAGTCCCAGACTTAACTTTTACTACACAACTTCCCAGAATTCAAAGACTCAGAGGAAAGAAGAAAGAGGGATAACATTTTATATCAACAAGGCAAGAGTAAAGCATCAGGAAATACCTTAGTCATAATCTTTCTGCTTTTAGTTATTCATAATCAACACCTGCTAAACATAAAGTGAGGCTAAATTTCTGCTTTGTGGGCAAATCTCACAGGGTTATGCACCTAATGGTCAGTAAATATTTGTATATGAACAGTCATGCATTAAGAAATGCTTTCTTTACAACTTTATTTCCCAATAAACAATCCACTCTGTAAAGTATTTAACCAAATAAATGTACTTTAGCTTTTAGTAAAACAACACCAAGCATAAAAACACCCTTTACTGGTCATTTTTCTTTATCCACCTAGTTGGTAATAAGGTTTGTTTTTGACCCCGTTTATAAGGCTTTAATAAAACACATTTTTAAATGCTTTTTGTACTTATTAGGGTTTATCCATCATGTGTTTCATAATTTTATTTGCTGCTTTAGAAATGATGGATTAATACTAATAAATACAAAAAGGATTTACTAAAAAACAGCTATTTAGTTGCAGCAGAGCCAGACAGTCTGGACAGGGGGCAAACTAGGTCACCGACTTCCTCAGAGCAGGCCCGAAGTGCAAAGTGCTGAAATGCACATGCACACGTTAGGAAAGAAATTCTGACTTTGTCCTTTTGATCTTAACTTGACATCTATCCATTGTCCAGGGCAGAAACATTTTGAAGATTACTATATCCGCCTTGTATTTTTTAAACTTGGAAACATGAACCCAGGCTGGATTCAGGGCCAACTGCCAGTGGGTAAGAGGAAGGGCACATCCTGGACCGGTCGCCAGTCAATAACAGGGTTTACATGTTAAAAAATGATCCGAGGATTATTTCAGGCTTGTTTTCTTGAAATTTATTTAACCTTTATTTAACCAGGTAAAAAAACAAACAAACATTGAGATCATGATCTCTTTCACAAGGGTGACCTGGCCAAGAGGTTTTGATCCATATGAGTTAACAGAAGAATCTATAGAAAATGAACGCATACACATGGAGAATGTGCAGACTCTACAGAAAGATTCAGACCAGGAACCTTTGTGCTGTGAGCCAATTGTGCTCCGTCTGTGCTGTCCGCATTTATTTCTACTTTTCATTGCTATTCAAGGACAAAAAATAGAACTGCTAGACTTAAATGCAAAGAGAGCTACCACCACTGATGTAGCAATTAAAGTAGCTTTTCTAACTGGGTCCTGCCTCTAATAGGAAAGAAATCATTAGCAAGACCTTTCTGATTGCCACTGGATTGACAGATCAGATTTTAAGCATAAACCTTGTCAACCTATGGCTATTCCCACGTTAAAGAGCTGTTAGTGGTACATCTGATCATTTTGTTTCATTTTTTTCATTGTCTATATGAATGATTTCCATAGACGTTTACCCTTAAACTACACCTAACTTTAACGCAGTCAATTTCATTCCAATTCATTTAATTCAATTTAAATTAGTTTATACACAAAATCTCTATATTACAAGTACAGTGTACTTACGATTTCTGCAATAAACAAGTAATTCCTGAAATAAGACTCCTTGAGCGATCTGGAGCTCTTAGTAAGGGGCCCAGAAACAACCACAGATTGAAAGTTCACAAAAATAAAACTGAAAAAATAAACTTAGCTACCCTTGAAGTGACAATACAAGAGAAAACAAGAAAGAGAATCACTATATATCGCATGTTTTTTTCCTTTCACTTTTGTTTTACCAATTCATCTTTAAAGCATTACTGACTGTGATTATATATCTTAGAACGTGTCATTCTTCTTCGATATTTTCTAATTCTGTACACATGCATTATTAAAATATTTGTAACTTCTATAAGATGTATTTACAGTGCTTTGAAACTGATCAGTTAAGTGTGTACAAATGCACAAACGAAGCTTGTTTGGTAGTACTTTTGAATGTCGTGAATATGTTGAAAATATATTTACTGTTGTTTTACTGGTGCTCTATGGGTTGTAGATTTTTTTAAAATTGCTGTGATAGAGTTTGGTGTCTTTTTGCTGAAAGGTCAGGGGTTTCGATCAGTCACATGTGGACTTGTCCTTGAGCAAGATACTTAACCCATGCACCACAATGTGCTCAACTGCTCCACCAGCGGTTGGTTTAAATATAATCTGTATGTGAATGGGGTCATTTAACTCTGATGGACACCTCCAACTTCAGTGTGTGAAAGTGGTGTGAAGGGGTGCTTTAACTACAAAAGTGGTTTATAGAGCTCATTGAGCATTTTTTTTCCATTCAGCAAAAGAAGGAATAAAAAATATGAAGAAAAGGAGATTTTAAAAAAGTCTAAAAACAGAGGAGAATCTGCCCTATCCTGCTCCCTCCTCTGCTTCCTCCCTCTCTTTTCCCTGCTCATAAATGTCCACACAGGCGAGTGGATTGAAAGAGACGGCACAGACAGAGTAGGGAGAGGGTTGTGAAAGGAATCAGGGCTGGGGGACATAGCTTCAATTCCTGCTTTTCTGCCTAAATAGGCTCTTCCTCTGTAATGCACTCAGGCTCCAGTGATTCGCTCGGTGAACGCTGCCCATTTGCATAGCCACTCTCCCTCCTGCTTCCTGGCTGGCTGCTGAGCCCCCCCCCCTCCTCCTCCCTTCCCTTCCCCTCCCTCCCTCCATCCATCCCTCTGTCCTCCTCCTCCTTCTCCATCTCCTCCTCTCTCCTCCTCTCCCCTCTCTTCCTCTTGCGCACATCTTCTGGAGCACCACTGCTGATGCTGCCTGCCCGTGTGTGTTTGTTGTGTGTACCAGCTCGGGGGGCTGCTCTCTCTCTCCCTCTCTCCCAGGTGCTTCGGCTGCCGCTGCTCTCGCTCGGTCTCATTCAGCGCAGACGTCTCTGGACGGGGAACGGGGTTCGCTTCTAACTGGCACAACTTACAGGTGCAATCACGCCTTCTCCTGCGCGCTGTCTACCGCAGCTGTCCGACACATGCAAATGAGACTAGGATTAAACTATGGTCCCATTTCTTTTGGACATCCTTTGAGACCACTTGGAGGTGCACACGGAGGGAAACTCAGAATGTCTGTCTTGGTTTGCTGAAGATATCCACTTTATGAGGGTGTTATCAGCCTCTTGAGTTCTTTTCTCCTGGTTATTTCATTTTTGGAGTATTCATGGCTTTTTTGGGAGGATGTTTTCTAATTTTGTGAGAGCTTAAGAGAGAAGAATAAGGGAACTAAGGGAGTTGGATCAAGCTGGGATTTCTCCATTGCCCTAATTTCTTGAGTGAATGCTCTTGATTATTCCTGTATGATGGTTTGTGAGACTTCTTCGCATCCCTGGGTGCTGCTACGGATTTCCTAACTCAATAAAAGAGGCTTTTTCCGGTCTTCTACCAACATTTTGTGGTGTCCTTTCCAGCTTTTTTAACCCCCTCTTTCCTCCTTTGTGGATTTTGTGAGTCTCTGCGGTGCATAGCGAGATTTGTCAAGGTGAGAAGAATGGGGCTTTAAGGGCTCACCAAAGTTCCCACCTCAATCAGAAAGCCTCACCCCGGCCACTCAGGGAAGATGTTTTTTTTCGGAGGCTGGAGGACACAGTTTGCTCCCCCGAGGCCTGAAGCGGAGACCCCGTGCCGGAATTTGGCGTCACTTGCCCACCTGGCCTTGTGGATCATGACGCTGGCTCTGGGCTTGGTGGCGGGGTCAGACCAGGGTGCCATGGAGAGCCTGCACCACATTCACCTCTCCCATGGAAACAAGCGTCACCATATTGTGCCTATTGCTATCCACAGATCACCTGCATCCCTAAGAGCGGGGCACAGTAAGTCTTTCATTCCCACTGTCGCTGCTTTCTTCGCAGAGTAACTTCTTGAGCACCTCTTTTGGTGATGTCATCGTTGCTGCTAACTTTGAGGAACCTTCATTCACTCTTTGACGTAGGGTTGGGCAATGCATCCAGTTGTTAGGATATAGCCTTAGATTTTAAATTGAGATATGAGTTTAGACAGTATTATTAACACAAACATGGGTAATTTTGATCTAAAATGTTGATGTCTAAACCTCATTGAGAAAGAGACTCATTTTAAGAGCCCTTAATAGTATTTACTCAATGACCACAGGTTATCTAATTGAAAGGTTTGGTTTAACTGTAGACATAGCATTTATTTAATTTTAGCTTATCTTATTTGAGAAGCACTTGTATAATTAGTAAATCAAATGCTATGTTGATGTAATAGCAACAGAAATGGCAGACCTGAGCCCCTAATATGTGGTTATTTCTTGTTTTCAACCATCAGTAATTGTCTCCTGCTCATTGTCTAAATTGCACAAATATGTTGACAGCATTTGGAAAAGTGGGAGGACACCCTAAGTATAACTGTCTTTTCCTATTATCCTACTCTGAGTCACAGGGAGGCTGGAGCCTTGCCTAGCTGACATTATGCCAGAGGCAGGGTTAACCCTGGACTCAAGGCTGACATATAAAGGCAGGAAACACCTGGTCAAGGGAAAGCATTCAAGCAACTCATTCACTTCCAGGCACCACTACACCACTACCTGCTGCACCATTGTGCCACCTCTTGTTGTCAACACATTGGTGCAATTTAGACAGTGCCCTTTGTAGCCTAATGCCCCGCCCACTGTGTTTGTACCCTAAATATGTTGGCATTACTTAAGAAGAGTGAGTGGAACTTTCAAAGAAGAAGAGAAACCTTTAGAAAATCCCTTCTTTGCGGTTGTTTTCAACATATTTGTGCTGTTAAAACGTCACAAATAGGTAGGGAAACATTTGCAAATATAGGTGAAGCTGGTGAGCCATGAGGACTCGCTCTCTGGCTTGATTTAACAGTTTTAAATGCTCAAATAGTAATTTACCAGATTGGGAAACTGGGTGGAATTTGAAAGATGCAATGGAAGCCTTTCATTTTAACCATTTTTCCAAATTCTGGCAACATAGAGGCCATCATTCTCTCCAGCCTAATCTTTAATAAACTGTCTAACTTGGTTAAATATACTGTCAGCACCAGTAGAAATGGACGGTCATGCTCTTTCCAGTTGAATCTCAGTCTAAACTGCAAATATAGTTTGGCAGCATTTACCACCAGGATAACCATGAAGAACTTCTCACTTTTCTCCACTATTCCAAATGTTGTAAACATAATTGTGCAGCTAAGCTAATACTCTCCCGGGCTAAATTTTCTGCCCCTTCTCTATATTACACACTAACATAGGAAACTTTTGAAAAGGCAAGTGGAATTGTTGAGATACATTGCAGTTTTTGATGGCAGTATATTTGTGCAATTTCCACCATGGGCTTTCTGGTTTATTTTCCCACCCACTGATGGAACTGTACAAGTAGTTTGGTGAAATGTTTCCACTGTTTTGTACATTTTAGTCAGTGTTGGAAACTTCTGCAATTTCTGATATCATAAATGTTGTGTTATATCGACCACAAGGTGGTGCAATACCTAGTCGATGGCTTTCTTTAATTCACAAATTTGCTGGACACATCTGGGAAAGTGGGTGGATGGTTCTTGGGTTTTTCTGCTCAAGTTTAAACCACATTTCCTGATTTTGGCATCAATTAGCACAGTAGACCTGGGAGACTTGTTCTGCAATATTACAAGAAAAAAGACAAATAAATCAGCCAAATGAACACAAGAAATATTGATTGATTTTAACAGAAATTAAAGCAAAGTTTAAAATTCTGCAATTCTACCTCTCATTTATCAAAAACAATTCAGATATTCATCATCTATTTGCAATCAGCGAAAAAAGATCAACAACTTCCAACCCTACATCAGTGTTTACTTCTGCAGATTTAAGCCTTAAACTTATTCATTTCATTCTTTGTTTGAACTATTCCCTGCCCCAAGACGCATACACAGCCCTGAGACAACTGCAACTCTAGTTAAGATCCAGCTGTGGATTTTTTTTCTCCATCTCAGCAAAGTGCCCTCTGTCTCCATGCCTGAGATTAGCCATATCCCTATCTCCAGATGCTCCGCTGTGTCCAGATTAGACAGGATTAGAACGCTGTGGCGCTCCATGTTGCCCCTGGGTGTTTGGAAGAGACAAAGATGTGTTTCCCTCCAGCACCGCGGGGCGTCGAGCCGCTCCTGGCCCCAGCCCAGCGTGGAGTGTAGATGAGGCCTCTTTACCCCGAGTTGCGAGAAGGTTCGTGACACAGGCAAGATGAGGAGAGAGGAAGAATCTCATCTCTGAGGACTTATATAACCCCATCCCGAGCATTCATGGTAGACTGCAGTACGCTCGCCTCAATCCAGTGTGTGAGAATGATTTTGGAAATACTGCAGATTGTTTCTCCCCCCACTTCTCTTGCAGTGCTTGTATCCCACTTGATTTTCCCTTTGTGTGGATTTCACCTGAACTTCTGAGTGATGCTGATGTTTGACAATGAGGAAGGGACACTCAGAAGCCCAAAATACTCTGTTTTAGTCATCATGCTGCCCATGCTTTTTGGAATGACGTAATCAGAACTGGTGTAACACTGACGTAATGCTACGCTGCTATCTACGTAGGGCTGGACAATAGATCCACAGAAGACACATCAGTATCATTTTAATGCAGAAGTTATTAATATAAAGTTTATTTTCATGTTGAGTTAGTCAAGTGTAATATGAAGAGATAAGACTGTCTAAGGTCAGAACGATTGACAGTCATATGTCAACATTGGTCTCAAGAAAGTATATTTGATATTTAAGTCCTAAGAGGGAGATTATAAGTTAATTCTATTTTATTTAAACATCTGTTTTATTTAAATATTTTCAATACTTCAGCAACAAATAAAGAGGTCTTAGCTCCCAGTATTTACAGTCAAACTGCAGGTTTTTTCTATCAAACTGCATTGAACAAATAGGTTGGTAATATCTGGATTAGTGGGTTGAACTGAGATAAATACATGGTAGCTTTACCCATCTTGCTCGATGTTTCTCACATAATTATGCAATATAGATGGTGCTTTCCGAATGTCTGCAATTTTGTGCATTTTCTGTTTTCCAATAATTTAGAAACACAGTTGTGCAATTCAGACAGTGTTCTCTGTATTTGCCAACTTATTTATGCAACTAATAAAGTACAGGACTGTTGCCAATTTTCATGTCCTGAGTTTGTATCAGCATCGGATGGTGTTTTTCAGATGTATGTTTGCTTTGGCAATTCCAAATTTGCAAAAGTGTTATGTGGAGTGTTTCACAAGGATGTTCAATATATTGCAAGAATAATTGAGCAATTTAGAACATAGCTGCATTTGAATATATCGGTCATAAATTTGGAAAGTCTACACAGACTTGGTCCTTTCAAAATGTTGCCATCTGATTTGTGCAGTTTAGCCATTGGTTTGAAATGTTTCCCTTAAATCTGGGCAGTATAGACATATTTTCTGAACGTTGTTCAGATCAATGTGCACTAATGATTCTGTTTTTGTGTTGTTATTCGGTGTTTCCAACATGTTGCCAATGAATGTGGCAACAATTAAGAGGATGTTTTCCGTATGTTGCCAACATACTTGGCAATATGACACTATCTCTCTTAATAAGCAGACATAAATACATTTAGAGTGTGTTTTCTAATGTTCTCAATGTTGTGCATATGTTGCCTGAGTGTTTGCATATATTTTCAAACTTTGATAGTTCCAACAAAATGGAGCAACTCAAATTCCTCCATTTTTGCTATTAAAGCCTGTCAACAAATTTTTACTATTTTGAAATTACTTTACACATGTTGCCAGTGGATTTTTTTTTCATTTATTTTTGAAATAGTACCGATCTGTTTACACAATCCAAACGTTTCTTCTAACTGTGATCAGTTTGTTCAGTTTTTGATTGTTCAAAAGGGAAGACGTCCAGGTTTGAATATGATTTGATTTTTTTCTAGGGTGGCATTGAGTTTGTTATTTTGGTTTTGCAAGAAACTCTTGTTATGATGTCACAAAGGAAGATATATATTTTGTATTACTGGTCAGCTATAAAATTTGAGGATTTTTTTTTAGTCCTCATTATCATCCAGCCCTGTCTTTGCTCCACTGAGGTTAAGAACTACTCAAAGTTCCTACAGCCTATCCCTTATATTCTAGATCCTTTAATAATGCAGATTACCAGTGCAGGGCGTAAAGTTTTGAGTTCCACCATGTCAGAACAGTACTGGCATTCTAAAGATGTTTTTATCAGACTGTGGAGCGGCTCAGGAACAGCTCCAGAGCCTGGATCACTGGGCCGATTCAGACCTGTGCGAACACACCAGTCAGACCTCCTCAGCGATGATGAGGGAGACGGGAGGATTGCCGACCTACTGAGACAACAAGAGAGCCAATTAGGCCACTCTGCCGTGACCTGTCTGGGTCGGACAACACTCAGCACGCCCCCCTCCCAACTCTCCCAGAGGACCCCAGGGGCATATGGTGCTCTCAAGCACATTCCACGAGTTAATATCACTGTTATCGTTGCTGCTCCTCTATGGTGCTATTATTATGAGAAGGCGCTGGAGGGGGCCTATGGAAAACGCTCTCGTGTAACATGATTACATTTTTGGTTGATCAGCGCACGGAGGGTGCATGGAAGCGAAATGGGAGACACGCTGTTCTACACAGCACCTGGCTCTAGGACAAAGCGTGCTGTTTAAAGCCCCAGTGCTGTTGTCTTAGCTGTGCAGCAATTGGCTTAATTTTCATGGGGCTTGTTTCTTACACTTTCACTGCAGCAGCTACACATAAACGGCTCCTTTCTACACTTTAATTTGCGAGTGTAGGGGCTGTAGTCCCTATGGTTTAATTCTACAAAGATTAAAAGCATCTTTCTTCCTCTATATTTAAACTTATTAGCAGTAAACTTGAGCTTGTATTGCACTTTTTAGCCATCTGAAAACTCAAATTGCTTTTCACACTGCAGGTGGCACTTGCCCTCTCGTGTCACACTTACTCACTGGTGGCAGAGGTTGCTCTGTTAAGTGTTCATTGGTGTTAACTAATCCCATTTGTACACATTTACATGCCACTGTCACAGCTGTAGGAGCAATCTGGAGTTAAATGTCTCGCTCAAGGAAACGTCACCACTTTGCTACCAAAGGCTACCATTGACCTCAAGGCTGAGCTTAGGGCTGTCATTTGACAGTGGTTTTCAGTACTTTGTAAGTTCTGCTGAGCCAATGAACAGAAAAAAATAAACAGAAAACAGTTGACATTGATTTATCAATAAAAGATTATGGCTGTAGTTAGTAACTACACAAAGTTTATATCGTAAATTACATTTAAAAGTAAAGGCTGCACGATATTATTGCTGCAATAACTGTAATGGCAGATGGGGGTTTAAAGGTTATTTGCCAAATTTATATGGAATATAACTTTATATACATTTACATGTGATTTAAGTAATGCATTAACATTAGAACAGTAACAGTAAACGCATTTATAGTGCTCAACCAATAAAAAAAAACATCATAAAAATGAGAAAACATAAATATTTTCCTAATCTTTCATTAAACGTGTTTCAATCTGAAAATGTTTTTTGACATTGTCAACAGGACTGTGGAATTTCAAACTGAATTCCCCTTTTATAACAAAATTTGATCACTCACTGGGCTTCTCTGTAAGCCAAGAGTTAAACAAGCATAACATTTAACAGCTAAGAGTCCTTTCTCTGCTTAGGAGTGCAAGTAACTCAAATTTAATGTTTTGATCCAGAAACGATACTGGGCTTTACTTTTTTCTGTTCTTCTGTGTAATACAGAAAAAAATAACTGTAATTATTACTTTTTTTTGTATTAAAATTTCATTTCATTTACGTCTGGTGTGCTCACCATTACAGAAACATAAAATAATGTTGATTACCAATGCTGTTAATTCAGGACAGCTGTGACAAAGTCCTTACATTAGACACATTTGTCAAGTACTGTGTGTGCTCTAACTGTCCTGGTATGTAAGATTCTTTCATTATTCTATACTGTAGTTAATTACCTAAAAGTTGGATGTCTATATTTTCTAGCAATGTGTAGGGGTTTAAGAAAACATACATACATGAGTATTTTGCGATATTATGCTTTCCAACTTATTATCAATATATTGGTGCTATATTTGATTGAGTATGATTTGCAACAGTATGATATTTTAGATTAGCATTTGTTTTATCCTGAATATGTTTTTAACAGTAACAGTAAAGTCATGCTTTATTTCCAGTTTTGAGAGCTTCAAACACAGATTTACTTATCTGTTGACACACATCAGCCCTTTTTTGGGAGCTTATACATGCAAAAATATTCCATACCTAATGATAATATATATAGCTTAAACATCTGTAGTAAATACTGGAAGAAATTTTCATCAGTATAAAGCTTTAGAAGGAATAATTGTCCAATATCAATATCAAAATGATAATACAGTTTATCCCCAATGAAGAACAAATCCACTTCTTAAACCATGGCTTATGATCAGGCTGATTTTCTGTAAACTAAATAATCAGTGTAATACTTTATGTTTGGATTTACTAAATACACTTGCTATCAAACTCCTCACACTCACCTCAGTGCTGTGATTATTTTGATGAAGTTGAAGTGTCCTGTTAACCTGGTGCAAACAACATTGTTGTGCAGCTTGAACCGTTCAGCCGACTAATGGCGTGCATCTCTTGTTGAGAGATGGCCTTCTCTGCCACTGATCCACAGCTGCCTCACCACTTTTACGATGATGGTTTTTGATTTTTACGAGTTCACAACAGACAATAGCATCCTTACTGCCACTCTGCCCCCACCCATTTCCTCCCTCCCTCTCTCTCCCAGCTTTTTGGTGTCATGGCAGAAGCTAAAATCTAATCCTATTTGTGATACTACTGCAACCGCACCTGCCTTTCACCACTGTTGTCACAGAGCATTTAACATTGTCTCAAGTGATTAGACCAAACAAACCTAATAGAGTGCTGACACTTAGCTCTATATGCAAATTGCCTCCACCTCAATGTCGTAAAATTGCACTTTTTCACTTGGTATGGAGCTATATATAGTCCCTGTACCTGCCTTAATAGAGGGCTATAAATCCACTCTCCATGACAGGAGCAAAGAAGTCCTGTGAGTGATCTAATAGGAAAACACACATCACTTTACTCCACTGGTCTGTAGGTTTAGCCCAGATATAAATTCATATATAGAGCGCGTGTGCTGTAACAGAACACCCGTTTTCCTTTGTATTGACTCTGTCATTGATTTATGTGGAAAGAAGAAGAAAATTACCATGGTCAGGATGTATGAAATTGAGTTGGAGTGTGATGTATTGTTTGTTTAGGGCTAGCAGTAATGAGGTTCAGACAGTATCAACTCTGAGATGCAGACCTTCCATTCATCACAAACAGACTCCCAGAGGTGATGGTCTTCTTTCCAAGATGTGGATACAAGGGATACTTGATATTCTGGCTAACTAGGTTATCATATTTTCCTCTGTAGATGCTCTTCTTTTTCACTGTGACTGCACATCAACTGGAATAGGGTTATGTAATTACAAGAGTTTTCTTCTCTTTTGATACCAGTGAAAATAGTTTTTGTGCATTATTGCACCTCTTTTAGATGGAGAGGGAGATATAAATCAGCATAAATGTGACCTTAGTAGTAGGGGTGTGCGATATGACATTATAAAATCGTTAAGGATTATAACAATGTGATATCGTCTTAAAGCAGAAAGATCGTCAGATCGTCTGTGTGGGCGCAGAGACTTTGACGCGCACCCGACTAGCCAATCATAACACATTACGCGCAGTGCATGGTAGTATCTCCTGTTTGGTTATGTAGCGTGAAGCCATGGCAGAAAGAAAAAAGGAGATAAAAGCTTGAAGATGTCTAAACAAAAATTTGTTCTAAAGCAGCTGTATTATTCACTCAGATTATAGACATTGCAGTTAGATAACATTTGTTTTGAATTGTTGCACTTTAAGAGATAATGTTGATATTGTTGGTCATTACCTTTTATGTTTACATTTATTGCACATTTTTATAAAAACTGCACTATTTAAATTAAAACCTGTTCAGAAAGTTTCTTTGGCTTTAATTGTCCTTTTTTTTCTTTTAGGGTTTTACATGTTTTATATGTTAAACATAGGGAAAAAATGGTCAAACATGCAAATTAGTCTAGAAAAATGAAAGTAAAAAAGAATCGTGATAAAATCGTAATCGTGATTTTATTTTTAAAAAATCGTGATATGATTTTTTTGCCATATCGTCCACCCCTACTTAGTAGCCACTTTCATGCAGTCTCAATCTAAAGGAATGTGTAATTGTGTATGTTTGTAATTTACAGTGATGTCCAGTTTGATCAATAACCAGTGTGCGTTGAAAACATGTGATGCTCCATCAAAATGAATGCCTTCTAACTCCAATCACCAACACCAATCATCTGTTGTCAATACTGAGACTGAGGCTAAAAAAAAAGCATCCGCTGTGCACCAGGGTGTGATCATTTAGGTTAATCTGATTGTCAGCCATAAACAATAAATGGACTTGAGGATGTGTAGTCCTCTATCTACTCACGAGGGCTTGTACATTGCAGGTTACACTTTCCCATTCACACTAACTAATCCCAGCTGTACACAATGGTTGATGAAGTTCCCATGAAACAGTGGGAGTAATTCAGGGTTAAGCCTGTGACTGCAGGAGCAGGGATCAAACCTGCGACCATAGATGCCTTGATTGACCCGTGCCCAGGTTTCAAAATGTGCGATGAGCCCATCAGTCAATGCTCCCTGTCACCAGTCATCAAAACAAATCATCTGTGGCCAATACTTTGCTTTCTGGGACTGAGAGAAGCTCTAAGTGCGGTGTAGTGAAATCTTTAAAGCTGTTTCAATAGGAAATAAGAATTAAGCACGTCATCACTGTGAACCAGACAAACCCAAATGCAGGACCTTTTGTTGTGGTGTAAAACTCATTAGTATTACACTTTAGCGTTTTCTCCAAGGTCCAGTTAATGCTTTTATTTGGTTCTTACTGATCCTGGGGACAAGCATTAACCAGTCAACAACTGAGGAATAATCAAACATTTGTGCTTTCAATCAGAACTGTGCTTCTGTTGGTTAGGTTGTTTCATTTTTCTGGATTAGAGCAGACAGGGTGGCTAAAAAAAGTGCTCTAGGCATCACCTGCATGATATCAGATTCATAGCCTAGTGATGTTTTTTTCTTTTCTTCTCCAGAAAATCTTTTCACTAATATTTTAAATTATCTTCATTAATGAGGATGTTTGCCTGCATTTTTCAATTCTTTGTTTTTTTTCTTTTTATAATTGTTTTCTAGGAATGTTGGTCATGACACAAGAAAGAAGTGGTTAGGTTTTGAGCCATATCTGGATGCAGTGCAGGATTTTATTTTATTTTTATTTTTTAAGAGTTTTAACATTGTAAGATAGGGCATCGTTCCAGATATTTGACAATAACTCACCCTACAATTTTAGAGGTGTCTTGGCAGAGTTTTGTGCTCAGTTTGTGTATGATATAAATATATTTTTCCAGTATCTGATATGCTTACACTTCCGAACTCATTATTACTGATACCGATTTAGATATGGGTATTTTTTTGTCAAGAGCACAAAGCTTTTTACTTAAATAAACCTTTTCCTATTATGTTAACTATTTGTGCCAAACAAATATGCATAACAATATTTTTTTCTCTGAAATGACACTTGTTTATTGAAAAATGTGGACAACCAATGAAGCATTGGTAAATCATGAAGGTGCATTTGTGTCTTCTGCCATTAATACAGCTAAAATATGGGATACATGACCAGTTTGTGTGCAAAATATTAATAAATATGTCTATTTGCCAATAACTGTAATCTGCTATTAGGCAGTTATATGGTGATACTGATATTGCTCTGATAATGTCATGCATCAAGGTTATTTTGGACCCCTTGAACCTCCCTTCTTTATAAATCACATCCACATGATAAGTAGAGACCGAGTTCTAACCTCCAGAGCCATGATGGTTGTATGATTTGTGTTTAGCGTGTCTGAGGAAACCCCCACGCAACACCTGCTCCCGTCAACTATACCACACAAATAGCTTCTGCATTTCAGAAGTCTGCGGTTTGATCAAAGTCAGCGAAGCAATCTAAGTGATTACAATCAATTTTAAAGCTCTCCACCTTCAGAGCTAATGGTTGAATGGATTAGAGGCAGCGCGCGTGTGTGTGCCGGGGCTGCTGCAGAGAACAGCAGAGCGAGGGCAGGGAGGAGGTTAGAGAGAAGGGCAGAGGGGACAAATAAAGGAAGAGTAAAGAAGATCTAAGATGGAGAGAGTGGAGAAGAAATGAAGAAAAAGAGGGGAAAAAGAAGTAGGGAGAAAGAGAATGCTGGGAGATTTAGCCTCGCCGCCGGTGTGTTGCGGGCTTGTATAATATAATTACTCCCATGTCTCTGAGCTGATGTCATTCTGCGATAGTGAGGGGATGACAGTATCTGTGCTTGTGTGAGGCGGCGGAGATGATAGCTGGCCCGATAAGGATCTGAGTACATGTTCCTCTGCTCTAGAGGGAGCACAAGCAGTTATTGACCCACGAACGAGAGCAGGAGCGAGAGTGAAGACTGCAGTCGTTTCATTCTCCTCTTCCTCTGAAGTGTGAGAGCACAAACACTTTTTTTTTTTATCTGTGGGATTTTCATTTTTAACCTACTTACATCTAAGATACTCACTCCTTTGCTTAGATCTGCTTTCTAATCCGCGCTAGGGTTGGGAAATATCCAGAGTTTTGTTTCATATGTAAATTCATTTACAGCATATGCAACCACAAACAGGAATAGACAAAGGTATGAAAGTGATTTGATTTTAATCTGATGAAAAAGGAAAGAAGTTCATAGCAGGCTTAATGTGCAGTGTAAAATGTGTTAACTATAGGAACTACGCACAGAAATATGCATACTGATCAGAAGAAAACCTCATTAAAATATCAAGTCTGAATATTAAGTCATGGCAGAATCACCTTGTTGATACCTCAGGTCATTAGCATTACAGTTTGAGTTCAGCTTGATTCATTTTTATGGAGAAAACACATTTTTTTAATTTAGATTATTGTGTATTATTATTTATTCATTGTATGTTCGTAAATTTAACACATAGACATATAAAATAAAGCCTAATGTGATAGTTTCAACAAAAATTAACTAGTTTATAATCTGGCAGCATTGTGGTGCAGCAGATTGTGTGTGTACTTCACAGCGAGGAGTTTGCTGGTTTGAACCCCGTGTAGGTTAGATTCTTTCTGTGTGGGGTCTGCATTTTTTCCCCGTGCATGCCCAGGTTCTCTCCGGACACTCTGGCCACAGATGAACAAAACCTGCTCCATAGGTTATCTGGTGACTCTGAATTGGCCTTAGGTGTGGGTGGGTGTGTGTGGTTGTATGTCTTGGCGGCCCTGTGATTGGTTGGTAATCAGTCCTGGATGATCCCAGCCTCTTTCTCACTGTCAGCTGGTATAGGCTTCAGCCTACTGAGAGGTATAAGAGGATAGATAATGCATGGACAGATGGATATTATCTACAAAAAAAAGCATAATATTTAAAGGACGCTGCCGGTTTATTAAGGTAATTTCAACTGCAGTGCAAGAATTGTAAGAGTTTATAAAGTAGACAGTATTATAAGTACTTGTAACTTACTTTTACTGTGTTTCACTTACAAATTGGGATCAAACAAAGTTTATTATTTCTTACAGTTTAGTGTCACAGCACTCTTAAAAGCTTCATTTCAGTCCTATCTGAACAGAAAATTCTCTGTGGGAGTTTCCCAAACTCCCAACTACATTTATTTAATATAGTCAGATTTCACCTTTACTTTAAAATGTCCTTAATACAGGAATTTCTGATAAAGTTGACATCTAGCTTTTTTATTTGTTTGTTTCTTATAATTATAGGCTGTCCTAAAGTTGTGTCAGTTTGTTAAAAATAACTTCAAAAGCTTATTTTGCAGCATGGGAAATTTTAAATGAAATAATCATTATTTCTAGGCTATTAATATGATTTAAAATAATAAGGAGGATATTAAGGGAGCTCCTTTGTGATTCTTTTCAACAGAAAAATCCTTCAAAACATTTTTACAGTTTAAATCCCAGTGGTCAGAGTATTTCAGTGCATGTAGCTGCTGATTTACTGAGATTTCCACACTCAGCCATCTCAAGGGTTTACAGAGAATGCTCTGAAAAAGACAAAAATATCTAGTGAGCAGAAGAATGCCCTGTTGATCCGGCAAGAGCTACTGGAGGACTCTGAGATGATAAAAAGGCAAAAGTAACACAAATGGCCACTCATTACCACAAAGGTCTGCAGAAGACCATTTCTGAGTGCTCAACTCATTCAGTCTTGAAGCAGATGGACTACAGCAGCAGAAGACCACACTGAGCGCCACTTATGTCAGCTGAGAAGAGGAAATTGGAGCTACGTTTGGCTAAGGCTTACCAGAATTCAACATTATAAGACTGGACAGAGGTTGCCTGGTTTGATGAGTCTTGATTTTTGCTGCAGAATTCAGCCAGTAAGGTCAGAATATGACATTAACTGCATGAAAGCATGGATCCATCCCACTACCTTTCAATGGAGTATAATTCAGACACCATAGCCTGCATGAGTACAATTTCTGATCCCACATGACCTCTAATGTACCTATTTTCCACAAGGATAATTCACCACATGAACAGAACTAACAGTGTCATCTGTACACCATGACTACCTAAGGGCGTTTTCACACCAACCATATTTAGTGCGCACCAAAGAAGTTTTGGCCCAGGGTTTGGTATGTTAGCATCAATGTGAATGCAACCACCGCACTTTGGTGCGCACCAAATCAGCCGGTCCGAGATCTCCATGAAGGGGTGGTCTCGATCCGCTCCATCTCCCTACATTTGGTAAAGTTTCACTGGTGTGAATCAAAGTGGTCCGAACCGATCTACTTTTGATGCATTACTTCCTGTTTATCCCACGGTTGAATCTTTTGCCGACTCAATTTGTCGATTTTTCTTTATTCTGGTTGAGGATTACAATGATTTACGAGGGTCCAGAAGGTCACTGATGCCGTCTCAAACACGATAAAAAAACACACTTGAAGGAAAATGTAGAAGAGAGCGAAACGTAAACATTTTTGGTTGTCTGGTGTAGGAAATGGTTACCATGGTAGTCTCTTCTTCGCTCTCTGCCATAGCAGGTTTGGTAACCAGTTACATGCATATCGCCCCCTGCTGTTTCAAACTGAGTAAATACACAAGTGGGCCCGGCATGGTTCGATGTTGCCAGTGTAAATGCAAGCCAGCGGGGGAGGGGGAGGAGGGCGAACCCATGGTGAACCACGCCTCAGCATGGTTCGAAACAAGTGGACCTAATGTGAAAACGCCCTAAGTCACCAGATTTCAGTCCAATAGAGCATCTGTGGGATGTTTTGAACATGAAATATGCATCATGCAGGTCCAGTCAAAGATAAATCTGCAGCAAGGCGGTCATGTTAATATGGACCAAAATCTCATGAATAAATCAATCAATGAATCAAATTCTTTTTATATAGCACTTTTTATTGAGAACACAAGAAAATGTAGCATAGTGCTTTACAAACAGATAAAAGGAAGCATGACCCAAACCCATCCACCCCACAATCCATACGCAGTATTGGTAAAATGCATCATAAATAAAAGTCATCTTAAAGGTTTAAAATGACTGGAGGTTGGGATAAAGTCTTAAATGGAAAGCATCAAATTGAAAAGAAATACATTTAAAAGGAAGTAAAAATAAGCAAATAGTAAAATGGTTCCATAATGAAAAAAGCACTGAAAGGTAACAGCAATATGGTCAAACAGGGAATAAAACACTGAAGAAGAACTTGGAGAAAATCAGTAATATAGAAGGATAAATAAATGACTTTATGTAATTCTGAAGTTAAAACAGTATCAAATAAATCCTAAGTTACTGAAACAGATCATGATGAGGACATTAAATTCAGGTAAAAGCCAGGCTAAAGAGGTAAGGATGTTGACTGCACCTTGTTAAATCTATGTCATGAGGAATTAAGGTGGTCCTGAAGGTAAAAGAGGGTCTTATAAAGCTGAGGTGACCCTAATAAAGTGGCCAGTCAGTATTTAGTACCACATAGAGAGTTTGCAGTGACAAGCATGTATAAGCGTTATTTAATTATCACTCAGATCAAATGAAAAAATGTGGTTCTGTTTGTTTTATAACATTTTTTAAACCACTAAACAGGAAAATGATGATGGACTGACTTTTTTAAGTTTGCTGTTGGCTTAAGTATACAACAAATTTAGATTGTAGTCCATGTTGGGAAGCCGTGCACCCTGCCCTTACCCTCCCCAGCTCCATTATGGGTTCCTCAGAGTCCATCCATGCAGACGGAGTGGGCAGTCTTCTGTGCCTGCAGTGGTCTGTGTGTGGTTGCGGTGGTGGCCAGGCTATGCTTGGCATGAAGGGAAATGAGACCTGACTGTGCGTGCGGTGGGGTCAGCTGAGTAATGTGTCTGTGTTTTTTTTTTTTTTTGATTAGAGACTTTGTGCACTTTGTGAATCATCATCAACAGCCTCGTCTTCTGTGCCAGCTTTTTTTCTTTCTTATTCATCCCGTCCATCTGCCTGTTTACACCTCTGGCTCTGGTGTATGAAGGTGCTTTTTTGAAAAGTACGTTAACATTAACAGAGAGTTACATCCATGTGACATAGAAAGGCTTAAAACTCCACACTGCACAGAAATGAGCTATCATACTGTCAATGCATGCAGCACACACATCTATAATGGAGATGTAATAATGCTACAATGACATGTATAGTCCACGCAGAGATGTATAGAAAACATGAATAACATAACATGAAACATTCATGTGTCTCAAGGAGAGGGTTGGTGTAAACAACAGCATACATCAGACGGGAGTGTAACAGTTAAGCCATGCACTGCCCTGACATATGACACTATTAGAGTCGAAATGGCCTGCAGATGGAATAGGGATAGCCATATTATTAGATTATTCCACAAAGAGCTACAATTCAAAAATGTATTCATATCTCAAATTGCATGATTTTGAGTCTTTGATTCTTTTGGCTTCCAGATAACTTACTCTCCTCTATTTTAAAAGACATTGATTTCAAAATGTGCCGAACCTTTTAAAAAGCCACAGATGCCGAGGAGAGTTATGAAGCCATCAAAATTGCCAGCTTTTTGCTCCAACCTGTCTGAAAATGCAGAAATATGTTGGCAACAATCCCGGATACGATACAGTGTGTGCTGTTGAGACAATAGGCAGGAGTCTCAGTATTGTAAAGAGCTGAGTGAGAAGAGGTTCTTAAAAAAGCAGGTAATTATACTGTTTTGTAAGGATAATTTAAGATTTTATGGCTGGAAAGCTTGTGCTCAGTCTGAAAAGGCACAGACCAACAACATCCTTTCAGGAGTAGGAGCTGGAGGCTATGAGTGTGAAAAGGGGAGAAGTATTTGTAAGTCTGTAAAGCAGGGATGGGCGACTTCAACCACAATTCAATCTGCAAAATCCTCCTTATTTAACATATGGTACATGCTTACTTAGTGATACAAACAGGAAACATCACCACTGTCTGGCTAAACTTCTTTTCTCTATATTTAATGATTTTTTTATCTTAGTCAACTTCGATGTTTGTGAGGGGGTTTTATAAAACTAACTTTAACTTTAAAAGTACAAAATATTGGGGTGCTGGTTTGGCGGAGTGGTTAGCACCCCATGTACTTGCTTCTGCCGGTCCAGGTTCAAATCCCACCTGTGACCAGTCTGCAGAGTGTCTTCCCCTGCTCTCTCACCCCCTTTCACAAGCCTATCCACTGTCTCTCTCCTATCAATAAAGGCACAAAATGCCCAAAAAATACATTAAAAAAAAAAAAAAGTACAAAATATTGTAGCCTAACAGCAATGATTTAGCTTTTCTTAAAATCAACTAAATCAGAGTTACAGATTTTAGTTAAAATGCAAATAGTAAGACTTTATTAAATGAGATTTACATGGAATTTAGGCCAACTGAAGCTTCTTTTTTTCTGTGTAATACACATACTTACTGTTTTTCCCATTTATTTTTCCTACCAGGCCTTATTATCTTTAAACAAATGCATTTTGAGTTGCTGAAAGAAACAGGGCACCAACTACACAGCAGATTTCTTTAAAATAATTACACACATTAATAAACTTTATTTTGAAATACCTTGAATTTTTACAGTGTAATGGCTTTTTCTATATTTATGTTCCACATGTTATCAAGTTAATATTCCAAATAAACTTGTGGGCCACAAACTGAGTTAGAGGGAAGGTCAAACTGAGTTAGAGGGAAGGTCAAATATGGCCTACGGGCTGCATTTTGCCTACCTGTGCTGCAATCAATTGTAGCTTGAGACTAAATTAGAGTAGATACAGGTGTAGCAGCAATTTATTAGTACTAGAACAAAACTGTTTAAGTTAAAGTTAAGTTAAAGAGTAGAAATGACATCAGGTTCAGTAGGAGTAATAAGCATTTAAGAATTCAAAGTTAAAAATCCAAAATCCATGTTTTATTATGTCACCATGTACTTTTATTCACATTTGCTGTGGTCAAACATATTATAGAGATACAGTTACAGCAGGAATTGTGCATTGGTTCCTCAAACATACATAACAATGTCACAGGCAGCATTTTTTTTTTATCTGAACTCATCACTGAGTAACATGTTAAATCGAGTAATTCTCCCTGGCAGGGCTCCTGCTCCCTCAGTGTCTGGCTCAGGCGTCTTCTGTGTGTAAGACTGCACAGATAAGTATTATATGTTAACCAACCTACATGGGAGGCACAGAGGAGGGATGCAGCAGTAGAGCGGGTCAAAGTGTTAAGGATGCTAATGAAAAGAGCTTAAAGAGTCTTCCAACATCCCTTTCTGATTGACTCTATAAATGCCTCGATTTCCCAGGGGGAAGACACAAGAAAGGAGAAAGGATAGACTGAAAAAAATGAGGAGAGCAAGAATGCAAATGCCCTTTTTTCTTTTTTTAAATCTAATCTGGATGAGTTCAGTCACCACGGAGAAGCCTCATTCTCTGTCGCAGTAATGAGGGAGCAGCTATAAACACATGCACGCTCACTCATAAATGCACACATGATGAGGGCACACACAAAGAGCAGAAATCATTCTTCGTCCCTCTGATCACTTTAAATCTTCGTCACAGCCGTGAAGTGTGAACGTGCGCAGTTGAGGGGGGAAATGCAGATTCACACATGGGAATCAGCTTCTATGAAGCCAGGAAGAGTTTTAGATGGGTCATAAAGACAAGTGTGTGCTCTCTGAAGGTGTAAAAAAGTAATTGTCCAGATGTACAGTAGTTCTGGCTGTGAGGTGATAACTCCCTCAGTGAAGCTTTAATTGGTTCTGGGAAAGGTCAAAAAGGGAGGACGGAAGATGGACGGGGAAATCTTTCAGCCTTTACAGCTGGAGAACCACATGGGAGGTCAGAGGGGATGGGTTTCTGTGGCCTGTCTGCTCGCAGAAGATGAAAATGTATGATTGCCATTGATCACTCGATCAATAATGAGCTGCTGCTTAAATTTCACACAGCCATTTTAGAGCAGAAAGAAAAAAAGAAGTAGGGCTATTCTTGAGGTCTTCTGTACAGGCGGCGGTTTGATTGACAGTGTTAGAATTCAAGGCTGGGAAATATATCCAGATTTTAAGAAGTATCAGTGTAATTTAGGGTTAGACAAGTATCATAAATAATTCTGTATTTGAAAACTCTTACACATGCTTCTTTATTTGGCACTGGTGAGTGCCTTGATACCAACATGTAATATTTCTGTTGACCAAAAGATGATCTATCTGAAACGGTTTAACTGCATGAGGAGTTTCCATTTCATTCACATTATCTCACAAATTCGAATGAAGTTTGGATGTTGTTAAAGATAAATAACAACAGAATATAATGATATGCAAATCTTTAAGACCATTATTACATTGAATATACTACAAAAAAGATATTTAATGATCAAGCTGATAAACTTCATTGCTGTTACCCAAATATTACCTCATTTTGATTTTCCAAATGCAATTAGAAATGTGGACTCATCAGACCACAGCACACATCTCCACTTTGCATCAGTCCATCTCAGATGAGCTCAGGCATAAAGGAGCTGCTGCCATTTATGGGCATTATTATTAATATATGGCTTCATCTTGCATGGAGGAGTTTTAACCTGCATCTGAAGATGTGACAACAAACTTGTGTTAGCTGACTGTCTTTTCAAAGTGTTAGCCCACAAGGTCATGACCTGATGTATGTCAGTGCAGTGCCGCCTGAGGGATTGAAGGTCACAGGCATTCAGTGTTGGTATTGATAAGGTTTATCAGGTTGAACATTCAATGTCTTGTCTTTGTAGTGTATTCAACTTTATATAGGTATAAAATGCTGTGCAGATCATTGTGTTCTGTTTGTATTTATGTTTTACAAAACACTCGGTCTTCAGTGGAATTTGGGTTTATAGTTTTAACATTTTCATTAATTTCCTTATTTGGACAATGTGTAAGTTTGTGTGCCATTTCTGATGATTCAAACAAGCAAAAAAAACAGAAAGGTTTAGGTCTGTAGGACTTAATTTTTACTTGTTGATCTGTTAGTCAGGCATAATCATAGTCTAATGTTTCAAAAAAGACGACAATTCTGGTAGTATGACAAGTCTTTGTTCCCTTTCATAAGAAAATATGAAACTTGCTTACAATCACCATTCAACTAGAAAATGTAAAACCAAGGTTTTTAGTCCTTATTACCGAGCCCTGCTGTGGTTGTAAATTGTCCTGAGCTTTTAACTCACTCACTGATGGTTCTGAGTTATTCATCAGTATCATCACGCACATTCATGCCCTTTCAAACCTAATTATATGCCACTGATGCAGCAGTGGGGGCATCTTGGGTTAAGTGCCTTGCCCAAGGACACACGGACGTGTGATGGCTGGAGCTTGGCACAAACATTGACCTTCCAGTTGATGGTGGAGCTTATTATCAGACTAAGCCACCAACTCTCCATGATAATTAAAATCGTTCTAAGCTTGCAAGTCATTACCTTGGGACATTATGAATGTGCAGGTTTGCCAGCTTAATGAAAAGAAAAGTTTATAAAATGAGCCCTCTGCCCTTTGTTACGAACGAAGGCCTCAATTTGAACCAGCCATGTCACAGCCATTCTTTCTCTGCATTTTACAATTGCTCACCTGCAGCAGAGTGGCAACAGAAAGAAAGCAGCCCCATAATCCACTCTAATAGGATTGTGTGGGATTTCACCTTCCTCATTGCTCCTGCCATCTCTTGGTGCCTCAGGCCTGCTGGCAAAGGCTGATAAAAAACACGCCTGCCTAACACCTAAGTGCAAGCTAATATTAGCATATATTTTGAAACATAGTGTGGAAATACAATGCAGACCCACGCACATGTCTTTTACTTATTTATTTATTTGTTGTTAGATACACAGCATCATTGTGAGATAGAGGAAGGCACAGCTTTCCTATGTAGCTTGCAGATAAGGGGGGAGGTAGGGTTGTATACAAATTGCTAAAGCACAACAAGAACTCTCTCTTACACAACTAAGCACATTTGCACCCATATACTGTTTATTTCTGTTTATCTTCTGCTTTTGTTTCTGTATAACATCTATAAGATATGCAGCTAATTAAATAATATCTCACCACTTACAGGGGGCTTACTTACAAAGTGAGGCTACTCAGCAATAAGCAAAGCAGATGTCTAATCCTGCAATTAAGGCCAAGGCGCTCACTGTCTCCTGGGTACAGCTTACAAAGGGAGTAAACAGTAAAAAATGAGGTTGTGTCAGAGAGAATGACATGAAAATTAGACAAATTACCATGAGGGAAAGGCTTATTTAGTGGTGTAATTCACTCCTATCCACAAATTAGTTGAAGTTGTACATATACTGGATCTTGTGTTTTTCCACATTTAGAGCATGTAAAGGAAGCAAAACAAACACTTAACACATTGTTAAGTGAACTGCATGTGGCTTTTCCTGTGGTAAAATACATGTCTATCCTCAGAATAGCATTCAGAACAACCGTTAAACAGTTCTTTGAGGCAAATAGCTAATCAGCCAATCACATCAGCTCAGTGCATTAAAGGTGTAGTCAGCGATGTGCGAGAAAACGAGTAGAAAAGTTGTTGATAAACAAATTTAGACCGCCTCTCCCTTCATACCTCACCCCTCGCTCCACCCCCGAAAGCTGATGGATGTGCATCGTCATGGAAACGGACATAGAAACTGCGTAGCTGACCAATGTAGCTAAGGTAACCCCAAGCCTGACAATATTGATAACATCACAACAACAGTACATTCTGGCAGATTAGACAATAAGATGGATGGCTACAGTTTGCACAGGCTTATCCATGTTGGAAAATTGGTGATTGGAAAAATGTCACCTGGCCTGATTCATGGTCAGAATTTAGCATAAACAGCATGACAGCATGGATCCACCCCATCTTTTTAATGGTTCAAGCTGCTAGTGGTAGTGTAGCATGTATCTATTGGGCACCCTTAGTCCCTTAAGTACCAACTGAGCATTGTTTCACTGTCACAGCCTACCTGAGTATCGGGGCCGATTACGTCCATCCCTTTTTGACCACAGTGTTCCCGTCTTCTGACACGCAGTTCCAGCAAGATAAATCATTTCAAACTGGATTATTGGACATGACAACCAGTTCAATGAACTCCAGTGGCCTCCACAGTCACTGAGCTTCAATCCAATAGAGCACCTTTAGGATGGACTTGAACAGGAAATATGCTTCATGGATGGGCACTGACAAAAACTGCAGCAGCTGTGATGCCAATAGGGACCAAATCTCTTAAGATAGTTTCCAGCAACTTCTTAAAATACAGCACAGAAAAAGCAAAAGCGAGTCTGTCTTTTAGTTCCTAATTTCTTCTCAAGCAAAACACACATGGCTGTATTGATATTAAAGAAATTTCACATGAGCATCCTGCTAAAGCCTAATAATTGGGTGATGATTTGAATGGAAACAGGTATAAACTTGGATTTTAGGCCATATTTTCAAAAACGTTTCACAGCTTTGCAGTTTGTCTGAGAGTGTAAGTGTTAAAGTGAAACCATAAACATATTGTTGTGGCTTGTGCATTATGATGGCTGCCTCAAGTATTCTTAAACTGTTAAAAATGTTAAAAATTAATGGTTTTCTTTGCTTTGGAACTGCTGAACATTTTGAGTTAATAACTTCAATGAAAAAATAAATAAAACACATATTTTATAATGTTAAAATCCTATTTTAGTGCTAAAATCTTGCATATTGTGCCTTTAAACTAAGTCAAGTGAGTTAAATGTTGACTCTACACATTGCAATGCCCGCCCAGCAGAGTGTTGGTGAGTGTATGAGGTGTGTGTGCTTCACTTTCAAACTTCTTCCAGCACCAATACCTCGCCTTAGGCTGCTCAGTAATATGCTAAAGAAGAGGGACTGTTGGTTTTACCTGATAGCTTAACTAAAATGTAAGAGAAGAGATTTGAATGTGTTGAATCCTTTCAAGGAAAGCTCTCCTCCAGCAGGGGCATTGTGTAATTATGCAGTTTGGTAAAGGCTGCCATACCACTGGCTTTTCTGAATAGTCCTAATGTTGGAGTATCATCAGTGGAGCGCAGTGGTGCTGTCTGATCCTAAAGCAGCCTCTCTGTGTGAGCTGTATTTGTGCTGATGCAGGTTGGGCTGCATATGGTGCTGTGGAGCCAGAGTCGTCTGTAGTCTCAGATCAGAGCTCTGGCCCCGGACGGGCTTTTCTCTCTGCCTCACTTCCACTGTGTAATTATCCCCCACGCTTGTCTTTTTCAGTAATTAGAACTGCAGTCATACTCCACATCTGTTGGCTCCCAAATAGAGAAGACAACAGCTTCTAGAGACCATTTGGAGGCTGTGATGCTCAGAACATGGGAGCGCAACAGACACGCTGAAACTAAATAATAATCCTGATGGCACGCAATCAGTCGATGAGGTTTTTAACCGAGAATGAAAAAGCTAAAAATCGACTGATGCTTGATTTTATTTAAGTCGAACTTTGATATGAGCGTGCGCTGGCAGGCAAATTAAACACTGGATTCAGAAAAATCTAATCAACAAATTGCTGGCAAACAAAATGGCTGACCTGAACGGAGAGAAAGGGAGCATTGTGTCTGAGGAGCAAATGAGGCAAGTGATGATGAGAGAGTAAATTAGAAGCTGTCGATACTGTGAGACACCTCTATCAGAGCCAAGGCGGTTGGCGCGCGAGGCAGATATGCAGCTGGTCGGGGTAACAAAGGGCCCGTTTGGTGTATTGCTCCATTAAGACACTGGGTCTTGTCAGCTCTGCCTGGATGGGCCATTCTGCTCCACAAGGCAGCGGCTCATGTTTCACCCAGGGCTTAGGGGAAGTGAGCATGGCAGAGGAGGGAGCAGGGGGGGCAGGAGGGGGTGTGAGTGACACTGGTCGACTGAGCATTCATGGCATAATGTTACCAGCCCGGGGGGCAGAACTTTACCTCAACCATGAATTGATGGTCTCCTGCCACGAAGAGGGAGGGCGGTTGGTATGGCTACCCTGGAGCTCTGTCATGATGAGGTGAAGGCTTATCTGCTCTGGACCCTGACATTTACACTGATGTCTAAATCCACTGCTCGCCAGCTTGGTTTGACAGTTAAGTTAAGCTGGACGTATTAACCTTTTATTTTAGTTTATATTTCTTTATATAATTCTGGCTTCTTTTATCAGAACCTCATGTCAAAAATATTACCTATTTTCCAAGTTACTTAGTCACCCAAATCCTTTCAATACTTCACTGGTCAAGTGTCACAAAATCAAAAACCGTTTAATTAATTTGAGAATACAAGTCCAAATGATGGAATTTGCTTTCACAAACAGGGTCACACAATACAAAAACAAATGATTCAGGTGCTGGTTAAGGTGGGAATTGATCATTTTGAACTGCTGCAGGTTTTCAAAACTGCTTAAATTTGTTGTTCTTATGTTGTTTTTTTGTTTTCTCTTCAATGAGTTATTTTTTTTAGCACATGTGATTTTATTTGGAAATATACTGAAAGACATATTTATTTTAGCTAGTGAGCTAATAAACTACTTTGTAATTTGATTGCTCTTGCCACAATCTGTGAATACACAAGTGATTTTTTTGCAGGTTTGTAGAACGTTTGATTTATTTATTTTTATTTTAATTATTTAAGCGTTGCTTTTTTTTATATCAATGTTGTTTGCACATATACCAAAACAATGCAGTTGTTTTAGGTTTGGACTTCATGTTTAAATTGTTTTTTCTAATATGATAGTTGGTTCTTTATTGGTCCTCTGTTTGGTTCATTCACCTACCATTGAATGAAACCAGAAAGTCTCCCTCTCATAGCAACTGTTGCTAAACTACTTTTGGTCATTCTGTGTTACCACGTTGTCAATCTGCTTTGTGTCCATGCTGGAGCTCGGCTGCAACTGATGGCAGATATCCTCACCCCTTACCTGCAGAAGGCATGTTCAAAGCTCTTCATGGTAAAATACTTCTGTAAAAAAAAACAAGATGACAAGACCACAAATAAACTACAACTTCATGAGAAATCTGTGAGATCACCAGATAACAAGAAGAGCAACATGTAAACAACACTAGTGTGTTGGTTCTCAGTCATCCAGTGCTGGTCAGAGTGGTAACTGGACTAGTTTAGATTCTTATAGACATTTCATCCAAGGTCTATCCTTCAGTTCTAAGAGTTAACTGGGACTGGTGTAATTACATTAATTGCAGTAATTACAAAAACAAATGTCACCTCTAATTAAAAAGTTTGTCCAATTTACTATCCATGACCTAAATTTCCTTGTTGTGAAACTACATTTGTATACATCCTGTATTAATCTTTGTCAAGTAGTCATCTTCAGTGCTAACATCTGTAATTTTCTGACCCGACCTCAGAATGTGTAACAGCTCACAGTTTGCAGTCATCAACCTCGTTTAGCTTGTTGAATTTTTTTTTCCTGGTTCTTTTTGCAAACTAAACACAGATTTATCACTGAATAAATATCATTAATCAACAGGATCTATACATCAGTTTTGATGATTGTACCACAAGGTCTTTAACTGTTATAGAACTTGTCTTTTTTGGCTTAAAGGTTATGAGTTACACAAAATCAGGGACATGGCTGTTATGACTGCAAGCCAGTGTGATGTAGCTGTTTGCCAGGAAACTGGAGAGCCTCCTGAGCTCCACCTCTTTGTCTATTTTTAGGTTGATAGAGAGTTTGTTTCAGACAGTGTTTTCAATGAAGCTGCTGCCAGTAATTGGCTTCGGTAGAAGGCCTGACTAACCGAATGGGTGATGAAAATGGAATAGATTCCCTCAGGAACTAAACCCACTTTGTTCTTGTTAATTGTCAAACAACAGATGTCATAGCATCATGGCAGTGGGTAGTTAAGGCTAAAATAGCAGCATTCAGCCATCAAAAGCTGCACTTGACCATCATTATCTTCTCTAATTATCACCATGTTGATTTCAGTTTTTCCTTTTCTCTGTGTTTTAAGCTCTGGTGTATTTTTCCCTGACAAACTGAGGTCTTAGCATGTCAAATCTGTGACACCTGTCTGCGTAATAAGAGTGAGTGCTGTCAAATGAGTCCCCCTTAGAGAGGTTTCCTGCTGTCATCGTAAAATTTGCAAAATTTTTAGCCTCTGCTGTGGTTTAAAGTTTCTCAGCCCTCATGGGCCTCCCACTTGCTCGAGGCCCCAAACAGCTGTCTGCTTTGCTCATGGACAGGCGGTGCCTCTCACTGAATTTCAAATTATATTCTCTCTGAAATCATTCCTCCTGTGCATAATGCCCATGAAGCAATACTTCCCTGTACCTACCTCAATGAGAAATAGCTTACTCACTCCTTGCAAAAACTGTAGCAGTTCAGTTGAGGCCAATATCAGGCTTCGAGGAGTCTGAGTCAGCCAAATAAAGAGATTCTTACTAGTTACAGTCTTTTTTAGTGCGCTGTTTCCTTTTTGTGTTTCCCCCGACGGTGAATTCCTGCTGAGCCGGTGTAAAGATGTACTTCCTGGTAATCACTTTAAGGTTTCTAGTGGGTAGTTCTACAAATTCAGCTGACAATTGTGTGATAGAGACTTTAAGTCACATCTCCGCCTTGGATGGTCGTATCATAGGTGGGCTGATAAATGATGATAGCTGTTATTCTGTGACCTGACATGACAGGATCAAACTGGAAAAGCCACTGAAGTTTCCATCAGGTATTGCTAGCATGATAAGTTATACTGCTGAGAGACACGAAGGATGCATGGTTACCAAAAAATGCAGAATTTTTATTTAATATTGAGATGAGTGTTCATCTGTTAAAATGCTAGGAGTTTTTGCCATTGTTGTTTAATAAATGCATGTGATGGAGGTTTTGCAAATTGTTGTCAGCTTATATAAGGCTGAAAGACTTGTTGAAAAACAGATGTATCAGTATTTTTTCCTCCTGCCAGAGAAAGCTAGAGGAAGACGACAAGGCTGAAAGTCCTCAGGCAACATGATCAGTCTGTGATTTTAACACCTCTGTGTCTGACTCTTGTACTTTTCCCATGCAGGAAACAGAGACTTGGTATACACTGGCCCAATGAGTGGTCCTATTGTGATATCAGACAATTTTTGTTCATAGTTAGCAAAGGAAATGAGGGATTTTTTTTTTTTTTTGGAACCATCAGACAATGGTGGTTAGATGTGTAATAACTTTGAGCAGCGATGCCATAAGGGGGCAAAACTAGAGACAATTTAAAGGAATATTTCACCCAAAGAATGATATGCCTTCATTTTCTACTCACCCTCATGCTGAGCAACACTCTGGAGCACTTTTTTGATGTCTCAAATGCAGCCGGAGGTCCGGGGGGATTTTCGCTGTCAACAAACTTCCATCTAACAGGGGACAATGGCGTCCGAAAGAAAAAGGTCCATAAAAGTCCACAAAAACGTGACTACTTTCCTTCATACTGCTCGTCTGCTGTAATCCAAGTGTCCTGAGCGGGTAACGTCCATAATTAATTAGAAACGAGGTCATTTAGTACATTTTTCGAGCCTAAACAGTGCTATAGCGTACTTCCGCAGTGCACGTCTACGCGCGCTCCCTGCACTACGTAAGCCGCGGCAGACCAATCCAGACGGCTTACGTAGGCCCGTTTTTGTGGACTTTTATGGACCTTTTTCTTTCGGACGCCATTGTCCCCTGTTAGATGGAAGTTTGTTGACAGCGAAAATCCCCCCGGACCTCCGGCTGCATTTGAGACATCAAAAAAGTGCTCCAGAGTGTTGCTCAGCATGAGGGTGAGTAGAAAATGAAGGCATATCATTCTTTGGGTGAAATATTCCTTTAAGGTTCCAGAATGGACATATCAGAAATATGGTATATGGTATATGAAGATGTTGCCATTAGAGGAGACTGTTCAACATGGCAGATATTTTCATTGTTTCTTGTCTTGTTGCAGAATGTAAGTGATAATTAGGAAGTGTCTATATTGCTTAAAAAGGTCAAATTGCAAAATCTTCAAGGTATAAACTTAAGGTCATTTAGACCACTATAACACAAAGTGACTGCAGACGTGTTTACTGCAAGTTACTCACAAATATTAGGTTTATTTTAAAAATCTACAAATAGTAGTAGTGCCCAATGTTTAGTCATACTGCTGATATGCTACCATTTACACACTCCCTTCACCTGATATTGATTTAGTCACTAATCTACTTTTAGTGACACAAGTAATGTTTTTACATTTTGCAGATGTTCTGGCCAATATATGAGAAACAAATGGGTGATATGTATTACTAATACATCAGCTCTAGACATCTGCAATCCTGATATTTTACTCAATATCATATGTTAAAGAATTATAGTTTTTCATTGTAGGACATTGCACAGGAGTGCTGAAATCTGTGAAAAAGTAAATGGACTTCATCAAGTTAAAAACCTGCAAGGGCTGTTAGAAAATTACACAAAGGCCAGAAAAAGTGCTTTTATTTTGTACTTTAATTTACCACACAAGTAGAAATTAGGTTTACTTCTTCTCCACCCACATTTGCATTGGATCAGAGTTATAGTTATTCATGCATATTTAAATTATTTTATAGTATATGATAAATTATGTAGTTGTAGATTCAGTTGTCAGTTTTTGGGATGTGGTTTTGATGCAGATAGAAATCTATGACCCACAATTTCAGCAGCAGCCCTGTTCTTGAGTCATATGAATGACTGCATTAAGACCGGTGAAATGATCCGCTGTTCAGTCCTCCTCTCGATATCAATCGAAATAATCATGGTTTTGTTTTTGACACATGGAGCAGCCATACCCAGCAGAGATGTCGTTAGGTCCAGGATTATGTATGTATGTATTTTGTTGCAGAGGGTTATATCACTGAAGGTCACCAGAGATGAGTTTTGAGGGTGTTTTATTTTACTCTAATATAGGACTCTGAAGCCAAGAAATCCACCATTTATAAAATTTGTGTCACTTCTCAGAGTCTGAAAAACACAAACCTATTTTCCGACCAGCCCTCTCTCTACAGCTCTCCTGCTCCCCTTCCCCCTCTCTGGATGTTGTGGTCATTCTGTACTGTACTCGCCTGGAGGTCTGACTTAAGTGCTTCTGTGTTTCCTCCCTCTCCTTGTCCTCGTGTATATTAGGTTTTGTTGCGGCTACGAATTTGGAGCCAGCATCTTATGCCCTCTAATAAGGGTGACCAATCATAGGGGCAAGCGGCGATGCCTCACTGTTAGTCTCCACTTAATTTAATTACATCAAATTAGCAAAGCAGGGTGAGAGAGGAGGGGGAGAGAGGCTTAATCCTCTGCAGCTTATGCAGGCAGGTTGGACACTGTCAGCTGTCCTAAGCAGAAACGCTGCTGCGGGATTGTCTTCATTAGAAGGAGCTTAAAGCTCTTAGGTCACTGGATATTGTTAAAACAATACTGTGCAAATAGGCTAATTAAAATATTTGCCTAGCTTGGCTTTAAGACTAAGGACGACTGCAGAGGGACTTTAAATTCTTACTTTCTCTGTATGAAGGTTAGTTTGTTAGCCATGTCTGCCCTGCATTGTTATAGCTTAGTACATTTGTCATTGAAACTTTCTGGATACATCTGTGCTAGGTCAGTGTGATGAAGGAAATTTACCTTCATTATTTTGACTGAATAACATAACCTATGTATTAGGGCTCCAACTAACGATTATTTTCATAATCGATTAATCAGGCGATTATTTAAGCGATTAATGGATTAATTGGATAATGACACATTTTTTCAATTTCCTTTACAATTTAGCTTAAAGTCGTTTTAGATATTTTCTAAACAACAATAAAGGCAATTAAAAGTATTTTTCCTTCAGTAATAATGTTTTGTTACAGCTTTTTTCTTTCTTGACTCATTGTGCAGAACTGTAAGTACATTAATAGTGTAGCAGTTCTACTGTTTATGTGTTCAATGGGGATGTTAATGTTTCCTGAAAATTGATGGTCAGTGAAGGGACCAGGAAGGCGGGGCGAGCGGGTCAGAGTTCATAAGGGGAGAGATAGTGTATGGGTTTGAGCGAGGAGGGAGAGAGCCGCTAGCAGGAGGTCTTGAGATTACTACTCACTGTTTTTTGAATTGAAATTGTAGTTGGTGTGGTCACGGCCCACAGTGACTGTTCAATAAAAGCAGGCATATTCGCAAGCCGGAGTCACCTTTATTTTTATGTCCAACGGACGTTACAATAGACTTGTTTGCATGTTGTATAAATAAATGCTCACAAACTTCCTTTTTTTATTAAAACAAAGCAGGCAAAGTAGTAGCAGCCTTGTCTATAAAGTATTCAATAAAATAAGGTGCTGCTGAATGTAACAAACAAAAATAATCTTTATACCGAGGCGAGTCTTCCTCCGTCTTCAACATGCCAACGTGCTTTCTCAGCAAGTGCTCTTTCATAGAGGTCGTTTTCACATGCCAGATGAAGTCGGCCTTGCAATGTTTGCGAGTGATCGTTTGCTTTGTTGAGTGTGACATGCTCCCAGCTTTTGGAGGTTTTTGGTCATTCGTGAAGCGATGCTGCCGTGGACTCTGCCATTGTGGATCCTTCTGCATGTTGTTGTGTGTAGTGACGGTCGCTAGTGCGCATGTGCACCGCTCACAGTAGCTTACGGCAGGAAAGTGGGCTCATCTGCTCCTAACTAACCGACTTTAAGCTACAATTTCATGCACCAAAACACCCGCGATTAGTTGCCGATGAAAATCGATAATTATATTAGTTGCCAACTAATTTAATTATCGATTTTAATTGATTTAATCGATTAGTTGTTGCAGCCCTAATATGTAACTGATTTTTCATGGAGAGATGTAAATGGTTTTCTCAACACAAAAGCCATTTACTATGATTTCATCGTATAGAATCAAACAGTTCAGGGTTCTGTTTCATACCACCACATAAAAACAGCTTTTCTGGGCACCTAACTGTGGTGAATTTTGTTTTGAATGATCAAATCTTGCTGTTTTAACTGTATTAAAAGATTGGTAACATAAAGTGTATATTGAGGTTGTCAATAATATTCACTGTCTTGAATACCATGTGTTTCAAAGTGGTAAAATCTCAATAATTTTAATGAAATTAGTTATCAAGAAGAACATAAACCCAAATGTTTTTCACTCATATTTTACCAAAACAGTGAGCAACATTGGCAACATTTCAGAGGAGCAATGTTTTCTACACTGTTAGATAACAGGTGTTTGACAATGACTCAACTGGAGATCCTCTTATGATGGAATGAGTAGCAAGTGCACACCTACCAGATATTGAGGCTTTCGCCTCGAAAAGACAGCCTGGGTTCAATCCTCTGCCCATTTGCCGGGCGTCTTCCCTATTCTCTCTCCTCATCTCCAAGTCTATCTGCTGTCTCTCCACTACTAATAACAAGGACAAAATTGACACAAAACAAGATTTGAAACAGTAATAAAATGCTTTCAAGGCCATTGTCTTAATCATGAATATGTCAAAATGAGGCTGAAATTCACCAATCTTCTGTTATATTTGATTAAAAGAGATAAAACAGTATCCTTGTGTACAAAAACACTGGCAACTTTTTTAAGTTTTCAACTGTCAGAAATTGTCTTTGCAAATTAATATTCTGTGTCTCAACATAAGAAAGGAGAAGCAGCACTGTCTAAATTGTACTGATAGGTAAGATAAGTTAGGTGTGAAATTGCTCCGTTGTTTGAAAGTAGCTCAAACGGTGTGCAGAGATATTTTGGGAAAATAATAATAAAAAACAAAGGGGTGCAGTGATTGAGTCAGACAGAAGTAAGTTAGAATTTATGCTCCCTCTTCTCAAACCCACTGGTTTTTTAATGAGTTTTTTTAAATAAATGTCTTATGTAAGATCAATAGTTTTTTCACATTTTTTCAACAACAGAAAATCTGTAACTGCCTATCTTGTGAAACTCAAAGTGTCGCTGCATCTTTAGAGGACGGTTTCGAACAAGCTGATTTGTGGAACTTGTTTAATGAACATTCATTATTTTTGGTCTGCTTTTATTGTGATGTTGCATTAAATCAGGTCAGACTAACAAAGAGTGGGGAGGGCTGTGAAAGATTAGAGCAGGAAAGTAAAGTTAGATGCATTGTTAATGTAAGCTGACCATATCTTAGTCCCGTGATAGCTTAGAATTTGCTTTTTAACTTCAACAAGCATTTCCACTTCAAAATTTTGAAAGAAGTGTTTGTTTGGGACGATTGTCATAAACATGACACTCAACTTGTATTTTTTTTTGCTTTAATTGTATCAAATGGATATAAAGTTTTTTAAATGAGTATATAAAATTTACCCTTTTTTTTAATGTATTTTTTGGGCATTTTATGCCTTCATTGATAGGAGAGAGACACATGGATAGGCTAGTGAAAGGGGGTGAGAGAGTAGTGGAAGACACTCTGCAAACTGGTCACAGGCGGGATTCGAGCCTGGACCGGCAGAAGCAAGTACATGGGGTGCTAACCACTCCGCCAAACCAGCACCCCTAAAATTTACCCTTTAACTACTGTTTTGCAGAGGTCAAAAATAAATTCAGGGATTAATGTTTAATAAAACACAAAAAATAAATCATTGTGTAATTCCTTTAACATTTCAGGGAACAGAAAAAACTACAAACAAACCAAAAACCAGATAGTTTCATGATGTGGGGTTCAAAGGTTTGAAAAGTTTCTTACTTGATGACTTAAAAAGCACAAATTTTTGGGACAAAATCAATTAGAAAATACATAAATGTTTGCAATTAAAATAGTAGTAAAAATAACTTAAAAATAGATGATAATGAGTTTGACAAACACATCAAAGATGTTTTTTGTTGAATAACTACATTATCTCATGTCTCAAATGCAGCTGGAGGTCCGGGGGGATTTTCGCTGTCAACAAATGTCCATCTAACAGGGGACGACGGAGCCCGAAGAAAAAGGTCCATAAAAGTCCACAAAAACGTGTTTATTTTCCTTCATACTGCTCGTCTAATCCAAGTGTCCTGAGCGGGTAACGTCCATAATTAATTCGAAACGAGGTCATTTAGTACATTTTTCGAGCCTAAACAGTACTATATCGTACTTCCGCAGTGCACGTCTACGCGCGCTCCCTGCACTTTGTAAGCCGCGGCAGACCAATCCAGACGGCTTACGTAGTGCAGGGAGCGCGCGTAGACGTAATTTGAGCTGGAAGTTAAAGGGTTAAAAAACAATTCCTTACCATAAAAATTCAGCGACAAAGTTACTAATGGGAGTCAAAAATATATTCTTTTTTTTTTTGTTTTCAATGATCAGAAAATGCTCAATAACATATATAAAAATATAAGAATAAATATACAGTACGTAATGATATTTCCCCATTTATATCCCATAAACATACTGCTGTGAGTGGTTCTCACTGAAGCATTTGGCCTGCAATGCATTTTTTATGCAAATCCAAATCAACATAATCTGTATTTGTGTTAACATTATTGTTTTATGATATATCTCATTTTAAATTATGTCAATATGAAGCTCTCTCTTTTGCCTGGCCCTGGTCCCAGCCAAGGTGTGTACAACATCTCAGCAGCAGATTTAATGCCAGTGAAGATTAAGTCTCTGAGCAGTGAAGTGTAAAAGTTTATATCGACTCTGCTGTATATATGCCAATATGGCAGGACTTATTAAGCCAACACAGAGTAAGCTTGATTTAGCACCTCTGTCCACTCTGCTTTCTGCTGACTGCAAAGAGAATAGCTCTCCTGATAAAGACTGAGGAGGGGGATTTATCACTTAAAAACTGAAAACAGAAGGAAAGAAACATGTAAGGAAGGGAAGCGGAAGGCAACAGAGTGTGAGACATACTGTATTTTATGTTATGGACTGCAGCAGTATAAGACTAGCTGGCTAAATTGCCCGGCCTCCACTTCACACTGGCACTATAAATGTTTGGCTGTTGCACGGTTGCATTGATGTATGAAATTGATGACATACTTGCACAATACAGCAGTCCTGTTCTTTTTTTATCCTGCACAGGGAATCCCAGCCTCCCCAAATTAGATGGAGCAGTTTGTTTGGCTGTCATCGTAGACATATGTCGTAGGTTTGCTCCAGCTTCAACCTGTGATGAAACCATTTTTTTTTCTCATGCCTGCTGTTTTCTGTTCTAACTGCCTTTCCCATTATAAGGGAGGCAGTTGTTTGTGCCGAGAGAGGATTAAGACAAGTCAACAATCCATAGCCTTTTTAGTCTCCCAAAGGGGCTGCTCACACACCACTGAAGACAGAGAATGGCTTTTTCCAGGAGCAGAGCTTGTGAGAGAGAGCGAGGTTTAAATTGTTGAAAGGACCTCGCTGTACTGCAACGGAACAATGAGCAGATATAGAAATAGAGATTGCGTCGGGTGTGGGAGGGGGTGTTGGATGGAGGGATGGAGGGATGAGGGTAGCCACAGGGATCTAGCTATATCCACCACGATGCCTCGCTTTCCACTTCTCATTGTCCAGCTGAGTTTTCTTCATTTGTAGACCACCCAGGGGACGGAGTAGTAGAGGCTGCAGTGCTTTAACTACAGACTCCGAATAACAGCAACAGCAATCCCTCTCAACTTCTTTTCTTTTTGTACTGGATGGCAGCGTTTTGCAAGGGAAATTCTACTTTCTTTTTCTATTAGTGAAATGGTAACGTGCATGCAGGGGTCCAACGATACAATGTAAGGTTTCAGCATCAAAGCTGCAGCATGTGCCTATGCAACAGTCACACCGCTGAAGGTGCAATGTCAGTCAGTTACTCAAAGCACATTATGTCATCATTAGTATGTTATTTAGAGATTAAAAAAAATCAAAACTGCATTTTTTTCCACATTTCCTTAAATATAAAGAGTAGAAGTACTGCAGATATCAGCATCAGTAGGATTACTAAGACAGCACGGTGCATGAAAAGTAATTGTGTGACCAGAATTTTAAGGGTATTACCATAATGTCTTGATTAAAACACACACCTTTTTGCTTTTAAATAAGCTCTAATTTTTTGGGTGCTTATTGTACAAGAGTACAAGCAAAATATTTAAAATATTTCCTCTCACCAACATTGCAACTGCAACACATCTGAATCAGAGAGTCAATGCATTCTCTTTCTCTGCAAAATATTCCCACCAAACTTTCATAATTCTTTTTAAACTGAATATTTTGCATCATTATTACTTTACCTTTGTGTACCTTGCTGGCAAACATGGAGCGCTGCCATCTTGTGAGCAAAGGGATGCAAAATAGCTCCGCTGTGATTAGTTGAAGACATCAGCATGTTGATAGCTGCTCTCTGATTGGTTGATACACTACAACTGAACATGCTTTGGCAGAAATCGAGTAGTTGTGCATGTGTGAAGCAAAAGACCTTTCTGCACCCGTTTGATGGCTGCACCCGTTTGATGGGTGATGATATGGGGTGACTGTTATAATTGAGTGTGTGTTATAATGGAGAAATTACAGGAAGCAATAGGTGACACATGATATATACTCCTCAAAAAACTTTTGAAAAGTTATTTTGGTCTACTCATTCTACCCTTGAATGATACCATCAGTATGATATTTTAATTCATTGGAAAGCCTGATTAAATCCCTAAACAATGAGACATCTATTGTTATTACTGAAGTAGAGAAGTAATTGACAATAAGTGTTTTCAAAGTTCTTTTTGAGGAGTATAAATACAGCAGTTATGAACTTAAATAACAATGACAGTGCTAAATAGACACTTTGAAAGGCTTTGTTTTCTGCTTCGTTGGTCCTTTTTATTGTAATTAAATGGATATTGTAGTACAATTCTTTAGTTTTTTTCAAGGGTTTCAAAGGAAGTAAACATTGGACAGACTATGTGGAAATTCAGGGTAACTAAGCCCTGCATTGGGCTGTGGGGACAGTTAGGCTAATGGTATATTTTGGCTGGAGATTGCTTTTATATGTTCCTGAGCAAAGTAAAGCTCCATCTACACACACTTATGGTGTATGTCTGAAAGGGAAAGGCTCAGAGGAAACACTGCATGCAAGATTTATATGGTTGAAAATAGCAGTCTGAAGCTGAAAGGTATGGTCGCCTTGATCTCGTATTTGGCTGGAAGCTAGTTCGCTGTAGCATACTCACCCTGGTTTGCTGTAAACGCCGTCCACTGATTTTTCTTTTTCACTTTTGTTGGTCAAAAAGGAGGACATGTTAAAGAGGGATTCTTGCTCCTTCCACAGATCAGACAATTTTCCACAGTCCAAAGAGTTGTGCCTCTTTTCATCTCCCGTCTATATATACTGGCATGAAGCTTCCTGTTTTGTAGTCACGAGTTGGATGATAGTGGTTAACAACAGTCATGTCATAGAACAACACAGTTTAGATAAAATAAGAGTAAATACTCATGATAATGATGAACTGGATTGATCTTGAAACCACATTAGTCTTTATTAGAGACTTAAAGGAAATATGCCCTAACTCCAGCAAAGACACTCAAGATTTAATCCAACATTAGAAATTGTCTACAACTGTATCATCAGTTGACATATCATTAGGTGTAAAGCCAACATGTGATGATCTGCCTTTTTTTCTATGAAAAAATGAATCATGTCTGCTAACTGTTTTAAAGTAGAGAGGTCCAGTTCGTACATGTTTGTTGTCCAATCTTTAGCCCTTTTATCTGCGTAGTCACACATTAAACCCCAAGACATTTATAATAATTTCATGAGGATTTAATGTTTGTGTCAATTTGCAGTATGATGATGCCTTATAGGAGCACAAGAGAGCAGGACACTGTCAATTTTACATACACACCCAGGCAAACACACGTATGGAGCCTCCATCACTGGCTGGGTCTTCGTTCTCCCCTCTCAACAATATTACACCTCTGATAATATCGATGGGAGTGGAGCGTGGAGTTTGCATGTTATTCATGTGCATGCATAGGCTCTCTCCAAGCACTCCAACTTCCTCCCACAGAACAAAATCATGCTCAAAAGGTTGATTGGTAACTCCATATCACTCTTAGTTATGTGAGTGTGACCCTGCGATTGGCTGGCGACTGGTTCGAGGTGTACTCCATCTCTCACCCAGTCTCAGCTGGGATAGGCTGCAGCCCTGGTGACCTTGAAAGGGGCAAACAATCAAGATCATAGATAGATGGATGGATAATTATTCAAAGCTCTTGTACATTGCAGGTCACATATACCCATTCACATTCCATTTACATACCACTGAAGCACCCTAATTTGAGCTTACGTGACTTGCCCATGGACACATCGACATGTGAGAATTGGAACTGGGCTTGACTCTGCAACCTTCTGATTACTGATTGAGCGTAATACCAGAATGGGCCACCGACACCCTGAGCGAAAGGGGCCTACAATGATCAGCTGTATCATTATGACCACCTGCCTAATATTGTGTTGGTCCGTTTGCAGCCCCATACTCAACAATCTGTGATGCTTTGTGTATTCTGACACATTTCTATCAGAACCAGCATCAACTTCTTCAGCAGTTTGAGCAACAGGAGCTCATCTATTGGATCGGACCACGCAGGCCAGCCTTTGTTCCCTATGTGTGTGAATGAGCCTTAGCCATGACCCTGTTACAGTTCACGACTGTTCCATCCTTGGACCGTTTTAGATAGATACTGACCACTGCAGACCAGCAACACCCCACAAGAGCTGCAGCTTCAGAGACACTCTGACCCAGTCATCTAGCCATCACAATTGGACCCTTGTAAACTTACTGAAATTCTTAAACTTGCTAATTTTTCCTGCTTCAAACATCAGCTTTGAGGACAAAATGGTCACTTGCTGCCTAATATGTCTCAACCACTAACAGCAGCCATGATGAAGAAACCAGTGTTATCTCTTCACCTGTCAGTGATCATAATGATATGCCCGATCGTGTATAATGAATTTCTCTCATTATCAATCACATTAACATTTCTACTTCCAAAGAGCTCAACTTAATATTTTTTTGTGTTGCGTTTTCCAGAATATAGTTTATTTTATTGTGGACAGTGACATTACATTTTGCCACTCCTAGAGGATTTGCCTAACTACAGATGTTTACCATCAGTGAGTCTTTGGATTCTCTTATAAAGTTTAAAAGCACTAAGATTAGCTTGTGTCTCTCAGCTCTTGTTTTCACAGCATCTGTTGTTCTCTGCACTTCATTATTCTGACACAGAGAGACTGCCAGTCAAAGGTGACAGGCAATTAATCACCTCGCATGTCAAACTATCACAGCCTCAGGATTGACATCTGACAGGAGGGTCTGTTTGTCTGTTGTCATATGCTTTGTTTTTTGTTTTTTTTTTTTCTAGAAATTTTCATGAAAACTTTCAAATGCTTTTATCATAAAATGCATGCAGTGTATCAGCTGTCCCACCATCTTGGCCTTTTATGATGATTATGACTCACTTTTAATGACTTTGGAAGTAATGAAAATGCTGTAATCTCAAACCAAAACATTTGACAATTAGCATAAAGAGCTTTTTTGAGAGGTGCTAAAACAGCATTCTCCATTTGCTTTGTAATGCCTCCTACTCTCAATAAACACTCACCTTGCACCGTGGGTTTTTCTTAAAACACTAAAAACAAGCTCATTAAAATGACTGCAGAGGTAGGGTAAGGAGAAAACACTTCTTTTATTTCTGACTAATTTTAAATACAACAGTGTATGGACAAGACATCACAGTCGGAGCTAAGCAAAGGCTGAACTGCACCTTTCTGTCTGCTCTGATGGCCATCATTGTGGGGGGTCCATGATATTAAGGGCCACTTCTGTCCAGCTAGATTTTTAGCAGTCCCCGAGCCACAGAAAGCATTGTAATTGTCCCCATTAGCATTAATACGATAACACATGTCCATTTGTCGGAGCAGCAGAATTTGTTGCTTCCTGTTTGGAGAAGGGGGCACATGTGGCATCAGTGTTTGATATATTAGACTACCAACATATTATTATTGAAATCAAATGTTTTATTCAAAAGTGAGTCTGGCCTGGGCTCTGCTAGTTCTGGTGCTCATGAATATGTAGCTCTATTAGCTGATGAAGAAGATTAGCATTAGTTACAAGATTGTGACTAAAGCACATCCAAAATTTGTCCCCTTTGAGCAAAAACATGTGCTAAATTCACTTTAAAATAACACTTTTTGACATATTCATTTAAATAATCTGAATTATTCACATCCGCAGTTGACCCCCTTAACCCAAAAAGCCCTGAATGTGCCTTTCTAAGCACTTTAGACGCTAGATTTATCAGAATGAGCAGAACCTTGGTGCAGGGTGTGGACTCGACTGTCATCATGACCAGAAGTTCACAGCGCGTATGTGGTGTTGTTGGCAGACGTGCTGAATAAATTATCAGTCAATGTGGTTTTCATCACCAGTCAAAGCGGCGCGCTCTGACGGCTCTGATGTACAACAGAGAGGAGTACAGAGGGGATCTTCATCAGAAAAGTGCCTCATGAGGACCCTCCTGTCCTTGTGCAAAAAGGTGCAGGACTGCTACGAGAAAAAATATCCCACTTTAAATTCAATTAGCACGGGAGGAGATAAAATATTAGGCCCGGTGCTGCTCTGGTGCTCAGAGATTCAGTGTCAAATGAAAGCAAAAGTTCAACGACATTAACTAAAGAGCCAAACACAACACACAGCAGGGACTGTAAAGGAGAGATGCATCCACCAGCCTGATAATCATTCATTCTACAGCCACATGCGAGTACACTTGGAGCAGGAAAAAAGACCTATTTTCTCCAGCTTCAGGGAATTACATCAAAGTCAAATTGGCCTACATATCTACAAAAAGACTGTAAGCATACGAGTAGGATCTGTGCACATATGACGCGGTAGAGGCATGAAACTGGCACAGAACATGTATCTGCAGTGCAGCACGAACCTTTGACGTGGACTCAGAAGGTGAGCGAGACAAGCAGAAATCCCAGGTGATCCACTCGCTCCACGAAGAATCAGTAAAGTTCACAGTGTGTCGCTAGAACAGCAAGAAGGCACAGCAAACCTTCACAGGGGTGTAACCTTTCTATAATAAAAGCCCCACTAAGCACTAACTGGAAAGCAAAATCCTTACTGTCTGTTCAGGAAATTCTGGAGTTAGGACCATATATTTTATTTTAAGAGCTGCAGAGCAAGGAGAAACTATTAGAAATAAATACTGTAGAAGATCAAACAAACATGTATATGGGCGATGTATAGTTGAAATCCAAGCCAGACTTTAGCATCACGCTGGTTCCTGTAAGTATTTTAATGAGATGTTTCATTTCCTGTTAAACAATACAAATAAATCTACTGGCTCTGTCACACATTTGACACAAAGCGATTTTGCATGCAACACAGATATCTTTCCTGTTTTCCACCTGATACAGGTGCAATTTCGATACCATGCGTTCACAATTTGATTTTGTGTTCACTGATCTTTTATAAACATGAATCACAGCTTCCTATCCAGCCCCCAGAATATTTTCAAGTTCAGAAAATTTGAGGGAGATAAAATTGTGGTGGTTTTTAGGGTATATTTCGGTGGTTGTATTCTCATGATAATCAGCGCAATCCCTAAACCATTAGTAATGTGCCAATTATAACAGGAATGACTTCATATTTGATTTGTTTTACAAAAATCAGTCATGTTTTTAACTGACAATAAAACCCATCAATGCAAACATGATATCCTCAAACAGAAGTAACTAATATAGTGAAGCTATCTCAAGTAACTACCATTGTGTATGATAGGGACTGATGTCATTTTTGAGGGCTTAAACAATGCACTCAATTTAGAGTGAGAGAAAATATTAAACTGATTATACGTAAGGTAGAAAAATATTTATGTTGTTTCCATTTATTTTCAAATCCTGCCCTGATATTGTATTCCAAGACAATTAAACTTATATCATCATTTTCTTCTTACTGTGAAGATTGAGTAATAGTCTATCATCACAGACTGAGGTGATGCTCTTATATCAAGGACTGGTAGATGAAAAGAAGGCTGACATGGTGGTGCAACAGGTAGTGCAAGCGCCTCACAGCAAGAAGGTTGTTGGTTCTATCCCTGTGCCAGTCAGGGTCTTACTGTATGGAGTTTGCATGTTGTCCCCATGCATGTGTGGGTTCTTTCCATGCACACTGGCTTCCTCCCACCACAAACATGCTCATGGGGTTGATTGGTGACTCCAAATTCCCCTTATGCTGCGTTCACACCGGACGCTACTTGGACTACCTCGGCGATCACTCTCCATGCAAAGTCAATGTACAGCTGCGATGGGGCGGGGCTAACCCTCCCGCGATGTGACAGCCGCTTTTCACACTACCACATAGCGTGTCATGTGATGTGAAAGTAAAAAAAAGTTGATCAGTCAGCAGGTGTGTGCACGTGTGATGGTACCCTAAACAGACAGTTATTCATCTGGACTACAGAGTAACAATCCATGTCCGTGTGGGAAACATGAGTCAGTGAGGACATTAGTTCTGCCTAGATGGACCGCGGGAAACTCACAGATAATGCTGCTGCAGGGCATCAGCTGCAGTGTTTTGTGGTTGATAAGTGAATGAAAAGGATACAGCTGGAATAATGTCCGCTTATACATCCTATGATATGATATGATATGATCACGGTGAAACTTGAGCGCACGTGACGTCAGCGAGCGACGGCCAACAGCAACGGTGACCACAATGAGGTATTTATGGACGCGCAACGCTATGTCAGTGGGCGACGCGATTTTGGTAGCTGGGTTGCTTGCAGTGTGAACGCAGCATTACTGTGAGTGAATGTGGGTGGTTGCCTGCCTCTCTCTCTCTGGTGACCGGTTCAGGCTGTACCCCACTTCTGGCCCAAAGTCAGCTGGGATTGGCTCCAGCCCCCACACATGACAAAGGAATAAGCAGAAAAGATAATAGATGGATTGATGGAAAGACCTTTTTTGGTGGGCTTCATTTTAAAGGACCTTTGGGTGTGATGTTCTCTTTAAATGTTCACTGAGACCTGGACTGAATGGACTGAATGTGATTCACAGCTTAATGATCAATGCCAAGTAGGAAAGTGCATCAAAAATGCACATCTTTGAACTCTTTTACACTCAACAGTCTATTTGGCTGTATTTGGCAGAATCAATTAGAATTTAGGTCTGGGGAACGGAGAAGTAGAATTGATCATGTTGGCTCTCTATTTTCCCTCCTGGCTCTAAATCTTTTAAAACATTGATTGGGGATAGCTCCTTAACCACATACCAATAGTGCTGGATTGGGTAGTAGTGTCCTCATAAATTGTCTTAATGATTTTTCTGTAAACTGAAATAGTAATCTAATAAACATCATTAAGCTTCTTTTAATTGTCCTCCCTAGGGGGTATGCAGGCCAAATATAAACCAAAACATTGTCATTCTTTATATGAGCCTCATAGATTCAGTGGAAGATGTCCCAATTAAGATGTTTCTGTTGTGAACCAATACAGTTTGACAAATGACATCAGCGCCTTCCAGCACTTTTTAAGCACTGTAACTGTACAACTGACCAGTGCTGCATTTAAAAAGTCAATTTCAGGTTAAACAATCCTAAAATTAGCTTTATAAATCACTCTAAATAAGCTCTAAGTTGACTTTCTTTGTTTCATCACTGAAAATTACAGTCATGGTAGCAGCTGTGTCAAAGTCTAGGATAGATATATACTTTAATGTTAATTGTTAATGCCAGTATTGTCATTTGTTAAGGGATCCAGCAAATGTTGCAATTTAAGAATAACATTTAGTGTTCTGAACTGAAAACAAAGTGAAATGCAATCAAGCAGTGTGGCTTCAAATTTCAGAAACCAATAAATGCTGCATATATTTTGTTGATTTACAATTCTGGTCTTCATCTTGATTGCATTAGAGTTCATGGTTTGCCTTCGTGTTTATTTGGTTAAGTGAGGAACTACGGCTTGCTAACAACGATCAAACTTAAATGATCTGTAGTTTTTGGGCCGTAATGAAGTTATTTAGTGTTTTAAAGGGCCTTTTGTGTTTTTGATGTAAGCTAAAATCTATGTTCTCATGAGGCTCTGAGGCTCCTAACTGCACCTCTGGCTAAAGTAATCATGTTCACAGTAGTGACTGTCTTTTCTGTCCCTCTGCCTGCGGACTTTTGTGTGTGTGTGATCATCATTAGCATATTGATAAATTATGGATTATGATGACCAAAAGACCTTAGTTGATTTTATTTATACTTTACTAAAGTATAAAGTTTGGCATAAGATATCATTAAGACATGTACATCATGAATTTTAACTTAAATGTAAAATCTGTTGATCTTTAAATAAAGCTTACTCATAAGCTTTATCCATATATGCAGGATATATGTTTTTGGACTCACATATGGGGTTAACCTACTTAAAATTCTCGTTTGAGAGATTCGAGGAAATGATCAAATACTACACGCCACATCTGTTGTAGTCTATTTTTGTTCCGCAGTCATTACGGGAATCCTTGGCAGCGAGAAGAGAGAAACACAAGTGCGAGGTGCTGACAGAGAGCAAATCTATAATGTCATCTCTCCTTTTTCATATTTCCATCACAACTATGTAATTATGATTGGATTCCTCCACAGTTTCTCGGCAGAGGTGGTAATATGAAGCTCGTTATGACGGCTGCGTTGGAGGTCAGAGGAAAGACAGTCTGGGATTCAAGGCGCGACCTCCACTGAGACAAATACAGCCGAACACACAGACCAGTTTTCATGTTTTTATCACGCTAAAAGCAGAGGGGCATTTGAGGATTTGGAAGCCTTTGGCTAAGAGCAATGTAAGGGCCGACACAATACAACAAACTGTCTTTCAGAATGTTTTTCAGGCTATTTGAGGAGCTTTTAAACCAAGAGAGAGAGAGAGCACAGTCTTAATTGCTTAGTTGTTTGATAATGTACTTTGTAAGTTAGTGTCTTTTAAAAAAAGAAGGGCAGGTCATGTTGTATTCTTTTTCTTTTGTACAATTGCATGTGATTTTGTTTTGAATTTCTTTTGTGTCAATGGAAGGATGTAAACGTAACAGAAATTGAATAATTTGGGTATGTTTTTCATGTCAAAACAAATAGGTTAGCTGAAAATGGCATTGAACCGCTAATTAATTTGTGTAATTGAGACAAAGTTGTTGTTTTTTTTTTAGGGGGGGTGGTGGTGTTATAAACAAAATTGTTGCTGTGTTTATCACTTTAATTAATGTGTTAAAATTCCTCAAATGTCTTGGGACTGTTTGGAGAAGCTGATGGAACTACCTGCCATTTGTTAACTTGTATCTAGAATTTAATCAATTGTCAGCAGTTTCCTTCGATTTATTTTCTCAATTTGAGCACTATGTGTGGAAACTGTGCTTGTTGGAAAGTTTGAAAGATGTCTGCGCTTCATGCTAAGGTGAAGGCAGGGTCCATAGTCTTTACAGATCAGAAAGTACTTCTATTGTCTTTCAGGCATAGTGTGAATGTGCTACACACGTTTGAAAAGTTTGCACAAGTGGGGAAAAATTGGAATTATTCTTTGCCCGTTGCATTCATTTGTCCAAACATTGCCCTCCAACTTGCGCCAGTTTAACAGTTTTAAAGTACAAGTCCAAATCAAAGAAAGTATCTAAAGACATTTATAACTGTGACCCACTTTTATTGACGGTATCATATGGCCCCTCTAAGCACAAGACCCCTGGCGATGGCCCATCTTTGCCCAAAAGTTAAACCACCCTAGCCTACAAGTGTTCCAGCGGGGCGCAGCGCCAGCACTCCTTCCTTTACTCACACCTTCCCGCCTCTTCATATGACACCAAGCGGTTTACTTAACATTCAGAGCTCAGGGGCCAGTTTGCGATATATGCTGTCTCTCCCTTCCAGCAGAAACAGATTGAGACATTGTGAAGTCAGTGCCAAGAGGGCTCCGTAACACACACACACAAACACACACACAGGCCGTGTTTGCTATCCTGCAGTCGGCTATCCCACACACCTCTTTGGCCGAGTGCAGGAGAGCTCCCCGGGATGGTGCTACATTTTTAATGAAAGCAGAGTGTTTGATCTGCCAATGTTTATCTTCTTTGATGTTAAGTGACACAGCAGAGAGCAGCCAGAACGCCATGTAGTCCAACATGAGGACAGATTAATTCATTATCCCTCAGCCGAGGGGGGCGCGTGGTTGAGGAGTTCACGCCGGAGGTCTGATCATCCGCAGTAGCCTTGAGGAAGACCTTGTAAGAAAACAGTCTTGAAATGCGGTACTGCCCCTAAGGCTGTGTTAGGAAATACATTTTGAGGATATATTTTTGTATTATCATCCAAAGAAAAGTGTTGTATTTAAGTTTATTAAAGAAGGAGATAGTGGGAGGGTTTCTTCATTCATTCAAGCCACCAGCACTCAAAAAAACAGTTTACGGAAAGAAACATTAAGAATGTATGTTTGCTGACCCCAAGATAATATTTATTAGATGGAAAACTTTATGACACCAGGTGGGTCCCATTGAGATCAGATGTCTCTTTTTCAAGAAAGACCTGGCCAAGTTTCATCAAACACACAAAGTCAAACTTTACATGATAAACAATAAAGTCAAAGTAAGTCTTCAGTTTACATTAGAAATGCAGGACATTGAATTTATGCTGATATCCAATATGCTGATATTTCTGAACTCGTTATTGCCAAAGCTGACGCTGAAACTTGTATTTTCCTATAAATGTTTTGGTTGACAGCCAGCAGACTCCACTTAACCAAAATTGACCTGTTCCTTACTGCCTTGGCAGATTTTAGTGAGAAACCAAAGTGAAACTTGGAAAATAACATTTATTCACCTTAAATGATGCCTGTGATGTTTTAAATGTAGACATTTAATGATAACATGAAGAATTATGGTATATCCATTTATTCTCTCAGTAGTTTAGCCAATATATGGTATACATACAATACTGCTGTTATTTAAAGCAAATAAATGTAAATGTATGCTGTAAATATTTGCAGACATTTTAATATGTGCAGATATTCATAATAGACTTTCAGGCAGTCATCCGCTAATAGTAATATTGTTCTTATAATAGCCAGCATCCCTAGTTAAGGGGGTGAAAACTGAAAGCCTGGATTAAAATCGATTTATAATGGATTTGATGCCATTTGGAGAAACTAATCTTTATAGTTTGAAATCGGTTTGTTTGAAGCAAAGGAACCCCAGAGAACCTAAAAACTTTTTTCCAACAACCAACCATCTTTTGGGATTAAATGCATGTTTCAATGGAAGCACTTATGTTTTTATTTGGTCAAATTTCTGCCATTTGAAGTCCTTCAAAAATAATTCATCATTTTGGCTTGACACTTTTTGGTCTCAGTTAGGGCAGTGCAATCATTGTATCTTATTAACAACTTTTTTAACATGTTCAAACAAAGCTTTTTTGGTCTAATGGCCATGCTTCAACACATCTTGATGTAGCCAGATGAAACTAGAGTTGGCTAAAAGGTACTTTTAGATTAATCTATGCCAGTTTAGTGAAAAAGACCTTTGAGATTTTGAAAAATATATATTGTAATTGCAGTATTGAACAACCTCATATCATGCAGGCTTAGTCTAAGTGCAGGTAGTACATGATCATGAATAGATGGATTTGTGATCTTTATACCAACTCATTTAAAGTGTGAGCGCTTCCACAATACTAACAGAGATGTGCCTTTTGGTCCGTATCACCCAGCCCTACCTCCTCCTGCACAGGGATGTCTCTTGGGAAATACATATGAATGAAGGAGATATGAATGCATGAGGGGATACATGCAGTGGGAACATCTTAATTACATTCTGTTTGCTTGTATTGTTTAGTGCTGCACCTCTGAGCAATTTCTCCAAAACTTCCCTCATTACCTCCAACATCTTGTCCTTTCATTTGTGTTTTATTAGAGTGTGGGCGAGAAGGGAATAAACTGAAACCCTTTTCAAGCTAAAGAGACGACAACCAGGCGAGTATTTCCAGGACACTACTGGATCTAATAACTACAACAGATCCATATCAGGGCCCCGTGTCCCGGGAGAGCGCCTAAATAACAAATATAGAGCCTGTGCATAATTACTCCCACCTCTGGAGTTACACAGGCACGTGTAAGATGATTTCATGCCACTGCACTGCTGTGTAGGTGTGCATTAGTCGTGTTTCTCCGTGTATCTTAATCCTGACTGTCCCTCAAGGACCTTTTTTTGTGTTCATTATATGCCTGTATAGATTTCAGACTGCATTAGCACTCTGGCTTTCACCAGGTTGATCAGGAATAGGGCTGTAAGATTGCGGCAAATATTATCACATTGTTTTTTGATTGATATCAGGAATGCAGTTATCATCCGTGAACTACTCATTCAATTGACAGTATCCACATCTGAGCGTGAATATTTAATAATATATTTATGTACAGGGAAGCAGCAAAAGTGTAACACATTTCTGAAAGCATACCCCACACCAGAGTTGTTTTGTAGGTCTTTTCCTTTGTTTTACCCCTTGCTTTCATCCTCTTCAGCTCTCTTGAATTCTAAACCAACGTGAATATGTCTCTGCTCCTCACTTAAATCAAAGTGAGAGCTGTCTCGGTGGAAGTGGTGATGAAATATTGTGCTGTAATGGAAGCAAGCTCCATTAACCACATGTGGAAAACCTAAAGAAAAAACATTAAAAAGCATATCATGACATACAGTAAGTAAATAAATCATCTCAATGATTTTTCATGTGTGTTGAGAGAGGAATAAAACAAAAGTTTATTTTGAAGCTTAACAACTGCCCAGCACTAATGGGACACCAATTTGGGTCACTGAGCTGTTGCCCATTGGTCATTGATGAATTAGTTAAGATTGTGGGGAAAAGTCTGAGGTGTAAACATGTATACATATATTTTTATTCCATTTTCCAGTGATAACACATTCATCCACTTCTTTTCTTAGGATTTTTTATCTAATTTTCACTGAAGAGACAGCTAGTTTAACTGACATGACCTGATAACTTCTCACTTTCTTGCCATGTTTGGCAAAAGACAAATGGATACGCTCATAAAAAGGTAAATCTTAAAAAAAAAGGTAAAGCTCCTAAAGCTACAATATGGCATCAGTGTCCTCATGGCAAAGTGTAAAGCTTTTTCAAAATCAGAAAAAACACAAGTCTGTGAACACTCTAATTTTCTGGAAACTGTTGCAGAGACTTGCAGAGACAATTCTTAATCACAACAAGAGTGCAAGGTGCAGCTTTGTCCTGTCAAGTAATGAAAAAGTAGTGTTTAAAAATGGGAGAAGGCACATTTCACTTACTTTAAAAAAACAGACTTTTTGAGCTGGTTTGTTCATGAGTTTGGAAAAAATCTCCCCAAGTGATCTGTGGGGTATTTTGTTAATAAGAAAACGATAGCCATGAGGCCCTGATAATGGTAAAACTTTGACATCCAACATTTAATAGAATGGTGCTGGAATGAGTCCTCCTTACACTCATGTGTAAGTGAGTTAGCATTTAGCACTTCCTGGTTTCCAATGCTGTACGTTTTTATGGTTTAGACACTGGGTTAGGATAAATGTCTGAAAGATTTTGATGTTTGAATTGAAATAAGAAAATCCATTTGAAATGGTCCATTATGGATTTTGAAGAGTAGTGTTTTTTAAATGACAAATGCTCAAGAACTGCTAATGAGGATTATTAAAATGACCGAGGACCCTCATGCAAGCATTTCTTTTCCTTTTTGTTTCATTGAATAATTTAAACACCACTGTCACAGTCATGCGGACCAACGTGATCAGGTCGAATGATTATGAAAAAATTCTCAAACAAGAGGTCACATCATGACATTGTACATTGGATATATTGTAGTTTCTTTTGAGTCCTACCACTATGTTGTAGTTCAGCAGTAGCTTAATCATAGCTTTTTACGCTTGCTGACTTTGTTTAAGCTTAAATATTTATATAGTTTTTTAGAATATCAAAAGGAATAGAGAGTATAAGTTCAGTATGTTTGCTGTAGAGTTTATTATCAGCAGTGATCCAAACACAGTGACAAAAGTCAAAGGCTGTTAGTAGGCTTGCTGTTGAGGGTACCAATACGGTGCAAACTTCCAGATTGACCTTAAAAACAAAAGTCATCCCTGCATCTCTCTGTAAGTTAGTCCTTGACTCAAAGTTGACATCAGCTTTAGGAAAATCCCCCAAATACTCTGACAATATCACACTCACAGGGACAGGATGACCTTCAGGTACATTGACCCTCACCTCTAGTCTATTACTGAATAGCACTTTTTTAGTCATCAGTATTACCAAACACATTCATACCCATTTTTGCACCAGTGACGCAGACATGGAAGCGACTTGGAGTTAAATGCCCAAAGACATGTTGCCATGTGACAGGTATAGCTAAAACCCTCTGGTTATCGACATAGCGCATAATCAAACTTAGCCACTGACATCCTGTGACCTTCAAAATCTATTGACAATTCCTGCTTGTGCAAACATTTAAGCAAGTTTGAAGAAAATCATTTAAGCATGTCTGAGATGTAACATTTAAAAGAGTGTCTGAATGGTTGGTCAGATTGATGGAACTTTAAATGAAATTGAATGACTGAAAACCGTCAAAGATGGGGGTCATGATTCCTCAATAAAGAGGTGGTGATGAGGCCTGAGGTTAGACCAGTTATGATCCAGTTCTCCTATGCATATTGGCAGCCGTATTCTCTGCTCTGTCTGATTCTGCTTCTGAAGCCTTTATATAATCTGCACGTCAGAGTTTAGTTGACCTTTGCTGCTTTGACATGACGGCCTCTGCTGTTTATCCATTTAGCTTTAGGGCGGCACAAGCCAGATCTGGACTGCGGTCCGATGAAATGAGCCATCTTTGTATCTGAGTCCATTTTTTCTCTTTTTTGCATGGAGGTCACTCGAAGTAAATAAGCTGTCAGGGAGAGAAAGTGGGTGTCATATCATACGAATAGACGTGGGGGGGGGGGATGGATGCATGCTTGAGGGCCCAGCGAGTTCCGACGCTGACATGCTTTAAAAGAGCTTAATTATAATAAGCCGGAGTACAGAGCAAGTGTTTGGAAGCTCGGGGGTGAAAACTGTGACAGTGACAACAGTCCGGCAAGGGCTGCATGAATTGAAGATCACTGTGTAAAGGGGGGGGCAGGCATCAGATATGCATTAATGGAACATGGAGACTTTCCAGCTGTAGCCACCAGACTTCGTGAAGAAGAAATGACGCCCGCCTCGCAAATATATTACACCATAATGTCTTTTCCTTTGTAGAAGTCATCAACGCTTTATCCATTAGTTGAACGAGAGCTCTTACAGTGTTATTTCATTTCACAAATGCGAGTTATGCTTTATGAAAACAATAAATCCCGCCACAGATCTGTGTGTCCCAACATCATTCGTTAATCACGTTATTGTTAATTAATGATGCAATTCTTTTGCGCTAATGGTTGACAGTGCGTATTGGCTTGGAATGAGGGAATTGGAAAAGGAATTTGAGAGCGGAGTGACGCGCTTTAATCAGTCCGACGAGGAGAGGAGCCAGAAGGAAGAAAACAACAGAAATAATAAATATATAAATGCAAAATATATCGATAGTTTTATATCCTCGTGAACTGGTTTACAAGAAAATATTGGAATTACAGTCAAAGTGATTTATAATCTATTGTTCAGGCTATGGCTGTTTAACTTCCTGCTTCTATGAATATTAACACACTCTTCTCTCCCTCTTCCTCCGTCGATCCGTCTCTACGTCTCTTATGCTCACACATGTATACAGAACACACCAGCAGAGCTACCCCGTCTAATTTTTCATGAAGATAGCTGTTTTTATGCTAATCTGACAGCTGCATTCATTTTCAGGCTTTCTCTCAGGCATTTATTTCCTAATCACATACTCGCTCATGCACAATAGCACACACATATACACACATTTTTCTCTCACGGCCGCACTTCTTCTCCGTGTCTTGGCTGAAATGAATTGAAACGCCGTCCTAATGAAGGTTTCTAATTGGGCAGAAATAGGCGCTTATTTGATTGAGACAACTCTGACAGCTCTGAGATTGTGAGGCTCTGGCAGGTCGGTTAGCATCAGAACCTGCGATGGTGGCATTCGACATGAATGAATTGCTCAGATTTTTAATAGACTACTTCCTTCATAAGTCAGGAAGGCCTCATTACAAACCGTCAGCCTGACTCGGTCACTGGCATAATGCTGTGAAGCTCTTGCTGCTGAAGAGCTGGGTAATAAGAGGCACTCCTCAGTCCACCGGGTCATATTTGAACCTTTTTTAGGGCTGCTAATGGGACTGGACATTACAGAACAAGATAACGTTTTCAGAATTCTTGGTGAATGGTGAAACATGCTGCCTTAGCTTCCTTATGAAAATATTTCTTTTATGGTGAAGAAATAACAAATGGTTGTCATAGTAATAACACTGACATCTAACAATGAGCAAAAACATAGCTCCTAAACTTCCAATATAGGTCAATTGTTTTATTCTTGATGTTTTATTATTATATCTATCAGGGATGGGAGAAAAAAATTGATTCACTCAAGTATCTGGATTTTTTGTTTGATGATTTTTAAATCAATGTTTTTGTTCAAAATTAGTTTTTTTTTTTTTCCAAATTTAAATGCTTCATTTTAGTCTGTGTTAAGAAGCCACTCTTAAATGCAATCCAGGCTTTTTTTTTTTTATAATTCTCCAATGTTGAGTGTCCGTTGGGACCTGTATTGCTCATATTTCTTCTTTACTTCAGCCTTTTCTATGAAACTTTTACGTTTCCTTCTCTTCGATGTGGAGGGTAACAGAAGCAGCCTCCCGGCTCCATGATGCTTCAGTAGCTGTGCAGCTAGCTGCTCACCGGTACATGAGAGAGGTAGTGGGGAGGAGGCGGGACCATGTTCGAGACGGTGCAGAGCAGGGGAGACAGGGGATTAGATGGACTCACAGACCAATCGCCATTCCGGCGGTTTGGATTGGTCAACTATTTTGCTGCTTTGCAGCAGATATACTCAATGGATTTTTTTCATTCTGTTTGGTCTTTATATTGCGTAGATCGGACCATAGGACCATAACGGCCTTATAAACGGTGTTATTAAGATGTACCAAGCTTCCAAATCGTAGACCATAGCTTTAAAGAAGCTAATTAAAGATTGCAAAAATCGCCAATATCGTAGAATCGCAATTTAAATCGAATTGACATGTAAAAGATTGAATCGGGAGAAAAGCGTATCGTCCCAGCCCTAATATCTATTTGTATTGCAACTGGGCTGCACAGTGACACAGCAGGTAGTGCATGTCTGAGACAAGCAGAAGGGTGCTGGTGTGAACTCGTGTGGGTCAGGGCTTTTCTGTGTGAAGTGTGTATGTGTGGGTTATTCCCGGGCACTCAAGCTTCCTCCCACAGTCCCAAAACATGCTCTTTAGTAATCAGTGTCAATTTTGCTGACTAATTGTTTTTATCATAGCTTTTGTCAACAACCTTTTTTCCCTGATGAAAACTAAACTATAACTAAAAAAAAACAAGTGTACATGGACAGGAACTAAACTAAATAAACATCAAATGAAGCTAAGCTAAAATGTTTGACGGAGACTAAATAAAATCAGACCTACTTTTGTCATTTAGAAAGTAGAGACAAGCTAGGAATCACAGCTACTTTGGTTGTGTGGAAAGGTTGGATGGTTTAAGAGGGACATCCAATCAAAACTGCCTTAGCATCGTGGTGGTGGGTTCGAAGTGACTTCAGATTGGCTGCAGCAGGACAGACATCCTGCTCATCTGCTTAAATATGCTGTGAAAAGTGTGATTGAAGTTTTAAGCCAGTGTTCAAGTCTATAAAGAAATGGGAAGGATACTTGTCCAAGAAACTGACTTTACAGGTAGACATTACATTATGTCAAAGGTGTGTTCAAGGGCTTGGGAAAATGACAACCAGGTGAATGTTTACAAGTGTGCCAGCTTGGCGTGTTGGTAACCTTTTCTTTTGTTCATGCTTAATAATGTTTTTAGGCTGGAATGCTGTTTTTTGTCATATTCTTGTTGCAGTCTCAGGCACAAGTCAAAATGTGCTCGTCATCATTGATTCATTTTGATGATTTGTCTGCATCACTGTTGTGACTGTGTTCATTGAATTTCTTTTTTCTTTTTGTTTTAAGACTTGGTAGTTGTAAACTGAATTGCCCATTTGAGATAAATATAGATGTCTGAATCTGAACCTGAATCAAAACCAACATAACCTGTATTGATGAAAGAATGCTCCTGTCCTGTATTTATTCCAAATCTTTAGCCATAAACCTTGAAGATTCATATCACTGGCTAGCCGCAGCTGCTTAATAGGAGAAAGTAATGCAGCGAGACAGGAAACAGTCCGTTCTGAGTTCATGAGAAGGGCAGATTTGGACCAGTCAGTCAATAACCCTACAGGCTGAGTCTGCCTTTGAGGCTGCTAATGAAGCACCAGAGCGGGGAGGAGCTCACTTGGCATGCTGGTTACCTGGGAGCTGTTGACACAACCGTTAACATTCAGTCAGTCTCTTCCCTCTGGAGATGAAGCATCAGTGGCAGTTAAAGTGAGTAATTGTGCAGCATTATGAGGAGAGTGGCAGCAGTACCTGCCTCCCTCGTTTCTGCAGAAATTCCCCCCACTCATGAATTGACATGAGTGTACTTAAGCCCTCAGACGGGGCTGAGAGCTGTTCAAGAGTGAAATGCTCCTCAGTGCTTTGGAAAGACATTACTTACTGTTAGCTGATGTGTACTCTCTGGTGTTGTGTGATGAACCGGACATCAGCTTTTATTTTTTGGCCCCAGCATGCTTTGTATTTTAATAACCAAAAAGTACTCTTGTAATGATAAGCTCTAAAACAAGAAAATTAAGCTAACTGTTAGTTGACAAGCTACACCAAGGAAATGTACAGTGAAGCAAGAATTTAGCCAGCAAAGCATAGTAATAAGATAAAGCACAAATACTCAATAACAAATAAGGATGCACTGAATATTCAGTGGCCGTATATATTTGGCCGAATAATGCAAAAAAAGCCATATTCGGCCTTCGGTGGAGTGAGGTAATAGCAAGGCCGAATAGTACCGTGTGATGCAATGACAAAATCAACTACGTCATTGCGTGTGACTGTGGCTAAGCAGACTAAGGCTGTCACTTTTCCTAAAAATCAAACTCAATCATGCACCCAAATAATCAAAGATATTCGATTATGTCTAAAATAATGAGACTATTGGTGACTAACATTGGCTTGACACCAGATAAAGACTCACCAAAGTTGACAGAAAGAGGCAGTTTGGACCATGTCCAGTATTTACTAACAAAAAAAAAAAAAATCATTAAAACGGCGCATAGCTTCTTGAGTTATCTTGCAAACAAACAGATGAATGCAGGGAAGAACAGAACCTCCTTGGAGGCAAAATATAAGCTAAATAAATCGATAGGAGTACATGTCAACAGCAAACTTCTGTTTCGTTGTGATAATCCTGAAAAGAAAATCTGACTTTCTTGTTTTTTTAGCTTAAAAATAATTGGCAAGAGTAAAGATTACATTTGAGCTGCCATGCATTTACATTTGTGTATTGTCTTTTTTTTCTTTTGCTACTTTGAAGTGTATATATGACTGAACTCAGCTCAACTAAACTAAACAACATGGTGGTTTGACTTAAAAGCAGCTACAGTATTTCCAACACAAAACATTTTGTGACTGCCTGGTTGAGTTTTTCTCTTAACTGAAAGACCTGCTACGTTGGTCTTCATAGCTGTTGAAATAGTGTTTGAAATGATTATTAAAAAAAATAATGGAATCAGGCATACCTGAAGTAGGATCACTGGCCATTTTTGTCAATGTTAGCAGTTTGTTAGTTACTATCCTTTTAAACACATAATAATGCCTAAGTGTTTAAAAGCAGGCAACTTCAGATAATATATATTTTTATGGTATCAGATTTTTAAAATTATAAGCATTAAATTTTGTGCATGTGTTAATCACAAAACGTATTCAGGCATTTATCTGAAACCGGTGTTCTTAATCCCAAATACTTTTGGTCTTTTGAACCCAAAAGTGCTTAATGCTTACTCACTTTAGCCTTTTTTAGACAAATGTCTGCACGACTCTATAAGCCACACCACATGGATCAATAATAAAGTCTCTGTTTTAGCTAGCAAAGCATAACAAATGTGTTGTTCTAAAATGTTTGGTATTGATCCAGAGATTCTTGCATAAGCTCCAGCCCCCCACTGTGAAACCAAAAGGATACAGGGGTATGGATAATCAAAGGATGAATACTGCATGATTAAATGCTGTCTTTTAAAAATAGAAAATAAGGCTTTTTGCAAAATATTTCAGCACTGGGAGAGCACAGTGCAGACTGGCCATAAGACACAAGTTCCAGTTTTCTGCTAACACTCCAGCGGTGGACACAAATGTTACACTAAGCATAAGCCCCAGAGGAAGTCTGAACACATCATGAACAGTACTTCTGCCATTAAAGTATTAAACTAAAGACCAGAGATGGCAAATGATGACAAGAGATGGCAGGTGGAATCATTACCCCTTCACCATCAGCACTATAAAACTCCACGCTGATGTGGCTCTGTGTGTGTGTATGTGTGCGGGATTTACTGTTAAAATGTGTGTGTTCACAGAATTCACTTTTAATATCTTCTCTTTCTCCTCTCTTTTGCTTTGTCTTTAGCGGGAACAACGTACATATTTGGGCGAGATGGTGGACTGATCACATACACGTGGCCGCCAAACGACCGTCCCAGCACGAGGGCCGACCGGCTAGCCATCGGCTTCAGCACGCACCTGAAGGATGCTGTCCTAGTGAGGGTGGACAGCTCCTCTGGTCTCGGAGACTTCTTGAAGCTTCACATTGTAAGTCAAGAACTTTTTTTGATTTAATTTCAAGTTCCGTCAATCATCTTACTCAAAGAAATTGTTCCTGACTTAATTTCAGTCTCAGCAAACCATGTTACAAACAGAACACTGCATTTGTATAGCTTTAGGATAAAACACTCACAATTTATTTTCTTATTAAGTATATGGCCATGATGGTATCTGATCTGTTTCCTGGACACAGAGCAATGGTTTAAGTTTTGTTTAGGTCTGTTTTCTATATTTTAACTTAATCGTAGGGTTCTGGCTGTCTGGTTTTTGTGGCTCAAATTTCATGGAGCTTGGAAAAAAACAGTCCAGATGGAGGAAGTTAATTTAATGTTTTACTGACAAGTTTTGTTCTGTCGACTACATTTAGCCATATTGGGTAGAATTTTTACAGTTCTCAGTAACTGCCCACCCTTGCATTTCATGAAATCCTTTTAACAATATTTACAATTTTGTAATTCAGCAAACCACTTGCTCAAATTCTTGTGAAAGCAGAACATCCAGTGCAACATGGATTTGTACAGCTGTCGATAAAACCAAATCGAAGACTGTTCAATGTTCTCCTGGAATGAGGGAACTGTGAATCCCAGAATTATCCAATTAATCAAAAACATAAAAAGCAATACTTAGATGCACAGCTTTCAAAGTAAGTCAAACCTTTTTCCACAAATATCATTTCTAGGGGGGTCAGGAAGTCAAAACTCAAGTTTGACATTTTTCATCACATCTCCGTAGATGAAAAAGAATGTGACATGTCTTAAAAAGGAAAAGGTTAGAGGTTTTATGACGTCAACTAGGCCTGTTGGGCCTGCTCTAATTTTGTGCCAAATATAACACTTCCTTGACTTTTCACAGCCCCTCCCCTTTAATACGCCCACAACAATACAGTTCTGATAACTTGACTTCATTGGGGGTAAATCAAGCAGCGGCCTCCTGGGCTGAAAAATAAAGTCAATGTGTGAGTGCAATATCTGAAGCATCTCTGCCGCCACTTGAGGCTGCCTGCAGGATGTTATGTAATTGCGAAGGGAACAGCTGAAATAAACAGTTTTAAAGCCTGGTTCAACAAACAGCTCCAGTCTCAATACTGTACTGGGGCCCATCTTTATCCAAGTAACAGTTTCCGGTTTTGGAAAGTTATGGACAAGGGTGATGGCGCTACTAGCCTGTGCAGTGTTGCTATTGGTCATACAGCCTTCAGTCCACCAAAGTCTGACTACCATAAAGCTACAGTATGGTGGGCTGACTTCAACACTGCCACCATGCTGTAAACTTAAGTCAAAACTCTTCTTTCATTTATTGAAGTCTTCTTTTTAGGTCCCATCAAGTTTGCCAGTCTCCATCTTTCAACTTGTTGTCATTCATCTTTTCAAGACACAAGTGGGTTGATTTCAGATGTATTTGATGCTGGAGAAATGGATGTTCAAGTCTCTTAGGGTGCTTTCAGTCCTTACATGTTTAGGCTGAGCCAAATGAACTCTGGTTTGCCTTTTAGAAACTTCAGTTGATCTGTGATGGTGTAAAACCTCAGATGAACTCTGGTGTAAACCAAAGAGCTGATCTGATGGATCTGAAGAGGCAAGCAATACAAAAAAACGAGGAATTTTGGCTTGAATTTGAATTTGAATTGCATCATTCAGAATAGCTAACGTAAGACTCACTGACAATATTAAGCATAGGGTGGCTATATTTAACCTGACAAGCCAGATGGGCAGCTCCATATATCTGCCACAGAAATATTTCTCTAGTCCATCTGGGTAGGAGCCCTTGGAATTTGTTTTCAGGGGCAGAACATTAAAAAAACAACACAAGCTTGTGATTGGACAATCGTTTGACTCGTCACATTTATCACAGACCAATCCACATCAAGTTGGGTTGCCTCCTATAATGACATTAGCATACATATAGGCTAATGTAGCAGCTAATGGCTAACAACCGTTAGCAACAGTTCATGGATGTTAGCCATAGCAGATAACTTAGCCACTAACATCTAACAACAGTTAATGAGCGTTAGCCGATAACTTAGACGGATCTGCAGGATTTCAGAATTAGGAAGGTCTGTCTACTCTGCAAGGCTAGGCTATATTAGCATGGATAGCACCCCCAACTTCTTGCCCACTTAACAGCTGAACTTTTATAAATCCTTGTGTAGATGTGTACAGATTGCTCCAGTCAGTATACTGGTGTCATTCCCCACAGCCTGAGTGCAGCTTTCTCATTTTAGGGCACAGGATACTTTGAAATTGTTTCAGGCTAAATTATGTAATTGCATGCAGCCATTTGTTTATTTGTGGATCATAGTCCAACAGTAGGCTGAATGAGAGGAACAAAGATCTCTTCTACAACCCTAGCTAGTGGCTAAAGACTGAATTACATACCAGTTGATGCTTTGTTTGGCCTGATAAACCATAGTTTGAAAGAAAAGCAAACCACTTGAGACAATGTTGTAACTTTACCCCAATAATGAACCATTTCTACTGACCTGCAGGTGTGAAAGCAGCCTTAAACATTTTTGTTCCCTTTGGTTGTATTTCAGGCATTTACAAAACAAACAAACAAACAGACAAAAAACATTTGAAAATACCTTAGACTTCAAAAACAGGAGACTGGATTTTCAAAAATACTCTCACCCCTCTGCATTTTTTCGACTCATTACTGCACTGCTTCATATTTTCATAGTTACAGCACATTCCCCAATTCAAAGATAATGATGCAACACCATTGGATTGTGGGTAGTGTTGTCACTTTCCCTGAAATTGCAACTTAATCATGTTTTCCCCCAACACAATGTTGATAAAATACAAATAAGCATCCTCTCCAAGTGTATACACCATTATTGTAATTTTAGGCAGCTTGTGCTGAGTTTACATTGGATTCTCCAGACATTATGGCTAATGATCAAACCTGTATTTGAGAAACTGAACAGGATTTTTACTTCCATAGCCGTACTGTTAGTCCGTACAACCAAGTCTGCAGGGGCTTTAATGGTGACAGTCATTGTGTCGAGCCCTATAACAACAAAAGAAGGAGGATGTCATGTTTAATGGCCATTACATCATGCATGACCGGCAGCACATTATTACTGAGCGTGGTAACAAGGAGCCCATGCTTACTTACTTCCTCCTGTATGTGAGTTGTCGTCATGTAAGTGTGTGTGCAGCAGCTGAGGGAAATGGTGCTCTAATAAGGGTTAGCTCCATATAGTGCACCTCTGACCTGGACATAATTCTGCTGGCTACCACATGACCCTACTCTCTCTAGCACCCTTTCACTGACAGCACTCATTAGTGGGAGAAAAAGGGGTGATGTTGTGGAGGAGGGGGGTGCTGTAATGTCTGTAGCAGTCCCTCCTGCTGCCAGTGGTAATACACAGGGGGACATACAGTATGTCTCTTTAATATGTTGTGTCCTGACATGTTTTGGAATTAGTTTAGTCTGGTTTTGCCTTTAACTGACAGTCAGCATTTTTATCACAATGTCATCATTTTTGTTGAAGGGGGAACTACATCTATAACATCTTTGAATTTGTCTAATAAACAGAACAAGCCGCCGCTCTTGGTTTCAGAACGGGCCCCAATTCTCTTAAATAAGAGAGAACTGCACTTTCAACATCTCATAGTATTACATTTATTTTTGAATGTTTGTCCACAAAAGAATCAAAGACAACGGTTGCCTCTTGTAAACTTTCATAACTCTTGTAGATTAGAACTTAAAAAGGAATCTACAGATGAAGCCGTTTAAACTTTCCCATATTCCTCGAATGAGTCATGACTGGTAAGGGACAGGGTCACATGACAGGTAGAAGCCCAGCAGATGTGCTCTTGTTAGGAAGCACCATGCAGACTCGTTGCAGCTGCATTAATGGGCATGTTTGTAGTGATGGAATCCTAGTAGTTGGAATGTGGCTGGTAATTGGCTGGAACACAGCAGGCATTTTGCTGGCAGGAGAAAATTGGAGCAGCTACATCTCTATGAATTAAACATTGCTATTTGTTACTTTTGATACTGAGTTATTAGAAATAATACTTTTTTATGGAGTAGTTAAGAGTTTTTTGTAACTTCTGAGCAATGTGCCCAACACTAGTAAAGGTCATGTCTTTTTAATAACATTCTGATTGGAGATAAACAGCATTGAATCTTTGCTGTTATTTGATTAACCAATATTTGTGATCTCATAATTGATGATACTCATACTGCAACCAATAACAATACCAATATTGTTTGTCAAAAGCATAAAGCCTCCACTTAACTCGAGTTAGAAACAGATGTGATGCAAGTACATTTTAATTTTTGCTTGAATCATACTTTTTGTTTATAAATGTTTGAATTAAGTGATAATGAGGTGAACCATTTTGGAACATTCATACATTTTGCCAAAATTAGCCAAAATAGAGATATATTTCTTCAACTTGTGTGGCCAAATTACTGGCTGTATAAAATAGCAAAAAATGACATTTTTGTCCTTATCAACAATCAGCTTTTCAGGCTATTATCTGACAATACTGATTTTTCCAACAATGTAGTGCATCCCTGCTTCTGAATATTGCACTAGCAGACTATTTCTCTTTTTCAGTCTCTACAGTATAAACAAATATTGAAACAATTCAACAGAAATAACACAAAAATGCATTTTGTAAAATCTTATACAGCTTTTATTCAGCCAGTTGAGTTCAATAGACATCAGAAATCTATTTTCCGATGGAGACCTGGCCAACAATGGCAGCAATACTTAGTTTCAGTATACACACAAACTTATACAGTACTCTTAAACTGTAAAATCAATAATAATAACCCACCATTGGTTTGTACCCTGCCATTTCTGCATCTTTAAGCATCATTGATTTATATGATAATCAATGTAATGTTGTTTAAGCTGTAGCAAATTACACACAAAGCTAAAAAATATATACAGGCTTGAAAACTAGCACTGGACATCACAGCCCCCAAGTGCATGACACTGTTGTTGGCCGGGAGCATCCAGGAACATTACACATACACACTCACTCAGGACAGAGTTTACCCAGCGTACACTCACAAATTGATCTTGAAGTTTGCCTTAACCCAAGCTGCCCACACGCAGAGTCACACATACAGTGAGCACACCGTGACATAAGCAGGCCTGTCCCGAGGACACACAGCGGCCATGACGTTCTTCTCATGAGACACCTCTGTTCTCACAATGTGTGGAACTACTGATTTTTATTCGTGAGCATTTTCCCACTGAGCTTCTGGCTCAAATGACGTTTAACCTCAGTTTTCATACAGGACTGTTTCATTATTTCTTTTAAGGGATGGAACCTTTTCATAAACTCTGAATCTTTAAATGCCAACAGAGAAGCGTCCAAGATGTTTTAATAGAAAGTCAAATCTGTATGAACGGATATTTAGTCTCTTTGAGTTGTTTGGGCTCCTGTCCATGAACAGGAAACACCTGAGCAGGAATGAAACAGCAAGATTTTCTTGAAGTAAGATTTCTTGGTGAGAGTTTAATAACTCTCTTCCAAAGGGGTCCATTTTAGACTAGAGAGGCTTTGCTTGGAAGCTCATCCCACTGCAGTGCTGATTTCATACATACAAATTTGCTCATGTGCTTGCACGCACATCTGCTGTTGTTTTTCTGCAGAATGTGTACACTTTTTGAAATTCAGGCCAAGATGTCCTGGAAAATTTAGGGTGGTTATAACAGGAATAACCGCAACAGGGTGATGTATGTCTCATTCCAAAAGGCTTTTTTATTTTCACCTCCGCAGACGTGCTTCTGATCAGCACAGTCCAGTTTGATTGACTTGTGCTCAGTACACTAGTCAAGAACTTTTTTAATCCTGTGCACATATGGTTGGTGTGTGGATTGTGTTCCTTTAAACATGTTAAGCAAATAAGAGAAGCTTAGGATGTGTACCATTCAAATGCGGAGATCAAATTTTACTTGAGATTTGAGCTGATGGGAAGCAAAAGAGTCAGCCTGGTGAAACCTGAAGGCAATCATACCTAAGCATTTAGCCATACTAATGCTTTATTAGAAGGGGCTAGGGCGCATGTTTCCTGCACCTATATGTCTTGTGGAAAAGTAATAATTAGTAACAAGAATTATTTTTTTTATATAGAAATCATTCTTTTAATGTGTGATTATTGGGTATGTGTGGTTTGCCTGGTGAGTAGTTCAAGTCAGGTGAGTTACTAGATGGCATCTGATTGAGTAGTCGATTAAACTCACTTTTTGTTTTTCATAAATAGGCTGATAGTGCCAGTCAAACACTCTGTCTCAACTGTAGTGCAGCCACCCATCACTAGCAGTCACTGTAGCTCCTAACTGTAGCTGAGACCAGGGATGTGAATCTTTGGTCACCACAACAGCCCCATTTACACTGTCATATTGACAAAGTGTGAAAAGATGTTTTTACAGTTCAAGGGTAGAAATCTATGTTAATTAACCTTAATATTACATAACACTAAATCCAAACAAGTTTCAGCTATTTCTAAGTGGAAGTAACCGATCATTTAAAAGTTGTTGTACATTTTTAACTATGTTTACAAGATGCATTATTATAGAGTTTCACATGCGCAGTTGCATCCATTTATGGCTAGATTTTATTGAAAATGTTATCATTTTTAATGTTGTTGTGGATATATTTTTTTACATTTTCTTTATGAGCATGCATTTTTGTATTCAGGCAGCCTCTGTTTAAGGGACTTTGATAGCTGTTTTTGGCCCAGAGCCGCTAGTTGCCAATCCTTGATGTAGATGTAAAGAAAAAACACTTAATGGATATCATTATTGCATTCTGTTGCTGTTTTGATTTTTTAATGAAAATAAAGTAGTTCATAGCCATATACTTTTTAACCACTTTAATAAAGCAATAGGGGTAACAAGAATCAGCAAAGACATGTGGACGTTAGCCTGTGGCAATGCTAGCATGTTAGCCGCAATTCGTGGTCAATGCTGTAATCCCTGAATTCAAACTGTATGCTAGTTTAAAGAGCAAACCAGAAAGACAACTTATAAGAGATTTTTCCCTCAAAATGTGAAGGTCATCCAGGAAACGTGAACATTAGTATCCCCTTTAATAAACACGGCCCACCTTATCGACTACAATATTTTAAAAATTCATCTTAATGTAAAACAGGATGCGAGTAGAGGAGGTGAGCAGACCTGACAGCATGTCGCTGTCATCTTGTCACCTTTTAAGTTGTTTTGTTAGAAAGCCCTCGCAGTGCACTTCATGTTGTGTTTTTTAAAGATGTGTTAACCAACACAGTCTCCGCTTACCTGAGGAGAAGGTGAATTCCTAGAAAAGCTTCCATTTGCAGCTGATTCACTGCACACGCTCCTGTAACAACACTCTGATTACCTCAAAGACACACAGCGTACCTTGCCTCTGTGCGGGCACACTAGAGATGAAACACAAGGAGAAGTATGCAGTGAAAACACACAGGTCATACGGTGGGGGGAAAGCATTCTCTATGAAGACAGTTTGAGCCGGTGCACCTAGTTTCAGGTTCACTGCAGATCACAGATGAATGTGAGGCGAGGTGAGTGAGGCGAGTCTCGCATGGTATAACAAGGCGCAGAGATCATGCAGCTCGCAGCAGATGCATTCCTAGCCTTGTTGATTAAATGTGAAGCTTTCCATTGACATTTTACAGGGAGAAAATGTTGATAAGGCATGTTCTTACAGCAGGGGCAGTGGGTTGTGTGAATCCCCTCTCCTCTCGCATCAGCAGTTGCTTTGAATGTTTCCTCTTATTTATTTATTTCTTCCCATTAATCTCAGGGCTTTGTGAAACGTTGCATTTCATTAGAAGATGAGAGAAGCAACAGAGAAAAGAGTTTTATGGAGACAAAAGGGAAGGCATGAAGGATGGCGATAAAGGTCATGATTTCCACTTTTGTTCACGTTGACATGGAGGAACACCAGGGTTGTAACAGGCAAAAAAACTCTATCTATGGGCAAGTACAACCTTTTTATGAATATATATGGAGTGCTCCAGAATTTGAAAATACATACAAAAAAATGTACACATTATTTTTTTCTTTTGTAAATTCTAGCACTTGCTACTTGGTATATCTCAGTTTTTCTGCAAAGAACTAACAGTTGTCATAATAGAATATCATAAACATTATCTCCAGATGTGCTTTTGGTGAAAATATAGTTATATTAATATATGTTTTGTACCATTGCAACAAAAAAAGAAGCCACAGATTCTGATTAGAATATGTTGTGGTCTATAAGTATGTCACTGTCAGACGTTCTTCATACAAAGAGGCATTTTACTGAGCTTTAAGCCTAGTGTTATTGAGAAGTGTGATATAGCTTATGGTGTAGATTTTACATTAATCTTTAACACATTTGGAAGCAGATAAATTTATGTCAGTGACTGAAACATTTCCCAGTCTTAACACTGTGCCAGAGGTTAATCATAAATAGTGCTTCACTTTAAAGTATATCAATGATGTTTCGAGTTCCAAAGTAATGAATAAAGCTGCTGTTATTTCCAAAGTGTGGTTGAAAGTGCTTGCTCCATTTTTACAAAGCACGGCTGACTAATAAATTCAATTGTCATATAAGTGTTTTTGCTGAGCTTAATTCTGCATTACAATTGAAGAAAAGCAGAAAATTAAATCACAATACATTATGAAATAGCCATGCTTCTGATACGGACCCTCTAGATATGTGCTTCATGGTGCTGTCTCCTCCTCATTAATTACACCAGAAAGGACGTGTTTTACAGCACTCCATTAAACACAATGAGCTGTGCAAAATTGCCACTTTGATGCCTTTCTTATGCAAGGAAAGCAGCACCTGCAAAAACCTTATCTGCTTGAACTGCACCCTTAGAGGCTTGCTCTTTAAAATGAAATAATATGACTACATAATGACTCTATGGGCCAATTTGCTTTTACATCTTATTGAGGGCAGGTAAGTTCACACAGCTAGTTGGAATTGTTTATTTTCTTCAGCATATGAATATACATTGAAACTCAAGGTAAGTGGTGAACCTGCCTGTTACCACCAATATATATTTAGCAATTGAAGTTGTTTGGTGATTCTACCTTTAATAACACCAGAAAATCAGTAGAGCTGGACAACTTAAACCTAACATTGGTACCTCTGAGCCGAAAAGTGATGTAGGACATTCATTCATATATTTATCTGTGAGCAATAAAACGTCAATATCACAGTCCTGGAATTTTACATTTTATATAAAACTGCTACAAATAAAAACACATTTACATTAGTTTGACACCAGAGCAACAGTAATAAGAGTCCTCAACATCTGATATTTAGCCAGTTTCATTCTGTTTCATTTTGGTGGAAAGAAAAAATGTGAAAAATGCCGAACTTGTCCCTGAACACCACTATGAATGTATCAAAACATTGTCTACAAGTACATTAGGGCTATCACTTTATATTTAATGCTCGGATATCTATTTGAGCTTGTAGTAAAATATCTGTGCCCAATATGTAAATAACTTTCTATAGAAATTACGGAAATGTCTAACAAAATACATTTTAAAAAGTCAATAAAAGTGGAAAAAAGATCAATCTTGCGTGCGCCAATCATGTTTCCAAATGTTGCCAACATACTGTAAATACAAAATCCAGATCAAGGATCAACAACATTTTGCTGTGAAAAGCAATTTTGAAAGTCTCCCATTGCCCAGTCTGCCATCTCAACAATAAGGTTACACTAATTTGAAGCAGAAACTACAACATGATGTTCCATTTTTCTATTTGTAGATGCAACATCCTCAGTATCATCATGATAAACATAGTTGTCTGTACATCATAACAGTAAGAGCACTAAATGCCAAGGCTGCCATTTTTATGGAATAATCCACACTAACCTATTATAAGCATTTTTGAAGAGCTAATTCAATTCTGGGTGTCTGTCCATATATGAATATTTTTTTTAGTTTTTATTTAACTTTATTTAACCAGGAAGGTCCCACTGAGATTAAAGGTGCTATGAGGAGAATCTATTGCCGGTGACTGGCGTAAAGACGTGACCCACGCCAAAGCATGCGTTTGTTGTGATGCTAATAAATGCAGCTCGGACCTTCCTCAGAACTCTGCATTGCTTTACAACTTCTTTTTTCAACAACTTACAGGATGCAAAGGGACGAGGTAATGTATCTCTTTCTAGTGACGTAGCGGTAGTTTTTGATGTCTGACAACAAGCAATTTTTGGAAAACTTATTATTGTAGTTTTGTAGCCGGCTATATATCGCTACTTACAGCCCGGTGCTCTAAGACCTGTCCGAATAATATAAATTTGCTCTCGTTTTAATTGTCTTGTTCCCAAAGTTGAGTATCCAGGCCAGTCCAGCCCTGTCCAACCCGACCGTAAAGCTAAGGAATAGCATTTATAGATAACCTATTTTGGTGCTATAAAACTCATCTTAAAGTGTGTATTTCGATCAGGCATATATCTAAAAGTGAGACTTTTTTTTTAATTACTTAGAAACTCCTTATAGCATCTTTAAGAATCTCTTTTTCGAGGGAGTCCTGGCCAAGAGGCAGCAAAGTTACAAAGTAAAATCACGGCAATTAAAAAAAAAAGTGCAACAACTATGGAGCTCAGTACAACATTGTCACCACCCTAATAAAACCCCTCAACAGAATTTTCTGTCCATCAGCAATAAATAGGAGTTTAGTAAAATAGGGGAGAGATTTCTGGGGTTAGGTCGGGGCCCCTAACCATTTGGAAAGTCATCTACTGTCACCCTCAACAGTGGCCATACAAATCAGAAGAAACACCTTTCAATGCAGATTAATCTTTATCAACATACAGTATTCAAATATTGCCCTGCACACTATTTAATTGGGGAGATATATATGTATACACATTTGGCCTCTTAAAACTTAAACTAATTCCTTGCCCTGCTAATAAGCCTTATTCCCAACTGTATTCCCTTGTTTCCTTTCTTTTACCTCGGCTCAGAGCAGGACCGTCTTTGGAGGAGTGTATCTTCAGCTGTATGAGATGGGATTATACCAGATTTCAGTATTTACCCCCCCTCCTTCCCCATCTTCTACATCCCTCACCACCCTAATCTCCTGCTCCCATTTCATGATGACAGGAAACCCAGCGGGGCTTGAAGGACGCCATCTCAGTTCGCACTCTCAAGAGGGAATTTTTTCTGAGTAATATGTGGGAACTATGATTTAAATGCACCTCAGAGGAATTGGGATCCTTCCCCACGCCTCTCCTCTTCCATCGCAGATAAAGACAATGACTGTGGAGTCAGTGAACCATCAAATGTACGACAATCACTTTCCTCAGGCTCATTACTGTAGCGCACATGGTAGACGAAGAGCCAGATTCATAATAACACCGCCTCCATTTCTCCAATTATGATGATTCTCTACAACCCTTTCCTCTTTTCCAAAGGTGAAGCATATTCATGAGACTCCTTGAACAAGAATTCCATAAGGATGTATGACTTGTCTGTACATGATGGTATGCCCCAGCAAAGTAGCAGCATATATGGAATTAATTGCACTGTATCTGAAAGTCAAATCCAGGGAAATGTTCACTCTGACGTTATGCAAATTATGAAAGTAATGATCCTTGTTCCTTGCAGCGGGGTGATTCACATAGAAGAAGAAATGGATCATAGTTTGGAGGATGTGGGTGCAGCACCTGCAGTGTGAACCGTAGTAACATGATTTACTTTATCAGTTATCACCACCTCCTCCTAATTTGATACAGCCACTGGCCTTTGTGATGTGGCCTGATGTGATGTGTCAACCTATCCTCGTCATGAAAAAGTAAAAACACCTACAGACCAGCGTAAATCAGCTATATCTGTACCAGGGCCAGCTTTTTTGCTCGAGGGGGGCCCAGATTTTTAGAATCTGACTAACCTACAGATCCCTGTATTAATTCCCCCCCTCCAGCCAAGTGCCTGCAAGGTTCCAGCCAAAAGCTAGCTACCTACCAGCCATTTTAGTCTGTTGCATTAAATATAATGTAAGAGGCACAAGACAGTTCCTCTCTACGAAATCTTTGCACCAGAAAACAAGCCAAAAATGCATTTGTGAAGACCTCCAAACTCTATAATTCTTAACAATGATCCTTCTTATTGTGTGGATGAGCACTAAAACAGCTGTACATAATAGAAAGGCTATGTGATTATTTTGATCCCTATATTTTTAGCATTGTACAGTTTGAGCTAGACTTTTCCTTGACAGGTTGGTCTAACAGAAACAGTATTGAATGAAGAATGGCCTGATGGACCATTCAATATATTTCACTAGAAGAGAGGCCATAGAAAGTGTTTGGGAGTGGGCAGAACCTGTCATAAGCATATCTTGGACATATATGGTTGATCCTTCCATGAACCACATTCATTAAGTGTCAATCAGTGATGTAGTAGGCGGCTGCTACTGCCACGGTGCAAAGGACAGACTGTGAACCGTTTTGTAGAGCACACATTTGGCATAGCCATGATAGAAGTGGAGTGACAACTTTTTTTCTAAAGCTAAGTTTGTAGAGTTGAATTTGTTTGTCATTTATTATAGAAATATGGTCCAAATCTGATAAACTAATTCTTAAGCTGTTAGCATCTATGCTAATCTCTGCTCAAGTAGTCACTTCCTGCTGTCATCTCACTGTTTCTTCCACCTCTTCTTGCTGTGAACAACTATGAATGAGCCATCCCGCACAATCTTTGTGGACTGGAGCTTGTCAGGATGGATCTGCATGGTTACAGACATTGAATCTCGCTGATCCATCTGAACGGCAAGCTTAACCCTTTCACACATGATGTCCGCTACAGTAGACAAATATTTGAAATAAATTTTATTCCCTTTAAGTTGCAGTACAATGCCCAACTACCAGGTGGGGAACTCCCAAACACTTGGCCCAAATTTCAGAAAAATATTAACTACAAACTTAAAAAAAAAAAAAAAAAAAAACATTTTTATAACATTATAACATTTTTTTATATTTTTATATATTTTATATATTTTGTATTTTTTTTATTTTAAATTTTGGTTTAATTCACAAGTGAATAGTTTGATTAAACAGCAATAATACACATACTTCAGACATTTCTTTTACTTTTAATACTCTTAAAAAATTGTCAAAGATGTTTGTGGATCTATATATAGTTCCACTAATTTACTATTTACACCATTGATGCATGGTGAAGTGGACAGATGCATAACTCCCTGAAAATATAACTTAAAAAATTAACATAATTTTTAACTTGTTTTAAAGTAAAAAACAAACATTGAAAATAGTATTCCTTTGTGGTTTCATAATTCACGCATTAAAGGGTTAAAACAACAACTCCCATGGCTTTTTTTTTAGCTTTTATTCCACATAAAAGTATCCCGTGATAACCCTAAGTTTTCTTAGTTGACAGGAGTCATGAAAATAAACCCTCTTACTTTTGACCTAATTACTCACCGTATCACTTAAAGGTAACATATATGCATGTATGAATGGTTGCTGCTGCATAATGTACCCTTTATCAATATAGACACCCATTTCTTGAAACTCGAGAGCCCTCTCTGCTGGTATTAACATGTGAGAAAGAGAACTGTACTGATATGCTGGACCTTAAATGCTGGATATATTTAGCCATTCCGGGACCTGAATAAAAGTCTGGATGGCAAAATATAAAAAGAGGAAAAAGAGGGAGCTATTTGGCTTATTTGAACCCCACCAGTAATCTGTAAACAACCTCAAAAGCAGATCGAAGGCAGGCCGAGGAGGAGACACTGATCCAGCAGGGATGGGTTATTTTCCTTAAATTAGGTGTGGAGGGGGGAGGGATCCTGCTGCTTTTTTTGGGGCCTCACCATGTCCATTGGACCGTCTGGGCAGGTACACAATAAAGACAGGTACCACCACTTACTTAAGTGAGCAAAGGACAGCCCTGACTATGATCATCTTAACCTCCAATTATCAAGCATGAGGTAGATTTCTCTTTGATGCTTTGAAGTTTTTTCAGATTTATTCCCACAGAGGAGTTTTTATTTATTTTCCTGCAAAAACAAGGACGTTTGTCTGTTATTGGAAATCCATCCTTACTTTTCTAGGAAGCCATTTACTCAGAGGAATGTAGGCTTTGCAGTTGTTTTCCTCCTTTTTTGTTGTCAATGAGCAGCGGTGACAGTGACTATCAGAGGCTCTTCACAGTCTCAGGCGGGTCCCCCAGGGGCCCACTGAGCTTGTTTTGTGCTGGTACTCAATCTCAGTATGGAGGTTGGGGACTATTCTGAGCACTTTCTTCCCTCCCTTCTTCTAATTGCATGCATCCCTTGAAAAGAAAGACAACACACAAGCAATGGAGGTACTCGGAGGGAGACAGAGGCACTAAGAAGTTAATATATTCCATAGAAGAGAGGGTATGGTGGAGGAATAATGACTTCTGTGGTGGAGTATTGCTCCCCTCAGTCCTCCTTCAGCTCTACACAAGTAAGGAGGTTGTTCCTCTGACTGAAGACACCTTTAATTGCAGTTTCAACTTCTGCTCTCCACCCTATTAATCATGTTAAATGGCTTTATAGGAGAGACTAGCAGGCCCACAGTCTGAGAATGTTCAAGTTAAAGAAAATGTCACCCTTTATGTGTTTTTGCAGCTCACCTTCCTGTCACAGTTATGACTATGCACAATTGCGTGCCTCATTAAGTGAAAGCTGTGCCATTCGGCGTGATGCTGCAGGTGATATCGTTACCTGGGAGAGGTGCTGCACGTCTCAGGAGACAAACCGGTGTCACGCTATCCCCCCGTGCTCCTATTAAAACACCTGCTCTGCTGGGAAAGGATCTTATTCTCATCTGCTCCTCTTGTTAAGGTCTCAGGCCCGGTAATTGCATCTGGTGCCCGCTGTACACACAGGCATGGAGCAGACCTGCATGCAATACCCCAAGGAATCAGCGGTGTAAGGATTTGCTGTGTTGCTTAGAGGCACATCAGTCAATTATTAGCAGCCCTCTAGAGTAGATGACAGATTCGCTGTTATTGTATTAAATGCACCTGACACATGCAGATGTTTACCTGGATGTGGGCACAGACTATTTGTATTGATAATCTCCAGCTGAACATTTTTATGTCTTGTTTGTTGTGTGTTTGTGTTGTATTTGAACAGTTGTTACTTCACACTTTCTCTCAACTTTACTTTATCGGCTGTTGCTATGGAAACAAACCCAGTATAAGGCTGGTATGGTGTGTTTGTACTGAGGTGATGTAATGCATTCTGAGCAGAATCAAAACCAGAGAGGGGCTTGTATTTCCTAGCTATAACCCAAGAGAAAAAGCACATCTCTATCAGTTCTTGTCAAAACCGATACTTCCTAGAAAATCAGTCTCTAAAAAAACTCTGAAAAAAATATAAGCTATTTCTCTGGCAGATGCACAGTATGTGAATTCAGTTAAAACAATAGCCTCTGATGATATGTGATTAATATGCATTTACCAAACAATAAACCAATGTTTTTTTTTAAAGTTATTTTTTGGGGCTTTTATGGCCTTTATTGTATAGGACAGCTGAAGATCGACAGGAAAGCGGGTGAAGAGAGTGGGGATGACATACAACAAAGGGCTGAGGCCGGGATTCGAACCAGCAGCCGCTGCTGGGAGTTTGCAGCCCCCGTACATGAGGCGGACGCTCTACCAACTGAGCTAATGTCCGCCCCAACAAACCAATGTTTTTTGATACAAAAAATTCCACTAAGTGCTCAACAAAGCCAGTAAAAGAGCCCATAGTATACTTCTTTTTTTAAGTTTCATATACCCTATAGTGTTTTAATGTCTCCTGCACATGATGGAGCAGCTTTATTAACAAACCAATAAGTCTTCAACATTAAAGCTGTCGTATATAATTTGGATCAGACTGGAGTGAAGGGCACTCTCTACTCTCTTACTTGCTTGAGCTGCAATTAGCGGCTCACGCCTTACGTTCGTTTTTATTAACGATCATACCTGTTGCAAGTGTTGCTGAGAGATAATGAGCTGTTTTTGCAGAGGAAAAACTTTGATATCTTTTCTTGTAATGGCTGAATCACAGCTTAGCTAATGCAGTGTGTCCATAACTACTGTAAGCATTACACACATACATTTACATCGTTAAAAAGTGACACAAGTGGTGCCCTCTCTTTAAACTACTGTTTTATAGTCAATCAAAGCATATTTAAGGATAAACATATTTACAACTTGCATATCCATTAGACTTACTGCCAGCCTTTGGCACAGCTTTAGGCCAATGCAGTTGTCTCAATATTGTAAATACCTGACTGATGTTTACTTTTGTGATATCCAGGCTCTTGCTTCCCTTGACCCCTGTTAAGGTGCCTCTGTTTTCTTTTCCATTGGTGAGTAGCTGTGTAGGCAGCTGTCACAAATGCCTGTTAAGGTACTTTGCTGACTGGTATGTCCACCACTGTTTATATTTCATGTGTAATCACCCAGTAGAGCAGCCAATTGGATCTCTGTCCCTGATTGGATGATATCTGAGATACATCAGTTCGTCATAAAACATGATCCTTACAGATGATTGTCTTTTTAAAGCCAGTGACACAAAAATAAAGTGCATACTGCCGTTTTAAGACCTTCCCTTCTTCCCATCTCTGTGGCACCAGCAGCTACCTTGAAAGTCTCATTATATCGACCCCCCTCCAAATGCGCCCACCAGTGTGACATTCTACTGTTGCTTTGTCATCAGTCAAGTTAAGATTGTTGGCATGCAATAAGTGCAATGTGAAAATATTAGAATGAATGTCTTATTTGTATTTTGCTATGCTCAATCAGCGTGGAAAAACACACTTTGTGAGTCTTTTTCTTTGCTGTGAAATGCCTCGTGTCAGTTAGCATTACTGACCATTACTGCCACCTACTGTTCAGGAGTATAAATAGATAGCACTCTGCTGCATAAACAATCAATTCAAAATAATAGCACTTTTTTTTTGTTCACTGTATTATTGCTAAGGCCACTATGTGCCTCCACCCATCAATTTAGAATCACTGCTCCAGTTCTTGTTTTCTGAGCATGTAATGAAGTGTTTTTTTTTCCAGTTAAAGGGAAATTCATCAGGTTTTGTCCATTTAAATTGGCATCCAAGAGTGCACCCAATAGTGTTTGTCCACTGGAGAGGTATCTTATTGTGCTCTTACTTCAGTTTTATCCTCTTGGAGAGAATCCAAGACTGTTCTTTTTAAGACTTTGTCCACTGGGAGGACCTCTCAGAGAGCATTTATGTTTGCTATGACAAGTGTCCCATGCTAACTATGAATTACTCTCATCCTATCTTGATGATTTCCACAGAAAAAGACATCCCAAACAAGTCTAATAAGGTCCTCTAAAGATTTGAAAACAGTTTAAGATATTGCATTTTCAAGCAAACATAATGCAACCTTGAATAAAGTGATTAAAAACTAAAATTAAATCAAATTTCCTAGAATGTGAAAGTGACAGAAGTATATCTACACAGGTGAACACAGCTCATGTGCAGCTACACCAAAAATATGAAAGGCCTTGATGAAAAACCTCTGTGCTGAAGTGTTTTGGTATTAAAGAAACTGTGTCCAAACACGGGCCTGTTCCCCATGACATTATTCATCAGTGTAGTGTCACGCTCAAATGAACAGTGGGTAGGAGTAAACACATCCATCTCACAAGTGATTTGACTTTGCATGCTTTGTGCTGACACAAGTCACTCTTACTTCTGCAGAATACACGGCTCTCTGGGACGTTAACTTAAGACAGACAGCCCGAGCAACCGACCCTTTACACTTTTCGACAAAGAGGTTTAAAAGCAACAGAGCGTGAAATTTGAGGATCATCAGCAGAATGCCAGAGAGGGGAAGATGCCAAAGTTACCCTTTCATTCTAGTTTGAACACTCCCTTGTTTAAACAAGTGTTGCAGGTTTTTCTAAAGATTTGTGAGCAACATTTATGGCAGGATTTATTTAATGTTAAAAACAAATCTATATCTGAATTTTGCAGACTAGTGTTATTATTGCGTTACATACTAAACCAAAAATTAAACAGATATGGTTTGGTACAAGCCCCTCTGCTCTCAAAGAGTACACTTGACTCTACTTGAGAACAATATGATACCTAAATAAATAAAATAAACTTTAATTAATATCTGTTTTCTAGATCTAGTCTGGATTTTTTGCCTTTTTTAAGGGTGACAGTGGATAAAGTGGAAGATGAACTTGAACATAATGCCACCCCTTTCATGGGGTCATGGGGTGTAACCCTATTAATAAGTTCAGGATCTTTAAACAGCAGCCTAGCTTGTAGAACCACGGCATGCTCAGCCTCAGAGCAGTGCTGTTTTAAATCTGGATCTGTTGTTGTGGGAATTATAATTGTTTGCTGATAATATGCATTCTACCCAGGGGTTGTAAAATTCTGGGAATTTTCAAAGTTGTAAACTTTTCATGGGAGTAATGGGCAATTTACTGGAATAAATCCTGGGTTTACAAAACTGAAGGTTGGCTGTTAACAGGGATTTTGAATGTAGTTTGGGGAATTATATTCTGCACGATCTTCACCAAAACAACCAGAATTTCTGTAACTATATTTAAAAATATCTGTTATTCTTTAACCCAGATAATGAGACTATTGAAGCCACAGATTTGAGCTTGTGGGCTACATAAAGTGGAGCTGAAATTGATTGCTCATTAAAATAATTAAAACTTGATAAATTCTACTCCCAAATAAATCTGTTGAAATGCATTGTGTTGTAATTGTATTAATTTGTTTGGATGTGTGACAATGACAAACAAAATATTTGTATTTATGTTTGGATTTAATGCAGTTTATTTAGATTACCTCCAGTTGTCAGTAAACCCCATACATTTTCCTTAATTCCCTTGGAAAATGTATTTTTTCCACTTCTGCTGGCATACAGTTCAGGGTCTAACATGTCTTTCACCCACTGTCAGCTGAGATAGGCTTCAACCCCGCATAACCCCAAAGGGTTAAAATGGTTTAGCTAATGGATAACTGTTGAACATTTTGGAATTAATATAAACTTACAATTAGGGCCCTCTTTGTCCAAAGGCAGTTCTGCTATATATTTAAGACCCAGACCTGTACTACAGTCAGTCATCAGAAATATCCAGTTTAATTATTTGTTGTACTTTTAGGTTCATAAATTACAGTAGGGATCAGTTCACAGGCTGTTGAACCAGCAGATACTGGTTCATCAGCATTGGGGCAGGTTCAGAGGCTTGGCTCCAATAAAAATATATGTGCTTTATGCCCCTTTCCAGCACCACTTATGAGGTATTAATTAATCAAACATGGAGCACTAGTAATCATGGCCTCACTTATGCTAACGATGCATATTAACAAACCTCACAGCTCTAACAACTCCTCCACATTTAAATTCACGACCAGATGCCGCTTCTCCCTCTCCCCTCTCTCCCCTCATTTCACTGAGTGTCACTGAAACCAGGACTGCCATTTGCTAGTCAGTGTGTTTGGCAGTTGCAGTGTGTGTGGCAAAGCTAAGCTAATGGCACTGTAATGGTGAGTTAATAGCTGACCGTGATGAGGAGATAGCAGTGAAAGAAGAAGGTGGGGAGCTTCATTGACCTCATTTAGTCTCTCAGTGTTAGTGCAGTCACACAAACATGAACGGTGGAGACGGAGCTGTTGTACTCCCATGCCTCTCGTATGGTAAAAATAAAACAAAATTAAAGTCCCTTTAAAGCTAACACTGAAATTCTTTAGCTAGTGACTAAACTGGTGAATAAGAGCATGGCTATTGAGTGGATTAACAGATTTTATATATCATTTTTGTATTTTTGAAGCACCAGTGGTCAAAATTATGCATGCGTGATCCAAGTCCATCATGAGCCCCAAATGTGGCCGTGCTTAAAAAACAACTGGACCTGGAATTGGGGGAAAATATGCAAAAAACAACAAGCAAAACAAACATTATTCAATAATACCAGAGCTTAAATCTCTGCCAAGGCATTCCAACTTAGTCTTGCAAATTATTATCAAAAATATAAAATCTGCTTTGTCGCTCACACTGTTAACAAATCCTTGAAAAATGTAAAAATTAGATTCACATCTAAATTCAAATAACCTTCAAAATGAAATAATTCCTCCCCTGTTTGATTGTTATATTGTGAATTGTATAACCAATAAAAATTGGGAATTACATTTTCTGAGAATTTTTGGTCATGGCACCAAAAAAAAAGAGTACTTTTTTTATGTTGATCCGTGTGTGTGTGCAGATCTAGTTTTTTTTTTTTTTTTATCAAACATTGCATGATTGGGAGTTCTTTTCCCATTTTTTTTTTGCCCATAACTCATTATGTTCTTTTCACATTTTAATGATATTTTTAGAGAATTTTGGCAAAAGTGATTACATTAATGTGGTTATCTGAATCCAGATGTGGGTGCAGGAATATTGTAAGGCCTTGTTAACAGTGTGAGGGAGAGCCATCTTCCACTTTTGGACAACAAAGGAAATACCTTGACAAAGATTTGTGCTCTTGGAGCACTTCTGTTTTCTTCATAATTGCTCCTTTGTTTTGTTTAGTTTTGTGTTGTTTAGATTTTTGTGTATTTTGTAGAGCCATGTCTTTCTTGTTGTCGTCTATTGATTTTGTCCAATATGAAAATTACCAAAATCTCTCTCTAAAAAGCAAAAAAATACTTCCTTTATCCACATTCAGGTTCAAAATACCATCAAAGTGTAATCATTTCTTCCATTTTCCATGACTAACAGTTCCTGAAAAAAATATCAGAATCCATTCATGGGTTTCTGATTTATCTTGTTCACAATCAAACAGCCAAAAGCTGGCAAAGGAAAACCTCCTTTATGGAAGTGAGAATGCATCCTACTCTTTTCATGTGTTTTTAGTTACACTATTTTGAATCATTGAGTGTTTTTATCAGAAAATGCCCTATTTTGCCTTTACAGGGACTTTAAGCTAGCGATGATGAACAGTTTAAATGGTATTGCCCCAGCAAAAATGGCATTGATTAAGTGTCAGCTGTGAGCGATCATGAAAAAGAGGCCTGTGTGTGCGAGTGAATGGCCTCCTATCGCTTTGAGTCATTGCCGGGGCAGGCACTCGGCTCGGATGATGTACCTGACCTCAAAGAATCAAATCTCATCATCTCCATATTGAGAAAGGGACAGCGCTAGAATCACCATTACTCATCTTTCAATTCCAATCATTTCTCAATTTGTTCAAGCTCTTTGCCACTACAAAGCCAAGTGGTCCATGAAGAGGACAGAGCCTGTGTGTGTGTGTGAGGGCGAGCGGGGAAGCAAGCGGGAGAGAGAGAGAAAGATGTGTGTGTATGTGTATTTGAAGGGGCAGGACAATAATGTGTCTTCACTTTTATTAGTGTAACAAATCACAGTGAGTACAGCTTGTCATCCTGAAAGCTGTACATCAATACATTATGGGCTTGCCTCATACAGAGCAATATTGCCATGGCTAACATGGGCTAAATTTGATTTCATCGTCTATGTTACACTGCCAGGCACATTCCCTTTTCTCCGGGTTACAGGGTTAAGAGCATTGACATTCTTTTTGTTATCAGGATTGAAGGATCTAGTTTTCCTCCCTCCTTGATTGTGCTTGTATTTCTTTAAAACATACTCCAACATTTAACATTTGCACTCAGATTTGAGCTTCTCCTCACAGTTTGTGACATTTAATTCCGGATATAAAAAGTCAAATCTCGGTACGTCTTTGCCTTCGTAGGTCTGACTGTGAATAACAGAGTGGTTCTGCGTGCACTTGGGACTGGAGCGGCGCAGCGTGGAGTCGCCATAGTTGTTGACTTTTGACACAGCTGCCCCGGCCCTCAGGGTGGGATAAAAATAGTCTCGTTCTTTCTCGCTCCGTTTGCAGAGATCTGAAAAGCAGCGTCTACAACTAACACATATGGAGAGTGTTTCTCAAGAAAGATTTTAAGGGATAAAGTCTTTTTTTGCTCTGTGAAATCTCCTTGTGTGTTTGTTTCGTTGATTTGAAACACGCCATGTGAAGAGGGTCAAAAAGTCAAAATGCTCAAGGTAGTTAAGCTAATGCAAGATTCAAACTGAACAAGAAATCAGCCAGCTTTTGCATTCAGTTTTGATGAATCTGCTTGAATTAGATATGAAAATAAAAGTCCTTTTTCATTCCTGAATGCTTATAACAGAGCAGGCCTTATAATCTTTTTAAGGAGATGTAAGAATAGTAACACAACATAGCCCATTTTCTTTTGTTGTTTCCAAATACGATACCGGATTTCCAGAGTTAGAAAAAAACATGGTATTAAATAACTAAATGTCATTTTCTGATTAAAATATAAATATAGTCTCATTGACATCTACCTATTAGCTTTTCTGGAGCTGCTTTGAAGGCTCCTGAGTGGTGGTGGCCATGTTAGACATGATTTCTCTTGGTTTTGGTGACTGCTGAACAGATCAGGAGATGGAGCTAGGGCTTTAAACTTCCTGGTACAGTCTTATAGTCTTCTAGTGCAATGAGATTGAGAATAGTGGAATAGATGGATAGGTGAAGTTAAGGATTGTTAGATGGTTAGGTGGATAAATGAATGGATGGATTGATTAATGAATGTTGGATGGATGGGCCAATGGGTAAATGGACTGAAGGATGGACAGTTGGGTAGATGGATAGATCAGTGGACTGAAGTCCAATTCTATCTCCACTAAATTCACAGTGGACACCAAACATCACAGGGGTGTAAAACTTACACCTTGAAATGGCAGCATTAGCCAGGCTTTTGAGACAAACAGAGGTATTGATAGTGGATGGATGGATCAGTGCATTCATTTAAGATGTACTGTATACGAATGTTTGATGGAAATTTGTTTAAAAAAATAATGCAGGAGATCTTTTCAAAGCTTTAGTATTACTTTATGCTGTTCATCATAAATGTTGTTATAACTGTAATCTGTAGATAACTTCTGTTAAAACTTATAACAACCTTGGCAGTAATAAGAATAAACAGCAAGTCCCCAGTATGATAACTCATGCTCTGTTTGAGCTGCTGTCAGTTATAGGTACAGTCACCCCAAGTGGCCTCAATAAATACTGATTTCTGGACTGATCACCTTTTTAATAAGCAGTTAGTTCAGCATATTCTCATTTTAACCAATGACAAACTACTTTTCAAAACTTTTCAATGAATCTGCCTGAGACCAGTGAGTCAGTGGACCCAAGCTACTGATAATAGTGTCACTTGGTATTAAAGTGGATGGTTTATTTGAGGATCCAGGGGGAAAATGTCAGGCCTATCTCATTCTTATGTTGATTTTTTAGGTCTAATTTCCAATATGGCAACCACCATCTCTGAACCTAAAACATCTGCTTAAGAAACACATCTGTGAAATTCCCGAGACTTCGTCCATGTTCATTCCAATCTGTGGCATTTATCAGTGTTGAACAAATTACAGAGTCAATTTCATGCAAGCCAAGTTGGAAATAACTTAAGCAATTAAAGCCAGGTATAAATGGCAAAAAGGATCTTCAGTGCACTTCCCAGATAATTATTCCATAATTGTTATTGGTGCCCTGTTGTTGATGGCTTCCACAGCGCTTTGTGTATGACTGCATGAAATATTAAACACACACTTTGCCTTGTTCTGGTCAACTTAATTACCTTTTTCACTGCTGCACCGCTCTCATCTTCGGCCCCAAGTGTCTTTCATCGAAGCCTGTTTAAAATATAATACACATACAAGCATGCTGTTTTTAATTATGTGCTGCTGCTGTGGAAACATTACGGAGCGGGCCTTGGTGGGAGTTCTTTTTCTGGTGGTGCTGCTGGTGCTCTACCTCAGCTGACTTTAGTGCTTGATTTATTCTCACCTTATTCCTTTTCTTTGTTTAATTCAGTGTATTTTATTCAAAGAGCCTTCTGCCCTGTGTGTCTCTCTGGAGCGAGGAAATGATCCCCTATTGTTATCGCTCGCTTCAACAAAAACCACACAGACTCATAAAACATTAAGAGTAAATGAGCAGCAGGAAGCTACAGATAGAGACATATCGTTTAGAGGACTGGAAATAAGCTCGCCGAAAACCAATCTTGACCGAGTTTGGGAACTGTATCCGCTTTGAAATGTCTCTTGGCTTCGCTGAGTGCAACCACATTGTCAGCAGAAACACTCGCCCTCCTCTTGTCCCTTCTTTATGAATAATGGATTCAGTGACCCTCCCTATATCCTCAATGGCTACCAGTCAATATTACTCAGGTCTAACACAGGGATTTTAACTCCAATTATTCTCTGAGCAGTACTTGACATTCAGCTTAAAAATCCCTGGACTCCAGTGTGTTTTTTTAATGTTAAGGTAGAGACTGTCTGGCCGATGTCTTGGCTCTTTGTTGTGTGATAGTTAAAAAGTTTTTTCCTGCGTTGACAACCAAGCTGGACAAGTACCAAGTGGTAATTAAAACTCTAGATTTGGATGCACCTTTATGCAGACTGATCACAATTTCATATCCAATATCTCAGACTCAATCAGAGTGGGTTAAAACATCAACATCTGGACTGTTTTGGTTGTGTGGACATTTATATTGAGGACCATTTTAGACCTGTTAAATAGGCACCACTTGCATCCCAGCTTATGGATGGGTATGACGAAACACTGTGCTGTGATGGTGCAGGAAATACCAAAAATTGAGGGCATAATAGAGTGGAGCAGGATTAAATACAAAAACCTGGAGGTGTGTTAGCATTTTAATATGTATGGTTCCCCACTGCTGAAAGCATGTAATATTTTAAAATACCTTTTTTTTTAAAGAAATGCCTGAAATAATATCATTTCAAGCTGCAACGTTAAGTGCATCTTAAATTGCCAAGCTTTTAAATTTTATAGCATTAATGTGTTTATTAAAAGGTAGATTGCCAATGCACGGCTAATAAGGACAAAAAAATGGCCAATGAATAACTCAATCATTTTTGATCCTTTTTAAATTTGTAATAATGATAATATTTAAAACCAGAGCCGCGTGAGTACCAACTTGGTTATTTTATTAGATTAAAAAGAAATCCCAAACAAGAGATTACAGCCTTGGAAATGCAGTGACTGCTTTTAAGTCAGTCTGCCTTGTTGTAATCCAATAACAGCTTGGCGATAGCTTTTTACTCTCAATAGTAATATTTAAGGCTAAAAACGTAAAAGGTATGTTCATTTGTGAAAACTATTATGATCAAAATGTTTAACTATCATGCATTTTTGTTTACAAAACACTTTGATATCAGCAATCATCAAAAAACAGAGTGAAAAATCCCACAGCTCAAGACCCTGTTTATCAATGTTTTTGACTGTAAATGATCAACTTAAACTCATTTTGGTTGTTAATTTACACAAAAACAGTTTTTTGGTGCCCGAAAGCAGGACAATTTAAAACAGGTTCTTCAGAGCACATTTTTAAAAATGGCCAAGTTCTGCTGTTTTGTATAGTGGCTGAACAAAGTCCTTTGAATTTAGGGACCACTCGCAAATGCACAAAGGTCTCAGTCAATAACCATGCACAAAAACGGCTTACTACACATGGAGCCACACTTTAAATATAACAGACTCTGGAGCTCCATTCATACGACTCTCTCTTTTGAATTTAACAGCACCTCTTCAACAAAATTCAGTTTTATAGCATCATCAGTACTATCAACAGTCGAGCTTCATCCACAAAAAACATTTGTGTGTTAGTACTTCTAAAGGCTTAGTTCAGGGATGAGCAACTTAAAAACCTAGAGGACCATATTAACATCATCCTCAGTGCCAAAGGGACAGATTGTTGAAATCTGAATTTAAATACTCTCAACTTCTGGAGAAATGACTGTTTGTCTCCACCAAGGGGGTTAAGCTTCTGCTGGTGTTTGTTCAGTTGGTTGTTTGTTAGTTTTGAACAAGCTATAAACATAATTTGATCAAATTTTCCAAGAATGTAGGGCAAAGCATAAGACAGGTGTTTTTTCTTTTTCTTTTTGGGGTTTTGATGCTGATTAGCTTCCAGATGTGGATCCAGAAACTTCTTTAAAGAACCATTAACATTGCAAGAAAGGGTTTACAGTTAGAGGGGTCACATGTTTGTGAATAACTCAACAAGTTCTCAATAGATCCTGATGACATTTCAAGGGAGACGTGATAAGGTTATGGTAGTGATGTAAATCTGGAACTGATTTTTTTAAAGGATTTGATAACAATGAGAGATAGGGTAATTTCCTTCATCTCTTTGACAGCTAACTACCTGACAGTGTTTAATATGCCTTGTTGGAGGTTTAGGCTCTTGGAGCACCTGAAATCAAAGTCAGTTTTTCTCAGTGTTTTATCTCTGTTTCAAAAGGATCATTCTGTAATGCACTAAAAGAGTATTTTATGGAAACAACGGCGGTGGCACAGTTGGATAGTGCACTTGGTCAGTGATCGGGAGGTTGCAGGCTCAAGGCCCAGCTCTTGGTGACACATGGCGATGTTTCCTTGAGCAAGACACTTAACCCCAAGCTGCTCCCACTGCTGCATCAGTGGTGTGTAAATGGGCCTTAAAAGGTGTGAATGTGTTAGAGATACTGATGGATAACTAACATAGAAACTCTGAACCATTGCTGAGTTAATGTGAGAGTGAATGGGTAAGTGTGACCTGCGGAGTAAAGCAGCTTTGAGAAGTCAAAGACTAGAAAAGCGCTACATAAGCTCAAGTCCATTTACCACTTACCAGTTTTACAATTCTCGGTCTATTTACTTGAAAATGTCATTTTGTATTTTCATGATAGATTTTGACATGTGTTTTTCATTTATATGCATTTTTTTGACATTTTGAATCAACTCAGCTTGCACTGAAGGAGGTGGAGGGCTGCATGAGGCCCTTAGTTGCTCATCACTGGCTAAGATCTTGCTGTTTTGTTAGCAAGATGATGTACATGTTGTGTTGATAACAGATTTGCTGCCAGCATCTGGCCTGCCTTATTTACTTAAAGCATTTTGGTTGTTTTAGTGACTCTGTGCATGGTGGTTTTCATCAAAATGTCTGACCTTAATTTCCAGAAAATGTGCAGAAATGAACACAAATGGTACACAGAAAGCCTCAACTCTATCGAACACGGAGCACAGATATTAATGCAAGGAAATGCAAATACAAACAGGGTCTGACACTGCAGCGGAGCACTCTTACAGAGCCTGTGGTCATAGATAGCTATTCCACCGCCTCATCAAAAGATAAAGATGCCTGTGTGTGCGCACATGTGCATAAAAATACTTCCCTGCCGCTCTGCAATAATAAGAGCTGTGCAGCGAAGGCCAGCAGTGCTGCCTGTGCAAGAACAAACAGCCCATGACGTGTCAGCAGCCTACATGTGCGCTGCAGCTCATAGGGGGAGATCAAACAGACAGGCACATGTTGTTGTACCTTTGTCCTCTTTTATCCCTAAGGTACGCGCACGAGGTGAGAAGAGCACTCCTGGACGTGTGGCCTCATTCTGCTCGGTTTATCAGCCATGCAGCAGAGAAGAGCGATGTCGCGGGGAGAACTTTTGTTTATGTCGCAGTAAATGTTTCACCATAGAAGAGGACGTTAAACTTTATGGCTGATTCTTTGGCTTCTTCTAAGTAGCCGGTATGAGTGATGGTTTGGTTTGCTTTCCCCAGAAGGGCGAAGCAAACACCTTGACAACAGTAATTAAAAGTGCATGTGAGGCCTAATTCATTTTCTTCTCTTCGTCTCCTCCCTTCGCTCGGCCTAATAAATCAGTTATGCTTGAAGTATCAGCCTCTTCTTAACTCTTTAATCCACCAGTGCATTTTGTGAAATAGCCTTGTGTCTGACAAGGAGCTGCTATAAAAGTTGTAGAAAATTGTTGTGGGAATTCTACGTCTCTGCTGGATCCAAACTGAGCTCAACACTCGGAGGCAAAGTTTTAATCTGCCTTCACCACTGAAGCATTATAATGGCTGATCAAGTACTCTGTTTTGGGCTACTTTGAGTTGCTTGTGTTCTGGAGGCTCATTTTTGGATGTACTAAAGATGACATTGTGAACCCTTTTCCACCTTTTCACACAGTCCCTATGGTCTAGATCAGTGGCCCCAAATCTTTCATACCATGGCATGTTTTTGTTTCACCTGATAGATTTTGGAGACGTTTTTTGGCCTTTATTGGCATCCAAACAACATTGGATGGATTCTGAAAACTAGAAAATGACAGCAAATGGACCTCAGGCCCTCACAAGACCACTCAAGACAAGAAATATATGGTATGTGCATGGTTGCTTACCATGACACCAGTCCCCCACCACAGCCTGGTCTAATATAAAACTGTATAGTTGCAGACTGGGCTGTCATGGGACAGGGGAACAAGAGACAAACACATTGTGGGTAGTATAACTTATCATAATGCAGGATTAGTGATCGCAGGCTTGTTTCTAAATTCCCAAAAGCAGAGCAGTCACAAAGATTCTGTTTTATCTGCTGCTTAACCATGACATTTAGGAACCCAGCAGGCTGAAAAAACATCATTACATTTAAATCAGAATAAAAAATTTAATTTTCTGCAGCAATATTGATGCCATTTTGTCTCTGTTTGGGCCCCTATAGGACTTAAGAGCTATTTAATTAATATTTAAATCATGTAGGAACCCTGTATGAGAAAAACATTTAACTTAATTTTCCTGACATGGCATTCTAATGTTGTGTAATTGTCCAAAAACTCAAAAAATGTGTTTGTAAACCATCTGTGTAACAATTACAGGCCAGAGAGCCACTCTTATTTATATGAAAATGTAACTGCTATTGAGTGCCAGTGTCCCCCACCACCCTCCTTTAGTCAATAGCAACACAAATCGATGTTGAGCCAGTCGGCTGGTCTGCATTTGTTTGTTATTTAATCCATAAACATCCACTCCATAAACTCACAAAACCATGCTCGTCTCTGCCATGATTATGGTATTTCCAAGCTGGAAGTAATTGTATAATCATTACCACTTCATGAAATCTTAATAGGTGCTGTAGATTGGAGACAGAGTAATGGCAGGAGTCAGGAAGTTGTGACCCATCAGTAGTAAAACAGATGGCTGAGAAAAAGTTTGTCTCTTTAGACATTTTTAATGCCTCCAGTCCCTCAGTTTGTCCCTGGGTGTTTGGTCAGTTTCATATCCTACTCACTGGTGAAAATATTTACACTGACACACAAGATAAATCTGTATAATTCTGTATTGCAGTTGTCCTGCGGGTTTTTAGATCAACATCTACTCAAGGAACATGGACTAACTGGCAAACCACAGAACATATCTTAATGTGTATTTCTCTTTTTCACCAGTAGGGATGCTCAGTATTATCGCTGCAATATCGGTATCAGCAGATATTGAAATATTTGCTGATATTTACAGATGATATATCAGCCATGTCTTGGCAGTTAAATCAGCAAAATACACAAATGTATGAAGATGCTTCACCTTGTCATCACTGCATGAGTACATTCAAAAATCAAGAGTTTCACTTTTCCAAGAGTTAATTGTTGTTTGTACATCTGTTCTGCACAATAGTAGACAGTCACATTGAAAGCAACAAGTCAATTTTCTTAAGAAAAAAACATGATATGTTAACAGTGCATATTGGCATAATCCAGTATTGTGCATCCCTAAATATAAGTGTTTTAGCCTCAATTCAGTTAAGGTAAATGTCAAACATCAATAAGGAGCATATGGTTCCGTGGACACAAAAGTAAAAGCAGCTTTAACAAACTCTACAGTCCATAAGCATTTGTAGACAAACTCCTACGCACTGTATTATTATCCTAAAAACATTGATGTATACTAGTGTTTTAATTGTTTTTTAACAGGTTTTCCTTTAATACATATGATGAAGAGTTTCAAGGACATTAAACGCTTTATATTCAGTCATATTCTGGTTTAATCTTAAATAGAACTGGAGCAATGCCCAAATCTCATACCTGCATTTGTAACATTCTTTATTGATTAAGTATCTTCTTGCAGTTTAATAGTCTGCATTGAATTCTTGAGAGATTTGAAACCCAACACTGATGAAAAGTGCCTTTTTTTTAATTTAACAAATCATGGACAAATTCTTAATTTAAATTGCTCTTTACACTCACAAAAATCATTTGACTTGGAAGAAAAACAACATTTTTTGAGAGTGGGTGGGACTCTTGGCCAGCTTTACCCGCTTGGGAAATCTTGCCAATTTCACAAATTTGCTAAAATGGAATTTTAAATTGTGAAAGCAATAATTTACCCAATGGAGTGTGTCCTGGACTTTCATTTTTGCAGTAAAATTAAACAGGTAAGGTGCAAATCATTTGATGTTTAACAAAACAAAAGGGTCCCTACATGAATAAAAATAAGAACAAATGAAAGGATAACTACCCAGTAAAACCAGGCAGTTTAGATTTATTATCTGCTGGCCAACAAGCAAATTATTGTTTTGGCTCTCACTGTTGACACTCATGATTAACTGTGTTGTTCAGATTATTGTCTTACATTGTAGTTTGCTTGTTATAGTATTGGTATATCTCCAAATTGCAGTATATTTACCTGTTCTGGCCCAAAGATTTTCCAGCTCTTATCCCTCCTTATTCTTTATTCTATCACTTCTCATAGTCTCACCTCATGACAGGCATATGGCTCAGAAATCATTCATCAATTTTCTGTAACAGTAATTCCCCAAAGCAACTGCTTTGCTCTAAGGCAACAGCACTACCTGCTGCACCACGATGCAGCTGTGACTCCTAAATGTCCCTAAAATATGTGGATTTGTGATCATGGATGGAATAAAACAGCATCACAGTGGCAGACCTGACAGACAGTAAACACTTTTATCTTGTAAGGCATGCAAACATCTAATTATTCTTATCACAACTCGAAGCTACACGTCTGTGTAAGTGAGCATTAGCATGTAATTGAAAGTGTCAAAAGAGGAGGGCGGATATTTTGTCAAAGGAGGAAACCTGGCAGGGAGGTCTGATAACTCTCAGCTCCACCAGGGACTTCCTAACACACCCAGAGAGGAGGGAAAGGCAGCGGAGGGAGGAGAGAGGCAGCAGTGAACTGCTCACCCATAAGGCCTTATCAGAGTGCCATATTATTTCACCACAAAGAACCACACAGGGTTTATCACACCCCATCAGCCTGATAAGGTCTGCAGCTACAAACAAAAATGAAAGACAAAAAACAGGGAGCAAGGGAACAAAATGACAAAGCAGAACAAGACTCCCTCAATATGTCGGCCTTTTATTACCTTTCCCTGCAAGATGACTGATAAAAGGGTGAAGACAATGAAGGAGGGAAAGACAGAAGATAAGTTGTAGAAGGAGAAAGGATAAAAGTGTGAAGATAAAGAGTAAAGACTGTGGAAGGACCCAAACATTTCATTAAAGGAAAAGCCTTGTGTTGGCACAGGGGGATGAGGAGGATAAGATGAAATGAGGGAGGTAGGAGGATTAAGTCTGGTAAAGGACACGAGCAGACACACGAGCACGCACATAGTCCCAATCCTTACGCTGATAGTGTTTCTGTGTTTTCTGTGTATTGGGAAAACTCCTGACGAGTTGTCAGGAACAGCCTGGTCTTCGGAAGCTCTGCGACCATTTGTTGCTACCTCTGTGTGCTCACTGCTGGAAGTTTTTCAGCATGCTTGACTTGTTTTCTATTTCAGATCTTATTTTTCGGGAGATGGCCATTCATGCATGTCAGATCTACATCTGTAGACCCACTGTGGGGGCGGCGCCGTGTTACAGGACATAAATTTTTCATCAGTTTTCGTTCAAGTGGGCCCTTTAACAGTTGAGTCAAGCCAAGTGAGGTCAAAGTTAGTCATACACAGCATTTTGTGTAACTTTGCAGACAGGGCACCAGGAGAAATTTTGGACCCTGAACTGTACCGGCAAAGCTAACCATGCACAGTTGGTTAAACACATTCATGAAGGAAGAAATGCATTAGAAGTCTTATCAACTATAATTTTGTATAAAATACCATTTAATGATGGAGCAGATAGCTTTGCAGTTTTGTAAGCGCACCCCCTGCACAGAGGCTGTTGTCCCAAACTCGGGGGGGGGACTGGTGCAGGCTCCATCTATGCCCATTTACCTTATTGAAAGGTGTCACAGGGGGAATTAAACTGAAATGCAATCAATCAGTCAAACAGACTTTATTTATATAGCAACCAATTCATAACAGGTGTTATCTCAAGACACAACAAAAGAGCAGACTAACTGCAATGATTTTTTTTGTGTTGGTGCCATTGTTAAGCATCTAAAAATGTTTTATTATTTTGCTTGTTTGTTTAGTGTTTAGTCTTTTAGCATTACACAGGTGACTAAAGGATGATTTCTTTTTTATAAAAACAAAAGGAAGACGTATTCAACAGGTTTATAATTTATAGAAACCAATTTTGGAGACCCTTTCAGTCAAATTCCCTTAGAACTGTTCTAACTTTTCCCTGCCTTATGATAAGTGGACTTGAGCTTATATAGCACTTTTCTGGTCTTTCTGACTACTCAAAGCTGCTTTACACTATAGGTCACTGTTACCCATTCACACCCATTCGCCCTCACATTCACTCACAGATGGTAATGAGTTTCTTTAAGTTATCCATCACTATCAACTAACACATTCACGCCCTTTTGCCTTTTCCTTTTTTACACAGAAACTTGGGGTTCAGTGTCTTGCTCAAGCACATATTGCCATGTCTCTTCCAAAGCTGGGCTTGAACCCGCAGCCTCCCGATCACTGACCAAGCGCACTATCCAACTGCGCCACCGATGCCCCTTATGGCATCCATACTTGCAGAGCAGCTGGAGTCACACGGTTCCATGTCTGTTACCAGGCAGATCCATCTTGCAAAGCACCAGCTATCATGGTTGAAGCTGATGTTGAGACAATAACCACCATAGCACAGGATATGTAGGACCCTTAAGCTTGTTTCTCTGGAAAGTAACATCATGGTCAGTGTTTTGCTTCAAACAGCGACTATGTTAACTGGTGACCTTCCTCATTGTGTGATTACATACATATTTGATGAGGATATCCTGATGTAGAGAAATACTTGCACAGATAGACATTGTTAGGGAATCTGTTCTAAAAAGACCCTCTAAGTATGCTGGCAGCCAGCACCTCTCTAAGCATGGTTCAGTCAGGACTTGAACCAGCTACCCTTCAGTCCCCAGCACAAGTCCTTTCAGACTAATCTAGCTACCTGAAGAGTTCACAGAAGTATTTACTAACACTATGATTTTTGCCTTCCTTGGTTTCTACTTTGAACTCCACTAGGAGGAGTTGCAGGACAGTATGGACAGTAAGGTGCAGACAGTTGTGATACTCAGCATTTATCATCTTAGCAGTGGTGCTTGCCAAGCTGGCCTGTACACTCCCACTGTTATTAACCACATACCCCAGAAGATTGCTGAGTCAGGAGCAGCCTGAGATCAGATCAGTACCGGAGCATATGGCGAGAGTCACATTGGCCCAATTTTTATGACACGTTGTTGGCCCAGTTTTATTCCCGCTGTAGAATATACAAACAATATGGAAGACTACCCTTTACTGCCTGCTATATTTCCCATTGTGAAATAGTGCTCTTGTTTAAGTTTTAAACAGACAGTGAGTACAATTACAGGACAGACCTCCGTACAGTCTGCCAGGTCTATAAGAGTTGCAGGAAGCCATTTCAGTCCCCATGAAATCTTGATTTATATGTGGTGGTTGTGCTGAGAGAGCTGGGCAGCCGCTCCTATGCTGCCCGCCAGCGCTGAGGACCATGAATTTTCAGTAGACACCCAGAAATCAGAGTTATAGTTGGCTGTGAAGGACAGATCTCATGGCGGTGTGCTCATGCACGTGTGCTGTTGGACTCGTGTGTGTCCTTGTGTGTGTGGTATTGAGTGCGAATTGTTCAATAAACTCATCACAGGCCTCATAAAGAAGCTGACATTTACAGCAAAGTGTAAAGGTCAAGGAGTTGGGCCTGATGTGATCATGATGGAGGAAAAGAATGTTTTAGCCCAAATGCCGCCTCATGAAGTTAGATAAAGATTGGAGGGGGAAAATTATTAAAAACAACAGGAAATAAGCAGCTGGACAAGATTGACCAAAGGAATAAAGGGCATTTCAGGTTAAAAATTGTAAATATCAGCCTCATATGAATGCAGAGCTCCATGCAGATGGAAATAAGCAATAGGGGACACTAGGGCCGGGTTGTATAATTGTTTTTTAATGTAACTGATATATGCTTAAATCAGATACAGGTTAGGACAATGTTGTTTATAGCAATATAGTGTGGATCATAGTGCACATTCAAACGGAGAAACAGAGATTGCATGTCTGAAGCTCAAGCAAATTGCTGTCTAAGTTGGGGGCCTCCAACATTTTTTGCCCAATGTGCACAAGATAATTTGTTTGAAATGTTGAGCAATATGGGGAATGTCATTCGATCTATTTTTTAATAATGTAAAAAGCATTCCATGAGGCAATAGCTATACTGTTACTAGTCTGATACACTGAAAACAGCAATAATGGTCCACGACTACTAACTTTAGATAAGTGATAATCTTTGCCTTGCAAAAGTTGCAGGCAAACTCCTTAACACTCTCTTAATTGCATTGATATGTTGGTTACTTTTGGGAAAAATAAGTTGAAATGGTAAACAGTTCTACTAACTTCCTTAAATTTTGCAAGTATGTCTGGCACTTTAGATGGTGCTCTTAACCTTTTGGTTGAAAATGTACCAAATACCATGAAAGTGTCTGTCCTTTTTGATTTTAATAATGGAGATATAATCATTTTGAAACACAGTATTTGACACAAAAGAACATTTTGATGACTGTACAGCTTGCATGTATTTGTCTGCAGATTTTAATAAGTAAAAGCAAGCATCCCAATATGTTAGCAACATATTGGGTAGTGGATGTAACTGGTGAGGATCACTCTATTTTACTTTAAAAACATGCTTCAGGATCATTGAAAAGTACTTCCTACATTTCATTCATTACTTTAAAAAAAGTTGTGCATTGCCATTCAGCCCAGAGTGATATATCAGGGCATGATGTTCAGGTCCATTGAGTCTCACCCTTACTTAGACTGATGATAAATGGAGCATCCAAACAGGAGCTGATAGGGCCATGTGGACAGAGAGCCTGATAGTGTAGATCTAATTAAAACTCCCTAAATGGGACTGGAGCGTATGCCTCTACTGACCCATACACACCAGGCACAGACATGTCCTCATTAGCACCAACGATGTCACCAGGCCTGCCTAACACTGCCTTAAAATGTGCCGGAGAACACAGAGTGCCCTTGCTCTGCGTGTACCCGGGTACTTTGAAACTATCCTGATTTCTGAAAAAGAGTCGAAGGCCTGACTACTAACATGAGCGGCATCTTCAGGCAAAGTTAATGAAGACAGAAACATAGACAGGAGGGAGCCATCGGGCGCGAGTCTTTGAAAAAGCCCCAGCTTTGCGTTTGGGGACTGGAAGAGTTGCCAGATTGGCAGCTGAACCTTATGGGCCCCTCATACCTTTGATAAAAGACTGAAGCTGGTGAGGAAGAGCTGACATGCACACTCCCTTTGGCCAATTTCTGTCTTTTCTCTCTCTCTTTGTTGTATGACTTTGTCAGATCCAGGAATTTTCATATTTGTGTGTAAGAATGAGACAGAGGGACTTAAAGAAAGCGAAGAAGAAAGAGAAACGCTGTGTGTGTCTTTTAAGGCTGAATGATGTATTGTTTTACCTTTGCAAATGCGCACATGTACTTTGAATCATGTGACCTGAAGCACGTCATGCTGACTCTTTTGTATTCTTTGAGGGAAACAGGACTACAAGATTTCTCATTTCCTTGAGTGAGAATCAATAAAAATCTATCTGAAACTGCCATCAGTTTGCTGAGAATTGAGCACTAACTACAAAGTCTGTGTTTCCTTCATGTACGAACCAGCTGCAGAAAATGTTGGGCATAATCGGAGTGAACTGTTTGATTACAAGTCTACTCTGTATGTCTGCCATGTTAATGCTGTCTTTAAGCTGCTCTTAACAGACAATAATGTTTATTGTTGACTGTTTATTCGGAGCCCCATTAGTTACAGCACAGCTAATGGGGCTATTCTTCCTGGGGTCCAACAAAATTATACATACATTATAAAAGCAATAAAATTAAAAAGAAAAAACAGAAAACAAAAAAGAAAACAACAGAAAAACATCAAACAAAGCCAATTTTCATTTGCAGATGTAAAGAATTCATATACATGGAAAAATGGCATTTTAGTAATCTCTTGAATTGTTTTAAATTAGTGTTGAGTTTTACAGGTGCAGGTAAAAAATTCAATTCTCTCATTTTTTGGTACAGAACTGTTCGCTTGATTGAGCTAGATGTTGTCTTAGATATTGAGAAATTCCCAACACTAGCATGATAGTTTGAAGCATGTCTTTAGCCTCCAAGCAAACAGCAACACCATGCAGGTTTCATGCCCCTAAGTCATACTAAGAATCCTGTATAAAATTCTGTAAAAATTCATGTTTTAAATCATGAATTGGGAATGTAACTTGGTGCATCTCTGAAGACAGCCTCAAGTGGTCGCTCATGGAACTGCAGGTCTTTACACTTTTGGAATTGGGTTAATTTCTTTACACTGAAAGCTGTCACTATAGCCCCATTCACACTGCCATTTCAGGCTTTAATGTTAAGGCCTTGTGACGCTTCACCTCCACTGTGAAGGGGGATGGGTTGTTTCCCTATTTGTTTTGTCTTGAGAGGAAGTATCAGAGGGGTAATATTGGTGAGAGGGAAGCAAGAGGACTGACGAGAGGCATGAGAGGTGTAAGGGAGTGTCTTACATCCAAGCCTTGTCACAGCGTGAGTTGACTTATGGCCTCACAGAATGTATGTGAATGCTCGAGGTGTAATGATAACAGGCTTTCATTACAGATCTTTTGCATAGATGCACAGGAAGACAGGACAGGAAGGAGCAGTAGCCATATTAGTATTTTTTTTATGTTTTATTTATATTTATTCTAAATTTATTTATATTTTTGTTCATATCCATTTTTATATACATCTTTTTAATCATTTTTTAAATTGCTACTGGAATCCTAATTTACCTGAGGGAGTTTCCCAATGGATTGAATAAAGTTCTGTCTAATCTAATCAAATCTATAAAGGGCTAATGTTAAAATGTATAGGCTGCAAGCAAAACTGCTGCCATCACAGATACAACGGTGTTATGGTTCAAAAGAGTAGCAGCTGACCTTCAGCCTTATTCCTATCTATGTGTGATATTTGTTAATGATAAAATATAATTCCCATCAGATTCATCTTTGGTGAGAATCCCTAAAGGCTATTATTTATGCTTGACTTGACGCATCATAAAGAACCAAACTGGACTGACTGATTTTCAATATAAAACTTGGCTGATTGATATTAATGCATAAAGTTTCTTATCAAGTCTCCCTTGTTTGAAACTTTTGTCTGCAGAAAATGGAGTGACAGCACTGTCAATGTTGGGGTAAAACAGCTCTGACAACTCATCTGCTGCCTTAGCAACTCAGTTATCCACTTGAGGCAGTGACAGGAAATTCCTCCAAACTTTGCTGAAAGTCATATCACTGAAAAATAGTAATCCCATGTTGAAATTCTTGGAAGCAATGTTTGAGTCAGCAGGATAAAAGCTACTTAGCTCACTGAAGGAGGCAGTGTAATGTCAGATCATTATGCTCTTATGATCCTGTCGGAACAATGCCCATTAGCCAATGCATTTATGGTCCCAAACAGAAGGTTTTTCTCTGGCTGCTGTGACTGTTGCCAGTTGCAAAGTGCTGCACTCATGATAAATTCATGTTGGGTTTGGTATAAAAGCAAAAAATAGGTTTATAAATAAAATGAAATTCAGTAACGTCAGTTCTTGAAAAGGGAAGAGCAAGGCATTGATCGACTCTTTTGTTATCATTTGGTGCTATGCAAATGAAGACTGATTGACTGAAAATGCAGTGAGTCAAGAAAATGTTTGTTAATGTCACAGTTGCTCTCAGAGGGTTTGACCCAATGTAACTGAAATCAAAAAATGGAGCATAGTAACAGTTCTGGTAAAACACAATTTAGCCATGTCAGCACTGCATTGTTAAAAAGCTGATCCGAGCTGCTCTCGCCTTCCTACTCTTTGTTGCTAGCTTTGCAAGCCGCTTTGCAACTCTCCTCTGCAGCTTATCCTTCATGCAATTTTCTGACTCATTCATTGTCCATCTGTCATCTGTTGATGTTTGCTCCAGGGGGTTTTGGCTGCTTCTTTCCCTGACTTATACTTTCCTTGTGGGCTGCAAGGAGGGCAGGAGTGTGTGCTGTCTTAGGGCGTCCACTATTAGAGTGTGGAAAAACAGGGGGACCCCTTCAAACCTATCACACTGGATTCTGATATCTGCCTTTAGGCTAGTAAAACTGCTGATAAAGCTTAACTTAAATGATTCCAATAAGGTAAATGTAAATAAGAGCAAATGAAGCTTAGTCTGAGTAACTGCTTTAGTGTTTTTTCTTGACAAAGTGGTCCTGACAGAAATAACTTTAACTACAAATAGTTAAATGTTCAATGGGAGTTTTAATTCACGGTCAGGAGGAGACACTGCTATGGTGATAGTTCCTTTAAAACCCTGCAATATATATCATAAGAGGAAAAAACAATGCTGTATTTTTCCCCAGTAACACTCAGTCCTGGTGTCTATGTGCATCATCCTGTGTGTGTTCTGGGTGAGCAGTCATCTGATGAACTGCCTCTCCCCGTCCAAGGCTCATGCCACTGCAGGAGATCCTGTTGATGCTGTGTTGGTTAACAATGCTCTCCCCCCACACCACAACTCACAGAGCAGCAGTAAGAGGTTGGCAGACCCTAATGGAAACGTCATCTTCCTGATAAAAGATGGCCCCGCTTTGATGAGAGGGGGAGTTATGGGAGGGGTATAATAAAAGAACCATTTCCAATTGGTTCAGAAGCCAATTTAAGAGCCCTGAATGAAGACAGACGCTGTCATAGACAAACTGAAAAGCCGACAGTCACTCATAGCTGCTCTCCTGTTTGTCAGCCAGAGAGGCTTTTCAATATAGCCCTCCATACTGCTGCCTTGAACGGGACAGGCAATAACTTAAACCAAAGGCTTGATTTGGGAATCAGAAGTCTGGCATGTACTTCCATTATTGTTCCTCCAAGTTTGGAGGCAAACTCAGCTGTGATGCTGCACTCACGCTGGGTATGTTTTGTGACTGATGATGTGCTTATAGGAAATAATGCGCTCTGTTCAGAATGTTTTTTCTCACCCAGGTGGTGCCACATACCGAGAGACTATGATGGGAATTGGCTGAAAAAGTGAGCAGTGCTCTGAATTATAACATTTGCTGGAGGAAGGAGAAATTATTTTGCTGTATCAACTCTATCAGCTTCTTGTTGCTGGGCTCCAAACTGTGAGTGTTGTTTATTTGTGTGGCCATTACAACCAAGAAAAATTATTGGGTGCCTTATTTTTATAGATCTCTTACACTGGAACCTGCAGCAAACACCAAATAGCTCTGAGCATTTTTCCCACCAAGAAAAAAGATTAAATGTTGGCAAACATGTCTCTGTGGTGGAAACATAAATTGTGGTTTCCAGCAGAGTGGCCAAGATAACTGAGGTAACCTTGAAGTTGTGGTCTTAGCCAAGAAAAAAGCTGCAGATTTAGATGAACTAAATTATGTAGTCACAGGTTAAACAGCCACCGAGCCTCTCTCTACCTCTCTTGAATAATTTAAAAGCTTGAATTTCAGTCTAACATCTAAATTCAAAGGTTTTCGGTAATCAGAAGTATTTTTGGTTTCACGATGACAAACATTTGCAAAATGTGTCTTGCAAATCCTCAAATTCTGATTGCTGTGAAGTTTTGGCAAATTGAAACCAGTAGTCTTTTTCTTGCTTAAATTCTTTATCAAGCTGATCAAGCCTTTTAATATAATGTCAATTGTTTGTTTTCTCATGGATTCAAAGAGTTGTCTAATATCAGGGGTGTTTGAACCTTCTCTCCAAAGGCCCTAAGGAAAAAAGATATACAAATGAATGGCTTAGAAAGCTTAATTTACGTCAGTCTGTTCCTGTTCAGCAGTGTTAGTGTTACTTTTTGAGGTAACAGTGTCCAACAGTAAGTGATCTAAAGGCAGGCGTATCTGATGCAATCGTCAGACTGGTTTGCAAAATGATCCACACCTGCTGTATTGGATTATTTCACTCTTGAGCTTTTACTTGTAAGAAGGAATTATTGGGACATACATTGGTACCTTTTAAAAGGTAAAGGTCAGTAATTCTGATTATGGCTGCTAAAATATGGTATTTTATAGCTGGTGGTAAAAAAAATCTTGTAGTGTTCATGTTTTTTATGTGGTTCTTTGTTGTACTTTTCTAAATGTTCTTTAAATACTGGCATAATAAATGTACATGGTACAACCACTGTAAGTACTGTTTGTGCAAAAACATGTTTGGCCTGACGTTGGACGTCTCAGGGCGTGCACTTATGGCCCAAATTGACCCCTCGTCTAGCTCGAGGCATGACCACATTTGAAATGTGTTGGAAATAATCCTCAAATGTTTGGTTTCAATATGGCTATACTTGCGCCAAGAGCCTTCAGAACTCAAACTATGAACATCAAAATGCAAACAAACATCCTTGTTGGGCACAGCGTTCTCAAAAATTTGGAAAACTGCCTTATCTTGCACTGTTAACAAATCCATTAAAAAACCCTGAATTGCCACCAAGATTTTATCACTTTTTTTCTTGTTCCATGACCAAAGTTCTCTGAAAATATCCTCAAATCCCTTGACAAGTTAGTGCGATGTTTGTGAAAATGTGGAGAACTGCCCTATCTCTCGGTGTTCACAAATCCTTTAAAAGAATCCTGGATCTACATCCACATTTGGATTTATTCAATCCAATGTTCAAATGTTTGGAAAATGTGATACTGCCACAAATCATGACATAGAGAACAATTCAGAATCAATTCTTGATGGCCACATATTGGCATGAACACAACCTGCAAGCAACATCTGCAGTGTTGGGCTTTAGCTCATAAAGTACCATTTGTGGACGAGCAGACCAAACACCATTGCCGCCACCATTAAAGCAATATCTGCCTCGTACCTGCATATCACCCATCCCATTTTTCCTTTTGTCATAATCTCCACCTACAGCCAGGCAGAGGAGGAACCGTACTGTCAAGTCATAGTATCCCTGCTCACATTCCTCTTATATAATAATTGGGACATTCAACACAGGCAAGAGAAATGATTATGGTAATGTTCTCTGTAGAAACAAGCATAAAGCCTATTTCCATGTGCTCAATAGAATCATATTTATTAAAACAAATGAAACCAAAGGGAGAATCATCTGCGTGATGTGCAGGCATGTTTACGAAGCAGTTATTTTTCATATTCTGTTGTTCATATACGGCTGTGCTTGCATTCACTCTGTGATGTTGTGGAGGTGCTTATGCTGGGTATACATTTGCATATTTATTGCCCAAGGCTTTTGTGTGAGTTATACTCCCTCAAGTGTGTAAGATGGACAGGATGCGCTCGGAGACGGGCGTCTTTGACGGTCATGAACTGAATAGGAAGTTTTTAAATAAAATAGATTCTTTGCACTGTTAGTTGAGTCATTTTAATTCAAATAGTTAGAAGCTTGTTCTGTTATAGAAAACATGTATTTTATTATGTGTTGCTTCCGAATGTGAATTGAAAGCATTTGACCTTAAGTGAAGTTTGGCAGGGTTGTGTGGTAGGGGTTTACTCAACCCCTTGATCAGTGCTTTTTTTTTAATTTATTTTTTATTTTTTTATTTTTGGTTAAGGTATTTTAGTTTACCTCGGGAATTACAGCTATACGGTTACAAACTGTTTTTTCTTTTTGTTTGTTTGTTTTTTTTAAGTTTAAATATTTTATGTAAATTAATTTCCGCATTCAGCAAAAAAAAAAAAAAACTCTGAAAACTGGAGAGGTTTTGAAATTCATAAACACAGTATGTAGCAGAAACCCCCCCCCCCCCCCTTTAATAAGCTCTTTACCCATTTTTAGCTCAGATTGAGATGTGTGCTGTTTAATTTATATATTTTCTCCATGTCAAATAAATTTTAAATGAAATAAATAAAGTGCTGTATAGTTAATGGTAAATTTTAACTAGGGAAGGCAAGAAAAAAAGTGTACGAGAGACTTTCTCCTTGGAGTATTTATGGTGTGCCTTGAGATTTTAGGGTCATTTTGGATGTGCCTTCACCAAAAATGTTTGACAACCATTTTTCTAGATAACCTAACAAGGTTTGAGTGTTTAAGTTTTCAATCAAAATAAAAAAAATAAGTAATGGAAAAGTCTAAAACCCTTTTTTCTTATTAAAAATGTAACTATAGATTGAACAAAATGCCAGCCAATATCCTTTCTAGGCTGTATTGTATCAAAACTGTATCATGGCAGGCTTCATCACATTAGCAAATAATGAACCGTTGTTCAGAAATCAAAAGAATATTGTAATGAAAATTATGGTTTCATTTCTGTTCTCTCTCAGAAGTTGGGTTACAGATTAAACACCAAATTTCCTTTTCTATTTTGTAAAAAAAAACTATTTATTAAGGTTCATGCGAATGTATTTATGCTCATCATATCCAGTTTGTAAGACCAAGCTGAACAAATCTGGACGCAGTCTTTGCAGAGATTCTGAAAATTGTCAGCAGCACATCCATTCAACTCGTTCAGTCTTTTGAATTTCCCCCCAAACTTCTCAAAGATGACATCCTCCATCACAGATGTGTCCTGATTCCAACAAAAAGTGACAAAAACTTTCCTTTTATCCTGTAGTCTGATACTCATTTCACATATTTATGGAATCTGTTTGATAGTTATTATTGTCCTGTCATGCCAGCTGAGGAGTTTGTCAGGGAGAGACGAGCGATGCGGGAGGGCAGGAGACGCCGCTGCAGTGTGGCAGCCATCTTACTGAGGAGCTTTATCATTTCAAAGGCCGAAACGTGTACGAGTCACAACAAAGACAAAGCCATTTTCATCATCTCTTGTCATTTTTTCACTTCTCCACTGGAACATACAGCGCAATACGGTAACTGAGCTGCAACTTTCTCTCTGTGTCTCTTTCCTTTTCCCCTTCCACAGTATCTGTCTTTATCGCTCTGGAACTATTAGAAGATTAATCAGACTGTCTTGGCTCCTCTTAGACGTGCTCTGCTGATGGTGCTCTTCCACAGGAGAGGCTGGTGGGTGGCAGCCATTAGAACATGGTGGCACTTTGATCTGCTGGGCGGATTTACAAAATTGCACTCCTAGCTCCTTGTCGAAGGGGTGAAGGAGTGGAATGTGTGTCTGAGAAACAGAGAGAGAGAGAGCAGTTCGGCGATGTTTTTCTCAGCGAGTTTCATCTGAAAAATGTGGCTTTTTGTGTTGTGGATTTTTATTGTTGGAAAAAAAGGTTTTGGAGCACCAAATAATTGTGGTGCCAGTGGAAGTGCAAGTCACTGTCTTGCATTTGCCAACAAAAGGCCGACACTGCACTTCAATTCTTGCATTTGTTGTATCGTTGCTTTTCACTCTTGGGTTCAATTGGGAGCACTTTCTGATCTGGCATGTTAATGATAGTCCCTAACGCTTGTTACTCAAAGGAAGAGGAAGGCGAAGGAAGATCCAAGGAGGTATGTTCAAGTCTACATGACAGCAGGCTTTTAACTGACCCACATATCTCAATGTGGGTGTCTGTCCCTGATTGAACTCTGCATCTAAATTGCATCTATAATCACAGAGAAAGGTAGATCCTAACACAAGATGCCAAGAAAGATAGTTAGTTTCTACTGTTTCGGTGCATGATGAGCTAAGATTAATGGAAACATGTTTTAAATGAGGATCAGTAGTTAGATATTCAGTATAATTGTCATACAGTCAGTATAAAGGAAGACACCAGCCACAGTATTTGATTTTTTACCTCACACTTAATAAAACTAAAAGTCTGATGTTACTCGATATTTAATATGATATATTATCCCCCTTCCCCTTTTACACAGTTCCCTGTAGGGATGGGAAATCATGATCATTTCCAGTTGAAAATGAGAAACAGGTAACTTAAAGAGCTCATTATAAAATGTACTCAAAAAAAAAGATAACTCAGAAGTTGCTAACAGATTTTTAAATAATTTTCCAGGAGTTATTGGTGGTGACATAAGGAAGAAGTGCTTAGATTTTGTTGGTGACCTGAAAACAGATGCAAATACATTTTATTATTTATATTTTATGTCTGTTTAGATTGCAAAGCAGGGTAGTTTCCCCATGTTTGCTAATAACTCATTAGGTTAGATTTTTTTTCTTATTGTATTGAATTATAAGAGAATGTTGGCCATATAACAAGAGGGAAGTGATTTGAGTTGGTTGTGATAAGAATTCTTCACAGGATTTGTTGTGGAATAGGACAGTTTAAAACGTTTTTCATTGTTACTTGGCTGACAAGGTTGGAGAAGCCTTGGAGAAGGTTTGTGCTCTCGGCACACTTCTAGTTTAAAGATGTCTTGATTATTTGATCTTGCCGGTAGAAATGTTTTTGTATTTTTTTCAGGGCCATTTTTGTAGTAGAGCATTAAATATGGATGAAGTGATTAAGAGAAAATAAAGATCTTTAATTGTACTTTTGTCTAGTTGTGAAAATGTCACATGCAAAACATTCAGTTCATTCACATTCATGTTTTTTATCAACAAAAGATATATTAGATTTAGACTCTGGTATTAAAGGCTGTTTCTCTATATAAACCTTGCATAGGTTCAGTTACTCAACTCACTGCTTCTGTTGAACTCTCAAAAAGTGTGAATTTTGCCACAGTGATTAGTAGTTGTCGCAAAGACCTTTCAGGTCTAGTGTCTTACAGTCAAAGGCTGCACAGTGGTGCAGCAGGTGCTGTTGGCTCACAGATGGTTTGACTCTCAAAGTCAGTCTGGATCTTTCTTTGTGGGCTTTGTGTTCATCTTGTATTTTCTCTGGTTACTCTGGCTTCCTCCCACAGACCAAAAGACATGCTTGTTAGGTTAATTGGTGACTCTAAATTTCCCTTTGGCCTCAATGTGTTTGCAAATGGTTGTTGTGTCTCTATATTTTGTCCCAGTGATCTTCTGGCGACCAGTCCTGGGTGTACCCTACCTCTTGCCCAGTGCTGGCTTGGAGGCTCTTGAGCCCCTTGCAGCCTCTTAAGAGGCAAGCAGAATAAATAAAGTCTTCTAATCAGCACAGAGCATAGTCTGAATGATTCACTCACGTAACCAGCAAACTGGAGATACAAGTTTATTCTGTAATTGCTTGAAGAGGGTCTTAAAATAGGTCTTGGTCTTACTGAATTCATCCTCAGATTATCTGTGCATCTCCTGTTTTTTGTTATTCTTTATCAGACTGCAGGTTGTTCTGCAGCAGTCACATAAGGATACAAAGCACTGCTGCAGTGGCTGGTACATGGCTGATACACTTATGCAGAGCTGTTTAAACTGGATGACATCTCTGTGTTTTCATCACAAACAGACATCATCTCTCAGTGCTACTGAGGATGGAAGATCTCATGTGTCTGCAAACATATGTCCGCTGTCCTCTCCTATCTACCGCGCACCCTTGCATTTCTCTGTGAATTGCATGTGGAAAGAAAAAGACTGTGGGTAAGATAGGAGGTGCTTGTAGTTACTCTAGGGGACCAGGAAACTCAGAACTACAGGCTTTGTTTGGGGCACTAAACATAGTCACACTATAGATATACACCTAGTGGTGATGTTGATGCCAGTGCGTCTTGGTTTACTTCCTTTCCATTACCTTGTCTGGCCAAACCTCTTTTCTCCATTTTTTCCCACAAGACAGTGTTATTGGGCACCTGTCTCAAGATTTGTTCTTTTTTTTTTTCCTTTTTATAAATTTACAACCAAAATAACAGTATAACAAACAAGTATCAAGACAGAACAACCTTGATTCATTCATTCCAATATGCAAAACATCCTTTGGTCAGTCAGCCTTTTCTGTCACAGGAGCTAAACTCTGGAATAGTCTATCCACTGAGCTGAAAATGCTAAATAACTTTAAAACCTTCAACAAAGGTGTTAAATCATGGCTGAAAGAGCAACAGTACTGTTCCCACATATAAATTATTTGCTTGTATACATGTTTACCTGATGAAACCTTCTTGTTCATCTTTTTAGAACTTTTATTTTTGTATCTCTGTTCTTTAAATATCGCTTTGTATATTTTTAATCTGTAAAAGCCTCTCATGGCCTGGTGTTGCAAATCAGCACTGTGCTATAAACACTTACAGCAGTGCGTCTGGGACCTGTGCATATTTAAATATCACAGTATCAATGTTACTTTGTGTCCATGTCAAATAAACAACAATAAATAAATTCATACATCCTAAGGGTGAGAATATAACGTGCTGATTATTGGAAAATGTATTGAATCTGTGATTATTTATTAATGTCACTTCAGTTTTATCAAGAACATGAATAAAACCAAGAGTGATTTGTGCATGTAGCCAGTTAGTGCATCCTTGTGCTCAGCCTCTCTTTTAGCTGCACTGCTCTGTAGAAACTCAGTACAGCTGTGTCAGTGAAATAATGCAGAAATAGAGAAAAAAACCTTCCACAGTATTCTGTTCTCATTCTGTTTGCATGTCCATGTTCTTATGTTGCTATTTAAGTGACAAGAGGTTTGGGGCCTACAGCATCAATTAGCTTTTTGCTTTCACCAGCTAAGTTTACCCTTAAAAATACAGAAGTGGAGATAAATTAGAATGGAGTAGCTCTTTATTGTCACTATATAAAATCCCATTAGGCACAAGAATTTGCACACTTTGGCATCCTTTATGGCAGAAAAAGAACCCACAAAAGAAAGTAAATAATACCAAAAAGGATGTATGTTATAATTAGACAGACTATAGCTACAAACAATTCAAAACATTTCTTGTATACAGTATATCCAGGCACATAGAGAAAACTGAAAGTGGCTTGAAAACTAAAAGTGGTTCAATTTTGCAGATTGTCTTGAAAACAAAAGTTGTCTATCATTATTTTTTTGTGATAATCCAAAAACTATAAAAAACAGGCTTTTGTCCTTGGGAGCCCTGAGATGTTGATTGACAAATAAAGCCTTCCTCAGTACTCTATAGTCCAAGTTTGTCCTTCATCTTTCATCTATCTTTGAGCAGCTTCCTGTGAGACACAAATAAGGAAACTGACTCCTACATGCCCCCTGCATTGTCAGAGTAATGAGTACAAGGCATTATATCTCCTGTAACTGCCACCCCAACACACACACCTCGCTCCGTCAGCTCAGCTTAATTAGCAGCACATAACGACCTGTAGTGAATTATTGTTTTTAATTATACAATTTTACCGCCTCTACAAATAAGATCTGTGTTTATGGACTGGATGATACCAGCCAGCAGAGGAATCAGTTACCGTCAATTTTGCCCCTTCGAGTCAAAGTGGGGGGTGAACTGAGGTGCAGCTGCCGTGGAGAGAAATTAAATCCAATTTCCACTGGCATGATAAAGCGATTACATCACATCAGAGAGTGCCCTATAGCTAAGGATGGAAATCTGAGCACATGTATGTTGGCCTGCCTTCAGCACCCACGAATACTGACGCATGTTTCTGTGCACCACACACAGACACCCCCCCTCCCCTCATATGCTTACACTTACAACAACACACCCAGATACACACATAAAAAGTGTATTGAGCCATCACAAGGATTAATGCTTGGTAGAGTGGGCTTGGATTTACTCTCACCACAACAAGGCTCCAGCGCTCCCTCTCTCCCTCTACATGGATATCCAGCTTTCATGGCCACGTTACACCTGGATGGCTCTGCTAATGGAAGCATTTTATTAGACTAGCATGCAGGATGCCTGGCACGAGCATCTCTTTTTATTATTCATATAGCTGTGTTTCTAGATCCCCTGTTCATTTTAGCCCAGTGACCCCTCCATCAAGTTGGAGCACTAACTCCCCTGCTCACACAAACACACTGATACAAACTCTGCTGTTTGCTTGAGGACGTGCTCTGTAGGAGATTTGCTTGTGTACCAGCCGTGCTGGGAATGGAGATGCACTCAGCTTTAACCCCATTGATTTTCTGCTCTGTAATAGGCTTTGGGCAGGGTAATAAGGAGCAAAATTTAAAAAATTTTTTAGTTGAATGGCTGTACATAAAATCAAAATCATATAACTTTGGCTTCTGCTTACAACCACAGTGACATAAGAATCTTAGACACCCAAAATTGGGTAATTTCCTTCAATTCTACCATAAACTCCAGGCAGACGTTGTGACTGCTAAAGAGAACAAAAATGTTTGCAGATTTTAAAAAGTGGATGGAACTGACAATGAGTAGGCGGAAGAAGAAAAGTTATTTGATATGGCAGCTTTTACAGAGCAGTCACAAAGTGCTTTACGAAATGTTATTACAGCAATAACATTAAGATAAACAAAGAAGAAAACAAAACAATGAAACATGATTCAAAATGAAGTTTTACCCTATTATTGTGGTATTTGGTGTGTAAAAGGCTTTAGATCTAAGCAATATGGACCATATTTTTAATACTGTTGTAGGGATGGAAATTCAATGCCAATTCCAACTGAGAATCAGTAACAACTGGCTCAAGGAATCAGTATCATTAGTCCCTATTCTAAACAATTTCCTTATCAATTCATTCTACTTTGTTCTGTATGCACTGCCAGACGCAGTCTGTAAAATTAAGAAAGAAGTAAAAGTTGTGATCCTGGTAGACAAGAAATAAAGTGGTCAAACTATGGTGATGCTAACCACATAATGAGCAGTGTGCTTGATTTCACCTAGCAACTTACTTAAGCATTTTCCCCTGCAGCACAGCATCAGTGTGTTTGATATTATCACTGCAAACCTGACCAGGGAAACTTTTTTCCACATGGAAAATCCACAGGAACGATTAGGGACTTGATAATTGACATACATATCACTGAAATCTAATCAATTCTCATCCCAAAGGTAGAGGGATACCTTTTTGCTTTCATACTGTTTGGCTGTTTTTAATTATAAATGATTGTCATTGTTCAATTTGATATGATTTTCTAAATATCAAACAAGTGGCGTCATTAAGGAAAGTCATTTAACAACCAATATTAGGCCTTTTTTTCTTGTTACAATCAAAAATGCAGACAAATGCTTTTGCCACCTTAATCAGGAGTAGGCAATGATTTTAACTGAGCGGTGCTCCAAAATCACCACTGAGAACATATAATAAATGAAAAATGTAGCTTTCTTCTGATTTAATTGTCCTGTAAAATTCAAATTCAGTTTGAGTGTGAAACACATTCAAGACTGCTATATACTATCAATAACAAAAACAGTGTATTCTTTCGCTGAATTTGAAACTATTAAGTTGTAGGCCTGGGATCCGATGGAATACAACCATCATAAACTATTCCAATATATATAATTTTCTCTTATTCTTAAACACAGAATGAATAAATATGACTTGAAAACTCAACACATTGCCCATCCCTAATGGGAGACCGCTACTTGATAATCATAATGCGACATCCCTCATATAAAGCTTTAAAATGTCAAATCAATGTAATCACCATCTGGAAATGGGAGCTGTGATAACAGGCCGGCTGATATTATGGTTGTGTCTGTGCAATTTGAACCAATATAATATCAGCTGATGGATGCTCTCCTCCAAGCTCTAAAAGCCTCCGCTGAAATACTTCTAATTTGCTTAATTTTGCTTTCCGATGCACGCCATGAATGAAGTGTAATTGTGCCTCATCCTCGATGAATAGCGGAGCCATTTTGTCGGCACAATGCAGCGAATTGGAAATCTCTCATATGTACTCGGTGATTTAAATCGGCATCCTTGAAGCGCATGTTTTCACGGTGAAAACAGATCATTCCCTAATAGCATCTGGCAAGACAGCCCATTGCTTTGACTATAGCACTGAGAAACAATTTCTGGCTGTATGGTAAATATTGTTGGGGCCCACTCAGGAAGATGCAATATCACCGTGGAATGGGAGAATGGATTTATTTGTTGACGGATTGATGCAGTCTGGTATTGGAGCCCACCAGTTTAGACTTTGTGTGTTTGTCTTTTCATGTTGGCAGCAGAACACAGGTGGGTGGGTGGAAGTGGTTGCAGCATATCAAGACCACCACAGATCATTAAACATTAACATGTAGCACTTCTTACTCAGCCTACTTAGCCTATCAAAGCTACCTCGCTCCCTGCGTGTTTGTGTGCGCGTCTCTGCCGTGCATCTGTGTCAGGAACAGCTGGATGAAGCGTCTGATGCTCCATTGCCAAATGTCACAAGTAGTCCATCCTTCCGGGGAAATAAATTGGCTCTATCTTAAGCAGCGAGGATGTCGACAGGAGCTGCGGCATATGGCGGGGATTGGACAACTGAAGACGACAGTTTCTCCTCTGTTTTGCCTTTTCTCATTATGATCTGGACAGCACCTTGATGATGAATGTGTCTATGTGGAGAATTCTTTTTGGAGGATAAGATAGCTGTTGGAAACTCATGAATCTTTAATGAGAGGCTGAGCATAATCCTCTGGCATGTTTGCTTTTCTCTCCAGGTGCTGCTTAATTTGTCCTTTACCTGAGACCTAAGCACCAGGGTGTTTAATTTGGGTTCAGAACTTTGTTGTGAGGACTCTGTTCACTGAGGTTCAGCTTTTTTATTTGAGCGCTTGTGTCTCGTGGGCTGTTTGATGAACAATGGATGAACTTTCTCTTTAACACTCTGAGTTTAATCTGATATCAACAGAAGCATTTTGGATCTCTCACAGCCTTTCTTTTAGTGATTAACTCCTGGAGTGCATAGGAAACACATAGTGAAGAAAAAATACACCCACTGGCCACTTTATTAGGTACACCCTGCTAGCACCTGGTTTAACCCCCTTTTACCATCAGAGCTGCCTGAATACTTCATGGCTTGATTCAGAAAGTGATTGAAGCAGTTCTTTAAAGGGACTGTGAGGAGTTTCTAAGTAATTACAAAAAAGTCTCACTTTTAGATATAATCCTGATCGAAGTACACACTTTAATAGCATCTAAATAGGTTATCTATAAATGCTATTCCTTAGCCTTCCAGTCGGGTTGGACAGGGCTGGACTGGCCTGGATACTCAACTTCAGGAACAAGACAATTAAAACTAGAGCAAATTTATATTATTCGTAGTACAAATTTGTAATTATTACTCTATTCTTAGAGCACCGGGCTGTAAGTAGCGATATATAGCCGGCTACAAAACTACGATACTAAGTTTTGCAAAAATTGCTTGTTGTCAGACATCAAAAACTACCGCTACGTAACTAGAAAGAGATACATTACCTCATCGCTTTGCATCCTGTAAGTTGTTGGAAAAAGAAGTTGTAAAGCAATGCAGAGTTCTGAGGAAGGTCCAAGCTGCATTCATTAGCATCACAACAAATGCACGCTTTGGCTTCAGTCACGTCTTTACGACAGTCACCGCGCGAGTCTTTATGTCACTGGAAATAGATTCTCCTCATAGCACCTTTAACTTGCAGTCAGTGACTTAATTTCCCTTCCCCAACTATCAGTGAGTTACTGATTTCCTGTTTAGTAACTCATATTTTTGTGTACCTCATTGTGAAGTGTTGGCGTTCCACTTTACCACCAGCACTCCACAAATCTGAAAAACTTCCAAACTATAGTGTCTCTGTCCTTTACCCCTGCATCACATTTAGCATAATATCCAATATATCTCCTTTTGTCTTGCTATAGGGTTGCACTGCTGAATTATTCAGTGCCATTGCTAAAAACATAAAAGTACAAACAAAGTAGGCAGCACTTGCTTTTTCTCTTTCATCTAAAATAATTTACCACAAACAATAAGCCAAAGGTGTGCCCACTGTCCATTTACCACCCAATACTTCAGAAAAGAGCCTGAACTGTTTTCATCCTGCAGTTTTCATACACTTCCTCTTTGAGACACTGTGTATTTTCATGATACAATGCTCTCCTCCATCAAAGCTTTTCACGGTGAAATGGCCCTCGTGCCGCCACCGTCCTCACGAGACTCTGGTTGGATCCATTGCATCCACTTTTCCACTTTTGCTTTTTCTCAGAGCAGACTATAGCCACGCTTTGTAAGCTGTACTAAAATCATCACAGCACGTTTAGTGGTCTTGCCACGCTACCTCCCTGTTGGGTTCAAGGGCATGTGTCTGTTTCTCAGACTGGTGAAATTTGCCTCTCCTGCTGTCTCTACTTTAAAGCTCACACATCCAAGAATACAGGGGAAATGCTTTAAATAGACTCGTGCTGAATCTTTTAATTGTACTTGGTTGTATGTCTTATGCTATGTAATGTGGCAAAAGAGCACATTAGCATTGTGGTGCATGCCACAAATTAAACACTTCACCAGCATCCATGGTCATGAGAAAGACTTCCCTCCCTTTCAAAACATTGCATTCAATTTAATGGCTGCCTTTGTGATTTTCAAAGCAGCAGTTCATGCATTTTCTTTCCTCATATGGCCTTAGGGACGAATGAATTCTGAATCCTTCGATGTTTTTGCTTTGCCTCTGATTATATAGTGTTGTGTGTAATTCTGAGAGCATTTGCTGTGGTATTTCATCATAAACACTCCGATAACTCAGATGATTTGTTTGTTGGTTGTTCAGTATTGACATTTGTTACATCAGAGTCAGATTTCCTACTATGAAATGACTCCAAGTTTTAAGAAGCAAAGAATATGGTAATGGGTCAAATTTGAATCTGAATTTTGTTTTTTCATTCAAAATATATGTTGTTATACTATTTATTGCCAAAGTTAGATGTGTTTTTTTTAGATAGTGTTTGAAATTCCATGATTTGGAGATCAGAAACAGCTGTAAGAAATATCATTCAACTTTCAGGAATTAAGTTTTATTACTTCCTCCATACAAGTAATCCTTGTAAGATAAAATGTTGCATATTATGCTTATCTTGAACAGCTTTCCACTAGTTCAAAATTAGGGATGCACAATATTGGATTTTTGCTAATATCAAATGCCAGATATTGGTTAAAAAAAGGCAGATATTCCCAAACTCATTATCGTCAAAACCAATATCTGTACAATTTTCTTTTATTTTATTGCCAAAAGCACAACAGCATTATCTTATTGTGAGAGCACATTTATTCTTTCAAGTGACATTTTTTATGAAATAAATTTAACTTTTGATTCATATATAATTCAAATTTAATTCCTGCTAAAAAAAAAAAAAAACTAGAACATGCTGGCAGTAAAGTTTAAAATGCCTGGCAGGCACGCTGTTGCATAGAAAAATATTGCCTTAACCAGCAACATCTTCCTACAAAGGGAATCGAAAAACCAATTCCAGGTAAGAACTGATAACAAATCTTAAAGGAATCAATATCATTCATCTTTTTGCTTATCCATCCCCTTTGCTCTACATGCTTTGCAAGTCAAAGATGCCATGCTCTCAGAGGCAGTCAGGAAAAATGATAACAGAGAAGTCAAAGATCATAGCAGTTATGATGGAATCATTTATCTAAACTACTTGTTATTGAATATTAGGGATGTCTTGTTTGACACAGTTTCTGTTGAAAAACTACACAGGACTACTTTTTTTCCCACCAGAGAATCGGCAAGTATCGACAAAGGAATCTTTAAAGAATTATATTGATAAGCAGACTCATGAATGGCATTTGCATCGAGTGATCCTCAGTGCGGTTGGCCCTTAAGTATGAACTATTTCGCCCACAGCTAAGCCCAGCCCACTTTGTTAACAAATATGTGTTCTTAAAAGAATTGAAAGAAAAGCACACAGCACTAGAATTAATTTCATTTTAGAAACTTAATGGGATTTAACCAATTGCTGCAAAAATAGTGTATTTATTGCCACGGTGTCACAGTGGGTACACCCTGAATTACAAACGTGGAGGAAGTCTTTTGTAGTTTTTAAGATTCAATATGATTGCTGATGAGAGGGTATCCCTTCCTGCAAGCTATGTCTGTCTCATCTACAAGCTCAAGCATATAATGCTAGCTCTTTAATTCATCAGTTTGCAAAAAGGTTTTTTAATGATGCACACGTCAGCTTTTGTGAATGGTGCCACCTAGACTTAGAGCAGAGTTCACTACATACAGTTCCACTGACCTGAGCTAATACCTTAGAGGAAGTGTTTTATTTGGTCATACATTATTTGGAGGACAGTCTAATCAATGTTCATTTCTTTTGTCAAAGTTTTGCGTATTCAGTCACCCTTGTCTGATATTTGGTTGGAATTGAAAAAATATGTTTTCATGGGGTTGGATACATAGCAATATTTTTATACTTTTTTTACCAGTTTGCATGAAATACAGTTTAAAGTGTGCTTTATATCTGTTTTCCATGTTAAGCATATGTCATGCAGGATGCCAGCTGAGTCTCAGACTTCCAAGGCAAGGCACAGCTGGGGAACAACATTTACCCACCAGGAAGATAAAGAGCTGACTGAATCTAAAAGAAATGTGTCCATTTACACAGCCGTTTCCAGTCTTATATCTGTGTACAGATGAGCAGAAACAATATGTATGCGTTTGCTTACAAGCGTCATGGGGGAGCGCTCCGTGCGTGCCTCTGTATGGATCGAAATGCAAAGAAAAAAGACTGATGGCGCAGGCTGAAGATGTATGCCTGGCTGGAGAAGTTAATAAAATTGAAGCTCTGTTATGATGAATAAGGAAAAGGCCATAAAACAGAATGTATGTAGTGAATCTCCCTGGCGAGCACTGCCGACCAGCCTGGTAAGCACACCCGAGGGAAGGCTTTTTAATCTGCAGCACTCCCCAACACTTTGTGCTACACGGGGAAATGGGCCCACTTTCTGTTTGAGCTACAATAAGAGGACACAGATTGGAGACCAGGGGCTGGACAGTGATGGAAAGACAAGTCGGGGTAGGGAGAGAGTAAGGAAAGTGGCATGAATATGAATTTCCCAAGGCTGACTGAATGCCAGATGATTTTACGACTGATTTTTGGCAGTTTTCTCTCTCAATAATGAATGGATTGTGGCCTGATTTGAGGCTTGAAAAAACAATTAAATAGTTGAAGCAATCCCCAAATGTGTGATATCGGGACATTTATTCTGTTGATTCAAATGAAGTGGAAGTTTCCCCTAGTTTTGTATTTTTATATTAAAAACCAATGACCAGATGAAGTTCCTCCCTCTCCATCAGCAAACATGTGATTAGTACTTTTATAGCCTACAAGAATGGCAGGAAAGATTAAAAAACAACTAGACTTAATGGCTTTGTATCCTTCTAATGAGGCTACGATAAAATACACACAGTGACCCACATCCAATCACCTGCTAGATATGCTTCTGAAATGTTCTGCCATCCCCAAACACTTTGTATGGGCTCTTTCCTGGATGGACTATTGAAATATATTGATTGGTCCATCTGGTGTGACCATTTAGAAGGTGGAAAGATGAGGTTAAAGCATTCTTCATTCCAGACACATCATAGAAGTAATTTAAAATTTTTAACATGTTGCATGATGTAGTTTGGCTTCTGCTACCATCTTTGAACTGTACTACTGACAACATTAACATTACCTGTGGTATATTTAACAACTACTGTATCATCAAATAGTACATGACAGTATCTTGCAGTATGGATTTTTCCTTCCTTATAAATGCCATGTGATATTGGCATCCAAAATTGGCTACACAGAAACATTTATGACTCCAAATTGTCAAAAATAGGCACATCGTCCCTTTTCAAAGGCCCATATTTCAGAAACCCTTAAGATTTTCAACCTAAAACTTAGCGTATGTGCATTTTACATGTGAAGCACCAACATAATTTTTTTAGTGACCGTGGGCGATTTAAAGTTATAGGTTTCCTGGTGCTGTAGTCTGTATGTGTGATTTACAGTTTTGTTTCTCTTTTTTAGTGTATACAGAAGACAACCACGTTTGGTTAAGTTGCTGCTGCTGTATAGCCTTTATTTATGTTACTCCTTCAAAATGAAGATTTGGTATTAATATAACGTTGTAGTGACCCTCATAGACAAGCAAGATAGCAAATAAAGACAACTTCAAGTTGGTAAAGATGTTGCGATGTGAAACCAAGACACATCATTCCAGCACTTATGTCTTCTCCCTAGCATGATTGTAGGCAACTAGCCTGGCTACTGCTCTTTGCCAGAGAGGCTGAAATTTGGGATTTAATGTTGTTTTTCTTCCTATGGAGCACTCGGTTAGGACACACAAACAGACCAATCTGTGGCTAGTATATTAAGTAAATATTCCCAACGCATCACAACAACATACCCATAAAGCTGGTGGCTATTCTCGGCCTGAAGTGTTGGCTTCCATTCGCAGTCTCAACTCCAGACCACACCAAACTAAGCTGCTCAGCACATTATAATGCTGTGGAGCCTACTTTAGTCACTTAGTCTATTTGGCACAACGCTCAATAAAACCTGTAGCTACTAGTTGTGAAAAAGCCTCCAACACTCTAAATCCATAATGTTGGCACACAGTTCTCAGCCTTTTCATCTTAGCAGTGTGTTATTCCCTCACATATAATGTTTCGGATATATTTCTGATACGAGGGCTTTTAAAAAAAACAAGCATAAACTGCCCTTGTTTCCATGGTCTCAAATGCTTTTAGCCAGTTAAAATTTGATAATGGCCCTCTTTGATGCCTGCCTTAGGAGCAGAAAGGAGATGCTGTGTACAGCAGATATTTTTTTAATGCAGGTTTCAAAAAGCCTTGGGGAATACTAATTATTGTCTAACAAGAGGGGTCATTGCATGTACAAGTGACACTTTCAACACATGCTCCTCTCATGAGGTAATAGAATATGCTTCTGGTTACCAACACCTGATTGATTGGAGCAGCACCCGCATCGCTAATGCATTTCTACTAAAGACCCAAGAGCAATCTGAGTGTGGGAGGTTCAATATGAAATACACTGTGATGCATACATGCAGCTCTTGTGATAATGAAACCTGCGCTTGGAAGTATAGAAGAGGGCACTGAAGCACAGACCACTGAGTTGAAGCAACGTGATGAAGGGAGAGAACAGCAAGAGAGATTCATTCACCCATGACCATCCACTTTAAGATGCAATGCATAAGAGGCTGCTGTGCAATCCATAAGCACTTGTTCAAGCCACCAAGTTTGACAGTGCATTGATTCTCCTATAGCCACAATATAGCATCTGCTTTAATAAAGAAGGCGGGTATTTGTCTCTGATTTACAATGTTTTCAACAAACACTTGATCAGTGAGGCACCTGAAGAAAGTTTCTCATCCAAGAAGTCTGTTTACACCCTTAAGCAAAAGAAAGCTGCAGTCTGTTTTCAGAGAGCCATCCCCCTCCTCAGTGATCAATGTGGTGTAAATTGAATTGGTGTTAACAAACAGTGTTTCAGTCTCCCCTCCAGGTGCTACAAAGAGACACCAGCTGTATTCATGCCATTGCATGCACTGGAATGGCATATATATCACTAAAAAAATGAATTAAACATATGGGAGACTGATGAGTTGTTTGTTCTCTATTAAAGATAAATCTGAATGAAGAATGGAAGATTTCCTGTGTTGTGCCGTTGCATACATACCTTTTATTTTGGACTGGAAAGGCTGAACAGGGGAAAACAAATGATTAGACTTTGTTGGTAAACTGATTTTGGAATATCTTTGAACTGTTTTATAGATATCTTAACATTATAAGAAAGAGCATTTTCCCACATTTTCTCTAATAACTCAATAAGTTATCAACAAATTTTGATGATACATTCATGAAATGTTCATGGCACAAGGGAGAAGTGATGAGATTTTGGCATTGATCCAAATCTAGATGGATTTGCCAACACTGTGAAACAGGAAGTTTTACATATTTTTGACAATAACTTGCTCGGCAGTGTTGGGAATGCCTTTGTGGAGGTTTGTGGTTTCAGAGCACTTCTAGTTTCAACTGAACTGAGACTAATAAGGTAAAGTCTGACATTATATGGCTGAAGTAATTAACTGGTTTTTGACTCAGACTGTTATTCAAGTCACAGCCTTTCTGTGTTCCTACGGACCTTAATGCTTGTTAGGTTAACTGTTGATGCTAAATTCCCCTTAGCTATGACAGTGCATGTGAATGGTTACCCATCTCTACCATAGACTGTAAAAAACATGGACATCATGTCACTGGGCTTGAATTAAAGCCACCACAAAAACTGCTCCCTCTGGTGACTGGCTGCAGTATGGGTCAAATCTCCATCTCCCCCATTCATCTGAACGGGCCGTAGTGAATCTTCAAAAAATGAATACACCTCGTAGAAATATTCCTCCCATCCGTATGCTGTAGTGATATGAAAGTATTATTGGGCTGCGTTTTTTCCAAGTCGTCTTTTTTCTGAAAAGTTTCTTTTTCATCAGTTATTAGAGTTTAAAAATTAAACGTGGTTTACGGCAGCTTCACAATGATTGTGTACGGCGTATGCTGCGGAGTTTTGCGACCGTTTACGACAGCTGCGTCCAGATATGGTCCAGATTCTCTACTGGCTGCACCATGGCAGCGCCCTGACGGGGGAAATTATGGCTTCAAAACCGTTGAATGGTAGAAGACGGAGCCACGCTATCCAGTTCTTATAATACATCCATGGTCTCTACATGTCAGCCCTGTGGGATAAGCTCCAGCCCCCTGAACTTCAAAAGGGAGAGAGGTGTAGATAATGTCTGGATGAATCACATTGAGAAAGTGCTCTATTTGTGTAACAAAAAGAACCACATAAATAGAAATAGAAGGGGAAAACTAACTTAATCTCCTTATTTTAAACCGTGAACTTTACTCGAACTATGTAATTGTATTTACGGATGTGGAAAACTTTGTTTTATCAATATTAGCCCTTTGAGATAGCTTTCCTTTAAAGTATACTTGGACAGCACTTGGAAGCTTCATACAAAGAAAACATGTTTTAAAACCTTGACAGCTACAGAAATGCTTTGCTTTCTTGTGCGGAGTTAAGTAACCCTCCATTTCCTTTGTATTTCCTCCTAGACAAATACCTTCTCTCCGTGAGCGGTTATGTTTTTGAATGACGATATGTCTGACTCGTCTCCTGTTCTTGGATTCTGTGGCTGCAGAAATGCAGAGAGAATGGCCGAGTCTTTGTGGGCACAGACATGCAGCTGTTCATTTTTCGCCTGAGTTGCTCTAAGAGAAACCTGTTACCTTGCTGATGATAAATGCCTCTGTATGCCACGCTGTCTCACTACTTCGGCAGCCTTTAACACCCTGACAGCCGTCGCAGCCTCGGCCCTACAACCTCAGGCCTCCAACCTCAGCCTGTCCTCCAGTGTAACAAATCAGTGGCGGCCTCTCTTTGCTCTCTTCGCTCTGGGCAGTGTCGTGGGAGTCAATGCTAGGGCGAGGCCAGACTTTAACAGTCTCATTTGACTGTCCACTACCTACAAAACAGCTGCTTATGAACAAATTATAATTCTAATCTATCCTTATGGGAGTGTTCGGTGTCTTATAGATTTGTTTGTTACTCCAACTCTATATAAAAATAGATCACTCTACTGTTGAATTTCCTTTGCAACAGAAGAGATAAACCAGATAATTAAACTGATCTGCTTACCTCATCAAATTCATCATCTCTCCCTGAAGTTATTGAACATACAGTATGACTGAATATCACTCAGTTCATGTACTTGTTGATTACACTTCACTTTGTTTGTAGTCAAATCTAGAAGGGGATTTGTCTGATTGATTCTTCACTTAATTTGGGGAAGACTTGTTTAGTAGGTGAAAATTGAATGCCATTGATAACACAACAATAAAATCAGAGGTTCTTGACGCAGATTATCAGGCATTATTGTTGTGGTTTATTGGTTTTTTTCTTATTTAGTATGGGTGGAGGAATAGGAGAACCTTCCTTTTCTCCCCCAATTTACTGTTGCCATAAATATTCAGATTCTGTGCTCACATATTTTTTACCATTGAGACAGCGCTTCCTGTCTTGGTTAAAATAATAATAATACTCATACATTTTATTCAACAGCGCCTTGACACCCAAGGACACTTTATGATTTCATAACAATAATATAATCAACAAGCAATAAAATAAGCAAAACACAACAGACAATGACAGGAATGAGGATGTAAGCAGCAGAATATTGTGAAACGGAGTATGCAGTCCTGAATAGGTGGGTTTTGGAGCAGGATTTGAAGTAGGAAGGAGAGTTCAAGTTACGGAGGTCAGGTGGGAGAGAGTTCCAGAGCTGGGGTGCAGAGTGACTGAAGGCCCTGGTCCACATGGTGCTGAGGGCAGAGGGTACAGGGCGATGGGTGGAGGAGGAGGATCTAAGGGAGCGGGCTGGACTGGCGATGTGGAGGAGGTCGGATAGATATTGAAGGGCGAGGTTGTGGAGGAGTTTGAATTCTGTTCTGTGCTTGACCAGAAGCAGGGGGTTGATGTGATAGCGAGAAGGGGGTCTTGGTGGTTATGCAGGCCGCCACAGGCTGAGTTCTGTACCAGTTGGAGTTTATGAAGGAACTTTAGGGGGAGGCCAAAGAGGATAGAGTTATAGTAATCAATATAGGAGGTGACGAGACTGTGAACAAGAACGGAGGCATTGTGGGGGTTGAGGGAGGGGTGGAGACGGTGAAAGAAGGTGGACCGGTTGATGTTATTGATTTGAGAGTGTATTGAGAGTGTGCTGTTGAGGATGACACCCAAACTCTTAACCTGAGGTAAGAGGGAGACCGAGGAGCTGTCGATGGTGAGGGAGAAGCTGTCAGCTTTAGAAAGAGTGGGTTTGGTGCTGATTAGTAGGAGGTGAGTTTGTCACAGTTTAACTTGAGGAAATTGGAGCTGTTGCTTTTTTTAATACCACTAATTATCAAAATAGTGACTATTGTTTTATTCTGAAACATGAAATAAAATGTGTTTAAAAGAGAATTGAAATACTTTGAAAATGCAAAAAATAAATCCAGGTATTTGGTCCAATTTAGCAGATTTAACTGGTAAACATCAAACTACATGGATACTTTCAAAGATTGCCATCTAATTTGTGTATCATATCTAGTGCTCTATGTCTGTACCTCTCTGGGCTGTTGATGTCATCAACAAATAAATTAATGGAATATTATCATTTGACACAAACAAAACACATTTTGAGATCAGTAGATGTTGAGAACCTCAGTGTAGAAAGCAGATATGTTTCCAGTGTGTTTGACTGGTGGTACACGTTTGGAAGCATTTTAGTAAATTAAATTAGGGTTTTCCTTAGACTGAGGCCAGCTGGTGAAAATCTAATAATATTCACTAGAATCAAGTCATAGTTTGTAGTCCAGGTGCTGTGACATTATTTTTACACCGTTTATCACTGTTCAGTGAAGAAGGAAAGCAGATCCACATGATTTTTGTTCCATACACTCAGCTCTTAGTAATCCTCTTGTGCAGTGACAGGTGAGACCTCCATGTCAGTGTGGTCATCAGCGCTGCAACATGTGTTAGCTGTGGTGCAGAAGTCTGTTGTTGAGAGATAGAGTGATGGCCTGTGATGGGGGAGGAATCGGGTTGACGGTGATTGCTATCTGCGTGTGGACAACCAGACATCTGGACACGATGTAATCGGTGATAGAGTGACGAGGCCGACCTTCTTCCTCCACCGCGGCCTCTTCCCATGAGACTGGCTACTGCTGTTTGCCTTAATACCCCCAATCCCCATTTCTCTTTAGCTTCCATCCAAGTCCACCTACTCTATACTTTTCCGTCTCCGCTCTCCTTTGTAATCGAGTTTTTCATCTTTTCCCCTGTCTTTAAACTGCCGTCCTCTTTTTCCTCTAATTCACTCCTCTTTTTACTTCAGACTCTCTTTTTCTGCCCAATCTTCTCCTTCTCCTTCTTCTCCATCACCAGTTTGCCTCTGAGAGTCGGGCACGGGCAGGAGATTAATGATGGCCAAGAAGCTTAGTGTCTGATTTTCTATTATCAAAACTGCACGGGCTCCAGCAGTCAGGCTGTGTTTTCTGTTGTGGTGTGGTACAGCTGTAGCAGATGGGATTGCTGTGTTATCACTGATGTGAATCAAATGAACACAAAATGAAATGACCTCATTTAACACCTCATACATGAAGTGGTTAAGGAGTCAAAAACATACAAGCTGCAAACTCTTTGCTTACCACATTATAAATGGATATATGTGTGTCTATAAAATGAAGAGTGTGGCTCCAGCCTGCTCTGTGTCTTGAGAAAACACTTGTTATAAATTGATGCTTCGGAAATTTGAATTTGAATGTACTTTTAAATTAGTACCTGAAACCACGAGTTATTCAAATGTGATGTACATTTTTTTTTAAATTTGAAGGTACCACTTTACTATTGGCATGTATTTAAACCTCACCTTGACATCTAGAGCAACATCCCCCCATTGAGACCTGTGTGGCTTCAGCTTTCAAGTACTTTGCTCTAATGTTTATTATGACAGACATGTTCCTTGCACTGGAGCATTTATTTTGTTGGCTAATTTTTTTCGTCATAGGTTTCATCAACAGTCTTTTTTCCCCTGATGAAAACTTGACAGCAAAACAAGGACATATGGATAAAAACTCGACAAAAATGTTTGACAGAGACTTAGTCAATTAAGCGTAATTTTATCATGTAGAAAGTAGGGACAAGTTAGGAATATATCCAATCACAGCTACTTTGGTTGTGTGGAAAGGTCGGATGAGTGAGAAGGGACATCTAATCAGAGCTGTCTTAGCTTGGTGGTGGTGGGATAAGTTGGGGAGTGATCCAGTCAGAGCTGCTCTCTTGATGAATTGATATATTCATGTATAACAGGTCCACTATTTGTTGTCAATTTTGGTAATGTAACTGATATGTGTTGCCAGGCTGCCTAAATGAAGTTGTATTTCATGAAAATGCTAAATTTGTATCTGTAAATTTATACATTCAAGCTTCACTAGCATTCAGTAAAGGCTTATTAGATGTTTATTTTTATCCAAGTGTAAAACAGGACTTCAGAAATTCAAGTAAGCATAAAAAATGCCTTACACTGTACTCTTCATATTTTGGTTGACTAAATTTCCATTACATTTTGTCGACTAAAATGTTTTTAGATTTCATCAACTATACTTAAACTAAGTTAAAACAATTTAGATGACTAAATTATGACTAAATCTCAAAGATTTATTTATTTATTCTTATTTATTTAACCTTTATTTAACCAGGTTTGTCCCACTGAGATCAGCAGATCTCTTTTCCAAGGGAGACTGTCAGGATTTTGTCCCTTCACAGTTCTAAGAGCCCAGTGTAACTTTCAAGGTTCGTACCAACACCTGACATAATTAAAAATAAAAGATGATGAAGAGGCAGCTGGATGCAATCAGATGGAATTTACTCGCAGCGCGCAGCACAACAATACAGTCAAAAAGTCTGAATGTTGAACTGAAGGAATACAATGTCTTCTCTCTTTTGTAAGAGTGATAACATGTGTGTATGGGGTGACCTCCACACAGGCTCCTCTCAGTCTCGGGATGAGCCAGAAAGTGTCCCCAGCCCAGGCATGATGTTGATAAGAAGGAGCCTGCACACAAGGTCATGTTGTGTGTAGTGTGTAGTGTTTGTGTGTGTGTCAGAAGAATGCAAAAGCTAAACAATGATTATTAGACATGATTACAAAGTGATTACAAAGAGATATTCAAGTACATGGACAATTAAACAAGATTAGGACAGGGTTATAAAGAGACAGATACATGAAAAGATTATATACAATATGTACAAAGGTTGAATACATAAAATGTGCATAAAGGTCAAATTATTCTTCACAGAGACCCGACCAAGAATGGCAGCAAAACGCAGATAGAGATATTTTAAAGGTATTTTAGGGAAAAAAAACTTAAACTAAATTTAAAGTTCTGTCAAAATTAACACTGCACTGAAGCTGGATGAAGACTCCTGTGTCTCCCATTAGGAGAGGTTATATATCCCATAATGACATCATGGGGATTTTTTTTTTTTTTTTTTTTGTAAAGCAGACTGATCAGTTTTTCCTAAAATTAACCAAGGGAAATACTTTTTTCTCATGTTAGTGGCTTGTAGACTGGATTTTGACACATATTTTGCATCCAGAATTATAAAAAGAGTAATAAAAGACATTTAAATTAGCGTTTGAAAAGTCTTGTTAAAGTGACAAAGAGGGGTCAAGAGGTGGGGTGATGAGCCTTAACAAGGCAGTGGTTATAGTCAAATTAAAGTCAGTTAAAAAAAGTTGGTTTGAAAGGAGTTTTAAAATGGTGGGTATAGTCTGGTGAAATACATTAATTGGAATAGAAGTCTACACATGCCATCCTTTCCTGTCCACATTTAAACCATTCTCTATTTTATGTCCCGTCCTTTACAACAGAGCAACACTTAATTTCTGCATTTCCCCTTTAACTGCGCAGTGTGTTGGTGGTGTTATTTTTAGAGCTTTTCTAGATAAAAAGCTTTAGAGTTTAGAAATTTTATTATGCTTTTGAGAAAAAGATAAGTGAAGGCAACACATGGCGCTGACCCAAATAAACAGAAGGTTTATTTGTTTTCTTTCCGCCGTGCTGCGAACAAAAAAAAAAATACTTCACCTGTCATGGTAATGTGTCATGCAGTGCTTGAAAAGAAAAGTGTCCGTGAAAGGAGGAGTAGAAAAAAAATGAAATTGGAGGTTGGAGAAAATGCTGGATCCGGCTTATTTGTGACCTTGTTTGTGTGAATTTTTTATCAAAACACACAACCCATCCCCACACTCCCGCTTCAGAGTTGCATGGGTCATCTGTTTGAGCTGTTGCATAATGGAGGAGGATGCTAAACAGGTGATATCAAGACATCGCCACAGTAGGCAGCCTTTGTAAACATGCTCCTATTTTTCGCCGTATACGACTGTCAGCATGCATGTTAGCACGGCTGTCCTATCAGTGTTACAACCCTGGCATCATCACAGAGACTTCCCCGTCCCATCAGAGACAACCTGCGCTTGCAAACTTTGTGTGGGTGGCTGCAACGACATGAGGGAAAAAATGTGCGTCACATGTCTTTCCCACTCCCGTTTTTGAAGTCCCAGATACCTTCAAGGTAAGGGAGACTGACAAGGAACGGATAAGAAACATGGAGAATGAGATTGAAAGAAGGGAGAGGGGAATTGAGTAGGAGGCAAAATCAGGAGAAAGCAAAGCGAAGGAAGTGGAAGAAATAGGACACAGTGAAAATCGAAAGCAAAGTGATGGAGAGAAGCAAAGGAGGGTGGGGAAGAGAGAGTGAGAGCCCCGGGCTGTGAGGCACCAGCCCAAGTATCATAGTCAATTAACATCCCAGCCCAGCACTAATTCTCAGTCTATTTCAGACCATTAATTATGTGCACCATCAGTTCCAGCTCACTTGGCCTGACACAAGTCTTCATCACATTGCCTTGGCCCCTACGGATCGTGTTTTAGGAGAGAAGGAGCCGCGGTTTACATATTCATGATGAAATGGAGATGAAACTGTACGTATAAAGACCCCTATTAAAGACCCTCTGATGAAAAGAAACATGATCATTACTGCCAGCACACACACTTTAAACTAACAGCTTCATTTTAGGGGAGGTTTTTGCTCTGACCGTGAATTATGTCCTGCAAAGAGATCGATTCCAACAAGTTTTAATTGGACAGGTACCCACGGAAAAATCTGAACATCAGTGACAGTGAGTTAAAACTAAGGACAAATTTAAAGCAGTGTGTGTCTGTGAAGGTAGTAGAACTCATGGATAGTTTGATAAAAAAGAATAAATTGTGCACTTGGCTAGGATAAGAAAACATTCTTTGTTCTATCCCCCATACCAATTCTAAGTTGATGCATTTAAAATGGCATCGAGGCCTAAAGAGTCTTGAATGAACACATTCAAGAGAAGAACAAGCAAATCCTGATTCCAAAGAAGTTGGGACATTTCGTAAAAAGTTAGCCATGCCATTGGCACTAACACACCCTCATTAACTTTGCGCTGATCACAGGCTGGATGGTCATCTCTGTCTTTAGGCTGGAGGACACGACAACCATGATTTCCAAAAACCGTGTGATATCTGGACTGGTCAGACCATAGGACACTCATTTTGCATGGTTTAGTTTTAAGTCTCACTTGTCGATGTAGCGATGCACTGTGTTAAATTACAATGGTTTTGGAGTGTGTTGCATGAGCTTATGTGGTAGTATAGACTTTACAGACTGATGTCTTTTTTTATCGCAGTGCTGTCTGAGGTATTGTCGGTCATAGGCATTCAATTATGTTTCTTTGTCTTTTTTTCCATTATATTATGGACAGTAGATAAGTGTGTGTTGAGTAACTTTTGGACAATTTGTTCGCGCTGTTGTTCTCATTATGGTGAACTTCTTTGCTTGTGTCCAACTGAGCCTTCTGAGTCATGACAGTTGCCTGTTTCAAAAGAACCTGTTCACCTGTGGAATGTTCCAAAACATTCTTTGACTTTCCCAGTCTTTTTTTGCCCTGTCTCAGCTTTTTGGGACATGTTTCAGGCAACAAATTCTCAACAATATTTACCAAAAATGATAAAGTGTACTAGTTTGACCAGTAAATACCTTGTGTGGATTAAATTGAACAAAAGTTGAAAAGGATTTTCAAATCTTTGTGTCCTGTTTTTAACTATGTGTCACAAAACATCCCTACTTCATTGGGATTTGGGATTTGAGAAGGATCAGTTATCTGCAGGTTGCAGGTGCAGGATAATTTGGGGAGCGATCCAATCAGAGCTGCTCCATTTATAAATTTATATATTCATGTACAGCAGGTTCACTGTTTGTTGTCAATTCTGGTATTGTAACTGAGATGCTCTGCCAGGTCACCTAAATGAAATATTGCATTTCACACAAACTTTAAGTTTGTTTCTGTTAATTTATACATTCAAACTTTACTTGCATTCAATAAAGGTTTATTAGATGTTTCATTTATCTAAGTGCAAAACGCGACTTCAGGAATTCAAGTAAATATAAAAAAATGCCTTACACTTAACACTTAATACTTTAGTTAACTAAATTTACAGTACATTTCATTGACTTGAATGTTGTAAAATTTTATCGACTTAAACTAGACTAAAATTAAAATAATTAAGATTACAAAATTATGACTAAAACTAAAAGATATTTTAGGGGAAAGACTCAACCTCAATTAAAAAAATGTCTCTAAAAATGTCCTGGTTAGTGCCAGATTTTCCTGAAGTTACTATAAGGGATTACATGTTGTCAATATGGAGAACCATGAGAAGTTTCTGTGTTCACTCTTGTAACTAAGACAAAAAGGTTGTGCGGACACAGTGGATGTGTCATGCATAAAACAGGATTTACATTCATATGTTACAGAGCTCAGTTAACTAGAAGCTGCAAACAGAGTTAAATGCAAGTTAAACCAGTGGAGCGGTGCTGTTGATAGTTGTTGCTGCTGATAGCTGTGTGGAAGGCCCAAGCTGAGGAGTCAATGTCACACGGTGTTAAATTAATGTTCAGTTTTATAGCTGTTTGTTCTGTCACCTCAAGAATCATTACTGCCGAGGATAAGTGTTAACAGGCTCTTGGCTTTGTGCAATATTAATATTTAAAAGCTTATTAAAACGGATTTTGTGATTCAGTGTGATGTGGCCCAGTACTGAAAATATTACTCAAAGCACTTGCCATCACTCCTTGTACTAAACAAGCTCCTGATGTCTCAAAAATGCCCATAAAGATGATTCAATATAATTAAACAAATGCACAGATTCACAATCGGTCAAGCAGAAACCCATTGTCCCTGGAAAGCAGCTCCCTGATCTATGAGTGTTGTTCTAAAAAGGAAGTAAGTTTTAATAGTTTGCCCATAAGTCCTCTGTTATTACCAACCTGTCTGTGAAAAAGTACTTTAAAGTTTCAAGTATTCTCTGATCCATAAGGCTAAACTGTGCTCCCTATCTCTGGACAGGCAGGATAAATCACCTTACATGCAGAAATTAGGTTAACTGTGGATGGAGGTGGGTGGAGAGGGAGGCAAATGGTATCAGCAAATTACCTTTCTCTCATATCCTGGCCCCGACTTCAGGAGAGGCCAAATCAAGAGTGCTGGGCTCTGCGTCTGACAGGTTGGAGGGTGTACTGTAGTAACACCTGACTGCTCTGTTCTCATTTCACCGGCAGCAGGAGCCGCTCCTTTATGTGCCATAACCGGCAGCCCAGAAAACAATCGACCACAGGCCACGAAGCAGGCTGCAAATTGTAGTCAGACAGGAAGGTATGTGGAGCTGAAAAGTGGTTGAGGGAAAAAAAGTGATTAAAAAATGAGAGAAGTGTGCAAAATGGCCCTGTCAGTGTTGGATTATGCTCCTCGGTATATCTCTGAGGAGATGGTGGCCTGTTCCCTGGAGAGAGGGTTTTATTAGTACAGAAATTACAGCAGCATTATTAGTTTGGGAATACTGTAGTTAGGCCTCCTCCATACACTTATGGGGGGAGGTTAATGCTTTGCCTTTAATGGATTAATTGGTGACTGGCAACCTTGCATTCAAGGTTATTATTGCAAAATATGATAAGCTATGTAACCAAATGATATTGTATAAATGGAAACCATCAACCTGATAGGTTATAAAATCCAGATCCATAATTAGGAGTTAGCAGCAAGCGTGAAGATAATAGTGCATCAGTAACAATAATCTAGTGTGAACATGTAATGAAAAATAATCTCCAATGAGTAGAACATTTGAAATTATAGTACAATGATATTTAAATTGTTCATATTTCAACCAAAGATAATATTTAAAGCCATAATACATATTCTATTCTGTAGAACAATTGTATTTTTAAAGATTTGTTGGTCATTAAGCCTTCAATCAGCATTATTAGTTTCAGAAAAGCAGAATAAGAGAGGAGAAGAACATCATTAGGCTAATGACCCTAAACCAGGCAGAAAAGACAGATGATTTCATGAGCCTTTTTTTGGAATAACAGAGCCAAGGGTGTTTTGTTTAAAAGAAAGATCGGATCTTTATTTATCTGTCTGTGTAACTTTACTGTATCGACTTTCCACACAGGCTCGCTGTCGCTGTCAGTGCTGTGATTGACAGAAAAGTGAGACATGAGAAAAAGCTGAACCTTTTGCTTATGCACTTGTTCGCCTGTCCTTGCAATCTATATTTGATCAGGTCTCCCCTGCATCCAGTATTGCAATATCACAGTGAAGTTAATAGCACAGCCTGAATGACACCGTAATCAAGGCTCTGTGTCCTGTAATATTATTAACATACTTCGGTAGCATGTAAAAAGGTACATTGAACACTTTGACAACCCAGACTTGCTAAATAAAAAGGGCGTGACTGTGTGGTCAGAAAGTAGAAAACAGAGTGAGGAGGGGTATTTTCGAGAGCTTAGAGGTTGCCTTAAAGTAGTCGGGCAGATTTATAAAGGAACAGTAGGGAAACACTGCATTAAAGATAAACATATTCATTACCATTCAAGCATCTGCAGCTTTGTTTATACATGATTTCAAAATAATTACATATGCCTAATAGAAAAGCAACTGTTTACTAGTGCTTTACTTATGCTTATAATTGCGTTATTAAAGTGCGTTACCAAAGGCAGATTAAGAAGCAGGAGATGTGTGCAAAATGGCAAGGGTTGGAAAACTGTACTCCCTTCTGATTAAGCCGAGACAGTCCAGTATCAGGTCTGAAATTTGAGTCTGAAACTGAGACACTCTGTCAGAGAATAAAAAAAGCCACACACAGTGCAAACAGAGCCACTGGCGAGGTGACACCATCTCATTACAGGCTGCTTAATAATCTCAAAAATAAACCACTGCTCCCGGAGGATCCCTCACTTTTTACTGGCATCAATTTCTTGTTGATGCAACCCAAAAGCCTCCCCTTAATCAATTTCCTCTCATTAGAGCAAATGTAATTGGCTTCCTCATAGTTCAACAATTAAAATGTGCCAATACCTCAACCAGTTAACCGTTCAATCGCTACACAGTGCATGGTCACACAGTTCAGTCCATCTAATGATAATCAATTGATGAATATCTAATAGCCAACAGAAAGATGGATGAGGCGGCGTCGTGCACAACAGTGTCTCAGGGGAGCCAGTTAGCCGCTCAGTGCCACCAGACGCCAACACTTAAAACAGTAACAATCGATCACAGATACAAATCAGTTAAGGGACAAAAACACAATCAGACTGCAGCTACAAGAAGTGTTTATTGAGTCTCTTACCTGTGATTTTAAGAGGGAGCAGGTGGAGAAAGCATGCAGCCTTTTTACTTGAGTTACAGTATGAACTCCAAGTTAAATGTTGCTTCTAATTGGTGATCACATCCAGAGGATATAACACATTGCTGTGGAGAACTGGAAATGTAGTGGGAAGCACTGTTCAAATGCCAAGGTTTTCTGCTGGTTCGGGCTTTGCCAATGGAAAAATCAGGGGCAAAAAGAAGCAAGTGCTTCATTAGTGTGGCAGAACTAGTGACATGTGAAGACAAGACATACAGTATGAGAAGCTTAAGAAAACCGACAGACATTAAAAAACTAATAGTAGAGTTTTAGGGATGACTTTCTACTGATTCCCAGTTGTTGTCTCTCACTTTATGTCTCCTGTCTGACTCAAATACATCTTCAGGATAGCGTGACTGAAAACAACCAATGCAAGTGAAAGTTGAAAGTAGAAGTGTATTTGCTGATGAAAATGTCTTAAGTATTCACACTGCTTTTTTTTAATTTAATATTAACAAAATGTATTTCCACAATGGCACATTTGAGCATTCAAGAATGTCTGGGTGTGCTTTCTGCTGCAAATGTTCTTTTTGAAAACAATTTATTATCTAAAATTCCCCAGATTCCCAGTTTTCTAGCTTGGAAATAATATCAGGACTAACCAACTTAGATGAGATCTTAAATCAGGGGTGGGCAAGTGGCGGCCCGGGGGCCAAATGCGGCCCTCCACATCACTAAATGTGGCCCGCCATTCATTCCCAAAAACCAGCAGCTGTGAATATGAAGAAAACTCAGATATGCAATAGAAATAATTCTATATAATCTTATGTAAGGTATTTACAATCTTACTTTGCTATTATAGTGTCTAAATCTCTTTCATGAAGCCTTTAAAATTATATCAAGTATTACTCAATATTATATTTAAAAAATGGCAGCAGCAAAATATTTGAGCTTTAAAAATTTGAAAAACATCATTTTATTGATTTGAAAACAGCTTCATTGGCTTTAATTTCATGTATATTAGCTAAATAAGCTTGAATTCTGTATCAAGGTCATTTGATTATGCATAATAACTTGTATTTATTTTGCAATATATGAAAATTGGTATTCTAATTTTATGAAAAATTTATATTATCATTTGCTGTTCATCCAACATTCTTTTTCATTATTGAGAGTTTCTGAAAATTTGTAACAATGTGGCCCTCAGGCTGGGAAAAATGGTTTTATGTGGCCCTCTTGGTAATTAAAGTTGCCCACCCCTGTCTAAAATGTTCTTAATACTGTAATTTGGAATATTAAGGAACAGGAAGTGAATGGAAGTAGATATAAAAGGACTCAAACATTTTGATATGGGATATGGGAAAAACAGTGCAACATGTCCTTTGTAAGAATCTTTTAAGCTCAAGTCAGTAGTCAGCACCACGAGAGGTGCTTCTGTACTGTCAAGCATATTTCAAGGAAATTTAAGGAGCATTTTTTACTTTCTACCATTTTTTTTCAGGTTATATAAATGTTTTTATACAACAAATACAGTCTCTCTCTCTCCCTCTCTATCTAATCCAACAAAAACCCAACTAAAATTACGTCAGAAAGCTTGAATTTACTTGTTTACTGCCTGGTACGTTATAGGCTACAAGAAGAGATGCAAAATACTCCTCAGTCGAATCCATTTACGATGAGTGAGCTGGTCTGTCAGTTATCTATTGAGATAAGAGAGAAACATAACAGCCTCACAGATTGTGTATCTAAATCCTGCCAGTTTCAGATCCTTGAAAATGCTTAATTAAAATTTCATGCACCCCTGTAGACTGACAGAAAATGAAAATTCACTAGCTGATTTTGATCAGAGGTTTTAAGTAACACTGACAAGTAGAAAAGGTAAAGTGCATTACTTGTCTTTAAAATATCTCTGAGTAAAAGCGATGTTTACCTCCAGAAATTGTACTCAAAAACGTGCCCCAAGTACAACACCTAGGTGAAAGTACTCTGTTGCTTGTCCACTGCTATGTAACAGCAACTTGTTCTGCATGTTAGAACTAAATAAGAGGAGCGAGAGAGGAGCTGGGACAGTCTGCATCAAAAAGACGCTGAACTGGGATAAAAGTGCCAGCTCAGCTCCACAGAGATGACAAACATCCAAATATCTGTCACTTGGTATCTACTTGTCATCACCTTCCGGAGAGCCTGTCAGCACCGCTGTCAGTGTGTCCATCGGCGGATTTTCACCCCACACTATTTATCACCGAGCAGGTGTTCCTTACTGCGTTCACAATAAATGACAAGTGAGAATAATTGGACAAAATCCTGGAGCTGAGTGGGATGGATGAAACTTCCTTCTTCACTCCTCTGAACCTTAAGAAGAAATAAAGATAACGTCATGGTGTCTCTCATTTGATTTATGTGATTGAGATCAGTTTAAGTCAATGCCAGTGATTGCAGAGGCAGTGTGTTAATTTGAGGACTGAAAGTAAAAGTAAAGTGCAGCTCCTGCCATTATATGGAAATGTATTCGAGTTTAAAACTGATTCAGTTGGTTTATAATGACGGCTCCTGGCTAGACTTGTCACCTTGCTCTTTAGCCCTAACAGGCATTTTCTTCGACACTATAATGTCAGACTGCCATGGGTCGAAGCAGAGAGCTGAATTTTTTATCTCTGCAGTGTGCATGGGTAAGTGTTGATGGCTGGAGACCAAGGAGAAGGCATTTCAGGTGAAACTTACTTGGATTTAATCATAAGAGATGAAGAAAAGAACTATGATTTATATGATGTATCAGTCATAATTCTTGGTGATAGTTTTAGACCAAACATACCCTACAATTTAGCAGACCAATCACCAAAGATAACTGCAGGGAAAAGTACTGGAACCACAACAGGAATCTCGCGGAGTTAATATATCTTATTTCAACATTGTCCTCTATATGTAATAGGGCTTTATGCTTCTCTTTTCTACGACAAGCAACAATCATTTTGAATGCTAAGGGGTTGCAGAATAATGTTTTAATCTTATTTGTTGACAATGACAATTAAAGAGCCAACAGTTTTCTTTAGATCAGGTTCATATGATCATTTTTAATGGTTTTTTATTAAAACAATCACTGATGTTGAAAAAACCTTAGAGTTTTCGTAGGCAAAGCTCTCCTGATCTGGCTGGATTCTCTCTCTCTGAAAAGTAAATAGACCCCCTTCCCTGTTAGGGATTCCTTCCCACTGTATGCCCAGTCTGCTCTGATTGGTTGAATGGCCTACTATGTGGCAAATGTTCAGTTCAAGGCTGCTTGGTGACGTATTGCCAGAAACATTGCATTCATTCTTTTGTCTCTGCTCTGCACCGGGCTTCCTCGTCCATGCTAATTTGCTCAAACTGATGTCAAAACAATGGTAGGATGTCACACTGGTAGTTCTACTCCGGGGGATGGGGGGTACATGCCATTTCAAGCAGCCTCTGGTGCTGTAAACGAGGGGAGAAGTCCTGATACTGCAGAGTTCTGTATTGTACATTAGAATAGTTTATCATGCAATGATGTGTTTATCAGGCAAAGCATAATAAGGGCTCTTTAAATGTCCCAAATTTGACTTCAGTTCAAGTTTACACTGGTCCCAGATGTCCACAGAACATATATTTTTTAATTTTCTTGGTGAAAGAAAATCCCCCAGATGCTGGATTTTGGCATACCTTTAAGCCCGTCTGTTTCAGCCCTACTTTGAGCATGCCTGTGATTACCCCACATTTTTGTGGCTTGTTTTCTCCCACAATTCTTTCAATTACACAGCATGTATAGCAATGTATAGCATTAACATATGTCCCCAGTTTTTCTGAATAGAGAGAGAACTTATCTGTGACACTGTGGGACACGTTCAGACTCATGTTTTATACCTACACAGCCTCACTTAAAAAAACAAAAAGAACCTTCCTTTTTGCAAGGGAGAACAGAGCAAACATATTAGCTTTGTGTAAATGGTTTGCAAATTGTAAACATAGCACTGATAGCACTACAAGCCTGCCATCCCTCTTACAGGTTAATATTTACATGTCTATACTAACATTGTCAAACAATGCAGCTCTTTTAAGATGCCTCATTAGCTATGCTTGTTTACACCCAGGTAGTAGAGCAGGGGTGTCCAAACTGTTTACATCGAGGGCTGCATAAAGAGGAATACATGGACGACAGAACCACTTGCTGCATCTCACTTTTAGTGTATTGAGTTAGAGTTTTATTGTTTAGAGATGGATTATCACCTTACAAGGGGTCCTTGTAACCCAGGGCTTTCACTGGATTCACACCAAGTGAAGACAAGAATGACCTTCTGAGCAGCAGAGATGGGAGACACTGATGACTTATCATCACTGTCAGACACAAAACAAGAGTAAATTGCAGGAATGTCAGTGCTTTAAGATAATTATTGCAGTATACTTTGTATAAGAGACAAAATATGGCAGAAAATGTGCAGTATTGATAATATTTGCCATCATTCAACTGTTTCAGGGGCCAGTTCAAAATGGACAGCGGGCCGCATTGAACCCCTGGACCGTTACTTGGACAACCCTGTAGTAGAGCATTGTGGAAACACAGAAGTAGTCTTTATGATGAGCTATAGCTACTAGTTGTATAGTCAGCCTATTGCACCAATGAGCTACTTACTGCTATATAACATTCAGTTTGGAGTATTAGACAAAGCAAACAGGATGATGACTTGTTAAGAGAGCTATAATTATAGAAATAAACATTAAGATCACTCTTCCCCATAGATGGGGGGCTATGGCTAATGCCTGTTGAGACCTTCATATAAATTAATGAACACCTAATCACATTTTAGCCCCCATATACACCAAGTCGCCTGTCTCAACTCCCCTAAGCCGTATACTCAATAGCAAAAGAAAAAAAAAGTCAATACTGTCAGTAAAGAAGGACAACACAAAGCACATCAACAGACTAAGACCCAATATATTTTCTAATACTCCTGATTCTGCTAAGGTTATCATTCTCTGACAGACCTCTGCAGCGTATCGAAGCCTCCATCAGCACAGAGATACTGGGTCAGTTTCACTCAAAAATAGCAGCTAGACCGACGGATAAAGACAATGATCCCATATCTCTTCAGGGTGCTCCGTGTAAGTATCAGCCTCCCTCCTGTTTTGAAAAGATATGGCTCGAAGCAGACAGGCATTAGAGGGCCGTCTCAGAAAAACAAGACTAAGACAAAAGTGAGTAAATATCCTATTTGCTGCAGAAATCACACATTTTCACGGTTATCCCCCGTGATAATTTGAATGTGGTTTTCTTTTTGCTTCTTGGCAAATTCCAATATTTTTCTAAGTGTGAAGTAGGACAGCTGATGTAAACTGATTTTTACTGTGGACAACGTGGCAGAACGTTGTTTAAATGAGGAGGTTTTTGGTTCAAGAATGAAGGTGAGGGTACATTTCAGTGTTAACATTGTTTTTATGCCTCTGTGTATGCAGCAGCAAGGCCAGACATTATCTATTTAAGTTGTTTGTTTGGGCCATTCTTTTGAATACGACTCCTGAATGTTTTAAGGATTTTCTTCAAAATAAATACAAATGTTTCCTCTCACTTCAGGATGCATGTGTCAGATTATTAGGAGTGAGGTAGATTTATGGTTTTAAGTGAAAGGTCAAACTGATGGTGTCTCATGTTCATCATTTACCTGTGAATGCTGTATTTCAATAAGACTTGAAGGCATTTTCTGTAATCATGGCATATGTGTTCATTGTCAGTTAACCCTATAAAGCCAATTGTATCATGTTTGATACATATTTTTATAATACCTCTATCTACTCAATATGATCAACAAATTACAAAAAAAAACATCTGAATACAATCAGATAAATGATAAAAATGTCCTCAAATGGATTATCAGTTGCCAAAAACACTTAATGTATCAAATGAGATACAAAAATAAAAAAAAATATATTGATTTTGGCAGAAAGTGAAACAGACATTTCAGCTCCAAAAAACTTGAATTTTCTGGCTATAATCTATGGCCTTGGCCTTAAAGGGTTAAGAATGTACATGTTGGACTTTGGAAGGCATACGTCACAGATAACGGTAATGCCACTTAATTTTCATCCTTGATTGTAGATGCAGTATTTCAGAAAGACTTCAAGGAATTGTCTTTAAACTTTGCATAAATGTCCATTCTGATTAATGAATCAAATGCTTTGAGTTTGATGGTTAAGTATTGAGGTCTGTGGGCCTTGTGTTCATCATCTGCTAGTAGATGTGATAACTAAGGTATGTTGTGATATATAACTTCAAACTTTGCATGAACGTGCACTCTGGGAAAGGTTATAACACTAGACATTGGAGATAAAGCTGATTTTCAAAGTCTCACGGTCATCTTACTCGTGGAGATGATATCTCAAAAACACTGAGTACTTTTCTTTAAACTTTGCACAAATGTCACCTTTTTGACATGAAGATTGACTGATTTGAACATGATTGAAAGAGTTTTTGGGTTGAGCGTTAAGACCTAATTTCTCACTTGTTGATATACTGTTTCCATTTTGGAAGTCATGGATTCAGGGTCAGGGTCATTGGGTCCCATGTCCATGCCCTGCTTGTAAATATGACATATTAAGAATACTTAGACTTAAATACTTTGTGCAACTTTGAACAAATGTCCTCCTTATAAAACATGAAATGATTTGATTTTGAAAGTGGTAAATAAAAGGCTGAAGTTCATGGATCCTCGTGATCATCCCTCACTAGTAAATCGTGATATTTCATTCAAACATGGCACAAATGTCCATTTTGCCTCAGAGATAAACTAAAAATTATAGTTGAAAGGTTAACATTAAGAGTGTTTATGTTCATTTCTTGCTTGTGAATGTGCTTTATCAAAAACAGTGTATTTTGACTCATAGGTGAACTGATCAGATGTTGCATTTCAAATATCAAGATAATGGATGGTTATGTTTATCACTTGCTAATGAACATGATATTTCAAGAATGGGACTTTTCTCAAAGTTTGCTGAAATACCAACTATGACTCAAGGATGCAGTAATTCATCTTTGGTAGTTAAAAGTCAAAATCAGGGGGCCTGATTTTGACAACATGAATTTGGCCAATCAGCGTCGTTGAAAATAATCTCCCAAGGGCGCTTCTCAATTTGCCCCTTGGGTTTATTCGGCTCGTGTCGGCGTGCTGGTGTTATGTTTTAACTGTTGACAATCCAGGCAGATGTCAAGGGGGCGTACCTTTGAAGGACCCTTCTATCCAAACATCTCCCGAATCCATATTATACTCAAAACTGACCTCTTTTCACCATTTTACTTACTTAGTGGTGAAAGTGACTTCACAACATGCAGCGTGACAACGAAAAATTGTAAAGAATTACAGACTTCAGATCTAGAGTGACACACCCCAGTCAGAAGTGCAAATAAATTGATTATTGCAGGAGCTAAATAACTGTTCACACTGGGGGCATCCATCTTCTATTGTCAACTCGGGGGTGGCGAGGTTTCACCGAGTTCCCAGTCGGGCATTGCGACTTCGGGGGACGTTTTAGTTGCAGTTTCCTACTTGGAACTTGAAAATTCCTACTTCTGACTACAACTTGAACGCACCACAAGCCAAAGCGTGTGCTTGTTGTGATGCTAATAAAAATGCAGCTCAGACCTTCCTCAGAACTCTGCATTGCTTTACAACTTCTTTTTTCAACAACTTACAGGATGCAAAGCGACGAGGTAATGTATCTCTTTCTAGTTACGTAGCGGTAGTTTTTGATGTGTGACAACAAGCCGTTTTTGGAAAAATTAGTATTGTAGTTTTGTAGCCGGCTATATATCGCTACTTACAGCCCGGTGCTCTATCACGTGTCCGAATAATAAAAATTTGCTGTAGTTTTAATTGTCTTGTTCCCGAAGTTGAGAATCCAGGCCAGTCCAGTCCTGTCCGACCCGTCCGGAAGGCTAAGGAATAGCATTTATAGATTACCTATTTTGATGCTATAAAACTCATCTTAAAGTGTGTATTTCGATCAGGCATGCATCTAAAAGTGAGACTTTTTTGGAATTACTTAGAAACTCCTCACAGTCCCTTTAAAATTTCCATCAACGTCCACACTGACCCAAAACTAGCCTTACTAAGTTAAGCACTTTAAAAATCAGGTCTTTGGGCCACATGTGCAACCTTGACTTTGATAAATCATTCCACCACATGCCGCCCAAGCCCCTTTGTTTTGAACCACTGCTGTATTTTCACTTTCCTCCAGTAAATACCTTGCAAAAGCATAAAACTCCTGGTGGTGGTTCTCTTTCTTTCGTCTTCTTGCTGTGATTTCCTGTCAAAACCATATTTAAACTCTCTCATTAAAAATTCCTATCACATCCATTCATGTGCTGGGCTATGATTGATTGGGTTAAAATGATTAGTTCTTATCTCACCCCACGGCTGTAAAGGATACGCAGCCTGAGGGCAAGCAGAAAAAAAAAAATCACACACGCAAGAATTGCATCTCCTGCTTTTTATTTTCTCTAAGGAGCCCCACTCCGACAAAAACCTTTCCATCTGCCGGGGCATTGTTCACAATAAAAATGGGGCCCGAGAGCCACTATAACAGCGTGTGGAATTACATTTTTCAAAGATTGTGGAAGCAACGATAGCACTCCATTATCTGCAAAATCTGGGACGAGGCTCATTCCTCTGAGGTTTAAGTAAAGCGAAGTCCTTGTCATAACTTAACACCTCTTGTTCCAGATCTTTTTTAACATATCCCGCTTCTGAAATGACTCTTGCCTCAGTGTGGGAATAAGGAAATCTGTTTGAGCGCTGTTAATATTAAAGACAAGAGACAAGACAGCGGACATGAATAAGTGAGAGGGCACAGAGAGACTCGTTTGTCTTCATCATTTGAACCAAAGAAAAATGGAGGGATGATGGAGGACGGATGGCGAAATGGTGCGTGGACAGATGAGGAAATAGTGCAAAACCTGAAAAAGTCGGTAGTATTTTCTATCAAGCGTGCCTCTCGACTTTTAGAACATACTTATAATGCATTACATTTAAGGATAGGACTGCAGAGTGGATTTCAGTTGAGAATCTCTTTCAACTAACTTGAGAAATCAGTATCAATCTCCTTTATGCTAAACGTTACTTCCTCTTAGTCTTTCTTGTCTTCCAAAGCATTGATGTCATGTAAAAAAACAACAATTATGATAATACCTGTATTTTTGTAGCACTTTAAGAAAAGAGGTTTACAAAATGCTTTGACAGAGTAATCGAAACACATATCATCATTTCATTCACTGAAACAGATGATATTGCTGCCTGTTTAACAGGTAAACAAGCTCTGCTGAGTGAGAAAACTTCAAGAAATCCAAGTCAATCCTTCCTTTAATCCCTTGTTTTGCTCCTCCTCCTTGTTGTGCAAGCGGGAAGTAGAAACAGGGCGTTGGGGCTAAGCTTTTAGTTACATTGCACAGCATAGCACCCCATTGCTGGCGGGCAGTTAGACACTCACATATAGTTCAGTGTAATTAACTTGAATTTATTATTATTTTTTTTAAATATATTCTTTGGGCATTTTGTGCCTTTATTGATAGGAGACAGACAGTGGATTGGCTTGTGAAAGGGGGTTAGAGAGTAGGGGAAGACACTCTGAAAACTGGTCACAGGTGAGATTCGAACCTGGACCGGCAAAAGCAAGTACATGGAGTGCCTGGTTGCTCACCACTCCACCACACCAGCACCCCATTAGCATGAATTTTTTACTGCAGTCTGCTTGTTCAGGTTCAGTCAAATCTCCCCAGAATTCATTAATTCCTAAGTATATATTGTCTCCTGTTATGATGAATTATTGATCCTAGTCCTTGTCATATAGTTGCTTTATAATTTTCTCACTCTCTGCTGATTTACCATAATCACCTCCATTCCCTTTCTCTGCATTACTCTTTATTCTTGTTGATTGACTGTGTTTAAATTTCGTTCTTTCCTTTTAGTTCGAATTTCCGGGTCAATTGGTTTTTGACCTGAGTATTAGTATCCATTTGATTATTCTCTGGCCTTAACCGTCAAAGCACTTGGTAAATGTCTGGTTTAATGGTGGTATAAAAATAAAACTATTAGTATTATTATTATAATATGTGGAACCATATTGGTGGCTGCAAGCCATTTCACTCCATCTTAAAATTGCTTTATTCAGTGTTCAGTTCATTTATTTTGCTAGTCATATTTTCTATTATTGTATTGTTATTTTATCATGCATTGGGCCCAGCAGACCTGGAAACAATAGTTGAGTGACAGGAACATAAACATCACTTGAAAGCTTAAGAAGAGTACTACATTACTTTCAGTTTGGTATTTAAAACAAGTAACAAAGCTGCCCACCCTTACATTAAAAGCACTAAGTCATGAAAATTCCAGTGTTATAAGCAGATTTAATCCATTACCTGCTGGTTTCAAGGCACTCTAGGTACCCAATGTTGTATTTGAGTGAAATAAGAGGGAAAATATTACAGCTATGGGCATTATGGCAATCAATAAGCCCTGAAAACTTTGATTTCACAGCACTGTAGTTGCATTACCATGAATTGTAAGTATGTTTATAAGATGTGCAGTGACTGTGGATCACTGGGAGTGTCAGTTGTCCCTTAGCCTGGAAAGTCAGGGTTTTGATCTCCAGCTCCCTGGGGTCACATGTAGGGCAGAAACGATTCCTCCAGTATTAAAACTGCTTTGTTTAAATTCAGACCACAATACAGCACACTGTGTTTGACATGGATGGTCTTTCCTGTTGTGCAACATGCTTGCTGCATCTACTGCTGATCTGCCACTGTATCGTAGATGTGAGACACGAATTGTAAAATCATGCAGGAAGAGAGGGGCAGAAAGAACAAACTCCACAGAAGAAACGGCGAAATCTATCCCAAGTGTGGGATCACTACAAGTTGAAAGAGAGAGAAAACAGTGCAATGTGTCTGTTGTAAAACTGAGTTAGCTTAGCATGATAGCATGTTGTCAACAACAAGACAACACTCACGATACATTATGTAGTAGCAGGTAACAGAAATCAATGTGATCAATAATTGAGATTAGGTCTAGTAAATAATGACTTTGATTATGGTGCTGTCTAAAGGCTGGTTCAGAACATAAATCAATGCAGTGGCTATTTGGCTCAGTATTATGTGCATTCGCTTTTCACATCCAATAATTTTCCTTTTGATTTGATTTCAGCGAGTAGTACAGAAGTAAAAAAACAACATAATGACATTGAGTAGAGGGAGCTTAAAGGCACCCTTTTCATGAACTACATAAATGTGCATTAGCTTGTTGAAATATATTTGTATCTAAGTTTGATTTATTTCTGCCTAGTAATAAAATATGATAAATTGGATCCTCCATATTGAAAATTAGCACTGCAAGATCAATTTAAACAACAACTGTTGAAGTGCTCTCTTTATTTTGAACTTGTACAGTGTCCTTGGGTGTCATGAAAGGTGCTTTAAAATAAAATGTTTTACTATATTATTATTATAAAGTTCAACACCATTGCACATGGGTAAATATCAGTATCATGTGATTAGTTGTAACTAGTTTGGTTGTCACTACAGAGACAGTTTTTGTATCTAAAAGGTCCTGTGTATCCATTTAGGTTTTTACTGTATGTATAGGTTTATATTTTTGAGTTTTTAGCTGTAGAGATGCCTACTTTATTTCTGGTATATTTGGACTAAATGATAAAACTCCTATGATGCTTAAAGCTTCAAAAATACGTTCAACAATTTCAAAACCAGAGTCTCATTCTAAAGAATATGACCTGGTTGCAAAAAAGGAAATAATTAAATGCTCATTCAAAGTACTTGGCTCATTTTCTATTTTTAATTTTTTAAATGCTTTTCAATAAAGCCAAAGCAAAAAAAAAAAAAAGGTTGCAGCGTGCACAATGTATGTTATCCGTTTACTGGATTAATCCCCAAAATAATTGACAGAATGCTCAAAAACAAAAGGAATCAATTGCTGCAGCCCTGGTCACACGCCCAAATGTCCTCAGGCTTGACATGTAAGCCCACCGCTGCGTCATTGATGTGACATTTTGTTACATTATGGATTTGAATGGAACTGGCCAATGATGGACAGTTTACATCACAGTCCTTCAGTGTGTGGGTGTGCCTACAGTGTAAAGGTATTTTGAGTCATAAAATGACTTGAAAGGGCTATTTGTGGTAAAGTCATTTTACTAGAAAAGATTGCGTGTTGGATCCTTAAAATCCTTTCAATATATGGCACCAACTTCAAGGCTTGGCAGTTTCCAGGGACTGAGGAAGTACTAGAAACAAGCCACGTTAAAGTCCTCTTAAAAGAAACTGCACCTTAAACCATGTTAACCTGCTTAAATAACAGCTATTGGCAGCAAACATTTCCTACTCCATTCTGCTGCTGGGTAATGTGTTCCTCTTATTCCTGCTGATAGCTGGCCAGACATTTCAATTGGCCACTACAGCTGTGTGCTACTTAATAGGAACATGCTTTTTGGCTGGTTTATCTACAGTAAATATCCAATTTAGGCACTGTTCTGTTTGAGACAACAGATAAGCCACAGACTGATGTTTTTAAAGTGAAATTTGTGCAGGAAATTGCACATTGTCTGAGCAGTTGCCTTTTATTCTCCACTTGCAGTAGCCTCCAGTATGAAATAAGTCATGTGCATGTAACACTTGAGACTGGCTGCTGTGATTATGACAATTACACTGAATTGCAGCATTTTATTCCCCCATTGCAATTGCAGCAAGTCTAACATTTAACCTTTGTATTAATATTTTTTTTTTTTTTTTTTGCAGCTTTAGATAACTGTATGAACAGACAGTTTCTTCTTTGAATGAGACTTATTATGGAGTTATCTGCCGAGCAAATAAGGATTAGAAAACCCACTTTAGAAGAAAAATATTCACTGTCTCTGAAGTTTCAAGTTAAGGAGCTCATGTATTCATTTGAACATCTTCTGGTTTGTAATGTAAGTTTGAAGTAGCATATGTACGAGTGCAAGTAGTTACAAAGAATGTGGAGTGGTGAATTATTCCTGTGGTTACACTTGAGATGAAGTGTTAGTTGTTAAATGAAGCACTTCTTTTTCTTTCTTCCTTCCTTTTTGCACAGTTATTAAAGCTAATACAGGCTGTAGACTTCAATGTAGAAATCATGTTAAGTGAAAAAAAGGTTTATAAAGTAATTGCAATGAGGTATATTCTATGCTATGTATTTCAATACTTAAATATTATCTTAAATTTTCAAAGACAATTTGTACCTTTTAGAATTACGAAGCATCATGTCTTTCATATGGACCACAAAGACCACACCCCCATGACAGGCACACCATGGTCACATGTAATAGCACGTCAAAGACTGCTGTACAAGTACTCAGGGCCTGCCATTTTGATCTGCCATTTTCCCTCTATTTCTCATTTATGGACCATGATTATCATTATAATATTCATTCTGTCACCAAGACAACAGCTGTGACCAGTAACTCCAACCCCCAAACTTATGGACAAACTGAACATGTTCTAGTCATGTAAGTGTCATTAAGGGAACAATGTGTGGTCTCTCTACCTTAAGATGGTAGTTTTAAAGGGAAGTCTGTGGTTAGAGGACTGTCAACTGAGCAAATAGCACCCTGGTTGCCTAAATATAGCACTTTGTAAATTTGGCAGCAAGCAGCATATATATTATGAGGAGTGCTTGATGGTAGTTTTAAAGGCAAATCTGTGGTTAGAGGACTGTCATTGAAGCAAATAGCACCCTGCTTGCCTAAATATAGCACTTTGTAAGTTTGGCAGCAAGCAGCAGGTATCTTATGAGGACTGCATACTTCTTTACAGTACTAAATGGTTTGCCCTACGCTTTCTCCTGTTTTGTTGTCCTTTAAAAGAGAATGTTGGAAATATTAATTTGCTGAGAGTTAAGAAATTTTCAGAGGAAAAGTTGGCAGAGTATCGTCTGATTTTACTTATTTATTATTATTTTTTTTTTTGCTTAATTGTGCTCTCTTATGGATAACAGGGTACTTATTGAATGTTGATTTGTCAAAAGTTCAATGTTTGGACATGTATTTCACACACATTTAGCATAGTTATGGTTATATTACTAGACATTTTTATCTATTTTTAGCATATGGAAAGTGTGGTCAAAGATTGGTTTTGGCTTTAGGGGTGGGGATCAATGTGGTATCTCCATGGGGTCCACAATTCTTGGCACCCCTCCAGTTTATTGACACGTATCATGCAGTGCTGTGATGCGCTTTTCCAGAAACCATCCTGACCTCTTACTCTTTTGTTGACTTCCATGTTTCCTCTTCACTGAACAAGGAGGACATGGAGAGCGGTTTGACCTCCACATAGCAGACCCTTGCTTGTTATTTAGAGCAGTGTATCTGGATCCTATGCAGACAAAATGACACACAGGCTTTAAGGGGACAAAGCAAAACAGTAAAACAGTATCCATTTTGTAAAAGACAAGACGAAATGTGTTTTCTGGGTGGAAAAATGTAATTTGTAATCATCCAATAAAAGCTTGCAAAGGTCATTATCTCAAACCAGTAAGCTGCAGTTCCTGATAAGTGAATTCCATTATTATACAATGAAAGAAAAGACGAGAGAAATAATAATTACCCATTTGTAACATCAACTGTTACAAAAAAGTATTTTATCAATTTTTAATTAAACTTGCTTGTATGGATAAGACTGCAGAAAAAGACTGCAGAACAAGTTCAAGGAAAGCCAAGTCTTCTGCTCGCCTGCTGTTGTATAAATGTAACGGTTCTTTTTTGTCAGGAATACAAATGCAAGGCACATAAAAATAACATAAAAGCACATGTGTAGGAGTGGTAGATGCCTGCAAACAGCTTATATGGAAACCACTGCCAGAAGTCATTTGAAAGGTATAAAAACCACCAACCTATGTATGAGACAGCACATATTAAATGCATCAATTCAGTTCAAACAAATGAAAAAGGGAATAGGATAGAGAAGACAAAGGTGTTGTGAAACAATAAATGAGTTACAATTTCATAAAACAAGGTCACCTTTCCAGTTTAGATCAATTTTGTACACAATTGTATTCTTTCTCTTCCCCTGTATGATAAACCAGGTGAAAGTTTTACTTTTGGCACCAGCACTCAGCTTATTTTGATATAAATTGAAGGATTTAAGGCCTCGTACCTTCTTTTGAAAAAATATGCCCCGAAAAATGCACCGAGCCAGCATAGTGATCATACATATTTACATACTGCAGACAGGAGGAAGTCAGGGGCCATTGTGCGTGATCAGCACAGTGACAGAATGTGTTTCTGCCCACATTTTTTCGTGTTGAAGCTGTCCCAATCAAGCCATTTTTTCTGATGCAATGTTTTGATGATTTCACCAATATGAACATGTATAGATTCAGGCAAGCTTGTACCAATATTTGTTTTCCTTCCCACGCAAACTGGATTAATTTTGCCATTGCTATGGCCTAGAGATTTCTAAACACCAACAGACCTCCAGCTGCCAGTCTGATGAAAGTGAGGTGTAAAGAACGAAAGCTTTTGCAGAGAAGCTTCCGTCAAAGGTATTAAAAGGTTTTGGAGTTTGCCCTGAGTGTGGACATGCAGACTTATGATACATCTGTATTTTTTCCGGGGTTTGATTGCCATCTGGTCAGAACCGCCAACAGATTATCTCTCCATTCTCAGAAATCAATATGCCCTCTTTCTGAAGATCTTTTATGGATGACTTGCTGGAAATAAATAGCTCTGCATCCTTGAATATATACGGTGAGGAGTTGAGGTTGCATGCTTAATTTCAAGCAATAGAAAGAGCTGTCATATATAACCATTCTAGACAGAACTGAAGCTGATCACTAATATATTTCAATTTCTTCACTTCAGTGAGCTATAAACAAAGATGTATTCTCCAATAAAACCCCATCTCCATTTATAGGAACATTTCTATGTTTGTATAATCAGTTTTAAGTTTGTAAGAGTTCAGGAGAGGTGAAACTGATTTCAGATCTACACATTCATCTTTGCAAATAAAATAAATAGTTGAGGACATGTTTGATAACCATATTTTCCAATAAGGCTTCATTTCCACTTGAGTTACTTTGCTCAAATGAAATAAAATAATGCATCATTTTTCATCTACATTGGTTATTGCTGTGACAGACTGGATATCAGTTTGAAACTGTGTGGTGTTAAGTATTACAACAAAGTTTTTCTTTATCAAATTGTTTTATTGACATATTTGTACTACTTCTATCTCCTGTCCCCTGTAACTTCTTCCTTGAATCTTTAGTGTTTGTTCAAACTGTCTATCACATAAACATGATGATTTTTTGTTTTGAAAACAAGCACAATCAAGTGGAAGACAGTGATAAGGTAATTATTCTGCATAAATCAAACCATTTCAGTGCCTCAAACTAGCTGAAACTGATTCAAATCAGGAGCCAGTGCTCGATCCTACTCTCTAGTCCCAAGGCAGATGATTCCAAAGAACATGAAACATATTCACATACAATCTAATGGGACACTGTGTAAGACAGAACACAGAAAAAAAAACAAAAAAACAATTTTCACACACAAAATGGAATATGGAATACTCCCTCGGAATACTGATCCACCATGTCAGAACATGTTTTAGTGTCAGGGCTTCATGCTGCACTGACTCCATGTTATGATCAAATGAACCATCCCAGTCAATCAATACAGAGAGTAAGTTAGCCCATAGCATGTTCAAGCACCCTTAAATCCCAGATCCAGGTTGTTTTTACTCGTGATTGGGTTGTACTGAACTTAACTTAAGCGTTAACGAAGCTGTTTCACCCTTGTTAAAGCATTCCTTTAACATTTGAGGTATAACACAAGCTGAGATCATTCCAATGTTTCTCCTGTCAGGTGTGAAGTTGTTTATGAAATATGATTATGTTTTTTTTTTTAATGTTAGATTATTTGGAGGATGAGGAGAGGCACAGAGTGGCAGTAGTTTGATAATTCCACATGTACTACAATAAAACACAGTTTATAAGTTGTATTGCTTGATATCAGTGCTTGAATATTACCAAGGACAAGGATTGAGTGTGAACTTTTGTAATCACCTTCTTATAAAGTGTTTGTTATTTACACACATTTTTGTGAATGAATATCTACAAAAAAGCTTTGAGATGCTTAAAACACAGAGTTTGAAAGTGAAAGAAGGCAGGATTCTGAGAGTAGAAGCAAAAATCCAAGAAAAAGTCAGAATTTTTAGATTTAAATCATAATTCTAAGACAAAAAGTCATTACTCCCAGCAACAAAATTGTAAGTCTGAGTTTAAAGTCAGAATTCTGAGGTTAACGTCAGAATTATTATAAAGAAATAATATTTAAAATGAACTTCTTACAATGTTTTTTCAGTGGCCCTTATCCATTTTTATATATCTAAGTTCCCAGCTATTAGTCTGTTACAAGAGGGTCTGACACATAAATGTTGTTCACTAGTTAGTCAAATAAATCAAAAGTCTTGTCTGCCACATATGCTTCCTCTTGACACAACCCTATTCTTACTAAGATGAACCAAATGCCTTGGTGGTGCAACTGAACCAAGTTAGAGTTTAAGTTAGTTCCACCATGGGGTTGAAGTGATAGCTTGGAAAAGAATTTATGTATACCTGATTCAAGAGGTAACACTACTAATACTCAAAGTAAGCTCCATGGCAAAGGGTCTCTACTCTGTAAAGACAATCCTTTATAAACGAAAATGATATTTCATGATGTAAAACCATGTGTGTGTTAAATTGCAGCGTCATTATGCATTGGGTAACCAATGTGATTACAGGCTGATGGTGGACTGGGGGGTTGCATCTGCACTCTGGCACAGTACAAAGCAGCTGGGCTAAGACTGTGTTCACCCCAAGCCCAATTTAAGGGTGCAATTTCTCACTGAGGAAGCAGGCTACATCTTGGTTCATTGACTTGATGCTAACACATAATGTGTAGTCCACTATCACTGATTTAAGGAAAGGGAAAGCGTTGCTGGTTGTGTTTGGCTGCTCCAGGCCTTTTCTTGTCTGTGTTATAAATACTAATAGAGCGAATGACACTTTTTTTAAGTGTGTAAATGTTTTGCAAGCTTTATGATCACAGTAAATGTCTACACAGTAAAAAAAAAGACCATTCTTTCTCTGTTAATACTTACATTGGTACATTTATGACCTCAAATCCATACAAGAACCCCTCTTTCTAGTGAAGATGGTTTGTTAGGTGTCATAAATTCATTTCAGCATCAGTCACCCAAATAATAACACAAGTTTAAATTGAGAACCCAGAGCTATAATTATGGAAATGTGACATAATTTTGCTGAACAGTGTTGCAATTGCGATTCTGCATCGCTCAGGTGAAATGTGTGCGACACCTTTTACAAGATTATTAAACCTGTCACATAATTACACGAGGAGCTGGTACAAGTGAGAAAACAGAGTGGAACAGATCTCAGAAGAACAAGAGGGGGATGCATATTTATGAGACACTACCAGCTCATTATTCAGAGACGCCTGGCTCTATGGAAACCTCCAAAATTAAAGTAAAGCCCAAAAATGGAGACAAAACTAGGATATGCTGAGGCTGCAGAGAACCAACATGACCCTTCGGCTGGTTTGAATATAAATCAAGAGAGGAGGCATTCACCTTTACTCTACTTAGGAGCCCTATTTATTAAGAACTATTTTAAAGCAGCAATAATCCAAAAATGTGTCTCCCTGTCCCATAATCAATGAGAATATCAAAGCAGCCCTTGTAGTCTTACTTTAGAATAGAATAGAATTAATTGCTATTTGTTTAGGTTAAAAAACAACTGGTACATTTGAATTTGTGTGCGTGTCCCTGAGTCAGTCGAAAAATAAATAACATTAAAATGAATTAATATTAAAAGCAACTAAATTAGTCTAAAGAAGTGAGTTTGAGAAGTTTTTTTTTTTAATACTTCTCTTTAAAAAAGTTTTAAAGACTATGAAAGGTATACAAGCTCAGGTCCATTTACTGTTCAAGTCCATTCAATCAGTCTAATTGTTTTAAGGGCATGAGACTAGGGATGGGACGATACAATTAAACTCATGATAAGCTGCACCTTGATATGCCCGGGTCACGATACGATACGTCATGATACAATATCAAAAAAGTAAAAAAAGAAAAAATGTTACTGTGGAATTACAACTTATTTATTTTTGTTTGAGTTGCACACAGGAAACACAAGGCCTAAACACAAACAATAACACTCTCTCTAACCATAGAGAGGTTAGAGAGAGTGTATGCTAACGAGCGGTGGGCTCGTTTTCGCCGGGATTGTCTTCACATTTTTATGTTGACGCTGAAGGTGGTGGTTCATGTTTGCTGTGTTGGAGGCGCTGTACGGAATGACAGCATAGCAAAGTTTACACACAGTCTTAGTCTTGTCAGTTACTCTATTGTCGTCTTCGTCTTTTTTAATGAGAAAGCCAAAATACTGCCAGACAGATGACTTGTATCCAGGCGGAGCGTCCTCAATTTAGACCTCATTTGACTCCATCATTCGGCTTTTTGGAGGCAAGGTAGTTGGTGCTAATGTTTGTTGTTGTCACTTCAGGTCATATGCGCTGTTACCGGTTGTGACGTCTTTATTTTGGGATCCATTTTTTTTCAAACTTGATGCGTTTCATCACGTCCTGTATCACGATATATTGCCAAACGATATTTCATCCCATCCCTAGATGAGACCCTCAATTTCAACCCTAACAACACAACAAGATAACTTTTTTGGCCCCCTTGCTGCCTGTTAACCTGTTTTGGTGATGCATTTTTTTCTTTTGATATTGTTAACCCTATTTGTGTGATTACCTATATTGGTCTTAGCTTTCTTCAACAAAAGATCATCTGACAGACACCAAACAAAAGATCATCTTTGTGTTCAAGCCTTGATCCCTTTTGTCAGTGTGGAGAGCTGATCCCAGCTTTAATGGAGCAAGAGGCATGGCATGCGCCATACTGGTCACCAGCCAATCACAGGACCAATACAATAAGACAGACTGCTATACACTCACACTAAAGTGCAGTTTGAGTCTGTGGGGGGAACATGGAAGATTCACATACAGCAACAGCATACAAACTCCACACAGAAGGACTCTGTCTACCTATGGAGCTGATTTAACAACCCTCTTGCTGTGAGGCATCACCAGTACCAGCTGCAGCGCCGTGCAGCCCACAGACACCAGACGTGTTTGTCATGGTTTGTATTCTCATCTTGTGTGAGAAAGAATGAAGGGTCAGTTGGAGCATATGTTCTCTGCCTTCAGGCGTTTGTCCCTGACTCTGAGCTCCATATTTTTCGTTATTTGTCTCACCAAGTTGATTGCACCATCCCTCATTTTCCAAATTACACACAGATGATCTAATTTGATCTTGTAGGGTGAGGAAGCTGTGCAAAGTGAATCCCAGATACAGACTGAGGTGAGTTGGACATAGAGCTGGGTGATGCCGACCAAAAAACATTTCTTGATATTCTTTGCCTGATAGCAAATGTGGATCTCCGGGTGTAGAGTGTACCTGGACCTGTTTGTTGGTATTAAATCAGTTCATTCATCATTTAGCTCAGCTCTGGCTGGATCAAATCAGAAGAAACATGCAACCTTTTTAAACATGAAAAGAACAATACTTACTGTCTTATCCAAATCTCATTTGAAAATATCTTGATAAACTGAAGTGTACATATTATGCAGAAATTACGTTTTGAACACATTTTGGGGTATTTGGCCTTCCTTCTAGCCCTCAGCATGTGAGAGTAGACAACAAAACCTGTATGTAGCAGGCTGCATAAATGTAAACTCATGGTATTTTGTGAGCTGTTGAGTCTGTGGATATTCTGTTATGTAACAAGCATTCCAATTGCATTTGCCTACCTCTACCTGAATATCCCCACTCTCCAGCTCGTATAGTTTCTTTGCAAACCTGTACATGTGTGCCAATCACTTTGCCTCCAATTGCTTCTCCAACTTTGGTCAGTTCAGCACCGGACTGGACACTAGGCTATTCCTGAATCCAGGCTCAGTACCAACAATCCATCACCAAAGTCATGTTGAAAATTAATGCTGTGTAGTATTTATTTTGCTCATTGCTGAAAACTCGTGATAACAGCATGTGAACTAGAGGTAACTGCACAACATGTTTGTCAATGTTAACATTACTTGTTGAAAGTCTGAAGGGTAAACTTCAAAGTATGAACATTCCTACATTCGGCAAGACTAGTTAACAGTTGGCTTAATATTATCAGTCCTTTATTCACCCCGTTGACCCTTTGTTTCATCTAATATTAGCCCAAAAGGTAGATTAAGTTATGGCTGTTTCTCTCTGTGGTAACTAAACTGAAGCTAGCATGTGTGTGTTTGGGGGAAATTAGCTTCACTGTTGCCTGGTAGCTGACATGAATTTGCAGTTTGTGCGTGTTCATAGCTTGAATTCTGCGTTGTATGTTACAGTGTTGACCACTGTAGAAATGAATAGAGATCTGACTATGACACATGGCTTCTGCCCTGGCTCATTAGCATATTTAGGCGACTACCCTCAAAACCAGCCGTACTGAACAGAGAGGTTATGTGAGCATGGAAATAATGAAGCTGTTCTTGATTCATGGGCTTTTTGGACCAAAGTGTGTCCCTAATGTTTCATGAAGATATCAAGGATCCATGTTGAATTGCAGAAAAGGAGCAAATATATGGGATTTTTTAATAGATGTTATAGTACCAGCCCTTTTCCACTCTAAAGTAACTGCACGATCCCCATTCTCCCAAATCACTCTCTATATTTCATCTGATCTTATTTAGTTAGAGAGCTGTGCAGAGTGAATCACAGATATAAGGTGAGCTGGACTATGACAAAGCTCTGGGGGGATGCAGGAAGTCCAGACGGAGGACGCAGATGAAGGTCGACTCACCTCGACTGCTCGCCAGCTGTCACAAGTGGACAGACGGGAGAATCACCTGAAACCTGAATTGATTTCTTTGAGTGAGACAGAGAACAAAATTTCAGATATCTGTTGACCTCCTTTGATGGAAAGTGTCACAGGCTGACCAAAGATGGAGCAGGAGACAGCATATAGACGGACAGAAAATGTCATTTCAGGAGGAGACAAGCTGTGCCTTTTGAAAAGTGCCACTGGCTGGTTCCCATTACGGACACTGCTGTCACTTCCAACTGGATGTAAAGCTCTGAACTTCAGCCTGGTTTGATCAGAAAGCCAGCTCTTTATTGCAGTAAATTGCATGTTTCTCCTTACATTTACAAAAAGGTGCTGCTAATAACATGATCACATGTTAGCTGGGAAAAGATAGATCCTGGACATGAAGGGAGCTTTACTCGTGTCCACTGGGATCTACCTGATAAAAACACTTTTTATTACAGCATTTTAAGTCTTTATTTCCCCTTCAAAGGAAGCTATGTTTCTGCCATTGTTTGTCCTTTACTTTGTTGCATGTCCATTCATCAAAAAGTTCTTGGATGCAGAAGGATATAATCAAGAGAGCCAGCACACTGCTAACTTCTTGGTTGGCCTCCAAGAACCGTGTTCCTAATATTGTGAGATCATGCAGTGTTCCTCGTTTTTTATAATATCTGAAAACTTTTTCAACTATTTCTGGTTACATTTCTATTTCTGGAATGTTTTGTCATGGCTGAAGAGAGAAGTGACACAACTTTGGTGGTGATCCAAACTTAGATGTAGAGCCAGGATTTTTGAAAGGATTCATTAAGATTGCAAGATTAGGCAGTTTTCCATATTTTTGCCAATAACATTTAAAGTTCTTATTGGATTGTTATGCAATATTCAGATAATGTTGGTGATGTCCCATGGAGGAAGTGATTGTTAAAATGGAGATCCAAGGTTTTTTTGAAAGTATTTTCAGAACATTGCAGGATAGAGCAGTTTTCCTCATTTTTGCAAATACATCAGAAAGTTCTACCAGATTTAGCCAAACATTTCAGGGAATGTTGGGAAAGGTACACAGAAAAAATCATTTGTTTGAAATCAGAGGATGCATGCGGTACCAGGAATTTTTCACAGCATTTAAAATGATTTGTTATCATCGTGAGACAGGGTTAATGTTGCTATTTTCCATAACTCTAAAAGTTATATTTTAAGGAAATGCTGCTCTTTACACATAGAAGAAATTATTAGATTGAGTTGAAAACCTGAATCCGGATGCAGATCCAGTCATTTTTACAAATGATTTGTCAATATTGTGTGGTAGGGCAGTGTTAGCAATTGTCGCTAATATCACAAAAAGTTCTTAACAGTTTTTGATTCCAGTTTTTAGTGAATGTTCTTCCTGAAACAGCAGAGCAGTGTTTTGTATTTGGCGGTGATCCAAACATGAATGTGGATTCAGGACTTTTTTAAGGACTCTCTTAACACTACAGGAAAGAGAAAAAATATTAATATTATCTCAAACAAAATTAAAAAGATTTTTTTTTTTTTTTTGGGGGGGGGGCTTTTATGGCCTTTATTTGCAGGACAGCTGAAGATCGACAGGAAAGCGGGTGAAGAGAGGGGGGATGACATGCAGCAAAGGGCTGAGGCCGGGATTCGAACCTGCAGCCGCTACTGGGGGTCGGCAGTCCCCGTACATGGGGCGGACGCTCTACCAACTGAGCTAATGTCCGCCCCAAAATTAAAAAGATTTGATGAAATTTTCAAGGAGTCTTGGTCACAACACCAGATAGAAGTGGTAATACCTGCTTGGCTGGCAATTGGAATATGCATGAGCATCCAAAATTTTAGTGTTGTATTACTCAAGACCGATCTTGGTCTGGAGACCGGTCTCGAGTAACACATTTTGAAGGTCTTGGTCTTGTCAAGGGCTCGAGAGCACCTTTACTTGGTCTTGTTTCGGTCTCAAACTGGCCGGACTCTGGATTTTCCATGAAGACCGATCAAGACCAGCACTGATCTACTGTTCTTCAACTTTATTAATGTGAATAAGGAGAAAAACTTGGTAAAACAACAAAAAACTTCAATTCATGTGTTATTTCCCCCTGTGATGACTGCCGCCTTCCTGGTGTTGTGACTGAGGGACACTCCCCTTAACTGTTCAACCTTGTCGTGGTTTTTAAATTGATTTTGATGGTCTTGGTCTTATCTCGATCTCGGAATGTCTTGGCCTTGGTCTCGACTTGGTCTCAACTCCCAAAAGTCTTGGTCTTGTCTTGGTCTTGGTGCCTTCTGGTCTTGGGCAAGTCTTGGTCTTGGATAGTGTGATCTTGAGCACAACACTACAAAGTTTCTTAAAGGGTTTGTTAATATTGTGTGATAAAGCGGTTTTTTTAACAATATCAGAAATGCTGTGGCATAGTTTTGTGCACCTGAAGCACTTCAAGTTTTATCTGTACCAGCTGTAAACTATAAATTGGGACACAGGTTAAAAAGGGCTCCTACACATCTACACATTCTCATCCACCGTGGTGTTACAAAAGATGGTGTGTTAGCTTTATCTGTTGAATTATTGTTGTTGAATGCAGCTCACTCAGGCAGCTAAGTCTTTATAGAGCTGTGAACTACATCAAGTAATCCTCTACTTTAAGATAGCAGGGTGAGGCTGGGATACATTACAAGATTTTAGGTTTTATTGATCATTTTTCTGATGGGATGTTGGGAAAATATTGATAAATCACTTAAGTTTCCTCCGCTAAGGAGGTTGTGTGCCTGTTTCTGAGCAGGGTAATGCAAAAACGTTTGCTTAATAAAAGTTTTCAGGGAATTTTAATGGCATAAAGAGGAAGTGATTAGATTTTGGTGGTGATCAAAATATGGATGTGGGTCCAAAATTTATTTCAAGTACTTGTTCACATTTTGCAATAGGACGTTTTTTTACTATACTGGTAGCGATGTATGCTCTTATAGCACTTCTACTTTATATTTTTCACAATTTAATCTATTTGACATATTTGGTCTGAGTTAGAGTTATAATTTGTATTGTGTTTTATTTAACTTGTATTATCAGCCAGAGTGATATGAAACAGGTACCTGGGGTGGCATACGATCAGAGTGAACTGTGAAGACATTGGCTCATATCTTAGGGGGCCCTATGTATTAAACATACACTCTTTTTTTTTAAAATCATCAAATTAACCATCCTAATATGCAAGGAACTTCTTCACTAAATGGCACTAAGAAAAAATGTTTGTATGTTTCAATTTAAAGAAGTGTCACTTAGCATTATTAAGGTGGCCCAAAGATAGATCCCTGAGGTACTCCTGTGATGATTCTAATTAATTGTTGCTTTACATTTTTGATGATCACTGTTTGGGCCCTGTCACTTAGATAATTATTAGGTTGCCCCAGTATTTCTATAAGATAAAAGGGGTTGACTAAAAATGGCTTAATTAATTATTTATTGATTGCAATTGAGGTAAAACTGCATGGAGATATGTTTTAAGAAAGAACTGAACTATAGTTTCATTATTTTTAAACTAGCATGACTTTTACAAGATTCAGTTGTTTAGTTTCTTTTTCACTCAGTTGAAATAGAGGCAGACCAAGGACATATCCCTGAGGTACTCACGCACTGATTAGCATGAAGTACTACATTGTATTATTAACTGGTGCGTCTTGTTTGTTAAATTACTAAAGATTATGCTAGTGCTTAAAAACAACACCAAGGCCTGAAGGTGCTTACAATAACTAATGTGTTATTATTGATTTAAATTGTGGTGCAGCTGCAACATGAGCTTTATTTTATATAGGAGCTGAACTACATAATTAAGTATACATGCAGCATACAGTTGAAAAAGACACATTTCTCTGCTGTTATCATTATATTTTCTCAGTTTGCTTCTTCTGCTGACACCAGACCAGAGTGCACAGAACTGCAGAGATGATTCACAGCAAAAGGGAAGGGAAAATTAACACCCTGATTTCTGCCTAAACCGAGAGGTTAAATATCTTGGCAACCCTCTCCAGATGACTCAATAGATAGAGACATAAAATGAAAATGATGGACACAAAAATCAGTGCACTGCAGGCTCTTGAAAATCAGTCTTGCTTGTGTGTGAGTGACATCAGGGTGACTCAATTTAAGGGTGCACTGCACCTCAGCGAAGAGGAGCAAAATGTTAGGGACTGTGTTGCTTGAAAATATATAATAGAATGATGTTAATGTGTGGGCCAAGGTTTGACAGTGTTAGTCATGTACTCATCAGTGGATTAGTAGCTACAAGTGAGACCACGATAAAACCTTATGAGGAAGCACACTGTGTGCAGAATGGGATAAATGGAGACAGAATGAGATATAATCCTTTTGAAAATGGTAAAGGCTTCACAGGGACCATTTTACATGATAGCATTTCAATTGATGATTACGTTATGAGCTGTAAAAATGTTGTAAAACTCAAGGTCTGAGGTAAAAAGGCTATAGGGATATCATTTACAAGGTCTACTTTAAATAAATCTGAAATCAAGTGAAGAAATCTACAGTCATCATCCTTTTAGCAAAATGATGGATGGCTCCCCTCTCTTACTGTGTTGTGTTGACTTATTCTTCACTTAGCCTTGTTTCAAACTATCCAAACAAAAACTTCTCGTTACTATATATTGATTAAAATGTCTTGAATAAAAACATTAATGTTTTCGGGGAAGGAGCAAGTAGTGAAGTTCAGCCTCATGAATGCACAATATCATGGGAGATATGTGTTTTATGTTTTGACTGGTGTCATCAAAAAACCTCAAAACTGCATTTAAGGCTGATCACATAAAGATGCATCCAACTTGACCCACTATGCAGCAGACTCAGTAGTTTATGATTAGCAAAACATGTTGCAATGAGTTGAAATCAGCCTGTAACTGCAACTGAGGTTGCAGTTATATATATATATATATATATATATACATATATATATATATATATTCATATATATATATATATATATATCAGTGGCGATTGCTCTAAGACTGCAAGGGAAGCTCAGCTTCCCCTAAAATGTCCCCCAAAAAAGTGGTGATATGTACTGCTGTGTGTACCTTTCATTGACTAAATATGCGCTAGAATACCTTCATTTTTCATTCAGAATCAGCTACTTATCACAGGTAACTGGCGTGACTTCCTTCTCATTCATCCCTGCAGCGTCTCAGCGCTTTAACACAGTCGGACACTGAGCGTCTTCTGACGTTAATGGGGGAAGCGAAGAGTGGGTTGTTCCACTGTGGAAACTGGACGGTCATTGGATAAACGCTGGGCTTTGTCCCGCCCATCGGACGCTCAGCGTCTCTGGGGGTCTATGAGGCAGTGGGCTGGCCTGGATGCTCGGCTTCTGCATGATGATTGGATGATCTGTCTGAGGCCGAATCCCTTTTTGATTGACAGTGAAATGAGCCAATCAGCGATCTCCACCGGTGCATCTTCTCAGTTTTACATTCAGTTGTTCTGGAGAGGAGCTTCTCCTGTTCAAAGCGGCTCAAGTCTTACACCCACAACACAATGGGCCAAGGCCGTTTAAGCAGTCTAGCTCTGCTGGCCATTGAGAGAACACTGGTAAAATCCCTGGAAAAGACACCTAGTTGATACGACTGGGTCACAGATCATTTTCTTAAAAAGGAGCGGTGGGTAGAATTTACATTTAAATAAATAATACATTTATGATGTAGGCCGGAAAAAAACGAGCTTCCCCTCCTTGACTGACCAGCAGCCGCCACTGATATATATGTTTGTATATATATATATATATATATATATATATATATATATATATTAATATATATTAATATATATATATGTATATATATATATATATATATATATATATATATATATATAAATATATATATATATATATATATATATATATATATATGTATATATATATAGATATATATATATATATATATATATATATATATATATATATATATATATGTGTGTGTGTGTGTGTGTGTGTGTGTGTGTGTGTGTGTGTATATATATATATATATATATAGATATAGATATAGATATAGATGTTTTTTTACTAGCAATTAACTACAATTCCAGTACTGACATAAGGCAAATATAATATAGTCAGAAGTGTAAAAGAAAACCCTTGGCATTGAGTGATTATATCATATTGTTCTTTTTTGTCAAAGTAGCTGCTGTATTTCATGTTTCCATTCTTAGTTTGTATATGTTGTAGGATGTTTCTGTTTTATGCCCCTGCCCCTATGCAGGGAAGACGCCCCCCCAAAAGTTAGCTTCACACTGGATGGCATGACTTAAAGCTCATGGCAATTTTGAATGTGTTTTTGAGTAGTTGTTGATAAAAGCTCCTGAATTAATAAAACATAAACTTAGCTTTCATAATTTTTCAGGCTTTTTCAGGTGATTTCAAGCTGCATGGAACTATAACATACTTGCTATTCCAACAAAAAGCGTCATGTTGTGACCTCTTATTTGAGTCTCCTTTCACCCAATGAACTTATCAAGATGGTGCTCATGCATGGCTGTGGCTATAATGTATGTGTATAATACAATCTCAAGTGATTGCTGGTCATTTTTCTGATCCTTGTTAGCTGTTATTTTGCAACTGGCCTTTTGAAAGTATGTTTAAGCTTTAAAATTCAAAAGCTGGAAATGTCAGATTTTTAATGCTGTGAAATGAAATGTTAAAACATGTGTAGATAGTCTTGGAAATAGTCTGGTTTTGCATATTTTGATACCTGTTTAAATGGACTCCTGGGTCACATTGACTTAAGAAGCAGGATGAATCTGGCCCTCCGTTTACCAGTTTCCTGTTTTACCAGTTTATTTGCTGCACAAAATTCAACTTTTTACATTTTTTCTACTATTGAAGAAACTTTAAGATGACTTTGGATACACAGGACTAGTTTTAAACATTGAGAGACCATGCAGTGTACGTCTGTCACAGTCCACAACAACATTAAATTGTTTGGGGTATTAGAGAGTTAATGTATCATATGGAGCTTCTATGAGGCTGAAATTTCATTTTCTGCACCATGGTAGTGATGCTCTCATACTGCCTCCAGGTTTGCTATGAATTTACTGCACTCTAAAAATTATGTCCATGTGATTACATAGACTCATGTTTGTTTAACAGTAATTGCAGCTGCATAGATGAATAACAGCATAATGTACCGTATATGGACCACATACTGCAAGGAAGGGAAAGAAAATCCATCTCTAAGTATTCCATTATGTCTATAATTTCATTAACGAAGCTTTGCTAAAAAAGAGAGAGGGAGAGACTGTCAGGGGTAATTAAAAGATAAGGTGAACAGTACAGTGGGCCTGCCCCGGCTGCATTAAGACATTTAGCTTCTTCAGTCGGCACATAATATCCCCTCCACACTCACATGACACATATAACACACTGTAGTGATGACAGAGGTGCTCTCCCACCTGCCAAGCAGACCCCTCACAGAAATGAGCTCTGGAGGGAGATGTGTTGCCGTCCCGCAGCGTTGAAACTGGTGAGATATTAAGTGTGACGTGTGCACAATTGTTGTCAACATGAATGACTCATAAACAAGCCCAAGATTAGGACAGCCTACACCGCAGCTCATTTCTGCAGAGATTGGAGAGAAGGCACGACACCATTTCAAATATCACTCTTACTTCCATTCTATTCTTCCTCACTTTCTTTATATTGTCTTCCTGAATGATGAGTAAAGCTGAATAGAGGCAGCATCAAAAATCTGGGGTCATTTTTTACTATGTTTTCTGCTTTCTTGGACCCTTAAGCAGATTAGGCACAAGGTACTGAACACTTTGAAAACTAATGTGTATATATCACTTTGATTTGTTCATTTTAAACTGGATTATAAATGAAAGCACTGTATTAAAGAGTAAAGAGTTCAAAATGACATGTTACACTTGGATATATGACACAAGAAAAAGCATATCTACAAGGTAGCAGATGACTTATTAATTGCTAGTATCAAGGTGAAGAGTGAGTATCTAACTGCTAATGTAATGCTGTTAGATAACAGGGAAGATAAATGAAGGTTACTGCTAGTTAACAATAAACTTAATATGTAGCCACCTGATATGCCACCAGGAAATAAATGATTATTTGTTTATTATTACAAAGTATAGATGGTGCCTTGAGTGCTAGTAAGCCATTAAATAAATGAGAAACTAACTACCTGATAGTCAGAAAGATAATAGGTATTGTACTTCTAGCTATACGGACAAAAATCAGTACTTTTAATACTGTACTGCCGCACTATGGATTAAATGAGTATATATATTAGTTAATATAAACATTAATAAGAAACAAAGTGTCAGCTAATAAGGGAGGAAATGAATAATCATTAGTTTACTGACAAAATAAAAAGTAGACCGACTACAAACTGTTAGTTAACAGCCAGTTAAGAATGAGTAACAAACAAAAATAATAATAATAGAAAAGTGCTAGTTAACTAGGCAAATTAAACTGCACACACTGAAAATTACCAGAGAAGGGCTAAGACACATCACAACTACCTTTCCAACTAAAGAAGTGATTAAAAGCTAGATAACCAGTGAAGTATCTCAATAAGGGTAAGGGCTAAGTAAATAAAAAAACTAGCTAATCAGGTGAAAGACACTGATTGAGCTTTTATTAAATCATCATATAACTAAAACGGGTTTAAAAAAAAAAAAAAAGATCACTGGTATCAAACCAGGAAAGCTGGATAACAGACTGATCGTAACACTAAGCAGAAAAGGAGTGTCAAAAAACAGATTAATCGTGATTGGATGACTGACTAACTGCTAGCTAACCAGAAATGGATCAAGTAAGAAACTGCTAGTGACCCATATAAAGCAGAAGTAATTTAAAAAAAAAAGTTTACCAGAGGAAAAGAAAGATTTACTGTATGCTCCCTAACCAGGGGAAATCACCTTGAATCACCCACATATATTTGGTGGTAGTTTGTATACAGTATGTTGTACATACTACAAACAGCATACTAGCAGTAGTTTAGTAGGTGGTTCCAAAAACAGCTTATGTCTGCAGAATAACTTTGGAAAGAATAAGGAAGCTAGCTAGGGAATGAAAGATTAAGTAACTTTAAACTAACCAGGATTAGAGTAACAAACTGTCTGCAAACAAGCACTGGAATGAATACTTAACTAGTACTGCTTAACCAGAGTGGAACTAACTTCAGAAGAACAAGGGTAACCCACAGCTAACCAACCTGGAAAAGAATGAAAAACCAACATCCTCAAAACTATTAGTGATCATGATGGTGAGAAATGGCCAAACTGCTTTATGGAGTAGCAAATTTAGCAAACAAGGACTGTTAGATGAGGTTCTCCTCCTGAGAATAGTTACAAGAAATGAATTTCTCATGAGTAATGCTTCCCTTAGTGTTATTAAGAAGTTGATTAATGTGATTAGTTTTTAAACACCCAAACTGCATTCTTAATTCACATTTGCTCATTCTTTACGTAGCCTTCTCCATGTAAAGATTACATGTAAGAGAAGAGTTACACAGAACATAATCATTAATATTCACTCATCAACTGTTAGCAAGCACATTACTGGTGACCTAGTAGCTTTGACATTTCTCTTGTGCCCTACCATAAAGTGTTAATATTTATTCCCCTCAACATCTTTCAGCTTTTTACTCATTCAGATGTGTTTTTGTTGACATGACTGGGGGAAGTACATGATGGCACTCTGATAATTACAGACAAGCACTTGGTCTGTAGAGGCAGTTCTGCAGCTTTATAGCTAGTTAAACAAGTATCTCTACGGCTGTATAATGAGCGCAGATGGAGAGTTTTAACGAGAAAGTGACACCCCGAGTATTGCCGCAGCTACTCCACCCTCCAGCTGCAAGGATGAGAGGCGTGGAAAAAAAAGGAGCAGATTAGAGGAGAATGGTGGATCAACTTCATCAGTTAATTAAACTCTATTGCAGCTTGATGAGCAATTAATCAAGACAGCGTGCAGGGTGTCAGGCAGGGCTGAGCTCTCGGTTGCACGGCGCTTGTGTGCGTGCGCCGTACAGTATGTTCTCAGGGGGGGAGGCCGCCCTGTGGGGAGCAGCACTTACCAAGTGAGCAGCCCTAAAATTGTACAGGGTGTAATGGGCTGGGTTTATGTAAGCAGCTATCAATCACTCTGTGACATAAGCCTGCACCCTATTAGAGCTCCAGGATTAGGCTCCTCTCTGTGGTAATCTAACTGAGAAATACTCGTCTAAGTGGATCCAAATTTCAGGAAATGCTGAAACGTATTCCGTAATTATTTAGTGGAGAAAAAAAAGCATGGGCGTTCAAAGTAAATCCCAGCCTTGTATCAGGATGCAGAGGCAGTAGCAGCCTAAGTTAATCATGTTAAACACGAGCATGTCAGAAATGTAACTTTTCCCAGGCTGCAGATTTTGCTCTTATCTCTAATCTCGTATCTGACTCCCTAAATCTGATGGTTCGGGTTCCGTCCTTTGTCACATCCCTGCTTTCATCTACATCTTCATCTCTTTTAAGATGTGTGGAGCGAGCCTTTCTTTATGCTATGGAAATTCAAGTTGGCAGTTTGTGACTAAACGCAGTAAATTTATTAACGAGACCGTGGGGAACATTAAAAGTCAATTGAAGGAGGCTATTAAAAGCAGGATTTTAATTGGGTTGGTCCCTCCACTATAATGTCTTTTTTTTTGGTCTCTTTCTCTTTTTTTCTCATCTTGGAGCACTAAAAAGTTCTCAATTAATGTGTTTAGTGTGTGGTAGTCCTTGAAAGAAAGTTCCCATTTGGACTCGCAGATGCTACTCTTGTGTTAAATTTTCACTGTAAATTGGAGCACTTGAAGGGTAGAAAATTGGGTGAAAATCTGCCTGGCTGCGAGGTCTGATGATGGCAGATGCTTGTGTTATCTGCTGTCTCTCTGTGCAGTTAGTCCTGCTGCAGAGCTGCTGTCTCTGTGGCTCGAGCTTAAGCGTTTTCAAGAGGGCCAAGATCTCTTAAAATGACAGATGACAAACCACACAAGATCTCTCAGTAACAGCTTATAAGTCAATGAATGTTTAATTCAGCAATTTTAAAGCATAGTGAATTTATTAATATTGTTGAGGCCTCAGTAAACCCGAGGAGGGTCTTCTGTGTAAATGATGCAGAAACTGGAATCTGAATGGTTGTATGATCCACTAACAAAACACCTTAAAGGAGACATATCATGCTGATGCATGATTTAATACTTACATATAATATAATACATTTGAAAACAAGACCTTACACCCCCTTAATTTTCAACAAATGAGATATTGTATTATTTCTGATATCCTAGAACGAGATTTGATGCCTCTGAAAATAGGTCATTGCGAGATGTCCGCGAGATTTAAATCGTCGTGACGACACGAGGTACCTTTCTTTTTATTGGAGTAATCTGATAAACCACTTCCTCCTCTGTGATGTCCGTTAGCCACAAAACCGTCACCGAGAAACACATCCACCAGCAGCAGTATATAGCTCCCTAGCTCACACTCGCTCATTACCAGCTCTGGCCTGTAGGGGGACTCAATACGCAGTCGCTTCTTTGAGCCTGCCGGAAAATACAGTAGAAGAAGAAGGACAGGCTGGCTTTACCCACGATAGAACCGACCAATCAGAGCACAAAGGGCTGTGACGTTGCAAGGTAACTGTAGGTCATCCTGAGATCTGAGCGTTTCAACGAGAGCTTGATAATGGCCTAAAATGAGGATTTTGAAAACGCTATTGTGGGGCAATGAAGGAACTAAATGACTTGTACTGAGGGCAGAAATGCTTTACAGGCATCCTAATCTGGCATAGTGAAAAGGAGAAACAAGCATGATATGTCCCCTTTAACGACAGGTTTGCCCTTAATCTAATACTTAATTTATAGCTATGAATACAATATTTAGATGTGTAAGATTTAGTGATTTAATGCATCACAGATTCATGTATTTTAATAAATAAAGCTTTTATTACTGTTTTGTAAATAGCAAATAAGTTGATTGATTATTCTTAAAAATCATGTGCCATATTTACTTAGGATTAACACCTATTAGGATGGACAGTATTCAATTTTCAGCACTTAAAGCCTGTGAACTTAAAAATTGGGTTATACAGAAGCAGTTTAGACCACTTCCTTTTCCAAAGCTCACAACATATAATTTACTTCTTAAGTATTTTAAGCTGCATTTTACTTGATTCTCAAATAGTAAAGATTTCACAGAATTTGATCAACTAACTACACATCCCACTTTGCAGGATGTAAATGGAAATTAAGCAAACTCATTCATGTTATTGTAAAGATAGGGGAAACACAAGAGGATAGTAAGCTTCCAACGATATAGGTACATTAGGTGCTGGTATCACTCACTTGATTCCTTTTTCGGTTTCTGTAGCTCTATTGCTAACTGTAGTGGTCTCTATCTCTCTGAATCATGATTTAAAAAAGATAAATGTGCCGATGATGCTTGTTTTTCTTTTTCCTCTGCCTCCATCCAAAGATACTGTGCTGAGGGTTTGATGGGTTGAATAGGGGCATCCTGCCTGAACTATTTCACAGGTTTATTATTTTATTGAGTTTCATTTCTTTGCCAGTATTCATGTAAAGTATATTCTGTTAAAATGCACCCATTCACTTTATGTTTCTAGGTGGTTACCCAAAACTTTGGTAATTGCTGCAGCCGAGCTGTGTGTGTGAGTGTGAGTGTGTAAGTGCTTACTGTTGATGAGATGGTGTCTTGTAGCTGTCATTCTTGAGAGCAGGAGTTTGGGAAAATGACAGCAAAAAAACTGCAGAAAATGAAACAATGGCGTAGAAAGCTTAATTTTTCTAATCAGAGATGTCAAACCTCGATCAGTAGAGTGACATGCCCGTGGATGTCTCTATTATGCACAAAATGGGTTTATATTGGCAAGAATTTGAAGATAAAATATACAGGGAAAGTCAAGGATGACAGTGACAGTGCATCATGATGAACAGGACAGAGCAAGACAGAATATCTTATAGTTTTTTATCATAAAATAAAATCTATGAAATTTATTTTTGATTAAAACAACTCCATAATGTTTTCATTAATATGAAATTTCTTATTTGGGTAATATATGTAAAGCATGAGCCCCGCAACATTGATAGATGCACTGTGGTCTCAGGGAGAAAATAAAAGAGACTCAAATGACTCATAGTCTGCTGATGCTGACAAATGCCTCTTATTATACATACTTTTAATTAACAAAATATTGATATTACCCTGTCTTTATAAAGAGGTTCAAATTTAAATGAAAATATTGCAATATATGGGTGCATTGGTATTTTCTTACACCCCTAATTCCCTAACCTTTCTCAGTACCTGCCTGATTTATTGTCTGTTAGCAGGCAGATCCATCATGACAGCAGGACGATACTGCTCAACAGATATCAGCATAGATGTTAACAGCTTTAGTAGAAGTTTTATCAGGTCTGAACCACGTTTCTTTATCAAATGAAGAACAGATAACACCACAAAGTTCTCTATAGAAAGGATATCTTCCCTCCACTTCCACCATGTTTTAATGAGAATTTGTTTACAAAGTGACTCATGTTCTGTAGTGTATTAGTGCCACTTAAAACATTATTTAATTGGCCTGTAATAAATGTGATTGACAGAACAATTGTCCAATAAACTGCCAGATATGCCTCTGAAAGATCTGCCCTCCCCAAACACTTTCTATAGGCTCTTTCCCAGATGGACTAATAAAATATCTTGAACAGTTTGGTGTGCAAGGTAACTAATGCACATGGATGTTGATTAGATTCAGTTAAGTTAGACTTGAACAAGTGTGGCTGTAATTACACCTAATATTTTCTATGCAAGCCAAGCACTGGTTCCTAATTGTATGATTGTGCCTCTTCTCTCTTGTTTAGGAGTGGCTGCTGCAGTACCCAGCACCAATACTGTTTTAACAATAAACTTCATATGATGTTAATATCACTGTTTGCCCCTAGAGGGACAAACCAGGGTTTTCAAGATTTTACCTTCCTGCACATCATGCATATATAAGCATGTCTGAATAGTTTTCTTAAGTGTCTTTGTTCAACAAATTAGTCATATATTATTAACAAGAGCCCTGTTAGCTCATTTAAAGCATTTTCAAACCCAGGCAGGACTGCTGCTGCTAGAAGTGGACACGCACTTTCAAGGCATGTATTAGCATATATGAGCAACACACACACAATATAATGTGCTAATTATAAGGTTACCACGGCCATGTCTATACACTTGGGGAAACTATTTCAGTTTACACCACTTTACACTAACTGTTGAATCACTTAAGCAGTCAGTCATATGTTTGTAAATGGCATATTTAGTAATTGTTTCAAGAAATGATTTGTGTGCATGTCGCCTTGTTCATTTTCAGATTGAATACAATTATGCAGAATTTTGAGGCTGTATTTCCACAGAAAGTTATATTCTCTTCCTAAAAACTTAAAAGAAAATCTTAGTAGCAGCAGTAATAAGCATATTGTGCATTCTTGTACTTTAATTTTTTTAATAACACCACTTAAATAAATTATGCAGTCCATGGTTAAGAGTTTGCCCTCAAGCTTTATAGCGCTGTGAGCCTCTCCTGTCCTTCTGTGTGATGCTGCCATCTGTTTCTTTAAAGCGCTATATAAACATTTTTTCACTCGACGTACAGAAATACACAAACAATCCCATTTCTCCATCCAGACTACAGTGTGGACACTCTTCTTGTCACTAAAAGGCAATGTCAAGTTGTTTAAATTATTTCCTAGATCTAAATATGCAACTAAATCATCAATCTGAGGAGAAAATTCTAATCATGAGTAGGAACAACATGAGCATAGAAAGTAGAGGAGGGTGTCTTAAATGGGTTTGAACTGAGCTTAGCCTGAGTCTCCTCAGATCCACATGTGATGCTATCCACTCTAATAAGCTCTTATTACCCGACATGATCGAAGTCCCTCAATCCTCCTGCTTAATCCAGCTCAGATAAGTGTGCGTCTGTGAGTGTGTGTTGCTGCAGCCATGCCTTCTTCTTCTGAGCCGCAGTGAAAGGAGCATCTGGTTGGAGGCTCAACCTGCTGTAGCAGCGCAGCACTCTGCATGTCATTATCCAGTCAGCACAGCCGATACTACACTACATCTCTCTCTTTGACTCCCCCACGTGCACAGATTGACTCTTTTAAACCCACCACTACACAAACAGTCACACACTGAGAGCACACACACACGACTCGGTCCCCTTTAAAGTGCAGGATGAGTCGAGCATGTCTCAGGAGCCAGAAGCTAAAGTGCAATTAAACCCATTTGTAATGTGTCACACCAAGTTACCAAAACTAGGACAACTGCATGCTTTGTAATGTAATTTCAACAGATTATATAATCTGATGCATTAAAGCTACAGTCCTAACACAATTTAGTGAGTCCTTGCAGGCACAAACACCAATCAACAAAAACTGGAAAGCAGATGCTACAGTGGTTGGAGTGCAGCCAGAAAGGAGTTTTTGGAGCTCAGAGGGTGATCTGTAAAGGCAGCTGCTGTGGCAAGTAGTCTTTTCACACTACAGCATATATGTCTATAAATATATATTTTTATATATATATATATATATAGATAGATAGATATAGATATAGATATAGATATATATATATATATATATATATATATATAGAGAGAGAGAGAGAGAGAGAGAGAGAGATAGATATACACACATTCCCCATCCCTAATATGATTCGGAAATCCATAAGGGGTAATCTCCAGTATGGTCAACAGAGCAGCTCTGGTTTTGTAATGCACGTAGACTTGGAATATCAAACTACATTACATGTTTACAGCACAAAAAACTGAAAAAATGTGATAAGGATCATCCCTGAAGGAAAGCATATGTTTCCATATAAGACCCTCTGGAGGCTGACAGATGTAAACACCACAGGACCATAGCAACAACACATAGAGACAGAGAAAACTCTGCTGATGGCATGATGTTAAAAATCAACTCGGGTTTATTGTTGTATCATTACTATGAAGCACAATGCAAGAACATTTTTAACAGAAATCAGATCCAAGTTGCATTATCATCTGTTCAGAATTAAAGCTGTTTTCTGTTTTCCTGGATTGATGGGTCAACACTGCATTTTCTTGTAATCTCCTTCCTTGTGATGAGAGATACGACATGTCTGGAACAAACTGAGGATGAAAAGGAAGCGCTGTACATTATGACTGTGGTCATTAAGCTGGCAATGTGCTATAAAAAGTACACTCAGTCTAATGTAGAGTAAATGTAGTGTGCTGAATGTGTTTTAAAACTTTGTATGTATAATTTAATTAGTGTTATTTCATTATGCCTTTAATGTAGTTATATTCTTTAAAAGAACCAACTGGCTCTTTTACTTTAAATCAATCTGCTTGTCTTTTTGCATTTACAAGTGGAAATGAAATTACATGAATGTATGATGCAAAAGCATAATAAACTCAGGCAGACAGCTTTTTAGTCTTATTCATGCAACACATTTTAATCTTTGTATGGTATGTGATGAAGAGATGCAGAGATTCTCTTTTTTCATCTCTACTATTTTATATTGTCCTTTTTATATTGCTTTGATTTTTATTTGGTCCTCATGGTCTCATTTTAGCAGCAGTGTTCCTGTATTGTCTGGGTTCCTATGACATATGGAGGGGCCTTTTGAATCATGGGGCTGAGTCACTGGACACGGCACTTGTGCATGTTAGGTAGAACCATCAGGGTACAGTTTACACTTGTCTTCAGCCTCTTGTGTGTTGCTGTGTCCTGGTGTGTTGTGTCTCCGGCCCCATGGGGTCAGGGCCTCCTCTGTGTCCATGTTTAGTGACAGGGCCTGGATCATTGTGCCTACTTTTGGGGTTAAACTGATTTTTGTGTTGTGGAACTTTTTCATCTTCATTTACTATTTGTGTATGTCCTAACTGTTCTTTGATTTTAATGAACCTTTTTCAGTTGTTCTTTTTTCCTTGTGGTTAAACTCTTGTGCTTTGTTGTCATATGTTCCTGACTGCTGTCAAAGCACTTTGTAAACTAATGTTTTTAAAGGTGCTATACAAATAAAGTTTATTATTATTATTATTTTTTATCAATCTTTTGGATAGAGGAATGAACAACAATTTCATTAAAAATGTTGACATTTTTCTGCATTTTTCACCGTTCTTCCTTAATGGCAGTTCTGTTTCGGGGAGATTTGTGTTTTAAAGCAGGTTGCAGAATGTAATCATCAAATGCATAGCCATGTATCCAGTTGCATTAAAACAGTTGATTCATTATATAAATTACAATTTTTCCTACATTTTGGCTTTAGCTAAAAGCTGTGTGAGACAAGTCAGACTCTCAAGCTTAGTTTTTGTTGTGTCTAAACTCTGTGCTAAACAACATTAGCTTCTTAAGAGGGGCATTGTGTGACTAAGTTTGCGCATCAGCTTGATCTACCTGAGCCAATGTCTGTAATTAGGCAGTTCTATCTTGCCAAGCTCCAATCTACCAAAGTTGGAGCAACAAGCTAGACAACAGCAGGAAGCGGCTGGTAGCATAGAGATTAGCATGGATGCTAACAGCCTGAGTATCAGTTTTATCAGATCTGGACCAAAAACAAATAAAAACACTACAAACCTCTCTATAGAAAGGATATTTTCCCTTCTCTCGAAACAGTTTTTGGTTATAGTCCGTTCTAACTGGTGGCTTGTGGTTTGTGTGTTACACTGTCTGACAAGCCTGTAATGGCTGTGATTGATGGATTGATCATCCAATTAGATGTCGTATATGCTTTTGAAAGGTTCTACCCATCCCAAACACTGTTGGCAGATGAACTGGTGAAATATAGTGAACGGTCCACCTCATGTGGCTACCTGTTGTAAGACAGTTTTTGAAAACGACTTGCTCTGAGTAGGGATGAAACAGAGGGGTTAATAGGCACAACGGGATATAATGTCTTAGGATATTTACAGGAAAGAAACTGTCAAAATTACTTGTGTTTTAAGACAGGTGTTGCATGACTTCAGAATTTCTAAAGTCAACTTTTGTGTAATAATTTATACTGTTGTTTTTAACAAGTCACTGGTGGTGTAACATAAAAAACAACCATTTTACAAACAGCAAGGAATTAACATGAGCAAGATGAAGGCTAGCTTTTTGCCTGGGGATAATATTTGACCAACGATGTCACAATCTGCTGTCTTTTCCAAAAGTCAGTTTTGTTATTGCCTGATTGTGCGATAAGCAAGTGGTCAACTTTATAGAAAAAGTCAACACAACAACACAACAGCAAATTCAACTCGTCGACTGGCCTTTGCAGCCCCCATTCTGAGAACATGTGAGACCTTTAAAATAAAAAGGTAAAATATGGGACCTCTAAGCTATCAAGTGTTTTATTTCCCCGTTCTCTCTGCACATGTCCTGTCCTCTCATTTATTAAAGGGGCTCAATTAGGACAAGAGTAATTATTATTGTTGATACTATTTTACAGAACCATTATGTCTTCCACTATTTGCATGCATGTAAAATTATGAAATCAATTTGCATGTTGTCTTGTGTGTTAGCCACAACCGTGGAACAAATCCAGCAGGTTAATTTGATTTCTTCTCCTCTCAAACCCAGATTGGTTCCCTATGGCTGAGGTAGTTTTACCTTTTTGTCAAACAGAGCCTGCGTTTCATCTTAACCTCTCTTGATTAACATGCTAGTAGGTTTGTATTGTGGGTCCTTTATCCCTCACTTAAACTAAAGTGAGAGCTATTTTGATGCAGGGAGCAGAGCACATGCCTTATTGTAATGGATGAGTGGGTGGGCTCCAATTAGCACACATGATTATACCTTTGGACAAAATGAAGATAAATAACACTGATCAGTGTTGATCAGTGTTCATTTTGACATCACTTTCTAATTTAGTTTTATTTACAGTCTTTTGCTGAAAATATCTTTTAGTTTCAATCATAACTTAGTCATCTAAATTGTTTTTGTATATTTTAGTCTAACTTAGTTGATGAAATTTCACAACATTTTGTTGACAAAATCTAGTGTAACTTTAGTGAACTAAAATATGAAGTGTGAAGTGTACGGCATTTTTTATGTTTCCTTGAATTTTTTAAGTTATGCTTTTCAATTGGATAAAATGAAACTTCTAATATCACTTTACTGAATGCTAGTAATGTTTGAAAGTAGAAATGGACAGAAACAAATTTAAGTTTTGCAAAATATGAGCACTTAAGGCTACCTGGCAGAGCATCTTAGTTTCAATTCCAGAAGTGAGTATAAACAGTGAACCTGCTCTGCATGAATATATCAATTCATAAAGAGAGTATCTCTTATTGGATTGCCCCCTACCTGTCCCACCACCACCACCAAGCTAAGGCAGTTGTGATTGGACTCTTAACTCATCCAGCCTTTCCATACTTGGATATATCCCCAACCTGTTCCTACTTTCTACATGATAAAATTAGGTCTGATTGGATTACGTCTCAAAGATTTGAGTGTGGTTTTTATCTGTTGGCAAAAATGTCAGCTAATTTAGTTTTTTATTTTCTTCCATGTGCACTTGTTTTTATTAGTTACTGTCAAGTTTTTTGTCAAGGGAAAAAAGGTTGTTCATGAACAATGTGATAAAATTAGTCAACAAAATTTACACTGATTTTGATTATCTGGATTTTATGAGCATGGAGCCCATAATTGTGTTGGAAAATAAGATTCAGTTTCTTGTCCTGCCCTAGCATCTGTTCTGTATATAAAACCCTAAAAGCTCCAAAATAAGGTAAAGGAGTTATGCAGTATTTTACAGTGACTTTGAAAATTATGGACACATCTTGCTGACACCTTTTTTTCTCTCTCTGTTCTTGTCTCTTTCAGGAAAAAGGAAACATTGCTGTTGTTTTTAATGTTGGAACAGACGACATAAACATTGAGGAGACGTCAAAGTTTGTAAATGACGGAAAATACCATATAGTGAAGTTTACGCGGAGTGGGGGTAATGCCACTCTGCAGGTGGATGACCTACCAGTCATTGAGCGCTACCCCACAGGTGAGTCACCCACTCAGCCTTTTATGTATTACACTTACTGCTGCTGCGTTAAGAGCCATAAAGTGACCTATAGAGATTATCAAGCACACTATTAAAGCCTTATCTGTCAGGATGTTTTTGTGTCGACTTGGCATGTGCTTTAATTGCTTTTTTTATGTTTCTGTTTCCAGCAGCTGTTAAGATTATTACCAGTGCTGTGGAGTTTTTCTCCCTCTCCTCTCTGATGTTTATCACTCTGAATTAATCAATGCCGTTAAACAACACGTCTATGTAAAATAGGCTGCTCTTAAAAGGCTCCATAGTTTAAAATCAAACTGTAAGAAAGGGCAGCCACCCACCCTGTCTGCATTATGCCCCCCATATGCATTAATAATCCACCCACAATGTGTGCTCACAGAGTCAATCAATAGACTATTTACAGACAAATTACCACTTTTATTGTGCCATGTAATTGTGTGCCAGTTCAATATTTATTCCCCTGCCGATACAGTAGATTGATTGAATTAAAGTGACGGTGTAGACAAACCTGCAATGACACAGTCAAATGAAATGAATTAATCTGTTGTTTACTCAGAATTAAGCACCAGATCATAGGCTGCATTTCAACATCTGGTTTAGAGCATGAAGACGCACTTTCACATTCATCATTTTCACAGCAAACACCACAATTACTCACCGTGGGCTTCATTTTCTTCGTCATTAGTGTTACTACCAATAATAATCATTGTTATTTGTGCGGCACAATTCATAAGCAGGGTTTACAGGATGTGAGCAAATGGAAGCGCTAATTACTGCCTTTTGTGATGTGAATTAAGCGACTTAAAATGAGCGTCATGCTGCACTTTTAAACAGCTGGAATTGTTGGATTGGCACCTTTTCTTGCACTGAAGTGGTAACTGAAAATCTTCTCTGAGGAAAGAAAAAACTCAGCAACACTGGTATGTCTCTGTAAAAATGTCAAGATGTTAGCAGTTTGATGGCTTTCAGAATGAATTTAAATGTCACTGCTTGTGTTGTTGAAATTGTTAACTTTTTAACTGCTTCAAGGCTTTGACAAATGCTGCAGAGGGTTAAAGGAGTGGGACTATTAAGTAGCTGCTCTGTTTTAATTCCGTTCTTAAATGCCTTTATTAAAAACACTTTAATTGCTGCAGGAACAGGGCAATTTCCATCCCCACAGCCTGAAATTAAAAATATCACTCCCAATGTGCATGAAATGACCAAAGCTACAAGACAAACAGAAGACAAATCCCACCCGTCTCTTCCCTTCTGCATTATGTTTGGTGACCTTTTTTAGCTCTGCCCGATGCATTCAACCAAATGAAAGAGGGTTTTATGACTGTGAGACCTCCACTGTTGTGGCTGCACGCCTCAGGTAATAGGGGAGAAGCTAATGGCTTTTGACATGCTGTGGACATAGCAGAATGCACAGCAGGGTTAAATGCCTGGATGCCACTATCTCAATCTTCAACAAACAAACCTCATCCCCTTTTTTTGACCTGCCTCTGCTAATTAACTGGATCAAGTTAAAGCTGGATCTGACTAATGAATTCCAGATTTTCATTAGATTGAGTGGTCTTTACCAGTTGTTGTGCCCAAGTATGACAGTCTGAAACAAAAATTGCACCTTTTGGTTTGCATAATGAACGATGTTTACAAATAAGACACAAACCCTGATTCAACAAGACATGTTAGATTTTTTTGTGCATCTTCCATCTTGTTAAACAACCTGACCCACAATCAACAGCATGTACCCAATGCTCACCAACATAATCATAGAAGTTCTTAATTTACCAGAGTAATTAACCACTCACTGTGTCTGTTGAGTCTGTGTGTTCAGGCTGTTCTGTCATTGTAATAAAGCTGATCAAATACAGAGCAGTTTTAGCTGCGCTTGTCACTATGGCACCAACCTGGTGGGCAAGGCAGATGTTTGTGAGGTGGATGTTGAGTATGTGTTTTCCCGCTGTCAGCAGCTACCTTTTGCAGTACTTGTATTAAAGTTTAATATCAAACAGGATATATATTTTATAATTTCATCTGGACACTAGCCCTAACAAGCACTGGAAGTGCTACAAAGGGCAGGGCTCTAAAACACACTGGTGAATGGATGTTTGTTCAGTCAGTTACATTCATTTTGGGCCGTTCAGATGATGGAGCAGGCAGGCACTACTGCTACAGAGTGAAGTTCATGACATGAGCCAATTTGTGCAAAAAGAAAAATAATTCTGTGTACATTTCAACATGAGATGACAAGCATGTACAATCAACGCCGCCCATAAGGTGGGATAAAAGGTATTTCTGGGGCCAAGAGTCATGAAGTGGACTTAAAAGTGTAATCAGAGAAAATGTCCATCTGAAATTCAAGCAAAAGGTTAACAAAAAAACTGAATAGACATTACTTAAGTATCACCTGCCTATTCTTTTCATTGTCTGTTTTCATACTCTGTTTAAAACAGTGTTGAGTGCTTATTTTTGTCGTATTTATGTTGCTGTTTATTGGGAATCCAAATCAGACAATTCATTTATGCCATAGGGCAAGCACTCTACCAAACCATGTGTACATTCTTTAAGAAATATCCAGAAAGGGTGTGTCAACGACAGTAAATAAAGAGCATTAACAAATATTCTCTGGTACTGACATCCTAGCAAATATGACACAGCTAGGTAGAACTTAAGTTTTGGGAAGTAATTACAATGTGTATAGCTGTCCCAAAACTAATCAGGGATCCTAATATGGGGCCTTTCAGGGGCCAAGCCATATCTGGGGGCAGCCCTGTGTTCAGGCAAGGCATGGACATAAGGTCTAATGACCCTGATCATTGATGTCCCAGGTCTAATTGGTTTCAGTACAGTCCCTCACAGCATTAGACACTGGGTTTAGATGGACAGCCCAAAAGCACAGCGCCTGTACCTCTGACTGTCTCTGGTGCGAAAACCATGTCTTTTTTTTTCCTATTCATAAATGTAATGACAAAACAAATCTGTTTTTTGACACTACTAAATTTCTTTGTTTTGCTGAAAGTGCCAAGTGAAAGTATTCCAAAGTAAAATGACCAACCTCATCCCACCAGTCAACCGTCAGTGTCACAGCCAAGTCCAGCTACCTTATTAGTCTCATTTCAGACTAATTACATCCAATCACAATTACCACACAGTTCCTCCCCTCACCCTCAGCACACAGAGCCATCATTCTCTTGCCTGTAGTTTGATTAGTATCCATGTACGCCTCTAACGCACTCATAACAGCAGCCCTCGGCCCCTCGTAGGCCACTCACAGATCAACAGTGATTATAATAAGAGACGACAGCAAAGATAAAAATGATGGCTGTCTAGTGAGGACGACAGAGAGCGGGGGATTATATGGGAGGGAGCGATCGTTCTCAAAGCAAGGAAATAATTGCTTCACCAGGGCGTATATTGCTGCCCTGGTAATCTCATTAAAAGTCTTGTACTGCATACTTGTGAGCCATTAAAAGTCTTTAGCACGATTATTAGAATCTAGAAAAGTAAAATGCAGACACTGCTGCAGTGTCCATTTGTTGTCCTTCATTCTTGCTTTCGTTCTGAGCCAAGCACAAAAGAATAGGAGAAAAAAAAATCAGTGCTTTCTCCTGAGTCTTGGCCATGGAAGTAATACCGTCACAATGGTGCTGCTGGCCCTCGGGGTACAGTGCAGTCTCCTACACGAGCACCCAATGAACACTCGCAGCTCACAAAGATAATGGAGAAGTCCCTGGCCTTATTCTCTGGCTGTTATCAGAGCATGGTGCACTTACAGAGCTCCCTGTCTCCTCCTGCACTCCCCTCTGCTCACAGTTTCCTCTTCTTCCTGTCCTTTCTCCCCCCCGTCTGTCCACCCCTGCCCCCTCCGTCCATCTCACCCTGTCCTGTTTTCCCACCTTGGCATATTGAGTCTGATCTGTGGAATACAAGAGGAGGGTTAGCTGATCCATCCAAGAGGCATGCTATGCCCTGCTTCTCTTCTGTTCTTTATAAGGCTGGGCAACACAGAATCACCCTTTAATTTATGTATAGCTGAACAATAATACACAATATATACGTGTAGATATATATTTTTTTCATCAGTGTTAAACATTTGATATGCTACTTTCCTCCCCAAAAAGTTTAGAAATATTAATTCAGTTTATTTTTTTCCACTTTAATAATAACTATTAGTGTTTCATATCATTGGAAGGCCTGATTAGTCACCGTAACGACGAGATACAACATGCAAGGATTGTGAATTTGTGGGAAAAGCAACACAGCCAAACATGTGGGTAGTGTGTCAACAGCCCCAGCAAGTGGAAGCTGATGTTCCTTTATACCGAGTGGGAATTTCTCACAATACAGCAGAGTTGGCAGCATCAGGACTTCTTTCTCTCCTGCTTATAGTAATAGCAAATATCCTGGACCTTTCATTAGAGTGGTATTATTTTGTGGAGCCTTCAAACTGTTGTGTGTTATAGTGCTGATTGGTAAAATACACACTGCAACCACAATGCTTTGTTGCTGCAGAAGGGTGAGTCCTGATGTCCATATTAAAAGCAACAAGCCAAATTTATAGAAATATTCAAGGAGGTAGATTTAAATGAATGTGTACTACAGTGACTGCTAACTGACCCCTCCGCTGCCCGCAGCACTCTGACCTGATCGATTGAGGAAAAGCACATGTAGCCCTTCATCGCAGCACAAAATCATTACAAAAACAAGGACTATGTCAAAGAAAAGGGAAATGCTTTAAAGAATGTTACTATTTTGTATTGTCAAAGCATGGTTTTTAGTAGTTTTAGCCTATAAGTGGGTTAATTATGAGGCTTTCGGTGGCACCATGTACTGCTATGTAGCAGCTACAAGCATACCTCCCTCCAGGGACAGAGCTCACAAGTTCCTTTATTGACACCCATATCTACCAGTGCCATGGACCTTGAGCAACTCCACTTGAAAAAACCTTAATTAGCCCATTAATCATCCTTTTACAAATGAATACAACAAAACTTTTTATGTAGCAATTCCAATAAGAGTGTCATCCGTATGAGTATATGATAAAATATCCTTATTTACATTTACAAAGCAACAGACATCAACAAATTAGAACTCATTAACAAGTAATAAAAATAATACTCAATATAATGTTAAATACTGTGTGTTTAGGTCTTTTGCTGCTTCAATGCCAAACAGATATTAATATATTATGATTGTTATCAGAACAAAAATCTGGGAAAAGGACATATAATATTTCAAACAGATTATCCTTCAGTCCATTATCTACACTGCTTGTCCCTTTCAGGGTCACAGGGTGTTGAATCCTTTTCAAGGAAGATGCAGGGTACTCACCAGACTGGTTGCCAACTACAGACTCACTCCCAAGGGCACGGGAGAAAATGCAGCTTACTTGCTGTGAGACATGCGCACTGCTTGCTGTGCCATTGTGCCGCCCCCCATCAAACTAATCTGTGTGCAGTAAGCATGGCACTGTTAGTAGGTCTACTAGACAAAAATTCAGTATTTCAATGAAGTATTGGGCCTGATATGGCAGCTATTTTTATGTGATCCACCTGCATATAGTTGAAGGATAATGTTTTACTGAATGTAAAAGCTGAAACTAAGTTGTTTTTTAAAAACTTGTCATTTTTCCCAGCCTGAGGAGAGGAGTTAGCTTTATCCCTCAAAGCTCCATCCTCTCTGCCCAGCTCTCTCCTCTGTTCTACCCAAGAGCCTTCACAGCCTATTGTGCAAGCAGTCATCACTGAGCATGCTTAAAAAATGCTGCAATGGCCTCCTCGGCCAGGGTGGAATGGAAAATGAAAGGGAGCGGAATAATGAAAATAATAGTGAGATTTGCGTAGGTTCTCCTCCTTTTTTAATTCTCCCGGCTCCATGAACAGAGGAGGCATTTGCATATTTGTCCGTTCAACATGCCGAGTGTCCTAGGGCTTGTAATGAGATAAAGCCCCCACCTTATCTGACCACTTTATTAACAAAAAGGAAAACAAGTGAGCGAGGGTGAAGCAGGTCAGTGGGGACGGCTCAGCTCAATCGCCGCTGTCTGGCGGAGGAGATAAGCAGGGCTGTCCCGCACCAAACCAAATCACTGCTCAGCAGCAGTCACTGGCTCCACTCTCAGGCTCGATGAATGGGCCCTTTTGCTTCTGCTGCACGGAGGCCCAGGGGACGGCATTGTTTAACACGCGGGAGTCCCACAGTGGGGATCAATACACGATCAGACCTTGATTATATCCACACTTAATTAACCTCGGTATAAGGAGAGACTGCATGCACCACGAGGGGTGCGGAGCCAAACAGAGAGTGTAACTGTCTTTGAAAATGGAGCGTGTTTGTGCACTAAAGAAGAGGATTTTGGCTCAGCAGTTAGGTGTGTTTGAGCATAACAGAGAGTGTTTACTGTGTGTGTGTGGGAGCCTGCCTGTCTGTAACTATTATGTGTCTACTGTGTTTACTTCCCTCCATTATTTAACCTTTTTTTTCCCTTTTGTTACAAAATGTTCAAAGCAGCAGGAGGACAAAAAGCTGTCATTTCAAAATAATGAAATAAAAAATGTTTACAAGAAGCTCCTTTTTTGATGAAAAATAGCATGCCCAAAGTTGAAAGCCGGAGATAAGATCAAGTCTTAACATGTTATTATTTTTATTTCTGCACTCAAGTTTGAAAGTATTGATTGTTTACCCCCTTCAAACACGGCCCCATTACTAGAACTATATAAAATGATGTAAAGTAATTCAAATACAGCTATGAAGAATACATGATATTATCTGGTTAATATTGATATTACCAGATATTTGCCTGAAAAGCTGATTATTAGTATCTGCAGATATGATTTTTTGCAGATATTTACACTTGATATTTAGGCCATAAAACCTGGTCATAATTAACCATGCACAGGCTAATGTTGCCTGTGAAACAAATATGCTATGAAGATGTTAGTTTTAGTTAAATAGAGGCTTTGCGCATTTGATTAATAAATATTAATATCAGTGATAATGATTTTGAAAGAATTATCAGATTGGATATCGGCAAAATGGGGCACATCCCTGTAAGTTATGTCACTTTGTTTTTCATTAAAAAAAACTTTGTGCACTTTAAAACTTGTTCATTCTTTTGATTCCTTCAGTCACAAAATGCTGATTGATGCTCATTGACTATTTGTCTGTGGTTTTTCTCTCACTCATTATCCTTACTGCAGCTCGTATGTTGGTAGCTTAACCTGCTAACTTTCTTTACATGATGCAGAACATGATCTGTTCGCTCTTTCACTCACCCAGTGGTTAACCATGTGATTAGATAGATAGATAACTTTATTGTCCCAATGGGAAATTCGTTTTCACAGCCTGCCAAACAAGAAGGACATATACAACAAGAAAAACATACAGTTAGGGAAACAGATACTACATGTAAAATCATGTAAAAACTATAACCCATAATTACTGATACTGAACTCATTGAAAATATACAGTCATATAAACACATTAAAAATAAAAACACACACACACATAGTTTAAATTGAATTGGCACTTTTGTTTACTTCTTGACCCTTTTCAGCATAATGTCTCCTCATCCAGATCCACTTAAGTTCTCCTTCACCATCTTCTGCAGACCCTGTCCTAGCAAGTCCAGAAACTTCTGATCTCTCTTTGAACCCTTGAAGCCCAACCTCTACTAAGGAACTCTAACTTTCCATCCCTAATTTTTAGCATCTGTCCCCAGATCTGGATATTTCAGCTTTTTTTTTTTTCATCAGGGTTCCCGCAGGTCCTGGGAAACCTGGAAAATGATTGACCAATTTTCCAGTCATGGAAAACATATGGAAAATCAGGAAACAAGTAAAATGTGGAATGTGGGAAACTATTTTCCTCCTTCTACCTTGTTAGTGACCAAAAATCCAACAAAGGAATTGAAATTAAAGCATACTTGGTAACCAATGTGCATTTAGCCATAACATATGACTAGATGATATGCAAGTGAAGGAATCAAATATAAAAAAACTCAGAATGATGGTGACAAAAGTAATAATAAAAAATGGCAAAATAAAAGTTAGGCTACTTTTTTATGGACCTTAAGTCTGTCAATACATTATCTATACTACATAAAAGCCAGACTATAAAGATAGCTAGCAGACAATTTTTAAGCCAGAGAGTTAGAAATAAATACATTTTAAGCACAATATGATACGGTCAACCTTTAATCTTGTTTTTTAAGATGGATAGATCAACCTTGGCAATCCACACCAATACTGTAACTTCAGTTGGTTTTGTTGCACTGGAATGTATGTGTGTGAGTGCTTTATTCTATGATAAATGTGCCATAATTCTGAAGAATGTCAGAGAATGAATGATATTTCATACATTTTTACAGCCATAAACTGCACATCTTATAAATCAGACCTCTGGGGTGGAAGATTCACATAGAATCATCTTTCAAAACTTAAATATAAGTGAAGAAGGAAAACTTGTTTATTCTGTTAGGATAACATTAACCTATCTTAAATAATATTTAAAATGTCTTCATTGCACTTCCAAATCATAAGACTGACATTAACTTAAATGACTCTGGATATTGTCTGTTTTAAAGACTACTGCTCCTCTTTATTCTCACCTCACGTGTCCTCCTCGTCCTCCAAACAGCTGTAGGCTAACTGCTCTCCTGAGCCCCGTTTGAAGCTGACCCCTCCTCAGGTGAAGTGTCATGGCAGGAAACGCAGAGGTGACATAACTAACACCCCGTGACTGACAAACGGAGGTGACAGGAATGAACAAAGCCCCGCTCTGCTCTCTGACAACAGCAATTAATGGATTATTCATTAATTTAACACATTCAGAATATAAGAAAGAAGTGCTGTGTGAGTGTGTGTCAGTGTGTGAGTATTTGGTGTTTATTCACTTGTTTGTGTCCCATTCTTGCATCATGCTCAGAAGAATCAGGTGGTGCAGGGCTCTGGGGGCCTTGCATAAGGGAAATACGGTGTGTGTTTGACACCAGGCAGTGTGGTAGACGTTACATAAGCCCAAAGCAACTGGAGGCTGGTTCACTCTGCATCCACCTACCTGAAGGAAGTGCACTCGTTTTTTAGCTGCTGCATAAATTAAAGCCATTGTTTAGCTATTCTAAATATGTCAGGACTGTGATTTCAAAGAAAAAAAGTGAAAGAAAACATAAACACTGTTGACAAAAACCTCCTGTAATGATCTGTAACAGCAACACACTGATCCTACAAGTGCTGTCAGTCTTCGGCATATCATAACTGACACTTCTGTGCCACGGAGCTTTATTGTTGTCCAAACACTATTACAACACATCTGCAAGCTTTTGGGCTGTGTACACACGCTGGCAGTAATCTATGCCTCAAATGATTTCTAAATCATTTATGGCCTGCATTGTTGCAGTGGGAAGTTTTGCCATCATGGCAGACTTGCAGAGGCCTCATTCCTGGCTCATCATTTTACCTCTGTTATTATTTGATGGTGGCCCACTGCTGTTTTAGACTTAAGTCATGTTTGCTGTAGTGCATTTTTATGAGCATTAGGGCATGTCAGGGCTCTTGTGAATCCTGAGCCAAGAATCTAGAGAATAGAAGGTCTGGCTATCGTTATAGGCACTATGCGTTGTGTACCTAATTTTTATTAATGTCATTATTTGTGCCACTCTAAGCTAAGTGCTTGTATATTGTTTGTGTTGAGTTGCAAAACAAGCAATTCATGAGGACCACAGATGCTAATTAGCAGCTTGCTAAGTCTTGGGAAACTATCTTTTATTTGTACAATTTTTGTCATGCTCTACCTAGCTACATAAGCGCAAACCTCCTCCAGCGCCACAGTCCTCACCCATATTGTGATTTTCACCATAAATTTTAGTCCTACCTTTATTTCATCTAAATATTTAGATTCCTTGACCATGAAAACGTACAATTATGCACAAAAGCCGAAAATGGTCATATCTCGCAATGTTAAAGAATCCTTTAAAAAATTCCTGGATCTGGGGGAGCTGGTTTGGCGGAGTGGTTAGCAACCACGCACATCCCATGTAAATGCTCCTGCCGGTCCGGTTTCCAATCAAGTCTGTTTGCAGAGTGTCTTCCCCTACTCTCTCACCCCCTTCCACAAGCCTATCCACTGTCTCTCTCCTTTTAATAAAGGCCAAAAATGCACAAAAAATACATTTAAAAAGATTCCTGGATCCAGACGGTGATCCCGATCCCTCCCAAAAATCAAATCATTTGTTCCTTGTCCCAATCTGGTCATTTCCTGAAAACTTCATCGAAATCCGTCCATAACATTTGAGCTATGTTGCTAACAGAGAGTCAAACGAACAAACAAAAAAACAAAGAACAGACGCCGGCGATAACATAACCTCCTTGGCAGAGGTAAAAATGCATATCTCGTATGGGAAGTGAAAGCGACAAAAAGGCAAGCGATGAGGCTCAGTTGGGGTTTATGTGATGTAAACTGGGCTAAAACAGGGCTGACGTCATGTCAGCGGGATGGAAATTCGTGGGATCCTCGTCATACTGTTGTATTGACGTAATTGAGCACCGAAGCACTGTCGAAGTGCCATAGAAGTGTTACTGACGGTGTATGTATGAGGTGTGTCTGGGGGAGACTGTCATTTCTTCCTATATCACACAGGTCAAACCAGTCTTGCCAATTGTTTACAGTCCTTCACAATCGCCATGAGAAACTGGAATGCGTGACTGGAGCATAACCACTGAAAAACACTATTGGAAGCATGAGTGTATTTTTCCTCGTTCTGGATATTTAATTTGACTTCAAACTTGACAGCATGCCAAGCCTTGACCGTACATAACATACTGTGCAGATGCAATTTGAAAAGTATAAATTTACTCTAAGAGGCCTTAACCTCCTCCATATGGTTGTGCAAATTATAACTTAGTGTTTTCACTGTACAGCATTACCTTAAATGAGGGGGCGTTGGTCCAAAAATATGTTTCTACAGATCCACGTCAGATATTGTACAAAGTGTGCCTGTGTGGCTTTTGTTGTGATGCAATGTTTTGTGTTCATCAGTGTTGATGTACAAATGTTCCACCAAATCTCCCCCCTTTGTGCTCCAACCTGGCTCAGTCAGCTCCAGCCAAAATCCATGAGCGCTTTAGACAATCTTTAAACCCTTTTTTTCTCTCCCGCTGATCCTCCACAGTAATTCAAGCTGATGCGATTAAAAAATGTCTTTTTATGCGTCTTCTTACCTCTAAGACCTTTCATCGGACCTACTGTGCTTTTGTTACAAGGTTACCTCCTCTCCTTCATGTCTGCCTGATCACTTCCCTTCAAAGCTTTTTCTACGCTGAATCAGTCTCAGCCACCGGATCTTTTATCTGCCAGGAGTGAATTAATATAGTTGATGGGACAAACATTGTCAATCTGCCGGAAGAATAGAGCTGACTGAATTCAATCTGCGCAGACAATACCAGGGGAGAAGGACTCGGAGACGGTGCACTTTGCTGAGCGTTTCTGTTCTGGAGAGGTGATTGGCCTCGACAAAAGAGGTGATGCAGAGTTTGCCCTCATTAATGCCAAAATACCCCTCCAATCATGAAGTGGAGTTTTCTGTCACTATTCCTCTTTGTCCTCACTCCTATTTGGATTTTCCTTTGAATACTGGGAAAAGTCTACTTTCCCATTGACTCCCATACACAGACTGCAGGAAGTACTGGATGACACCAATCAGTTGTTGGGTTGTTGAATGGGTATTTTAAAGTCAATATGTGTGGAAGTTGATGTAGAAACAGGCAAAAATGTGGATTTGAGGTGGCCCTAAAGCCTCTGGACAAACAGTAACAGTGACTTGGTGTATTGTCATATCTGCCATGCAGCTGATTTTGCAGTACTCAAATCCCCATTTAAAGATGCTATGAGGAGTTTCTAAGTAATTTTAAAAAAAGTCTCACTTTTAGATATATGCCTGATGGAAATACACACTTAAAGATGAGTTCTATAGCATCAAAATAGGTTATCTATAAATGCTATTCCTTAGCTTCGCGGTCAGGTCGAACAGGGCTGGACTGGCCTGGATACTCAACTTCGGGAACAAGACAATTAAAACTAGAGCAAATTTATAGTATTCGGACATGTCTAAGAGCACCGGGCTGTAAGTAGCGATATATAGCCGGCTACAAAACTACGATACTAAGTTTTCCAAAAATGTCTTGTTGTCACACATCAAAAACTACCGCTACGTAACTAGAAAGAGATACATTACCTCGTCGCTTTGCATCCTGTAAGTTGTTGAAAAAAAGAGTTTGTAAACCAATGCAGAGTTTGCTTTGGCTTGGGTGACATCTTTACGACAGTGGCCGCACATGCTCATGGGTAGCAGAGTCTTTATGTCGCCGGAAATAGATTCTCCTCATAGCACCTTTAAATTAAATTTGCATTGTTAAGGAAAAAAAAATACACACTATGCAGTATGTGCCCAGTAAGACTTAAACTATCCCCATAAAAACTGTCTTTTGAACTGGAAGGTGATCATATATATCTCTGCTGTAAACATAAAAAGTTATATGGAGGGCCTATGACTTTAGGCACTTTTTGAGCCAGCCTCAAGTGGACAGTGAGGGAACTGCAATTTTGTTTACACTTCCACATAGGCTTTATTTTTCATCACTGATTGTTAGAATTTGACTCTTACTATAACCATCAATACATCTCTTAGAAGGCTGATGTGCCACTGTTTTCACTGATGGTGAAGTAAGAGTAGGGGGTCTATTTGGGGACACTGGGGGGAACAACATGTTTATGGCAGCATTACACGCTGCAGAGAGGATGGACAGGCCTTCATGACATGGCCTTTTTGTTTGGTTCACGGAGCAGCTCTATTTCTGAGAAGAGACGCTAAATACACTAAAGGGCAAACAAAAAAGGCAAAAGGCAAGGGAAAAGACATGCTATGACATTTTTAATAAAATATTGACAAAATCGGAGTAGTATAAAACAATGCAATCTTGAGCTGTTCAGAATATCCCATTTCCTCAGCACTGCTTCTCATTACACACAAATCATTTATTCCCTCTTAACTGAACTAAAATTCTTTTTTTAGAGGGGGCTGTGAACATTCACATTCCTGCTGTATAACCCATGAAACATTTCAACATGGGACGGGTATCGGACTTCTTGTGCTTCTGCCACCAGCCTCAAGTGGACACTTCAGGAACTGCAGCATTTGTTACATCAGCATCGGCTCCTACTTTTAAAACAGATCAGTGCTTGCTCTGTTACCGTCAATGAGCAACATTTGCACAGTCAAACTCAGCTTTTCCCTCTCAAAGTGTTTGTCAAAGCCTTTCTCATGAATTTTTTACAGTGTATGTTTCTACTTTGACCTTGTCTTCTGACTTTTCTCTGAATAGATGATCTGAATGTAACCTGTGTGAACTGTTGTATTGCACTTAGCTAAGTTTTTCTTGATAAATAGGCTGTGTATAAATGGGGTGGGCATACATAACGAGTTAAAGTTAAATTGTTTACCCTTTAAACTATAAAAGAACATAAATTTAAATGGTGCTTTTCTGTATAAATGTATATAAATAGATTAAAAGTCATTTTAAAATAAATGGGGTGGAATAGTGGTGTTAGACTCTGTCATGTATGTATTGATATTTGATGTGGGTTGGTTTATAACATAGTTCTATTAACCTCTATGAAACAGCGTGTTAGTTGAATTATTTTCAATAACATAGGCCTAATTTGTTTGCTAAAATAAAAGTAAAAAGTTTGTTTAGATTATGTTTCTGTAAATATTGTTTTAAAATATATAAAACTTTTTTTAAATCTAAACCTTGTGCAGTTGTTTAGCTTCAGTATTAAGTATTAACATTTAACCTTTGACTTACAGATTGTAACCAATGAAATGTCTCTTTAAACTTTAAAGGCAACAATGATAACGAACGCCTGGCGATTGCTAGACAGCGAATCCCATACCGACTTGGTCGAGTAGTTGACGAATGGCTACTCGACAAAGGTAAAAATCACTGATTAAAATTTACAATAAAATAATTTGAACATAACCAAGTGGTAGTTGTATTCTGTAAATAATAAACATAAAATAAATGTTCAGTTAAACTTAAAAATTAAAATGATTTGAACAGTTAAAGTAAGTGTTTCATACTTTTTATAATAATGTATTTATTTTATAAATGTCAGCTGTTTTAATAAGTGTTTATTGTCAATTAAAGGTTAAAGGGACTGTAAATAAGATTTAAATACTGTTACTGAAGTATGGTTTAAATCCTCATAAATATGTTTCTGTAAACATCTAAATGTTCAATTTAAAAGTGGAGTCATGAGTAGTTGCTAAGTGTTATTTGAAACACTTGTGACACATTTACAGTACAGTACAGTACTGATTGTGATTAAACAGTTAGCAATGATAAATAGAGTTAAATATGAATTGGCATAAGCATTCTGAGTCCCTTTAACAGTCTTTGTAAATATGTATAGGGCATTATATAAAGGAATATAAAACAAACTGAGTGCATGCTTTGTTTTTATAGTTCAATAACAAATTCATATTTTTCACTTGAATGTGAAATGAGCCCTATCATTTCTCTTCTTTGGTTTGTTTCGTTCCTGTTCTGAGTTTCTTTCTGGGTTCTTTTCTGTTATATAATGTTATTTTGGTTTTCCATGTGCCCAACCATGTCCGTCCTAACTTTGACTTGCCTTGGTTGCTTTTGCTAAAAGGATGAATAGTTCCCAATATCCAGGAGAGTGTCCTGCTTTCTGTGAGATTGCACACAAGGAAAAGTCCCATTTTCCACAGCCAGCAGCTGTAACAGCAGGGTTTATCTTCCATCCTGCCGTACACCAGGGGTGGGCAACCAGCAGGTTGGGGCCACATGTAGCCCCCTCCTCTCCCAAAGTGACCCTTGAGTCTAAACAGAGCATGCTATGAAATTTTCATTTTTTTTTTTCAAGAAAACAGAAGAAAGCACTGCCACAGTGGTAAAGAGATGTGATACTCAGTTTCAGTCCAGCTTTGCCATCCTTCTTCAGTGCTGTGTACAGTTAACCATACAGCACTGACTTCAGATAAAGGTCGAGCTAAATGTCTTTGGCCTTTAGAGCCCAAAATCTAATAAATGTATGTTTCCAGTCAGAGTAGCAAGGTTTGGATTAATAAAATCCCTTGAGGCTTTTTAAATACTACACCCGTTTGCAAGGGATTATTTTGAGGTCCAATGACCTTGACCTTCAACGATAGAAATCCACTCAGTCCATTATGAGTCCAAAGTGGATGTTTGTAGGAGATCCCCCAAAGCTAAGATGAAACATAAGCATGCAAGGGATGATTGTGAGGCCTGATGAACAAAAAAAATTAAGTTCTTACACTAATCAGTTTATCTTTGAAAAAGAGTGGAAGTCTAAAGAGTTTTGAAGTCTAAAGGGAATTTATAGAGGTCATGCTAGCAAGCATATGGTAAGGATGAGCCTTAAATGACTTTGACCAATGACTTCTTAATTCTGCTAGATCTGTGATTCAGGGTAAACATGTGTACTTAGTTTGAAATAAATCCTCAAATACACTATGTAATCACAATTACAGGCAACAGTTAACATGAGGCTTAATAGCCCTCACATTAAATACTCATTAAATAATAAAAAAGACATTCAAGTGGGGTTGTCCAAACCTTTATCACCAAGGGCCACATGCTAAAAAATAAAGAACAACTGGGCCCAAGGTGAGGGTGGCTGAGTGGGCAGTGTATTTTCCAGTGTCTTACCCTACTGCCCTGCCCCTTTTAAATTGTACTCACTTTTCCTCCACAATCAACAAAGAAGAAATGCAGAATAAATACTTAAAAGAGGAATAGTGGACCATTTTAATATGCCAACCTTTAATGTAATAAAGTTAGTGCTATCCAGTGTAGGTTAAGATATACTTGATTATTGAAAATGCTCAAAAAAGAAAAGCTTCACTACCAGCTTTCTATAAATGGCTTTGCAAAGTAATTCGCCATTTTAGAGATTTCAGTCAGATTTTATTGGCCCCTTGTTTACCCAGCCTACTACTGGATGGGCCTCCCAGGTCAAGATAAGAATGACCCTCTGACAGCTAATCTAAAAAAAATCAAACTGCACAAAGCTGACAAACTTTATGGGAGCTTGTGAAGTGCTGGTAGGTAACAGCACCATATTTTGTGTAAATTAGACCATACAGTGAAACAAACGAGGGCCAAAAATGTTGCTCCTGGATGTTGTGATCAGCTTGTCTTCACTGGTCAAGCTAAAGCGCTATATTCTGGTGTGGGGTTAATTTTATTCGCTCATTTTAATTTCAAATTATTGAAAAATGCAGGTTAAAATGTCATAATTCAAGCCTGTACGTGGAAATATCATTACAGTTGGCCCCTAGGGCATCGTTTGGACATCCAAAGCACTTGTGTGACATCAGTTTCACAAGCACAGAATGGAGATAGTCTCAGGACTTTGACCTATGATGGCTGTTACTGGTGCAGAGGCATAAAAATACACTATGGTTATATGCACCAGAACATGAAGAATATAAATATCCCCATCATGAACTTTGATAAATAGACTATGTTGGCAACTGTACTAAAAAGGCAGTTTTATTTACTTGTACTGTATGTTTGGCTGTTTTGATAAGCTAAGCCTTGCACTCAAAATGACCAAATGCTGTTAAGAAAAAAAAAACAGACAATTATAAGTTATCCCAGACAATTATAAGTTATCACGGCTTGAAATGCTTCTGTCATCAGAGGCTTTTATTCATGTCAATATTGTCTCCACTTGATCCATTTCAAAGAACCCACAATGCCCAGCATGCAGTTAAGCACATCCTGGATTTATTAATACATTATGTCATTATGTGCTTATAAAGTGGAACACAGTTGTCTGTATCTTACAGTTTGTGACCATTTGGCCCACTTACAGTGGGAACAAAACCAAAGAGGGCCTCTACGTAAACAAAGTTGCCCATCCTTGCTGTGTTTCATACATTTAAAGGGAACTAATGAAAGCAAAGCATAAAGAAATGTATGCTTTGCTTTTCAAGACAAATGCTTCACATATCTCCCCCCAGGCAATTTCCTGCAAACAAATTCTTCATCTGCATTACTTTCAAGATCATGTTATCTCTACAAGTGCAGTTTAATCTACAGCACACATCTAATATTGCTGCTCTGATTAATCCTTTGTTCTTGTTATTAGCCTGCCCTTTTAGCAAAGCTGCTTTGATTTTCTAAATCCTGTGTTATTATTTCATGTTTCTTTGCTTTCTTTTTGTAGGCATCTCATCATTTTAACTGCAATAAATTACCCGGGTTTGCCTCCACAACCCGTAATTTATTGGACTCATTAGCCGCTGGGCAAATAATCTGTCTTTGTCGTTCTTTTTTGTTTCTTTGTTTTTTTATCCTGTTGTAGTAGAAGTGGCTGAGTCTACAGTTCAACACTCTTGTATATATGTAACATTGTTTTCCCACAGGGAGGCAGCTTACAATCTTCAACAGCCAAACCACTATACAGATTGGGGGCTGGGAGCGGGACCGAAGTCGATCATTTCAGGGACAGCTTTCGGGCCTCTACTATAATGGCTTGAAGGTGTTCAACATGGCTGCTGAAGGGGATCCCAACATTAAGATCCAGGGCAGCGTGCGGCTGGTGGGGGAGTCGCCCTCCTCCATCACGCCGCAGTCGAGCACCACTGCGAACCGCTCGGAGACGTCCACATCCATCATGGAGATCACCACCACCACGGCGTCCAGCAGGCGAGTCAAACAGACCACGCCGCGAGAACCTCAGCAGGTAAGAACGGCTTTAAATGCTTCTGTCATCAGAGGCTTTTATTCATGTCATTATTGTCTCCACTTGATCCATTTCAAAGAACCCACAATGCCCAGCATGCAGTTAAGCACATCCTGGATTTATTAATACATTATGTCATTATGTGCTTATAAAGTGGAACACACGCCTTATTTTAGAACATCAAGCCTTTCTTTTCCTCCACTCCTCTGACCTAAAAACTGGTGAAAATAAGAGCATTGTTCCATCAAAAGGAGCTGCTCCACAGGCTCACTGTCTGATTGGCAGTCAGATGTGGCACAGTGCAGTTTGTGTGTGTGTCTATATGTGTGTTTTAATCGTGGTAACCATCATGGAGATCCTCCGTCATCTTTATCTGTCCTCCATGAGCTGTGCAGCATCTGCTGGCGTATATCGCTTCTCAAATGTCACAATGTGTGACTAAACAATACAACATAAATCCCTTCATGTGAAATGGTGATCAGACCATGCATGCACATGCCTCCTGTCAAACAGAGAATATTCAGTGGCCACCCAGTGAAGACTTAAAAGTAAGTGAATTTTACTCTTCTATTTTCAATGATGTCATCTCACCTAATTTAAGGCATTTTTTTCCTGACAAGTCCATATACACATCTCATTTGAAAGGTACTAAATTATGCAACATATGCGTTTAAATGGTAGGGCTGTCACTTATAAACAATATCAAATATTCATTCAAACTTGGGGTCAAAAAAATTGTATTCAAACTTTAAATTTAAAACTAAATAAAACATATTTAGTACAGCAGCTCATTAGGGCACCTTGAGCAATGAACCCACAGATCCAACTGCACAGATCCATACACGATTGCTTTTTTTTTTAACCTTGTAGACAGTGACTGAACTTGACCTTGAGAAAACGTAGGACAGGCAAAGCCACACTGTTTGTACAACAATGACCCTGAAACACCCAAGGAGTGCCGCGTGGAAACGCTTTGGGTTTGCATGCTGAATGCAAAATTAAAAACAAAAACCAGGCTGTGTGTTGATTACATGAAAAGAAGCTGGCCACCTCCTTATCCACAACAAATCTGCAACCACATCCTCCTCAGCAGCATCACTGCCAGATGCACAGAAAAAGATGAGGAAGTTTTCATGATTCATTTTCAAATACATGCAGAGATTTTGCCAAGATATTTTTGGAACTATTTCGGGTAATGTTTGCACTCATAAAGAAATATAACACTGAATTATTCAATTGTTGATTGAATTTGAATTTTCAGTACAAAGACTAGAAGTGCTTATTGAATACAACCCCATGCTGAGGCATTGCTGACTTCAGATCACCACCAAAATCAAATCAATGCCTCCTTGTGACTGACATGCCATAAAAAATGTCATCTTTATCCTCTCTTAACTTTAAGTTATCTCACTTCCAAGACAGACAGGTTGACAAACAGCAGCAAAAAGAAATCCTTTTTGTAGAAGTTTATACAAACAATGCAAAGATAACTAGAGAGGTTTCAAGGCCAAGAGTTAAAATGTATAGACAGCAAAAAAGAAAATTCAATGAGCAAATAGCAAGAAAAGTGTAATTTGTCTTTTAACATAAGCACACACCCTTTAATCAAGTGTTAATCAACTTTCCCCAACATCGTTCAAAATCATTTGAATTTGACTTGTTTTAAATAAATTGTATTAAAAAAGGAAGATTATACCATCTCCCGAAGGGGGTAGGTCTAACTTCAAAAATAAGTAATGTGCACACAATATAAATCCTGACTAAAATGACTTTCTGACAGATTTTCAAACTTCCCTTCTTCATACTTTCAAGGCACCAACATTTTACACATCCAAGTTCATCACAAAGATTTGATGCTGTTATTGTCCAGACGGGACTTTACATGATGTCTTTGTTTTTTTTAAGAATTAACTTCGCTATCTTAACAAGTGTTCAAAAGCCTTGAACCATGAATGCCAGTCTTGCTCAAAGCTTTTACTTAGAGCTCTTAAAAAGAATCAGCCTTTTTCAATTTAAACCAAATGTCAAGTTTTTAAAAAAAAGATTTGCCAACTGTGCAAGCTAAAGCTTTCCTTTTAAAATGACAAACCCCCACATAAAATATGCACCTTGATGTCAGCTCGGCAGCAGAAATGAACCCACTGTACTCCCTGTCCTCTCTCTCTCTGTTTCTGTGACCTGCAACCATCCAAACATTTTGTGTAAGGGTCTGCACATGCTGACAAATAATACAATCATAAATATTGATCCAGTGGAATGGTTTTCTCTCGGACTCAGCATGGCTCCTGGACCGTTGCAGGAGCATGTAATGCAGGAGAAATATCAGACAGTAGTCTATAATTATGTCCCAGCTCCATGTGGTGTAATAAATTGCCACAAAGGATCCAGGAGATTGGCAGAAAGGAACGGGCTTGATAAGATGGATGCTCGTCATTTCAGAGCTCATCATATAGAAGGATATAAACGACCATGCCAATTTTGAGAGGCAGTGCTTTACAGAGATAGTGATTCATTTACATGTTTTCTGCTTTAGTAGTTTGATATCATTACGGCTTCATGCTGATCAGATACAGCTGCAATGGTTAAATCAATTGTGGTTCATTTGAAGCCATCATGAGCAGTTTTTGGTTTTGATATGAGGGTAAATATGCTTTTTAGTCATGGGGATACTTGTGCTTATTGGTTTAAATGTTTGCTGTGACTAAGGGTTAAGTGGGGCACACACTACATGATAATAAGCACAATTTTTGGCCTGAATCGGCGCTTCCTTCCAAAGTTGTCTCAAACCTGATTATCTCATGGTCTTAAAGGTTGTCTCATCTGATTATCCTGTGGTGTGAGGTGTGTTAAGAGGGATTTTATCCTCCCCAAACATTTTAGTAGAGGATCAGGGCTGCCCTGATGTGAAATCATAAATATTTAACAAGTTCAATTTTCCTGTTGTGTGGGAAAAAAACACCAAGGCCAGCTGAGCACATCTTCTGTGTTTTGTCACATTGAACAGAATAATAGCCAATTAAGAAGTAAGCTGGCTAAAGCAGGAGGCACAAAAAACAACAATTACAACAATGGTGAACCCTAAGCAGAAAGTTGGACCTCAGAAATGGAGGACCAATTTGTTAAATTGAGGCAACAACATGAGCTGGACAATAAGTCCTGTAGAGCATAGGATAAACAAAGTGTCACAGAGAGGAGCTTGACCAAAATTACTGTTGGAAGGGATGTCCAGGAATGCTAACAACCAGCCACTTAAGCTGTGAAACTCTGCACCATTAGGCTAGGGGATATGGCTATGTGCACCTTGTGTATGAAGGACTGATATGCCTGTAGCTTTTTTTATATATGTCATTACCTGGTGTCTTTTCCATATATTTGACTCTATCTACTGCCCTGTATACATGAGGGATTAAAAACATAGCGAATCCTAAACAAAAACAAACCAAAAAGTATTGATTGTGCCAGTAATTTTAAACAAACATCACAGAGTAAATCTACATGGACATGGCCTTGGTGACGTATCATTTCTTTGTTTTCAGAAAATACATTTTGAAGCCAAATGATGGCAGCACCCTGACTGAAAGATCTATGTCATTTTATATTGGATCAAGCAAGCAAAAATTGTTAAAAAAAGAATGGCCTAATATGACCTTATAGTACTCATATTTTGCCTTAACTCATATTCAGCTTTGATGGCCGCTAGAGTATGTTTACAATGACTCATGTTGAAAAAAACCTGCCAGTTTTCACATACCAAATATTACCATTCCAACTGTATCCTCTCTGTCTTTGTTTTCATTGCCCCTGCATTTTTTCCACAGTCTATGGGTTCCCAATCGGCTACTCTGAGATATTGGACTTGAAATAATGGAAAAACAGTAGTGGGATGTCACAGTGGAAGGTCTGTTCATGGACGTCAGAGAAATCAACAGTTTAAATCTACCCTGTTTGCAGTGGGAGTGGTAGAAATCATGATGGTGCAGATTTATTGACTTGCGTGTAGGAATACTATATAATGTGGAAGAGACATGCAAAACACACCAAAAGTTGAATTTTTCTTGAAAAAGCACAAAGTGACCCATTTAAGACTCTTTGCAAACATATATGATATGACTGTCAATTCAATGATAACACGTTTTTAAAAAAATGTTTAAATGAAAATGAATCCCGTATATATTTTGTGCCAATAAAGCCACAAGCCACCACTACCAAAATGAAATGCTATTATGATTGAGGCTTTGATTAATTGGCAATTCAAAGAGCTTTATTGGACTGAATGGGAGCAGTTGTGTTGTTGCCAAAGCTTTTTATGAAAAAAAAAGGAAACGTAGTTAATTATAATTTAAAAAAAAAATGGTGGTATTGTGATAATAAAGGTTGAAAAAAGGGAGAGAAGGATTTACAATTAAACATATCTGGGAAAAAAATCAGGTATAAAAAATGTAAAGAAATTTGTCAGCTGTGTTAGTGCACTGTACTGTGATCATTTTGAAAATGTTGAAGCTGCGGAAATTGGCATTTGTTTATGGAGGTCAGTTATTTGGACCAGCCTCAAGTTGACCTTTGAGGAACTGCAGTTTTTTTGTACTTCCACTGCCAACATTAATCAACCCTGGAGATTATAATTAGTGAAAAGGTGATGTCTGGAGAAGTTGGAGGATTTGGCTGATATTATCGTGCTAAGCAGTTTTTGAGGTTTGCATTCCCCCAGTGTACTAGCCTTGCCTAGCCTTGTGTCTGCTATAGTATTGGATAAGATCCATAAACCCTGCTGTTACACAGTAATAATAATTTGTATGCTATGTTTTGTGATCACACAAGTGCTAAAGAGGCACCCTGTATCTTTTTCACCCATGTAAGAAGAGGAATATAAAAAATGCCTGTGTCCAAATATCCCTAAACAGCAATCCAGTGGCAGGTGTTGTGCTTCCAGGTTTTTGTAGGTCAGTTTAAATGACCCCATTTAAAGTGACCTACAAAGGCTTCAAAAACAGGTGAGTAGTCAAGGCCTCCTTTGATGGTTAAGGTGTTTTCTTATGCATTCACACAGAATGAAAAGGTCATTGGATTAAAGAGTTGCTCAGTCATGTATGGAGAAAAGATGAATGAGGCATGCAAAACTGTGTGCATTGGGAGACGACGATGTGTTCGTTTTGATCCGACGTGACGACCTTCCCACAGAGAGCACCTGGGGTAGGACATCACTGTCCCAGGACACTTCACTTACAAAGACATCGTGTCTGGCCCGTGTAAAAAGAGATGGTTCATTCACTGTCCTGTCCTGTGAATAGTCAGCATTTTAATCACTGTCCAGCTGTTCCATCTCTCCTCTGATGGCCACTGCAATTCACTGAATGCTTTTATATCCTGAGAGCCCTGCATTACCGGGACACATACATTTTTAGTGAAGCCAGCCCCCGTGGAAATGGAATGGCTAATGCTGCATGGGGGATGGAAATATCAGGCTATAGGCATTGAAGCTCGATGACAAGGGTGCTCCAGAAAATGTGCGTCAGGATGTCAGAAGGAGCAGTTTGATCTAACATTAAGGGAGATATATATGGTGTCCTCTGTGTGGCAGGAGAGACTGTGATTTACCAAACATGCATTAATATTTAACTTTAGTCATGTGATATGACCACGTGATGTAAGAGCCAATTACTTTTAATATGTTAGTTAAATATTAAAATGTAAATATTAAAAATGGATGATTTTAAAATGTAAAAGGTTTTGACAGAAGTGACCCACCCAGCAAGAACGACATTGTTCTGTGGAGCTATAGAGCATCTTTCAGGTATATGTCCTATATACTGCAATGCAATAAATACATAAATACAAGGATATAGTCTGTATGATGAATCACAAAGTTGCCATCAAAGTGATTTGAGCTTTTACAGTCTATCAAAACACATCTATAATGTAAGATGGAGTAATACTTTCCCAGCCAGCTTGTTTATGTTTCAGTCACAGACTGTAATATCCAGGTTTTCAAGCCATTGTGATCCATTAGACCAAGGTAACTATTAGCTAGATTTTTCAGTGATAAATTCAGTAAAACTCTGAGAGAAGCAGATGTACTTAATAGTCCCTTGTTTTGATATGTTTGACCATTAACATCATGTGATATGTGTCTGTTGAGCAAGGATTTGATTCAAGTTCTATCAAAATAATGAAAAATGTGGAGGCTCTTTTTCTCACCCCGTTGGAAACGCTTAGATCTGAGGGGTTGGGGACGCTTCGAGAGAGGATGATAATGTGTTTTGCCCTGATGGCTGCTCAAACAAGGTCTTATGAGATCGGGGGGATGGTGTTACAGGTGTTGAGCTGACTTTCAACTGTCATGGCGTCTGCCTGTAATGATCAAGGATAATTGACCCAGCAGGGTTTAAACTGGTTTCATTGAAGTTTACACAAGGTGGTCCTTTAATCACTCTTAAATCAGACAAGGCCTTTCTCTGTGTTTCCGTGTTTGCCCTGCTCATGTGTATATTTTTTTTCTCGGCACTCTAGTTTCCTCCCACAGTCCAAAAACATGCTAGTTAGGTTCATTGTTGACAACATTTCTTGTGGTTTGCATTTGCTTTGTCATTGTCAGCTTGGATTGCCTCCATGAACTTGCAACCACAAGCTGATAAACAGCACAGATAATGCATGGATGGAGGTCTGAACTCCTGAGTGTATAATTTAAAATCCAGCTAAGAGTAAATTGTATTTGCATCTAGCTGAAAATACTGCAAAAACCCTGTTTCATAGAGATATTATTAATGCTGTCTTACTACTGTTTACATCTGGGTTGTAGAGCATTATGGCAGCTGCCATTAATTGGAGCTACACAGGCTCCAAGTTTAGATGTCTGCTTTGTAATGTTTGACTTGTTTTCAGACATGAATTTTCAATGAAATCAAGGAGAAGTTTGAGAGAAAGGCAATTCTGCGGTATCCACTCACAATCATTTAGAGAGCTAATTGAAATGTCTAACTTTCAATCAAAATCAAAGTCTACTCAGGCACTTATGGTTTAAATTAAAGGATGATATACTCATTTGGTGACATTATAGCTCTGTTGATTAAGGCTTTGTCTTCTTATACTGGCTCACTTCTCTCCTGGAGGTTAAAGTGAGCCGTGATCATCATTAGTTTAATGATTCTGAACGAGTCTAAAGGGACTCAGCCTTCTCAGGTGCCCCATCAAAAAGTTCTCTTAAAGCCCATCAGAGGTTATGTTGTTATTGAATACTGAGGACCTTTACTTATGGGGAACATTACATTAATGTCATTCTCCTCAAACCACTGGGTGTCCACTCATGCTTTATTAACAGGAACATTATCATCTTAGAGCTCACTGGCTTAATCAGGAAAGAAATGCACCATGGGAAAAAAGCTGATGAGTCAGAATTGTTATTTTAATAGTGATTAGAATTTTTCTTTTGCTTTAGGGATAATTGGATTGATTTAATTCCAGGACTTACAAACCCACTCGGTTGCAGAGAAAAGTGCCCTCGCCTTGATTTAACCCTCATATAGATCACATCCGGAGGTTTCATGTGGAGTTTCTACCCTCAGCTCTTATGTGTCAAGTATTCTCTGTAGTGACTTTTTTCTGCTTTGTGCTTGCTGCTGCCCTGTGCGGGGGAGTACGATCTGCACGGGCTTCACTGTCATGTCTTAATGAAGAGTCTGCTCTCTGAAACAGGGCAAAGTCACATCCAATTAAACAAGAATGCACATGGGTATGCATTCATAAACAATAGAAACCCTCAACTGAAGTACAGGAAGACATTGGGCCGACTGGCCTTATCCGTTAGTATGATAAAAGTTGCTCTGATATCTCTATTGGGCATGTATTTTTCAAGTAAAGGAACTAAAAGACTCAGAGGCTGTGTCTAAAACCACTTACTTAAGCACTGGTCATAGTAAGTATGACATCACACTGAGCGTGTAATACATTCTGAATTAACAGTATGCAACTTTGTGCAGAAATCCCAGATAAATGCTTTACTGACTGGAAAAGTAAGTATGATGCAAGAGCACACTGACAGCACAAAACTACCTGAGGGCTTTGCTGCTCTGAAACCATCCAATAGAAAAGCATGAAGTGAAAGCATAAAAATAACTTTGCTGTGATCATTTCGCAAAGTCATGTCTGATTCATCCAATCAGCCCAAAACTCTTTTTCATAGCATCCTGTAACCTCTGTCTACCCTCTCAGATCCAAAGGGAAGCAAAAGAGAGCTGCATTTGATCCTCTCCAGAGACAAAATTAAATCAAACACTTACTTGATAGACAGAGACATGATGTAAACAGTCAAACACACCAGGACAAGTTAGAGTTTGGAGAGGTCATCATATCAGAAAGATACACAAAAGTCAACATTGTGCACTCCTTGTATGTAATAGTAATATATACAGAATGCCATTTTGGGCACTGCTTTATATTGCTCACTTTGTTGCCTTAATATTGACACAAAAGGAAAACACAACTGAATGAAGCAGTTGCAGTGATTGTACATATAAATAATATTGTCTGCTTCTCATTGCAACACTTTGTATTCTTAACCATTTACTCAACGATGCTAAGAGACACATCCACAATCTAGCAGTTAAACTGCATCAGAGCAAGGCATTGGCAAATAAGACACTGTTGAAAACAATGAGCCAAGCCAGAGTGATGTCAGCTAGTTGTTTTTTAAAGGAGGCTATTGAGGCCAATAGCCAGAAGCAACCAAGTTTAATACAATGCTGCTAAAACTTAAAGGAGCAGTGCGTAGAAATTGGCATTTTAGCAACATCCAGTGTTCAGATTTTGGAATGAACCCATCCATCACATCACGAAGTAACAAGAGCCAGTGAAGACCAAAATGGATCATAAACAGGGCATCATTTACAACAGTTACAAGGGGAGGGTTTTTCATTCATATTTGTAACAATTATTTCAATAGATTATAGGTCAGTTAAGGTGCCACATGCCATCCAGGTAGATTTCAGGACTGGCTGCCAGACTTGTATTCAAAAATTACGTTTCACCCTTTTTGTCCCCAAAACCCACCCGTACACAACATGGCGAATCGTTATGTCAGCGAACGTGGCTCGCAGTAATGTACATTTTTAGCTTTTTCTAACTAAGTGAAAATAAAACAAATGGGGATGATTGTACTCCTATTTTGACAGACTTAACATCCTGATAGAAACATTTTAACCTATATTTAGCGTTTCTGTTTGGCTAAATGCTGCCAAATTTCTACACACTGCACCTTTAAGATAAATTAAACAATGAACAACCAAGTTGAGTCAGGACTGCAGGCCATCTTAGAAATGGTGACAGCATAGGCTTAAAGAAAGTAGGGTTGAAATAATAAAAATAAACACCCTCCTGTACAGTAAGAAGGACATAAAGACATTTACCTGTCAGACCAATGCTGTTATATAACCTGACATAATAATGTTTATTTATTCTGTAGAATGTTAACAAACAAAAACAACAACAAAGCTTTTTAACAGTGACTGTAAATGTGACTTTCAGTGCTTCTACAGTCAGCCTCGACTGAGCACTTAATGAACTGCATACCTTTATTTTTGGTCTTCCTTTTTGCTGTGCCACATTTTCAACACTGGTGGTTGTGTCTGGTATAAAGTAACTGGAAAAATATGCTGTCTTTTACGATAACGGTTCTAAAAATGCATTTATTAAACAAAATCAGGTACCTTTGGGAAATCTTGATTTTCTTGGACAGTATCCGGTTCATCTATTTCTAAAGTCAACATTTATTAAAATCTGAAAGTTTGACTGATGTACATTATTTAAAAGGAACCCTGCCTGTAATTGTTTTGCATTAGATTTGCTGTTTTTTCTCCTTTACATAGAGAGAGTTCTTCTTACTTTACTTGAATATGACAAGCAATGTCGTGAAAAGTCTAAAATGATGTCCAAACATCTCAAGATAAGTTCTGGCTTATTGCCATCACAGCATAACAATCATTTCCATTTTTCTTAATGTATAAATTGTAATTAATCTCAATGTGTTAATTGAAGAGGTAGTAGAATTATACACTGCTGCTCTTGTCAATATCAATCCAAAGTATCAACCCACACAGGTCTCATGGCAGATGACTTGTATTGAATGGGAAATATCAGAATAAATGTGCTTAAGCTGTTGATTATTCAACCCCATGGTTTGTCCTAATGTGTGGAATACCTTTTGACATTTTGACTTTTTAGATGTATTGGGCTGAAATGAAGGGTCCAGCCTCAGAAAGATAGCCTCCGAAACCACATGGTGCTTAATCAAAAGCTCTCAGGGATAAGAGATGGTGCCCTGTGTGGCTCCTACCCTCTGTGCTAAAAAAGAGAGCAGAAAAAGTCCAAAGGCTGCTATCTAGAAGAGCCATTGAGGGCTCTTGACAGTGATGGATCCTCAGCTACATCACTCTGTATTATCAACCCTGGCCAGCACACGTACTGTATATAAATCTCAAGAGGAACAGTCGTTGTGTGATGCTGCCATCCACCACCAAAGCTGTCTGGAAAAACATACTTGAAAGATTGTTTCCTTCAAAATCACTAAGAAACAAAGGACGGAATACTATACATGCTAATACATTTTAGTATGGTTGTATACACGGTATGCAATCACTGTATGTGTTTGTTTTAGTAGTTAAAATTGTGTTTCAACAACTCATCCATAAATTGTGTAGTTGAAACACAACACAAAGAAACTTTAAACCTGACCCTGCCTTTTACATTCTGATGCTTTGAAATGAAATACAAGACAGCCCTAACATCCATAAATGTATGAGAAATGTAGTTCTATGCACAGGCCAATACAATATTTCTGTATTGTAACAATGATATTTGACCTCATACAGCATTTCATGCAGGCCACCTTCCTTTCATGACCTTCTTTTGGAGAGTACATTTTCTATTTTATAGCTTGTTACTGGTGGAAATTCAACAAATGCAGATCATAGCCCGTTCAGAGGGAGAATGAATGGCTGCAGTGTCACATCATTGCCACCAAATAGCCAATTGGCCCCACTGTTTCTGAATTAACCCTAGGTGAGGCGGGCGTAATGGCTGTTAGGGGAAAGTGAGGGACATTCAAAACACATTGTGAGAGCCATTTCATTTGCAGTCACAGCACACAGTTCAGTTCCGGCTGAACTGGCTTGTAGTGTCTGGTGTTTGTCTTGGTCTCTGAGACGAGGGGCAGAAACTGGGCTGGCCTCGCTGTTATTCACAGGGATAATCGAAGATTTGACATGCCGCATGGCTGCACCTTCAGAGCACTGTTTGTGTACCTGCTAGACTCCCTCGCTGCCTCTACAAACACAATATAATAAAGTTAGTGTCACAGTAATCTGCTGGTGAAAAATCTCCAACTTACTGCCCCATAAATACTCAGACTGCAGCGTCTCTCTTTCTATTACCTGAGAAGGACTGTTATCAGACATCTTGCCTCCCTGACAGGTGAACTATTGATTGTTCTGGTTGTATCATATTCATCATCCCTCATGACCAATGTCACCAAAGAGCAGTGACTGGAGAGACAAGAGGAGGCTTGAGTGTTGATCAGGGGGTAAAGATTTCAGGCCTCACAAACAGCAATAAATACTTTCATGAAACTTTAACAGATAGACTTTCTAAAATGAACAAAATGAACATAGTTATCAGTAAATTTTTAAGCATTACATTTAATTTATGAATGAAGCAATTAATATTTTAATCAGAGTCAGTGAAGAAAATCAGCATTTTTAAAAAGCTACCAACAAGCAAAATAACATTTAACACTGGAGGAATAAAGTGCTTTTGTTAGCCAGTTGCTGTGTGCCGGCTGTCGCTAGTTTGTGTTAAAGAGGCGTCATTCATGACAAACATAAGTTGCCCTTTGCCGTGATGCTCACCAGCAGAATCAGACCACAATAATCTCAAAGCTAGAAACATTACTGGAATTTGCTTGCAAAAAAGTGTTAGCTGTAACTTTATGCTTGATTTAAAACAAGTAAAGTATGAAACACTCACAGTAGAAATATAAAAACTCAATAATGCATCCAAATAAACCTAAGAATTTTAAAATATCATAGCTTTGAGCAAGCAAAACATTAACTTCTGATTATCTTGATGACACATCTTGAATGAGGGAAAATAGTTACTTTGCCAGAGGTAATTATTTTCAGCCAGAGGCACCCAAAACTGACTCAAAGAAGACAACAGGGCCTATTTAGTTGAGCATCCAATTGCAATTATCAGAGGCCTGTGAAAAGGCATCAATTTCCTCTGCCAGCTGTAGCTAACATTTTAGTGCATTAAAAAATAAAATGTATTAAACTGGCTCTATCAACAGTTATGACTTATATAATAGCCATAAAAACACCTTGGTTACTTATTATACAGTCACTGTGAAGAGGCAAACAAAGTATTTTTTTTATTCACAGAGCAATTAAAGTGAATAAAATTATTTCATCTGGGGTGCTGGCTTGGCAGAGTGGTTAGCAACCATGTATGTCCATATACATACTTCTGTCGGTCCAGGTTCAAATCCAGCCTGTGGTCAGTTTACAGAATGTCTTCCCCTACTCTCTCACTCCCTTTCACAAGCCTATCCACTGTCTCTCTCCTATCAATAAAGGCACAAAATGCCCCAAAAATTAATTTTAAAAAATGTTTAATTTGCTGCTTGACAGCTTAAGCTAACTTTAGTTGGAGGAACACTGACTTAAACTTACATAACAAACCAAAAAATCCTATGCTAGCTTGTACAAGTTATGATTTTTTTCATGAAATAACAGATGTAAGCCAAAAAAGTAAAATTTAATTCCTCCACAGTTCTGTAAAATAAAAACATATTTATCTTGCTGCTTGGAGTTGTAGCTCGTTTTTTGAAAGAGGCACACTGACTATGACTTTAATAAGTTACTACTTGCAAATGTCTTGTCTTTGTTAGATTATGCATCTCACAAAGGAGATTTTTCAAATTGTTATAATAATTAATTTATCTTTTATCACAATGCATTTCCAACATTGTCGGGCAAGTTATTGTCAAAATGAGGAAAACTGCTTTTTCTTGCACTGTCAGGATCTCCTTGAAAAGAAATCCTGGATCTACATCCAGATTTACTTTGCCAACAAAATTGAATTATTTCTCCATTGTACTGCTCTATCTCACAATGTTAACAAATCCCTCAAGATCACCACCAAATCTGATCACCTGTTCTTTAATTCCATTACCAAATTTACCTGAAAATTGCACCAAAACATTCCTAACTTTTTGAGTTATCCTGTTGTTAACCTAAGTTACTAACTAAGTAACTAACAACACTGCAAAAACACAACCTCCTTGGTTGAGGTAAAATTATTTTTAATGTACAAAAGTATTCAAATATTAAATCATTTTTTCCAATGATCCAAAAAAAGATCCATCTGGCCTGGTAAAACCCTTTTGGGGTCATTTGGCCTTCTGGCCTTATATTTGACAACCCTGCAATAATGTCTGCAGCTGCCGTTACAAAGATAGCCCTCATCAGTCTTTAAAATGTTGAATAATATGAACTTCAGAAAATTCCTTCATCCCTCATGACACATGATAACTTAGAATCACTGAAGCAAATGCAGTTATAAATTAATGAATTCAAGCTATTTGTGTGTTACTGATATTTTAATCATGAATTAATAACTAATTACTCCTATCATGCACAAAAGGCATGATAACCCGTGGACATATGACCAAAACGATAAGACAAAGAAAATGCTACCCTTTACACTGTATTCACAGGAATCATCAGAGATTTGACAAGTTGCTCTGCAGTGTTCGGATACCTGCTCGACTCCCTCACTGCCCCACAAAACAATATAATATACTTAGTGTCACAGTGATCTGGGGGTGAAAAATCTTCTCCAACTAAGCTCCCAATAAGTGCTCAGTCTGCAGCTTCTCTTCTTCTATAATCATCCAAGCATCGTTTCTCTTTATTGTATCGTGCACTACCTTCAGGCATTATTGTGATTGTCTGGATGCTGGTAGGGATTATTGTTTTACAAGCTCGGGCTGCAATAAGTCTGCACAGCCCAGATTTAATACTAATCCTGCATGCATCAATATTCAGACCTGAGACTTATCTCGGGTATTAAGCACTCTTCAGACAGTTGCACACATGTAGTGCAGGTTCTTTAATTGTGCGACATGATGTGGTACTTGGATTGGAGTTGAGGGATGACTCAATCTTCATGTAAGATGCATGCTGATCTAGTTTTAAATTCTGACTCTGCCTTTCTGATCTTCAGGAAAGATTTGAATGTTAACAAGTTGTCCATGATAATTAGATGTCTGAGAAGTCCAATCCTGCAGCGCCATGTTCTGCTTCTACCTCTTTAAAGTGATTTCCAAAGTGAGATAAATGTACCAAAAAAAGCTAAGAGAGTGACCTTTTCTCTACTTTGGATATTTTGGGGTAATGGAGAGCCTCTTTTAATCACTAATGATTAGCCAGCTCAACATTAGTCACTGTAATGAAAGTTGTTCAGCTCAGGTCTTACAGAAACTTCAGTCATGTTGAAACAGAAGTAGCTATTTTCACTGGAAGACTTAAATGACCTGCTATATAGGGCTGCCAGTGCAAAGTTAATGGTGTGAATTTTCTTTATTAAGCACCTTTGTAACAGAACTTACTTCTCAAATAAAGGTGGGATTCAAACAGACGATACAACAGAAAAAAGCAGACACAGATTGATGTTAAAAACATTTATTTATTCATTTTTATTTTTATGTAAAATCGGTGTCCATGGCTTGTTGAAAACACGTTTAGGAAACAAATCACTCTATCCCTTTAAAAGCTTTACCTTTTAGAAAATGTGTGCTTAAAAAGTTTGGTTTTTGCTCCCATTGATGCCATCATGGAATACAGTATACCATCTACCCAAAATGTTTGTCTGGCCTACTGCTAGTAGAGGGAACATCTAAGCATATATGTGCAGTAAATTCGAGCAGGGATTCTCAACTGGTGGTTTTGGATCCAAAAGTGGGCCATAGAAAAGTCTGTGGCAAGAAGTCATCAATCAATCAATCAATCAATCAATCTTTATTTGTTTACGAAATTCAGAACAAGTGTTATGAAAGTCTTAAATGTTTTAGAGTCCTAATAAACATAACTTAGCATTTTTTTCTGTTTTTTCTTGAGATCTGTAGAATCAGAAAAATATTCACATTATTCCAGAAATGTAATCGAACTATACAGTATGTTTGTATTCATGATAACATTCAAGGATGATTTTTTTAAGCTTGTTTTATCCTGCTGTTATAAGTCAAATATCAGTTACCTATAGTTCCAAACTGCACAATGTTCCACATAAAATAATGGAGTGGTTGATATTTTTCTGAAGTTTATGTTTACATTTGTCATTAGGGTTTGGTCTAAAGCCTGGTTTGAACCTGAGGGGCACACTAATGCTGCGTTCACACCGCAAGCGACCCAGCTACCAAAATCGCGTCGCCCACTGACGTATCGTCGCATGTCCATAAATACCTCATTTTGGTCCCCATTGCCGTCAGTCGTCACTCAGTGATGTCACGTCCGCTAGAGTTTCACCGCAACCATATCATATATCATATAATAGGATGTATAAGCGGACATTATTCCAGCTGTATCCTTTTCATTTACTTATCAACCACAAAACACTGCAGCTGATGCCCTGCAGCAGCATATCTGAGTCACCCGTGGTCCGTCTACGCGGAACTAATGTCCTCACTGACTAATGTTTCCCACACGGACATGGTTTGTTACTCTGTAGTCCGTGCACACACCACTGATTGATCAACTTTTTTAAACTTTGACATCGTGCGGCAAGCTATGTGGTTGTGTGAAAAGCGGCTGTCGCATCCAGGGAAGGTTAGGCCCGCCCTGTCGCGGCTGTACATTGACTTTGCATGGAGAGTGATCGCCGAGGTAGTACAAGTAGCGTGCGGTGTGAACGCAGCATAACACATGCTGTTCTGAACAGGCCTGGAACGGAGCAGTTTTTAGACATACCATGCCCGATATCTCAGTGTGATCTTGCAGAAATAACTATGTATACATGCTTTTGTGGCGTCGTGGAGCTTTGTGAACTTGTTACAAAGAGAAGAGATAAGATAAGAAAATATTCCTTTATTAGCTCCACAGGGGGAAATTCCAGGTTTACTACAGCAATGATTCCAAAGAAGAAATATAAAGAGGGAAACTTTCTATACTTTTCTTTGCAACCCTTTATAGACCAGGAAGAAAAAGCTTTCTGACTTTAATCCAGAGCCAGTGCAAGATCATTAGAAATGCTGTGATATGAGACACAGAGCAGCACTCTGAAACATGTGATACTGTAAACAAAGAGCAACAATAGATGACTTCAAGCACTGAGTATGGGTTAGGAGATCCAAACATGGCACAGTTTGCTGTTTTTATTTTAGCTGCTGTTGGATGTCAAGTGACTAATGTTGCTATAAGTCAACAGTTATATGGGTACCTTTTCTCCTTTGTTGACAATGGAAGCACCACTAATTGTGTACTCGACTAAGCCAAGCCAGACTGAACTGGGCTGCTTGGTGGAGTTCAACTGCAGATAATTGTGTACCATCCATGCTATTATATAGTTAGTGTGCTACTAGACAAATAATTATGTTTTTGTTTGACAGGTAGTGTACTAATTAGATTTATTTTTCAGGTTAAGAAGACAAGTACAAGAGCAAGTAATCTGCACAGTAATATAGAGGACTTCCTCAAAACTTTTTAAAAGAAACATCGAGGGGGAGGTACAAAAGAATACAACAGTGGGCCGAGAGTAGAGCCCTGAAGGGTATCAAAGGCTTCAAACAGATTAGGGAAGGCCCAGAGGCATTAATTGTACAATATCTAAGTAATACAATCCTGTATTGTGTCAACCATATCTGATTACAAAGTGTTGCAGGTCAGAAAAGTATGATAACCTACTTGAATTCAAATTTTTTCAAACATTTGTATGCAGCATTTAAAAATACCATTTGTGGAAGGGAAATTAACCTGCAGAAGATGTGGAGCAAAACCACAGCAGAGCATCTCCCTCCCAGTTCCCAGACTTAATTTCATCTGCTGTAACAAGTCAGACCAGGACACCAAAGAGTCTCTTGCTTCACATTAACTTACAGTCTGCAAAGTCCCTGAAGAAGAGAAAGCCTAATTGAAGGCTTATGTCACCAACCTGCTCAGGAGATGATTCAACTTTTACACCTTTATGACCTACTTTCTATTTTATATAAAAAAAAAAATCACTGCTCAGCTTGTGTCTGTCTTCAGCAAGTTTTGCTATTAAGTATCTTGCTGTTAACAGTAAGCGTTCCGGGATGTGAACAGGTAAACACTCAATAAGTCCAAAGGCACTGTTTTTGTCAAGTAATGGGAAAAATGCAAGCTGTTAACAAGCAGGCCAGAGCTGAATTCTGAGTAGCTGGCTGTTAAATTGATTTTCTCTCCAGTTTATTGTGGTATCAAAAGCATAGGTTGACTTTGTTTGTTCACTTTGTGGCATCAAGATTTAGGATTCCCATCTGTGTTTGTGCTGGTGTCAGCCCTGTGATCCAAACTCCCTCCGCTGAGTTTCAAGATGGATGGTTGTTATTTTAAGGTGGCTTTTATTGTTTTTGTTTTTATTGAAAAGTCACAGGAAAGGGGGGAAAAGTTATCACGTCATTGGAGGTAAATGCACAGGCAGTTTTTAGCAATTTGGCTGCTCCGGGCAAAGAAAGATAACGAGCCCTTTTCTGTTTACCTAAGAGCAATCATAGAATATGAACATAAAATTTATATTTTTGGAGGAGCGCAGAGATTTAATGATCTTATATTAAATCTCATATCAAAAGAGAGAGTGTACTGTGTGGATTGTTTAGATACATTGCTATGTGTGGACAAGTGGGTAAAATAAGCAAGTACCTCCTCACCAACACCCACTCCTTTGAACATTGCAAAATTATTAGTGGTTTATGGTGAGAAACATACGTGACAGTGCTTGAGCATATCTCAGCTGTCATTGAGGGAGAAGTGGAATACACACTGAGACACTCACAGCTAAGGACAGTTCATAGTATGAGTATGTGGATGGAAACCAGAGAGCCTTTATAAAAAAGCATACACATTCACAAGGGGATTGATTGGTGGTACAGAGAACAGAACATGTGGTGTCAGATATTTGATCATGGCAGAAGCCTTAGGAACTTGTTGAAGCCAATCTGTAGATGCAGTTAGACCATTTCTTCCTAACTTTGGATTAACTCACAGTCAGGCGGTAAGGGTAAGGTTGACCGCGTGGGCTTACAGCCATGTCAGTCAAATCCCTTACTTTCCAACAGGGACATAATAACGTAAAAACATGATATAAGCAAAATCACCCTGAAACAGGGGGAGGCATTAAGTATAATTCATATTTAGGCCAAAGCTGTTAATTGAACCAGTCTGTAAAGATGATTCTTTTGGCTAAAACGTTGACTGTTTCCTAACCGTGAACATGAAGATTCAAGGTTCTTTGCAGCCAGCCTCAAGTGGACAGCCCGTGAACTGCAGTTTTAGTAGTTTTTCAGCCCTGGAGGTTCTTGACGAGGGAGAACAAGCAAACTCCAGACCAGCCCTGACCAAATTGGAATTCAGTCCAGAGACCGTCAAGTCAACAGCACTACCTGCTGTAGAAACATGTCTGCGATATTTTTGACCATAGAAGAGAATTCTTTCTAACTTGTATCAATAGAAAAAAGAAAATCTGTGCAAATGAATATAAAACATCATTGTGGTTGAAAAAATACTAAGTTGAATGCCCCTTCTCTGGATTGTCTGTTTAACAGATAAGTTGACTTATGTTTGATCTACTGAGATATTTGAGTTCATTTTAAGATTTCAACATTAGTAGAGATTTGCTTGCTTACAACTTATTTTAGTCCTTTAATATCATGACACTGCACAAGCATGTTTTCCTGAAGTTATTTTGAATGAAAAGAGAGACAGCACAGTCTAAACTGCATAAAAGCCAGTGAAGTCAAGTTTAAAATTTTCATTTTACTAGATTAAACCTTCAATTACAAGCAGCTGACCTGACATTGAGATGCACAATAAGCTGGCAGTGGTTTAAATGAACTGTATCAGCAAACCAACATTTCTGTTTTACAGATAAATTTCCCATTAAGAGGGGGAAAACACATACTAGAAAGTCCCTTTTAAAACATTTTTCTCTATCATTATGCAGAGATCCTCGAAATGTAAGCGCTGCTGTTCTGTTGTTGTTCTGTTGTCAGTCCAGCTGTTTGGATTAACTGTGGGTTTGGTTGAGAGCGCCCTTACGGCAGAATTTTCCCAACTGTGCCTTTAACCAGTTTGTCCAAACATCATTTGTGCAATTCTGTATAAGATTTGGGCCTTGTTTCCGTTATTGATTGTAGAGAAATAGCGATGAGAGTGAAAGGAGGGGCAGAGAGGATGAGTGGTCACACAGGAAAAGGGCCTCAAGCATGAGTTCAATCCTGACCGCCCACCTGAGGGAGTGCCTCAAAACATGCTAAGTGCTTTGGCGTAACCCACAAACCCCCTTATTTTTGCAATTAAGACACAATGTTTTCATACACAACTTGATTTTAGAACATTCCTCAAATTCATCACATATCTCTAACAACTCCATCTTGAGACCTCTTGAAGCGTGAGTGCTTTTTGCTTTATGGTTAAACAGCCTTTTGGTAAATGTAATGCAACACAGTAAAGCGAAATGAAAGCACAGTTAGTCAGATCATCTCCATCTGATACAAAATTGAACCTCCTGCTTAATTAAATTATGAGGAATTTAATTACTTCCTATCTCAAATGATCCCTTATCTCCTTTCCTTCCCTCTGTCTGAATGTCCTTATCCAGTGAGCGTTACATGTTTGATGAGATTTTTTTTTCCATGAGTCCCTTACATTTTGTTCTTCTGTTTTCTGCTTTGATATTTCGTCAGATTCTAATTCAGTTTGTAGTTTAAAAAAAAAAAATCTGTTATCTGAAGGAACTCTCTCAAAAAGAAGGAACAAGAATCAGACAAACTGAAACATGACAGATTCATGCTCAGTTTGAATTTATTTTGTCAAGTCTTCACTGAATAAAATCTGAGCCAGTTTTGAAACATCAATAACCCTGACTGAATAGAGCTCAGTCGGAAATTACTGATTTGTGAAGATGATTGTGCGAGTTGTTTTGCTCACTCTCTCTGTAGTCTCCTTTTTTTTTTAAATGATATTCATAGGAACTGCCCGTCACTTTGCTAGCCAAAGCGATGATATTGTAGGATGAAACTTGCCTTTTCTTAAATCATTTTTGCCTTGAGTGTGACAGCAATTAAAAAATCTGCACATGCACAGCAAACAGGGGGGTTTGAGGGAAAGAAACAGGGAGGAGGATTAATCGGCCTGGGTTCAGTCATGTTAGAGGATAAATTGTCTCATGGACTTACTGCAGTGTTTAGTGTGAGTGTCAGCGCCCTGTGAGGTTGTGGTGCCTTCAATTATTCACAGAAAGAAAACATCCTCGGGATAAGATTTCCCCTGCAATGCAGATATATGGGACTGACCATCACGCTGCTCAGATACTGTAAGCTTAAGGGGGAACAAAAGAGGGATTGTTATCAGACGGCTCTCTTCTCTGACAGGTGGACTATTGATTGTTCTGGTTGTATTATATTTATTGTCTCTTATGAACAGTGGCGCCGGGGATTAGTGATTGAATGAGACAAGAGGGACTGAAAGGGTTTGTGTGAGGAGGCTAAAGATTTTAGACCCAACAAGCAGAAAGCAAATATAGGAGCACAAACTTAGAACATATTATTCCTGTCTGGAAAACCATATACATCATTATTTGAAAAACATGGCTTTAGCTCATTGGACAAAATCAACCTTGGATTTACACAAAGCAGCATGGCTCATACAGTGGGAGCTACAAGCAAGACAACAGCAGAAGTGACTGCCCATACAAAGATTAGCATTGATGCTAACATCTTCAGTAGCCGTTTTAGCAGATCTCGACCTCATTGCCTTATTTAATGAAAGATAAATAACACTACAAACTTCCCAATAGAAAGATATCGTCACTCTACTTGCAACTTGTTTTGATAAAAATTGGTTTCACGAAGTGGCTCACATGTTGTCTTTTAGACCGTGCCTGCCTTCTGCATTAGCTGATTGGCCTATAATGAATGTACCTGACAGAACACTCATCCAATCACCAGACAGATATGCTTTTGAAGGTTTTGCCTGTCCAAAACTCTTTCTACAGGCTCTTATACAGAAGGACAATTGGAATATAATGAATGCTCCATCTGGTGTGTCGGGTTACAATATACATTAAGAGTATTTAAAAACTCTCAAAGTATTAAGTTACTATAAAAAAGGTTTGTTACGAAATACTGCAGTGTGAACAAGCCACTACAAGATCAAAAGGCATTACAGTTGCTGAAATAAATAAGTTTAAGCCCAAGTCGTACAGAGACATAGTTTTATTGTAAATTAGATTCCTTATCGCAGAGCTAGAAAAAACATGTATGGACGCACTAATTCCTTTGCTAGCTTGTGGATGCTTGTCGGCTGTGGCGTTATTACCTTGAAACTCACAAAACATGGCAGAAGATCTAAGTATGACTAGTTTAAGATACACACACACTGCCTGACCCAGGTAACTTTCTTCTCAGCCCTTAACATGGGTTTTCAATATTCATGCAAATCAGATTAATTTTAATTGGAGCCTATTTAAAACATTGATGATGTTCCCCAACTAGCTCAAGCTCAAACTACTAGCTTTATCTTGAGACAGTCACACAGCATGTCATAAATAACTAACTCTAAGTCCGTGACATTATTCCCAGAGTAATTCAACTACAATTTGAAGTTGAGTAGCTAACAATGACAGCTCCTCATGAGAGTTATATAAAGGTATTGTGTTTTTATTCTGTCTGTTGGTGGCCTGTTTCTCATAAGCACAATTACAGGCCTTCTTACTGTGAAATCATGAGAGAAAGTCCCTCAAAACAACTCATGCTGACCTACTATTTGTCATTCCTCTGAAGGGGTGCTTATGTTAAAGTTATGTTATGCTATTTTTAAGTTTAGTTGCTCTTGCTGCTCGTTTGGACTTATTTCAATAAATGTATTTTTCATCTCTTCCTCCTCAGAGAAGATCTATTCAGAAACAACAGATGGAAATAGTCAATGACAATAATCTGGCTTGCTTACTTTTGCTGTATTTGTATATTAACTCGCACTGTCCACTCTTGACAAAAAAGTAATAACTTAGCTTGAAGTTTCACTAAAAGCATCTGTTTGATGACAGGCATAGACTCTAGACATGGTTATCTGTAGCTTGTGAAATGAAGATCATCTCTGGATGGACTTAGTCCCAGCCCATGATGTGCACCTGCAGAGTCATTGCAGTTTGGTTCACTGGCTCAGAGCATCATTCTCCACCTCACTGTTATTGTCTACCATATTTTCATGTTTAATGTCTTGATTTCCACCTTAAAACTTCCTAATGCTGTTAGTATTGTTGTAGACAGAATTATGTGCCGAAGAATGAATTGTAATCATCATTTATTCTGGGCTGCACAGTGCTGCAGTAAATAAATCTAAAGCCTCACAGCATGACAGTTGCTGGTTCATTCTCTTTTGGAGCCTTTCTGTCCAGAAAGTGCACGTTCTCCCTGTGATGGAAGTTGATTTACTGGCTTTGTCCCACAGACCAAAAGTATGCTCTTCAAGTTATTGGCATCCCTACATTGTAGGCATGAATGTGCCTGGTTGTTTGTCAGTCCTGTGATTGGCTGGCAACCAGTTCAGCTTGCATCCTACCTCTCATTTAGATTTAGATTATATTTATTGTCCCCAAGGGGAAATTCATTCAACAGACTGACAAAACTCAGCCTGGAAACTGGGATAAGAAAAAAAATCACAAGATTTTTAACATCCCCTGCCCCCAGGGGGGATGAGCTATGTGGATAATGAATTGGTGGATAATTCATTTCTTTTTTTATTTGATATATTTGAGTAGTTTGTCACAAATTAATGTACTTTTACACTCTGAAGTCCATAGGTCTCATAGCGTACCACCCATAAAACCAATACACAAGTTAACTTAAGACTTGCAGCTACTGCTTGTCTGAAACTGTTGAACTTGTGTTTGAATTAGAGAGAGCTTGTGTACTTCTGTAGGCAAAGGTTAATTGCTATCATTATTTACATCGTTAGAATGCCATTCTTTAAATAAAACTCATGCCACAGTAATAAATCCATGGATCACTGCTGCTGACTGAAAATAAATTGCATACAAGTCGGTGGCTGCATGTTGAGATGTAACAATAATCTAGTGAGAGCAGGAACATGTTGAAATGCAGCATATGTGGCCTGAATTCTCCCCTGTGCAGCTCTGGTGTGTCTTTCTGACCTCTCCGCCTTGCCCTTAAAGTGAGGTGAGTGCTGTCGTAGGTGGTCCTGGTGTGTTCTGCCCCTGGCATGGTTATGGGTTTGTGCCCACCCAGTGCTGACAGATGGCGAAGGAGGTATCGTTGCAGACCCGCAGTGGCCCAAGGGCCTGCAGCGTTCACTCCCAGCGACAGACCTTATCCATCATCTCAGCCTCACCGGGGGCCATTAGGGAGGCTGCCCTTCAAATGCTGTTTTACACACGAGTCTATGTGACTGGCTGGTCTGGTCCACCTTGACGGGGTGAACATGCCTGTGTGTTCACAATCATTTGTATTTTTACGCCTCCCTGCTGGCGACAGCTACAGCCAGCAGCATGGTTTTGGACGTCCGTCCGTGTGTCCTTCAAACTGTCAGTCTGTCAATCATTCCATCAATTTTCTAAGGCCATTGTTGTGAAGACAGTTTGTCAAGAGTTTTGTGGAGACACTTTCCACAAGATGAACTAGTCAGACTTTAGAGGTCATGGATTTTAGTGGTCAAGATGATAGAGGCCAAAGACCATTGCTTACTTGTGAACACAATCTTTTGAATTCTCGTCTGGGTATTTAATTAACTTTGCCAAAATGTTCACTCAGATTCAACATTTAACCAATCAGGTTTTGGAGGCCTGGGTTCTAGGTTATGGTGTCTCATTACTACCCTGGTGAATGCAATATTTCAAGAACAATTAAAAGCATTTTCTTTACATGTGTCCACTCTGACTCAAGAACAAGGTGATTAGGTTTTCATATAGAGATTAAGCCCACCTGGTCCAATGTTAATCAACAATATTTAAAGAACAGTTTAAGGGATTTCTGTCAATTGTGCACTTCTGCTTATTCTGCCTCAAGAATAAACTATTTATATTTGCATGTTAAAGGTAAAGGTCGTATATTTTCATGTTTCCCCTCGCTTTTGAATGCAGTTTCACCAGAAGAACTTAGAGCATCTCCGTCAAACTTTGCACAAACCACCTCTGCAACCCAAGAATGAACTATGTACACTTTGGAAGCTGACGATCAAGGATGTTTGCTTGCTTGTGATTCTGATGTCTGACAGTAGGTTGAAGAAGGTCTGTCAAAATCTGGACAATGATCCAGTCTGACTTGAGGATAAAACTGTTTGATTTTGTAGGTCATTAGACAAAAGTCAAGGTAATGTAGTTTCATGTTCATCCTGCATGTGAATATAGTCCGTCTAGGAATTTAAGTCAAAATTTACATAGTGTCACATTGACTCATGGTGGAACTGTACTGAGTTTGGAGGTAAGCGGTCCAAGGCCAAAGTGATCCACCCTCATGTTCATCCTTTGCTTGTGAACATAAAATTTTGTATTAAAACTTTAAAGGTTTTTGTCAAATTTAGCTGAAATGGTCTTTCAGAAAATGAAGTTAAGGATTACAAGGACAAAAAAATCTATTCAGAGGCATTAAATCAAAGCTGAAGTTCATGTTCATCCCTTGTGTACATCATATAAGAAGAACACTTATATTATTCACATTGAGTTTACACAGATGTCCATCCTGACTCAAGAATAAATGACCTAGACTTTGGAAGTTAAAGGTCAACACTTTTTAGTCTTGTATTTATCATTTCTTGGGGTATCTCAAGAGCAACTTGAGATTTTTGTCAAACTTTAGAAATGTGCTCATTCTGAGTCAAAAAAGACTGAATTGAAGTTTGGATATAGTCAGTGCTTATTGATGGCTTCTGCTTACAGATAAATGTGGTTCACATTTTGAGGGATATCACATTTTGTGAAAATGGCCACTCTGCATGGATGAGCTGTGGTCATGGGTCCAGGTCATTGAGCATTGTGATCATTCCTCTGCTTTGACAGAAACTTACTAAAACTCGTACATGTCCACCCCGACTCGAGGATAAATGAGTTAGATTCGAAAAGTGAGAGTTTGAGATCTTTGAGCCTCGTGGACATGCATTGGTTGTAAACATGATGCCTCAAGATTGCTGCAAATCATTGCCTTTGCACAGATATGAATAAATTATTAATTGAGCACATTTTGGCTGTCAGAGTTCAGGTATTTTGGGTTTCATCTCTGTGCTTATAAGATTTCTAAGATTCACTTCCACAGAATGCCCTCTCATTGACCCAAAGCTGTCATTTTACCATTAATTACTGCACTTTTATTCCTTATGGAGGCATGAAACCACCAGACAGAAGTTTTACTTTGATCTTTTAGAGCAGAAACCGACTTTCCTGCCGAAGGTTCATGATATTCTTGTCTCCTCGGCTTTATTTTCAAGTCTGCTGAAATTTTTACAGGCAGGTCCTTCTTAACTCCAGCCGTTATTAAGGCAGTCAACAAAGGAGCCTCTTTGTTTTGGAGGTTTCACACTGTTGGCAGCAACCGCAGACGACCACAGATTGTCCCACAAAGTCTGTTTGGATGACAAAAATGAAACCTACGCAGTGTGAATGTTGTCTCTGTTGTTTAATAAAGTGTTGGAGGAGAGACTGACACTGACAGCTTTGCAGCATGTTTTATACAGCATATTGTCGTCTCTCAGGACATTTGCTGTTATGATTTGTAGAAACAGCAAATAGTCCTGGGCCAACTGTTGAGCATAAGATACAATTTGTGCTCCAGTGCTTTGCTCCCACCTGCACGATCCCGCGATCAGATGCTTTATACATGACATTCATGAACTCAAGCTCTGTGCCAACTGCTCGTCAAGCCATGCGGAGCTCACTGCATTTTTAAAAGAGACTTTCCTCAAAGGCTGGAGAAAGAGTCGCAATCATCCAGAAACTATTTGTTAATTTAAGAAGCACTGGGATTAACAAAATAGTTCTTGCAAAACAGAAGTCATAAATTATAAATCCTGTCCTTTATTCCTTCAGTTGTCAAGACAAATAGTCTGTGTTTTGTTGCAAAAATATCAGTAAGCTTTTCAAAAAGAGGTACACTAATCTGTCTGGGGTTTCAAAGGGGGCAAAATTAAGTCAGGAGCTGCTTAAACCTTGAAATGAGAATGAACTGTACTTACGTCAAGATGGCTGTTCTTATTTTAACTTGATGTTGAGCACCACATCAAGTGCCCTGAAGGAGGGTTTAGGAATGCACAGTAGGATAATAGAAACTAACATCATTACCACAGTGATTCAATCAAGCTAAAACAAATTCCAGGAGACTGCGAAATGAAATAAAGGCATCTGCATTCCTGAAATGAAGGCTGATATTTTATCTGAAGAATGGACATGAGAGGGAGCCTCAGGGGAGGAATATACTGTAACTTCATCAGTGTAAGTGTATGCAACTTGAATCCACATTTCTTAAAATAAATAGTTCAGTATTTTGGGAAATATTATGCATCAGTTGAAGTCTGGACAGACGGAGACAATCTAGTTTTTCCCTTTGGCTAAATTTTGTATTCATTTATTTGTATTGCATTTTTTGACAATAAAGAACACAATGACAAATGGCAAAAAAAAAAAAGATCAGAATAAAACAGTTACCAAGAAAATCGATGAAACCACCAAAGCAAAAAACTTATAAAGTCAAAATAAATTTTAGCTGAGCTGACACAGAGTTTAGCTTTAACCTTCTAAGAGTTCTCCTTTGTTTTTGGCTAAGAACAAAAAAAAAGGAAAGAAATGTAAAAACCTCCATCATAAAAAGAGCTGTCTGTCTGTCTGTATATCAATCTATCTATCTAGAGACATTTGTAGAATCTGCATTGGAAGGATACAATATAAAATTCCCTTTAAAAAATCACAAAAGGGGAAAACTGTTACATCTTGGAGGTTATGATTTTGCTGCCCTTGTTAGTTTACTGTTTAATCGGACAACTCAAAAACTTATGAAGAAAGTTTATTTGAATTCTCTGGGAAAGTTGATCATAGCACAAGGGACAAGGGGTTACATTGGATTTTGATCCTGGAATGTTTAAAGATTTGTTAGCATTGCAAGAGAGGCCAGTTTTCTACAAGTTTGACGATAACTTGCCTAATAATGTTGGAACTGCCTTGGGGGGATGTTTCTGCCCTTGGAGCACTTCTAGTTAAGATTTATTTTCTTTCATACTGTTGAGCACTAGTTTGTATTGATTTAATTTTAGTTGTTAAACATCTTTTAAAAATTACAATACACAGAGCATAACTCAGACACAAGAGTTACATATTTTTATAACATTTTTCAATGTTTGTTCACAATTTCCACCTCCATTTTTCATCCTGCTGCCTTTTGTTTCCACTCACTCCTCTCTGAGTGCATCCCTCATTAGTTCCAGTGGTGGCATTCGGCCTTCCATGAATGACACATCCAGACCTGCAGGACAGGAATCTGATTATGACGCTGCTCGGTGGGAGCTACAGGCGACCTGGTCTGCAGTTGTAGGGCAAAGCTGCTCTCCCTCTTCCCTCATGTCATGCTTCCACAAACGCTACACGTGGGAATACGAGCCAAGTACATTCATCTCGGCTGTGATGGCATCTATATTAGGATGACAAATTTGTTCCTGTCACCTGATGAGGGACTGGGACTGCATATCAAGACGCAGGTAAAGTCAGGAAGACAGCGATTTGTAGCCTGGGCTGCATATCTCTTCCCCTCCTGCTCTTGAAAAAAACACACTCACGCATGCTTAGATTTGTGTTCTATTTTTAGATTGGGAGAGGGAGGAACAGGAAAATGAAGAATTACAAAGTGGCTGTGGATGGTGCTTTACTATACCCCAGACTGGCACATTCTTGTATGTTTGCATTTAGATAGAAAGCCTCCTGATTATAAGCCATTCACTGGTAATTGTCACCCCTTCCTTCCTTTACGGCTTATCCTTAGTGTATGATATTCCTCCTGGGCAGTTCCCTGCTCTCAGGCCAGATTACTACCAAAGCAAGCTCCAGACGCACACAGAGCTGCAGATTCGATTTCAGATACTGAAAATATCAGGGCATCCAGAGGGGAAAATGCTTCAATGCTGGCAGCTTTCATTTATCCTCGGAGTGTGAAGGCTAGGATAAGGAGGAAGGGGGGAAAAGTCGACCATGTAATATACCAAAGCAGGGAGCGTTTATGCAAAGGCTACAGAGAAAAGAAATGAGAGAACAAGAGGGGGGGCAGCGTAGGAGGTAGATGGTGCCAGATAGGTCTTATGAATTTCACATTAAGATTTTATCATTTAGAGCAAGTAGCTAACAGAAGGCATTCAGCCGTCTCCCATGTAATCTGCTCCGAGCTGTATGCTACATGGCAGCAGCCCAGTGTGCACTCTCGCTGCACCACGCAGTTGCTGCAGGCTCTCTCCACCATATTGTGCGCACATTATTTATATTTCCACAGTAATAAATAATATGCATGGTGCATGGTTGGGAATCAAAATATCAACTGTTCATCATTTCCCATACAGGATGTTTGGAGTTGTATGGGAGGATGAATTAGGCACCAGTCACACATGGTTCATCGTGAGTCATTGAGTGAGGGAGTGTGTAACAGTAGTGACGCAGGAACTGACAGAAATACTGGCTGTATTTTTAACCCAAAGACTTTATTAGAGGTGGATGTAATTTGTGGTGTAATAAGAAAAGCCATTGCAAAATTCTGTTAATATGAAGATTAACAGGAGGTGGCTTTACATGTGGAAAGTTTTTGTTTACATGAGATGATTAAGTTGAAATTTGGTTTTGGTTTTGCTACCTAAGCTAAGGAGATAATAATTTTGCCAGTGTTTGTCTGGCTGCTTGGACTGTCTGTAACTCAAATAGTTATCAACAGATTGTAATAATATTTAATGAATAATGTTTTGTCTGACTTGTATTGTAATTTTCCTCAATGATTTTAATGCACTATATAGTGATCTTTGAAACTTTGAACAATAGATGTCTTAAAAAATTAAATGTATGGAGGTATAATATCTATCTGAAATTATGTTTAAACTTTTCTTTTTTATTACTATCATGTAATGAAACCAGTTGGTGTTTGTACATCTGCAAAGCTGTTTACCAGCACAACTAAAGAAAGTGAAGAGATCCAGTGACAAAACAATTTTCTTAGAGCCCCACTTCTCAAATTTATGAAACAGTACACTTGATAAAACTATTTTACCTAATTAATCAATCCAACCGTTACCATGATGTTTGCAGTCTGAGGCTAAACCATCTCTTTAATGATTTTAATGTATTACATTCTAGCTGAGGAAGACTTAAAGGTTTAAGACTGATAAAGCACAGCAATGTGATAACAAAGTAGCTGAAGGAAAAAGCCTGAAATAACAACTCACCCATCCAGCAACAACAGAGCCAGCTCAGTGTCTGACTCGCAGCCTGTTGTTTCTTAAAGCTCTCGCCAACACGTAAAAGCCTGTCCAAGATTCACCAGAGTCCAACTTCCTGCTCAATCACTCTCCCTTTTTTCCCTAGCCTCATCCGTCACTGTCCTTTTCTGCCTCAGCCATTGTTAAGCAGAGATGGACAAACTACTAATGTGCTGGAAAGCAGTACACAAGTCTGATGAGATTAACGTGGCGTACTGCCAAACTTACACAGTGCTATATGCAGGCAAACTACACTCTGAGGGAGTAGAATATAATCTCTTTGTGGGGAGTCATCAAACTTTCAGATTGACTATAAAACTGAAGTTTTAAGGTTGAATACTTACATATGGTGCTTTAAACTGCCTAGTTAGTGTTCTTTTTTTGAGTATATTGGATGTTTTATAAATTGTAATTAGCTTAAGGCAAGTCTCTTTGAATTTTCTGTAATGACATTGCCTTTTCAAGAGTATTTTCCTTTTGTGTTTATTTATTTTAGCTCATTTAGAGTAGAATTAATGATAAACAGGTATATTCATTTTGTTTGTCTTAGTCACGGAGAGGGCTTTAACGCACAACACCCTAGAAGCTGCATCCTTCATAGTGCACATTTTAATAGTAATAAGCGACAAATCTGTGGCGGTTCCAGTTCAAAACTTTCTTTATCTTGACCAATAAATGCATTCTTCTGTCCTTAGGCCATGAAACAATCTATTTAGTACATAAGTTGCTACCCAAAAACTCCTATAATCATTTTGCAACAATTTATTGAAGTGGTCAGAAATCCACGTTGGACAGGTTTTGGGGAAACGATTGGGAACAACTCAGCAAAATAGTCACTGATCTTTATTTAAAAAAGCGGTATTACAATTTTGACCCCATTTCAAGATTATTTCTGGCTGTAATGCATTCTTTTTTTTCAGAAAAGCATATAAAGGAGATGCGATGTTACATGCTGTAAGAGTTAAGCCTCTGTACATTGGGCGCGTCTGAAATACATGCCACGCTTCCAAATGTTCAATTATCTTGGAAATAGCAGGTAAAGTCACATGCTGTTACTTATGCTCGTTAATTCTAATACAGTTGTTCAGGTTGATTGGCAACAGGGTTGGCACCTAATCATAACAGACTGAGAATAGAAACAGCTGATGACGCAACTCACCATTGACTAGAGCGACTCATTCTATCAGAGTGCTGTGAGCAGGCTACAAACACCATGATATAAAATCTACCCTGAAATGAGAGGGAGGGTATACTCATCTTCCAACCTTGAAAGTGGAAGATGAGCAACTCCTGGCCCCCAAATTTCAGTTCTGGCAACCAATACTTCAAGCTTTGAAGTACAGGTTAGCGAAAAAACAAGCAAAATCAAAGTGGTAAATGTGCTTTTTCTCATGTCTTTGGTTCAGTGTCAAGCAGACTTGTGACGTTTCTGCTTTCCAGTTTGTTCTTTAGCCACGCTGTATCCACCTGGCATAGTGTTGAATTAGCATTAAGGCCATGAGTATCTCTGTTCCTGCAGAATGAGTTGATCGGGGTCCTGAGGGGGACTTCAGAAACATCAACAAAGTGAGTCAGCCGTGCCTTGAAGCAGACGCGCTGAAAGGAGTCACAAGGCAGAGTTCTCAGGTACTCCAGAGGGAGGGTGTTTAATGAGGGCACAGGCGTGTGTGTACAGTTGGAGGCAGCTCTGTATTTACCTTATTCTATTTTGTCTCCTACATTACACCTTTACATTAGCTCTGACCTTTCCCCCTCAGACACAGCCTGACATTATACACAACACAAACCCCCTTTGGCGTTGTGCAGAGCGGTAACACTTTATACATTTCTGCTTACTCATTCCTGAGTCTTACTGTCTCGGTTAGACTATACTCTAGACTAGACACCACTCTTTCTGTTTATCCTCTTGACTATCTCTGTATGAAAACTGACAAAAATGTTGTATCACCACAGCTTTACAGTATGTATACTTACATGGATTAGGGCTGTCACTTTTCCCCAAAAGTCAAACTCAATCTATTTTCAAGCAATGTGCTGTTAACTGGAGACATCTGAACCTCTGTTGACCCAACTGTAACACAGATAGGAAGCATTATCATTAGATCATTTTACCATTAACTCTCCTGAGGGCACACCATTGGGCCGCCTGTCCTTGCATATGAATCTTGTAATCCTGTCCATGACGTGCCTTTATCAGGGGGCCTGCCAATAAGGACACAGCCACACAGGGCTGAGCACTTGACAAGGCACTGCTGGACTGGACTGAAGGTTAACAAATGGGCTCCCAGATTTGTTGTGGATGACGAGGAGTTAGCCAGCTGTATTGTACAGTCTTTATTTATTTTGCCATCAGTGGTGTGGAGCCGAAAGTGCTCTCACCAATTTCCCTCTCATCAATTTTCTCTAGGTGTACTTCCAGTTTTTGAGATCAAAAGGACAATTTACAGTCAGGATGTGCGTGGAGTGCATTCTGTTGGATTGGGCGCTCCGGACACCCTAATATGCCAAAAAAACAATACATTTTAATTTTTGAAAATATTCACAGTCGGACTACATATTTTTTCCTTCATGTTTCAAAGGAAATAAGAATATGGAGCAAAAGGTGACAGCACTATTATTACCTCCGCCAAGGAGGTTAGGTTTTGGGAGAGTTTGTTTGTCTGTCTGTCTGTCTGTCTGTCTGCCTGTCTGTGAACAAAATAACTCAAAATGTAATTGATGGATTTTGATGAAATTTTCAGGAAATGTTCAGCATGGGAAAAGGAAGAACTGATTCCATTTTGGTGTTGATCTGGATCAGCGTCTGGACGCCATGGCGAAAAATGTGATTTCTGTGAATAACTACTGAACTGAAATAGATATCATTATGAATCCAATTGCTAATGGTATGTTTTCATGGTCAAGGAATCTAAATATTTCGATGAAATAAAGGTAGGACTAATATTTATGGTCAAAATCACAATATGGCTAAGGACTGTGATGCTGGCGGAGGTCTGCGTTTTCTAGTTCATACATAATTTTCTTAGTAGATGTAGAGCTTCATCTATTAATGTAAAAATTCTGGTTCAGTAAAATCAGTACTGATTTGACTGCAATTAAAAAAAAAATTGTACAGCACCAAAATCGAATCAGTTCTTCCTTTTCCCATGCTGAACATTTCCTGAAAATTTCATCAAAATCCATCAATTACATTTTGAGTTATTTTGTTCACAGACAGACAGACAAACTCTCCCGAAAACATAACCTCCTTGGCGGAGGTAAAAAACATCTGTAAGAGCGCGTGGCTCTGACATGTGCTAAATAGTATGAAATTGCCCTTCAAAAGCACAAATAATGCCATTTTTTCAAGTAAAAATTGGATAAATTATTAAAACTTCAAGTTGCAAACCGGAAATGGATAAAGGGGTTTGCTTAAAACTTCTTGTTGTGATTACAAGCTTTTAAACCCAAACTATTATAAATAGATATCTAAAATTTAGGCTACAGATTGTCAGGTTGTTGGCAGGTTAAGGTTGGTTAAGGTTGTAGGTCTTCCTGAAATATTCAGGTAATATTAGTTACGGCACAGTGATCCCGTGATTAGGTTTGGGTGGTGATCTGATCACAGATGCAGATTCTGGAATATTCAAAGGATTTATTAACAGGGCAAGATACTTAATTTTCACTTAATTTAATACATTTTCAGGAGATTTAATGAGGTTTCAGGGAATTTTTGTCATGGCACATGGAGTTTTCCACATTTTTTGAAAACAATTCACTTGACAATGCTGGAAATGTCTTGGTGGATTTTTTTAGCTCCTGACTTTTAGTTTCTTTTTTTTGTTTGTTTTTTGTTTTTTGTTTTTTTTTGAGGGAAGGGGTAAGAAGCAAGTATTTCCTCTAAATATTCTTCGACAATTGATTTTTTAAATTTTGTCATAGATCGTTGAGAGCCCCCTGGGGAAATAATTCACATATTATCCTTAAACTTTTCATCCCTGTTGTTGTGTAATGTGGCAGTAAAAAAATATTAAAAATGTTTACATGTTTACTGGACTAAATGAAGTACTCAACAAAGTCCCCATGAAGTTAGACTGAGTTCTGGTTTTGAATGAAATTCATGGCTCAGGGTGTTACTCAAATGTCGTCCCTACACCGGGGAATGTGTGTATTTCTGGGTAAAACAAAGCTTGTATGTTGTTCGGTGCACCCACTGCGCTCTGTGCTGAAGCTGCCTTGCAGCACCTTGTTAGACTGTCTGGGGTGCAGTGACTTCAGCCTGGAGGAAGATGTATGGCAAGACAGGAACATGTGGGTACCAGGGGAGAAGATGGAGAGCCTCCGACCATCCTTTTTTTAATGACACTCTGATACTCCGCCTGAGGTCCAGTTGTGGCAACAGCTGCTTCATTTTGAATAAAGCAAAGCCTTTTTCCCAAGAGGGACAGTGTCTCATAACTTAGCAAGAGAAAACAGCTGTCCACCACAGCCAGTCTAACGTTACAGCAAGCACAGGCAGTCAAAACAGAGAGGAGTGGCAATTATTCAGAGTTAATTGCCTTTGAGAAATGCCAGAATGTTTTTCAATGAATCCTGCGGTGTTGTGAAGAATCACACTGATGACAGCGAGCACTTGGTGACCTGCTTATATTCAAAGATGGAATAAGTTTCAGGTAATTGCTGACAGCTTTAAGTGATAGATATTTTTATGTAACGCTGTTTCATGCTCCTTCTATTGACGTTGGAGTCAAACATGTCAGGGTTGTTTTTGCAAGACTTTTCTCATTCAAAATTTAATTAAGTTATTCTTTTCAATAAATAGCTTAAACTACCTAGTTTACTCTAAGTAATTTACTTTCAAGCATGTTGTGTTGCATTCATATCAAACTGGGATGCTCAGATAACCAATGTGTTCACAATAACCAAATAAAAATGGGTTTCCACTATTTATTTATCTATTTTTTTATATTTGATACATCTTTAATTGAGATGAATGGTGATAAATAATGATCAATGATAATGTATTGTATGAAGCTTTAAAATAACATTTTATGTAGGGTTGAAAAATATTATTTGAGCAATATTTTATAGGCAGATAGTTGTCTAAAATGTTAATTATTGGTATTGGCAGAGAGATTTTACATGTACCTTTAATTTACAATGTAAAAAAATAATCATGTTATTCCTTATTATTACTAAATGTGCACTTTTATGAATCAAAGGTATAATTTGTAAAATAATAAAATATATTTCTTGTTCCAGAGACATTTCTTATAGCAATAAATGGTCGCCTTGAAAGGAACAGGTCAATTCAAATTAATTGGAGGATTGGGACCTTGAATTTTTTTTGTAACAGTATCAATATCGAAAACGGCATATTGGACATGGGCAGAAATCTGATAGTGTGCATTCCGAATTACAAGTGACTTTTAACTCAATCCGGCTATTTGCATCTGAATTATTAGAAAAAGAAAAGCTTCATGGTAAGTAACAAACAGGGAGAGAAACTGCTCATGGTAATTTGTTTAATAGCGGTAAAGCGACCCACTTTTATATGAAATGTTTAGCCTTAAAGTCCACATGTCCTGGTGTGCTTGATGATTTACATCTTGCCTTGGAATCTGTTGAGCAAGGATTGGATTTAAGTTGATTAAAAACAAAAATCCCTCTCTAGAGGATAAATTGCAGCTCTCTTTCTCTCCCATTTGGAAACACTTGAATCTGAGGGGGCAGGGATGCTATGATAATGAGCTCTGTGCTGATTGGCTGCCCAAAGTATGCCTGATGGGAGAGGGAGGAGGTGGTACAGGCCCTAAAGCAGACTTTCAAACAGTCATGGCATCTGCTTGTGACAAGTAGAAAACACATAGGTGGAGGCTTTTCAAGGCTTCACAGTTTTTATTTTCAGTTCTTGTATGTGCATGACATACAGAGTAACTGAGACTGGATTCTCAGGGTGACGAGACAGAGTTTAAAATTAAGTCATATATAGGAGGTTATTGGCTTGCTGTGAACATGCTCTCAGCAAAATGAGAGGTGGAGGGGCCGTGCAAAAACTGTAATAAAGTGAAAAAATGATGACTTTAGTGTAAATTATGATGGAAGTAGTTGTAGAACATAATCAGTGTAATTTCAATAGTGCAGAAAGTTTTAGTAATGCAAAAGTTTTAGTAATGCACACAATGCAATATCTTATTTAGAGCTTTTCTATAGCAATGACATCATAAACCTCAGGAAAGAAAAACTTATTATATGAAGCATTTTTTTGGAGGCATATCGCATTTCTCTGTGAACTGGATATTTAGTAAAATATGTCACATTGTTTGCTCCCCAAGCCTCTTCAAAAAACAATAAAATCAAAGAAAATGTATTTTGCAGGACATGGTACCTTTAAGACACAATGTAAATAAACAGCAAGGAATTATGAATATTTCAGAGGCAAGGGAATTACCTTTCATGATGCTCTGAAAATAGAGTTCAGAAGGAACCAATGACAAAAACTAACCTAACCTGATCCATTTTCACAATCTTTCAGAAGTGTTGAGGCTAAAGGATGATTATGATTTTGTTCTGTTTAAAAAAAAAGAATTTAAAGAAATTGTTACCTGCCAAGCCAACCAAACTGGACAAGAAATCATCTTAAATTCTTCAAAAAAAAGAAGAAGAAGAATTGATTTGTCTGGCAAACACTTACCATTTAAATGATGCAGACAACAACAGTTGGTAATTGGAGTTTTTATTGATTGTCAACTAGAGCTGATATTGAATTGTATTAGTCAGTGAACCAGCCAAAGAGCCAACAAAGGGTTAACTAACTAAGGGGGATACACCAAGAGAAGTAAAAGCGTTGCTTTTGGAATTGGCTTGATTGTTTTTTAAGACTTAGTATTAATGTCCTGATTTTCTGAATTGATGCATCACTAACAGAAAGACATGAAAATGTGATTTTAGTTCATGCTGCCCAGCCCTACTGTAAACCTTTAATTTTGATTTTATGTTTCTGTATGACAGCAGATTGTGCAGCTGGGCAGATAACAGAAGCACACCTTGCTCAGTGAAACACTCATTTTATGGTTGACAACATCTCACTAAAATCTCCACAATTCATTTCCTGTGAGAAAAAGGGGCACCTGGTGTTTGTTTGTTAGGGGTTTTTTTTGCATATATTTTTGGGTTTGCTTATTGAGGGGACGTTTTTTGGCAGCGTCTCTTTGGAAGCTTTGTTGATCCATTTGCTGAGAATCGCAGAATCTGATGTAAATCCTCTTCAGCGTGAATGCAGAGGAGAATATCTCCATTTTTACTCCTGCTGCTTGTTCCCTATTGTTCATCCCTCTCCTCTGAGTCACAGAGCCAGTCTGTCGTGTCACCATAAAGCCGCACATCCCGGCTTTCCTTTTAATTGTGCAAAAGCCGAGGTATCAAGATGTTTTCATCATGATAAGTTAGGAGCATTGTGAGCATGCTTTATATGCTCATGAACCTTTTCTTCTCCTCCCATCTTAGCTGTGATCACTGAAATGCCATTCCATTGTCTTCCAGGCTTGCTCAAGTCTGCGTATGTGTGAGAGCATGATGTTGACAGCTTGGCAGACCAGCAGCAGGAAGAGTGTGGGCGAAGGCCAGGCAATACACAGAGCTGAACTCGCAGTCTTAGAGGCCCACACGCCTTCATTATTCAGTTGGAATCTATTGAGCATCTGGGACTAAATTATTCATCAACATCGACCTAGTTCCAGGGTGCTAAGTTAGATACTTGGATGTCATCAAGCGTTCTGATAAGAGCTGCTGCTGCAGTGTGATAGCTGCCACGGGTACATCCATCCGTACCGTGATCCGTTTCTATGCGCTGACCAACCGCCGTCTCCCCCTCTCGTCCACTCCCCCTCCCCCCCCTTTCCCTCCTCTCTAGCACATTAATGATGCTGCTGCTGCAAGAGTGAAGCTCAGGACAGCAGACTCCTCCCAATTAGTGCGTGTGTGTGTGTGTTTGTGTGTGTGTGTGTGTGTGTGTGGGCAGCCCTCTGCTCCGGTCAGATGTGGACACGAGCAGACCAACATCAGCGTAAATCAGAGCCAGCGTGAGTTTAATGGAACCCGAGCACACACAGAAAACAAATTCCTCTACTTTTAGGGGCATTTTGAGGTCCAGCTTCAAGGCCCAGTGCCAATTACAGAGAAGATGAGTATACCCTCAAATATGTTTTGGGGACTATCATGAGATAAAGGAAATAAATGGAAAATGAGGACAGTGCTCACAAAAGCTTGGAGCTTTTTCTGTCTTTGCACTGTAATGATAAAAAATGATTCTGACCTATTCTTTCTTGTTTTCCCAAAGATCTATTAGCATCATAAGTAGGATAGATGTGGCCTTGTTAATTTAAATAACCAGCAGACAAATAACTTTCTTGATTTTTCATAACAAATAACAAGTAGGCGTATATACTCGTGATGTTAATTCAAATTTTCAACAAATGCTAAAATCGAAATACTAAAAACCTTGACTGTTTGCAAATCAAGTGGGATTATAATTAAAGATGTGTATGTGTGGGAACATTTAAAATGTAGAAGAACAAGCCGACTCCCACATACTCACTGGTAAAAACATTTTAAGTGCTTGGGGAATCATTATGAAGTAGAGTGGTAAATGTTTGTACTTACTTTTCTGCTTTTGATCCATTGTGATTACGTACATGCATTTTAAGTAAATGTATTATTTGGAGGTCGTTGTTAATTAATCATTTTAGTCTGTTTGTCTCGACTACTCTCTTTATTCTTTCTTCATCTGTCTTAGAAAAACAAGCAAATAGAAAATATAGATAAGAATATGATAAACTAAATTATAAGGGAAGACTTTTACATATAACTACTCTTCTAAAGTGTCTTGAGATAAAAATGTTATGATTTGACACTATGCAAATAAATATTGATTGATTTATTGACTGATTAATGCATTTTTTCTTCTTTTTATAAAATGATTAAGATTCAATGACTCTTTTTACAACTAAATTGGAAATATATTGTAAATGAAAAAGCAGTGTGTCAGGGGAATTATTAATGTTTAAGGTGAAGAAACAGCAAATAATCTTTGTGATGTTGAATTTAAATGCAGATGAATCTAAAAGCAATGCTAATGCCTTGTTTTCAATTTGATTAATTGACTTTAGCAAACAGCTTCCAGATGCAAAAATATCCAGAATCTGGCAGCAGCACTGCATTCCAACCGGATTGCGATGGAAAATGCAAGAAAGAACCTACAATGTGATAAAATACACAGATCAGGTTTAAGTGGTCCATGACTGCACACCCCTATATGAAACGAACCGTGATGCTCTGTGTAGTCCAGTTTTTATTAGAGCCAGCATTCACTTCTTCTGCAATGTGAGTAACAGTAGCTTGTCATTGAATCCTTGCACTTGTTCATTTTTCCTTCTCCTAACAACAACTTTGAGGACTGATTGTTCACTTGCTGCCCTATATATCCCACCCACAAACAGGAGCCATGATGAAGATAATTAGTGTTTCCACTTCACTTATCCTTGACCATAATGTTATGCTTGATCTGCATCAATGTAAATGTTGTTGTTTGTGTATATTTCAATGACATTGATCATTATTAAGACCTCAAAAACACATATCTCTGTGTGGCATCTCAGTTTTCAAGTGTAATTTACATCTCAGGACATTAAGTGTCATTCTAATTTTTAATTAAAATGCATAATTCATTTATTAGAACTTCTTAAGCTCTATGTAACTTTTAGCACCGGTTCTCCCAGTTGGAGAGCTACTTGATGTTTTTTAACTTACCAAACGACAGATTTATCTCTAATTGCATGATGTTATTGCCAATTATTTTAATATTCAAGTTCGACTTTATGCCAGTTTTCTAGTCATTTCCTATCAACACATTACTTTCTTGATCACCTGCCTTTAAAAACAGATGCAAGTGGTAACTGTGATTTTCATTTAACAGGAAGTAGTCTACTTTTACAGCCACTTCTGTTTTTGAGGATTTTTCCTGTGTGGTCCAATGTGTAAAAGCAGCAGCCCTTTGTGTATCAATCACCCATAAGATGTTAAATCCCTGATGAGTTTGCTGTGATATAGAAATATATTGTTATGTAGTATCAGCCATAATCGGACAAATCTGCCAGTTTTGTGAGGAATTTAGCAAACAAATAGGATTTTATATCTGATGCTGTAAGCCATGTTCTCTTTGTTTTTTCAATCAAGGCAGAATTTACTATCTGATAATAGTGCAGCTTTTGGCATTCTGAAAAAGTACTGGGATCATAATGAGGCTCAGATTACAGCCATTGAGTTAAAAATATTTCAATTTTCGTATTGCCACCGATCGGCAATTCAAAGAGAAGCAGCTTGCAAAACAAGAGCTTATTTTCAACAAAAACAGGGCTTACTACATGGAAAAAAAGCAGAAAGAAAACAGCAAGCATCCTCAGAGGAATACATTACCAGGACAGCAGAGGCATGCTTTGGATAAACCCTTCAGATGCCTTCAGTGTCCTCCTGACTTTCAGCTCGTCTCCAAAGAGATGTGTTGTGTGCCAGGGAGCATTCATCAAATTAGACCTCAGAGAAAACATTGTGAAATCCCGCAGCTCTCTGTGGAGACATGCCGACAGGTTATCACAAGAAAGGTGTCTCCAGCTCTGGAGCATCGAGGCTGCAGCACACGGCGGTCTGTCTGAAAAGCACCCCACAACCACTGCCCTCCTCTTCAGTCCAGGATTAAAGAGGAAAACGGGCATTCAGGTGTAAAGATGTAGTGCTTAAAAAAGCAAGGCCACAGACTCTATACTGTTAGAGAGCAGCATGTGGCACCGTGCAGAGGAGCATTACCACAGAATAGATAAGCATGTGTGAGGTCGTAGATAACCGGGCGTCCAGCAGAATGAAACGGTGCTGACTAAGCGTTAGTAGCACATGCAGACCACGGCTGGGTTGGACATCTCATTAGTGAGACCATTATCAATCCTCAGAGATCGAAAAGCAGCATGACAGAGCTAAAGAAGGCCCCAGATCCCCTTTGGCTGAGTCAGGATGGACTTCTCTGGTTCACAACCCTGTTAATGGTTCAATCTCTGCATGAGCCAAGGTCGGTCAATATCTACACTTTACAGCAAAGTCTGCAAAGATTTATTTTTCTGTCATTGAATCCTGAAACACCTTGAACCTTTTTTTAATTTCTAGTCTAAATATATGAACTCAAGCCATAGTAGAGCTCAATTGATAAGTTCTGCCCATTAATAGGGATGGAAATCAAGAACAAAGTCCAGCTGAGAAGCGGTTCCAGCTGAGGCATCGATATCATTTACATTTGTGCTTAACAGTTCTTTTCTAATTGTCTGCCAAAAGTTCTGCATGTCTTGCAAAACAAAGATTTCAAGCTTCCTGGCACAAAGGTATGTGGAAGGCAATAATGGCGAACTGTAGGAAAGGGTGGTGCAGAGTAGGGCTGGAAAATATATCAATTTAAATTGTTGAGTTAGATTTTTTTTATTGCAGAAGATTCAAAGGGGAAAATGTTAACTCACTCTTCGCTCAATGTGCTGCCACTGGGCACTAATATCTGAAACTCTCCTTTATGTTTCCTTCAGCAGTGGCACATAACAAGCTGGAAGTAGTGGCGATGTGTAAAGTAGAGTCATACATCTTCACCAGGCTCACTATTAGATTTGATTAAATTATGATTATGATTATTAAGTTCATTCATTTTCTATACCCGGCCATCCCTTTCGGGGTTGCGGGGGGCTGGAGTCTATCCCAGCTATCATCGGGCGAGAGGTGGGGTACACCTCTAAACTGGTCGCCAGTCGATTGCAGGGCAACATAGAGAGACAGACAACCATTCACGCTCACACTCATACCTTAGGGCAATTTAGAGCCACCAATTAACCTAATGAGCATGTTTTTGGTCTGTGGGAGGAAGCCGGAGTGCCCGGAGAGAACCCACGCATACACGGGAAGAACATGCAAACTTCACACAGAAAGGCCCCTGTCCGACCCGGGAATCGATCCGGGAACCTTCTTGCTGTGAGGCACGTGCTCTACCAGCTGCGCCACCGTGCAGCCAGATTACTAAGTCAATGATTTAATTCAATTTGATATCACAATGCACCACCATGCACACAGTGAGTAAAATCCTTGACAATCACTAAACTAATGCATGAATACAGACAATAACACACACATGTCACACTAGTCGAGGCTTTAGAAAGACCAGTCAATTAATCTTTGCACACAACATGAATCCATGTAGACAATCAGCTTCAGAAGCATGCTTCTGGACTGTGGAAGAAAACCTGTGTTCCTTGTCACAACCCTTGCATTCCCAAGAAGCCCAGATTTGAACCAGGAACCCTATGCCTTGAAGTTACAGCACTTACCACTGCACCACTATTCAGCCCATTCCATATTGCATTATTTAATACTTTGAATCATTTTGGATCCAAATCTAAATATTATTGTTTTATTTATGTAGAGACTTTTGATTTTGCATTTGACTTATTGGTTGGTTGTCTGATTTATTCTTGGATTTGTATTATAAATGAAACAGAAATATTGATAATTGTGGCCCAACATGAAATCTATTTAATGGTTCACCGAAGCACTGTCGATCAAACCATTGCAGCTGTACAGAATATTTGCTTTGTCTTTTGGTATAAATACTTAATAGGATTACTTAAAGCTAATGTGAGGACTGCACAGGAGTGGATGTAAAACCATATGCACCCATTTTTGTCCGCAAGGCCAGTGAATCGTCACTCATGCTTCATTTTTAAATGCCCACACAGTCATTAAAATTATTGACATTAAAATTATCTATTTGGTGAATCTCTTTATAGCCATATAGGTTCACTTCCACTCAGGGTAAGCTCTATAAAATGTACACATTTTAGTAGACTTCTAGTAGTTTTGTGCACCTAAAACTATTCTGACTGTAGTTGTTTCATGGAAGCACTGATAAAAGGTTTGTCTCTCTAGTATTTCTTTTCTTTTACTTTTTTTTCCTGCATCTCAAACTCCCAGCTGTCTCCCCAGGTTCTCTCAGTACGTCTCAGAGGAGCCTGTTCTCTGCTGCTCAGAGCACAGGCAGATAAATGAGCTGTGCTGTAGGTTCACCACAGCTTCAGCACTTTACCGCTAGATTAATGATGCTTTGCAAGCCCGGAGTCTTTGCTTTTAGCATTTTAAGAGTACCTTCATAAAATGAACAGGTACATCTTGTTTATATGCTCATGTATATGCATCTTGCCAATGGCCATGATGTTTATCGCATCAGTAAACCCGAGTCTGCTCACCTAATGAACCTAAAACAAAAATACAGTACTTCTAAAGCATGAGTAACGATCTATTTAAACCAAGAGAAATGATTTAAGCATGGAATTCCATAGACATCTCATCACATTCAGAATCTCTTTTATTTAGGACCTAGGGCTGGGTATCCCTGCAGTGCAGATGGACCCAGTAGATTCAACGTCTGTAATCAGGCAGGTGAGACGTTTCAGGTACTGGTGCTTAAAACAAGAGGAGAGGAAGAAGTCCTGATGCTGCTGAGTTTTGTCTTGTGCACAGAAGTACTCTATCACACGGAGGAGACATGTTGACACACAGAGGATAATGAAGTTGGCGAAGCCTGTCCAGTTTTACTCTAGTCTGGCGTCTTGCTCTGTCATTCTCTCGTTTTCTGTCTATAACTCATCCATGTGTCCTCTATTGCAAAGTTTCTCAACCAGGGGTTCACGGACCCCCAGCAGTCCATTGTGTTATTGCAAGGGGTCCTAAAAAATAAAATATATTTCAAAAATCCTGTCATTTATAACAATAGGATTATTTGCTCAAATGTGACTGCAACCTTTATGTACCTAAACTACCATGGGTAACAGCACTGTTTTTCCTCGAATTAGGTAATTATGTCTGTTTCACAGGTGTAATTTATTTATTATGTTTGTATAATACAAACTCCAACTGCAGCCTTTTCAAAATATGAGCCCCCTACCGTTTCAATGGGCATGCACCATTCATTTCTTAATAATCATTTTATTGTGAATCATCTGCAGGAAGCTGTTGTGGGAAAATTCATTAACCTGCAAGGTTCAGGTTAGATGATGAGCACAGTCACACAAAGAAGAAAAAGTAGAAGAAGATTATGCCCCCCCCCCTTTACATCAGCCATTGTGTAGAGAATAGGACTGTCACTTTATACTCTGTTTTGGAATATCTGCTCCAGCAAGAGAGTGAAAATCTGTTCTCCAACTCTTAATTCACATTAGCATATGAAATATACATCTTTGCAGCACAACATGATGCCTGAGAAGTGAACCACCTGATCCAACAGAGGACACTCCCAGTAAAAGACAGCTCATTGAATATCTTAATTTTTTAGAATATATGATCTACACACTTTTTTTTTTGTTGTTTTTTTATGGAAAAGTGAAAGTCCAAAGAAGACAAACAAACTGCCTCTTCTCATCATTCTCTTCATTGGCACTTGAAGCTGAGTGTGAACTTGAGCTGATGACCACGGCTTTGCAAGATAACCACAGCTGACTGGCAGACTTACATAGTGCTATACACAGTCATCAGGAGCGAGATAAAAACAACATTCTTTCTGTCGTCCTACTATGAGATCAACCTTTAAACAACTGTTTTACAGGGAGAAATGCAACATATACATTAACATGTTGCTGCTTTGTATTGTGTCGAGACGTTTGCCTGCCATTTTTCATTGTTTGAAACAGTAATACCTGATGTTTACATATTTTATCCTTTTTTTATTTCTAAGTATTTTTGGTGTGCAATTAAATAAGGATCGATATGATCAACCAGCACACATACAAACTGCTAATAAAACTGTTATTGCTTAGGATTTTTTACATGAAGAAGAGATAAATTACATAATATTGTGTTTTTGATTGCTTAGGTATCAGACAGGTACCAGCAAACTTAATAAATGCATTTATAGTAAATATGGTCAATGGGTAGATCACTGTTTGTGGTCTTTACCATAAACAAGCTGTTTGCTAGGCCTCAAGCTTGGCATCTATTCCCTTTTTAATCCACATTAACATAACTAAACCAGTATGATTCATGCTGATTTTTAAGCTTTATCTCATTCCAGTAAATTTCAATACATTCAGAAACTCAATATATATTTCACATGCCTTTAGGACGATTCCTTTCAAAAAGGTTTTCAGTGTCCTTTTCAGACATCTCACCCGGACTACCTGTCACTTTTCATTACTGTGGCTAAATTGCATGGTAAGCCCCTCACATAGCACCACATTGAATTGTCACGGGTGAAAAAGAAGCCAAGCGTAGTTGGAGGACACCATGAATCGGTAATGTTATTGGATTTCAACCAGGTCATGACCACATCAAAATGTTGACCTACACGCTAATCCATGCTGGCAGAGTGACGCTCGCTAACATGTGAATTCATTTTAGTGTTGATTCAGAGGCTTACACCCCACAGCCACACAAACACACTCAAATATTCACACACTCTCACAGGATTCATCTAGAAGTGTGGCATAGGGCTCATATTCTGATTAGACCGAACAGCATTGGACTTGGAGGTGGTTTAGGGGCACATTTGAGTTTCAGTTACATTGATGTACACACAGCCTTTGTCCTTGGAGGCTCAAATGATGAGCACATTATTTTATGGTGCTGTTTTAAACTATTAAACTATGGTTCCCATTACTTATGTAAAAGCCCCAATGCAAAGACTATGCATTAGCAGATGTCAGTGTCAGTTAAGTTAAAATTTCAAAGGTAAGACTTGATGTTACAGAAATAGTAGCTAATAATTTCTTGGTTTTTCATCAACAAGTGGGTATATTATCCAAAAATATAAAACCTCGAATTTAACTCTGGACTAAAATACTACTCAAAAACAGTTTGGAAATGTTTCTGTGATTGACTTGTTCTTACCTTTAACTTTAGTAATACCAAATAGTATTGTACGTTTACATCATTCAAATGCCAGATTAGTCCCCTTTAAAACAAGTTGCAACTTTTAAGGATCAAGCAACACTGCTAAATATGTGGGTTGCGCCCCCAAAAAATGTGCCAATAATGTGTCACAGAGTGGCAACAGTATTTGGTGTCAGCCCTGGTTTCCAAACTCGGTACCAAGTTCAGTGAGACTAGTGAATTCAAAGACAGTAAAGGGTTCATCTTAAAAAGACAACGGCCAAGGAAGGCCAGTTCTTCACTCTTGCGTCAATCTTTCCAACAATATAAAATACTGCATCAATTCAAATATTCATCCAAAAGATTGCTTCCACAATTGTTTTGAGGATAAACATTTAAGATACAGCTTGCCATTACACTTAAATGTATTACAGATAATAATAGGGTTGCACAATATTATCCGACCAATATGGGTATCTGCAGATATGAAAATTCTTGCAGATATTTATAGCTGATGGTTTGATAATAGGTACTGGCAATATATCGAATTTATTGGCTTTAATATTTGTGTTATGTACAGTTGTACCATGATGTTTTCCCTCATTACCAAATGTCTACTTTTATAATCAAAAATCTCATTTATTCAAGAATAAATTGTTGTTTTTTGTTCTCTATCTCTGTTTTTAACACTAATGGACTGTAACCATGATATACACATTTAAATCTTAATTAAGCAGAGACTTGTGTGCTTAGTGGACATATGCAAAAATCCGATATCCTAGATAATAACAGAGATGATGAAACAGGTTTACTGGCTTCTTTTGAGCAGAAGGCTGGTGTGTGAACTATAGCTTAGAAGAACCACTGCTAAGTTGACCAAAGTTTCCCCCCAGTGTAAATGTAAATGAGGCCTTTCTGATGGCTTAAAATCATTGTACCAGTAGACAGATTTTTGGAAAGTTACTCATTGTTGCTGTTGTTTTAAAATAAATACTCCCTCAAGAGAAAACAAACTAATATCCATATTCGTTTTTGGGTTTGACAGAGTTGAAGGCGTCGAGTTGCAGCTTTTGTGACCTGAATGTGGAGACTGAAACATAAATATGAACGGGCACACACCTCCACTCTGCTTATCCTATGGGGAGTTAACCTACATCTCGTACACCCACATCACATTGCTTCCTCTCCTCGGCTCGCGAATAAATCTGAAGGACAGAGTTGAAAGCAAGGGAGAGGAGGGATGCGAGAGGTAAAGCGAGAGACTGACAGTGGTAAGGTGGGAAGACGTGAAAGAGGGAGGGAGTATTGATTCCTTGATTCCTGCACCTCTGCCAGTGAGTGCAGAGTGTCAAGTTCTCCCGCCAGGAAAAACAAATCACAAGGCTGAAGTGATGGATGTGGCACTCCGGGATCCGTCGGTTTTGCCATCTGGATGGCCAACACTGTATATCAGCCTCATGCACAGCAAATTAAATTTACATTTGGAAGGCTTCCCCTGGCCTCACCGGGTGCAGATGCACCAAAAACAGCTCTTCACCACAACTCCGTTAATGCTTTTGATCCATCATTTCACAGGCATATTATGTAAAGATGATTTTGGTCTGTGTGCTGAATGTCAAAATGATGTTACGGTCACAGTAGAATCACATTACATGCAGCCAAATGGATGTTAAACAAAATGACATCACCTTTAATTTCTTTAAGATGAATCAATACTAATCCAACTTGCAGATGTATTTGGATGTAGGAACATTAGAAATAACAAAACAAATTGAATAAAACATCAACTTCATCTTCATTTCTCTGACTTGATGCAATTTAAAGTGGGTCTGGGGAAAAATATTCTGTTTTTGAGATATAATGACATTTTTTTTTAAAGTCAAGCATTTGATATCATATCATAATTTATACCAATATGGTTGATTGTGTGTTAAAATAACAATTTTCTTGTAGCTTTACTGGCCACTGGTAAGTTTAATGTTGAATTAATGAATGAAGTGATTCAGAAAAACTATAGATTCCAGATGCTTAGTGAACAAAATTTATGCATTTGTAGTTTAGGATTATAAACAATCATATGCTTATCATAATTATAACAACATCAGCATCCATGTTTCATGAAAACAAGATAGTTCAGATTGAAGGATTACTGTGCTGAAGGTCATGTGCTTGTTCTGTCCATTGGTTTTGCAATATTAGTGTTTGCTGTCACATTTAGTTACAAGAGTAAACTAACTTTAGTTTGTATAACAATTGTCTAGTCTTTCTGACTACTTTTAAACAATAATTTTGTAACTTTTTAGCATTTTTTTTTCTTTTTTGTGTGTAGGACTTTTAATTTTTGATGAATGAAAAGAAAAAAAGGATCAAATATGGTTTCTTGAAATTCAGTTTTTGCTGAAATTTTAACAACCTCAATATTTATATCGATGTTATTTTTTTAATTTAAGGATTGAATAAGGCAACCAAAAGCCAAAGGTGAGAAAGATATTTAAACAACATTGTTTAAAACATTTTTGCATTTTTTTTACATCTGCTTTCTTAGGAAATATATTATTTTCACCCTATATGGCCAGTTGTATCATATTTGATACATACTTTTATAATACCTCTATCTACTCAATATGATCAACAAATTACAAAAAAACATCTGAATACAATCAGATAAGTGATAAAATGTCCACAAAAGGATTGACAGTTGCCAAAAACACCTAATGTATCAAATGAGATGTGAAAAATCTATATGTTGAATTTTATGGACATTTTGATTTTTGTAGGATTTTAGCAGAAAGTGAAATAAAAATTTAATCTCCAAAAAATTAGAATTTTCTGGCTATAATCTACGGTCTTGGGCCTTAAAGGGTTAAAAGTCTATTTAAATCAGAATTATTTTTGTTGTTTTGAATGCTGAAAAAGTTTGTCAACAGTTTTGGCTTAGAATTATAAGTAAAAGAACTTAACTAGAGAAAAATACAGCATCAAGCATGACCATCTCAGGGCCACATAGAGATGGGCAACCATTCACTCTCACACTCACACCTAAGAACAATTAAGAGTTACCAACCAACCTGATAAGAATGTTTATGGTCCGTTGGAGGAAGCTGGAGTGCCCTTGGAGAACCTACACATGTGCATTGTAAACTCCACACAGAAAGAGCCTGGCTGACTCAGCAACCTTCACGCTGTGAGGCACATGCACTACCTGTTGAACAAATAATACAAATTTGCTCTACAAATATTAGAACCGGGCTGAGCAGAAAAGTTTGTCGTCTTTCCCTAACCCCCCAGCTTAAACAAATCTGTCCAAATTTCTCAGCTCTACTTCAAATCAAAACACTTAAGAATAAAAACTCAGTATTTACCAAGACTTCAAGCTAAAAAAATATGGAGATTTGGTTTTTGCTGACATTTCCCGGCCATATTCCAAGCCCTCCATTTTCCCCATTTTTATGTAATCGCTGTGACTTTCATGCAAACCCTAGAGTACCAAACCTTTAAGCACAATAAATATTGTCAAGCATGCAATTGAGGATTTAAAAATATTAGCACAGAAAGGATAAGTAGAGGTGCAGAGGCTAAATATATAGCAGCAGGTTATTCTGCTTAGCAGCGCTCCGTAACGGCAAATCTCGCCCGGCCCTGAAGAGGCTGCCATGCTTAAATGAAATGACCTTTACTGCAGAGCTGATCAAATGGCCTGAAGCAAGACTATAAAAGAACATTGCAGTATAATGTTTTACAGTACACTTTTTTTCCCAGTCTTTTGTTTGCCCTTTCCCATTTTCCAAGAGGATGAAATGTAGAGTGTTTGGCAGGTGAGGAAGTGCATTTCAAACAGCCTGCAATGGATTTAGTATGAGAGTAGATGTGGCAGCAGAATAATGAAGCACCACTATATATGCTGTGGTTATTTTGGATGCGCCGTCTGCAAAGGAGATACTGAATCACATGGAGAGAGATGAGGAAAAAAATATTGATTTAAACCACGGCTGCGCTGCCCTTTGTTTTCCAATCTCTCTTTTAAGCTTTCATGGCTGCTTGTCCTCTAAATGTCAGAGGTGTTTTGTGATGGCTTTAACAATCCTTTGAAGGGCTATGCAAAGACACACACTGCAGCACAAATTGAGCATGCGAGTTGACAATCGTGCTATGAACTTTAGCCACTGCTCTTCCCCGATAATCAGATCTCATCTCTGTAAGGAAAGCATGGCCTGGAAAGCACTACAACAGCTGCTGCAGTGGCAGGCAGCGTGTGACCGTGTTGACAGATAAATCCAGCAGCCAAACAGTGAAGCTGTCTGGATTCACATCTCATCTGTGCCGCTCTCCTTAACCTTACCCTTTAGGAAACACCACAACTCATAGCTCTGAGTGGGAGCCATCTCATCCCATTGATACATCTAAAGAAATCCAAGCCCTTACAGCTATTTCATGTTCCTCTCTCTCTTTTACAGACAACTGACGACTTGCTGGTGGCATCAGCCGAGTGTCCGAGCGACGACGAGGACATTGATCCCTGTGAGCCGAGCTCAGGTGGGTTAGGTTAGTCATCTTTTTTTATTCTACTTCTCTCTGGGTGTGTCAGTGTGTCTCTGTGTGTCACAGTCCACCTCCACCAAGACACTCCAGGCTCGAACACTCACTGTAAAAAAAAAAAAAAAGAGCAGATTGGAGTTTGCTTGAATATTTCTCAGAGGCAGAGCTGCTCTTGTGTGGCCTTTGCCGACTGAATGATAGAGAGAGCTGGAGGCTGGTCATTAGGCCTGTCTGGGAAGTTTTACTCTTTCAAACAAACACATATTCACTGCAGCAAAACAAACTATAAACTAAATTATATACACTTGAATATCTTAAGAAATGTATGTTTATAGCTGGTATGCTTTTCAGAGAGTCTGCGTATATCCATCAGTTTTTCATGCTGATCATTCAGCTAAATAAAAGCATAAGAAATTATAGTTGTATGAGGCATGAACTGTCATATTAAGATATCTGTAGGTCTCGGTGTCAAACAGAACCGGGGTGCTGCCAAGAAAAGATAATCACATGGGGCTCAATCCCATAGTGTCTCAAACCAGCATCTGGCAAGCATATAAAGATATAAATATGGTGCCAGGAAATTTTAAAAATGTATTGCTTTAAATTATTATGAATAGGTTCTTCTGTTTGAGGACAAAAAACTTTGTGGAAAACACAAGTTAAATACAAATTAAGCAAAAGTGGTGAATTGACCAGTGCAGCATGACTAATTTCCTGGCATTTGGACCATTCTTTTTTTAAATAATCTAACCTGTTCAAGTGGTTTTAGTTTATTCAGATTATATATTTGTCTAACTCCATTAACTGTTTTCTCAAGACCCAGTTTTTTGTGTGCCATTGAGATATTTAGATATCAATAAAAAAGTATGAAACACTCACACCCTCTAACTACATTTTTATTGGCCCCTTTTTTATTGATATGGGAGTTTATCAATTTAAAAGATGTCTGAATATTACCCTTTTCCAACAAGACAGCCAGTGTTTTCAAGTGAAGGGTAAAGAAATCCTAAGCTCTTATAACAAAATGTTGCTGATAGGGTTATTCAAAAAGAATTAATCAATTTCATTACGTCATATTTTATCAAGAAAAGCGATATAATACTCCAGCCAACAGACAAGTATTTGACTTCCAATCAACTTTTATATCCTGTTTTAAAAATGTTCAGTGTGGCCCCCTCCTGCACTGGCAACATCAACATGATAAGAGAATTCCTCCCAGATGCGTAGCAGCATATCACGATGCACTGAGTTGATCACTGTTGTTATTTAATGTTTAAGGTCATCAAGGTTAGCGGTGGAGCATAAACAGGATTTTTTACATATCCCTACATGAAAAATCACACACAGTGAGCTCTGGGGATCTCACAGGCCAAGCACAAAGAGCAAGGTCTTGGTCGAATAACTGAAAGTTGCCAGAGAGACAACCGCGCCCCTGTGGCAGCCATTCAAAACTCAGAAAACTCTTTCCAATAGTCACACACTCATTTCATGATGATGCTTGAGAAATGAAGCAATGCGTCATGAAATTGGTTCATTCTTTTTGAATAACCCTGTATTTTTCACTGTCATTGGCTCGTAGAATTTTACAAACTCTAACCCCTTTATGCCTCCCCCTGCCCAGGACTTCAGTAAAGATCAAACTTTGTACAAAAAGTCCCCGGAAACGAATGAATCAGGGGAAAGTTCTACAAAAAGGGAGGTCAGAAAGGCATACATCAGGCACAAAAGTGTTAAAAAAAAAAAAAAAAGTCAGAAGGATTAGGGTCACAACGCCAGGCATATAAACAGGCATATTAAATGTTGACTGAAAAGAAGTACAAAAATTCTGAATCTGAGAAAAATGAGTGAGTGAAAAAGGAGACATAAACAAGGAAAATATGTTTTTTTATATATGTAATGCTTGGCATTTTGACCCCTTTTTCTGACTCATTCGGTCTGATGCCTTCTGTTCTTGCTCATTTTTGACTCCTTTTGTCGCACTTCTTCCAGTCTGATGTCTGATTGTCAAACATTTTCTTAACCCATTTTTATCCTTCTTTCTATTTTTGGACTTTTTTTCTGACTTCTTGGTGGCTGCTGCCTCCCTTTTTGTTTTCTTGCTGACTCATTGTACTGACTCTTTTTTTTTGCCTGACATTCTGTCTCCTTCTTTGGATTTCCTACTGGCCGATTCCTTCCTTTCTGACTCCCTTTCTCCTGTCTTCCTTTTGATTGACTATAAAAATTTCCTTTTCATCTGATGCCTTTCTTTCTAATCCCTTTCGTTAGATTTCCTTTTGCCTGGCCAACTACCTTTTTCCGATTCTTGTTTTGTCCGATGCCTTTCTTCTGAAGGTCTTGTCATCTAATCTGAGGACTTTCACACTAAGTTTGGCATGTGAGACACAGTGATGTCCTTCCGTGGTTTGTCCACCATAGATTCAGTCCAGTGTCTAAACATAAAACCCATCAATAAGATAATCAAAATGCCAGTAATTTCACAAAAAATCCAAATGCAGCTCTTTTCAGGAAATCTAATTATACTCTAAAGCTCAGAACCAAACACTAGAGTTAGATTAATGAGCAAAACACAAAATAAGACAATAAAAGTAATTTCTTTTTAAAAATAACCTGGCCAAAGTTGTAAAAATATAAATGAATCTAAGTTACAAACAGTTACTGAAGGGCATTTGTCCCTCATTAGAGCTGAAACAATTCCTCGAATAATCGCAAGGATTTGATAACAAAATATCTTCAAGGCAAACTGTGTGCCTCAAAGCCTCGTTTAATATATAATTATACATATAAACTATATATCTGGACAACTATACAGTGCACGGTGTTTGACACGGACGGTCATTTCGGTGGCACAACGCGCCTGCTACCTCCGCTGCTGCGCGGCTTGTAAAATCATGAAGGAAGAGAAAAGAGAGGAACAGAAAGGAGAGAGTCCACAGAAGAAATGGCAGAGTGTGTCCCAAGTGTGTGGTCACTACAAGAAGGGACGAAAAGAAAACACAGTGCAGTGTGTCTGATGTCAAACGGAGTTAGCTTAGCACGTAGCTTAGCATGATAGCACGTCATCAATGCTGCAGCTCGTCAACAGTAACCATCTAGTCTTTGTGTCGTCAGAGCAACAAAACAGGATGACACTCATGATACATCAACAGAAGCAGCTAATGTGATCAATAACTGAGATATGGGCGAGTAAATAACCTACTTTGATTATGGCTCTGTGTAAAGGCTGGTTCAGAACGTAAATCAATGCGGAGGCTACTTGCCCAGAATCATGTGTATTTTGTTCACATACTTTTCACATCCAATAACTTTACATATAATTTGATTGCAGAGAGTAAAACAGGAAACACTGACAGTGAGTAGAGGAAGCAGGTGTAGGGAATGCTTTCATATATTATAGAAATGTACATTAGCTAGTTAAATTATCTTAGTATCTAAGTATGATATTATTTGGTCCGAGAAATAAAGTAAGCAAAATAAGATCACCAATATGGTACAGTAGTAAAGGGAATAATTTAGCAAAAAGATACGAGCATGAACACAAAATAAAAATAACCATACTTAAAAAAAAATACTAAAAAAAGCAAGACATGGCCCAGAGTAAAAATAAAAGTATAGATTTTGATTTTGGGAGCCCATTTATGCTCAGAATGTTCAAAATAAGAAAAATAAGTTGTGAATTTAAGTGACCTGGCTTTTCTGTTTGGTGTGTTACTACTTATAATAATGTGTACTGATTCAATGGAAAAAATAAATAAATAAATAGCAGTGAGCGTAATGTAACTGTTATCTAATTACTCAGAACTCGACTAAAATTTGATAGAGTAATCGATTTCATGATGGCAAAACATATCTACAGTCTCCTTTAAAAAAAATAGAAATGCAATAAAAACAGTTATCAAGGACTACACTCAATTCTTCTCGTTGGGTTGAATAATTTTCCATTGTGTTTTGCTGGCAAATCAGAGTGAAATACATCACAGCAGGTTTTTGTAACACCAGTTGCCCCCCCGTGTAGAGTGATGGGGCTTCCTGATCCCAGTACAAGGCTCTTTAACATACTGGCCTCCAGCTGCTCCACTGTTAGACATGATTTCAAATGCTTGACACTGTGTTGTTTTACCAAAGCATGCTAAACACTTACAATGCAGGAGAATAATGGGAACGTGGTATCAATCCCTCTCATGTGACTCTCAGCAAAGTGCATCAGCATATATATTATCAAACTCCTTAAATATTTATCACTTACATATATTGAATGTATGCATATTGCAGGAAGTTGGTGATTTATTCATCATTCCACCTCCTTTCTGGACTTTTTAATGGATTCAAAAAGCTCAGAGCCACTGAGACTTCACTCACCTTACACTGACAGTTTAACATAACAACTTTGTCTCTGAGAATTGCATGCATAACTAACTCTCCTGACTGCTCGAGGTGTTTTTGTATCTGTCAAGGAAGCTGTTATTAGTGTGTTTGAATTGTGCACCTATTCCTCCTTCATTAGTTTGTGGCATTTGTTAATGCACAAACAGCGGAGTTTTCAAGAAGGCACTCTCAGGTGTAATTATCAGACTCCAGGACATGAAATCAAGCAGGGTGAAACCCAGAGAGGAGTGTGTGTGAAGGCTGATTTTTACATCAGCTTCTAAAGGGTCTCCACTGTGGCTGATTAAATCCTACAGTGAGCTGTGGGAGATAATCTTGTTTATTCTCTTGTATGATTGTTCACAACGTCTGCAGGTAACATGCCCAGGGGTATGATTGAGGCACAGTTCAGGTGTTTCTTTAACACAACAAGGAAACAAAAAATCTCTCTGTATATCCGGCAGCTTTTGATGTGTGTTTAGGTTTTATTAGGGCTGTCAGACAATCACTGTTAAAAATCACATCTGATCTCTTAAAGGAGACATATCATGCTGATGCATGATTTAATACTTACATATAATATAATAAATTTGAAAACAAGACCTTACACCCCCTTAATTTTCAAAAAATGAGATCTTGTATTTTTTCTGATATCCTAGAACGAGATTTGATGCCTCTGAAAATAGGTCATTGCAAGATGACCGCGAGATTTAAATCGTTGTGACGACACGAGGTACCTTTCTTTTTATTGGAGTAATCTGATAAAACACTTCCTCCTCTGTGATGTCCGTTAGCCACAAAACCGTCACCGAGGAACACATCCACCAGCAGGGGTATATAGATCCCTAGCTCACATTCACTCATTACCAGCTCTGGCCTGTAGGGGGACTCAATACGTGCTCGCTGCTTTGAGCCTGCCGGAAAATACAGTAGAAGAAGAAGGACAGGCTGGCTCTACCCCCCGATAGAACTGACCAACCAGAGCACAAAGGGCTGTGACGTTGCGAGGTAACTGTAGGTCATCCTGAGATCCAAGCTTTTCAATGAGAGCTTGATAATGGCCTAAAATGAGGATTTTGAGAACACAATTGTGGGGGAATGAAGGAACTAAATGACTTGTACTGAGGGCAGAAATGCTTTACAGGCATCCTAGTCTGGCATAGTGAAAAGGAGAAACAAGCATGATATGTCTCCTTTAATGTTGATAGTTCAAAACAATTAGTCTTCTCTCTTATTTGAATTTAAATATTATTAATTTCAAAGCATATACAAAGACCAGATGATAATGGGAAGTATTTAATTCGAGATATTTGATTTGTTAATGCATGTTATGATCTGATCAGATTTTGTTGGCAGTTTCAACTTCTGATCATCTTTATCAGTAGTTGATATTAACTAATACCGATTACTGATACCCATCATATGTTGTTTTGCTCTTCCTGACTGTAGTTTACCTTATAGTGTATAAACACATTGCAAACACATACATTTATGTTAATTAAATGTGTCACATTATTGTTGTTTCACTAAAAAGCCCTGAAATACATCATCAAATAGTTTATCACGGGACATAAAATGCATCATAATGTAACGACTCGTCAACTATTAGTAAGAAAACTAGCATTTACCTTGATAACATCAACTTAGATTTCAACATTGGGTTCCTATTTTGATGAAGGTAGGGTGTGTTAAAGCTGTCAAAGATTAAGTGTATCATTCAGTTTGCCTACAAGAACAGAGTATCAATCACAATTAAGCCTATTGGAGACTTCAATTAAACTATTTTGTTGTTGTTGTGCAAGACCTAAACAGAAAAATCTATTTTTTTTCATGACTAACTCCACTCATTTTGCTCTCCCTGGGCTCCTGAAGTTCACACCCTCCCCCACATTTCCTGCCAACAGAGGCACAACAAAAACTTGAAAGTGTTTTTTTCTTTAAATGAAACTGAAAAATGATATAGAACTTTCATGTTTATGTTTCATGAATAAAGTGCAATTTTCAGAATCAGCATGAAAAAGCCTACCAATCCAACCTACTTCATGGGCCTGTATACTTCTAATAAAACTCAAAACGAAATTCGAAAGTCAATGTACTCTATGATTTGCAGTAATTTGAAAAAAAATAAATCCTAACCATCAGTTTAATTTGTCATTATTAAGAGGTAGAAGTCAGTTTTCCTTTTATTGGCCATACTTCCTAGCCCTAACAACAATCTACAACCTGTGTTTTCTTCAAAAACATAGGCGACAATGGTCTGCTCCAAATCAATCAGGGTACCACTAACCTTCCAACCATCCATTATAAACTCTATTGTCCCCTACCATGGCAGAGGGGTTGGAGCCTTTCTCAGCAGTAATTGGGTGAGGGGTACACCCTAAAGTGGCTGCCAGCCAATTCCAGCAAGGGGGTAACAAATAAACCCTCCACAAACAAAAGGCCTTGTCTGACTGAGTAATTGCTTCAGCGACCCTCTTGCTGTGAGGCAGCCGTGCTACCTGCTGCACAAAGACCCACCAGCGCTCATGACTTGTGCATCAATGTGGTCTGAAACTGACTCAAGAGTTGTGCAAGTCCCCATGGCATACCCAGATTTGCCTTGAGGCACACCATTTGGGAATCAGTGGTTTTATATTTGATATCACAACATGCAGATTACTTGACTTGGCTGCTGAGCTCTTGCTCTGAGAAGGGTGTCTATGCAGCTGGTTTATACAAGGTCTAATGTCTAGTCTGGGGTCCACTTTATATTTTGACTAAATCATACCACAAAAGCTAATTTAGTCCTCAGAGGGCTCAAGTTTGAAGATGGCAAAGGCCATAATACGCCGCATTCACCCCACAAAAACAAAACGGACAAGGCAAATGGGAGTTTCTACAAATCATAGCACATTTTTGGCTTGAATCTTTCCATGTTTTATGCATTTATTCTGCTGGCTCAAGCTCTTATATATATTTAAAACAAATAGCTACCTGAGTTTGAGAATAGCTCTATTTTTATCAGCTGCTCTTGGACAAATTGGGATGGTAAATCTGTTTGTTCCCTGAAACACCGGCAGACTTTTAATCTCTTACCTTGCCACACATAGAAGGCAATTAAGTCCAGCCCCTGCGCCTGCCTATGAATAGAGGGATTTTCAAATGCAGTCTGAAGTGATGAGAGGCACAGAGAACAATTAAGACCAGACCCAAGGCCCCCCACTCCATCTCGATGTGCTATCGATCAGTATGTGGTCATAAAACCTCCACTAAATTAATGTCTGCCCCACAGCAGAGACTATCAACTTTCAAGTCTGAGTCTCTTCCTGCTCTTCTTGCTCTCCGCTCGAAAGATTAGCTTTTGCTGTCCTCAGGGGTGTGTCCAAGTTGGTGTACGGGCCAGGTGCCAACCAAAATCTGAATCATTGATTTGGCTGTTTACCCTGTCAGAGAGGTTGACCTTAAAGGAAATAAACCATTTTGTCTGTTTATTGCAGGCTGTCTTTGCTTCTAAATATAGCAATAGGTCATTTGTTTTACTTTGAACTGGTTATATCGCACTTTTTCACTTTTGTTTGCCTTTAAGTGTGTTAAATATGTCCCCGCCTGATAGAGCACCTCTGTGAATGAACCAAAAAAGTCTGGAGCTTTAAGACTTCTCCCTCAACCCCTCGTCTTCACACCAGAAACTGCATGGAAGTTTAACATCAGGGCAAACAATTCAGTGGACAGAATAGACATTTAACATGATAATAATCTAAATGACTCCATAGAGAAGGCCTGTGGTTAGCTGGAGTTATATAAAGAGCTGACTGAAACACTAAGAATAAAAAAGGAGCCCTGAATTTAATGAAGAAACCTTATATAACTTTATCACCTCACAGTTGAATAGATTTGCCTTTTTTCAGATGTACTATCAAACTACAAGTGTCTATTTCAACTCTTAAAACTGAAATTATGAACAACTTCATTTTAGTTCATGTTTATTTTACCGTGGTCAATTATTTCTCTTGTTTGATTCTTTATTGAAATAATGACGGTGGGGTTCAGGAGAAAACATGTTTATCATCTTCTAACACAAAAATAAACTTTCATTTAAGGAATATCGTCCTCCAGGAGCGTTTAGCTGGATTATTGTTCTAATTTCAGTACTTTTTCACAAATATAAACTGAATAGATACAATTATCATTTAAGGCAAATGGAAAAAAAGCATGCCTGGTCCATTTACAAGGCACAATAACTTTAATCGATTATCTCTCCCATGCTTCTTAAAGACTGAAGAAAAGACTGATGTCAAAAATCCCCTGCCTTTAAATAAGGAACTTGGGATGTAGCCATCAACTTATCTAAATACTGAAAATTGTTTGTTTTGGCTATAAAATGTTTTGTTTATGCACAGTGGGCCCTCCAACAGGAGTAGACTGCATATCCTCTGTGCTGTCTCTGCACATGCAGAGCTGATCATCACTGTGGTTCATATTTTTACACAGTGCATGTATATTTATGTTTTTAATGTACCTTTATTTAACCAGGCAGTCCCATTGAGATTAAAATCTCCTTCACAAGAGAGACCTAGCAAAGGTAGCAGCCAGTACAATGGTACAAGTCAAAAAAACAACACAACATTAAACAGCAGAACTCACAATTTAAAACAGGCTTACAAAATGTGATAGGCACTTCATGAAAAACAGATACACTACTCTGTCGCCACATTCCTTATGACCCTTTTAAAGTTACTCAGAGAGATCAACCACCTCATATGTCTTCTGGAAATACCAAACTGTCCCTCTATAACATCTACTTAAGTCAAGAAGTTAGCACACACCGCTGCCTTTACCGCTCACTGCTGCACGTTACAGCAATATTCCCACTGGGCGGTACTTCCAATGTACATCTGTTCCCTCAGTCAAATACGGTATACACAGGAGAGTGGTCAGATTCACACCAGCAGCCTGCATTATGATGTTGTTTTTTGACAAGGGCATCTGCCAAAACATCAGTGGTGAACTGCGTGATGCTCGGGGACACACTCTCCCAGAGCAGAGTATCCCTCTCCTTCTGTGATCACTGAAAGGGATTTGACACCAGCGCTGCAGGCTCCCAGGGTGGCAGCTGTCTAACACCGTATCCTGATTAATATCTACATTCAGAACCATTCACACGCCCTGCCAAGCACTCACAGCACCTCAGACACCGCCGCCGTGGATAAAGAACTGGATCCACTGCTGCTGATAAACTACTTTCTCATATTACTGTTCAGCCAGCGCCTTTTAATGACACCAGTAATATATCACCATTCAAGCAACACCTTGACAATCTGCTCCGCCTGGCACTTCGAAGCAAAAGGCAGGTGCACGAACTTCAGATACGTCTCCCTGTCTTTCAGCTTTGCGCTCCAGCTTTGCAGCATATGTACACAGTCAGATAATGTTTGTGCATAAGTGATCCCACGGGCCGGGCTTTGAAGCAGACCTTTATCTGAGCTACCTACCGCCCAAGGTCAGCTCTAGATCACGCTGTATATCACCACAGTCTGGTCCCACAGCAGTCCCTATCAGCCCAATGAGTGACATCAATCTGGTAAACTTACTTATTGCCATGCTTTATTTCTCTTACCTCTGGAAATCATGGAAAGCCAGCGGTACCAGCAGAGCTTATCACCCGCCTGGACTCAGATTAGATCATACTGCAGCAAATTGAATCCCCCCACACCCCAGTTCAGGAACCCACTGAGGAATACACTGAGCCCATGATGCTGCAGCACTGAACTGTAAAAGGAGGCTGGTCTAAGGGGTGTGCATGCACTCCCACAAGGCTTTGACAGGTGAATATCACTGTGCCCATGGTGCAGAAGAAGCACATTTCGATTTCGGGCCGACTCAAATGGTCAACTTCTGTCCTATCATCTGAATAAAAGTCAGACAACCATCCAGAAATATTGTAAAGAGTATATAGAAATGCAGAACAGCATTTCATTGGATTCACAGAAAAAGCATTGACAGGTATGATATGCACATCCAAGCATGGAAAATATTGTACCGGTTTGATACACAGCTGGAAAGCAAACCAAACCAGGTAATGACTGAAAACTAAAAGCACACAGGGAGCACAGACCTCCGTCAAGCAGCTCATTTTCTAGCAGTGGCTTTTTCAAAATCCCTGTAAACATGCCTGTCACGATAACACATTTTACTGGACGATAATTGTCAAAAAATGTATGTCCATTTTGCGCTGTTTTATTTAAACTTACTTTGCCGACCAAACGCCTCAGTAAGCACTGACTGTCAGGACGAAGGCTCCGCTGCACCTCCCCTTCTTTGCCACTACTTTCAAACAAATGCGACAATCTGCTCGTCTGTGTTCATGAGCTCACATGTTGTTCATTCTGTTTAAAACAAAAATATTCCCACACTGGGGCTGTGGCAGCCAGGTTAGGAACTGTCGCTTTCGTGCCTTCATTCATATTATGTTTTGTTTCCTTCTTACTCCTCAGGACACTCACTTTAGCTGTGTGTGTTGAAGCGTGAGCGGCCCCGCCTCTCCCCCAAAATTGTATGACTGACAGATGCTCACTTGGTTAAATTCACTATAGAACCAATGCGCCCAGGTGTAAGAAAGATCCACGGATCCAAGATCCAAGGACCTGGACCAAACTCAGCACATGCATGGAGGTTATCCTGTATGAACACAGCACTTTTGGGAACATCACCTAATATTCAGATTTTATATGAATTTTCAGATGTCAACAATGTGATTTCCCATTATGAACTTCAGTGTTTATTGTAACGTCAATCTGGGATCCAGATAAAATTTAACTTGGCGATAAAAGCATGGATTCCATTTGATCCTGTAAAATTGAAGACAAATCCATTAGAAAATGGTATATATATGTATTGATTTTATTTAAACCAATGTTAACTTTTAGCAGTTTTTTAAATGTTTGATATTTTTTGCATCCAGCAAATAATCACCAGCAAAATCTAGTTGTTGCATTGCTAAAATCTCCTGAAATTGCAGCAAAATCCATCCAGTAGTTTTTGCACAATTTAAGATAAGAGAAGCTAACATATTCTTTTGTTGAAGTACAAGGGTAAAGTAGCATGCATTAAAGGTCAATAAAAACAAAATTCAACAAAAAAAACATTTAACAGTTGTAGATTAATTAACTGTACAAACATCAGTAAAACAAAATAGAATAAATAGAACTATTTCCAGTTATTGAGATAAAATTAAAAATTAACAAAATAAAGAAAAAAATTAGGTATTTGTGCAAGAGGGGAGTGACAGTGGTGTTAAGTGGCACAGTGTGATCGATAACCAGTAGTGCAAATTAAGAGATTATTATCTTGATAATAAACAAACAAACAAACATTTGCTGGCAAAAATATAACCTTCTTGGCGGAGATAGAAATATCCCTTTTATATTCCCTGTCTAGAACAAGACAATGGATTTGGTATAGGGTAAATACCTGCATTGGCTTCATTTTAAATTTTAAGCTGGGATTTGCAATAAAACTACATTATTGGTAAAGAACACTCATTCAGAAAGAAGAAAATGCCATAATGTCTGCCTTGTTTTCTGTGTTACTGCAAAGATTTAAGCTTTTTTTTTAATCTCTCCTCAACTCTATACACACAGTTTTAAACACAGATGTAAACTTCAGTCTAAGAACTTCAGGTGCATTTGGTACACACTTTTGTGCCGTGAAAATGGCGTATAATTCTTGACACTTACCTGAAAAGAACATAGGGGACAAAGGAATACCTGTTCAGTTAATGGTCAGGGTGAAGTGTTGGCCAATCACATGGAGAAAATATAGATGTGAGCACGGTTGTGTGAAAATAGCTCGGTGAGCAGCACCCGGCACTGATTTTCAAGGACCAACCTCTGGTTTTATGGTGAAAGTTAATGGAACAGGTTGTTGGCGAGCGGCATGGGGTCAGATGGAAACGGATGTCTCTTACCTACCTGCTTCATTTCATCGGCGTCATGCAGGCCGTTGATGGAGGGCAGCTGCTGCATGTTGACCCAAATCCAAGGTTATATCCTGCAAACTGCCTTTGTTCCTCTTCATTTGGGTTTTCTCCCCTGAGCGTCGGGGCTTCTGCAGCTCATCCTCGTCATTTGCTTAACGGGGCTGAATTCTATCACAGAATCTGACTGGATTTTTAGTGCCACTTTTATCTGAATAATATTTCTTCTCACAACACATTATCAGAGTATGGGGCTGATTTAAACCTGAACACTGGGAATATTTTAACTGCATTCAAAAAAGGAGGATGTATTACTCCAAATATTAAAAATGCCATGATACTTGAAAAGCCTTCATTTTAATGGCTGAATCATTTTTAAAAGGCCAACATGTTCCTGCAACTTGACCACTGAGGTTTTCATTAGTGTCTTAATGGACAATAGATGTTTGCTTTTTACATAAATTATCCATCACGATGCGGACCTTTAAAGTATTTATTTCCTTTTTGTGTCATTGTTTATGCTAACACTGCCATTGTGTCACCCTTTTAGTTTGTAAAAACATTTTTTTTCTATTTCCCAGGAGCACCCAACAGTCTTTTTAGCATTTTTAATTTGCTTTGACCACAATGAGAAACCAGTTTTCCTTTTTTCCTGTGGGTTATTATTAATATTGTAAAAAGACTATCTAATTGTTTTGTAGGGATGCACAGTATTATTGGAACAGTATTACTTAAAAAGATTTCAGCACATTACTGATTGTCCATTTGATTTTTATAAATCGAAAGTGTAATTCATTAAAGAATAAAACATAGTTTTTTGCCTCAAATCGGTCTCTAACACAAAAAGACATCACCACAAAAGAAACAGGTCAAATGAAGTAAAAATCTGTGACTTTGTGATCTTGATTTTTTTAAAAAATCAATGGCAATGTTGATTTTATTGAATGTTGGCAAATTCAGTGCCATGTATCCCTATAAATGTGCTGTCATTCTTATCCAGTATCTGTTCAAAGATTAAATCAAGAGGACGAACAAATGTTTAAAAGTGATGAAAACTCATGAACGAAATCAATGTTCTTGCATTCTTTAGGCTTGCTCGTCAATATCTGTGTGCATGTTTTAAGTCTCTTAGAAAGATATATATCAAAAACACTTGTTAGTCTTCTTTAAAGATAAAAAAAAGTGTATAGTAAAAAAAATGGTAAGTGAAATTTCTAAACTGGTGACCAAAGTGACCATCCCAGTTTTTATATTTATTTTTTAGTTGAACACTTCTAGTGCCTCAAAATATCCAGTGGTTTTCAAAGAAGGATTTTATGTTTCTAATGTTTTTGGTGTCCATCAAGTTAAACTTTGATGAATGAGCTGACATGACGGACACGGTTTGCAATGGGAACAGATCAAATTTTTTTCTCTGGAAAGCAGAACTTTCTGTATTTCATTAACTTTTTTTTATTGATTTTTGGCTCTGTCAGCTTTAAGGTTTATGAAATTTGGCTTACTTAAAGGTCTTTGCACAAGAATGAGCGCGTGTGCAGCTTTTGTCTTGGTCTTATCCATGAAAGCAAGAAAAGCTTCTTTTTTGTACAGCTGTATAAGTACATTTTTTTCATGCTCTGTGGGTGACACCTGGCCATTGTTGCATCAGTCTCTCAAGCCTACTGCAGAGCCTTTGAAAATACCACTGAACTGGATAATTACCAGTTCAGAGTGAGAATAGAGGTAAATTAGGAAGTGAACACTGGGAGGTTTATTGAACATAAGCAATTGCAAAAATACTCTATTAGTCATCAATATTATGTATATGTGCAGTTAAGAAATTGGGCAAATGGGCAGGAAAGCCCCAAAACAGAGGTTAATAAAGCTGAATTTTATGAAATAAACTGTCTTGTTGTCAAACACAAGCACCAGCAGCTTTGAGAGTGCATGTGGGCAGGACAGCAGTTTTGTATTTCCAGAATAATCTCTGGGTGGTTTCACTGAAAGCTTCAGTATCCTTTAACTGTGCATCGCCTTTAGGCAGGTTAAGGTTAATCATATCTCGTTCCCTCTTCTCTCTGAGCTCTCTCATCTTTTCTCCGTCTACGGCATCCTGCAGTGACATAAGCAGCTACTAATGTCTTTGACATTTGTTTTAATAGATTTAATTTATGGGCGGGGAAACAATACATAGAGTAAACCCATGAATCAAAAGGCAAATGAATCCTCTCTTTAACCTGATGGCAGAGCCTGGAATGCACCCAGCCAGGGGGAAGGAAAAAATTAGAGTAAATTATTGTTTTAAAGGTAGCTGTGAGATTAATGAAACATTAGGAGAACTGTGCTGGCTTAAGAGGTCACTGCCCACATTTAATAGGTTATTCAATCAGCCCCTGTTGGAGCCTGTTATGTGAGCTCATGCCTCTTTTTGTGGAACATTGTTGAATGCACCTTGCATGCAAAGAGGCCTGCACTTGAAAAACTGCTTGAAAAAAATGGAGGTCTTACTGTTTGCCGTCGTGATAATGGCTCTTTCCTTTTAAAAGAAGATGAGCTTCAGGAATTATGTTTGCTATTTTAATAAACACATATTGCTTTAATTAATGTACACTTAGGCTTGGCACAATAACATTTAAAATCATATATTGATATTGTTAAGGTACTTGAAAACAATATACACTCACTGGCCACATGATTGATTGATTGAATACTTTATTTTAAATGTCGTATTGAAAGAAAAACTTAAGGACAAATTTCTCATTGAATGTGTTCATGCATTCCAAAGAAGACAATTATAATGATAACCATAAGAAGAATCATAAATAGAAATAGAAATAAATACATAATGAATTACAACACTCAGTGGGGAGTGGGAAGAAGTATTTGTTCACCCACCTCTCCTCTATTTTTTAGTCCTTATTAATTATTCTGTGTCCTCCAAAGCAACTCTGTACGTTAAGGCATGTAGACATGGTCGAGATGACCCGAGGTGGAACCATAACAATAATAAAGACGGGGGGATTTAAGTGGCTTTTGGAATGGATTGATCGTGATGCCTGTAAGGCTGGTCTGAGTTTCTCTGAGGCTGATGATCTACAGGGATTTCCATGCACAACCACTTCTGGGTTTTGTAAAGAAGGGTCTGAGAGAGAGGAGTGAGTGTTTTCTTGGCAAAAAAATGCCAAGGAGAATAGTCAGCTTGGGTGGAAATGAAAGAAAAGTAACAGTCTTTGTTTAAAAGAAATGTCGAAACCAAGTTTTACAGAAGAACATTTTGGAATGTGCAACATGTAAAAGGTTTGGATACAGCAGCAGAAGACCATCCCTAGTGTCAGTCCAGTCGGCTAGAAACACAAACACAGAGGCTACACTTCACATGGGCTTACCAACATTGAAAGATGTTGCCTGGTCTGAGTCTCAATTTCCTCTGTGACATTTGGATAGCAGGGTCAATAGTAGGAATAGCAAAAATGAAAGTATGGATCCATCCTGCCTTGTATCTGCAGGTCAGGCTGCTGAGGACATTGTATTGGCAAGGGTGATCATTTTGTTGGTTCACTTTTTTGGGCCTTAATTAAGCATCATTTAATCACCACAGCTCACCTGAATATCACTGCCATGTCCATCCTACTGTTTGTGAGCATTACTTTGAGTTCACTGGACTCTGGTGGCCACTACAGTCACCAGATATCAGTCTAGTAGAGCACCTTTGGGTTGTGGTGGAATGCGAGTTCTGTATCATGGATGTGCAGTAAAGATATCTGCACCAGCTGAGTTATGCTGTCATATTGAAATGGACTAGAGTTGAATCAGTGTTGCAAAGAATAAAGTGGCCCGCGATTGTACTTTTCCAATAAAATGAAATTGAGGGGTCCTGGTTTGGCGGAGTGGTTAGCAACCATGTACGTCCCATAACTGTGACCAGTTTGCAGAGTGTCTTCCCCTACTCTCTCACCCCCTTTTACAAGCCTATCTACTGTCTCTTACCTATCAATACAGGCACAAATTGCCCCAAAAATATAAATTTTAAAAAATGAAATTGAACAAAATTAAAGATTTTTCTTCACAAATAACTCAATAGATTATCTTCTGGTCCATAGGCACATTATTTTTAAGTGGATCTCCCTGTAAACAAACTTTTTACTGAGAATCAGAGCTGATGCATATTTTTTTTTATATTTTATTCCATCTTCCACTGAACAATAGTCAGATACAATCAGTAGATAATGGGATTATGAGGCAAAAAAAAAAATCATTAATTTGAAGCAGTATCATCATGGCCAATAAACCTTTGAAAATATTTCAATGCATCCTAAAAACTTGTCACTTTGCCCAGCTCTAATGCATATCCTTGAAATGTAAACAGACAATCTCATGGATTTTTGCCATTTTTGTTTTTTCCTGCACCCTTTCAGCGAGGATTAAGCCGTCCAAGTCTCTCCTCTACATTCTATTTAAAATGGAGAGTGTTCAGAGAGAAAACAGGATTTCACACTCACTGTCACTCTTTCTCTTTACTGATCCCACCATATTTATATTTTCAATTATTTTTATTTTTCTACCCCACATCTCCAGGGTGTGATGACATTGATGCTAACACAATGTGTCTGTTTAGAAGTCTAAGTAGGGCATGAAAGACTTTGCGTTCCCAAGAAAGGAAAAAGAAGCCCTGCCAAAGGTCAGTTCTGGTGATGGGAAAAGTAAGAGGAAGCTTTGAAAATATTACAAAACAAATGACAGCTGACCAATCAGGACATGACTTACTACTGACGCACAAAAATCCTGCTTTTTGCAAAAATATAAAAGACATTTAAATTATTGTCTGACTGGCGTCTTTTTACATGCAGCAGTTAAAGAAGGACAAAAACATCTACAGGATTTCAGATTAGTGACCATGGAAAGAATCAAACTCCTGAACTCTGACAATGAATTATTTATCTTCAAGTACAAAGAGCCGGAAAAGATCTCAGAGTGGCGAACCTCGCTGACCTTTTCTGAATCCAAATGTGGGATATTTATGGAAATGTGGTGCTTATGCTGTTGCTGTGATTAAGTTACTGAATCTACAATAAGAAAAAAAGGAAGGAAAAATCATTTTCAGAATTTCTGTTGTAAAGAGAAAAATATCTTTTTTGTTTTTTTTGTGCCTCCCTGGTAGTGAAGGCTTGTTTATTTCGGTTGTACATCCATCCATCCTGACAGCTGACTATATGTCTGGGCATTGATGTGAATGCGATATCTTAGAGGGACAGTTTGGATTTTTTGAAGTTAGGCAAGTCAATATGTAAGCTAATATTGCAGTTAGTTATTGTTTGAACCGATAATAGGTGCGAGAAGCATAGCTCCAAGTCTCCCGTTTTTGCTGGAAAACTACCGTATTCAACCCCTCTTTCCCACCATCCTCCTGTATTAGTATTATCCTGTAAATCTCCTGTATTATAATATAATATAAAAAGTCCTCTACCTCTCCAAACTGAACTCCATCACTAGCCTTGTGAGAATGACAGTAATGCTTTAAAATGATGGATGCTAACTGCCTTAAAACAGAAGAAGAAGAAAATGCCTGACACCTGAGGTAGCTTGGTAGGCAGTTGTGGCGGGGTTAGTGCCAACAGCGGAAACAAATCAAGAAAAGCAAAGTGGTTGTAAGGGATACTAGAGCTCGGTTGGGGTGGTGGGGCAGTTTACAGTGGGTGGAGAAACATTTCCTGTATTGTCAAATCCAAAACTTGACAGGTATGCTGAGAAGCCTTGTAATAACTCCACTTTTGGTTTACCGCAACACTCAAAAAACAAAAAACCAACAAAAACAAAAGGACTGGCTCAACTAGACTCTACAGTAAGATTTTTTAATATAGTTTCACTTTTCCCCGACAAAGCCCTGTGTTTAGAAATATTTCTGAAACAACATATGGGCTGCTTATCCTTCTGTGCTGCTCTCCTTTCATCAGCTGTCCAGGTCAGAGAGCTGCAGAGGTTTCGGTTACTGGAAAAAAAATCTGATGTAAATTGAACACCATGGAAATTTAGAAGATGGCTCTCTTCTGAATTGATCCTAAATGTAAGAACAGGCTTAAACAAGTGGTCAAAATTCAGAATTCACTGCATTCCTTAGCATATGTGGGCCCTCTCTATCTTTGGCTTGTTTTAATATGGACATCAGGACTTACCCTCTGCAGCAACAGAACAAAATTCAGGTCCATGGCACCTGGACTTCTTCCTCTTCCTCTTCCTCTCTCATCTCCCAACAATAACTCCAGTGGTTCTGAAATGGCTGATCACCACCTTACCAAATAAACCTACCTCTGTGATCTCCTATCAAGACCATGTAAGTAGTGCAAGCCCTTTTGCTTATGGTAACAAGCTCTGTGAAGAGCAGAGTCTGTAGAAAGAATGCAGAGCCATTGAAAATGGTGTTGGACTTACTGCTTTAGCTTACCGCAAGCTATGAGGTAATATTTTGTTTCCAAGTTGAAGAAATACAAAAGTTTCTTGGATAACCTTAGTTCTTTCATGAACAGAGCTCTTAGAAATGTTACAAAATAGAGCGTGTTCACACTCCCTGGACTCATCTAACAGAACAGTTTGTGTCAAAGTGTTAAAACAACACAGTGTGAGCCTGTAGCTGAGATCTGATTATCTTCTGGCAGCAGAAGGCGATTCAGCTCTAACACAATAGAAGGCTCCTGTGAGGCTTTAGGCAGGCTATACATCACAAATATAAACCCTGAGAGCATGTTACCTGGGTTTTAAGGAATCTAATCAAGAGATGAAGTCCAGACTTGTCCTCTTCTTTCATCCCTTATAGTGGAGTTCCTCCGGGCGAAGGCTTAAACCGCTCCATACGTTTGACTTGGCTCATTCAAACACCTTTTAATATTTCTCTCTGCGACCTCATTTGGTGCTCACTCAGCTCTCTATTCATCAGCAACCATCAGCATGAGCGCAGCCACTTCAGACTCACACACACATGCTGTCATGGGGCGCTCTGCCAGCATGTCACAAGTACAGGATGGCTTGCATCACTTCTCGAGGACACTCAGATAATTAAAGAGGGAAGAGGGATTTAATAAGTGTTTTGGCTTGGCTGCTGTTGATACAGTGACCTGTCTGCACACTGATCCCCAGACTGTGTGACGCCTCTGACAGCTCGTGATTATGGCTGGATATGTGAGAGAAGGAGATGGTATAACACTAATCTGGCTGAATAACAGCGATGTGTCACCGAGCACGCCAGCTAAGCCCGGGTCGCTCTCCAGACGGCCAACAACCACACCTCCTTAAGCTCTCAGAGATATATGATGCACTGCTTATGTTTATCAGCTGTAGCAGGTTATAGAGAGGCATGCTAAATCTTACTTCAGTACCAACTTAGTAAAGGTATCTAACTTTGTAACATTTTACCCTATCCATGAACCCAGGGTTGCCCCTGGGGTTGAGATGATATGCTTTATTCACGGTTGGGTTTTATTTTGATTGTTTTGTGCAGATTTGATTAAAAAATGTTATCCTCCAGAATATCAAATCCACAAGTGTTGCAATTCGCCGGTGTGATAATTGCATTTTTTTCTCTTTTTTTAAATCAAACAAAAGTCAAATGATGCAACAAGAGAGAAAATATGGAGTTGCATTTACAAAATTAATGCATCACACATATGTGTCAGGTTGGCTACATTTTGAAGATTCAAAGTCAAGGCAACTGGACTGTGTTGAGTTTTGGGAAGACGTTTTGCTTCTCATCCAAGAAGCCTCTCCAAGAAGCTCCTTCAGTTCTTCAGTGGGAACTGAAGAAGCTTCTTAGATGAAAAGAGAAACGTCTTCCCAAAACTGAACACAGTCCAGTTGCTTCGACTTTGAATCTTCAAGATAACCATTACCTGGATGAATAAGAATCTTCACAGACATGTTGGCTACATGCAAGATGGTTTTAAGAAAGATTTTTGACCCAATCTGCTCCTCTCCAAGGCCTTACTGTAGACAAGTAGTTCTTAAATGGTGTGGCAAGGCACAATGGAAATGTGTACAATCTTGACCCACAACTATAGAATACCTTAACCACGACTTTAATATTTGCTCCATCAGTTAATTGTGCATTCAGTTTTACAGCTCCAAATTCACTTTTTAACGAAAACTTTTAGGGTTCTGCTATTGATGGAATTGGAACAGGTTGAAATAATATTTACTTTTGTGTCAATTTCTAAACTTTTTTTTTAGTTTTGTAAATACATCAACTGCCAGTCAATTTTTAGACATTACTTGACAGAAATAGACACTGAAAAGTGAAAGTGGCACATATTTAGAGGCTTTCTTATAGAATAGACATGTGCGCCTTGAGATTTTAACACGATCTTAGGTCTGCCTTCAGCAAAAAAAAAAAAAAAGTTTGAAAGCCACTGCTGTAGACTGCTGCAGCTTTCATAACCACACATGGGCCCATTTGGCAAAAGAATAAAAATTGTCAGTTTTCAATGTCAAGCACTGAAAAGTTTATAAAAAGTCTATTCAAAAGTTTCAGCTGCTACAGATACCTTTTTAACATGACAAAACATCTCCGTCATGGTGCAAAAACAGTATTGGAGGCATTTCACATCATACCTTTAAATTTATATTACATATACCATACAATTGAGAACTGCTGTTTCAAATATACCACCAAATCTTTCTTTAGGTCAAATAAAATGCAGTGCTTATTTCTAGGTAGCATGTGTTTTTTGTTGTTAAACCTTAACACCAGCAAGATTGAGGCTGAGATGTGCTGTAACAAACTGTACTGAGCCTTCTCTTAATGGGAACAAGCTTTGCATCAGAACCACTCTTCTTTTTTCCAAACCAAGCACAAGTATGGATGATTAAGCATTCGCTATTGTTAGAACATGTTTCTCACTCTTTATCTTGACATTTTCACCGAACATAGTTTGTAGTTCGTTCTACTTTTGTACCCCAGTTGTGTTAAAATATCACAAAGCAGGTGCCATAGCTCTAACTTTGACTTATATGCTCAGATGCTCACTACAGACACTGCTTTTTTATGTTTATTATTAAAGTACTTGGCTTTGTATTAATGATTTAGCCAAACAGTGACATAAATATTGGTGCATTTCCCTAGAAAATTCACTCAAAAGGAGAATGCAAGTCAACTGTGGCATATCTGTGTAGATGCTTAGTCATCCAGGTCATGGTTATCCAACACTGATCAAAGTGGCATCTGGACTGGTTCAGATTCTTGAGGACATTTTGCTCTCATCCAAGAGGCTTCTTCAATTTTTTCAGACTTCACTAAGGAGATAGATGTGACCTGAGGTGGCTCATCTTGATGCCTAAAAAGTAATTTATTGTGTTTTAACAGCAGTAGCTTTATTACATTTTAGAAATGGATGTATTAAAACTTATTGATACTTAGCATCTGTGAATCAATATACTATGGCCACACCAAATATCACAATACTATGGGGTATCAAAAAAACTCAATGCCCTTGACTTTACACCCATTATCTAAAAATTGTTGTTGTTTACATTGATGGTTAAAATTTTGGTTAAAATTGGTTAAAATTTGGTTAAAATTTTTAAGGAAATCACCCTAAGTATTTGCTTTACATGATCAGGTTTTGAAATTTTGCAGTCAAAAGTAGAGAAAGATCAAGAAAGTGTTATCCTGACATTTGACTCATGATTTTAAAAAATATATATATCAGATCATCCTGGAGTAGGTATGGACAAATAAATCATGGTCATGCCAAATGTCGTACCAAGTGACACCAAGTAAATGTGAAATGCCTCAAAACAACACTGACATCTTACCGCAGCTACAGCTGGAGAGCACAACTCCAAGATTTTGACTGAGAGCTATTTGAGCCAACCAACAACCCGCAGCTGCCCCTTAGAAGATTCTCCTCTCTGATAAAAACATATATTACGCCAGGTTTAGCTTCTACTTAGCATATATGGCACCACGAGTGTAGAACTTAAAAAGCACATCTATCTTTGAACCCTGGCTGTGTCCGAAATGGCATACTAACGTACTACTCATACTAAGTGTGACGTCAAAATGAGTATGTAGTGCGTTCACATTAGATAGTATGAAAAGATTGAGTGTGCGAGAAATACCCGGATGTATACTATATCGGAAAAAATTTTAAGTATGCGAGGTGGGCATACTAGTCACACTCAAACACCCCATAATGCATTGCGAGCCCCATAATGCATTGCGCCATGCATGAAGACCGACCAAACCGCCCGGCATTCAGCTAATAATCAGCCACTAGCAAACTTCACGTTTTCAAAATAAACGCATCTTTTATTATTTCCTTTTAGTTCTTTAACACTTTTGTAAACGGGCTCTTGTTTTGGAGCCGACCGGAAGTTTCTTCGATAGCATAATGGCGTGCATAACGGAATGCCCGAAATGCCAAAATGAAATTTGTATCCATGCGTTTTATGGCTCAAATGACCACATTTTGGTATTCTACGTGATGACTTCCTCGCCTAAAATGCTCTCTGAACTTTCAAATGTGGCGAATCAACAGAGATATTTGATAGCCTGGTGTGCTTCTGATTTTTGTCGTCGGAGGTTTGAAATGCATCATGGGAATCTTAGTAGTATACTACAGTGTGAACGGTTGGCATTCTAGTCATACTAATAGTATGTAGTATACAGTATATACACATTTGGTATGTAGTACGTTATTATGCCATTTCGGACACAGCCCCTGTGATACTGTGTTGGATCAGTTTTTGTCCCACCCTTAGTTGCCCTCCTCCTATGATAAAGCTTTCTTGTGTGCACTCTTTCATCCTCCTACAGCCACCAGTTAACAAAAGGTCAGGCCCGGCATGTCCGTCTAATATATCCTGAGCAGTCCTGGTTGCTCCATTACCTCCCAACAAGCCTCGCACACACCTGAGGTAACCCCTCGGTTCCTCTCACTGTGTTTCCCTTCATCTGCGGCTGCCGTCAAACCTGCTCGCCCCCTGTTCCAAATTACCAAACAAATGAACCCTCTCGCTGGAGACAAATGAGGAAAAATAGTCTTTGAAGAGGACCATTTATTCAAATCCCGCCTGACAGTGCGGAATCTCTGATCCCCTTCTCTCCTTGAGAGCACGTGGCAAAAAAGAAGTCAGGCAAGAAGAAGGGGAATCACATCAGGCATTTCACAGGCTTTTAAATGACAACTTCTATTGCAGCAATGCCTCCATCTCCGAGAGGCGAGCTCATGTATCCATACTGAGGAGTTCAGGTAGAACGAAGAGGAGGAAGATACTATCACATAAACCCAGCAGGAAGCAGGACATTGATGCCAAACCAATCTCAGTGCTCATGTCATTGTGCTTTACTGTATGGCAAATGCAATTCATGCACAGGCTATTTAGTTTTCTCTGCTTACTTTTATGGATCAGGGTCATATATAAGATTGTCTGCTCCTTTTTCTTGTGCGTCCCTTTTGTAGCTGTCTGGCAAAAGCAAATGATTTGTGACTAAATGGCTTAAACATTAACTGTTGTCCTTGTGAATAAAACAGCAAGGACTTTATGATGGTCTGGATGCGATACTGTAATTTAAGCCTGGCTCGGGGATAAAGCACAGGGGAGAAAGTTATTCTGGCAGCTTTTACCCAACTGCAATCCTTCAAAAGTTAACCCCCCTGAGTTTACCTCCATCACTTCACAAGTACGCCCCCGCTATGCTGCCATGAAGCTAGGCGCCACTTTAAGGTCATTTTCCCCATGTCTAATTTTACCCTTGGGTACGCTCGAGTAGAGCGCATAAGAGCAGCCATCATTTTAAACACTTGTTTCAGGCGCTATTTCTTTCTCAGTTTATGTGCCTTCATTTGGAGGTGATGGAGTGCTAATGAACAGACAGGCAGATGCATTTTCGCTGATGTCTTATGAGGCGTTCCCGAAGGCCTGGCATCACTTTGTCTGGAACCTTTCTTGAGGGACAGCAGGGCAGCGTGCTTGGCCTGACTTATAAGCAACCATCGAGCCACATCATCAGGTGTGGCAGGTAATCCAAGGGACTGGGGAAGATCCACTCATGGCATCAGGTGCTGTTTGATAGGCACTACTGAGACCAGACACAGGCTAATGAGCTGTAATGAATGCTAATCTTTTTGGACCAAACATGACTGTGTCAGCACTGAGCTGGATGCAGTGTTAATCCTGTAAGTAGTGGTCACTTCTCGGCTGTCTTCATGCTGATAATAAAATTTACCTACTTGTAAAATTTGGCAATAGAGGAAATAGTGGGAAGACATTGAGCCTTTTAATGAAGCCAATGAGAAAACACCCGCAAGCACTTTTTTTGTGGAGGCTAGTGTTGGAGTTTGTGTCACAAAAAGATTATGCTTGATCTAAAATTCAGACAATTTCAAGCCAATTCTAAGCTGATCATTGGTAATGACCGAATTACAAGCAGACTGAACATCGCTGGTCATGTCATTGACAGGGAACACAATTGCCAGAAATTTCTTGTGGACAAAAAAAAGGCCTTGACTTTTGGCCCATTAGATCTAAACTCTTGTGGGTTCAAACTTTTGCTATGATGGAGCTTTGTTCAAATTTTTGCAATTTAACAGTCACAAGCAGAGAATGATAAAGAAAGTCTGTTATCTTGACATTTGACATAACTTAGAAAATGTTATCAGATCATCCTGGAGTAGGGGTGAATATTCAAGCAAACTTAAATGAAAATTCCTTTAAGTTAGGGATGTACAATATTGGATTTTTTTTGTTCTAGCATATGGCATAGCATAGATATCAGTTTATAAATGTAACTGAAAGCAGCTTATTTAATTTGTAAAGCTCCTGTATTTGCAATGTTTGTATCAGCTAGTTACAATACTATAGACACTGTGCAGACAACTAAAAACCAAAAAAAAAAACTTGTATGCCTACATTTAACAAAAAAAAAAAATACAAAAGCTAATGACAGCACTTCATGCACAATGAATCCCCAGTGCAGTATGTAGCTGTCCCCAGCTACTGCTCAAAATTAAAAAAAGAAAAAAAAAAGAAAGTTTAAGGTTAATTATAAGGTTAATATGGCAGACTCAGCTCAGGGTTAATTTGTTTTTGTTTTGTTTCACACTGCACTCTGTTAAGCCGACCAATGGCCACCAAGTGCTGTGTAATTTATTCACCTACCACTAGTTGGGGCTGTAGCTGCAGTCTTTTTTCTTGCCAATGTTGCACTTTGACCCATACATAGCTACAAAACTTGCTCGGAACGATAAAATAACTTTGCTTTATGCAGCCAGGCAGTACTTGGAGAGGTAAAATAAAGATAGCTGTATTTATGCTGCATTTAGAAGATTTACCAGAGCCATTTGTTACCATGTTACTCTCAGAATTTAAGATTTCAATCCATTGAGAACACCGAAGTCTGGCAGGGCTAGCAATGCTAGCGTTAGCGACACTCTGAAATAGTCACTAAATACTGTGTCAGCTTGCTAACTGTTATTGTATGCAGTCAAATTCAAGCCACATCTTAGTGCTTTTTTGTTCCCTTGCCTTGTTAGTTGCTTTTTGGAAGGGTTCAGACTTATACCACACCCCCTATAAACCAAACTGTGGTTTTTGGGATTCAAACCAGGACCCCTGTTTCAAGCAGACCAGAGTTTGGTTCTTTGATCCACACCAGAGTTCATGTGAGCTTTTTGGGCCCCTCCAAAGCAATCCAACTTTCCAAAACAACTAAGCAAAGTTTATATGGTCCAGAACAAAGGTGATGGTGTCAAAGCAACCTTAAAATAGGAGATTCATGAACATTCTCAATTGATTTATTATCATTTTGGGACCCCCTCAAAAAATGAGATGCTGCATCTCAAGGGGCTATCCTAAACAAATTCAATGTCAAATTTTTGTGACTATGATTCAATTCAAATGCAAAACGATTCTTTTAAATGCTGTTAAAGTTTACAAAAACTAAATAAATCAAAAGCATAAATCTTTTGAATTTCTTAACACAAGTTTTGTGCTGATTTTTTAACATTCATTCCTTATTTTTAACCACTTACCCCTTTCTGGACTGTAGCCCATTACAGCTGGCATTGGCAGAGAGGCAGGGCACACCCTGGACTGGTTGCCAGCCCAACATCGGGCCACATAGACGGGCAACCATTCACATTCACCTAAGTGAAATTAACCCATGCATGTACTGGGAGAACATTCAAACTCCACACAGTAAGGCCCTGGCTGACATGGGGTTCAGACGAGTAACCTTCTTGCTGTAAGGCATGGTTTATTATGGACTTAGACCAATAAGGAGTATAATAATGGGCATGGATATCAATACAAATGTACCCAGTCTCAGCCGTCACTGGCACAGAGGTATTGCTAAAAAAAAATTGTGAATGTCGAATTCAAAGCATTCTTACTGTACTTACTTTTGTTCTTCTACTATTGTGTATTTATCATATTACTGAAAAGGAAATATGCTCCATTGACTTTTGGTTACTTAAGAAACGGTCTTGGTGTGAACCCGTCCTGTGGCGAGCCAATCAACAGATGTAAGAGGGAGGAAATAACAAAGCCCAGAGCCGGAGGTGTTAGATCACAGGAGGCCTGACAAAGCACCATGATCCTGTTATCGTATGACTCACTCCTCATATCACAAACTGAGGCTGCCTGCTTCCTGAACTCTTTTTACTCTCTTACCTCTGCCAAAGAAGTCAGTCAAGGTTCCATACACCACAGTCCCCCTCCATCAACCAGCTATGCTATCCACACCGTCACCTCTTTGACCCCAGACAAAGAATAGATAGCAAATATGAAAGTAACTCAGCGTTAATGCCGGCACAATGGCCCACTGGAGAAGAGCCGTGTCAACCAGTGGCTTTTGCCCACAAGGCGAGAGCATTCTTCACACCTGTCTGCAAGGATAAGTGGGCTTGTCACAAGCAGAGCTAATCTGTTGCAACGCTCAGTCACACTCAATCCCCCAGTGGTGCTCCCAGCTCGTCCTTGAATGTCTGCTGGCACCGGAGGAATACTTGGGCCACTGATCAGCGTCACCATGGTGGGAAACATGTCAATGAACGGCAGCAGCATCTCATCTCCTGTCAGACAGCTTACAGAAACTTTTGCCCTTTTCCAGTTCACACTTTCTTACACCTTTTTATTTTGGCATGAACACGACTTTCCAAAAATAGACACGTGTTCCATCTGTGGGGGTCATAAGTTAATATTCTACCATTCAAAGCAGGACCTGTCTCAGTATTAAGCTGTCAATCAACAAAAGAAATGAATGTTATTGAAAATGTTTTATTTTTTTTATCTCTAAATCCATCAACTCGGAGCAAAAAAATAAGTGAGACAGACTGCGAAGAGAGGCGTCAGAGACATAAAGAGGGTGTATTATAACTTAGACAGCATTCAGAACATGAAGTGCTGATGCTGTTGTGGGGTCACTTCTCTATTCACTGGTGGAAGCAATGCCCTTTAGTAACGAATACTCTCAGAGTGAACTGAACATTATGTCATTTGTATTGTGCAAACACTGAATAAAATTAGGGAACATGTTACAAAACAAATGTAAAGCAGGATGAATATAAACGATAGGCCCATGTTTCAAACAAACCATCTTATGCCTTGTCACAGGCTCATAGGCCATTACGTTCTGATGGTTTTGATGATTATGATGTTAACAGTCAGTCATCTTTATTTGTATAGTGCCAGTTCATACCAAATGTTATCTTGAGGCACTCTTCAATAGAGCAGGCTAGAGCTATACTCCTCGTTTTACAAATATTAAACATATATGTTCTACTGACAAAACAATGGCAGGACATGACACTGGCAGCTGACAAAGAAAGCGATGGTACAAAGTAATAAAAAGATTTCTGATTGTTTCACAGGCACTGCTCATTAGACCTGAAAAACACGCTACCAGACTGTGCTTAAACAAAGACAAAGTTTAAGCAAAACTGCCATTGACAGTTTGTGTCATTTTTCAGGATTCAACAAAGGCTAAGATAGAACAATATCAACATTATCAAACTGTAAACTAGGTTTTTTAGAATAATACTATTAGCAAAGGAAGTGGCAAGTATGAAAACATACTTCTAAAATACAGAAATGTTCAAGACACTGTATCAAATCATGTGTGTACACCTACGACCACTATGCATTAAGGTTTTAGAAAAAAAAAAAGTTTTCAATAACCTTGACACCCCCAGTTTTAACCACTGCTCATTACCTTGTCAGCAGTTTCAACAATGTTAAAAGTTTGAGTGTTACATTGAAAGTAATTTTGCATGAACATGTTAACATTGATGGCACTGGTTCCAAAAGATGTCAGTCAAGTCAAGGTTAATAAAGGTTAACCCAAGTGGTGACAGGACTGGGCTTTTTCTTTTCTGTATGAAGGATACAACTCAGTTGTTCAATTACATCTTAAAGACATATGCTCATTAGGTTAATTGGTGACTTAGGTATAAGTGTTGAGATGTGAATGGACAAAGATGGGGGACGGAGACACATTTTTATCTCCTAAATATAAGGCAACTGTGGATACCATTCATAAACAATGAACAAAGGACCAAACAGCATGTGACTCAAATGACCTTGGAAGTGCCCACACGTCCAGGTCAACGACTCTCAGATGACCGACCTGATTAGTTACATATTAATGGACAACAGAGGCTTTATGTTTCTAGCTCTTCTCCATTCCAGTCTTATAACTGAGGAAGCCTTTTGGAAGAGAGGCACAACATATTTGAAAAGTCTACACCAAAACAGTTGCCAGTTGGACCAGCGGTGGACTAATTTTTTAAGAACAAACCAATGAACAAAAAGGAAAATTTAATTGAAATAAAAATTGAATTATATTGAAAGTACTGCTACCAGATGTGGTACTATGACAGCAACAAACAAGCCTTAAGATCCAATACAAGGTCATTTTTTTAGACTCTTCAAAATAGTAAGAACACTCATGGACTGTTAAGTGTTGGTGAAAATATCAATATGGGGATATATAATCGTCCTAGCATATGTTAGTTTAGATACTGGTATGATGGTTCCATTTTTTTTATAAATATATACATTTTAGTCTGATTTTTATGGGGTTTTTTTATTTTTTGAAACAGCAGGGTAAAAGTCTGATCTGTTGACAGCTCCTTGACTTTAATTCTGTCCATGTGTTGAAAGCCAGATAGCAGACCAATGACCCTTGAAACTTAAGTTACACTGCCTAGCCTAGAAAAAATTAAGACTGCTATATGAAAAACTGCAAGATTTCATGAATGAGAAATATGAACTGTAGCCAAAGAAATCGGATCATCTTATATCAAATTATAGCTGGCAAAATAGCAATTTAAGGAGTATGTGATTTGTTTAAAAAACTAAACCCATCTGCATGCTCCTTTAAAGGTGATTTGGTTATATTCGGCGTAATCTGAAGGACAGGAACACCTTCAGTGAAATATCCCAGGACTTGTCTGGGGTTTATTTTGTGCTTGCTCCACATTGAGAAATAGCCACTAAATCAGACTGGGATGTGCTCTATCATCTCGTTAATACAGTCTGTCCTTCATGGATCAGGGAGGAACTCTTTTTTTGTATAAAATAAGAACACGATCTGACCTCTTTGCTCAAGCTCAGACAAGTTAGTCTGTCATAAAATAAAGATCTGATCAGACGAGACAAGGTGATTGCTCTGAACTCCAGTAGCAGCAAATGCCTGTTTTCTGTGTCTTTCCTCTTTTGAAGTGAGACAGAAAAAGAGTCGTTCTCCACTCTAGATACTGAGTTCTAGTTTCCAAAGAGAGTTACTCATTGGGAAAATATTTCTTTGACTGGACAAGATGAAAGGATACAAGTAATGAATAGACAATGTCAGCTTTTTGTTTTAGACTGAAATTTATCTTTAAAGCTGCCTCCATATCAAAGCTGGAGAACGCAATTATTTCCCAAAAACCCAAATGTTCCCGGGAAGAGGGAGTAGTGAGAAATGTGGGACAGCAAAATGGGACATGAGGAAGTGGCACGCCGAATATATCTCAATTAATACAGAAAAAAAATAGATATGGAAATGCTGATGTGTGTCATAGTAAATGGAAAATCATCTTCACATGATGATGGGCTAGCATGACAAATCTGAAAAAGTTGAGAGCAGTGTTGAAGCGCAGTGAATATTTATGAACGTTGTGTTAGGTTTCTGCTCATGAGCTCACGTTTCATTCAATGCTGAGCTCCAAAGAACTTCATAATGATGCTGTTTGATGATCCTACTTTTTATTTAATGGGGGGCTAAAGCGTTTAAGATACTGTACCTCTATGAAGACATACCTGAAGATGTTTAAAAAATAAAATGAGGAACTATGCCCTGGTATTCTGACAGAGTGAAGCACTGAAGCCTGATTATATTCCTGCATTAATTGCCCATTAAGTGTCTGATATGATGCTGCAGGTTTGGGTTGTCTTCAAGCTACAATTAGCTGAGCTGAAGCAGAATGGCTGACGGAAAAACCTGCATTAGAATACAGCTTTAAGCCATTTTGTTCAGTGCTGCAAAATCTTTCAAAAGTGTAACATTTGTTGAAACTAATGGAGCATCCATATCATGTTATATGGCTGCTTGTGAAGAATAAAAGACAAATTGCATTTATTAAACCTTATAGCGGCACTGCCAGCCAAAACACACTTTAGGTAAACACAATATCAAGCATAACAAGTGTGAAATGCACATAAAAAAAGCACATTCAGACACTTAATTACACAATGTCATACATACCTTAAAGTAGTGTTTCTCAAAGTGGTGCCCACACCAGTGTTGGGGGGGCACATTGTCGTGGTATCACTTCCAGTTGCAGAATCACTTCCATTTTGAGGTGCTATCTGTATTCTTAAAGGAAGATGTTTGAGATGATCAAACAGAAAAAAAAACTGTTAGTAAGGGGATTATGTTGTTTGAAAGCACATTTGTTGGGACATTAGTGGCATCCTGTTAGTAACCTGAAGGTTGCAGCTTGAAAGTTCTACTCTATTTTCTGAATAAATGGGTATGAAAGCAAAAAGCAGCTAAAGCTTGCTTGAAAAAACTAATATTTCCCCAAAGTCAGGAAGGATTTGCACAAAAGGAATCTTCATCTGTAACTTTTGGCAAATTCTTTTCTCATAGTTAGGGTTACAGACAGTCTCCTTTATGCATCATTTTTAGCAATACTTTACCAGAACAGAGGCAAAAGAATAAGACCATAGATAAATTGGCACATAGCATTTACTGTTTTCAAGGTTTTCGATAATTATCACAATAATACCCTACCCATGCTATTCTTTGTCTATGATAATCACAACAAACCTTGCACTGCAAATGGCCGTGATTTGATGTCTTCAATCAGTCAAATCCATCAATCCAAGCTCCACTCTATAACAGCTGGCAGTGATCTAAAGCGGAACTGCTCAATCAGAGTTATTTAGGGCAGGAAAAAGTGAGAACTGCAGGTGTGACAACAGCAGAAAATGACTGCTTGTTCAGACTAGCATAGAAGCTAACTGTGTCAGTAGTTTTATCTGATCTGGACTGCATTTCTTTATTAGAAGAAAAGCAAACTTCTTTACGAAAAGAAAATGTTTGCTTACTTCAGACACGTTTTGCTGAAAGTTGTTTACAAAGCGGTTCCAATCTGTCCTTTGCACTGCCACAGCAGCACCAGCCTAGTCCATTGTCTGATTAGCTGGTAATGAATGTGACTGACAGAATGATTGTCCAATCACCTGATACCAGATATACTACTGAACTGCTCTGTCTCGTTCCAAACACTTTCTATGAGCTTTTTCACAGAGTGAATTGTCTTGAATGGTCCATCTTTTGTGTCAGGTTAAATTATGAGGTGAATGTCCAACATTATGACAGCCCTGTTCTAAACCATAAGCTCAGTATATTAATGTTGCATACCTTCTCTTTAGTAATAAATGGCTCTTGTTTGCTTCAAAAGGTTCTGTTTTATTCCTGGTATCAGTATTAAAAAATATTCAGCTTGTATTTACCTTATATACCGTATTTCAGTTATTTAAAGGATAAGTTTGGTTTCTACAGCTTTCACATTGTTTACAGAATGAAGTAGAACATTATACTCACCCAGAAGGCTTTCCTGATCCAAACAGTGCTTTGGGAGATATTTAGATCCAAAATCGAGCGGCGGACATCCGTATCATAGTAGCACACAGGGCATGCATAGCGTTGCTCCTAAAACTGCATTAATCATCCAAAAACTTATTAGTTTCACCAATATTTCATCATGGTCCGCTCACGCTACTCCTCCAAGACAGTCCGGTGTCACTCCACCCATGTTTTTGTGACTGTGCTGACCTCTGAACTGGAAACTTTCTTCACGGCTGCCACGCATGCGCAGTACGGCTTCCTCCTTTGATGAGCTCCTCATCTATAAACTCTGGCTCGAAACTGTAAGGACACCCATCATATTCGAAGTTCTCGTCCACAACATCTTCATCCAATAGATATTCATCCATTTTGCACAAAACTGGAAGAAGAAAGTTGTTCAGTAGCCGGCGGTCACCCCTGAAACAATGAGCCGTACTGGGGATGCGCGGCAGCCATGAAGACAATTTCCAGTTCAGAGGTCAGCACAGTCACAAATACATGGGTGGAGCAACACCGGACTGTCTTGGAGGAGTAGCGTGAGCGGACCATGATGAAATATTGAAGAAACGAATGAGTTTTTGGATGATTAATGCAGTTTTAGGAGCGGCGCCAACATGCCCTCTGTGCTACCATTTTACGGATGTCTGCCGCTTGATTTTGGATCTAAATATCTCCTGAAGCACTGTTTGGATCAGGAAAGCCTTCTGGGTGAGTATATTGTTCTACTTCATTCTATAAACAATATGAAAGGTGTAGAAACCAAACGTATCCTTTAAGCCTGCATAGGCAGCAGCTAGTAAAGAGGTTCAAATTAAAATTAAGTTCTTAATTTAGAATCAAATTTTGTCAGGAGACTTGTTGCCACCACGTCTCTGTCTGTGCTTGATTATGGTGATTTTTTTTTTTTACTTCAGAGCTTACATGCTCTGGATACTGTGTATCATTGAGCTCTGAGGCTCATCACAAACTTTTAATCTCTTACTCATCACTGCTTCTTGTATGCACCTGTAGGATGGTCCTCTTTGTCATCTTCTCATTTTAGGTCTACTCATTTCACACCCTCTAACCTTCATCAGTCAAAGGAGTCCAAAATTGTATCATCTTTAGCCCCAGTATCTCCTCTTGTTTTCTGTTCCTAAGGTCTGAACTGAGCAGGCAGAAATATCTTTAAATTTGCTGCTCCTTTTGCTTAAAATGAACTGCAAAAAGACCTGAAACTCAGTGATCTGGTTTCACTGGACACCTTTAAGAGGACGTTAAATGATGTGAATACTGAGGCATCTGGCCGCAGATGTTTTGGCGTATGATCTTATTTCCTTTAGTAGTGTTTTTATTATTTTCCATCGTACTTTTAGCATTATACATTCCTTGTGTGTATTTGTGTGTGTTGCTGTTGTTATGTCAGTGATTTTTTTAACCATGCTGCTGCCTATTTCAGCCAGGACACTGTTGAAAAAGATTTTTTGTAATTTCAGTGAGTTTCTTTTCATGGTTAAATAAAGTTTATATAAATTGACTTGAAAAGCTCCCAAAGTCCTGGCAGAAATGGAAATGCTTAAGCTCTAATTCATATGTATATTTTTGTGCTTTTGACTTTATTTTATGAGCTGTCTAGACTGAAATTAGTTTTTTTTTACTCTCCTTTGTTAACAAAAACCTTTGCAATACTCAGTAATTCTCAATACTTCATTTCTTTTCTCTCCCATTTACCTGCACTTTACCTTTAAGATAGATGTAAAGATAGGCTTATATTGGTATTTGCTTAGAGAAGTAGCTTTGAGAAATAAAAATCTCATGAAAAGGCCATACCAAAGGGAATAAGAAAATGGCCTGCAAAAAGCTTCAGGGTGCAGGATATCCATTGATGTGCTATCTTAAGATGCTCTGTAAGTGTTCAAGCGTCCTCTCGCCAAGGACGAGGAGCAGCAGTGAAGTAAAAGACTGCAACACTTGCCAAACCCTTTTACCACAATTACTTTCCAGTCAACACAAGAAATATAATCATTCTGATGTCAACACATCTATTTATGTGTCTGTCATTATTTTTTACTTCTTCCAGATTGAACACAAATCTAAGTGTAACATCTTCCTTCCAAATAACTATGATCTGAACCCAGTGGTAAATCCCTCAACATATTTTTTTTGTGCTCAAATCCAGTGGAACCAGAGTGCTTTCATTTCCAAATGTTAGCGTCGAGTGTTTGGATTTCACAAATGCAACAAAGAGGGCTTAAACAGAAATGATGACGGCTACAAAAAGCACACAGACTGATGTGCCAGGAGGACTGAATAATATCAGGGGGCTGACGTGTTCTCAGAATATGCTCCATTGAATGGCAGCTTTTCAGAGCAGGAGTGGGGACAGCCTTTGGCAAAATCTGCTGAGTCAATTGAAGAATTGTCTCTCTCCGAAAGATGTTTTTTCACAGACTATGAGATACAGTCATGCTGCGTGGAGACACGAAGAGTGACTGTTGAAATGTGGCCTGCTCATTCATGACTGTGCTTAAAGACATGTAATAAGATCTTAATGAATCATTGACACATTAGCATTCTTCTCAGATTGACTTATAATTGTACTCTATTTAGTCTTGGTACAAGTCCTCAGGTGCCTGGGTCCTACATCCTGATTTAATGAAGCAGTTCATTTGCCTGCACAGCAGTTCTGTATTTTAGGCTGCAGCTGCTCAGCCCAGACGAGTTTATAAGTGGACCTTGACTTTGTACGTTTGGTTGACCCATGTAGAGGAAAATACAAGAAGTATAAAATAATTAAGAAGCTATTTGTTGGCAGTTTTGCCTTTGTGGTAGATCGAGCAACGTTCCTCAGAAGTTTTTCTCCATATTCACATGATAGCATCACACAGTTGCTGCAGATTTACACATCCATGATGCAAATCTCCTGTTTCACTATTCCACCATTAGATTGAGATCTGGTGACAGTGGAGACCACTAGAGTACAGTGAACCCATCGTTGTGTGTTTGAGAAAACAGTGTAAGGGGATTTGAGCTGTGAGACATGGAGTGTAATCTCTCTTGAAGCAGCTATGAAAAGATGAGCACTCTGTGGAAATAAAGGGATGGACATGGTCAGTAGTAATTATCAGGTGGGCTGTGTCATTTAAAGGATGCTCAGTCGATACTAAGGGCCCAAAGTGTGCAAATAAAGTATCCCTCACACCGTTACACCACAGCAGTCAGGTTTGTGATGGATCCATTCTTTCAAGTATCGAGACTCATTAGACCAGGCAACATTTTCTGATATTTTACTGTCCAAATTTGGTTAACTGGTGTCAGGAAAATTTCCCACTTTGCCCTTGACTGACAGCCTGGATGGAAAGAACGACAGAAGAGGGTTTTTTTTAGTCTTTTACTTGCTCAAGGAGTGGAGCAGTTCACAACAAAGGCAACTTCCTCTCCCACAAAAGATCCGTAGTATCTCTTCAAATGTATATGCAGTGTTGCACAAGTCAGCGTCTGACCAGAAACAAGCATCAACCAATAATATTGCAGTTCAGAGTTACACAAATGTGTCACAACAGTGGTCGTCTTTCTCACTCAGAAACTCTGAGATCTGCTGATATGATGGCGCAGTCTTATCAGAGACAACATATTGGGCCTCATGCAGGAACATTTTCGTATTCTCATCCTAAATTTTTCTTACCTTTTTTCTTATGTTGCGTTCGTACGGACATGCTCCGTCAGATTCAACAACACTTCTATCTTTAGAAAAGTGTCTAAATGACCTGCAGAAACATGATGAATGCCACCTGTGCATACTTAACCACGCATGCATGAGGATAGCATATTTGCATAAGTAACACCCCAAGAATACCATATAAGGATATGTTTCCCACACCATAAAAAAGTAGTGTTCATTCATAAAGATGGCACCAAACACACGCTCTCCTCCAAGTGCCTGGCATGCCAGGGCATCCAAAAGAAGCTCAGCCATGAAGCAGCTGGTTGCTCTCTCATTTAACTTTTTATAAAGGCCAGTCTAATAAACCTTCAATTAATAGATTTTAATGTATTCGCTGGTTCGAGATCCTCAGATTTATTTCGTCTTGTGCTATATTTTGTTAAAAATGCTGGAAATTAGTTAAATGTATAATCAGTATATAAGGAACTTGATTTGAAAAGAGCAGACTAATTTTTTGTGATTTTTACGACAAGTCTGGACCACTCATGATTTGTGTTCGTACTTGAAAGAAAATTCTAAATACGAAAAAAATGCTGAATGCGACAAATTTAAATAATTTGGTTCTTGCATGAGGCCCATTGTCTTGATTTCTCGTTTCCAGGTTCTAGTTTCAGCATGAAGACATCTCCCACAGGCATACAAAAGGATCATAGCTTGAGTAATCATAGTGATAAATAGATATATACATTTTATTTACAACCCGCACAAACTTTAGCCTCAGCTTCCTGTTCTTGGCTGACAGGAGTTGCACTTGTTGCAGTCTTTCACTGCTGTAGTCCATCTTCTTGAAGATCTTGTGCTTTCAGAAATGGGCTTCTGCAACAATGGTTGTTTGAGTTTAGCATCTTAATTCTCTCACATTCTCTTCTGGCTTCTGGCTTTTTCACTTTGAGAATTGACAAATTGCCACTCACTGGATATTTGCACCTTTCTGGACCATTCTTTGTAAACCCTGTAGATGTTTTTTAAATGAAAACCCTGTTAGATCTGCAGTTTCTGAAATACTCAAAACAAAGAGAGGGTGCCTGTGACATATTTGTCTCTGTTTATATGTTAACTGTCCCCATGACCAGAGGGAATTCTTGGTTTATGTTTTATAGACTTTGAAGGCACCATTTAAAAAAACAGAAGGCACCCCAGAACACCATAGCACCTTTTCTTTATTCTAATTTTTATTGCAGTTGATATCCAGAGACAGTGTAACATTGGATAAAAGAAAACATAAATATACAACAAAATCAGATACATTTCTGAAGATGGACATCAATCCTTGCAGGTTTTCCTGTCACTACAGAGTACAAAAAAAGAAAATAAGTCTCCTTTATTCAAACAAAAGCACCTTAATCTCTTCATTCCCATCATGTCACCGACTGTTCTTCTCTGTATGTGAGCAGTTAAAAAGCTTCATGTAAGTACAGCACACAGGGAAACAGAGTACTTAAGACAAATCCGATCAAATGTCCAGCCAATACTTTTATTGAGAATTCTAATAGAAACTTCATTTCTTCAGGGTAACAGGATTAACAGTTCTGCATCTTAATACAATTTCTGCTGTAATTTCAGGATTCTGTGACAGACAAAAGATTTGAAATTAAGTCTTTCAGAGAGTTTTAAGAAAATCCACACAGGGGTATTTGAGTCTCATTTTACTGCGAGGAGAACGTTTGACAGCTTTATCATGAACGGCAGAGGGATTTTTAGAAGCTTAAAGATCCAGATTTGATTTTGTCATGTATCCAGTGAAGGGGGAGAGAGTTCTTCTGGGATCCTCTTTATTTTATGGTGTCTGTTTAGCATCATTAACACAAACGTTGTGTTTTGTTCCCTCAGTGTGAATGTTTTCTTTCATAGAAGAGTCAGTCTCATCAGCATGTTCTCTAACCTTCAGCAACCCCGAGGCAGAGTGTCTGAACTGCTGTTTACCATTAAACTGTAATATTGATTTACAAATAAATAAACAGACTCATTCATTTAGGGCGAGGGGATGCAAAGCAAACGTATATCTCATTTAATAGTCTCTAACTCAGTGGCTATACAAAATACATAGACTTTTTTTTAGTTTAATTCTCAAGTGTTAACTATCACACACTGCCTGAATCATGGAGTTTAAAAGTTCTGTATAATTAGAGTGTCATCGTTCTCTGTGTTTCCATTACTTCACCAGTTTCATCTCATCGTACACTTGACAAGTATGACTGCAAATCTGTTTGCTAAGAGTTGCAGACAAATTCTCAGAGTCAAAGTAAAATATTGAGTCTTGCTAATTTTTTTTTCTCAAAGTTAATGTCCTCGTCTGACTGTTTTTTTCTTAAAAAAAAAAAAAAACACACCAGGCATTATAATTTGATTTTTAATTTCATATACTTGAGAAAAAAAAACCTAAATAAAACATACATAAACACAATAACAACTCAAATGATAATAATGACCAAAATAATCTTTTGGTCATTAGTATATACTTGGTAGTGTTTCTTAGAATTAAGAATTAATTTGCTTAGCAAAGGTCCAGCAACGTCATCCCAAAAACTATCTTTGTCTTAAACTAATGTCAACAAAATGATAAAGTGTAGACCTTTCTCTTGCTCAGAAATACAGTGCAGGCCAAAAGTTTGGACACACCTTCTCATTCATTGTGTTTTTTTTTATTTTCATCACTAATTACATTATAGATTCCCACTGAAGTAATGATGGCCACTCTTATCTCTTAACTTAGCTGATTGGTTCTTGCCATAATATTAATTCAAACAGTTGTCCAATATGGCTGTCGGCTGTGCATCAGCCTGACTACTGAACAACACAAATGATGGTCCCAGCCCCTTTAAAAATGCACAAATTAACCCTGGAAAGGCACACCTGAGAAGTGAAAACCATTTCAGATGGCTACCTCTTAAAGCTCATAAAGAGAAAGCCAAATGTCTGCAAAGCAGTAATCAGAGCAAAGTGTGGATACTTTAAAGAAAGTAGAATATAAGACATGTTTTCATTTATTTCACACTTTTTTGTTAAGTACATAATTCCACACGTGTTCATTCATAGTTTTGATACCTACAATGAGAATCCACCATGTAAATAGTGATGAAAATAAAGAAAACACATTGAATGAGGTGTGTCCAAACTTTTGGCCTATACTGTATATCTCTATATAAAACACTCTCAACATAGCCCTTTACTCTCATCTAATAACTCCAAATTATAAAATATATTTAACAGTTCCACAGTAATTCCCTGATTAACAATTGTAGTGAATTCACAGCATGATTTTTTTTTATGATAACATAGATGTGTTTGGGCCATGTCATGGCTACCAAGATATGTAATGACTTTAAATTAAGTATTGTTATAAAGCCATAAATTGTTGTAATTTCAACACTCATTGGTCACTTTATGGTAAGATACATTTATAATGACCCTGGAACAACACAACTGTGAAATTACAGTAAAGTGTTGTAATATCCCAGTATTTAACTGTAACTTTATCACTAGCTACTGTGAAAGTAACATTACTTTCCTTAAATTTTTAATGCAACCTCAACAGGAAAGTACAGTGAAATCCCAGAATTATGTTGTGAAAGTTTGATATGGTTCTATACTTTGATCACAGCTGCTTATTGTACTTTTTTACACTGTACCTGTAGTATCACAGCCAGTCACTGCTCAGGGGGTTTCTGTTGGAATACTTCAATAAAATACTAGAATTATAAATAAGAAAATAAATTACACTAAGTACACTGGCACATTTTATTTGTAAATTACTGCATGCTATATTTTGTCTAAAAAAATATTTGTATATATCTTAAAAACTCAAATCCCCTGTTCACACCCACACTGTTGAATGTATCCCTGTGATTTCACAGTAAAGTACTCACTACTAACACCAGTGTATTCACTGTAGTAAAATGTAATTTTTTATGAAATGTAGATGTAAAATAACAGTAAACTGTTGTGTTTTTACAGCAACCAAGAACCTTAATAACTTTCAAATTACAGGTAAGTGATGCTAAATTACAATGTGTTATTGTAATTTTGGACTCATCTGCTGTAATTTTACCGTATGTTGCTGCAGTCAAACTGACTTATATGGTACTTTACAAAAATAGGTCAAATGATTACAGTGTAATGTTATTAAATCAAAGAAAAAACTGTAAAAATGCACATTTGAATCACTGATTTTAAATAATTTTACTGCATTTTCACTGGAATGACGTCTCTGTGAATTCCAAGTATTATTTTATGAAAGTTTGAGGCTGTGCTTTTTTTTTATTTAGGGAAAAGAATTGGACCAGTTCTGATGTGAAACTATGACAAGTCTCTCAAGAAATTGATATCATTAGTCTTTTTGCTTAACATTTCCATCATCAGTTTTTTCCATTTTGTGTTGCTTCTCTTGCAAATCAAGGATGTCATGCTCTCATTAGAGCTGGTAGAAGTTCAAATTACAGTATTTTCATAACCCCCTGGAGGCAGAAGTGGTCAAAATTGTGGCTAAATTCACTGCTTAAAAGACATTTATTACAGGGTTGGTGGGTGGAAACATCTGAAGTGGATTGTGTTTGACATTTTTGAGACTGAAAACCTGTGAAGGCCAACAAAAAATTCACAGGAATTGATTTTTTTTTTTTTTTTTTTTAAAAGGATCGATATGCAGAATCAATGATGGCATTTCTGTCAATATACTGATGATCTTGGAGCAGGAACCCAGCCAAGGCATTTTAGAATAGAATAGAACAGAATAGAATAGAATAGTCTTTATTGTCATTGTACAAGTACAACGAAATTGAAAGTGCAGTCCCTTAAGGCAGCCATTCTCAACCTTGGGGTCCTGACCCCAATTGGGGTCGCGAGATGATTTCTGGGGGTCGCCAAATCATTTAGGAAAAATATAAATGCGCAAAATTAATGTGGCGTCCGACCCGGACGTTAAAGGACAATAAGTGATTGGTCTCAAACAGGCATTTTATTACTCCGGAAATCAGTACTACTGATTTGTATATCCGACTATACGTTTTATCGATGCGATTGTTACGGGTACAGCGAATTCTCATTCTGCGTTCGAGGAGAAATTCGCGGACAGTACTGGACGTTAAATTGGGGGTCGCGACTTTGAAAGGTTGAGAGCCACTGCCTTAAGGTGCCACATTGTTTGGTGAGTAATTGTCAAAAATGTGGAAAACTGCCCTTTCTCACACTGTTAACAAGTCCTCAAAACATTCCTGGATCCACATTGAGCTTTGGATCACCTCCAAAATATAAGCACTTCTCCTTTGTGCCATGACTAATGTTCCCATAAAATGTCATCAAAATCTGTTGTGATCTTCTTGAGTTATAGATAAAAATGTAAAGAACTCCCCTCTCCTGCAATGTTAACAATACTTTAAATTCCTGAATCCAGATCCAGATTTGGATCACCTTGCTTGCACCATGACTAATATTCCCAGGAAATTTCATCCAAATCCATTCATAATTTTTTGAGTTATGTTGCTAACAAACAAACGGTACATGATACAACACCAGCAAAAACACAACCTCCTGGTGAAGGTCATGGGCGACTTTGGTACCAAGGGGGCAAATTCATTTGAAACTCATTGCCAAAGAACTAAATATTTCCCAAGTAAAAGACATTCCTCTTAAGATGTGTCATGTTTCAAACTGTTTGGTAATCACGCCTCTGTCTTTCCCTACAGCTAACCCCACACCGAGGGGATTCCCAGACCAGTCGGAGGTCTTCCGGGAGTCCAGCAGCACGACGGGGATGGTGGTTGGCATCGTAGCGGCGGCGGCACTCTGCATCCTAATCCTCCTCTACGCCATGTACAAATACCGGAACAGGGACGAGGGTTCGTACCACGTGGACGAGAGCCGCAACTACATCAGCAACTCGGCACAATCCAACGGCACGGTGGTGAAAGAGAAACAAATGAACACGGCAAAAACCTCGAGCAAGAATAAGAAGAACAAGGACAAGGAGTACTACGTGTGATTGTGAACTGTGTGGTCTTCGTTGGGCCGGTTACACACTTATGAAGAGACAAATCAGGACTTTAACACATGTACAGTATAATAACAAAGATGAACAATATTTAGTCTTTTTTTCCTATGAGATGATGCTCTGAGAGGTGAATATAAAAAATGAAAAACTTACTTTTGAAACAGCGGAGAGGACTTTCTCTCAAGATGGAAACTGATGGAAGAATGTGTCTTACAGCTGGTTAAAGATGACAAAAGGACAAATCCAAACTATATGACAATATCCATGACTTTGACCGGGAGAGTGACTCCCGTATTTCTGGCACACAGCGGAGCACAGACGCACATGCAGACAGAGCCACTGCATTACAAACTTAATGTTTTCATTTACATTGCCTGTGTTTGTGTTGTTGGGACTTTTTCTACAGAAAAATGGCACAATGCATAATAAATACATACATAAATACGCCAAACAATTACTGTGGATAAAAAGAAAAATATCAGGTTGGAGTGAGTCCAGAAAGAGAGATAAATCTGGAAAGTAGTGCAAGGAATCAGCCAAAGTACTCCCTGAAGAGGCAGTGACGGCCGGCTGAGACTTATTCCTGGATGAGTGTGCTGACGCGGCGCAAAGATGAGAACTGATGGAAGTTTCTTTTAAGGACAATGTCGTAAAAGAGGAATTATGCCTGTGAGGAATCATGTGAACTCAAAGGTTAAAATCAGAGGGCCGTGCACGCAAAAGTATCTTATTACAGTACATATGTTTATATACAGTACAACCACATCTATATGTGCTTTCTGGACTGTGACAAAGTGGTGTTTTATAGCCTGTTGTATAGATGATGCAAACTATAACTGCTCCTCAAACATTTTGGAATAAAACAACAAAAAAAACACGACAAAAAAGATGACATAAGTGTTATAAGTGTTGCTAGACATAGAAGATTTTATGACAACATCTGGTTCTTTTTTTCAGTTTGATGATAATTTGATCCTCCCCTGTTTTTACATGTGTTCCTATATAGTTTTTTTATACAAATGCCGACCTGAGATAGACCATCCCAGACCAGAAGTAGCCGAACCGTTTCCCAAAAACTGCATAAAAAGGCATCAGAAGGATGGCATGAAAACAGATCACTTCTTAAGGATACCGGTAGAATCACTGCCTTCCTGCCCAATCCTGACATACACGAGTGAGAGCGATGATGAATGATGATGATGGATGATGACAACGATAAAGATAAGTTAACTTGCCGTGTGTGTTTCCAAGTGGTTTTTCAAGATTGTTGGACCGTGTGCTTGGGCTGATGCAAACCTGCCGGAGGAGAGTAGCTCAAAATAAGTCTCCGTTTCAACTGTTTCTGTGTTTGTTCTGTCATTCTGTCAGTCAATTCTGCTTTCCAGAGACCTGTACTTGGAATGAGTATGAGGAAAAATGACCATGATCTATAAATGATGATTATAAATCCTCTTTGTTTGCTTCTTTTTTTTAATTTCTACTCAAGTTTATTTTCAAATGTAAATTTTCTTGTACACACAAAAAAAAGATATAAACCTAGTTTTAAGACATCAAATGAATAAAATATGGAAGTGAATTAACATCAGTCTACTGATAAAATGTATGGTAAGGTATTTGGTGTCATAACCCAAAGGAAGGATTGGATGAAGTCAAGTGACGTCAGCCATGTGATTATCAAAGAAGCCTTTGGACACTGATGCCCTCGACTGGACGCTGACATACTGCACATGTCATCTCAACCAAACTTGAGCTCAACATACTCGCAGATAGAGAAGCCTGGTTGAGGCAGGACTTAAGGTTGTTGTTGGTATCCAATACCAGAGATCCTCAATATAAGAATGTGCAATACATAAAGAAATGGTCTTTTCCCTGTACAAAATTACTGAAATGTCAGGTTGCTGCTGCCAGCCTCAAGTGGCCACTTGGGGTACTACAAGGTACTTCAACATGGGCCTCCATTTTCAACCCATAAGGTTGCAGCTTTTTGTGTGTGACTTGAATATTCATTCTCTACAAATGAATGAGATTAATGTATAGTGCAGACCTGGAGCAACTACTTACATTTTTAAATTTTTCAAAAGATGAGGACCATCCACTATCAGAAAAAAAAGATGTTACCATTTTCATTTCTGTTAGGATTTATTGTTTTCTGTTTGTTACAAAAAAAACATGAGATAAATGAGGTTTTATTTTTTCATGTGAAAAAATACATTTCTAAATAACTTAATATGTTTTTAAAGGATCCACAATATTAACAGTACAATATGATTGTAAGCAGATATTGAGCTAAAACAGCAGTTTTCAAAATCACTGGCCTTAAAGTTGAATGTTGGCATAAGTAAATTTTCAAATCAGAAGAGTACTTCGTACATCTAATTTAGGAGACAGATGTGTCGGAGAAAAAAGTAGATTTAAACACGAAGATGGACTCCCGCACACTGTCTAACTTGCAAGAAATTCATTTATTTGCAATGTTTCGGTCTCAGACCGTCATTGCCTTATGAAGGTCTGAGACCAAAACGTCGCAAATAAATGAATTTCTATCAGTAAATGTTGAAATTAATTCCTGTATTTAAAGCAGATATATTGATCATATTTCTCAGCCATATAATCCCCTCATATTGGCTGTAATATCAGCAAACACACGAGTGTACCATAATGTTTCATCTTATCACTACTGCATGAGTACATTTATGAATCAAGAGTTTAATATTTTTAAGGATTACATGTATTTTTCTTGTTAACATGTCTTCTTCAAGTGCACTGTCATATTGAAAGCAATTAATCAATTTTTATAAAGTTTACTCTATGTTCTTGACAAAAATTACTCATATGATTATGAGTATATATGAAGATTCCATCCATCACTATATTTATTTTACTTTTGGGGGGTTTAAACCGCACATTTAATACCTTTATATGGTTTAATAAGTTGGGCACAGTCTAAGCACTAGTGGAACATAATAGCTGTATTAAATCCTTGGACATTTATCATCATGACCACAAGTACAGCTGCAATCATCACACAGCTCAAACCAAAGCTTGAGCTGTTTCAGGCTTTCTTCTCTTCAGTGCAGCTTCATGCAGGTGGAAGTATCACAGGCCAAAATGTGTGGGAAGACACAACAAGACAGAGCTGGCTGAATAAGTCCTGCTGCAGATTAAAATAAAATTGTGACTTTAATGAACAGTATGTATTTGTTTTAAAAGCTTCATGAAATAACTAGCAGCAGTAGATTTTAGAAAATGAAGACATCCACCCAACCAGTTTCCCTCTATAATGAAATTGTGTGTACTGAATCAGAAAATGTGCTGCAATATGTATGACAAAACTTTTTCTGCAGTGAACCTGAAGTTGCAAACTTTTACCTCACTCTGAGAATTCATCCCAAAAATCATGTTACAGTTAAAGTATTTGATCCTGAAGCATAATCCAATTTAAAGATTACATCCCCACAAAAATAAACCAACAGACAGAGTGTTTGATCTACTGCTCAGCTGGAGCGTTATTTTTTTTAATTTAAGGTTGTGTGTTCAGTATATGTTTGATTTTCAGATCACACATGAACTGGAATAAAATGTGTTTTGTTATGAGCTTGATTCAAACATTTACAGTAAACAGATGGTTCCTCCAGTTACTCCGAAATCCTTGATGGTGGGAGCTCTTCATCAGCAGTTCAAACAGCTTTCTAAGGTGAGAATGTGCAACGCGTTGGAGGTCACAGATCTGAACAGATGGAGAAGATTTGAGCCGGCTTGGTTTCAGCCAAGGATGATAGAGAGAAGGGTAAGATTCACACAATCTAACACATAAGGGTAAAAATAGACTCAGGGAATAATAATGCTTATGGCTTTTCAAAAATAGCATCCAGAGGTAATTTGATTGAGTATACACTGGTCAAATGGAGTTCCAGAAATTTAAAGGAAAACAGTTTTTAACAATTATTTACTTTGGGATTTGAAATGGTCAAAAAGGTTGTATGTTAGTATGTGTTATTTTCAAAAACTTTGACCTGAGGTAAAATAAAAAAAGAGAATTATCATAATTCAATTTCTAAAGGTCAATAATGACCAAACCGTCTGCACCAGCATGTTTTCAAGTCTGATTAGGTCCCAAAAACTGAGTTGTGAGTGATTTTTTTCAGGATCCAAAGTTGCAAAAAACTCATATGTTAGCATGTTGATTTTTCAACTCTGACTTCAGAGAAGATTGCTCATGAGTCAATTTTCAAGGAAAAAATGGAAAAACTCATTTGCACCAGCATGTTGACCTGCCTGAAAAGGTCCCAAAAAGTCACTTTTGAGCATATTTTTTTTGGGGTCCAAAGTGGCACAAAAGTCACATGTTAGCATGTCGTTTTTTAAATCTGACCTCAGTGAAAAATGCTCATAAGTCCATTTTCAAGGCAAATATGACAAAAACCTTCCACATCAGCATGTTGCCCTGCCTGAATAAGGTCCCAAAAAGTCACTTTTGAGCATATTTTTTCGGGGTCTGAAGTGGCAAAACGTCATATGTTAGCATGTCGACTTTTTATCGGCATGTTGCCCTGCCTGAAAAGGTCCAAAAAAGTCACTTTTGAGCATATTTTTTTCGGGGTCCGAAGTGGCAAAAAGTCATATGTTAGCATGTCGATTTTTAAATCTGACCTCAGTGAAAAATGCTCATGAGTCAATTTTTAGGTTAAAAATGTCAAAACCATTTGCACCAGCGTGTTTTACTGCCTGAAAAGGTCAAAAAAGTCCGTTTTGAGCATTTTTTTTTTTTCGGGATCCAACGTGGAACAAAAGTCATATGTTAGCATGTCGACTTTTTAATCTGACCTGAGGAGAAAAATGCTCATGAGTCTGTATTTCTAGGCAAACATGACAAAAAAAAGGTCTGCACCAGTATTTTGCCCTGCCTGAAAAAGTCCCAAAATGTCACTTTTGAGCATATTTTTTTTCGGGGTCTGAAGTGTGCAAAATGTCATATGTTAGCATGTCGACTTTTTATCTGACCTGATTAGAAAAATGCTCAAGTGCCAATTTTCAAGGCAAATATGACAAAAACCATCCACACCAGCATGTTGCCCTGCCTGAAAAGGTCCCAAAAGTCACTTTTGAGCATATTTATTTCGGAGTCTGAAGTGGCAAAAAGTCATATGTTAGCATGTCGATTTTTATATCTGACCTGAGGAGAAAAATGTTCATGAGTCAATTTTTAGGTTAAAAATGTCAAAACCATCTGCACCAGCGTGTTTTGCTGCCTGAAAAGGTCCCAAAATGTCACTTTTGAGCATATTTTTTTCGGGGTCTGAAGTGTCCAAAAAGTCATACGTTAGCATGTTGTTTTTTTATCTGACCTATTTAGAAAAATGCTCAAGAGCCGATTTTCAAGGCAAATATGACAAAAACCATCCACACCAGCATGTTGCCCTGCCTGAAAAGGTCCCAAAAAGTCACTTTTGAGCATTTTTTTTTTTTCGGGGTCTGAAGTGTGCAAAACGTCATATGTTAGCATGTCAATTTTTTAATCCGACCTGAGGAGAAAAAATGCTCATAAGTCAATTTTTGGGTTAAAAATGTCAAAACCATCTGCACCAGCGTGTTTTGCTGAATGAAAAGGTTCCAGAAAGTCACTTTTGAGCATATTTTTTGCCGGGGACCAAAGTGGCACAAAACGTCATATGTTAGCATGTCGATTTTTTATCTGACCTAATTAGAAAAATGCTCAAGAGCCAATTTTCAAAGCAAATATGACATAAACCATCCACACCAGCATGTTGCCCTGCCTGAAAAAGGTCCCAAAAAGTCACTTTTCATCATATTTTTTTTTCGGGGTCTGAAGTGTCCAAAACCTCATATGTTAGCATGTCGATTTTTAAATCTGACCTCAGTGAAAAATGCTCATAAGTCCATTTTTAGGTTAAAAATGTCAAAACCATCTGCACCAGCATGTTTTGCTGCCTGAAAAAGTCCCAAAAAGTCACTTTTGAGCATATTTTTTTCGGGGTACAAAGTGGCACAAAATGTCATATGTTAGCATGTCGATTTTTTATCCGACCTGAGGAGAAAAAATGCTCATAAGTCAATTTTTGGGTTAAAAATGTCAAAACCATCTGCACCAGCATGTTTTGCTGCCTGAAAAGGTCCCAAAATGTCACTTTTGAGCATTTTTTTTTTCGGGGTCCAAAGTGGCACAAAACGTCATATGTTAGCATGTCGACTTTTTATCTGACCTGATTAGAAAAATGCTCAAGAGCCAATTTTCAAGGCAAATATGACAAAAACCATCCACACCAGCATGTTGCCCTGCCTGAAAAAGGTCCCAAAAAGTCACTTTTCAGCATATTTTTTTCGGGGACTGAAGTGTGCAAAACGTCATATGTTAGCATGTCGATTTTTAAATCCGACCTCATTGAAAAATGTTCATGAGTCAATTTTTAGGTTAAAAATGTCAAAACCATCTGCACCAGCATGTTTTGCTGCCTGAAAAGGTCCCAAAAAGTCACTTTTGAGCATACTTTTTTTCGGGGTCTGAAGTGTGCAAAACGTCATATGTTAGCATGTCGATTTTTAAATCTGACCTCAGTGAAAAATGCTCATAAGTCCAATTTTAGTTTAAAAATTTCAAAACCATCTGCACCAACATGGTTTGCTGCCTGAAAAGGTTCCAAAAAGTCACTTTTGAGCATATTTTTTTTCGGGGTCCAAAGTGGCACAGAACGTCATATGTTAGCATGTCGATTTTTTTAATCCCACCTGAGGAGAAAAAATGCTCATAAGTCAATTATTAGGTTAAAAATGTCAAAACCATCTGCACCAGCATGTTTTGCTGCCTGAAAAGGTTCCAGAAAGTCACTTTTGAGCATATTTTTTGCCGGGGACCAAAGTGGCACAAAACGTCATATGTTAGCATGTCGACTTTTTAATCCGACCTGAGGCGAAAAAAAATGCTCATAAGTCAATTTTTAGGTTAAAAATGTCAAAACCATCTGCACCAGCGTGTTTTGCTGAATGAAAAGGTCCCAGAAAGTCACTTTTGAGCATATTATTTTTCGGGGTCCAAAGTGGCACAAAACGTCATATGTTAGCATGTCGATTTTTTATCTGACCTAATTAGAAAAATGCTCAAGAGCCAATTTTCAAAGCAAATATGACATAAACCATCCACACCAGCATGTTGCCCTGCCTGAAAAAGGTCCCAAAAAGTCACTTTTCAGCATATTTTTTCGGGGTCTGAAGTGTGCAAAACGTCATATGTTAGCATGTCGATTTTTAAATCTGACCTCAGTGAAAAATGCTCATCAGTCCATTTTTAGGTTAAAAATGTCAAAAGCATCTGCACCAGCATGTTTTGCTGCCTGTACAGGTCCCTAAAAGTCACTTTTGAGCATATTTTTGTCGGGGTACAAAGTGGCACAAAATGTCATATGTTAGCATGTCGATTTTTTAATCCGACCTTAGGAGAAAAAATGCTCATAAGTCAATTTTTGGGTTAAAAATGTCAAAACCATCTGCACCAGCATGTTTTGCTGCCTGAAAAGGTCCCAAAATGTCACTTTTGAGCATTTTTTTTTTCGGGGTCCAAAGTGGCAAAACGTCATATGTTAGCATGTCGACTTTTTATCTGACCTGATTAGAAAAATGCTCAAGAGCCAATTTTCAAGGCAAATATGACATAAACCATCCACACCAGCATGTTGCCCTGCCTGAAAAAGTCCCAAAAAGTCACTTTTGAGCATATTTTTTTCGGGGTCTGAAGTGTGCAAAACGTCATATGTTAGCATGTGGATTTTTAAATCTGACCTCAGTGAAAAATGCTAATGAGTCAATTATTAGGTTAAAAATGTCAAAACCATCTGCACCAGCATGTTTTGCTGCCTGTAATCGCCCAAAAAGTCATATGTTAGCATGTGGATTTTTTAATCCGACCTGAGGAGAAAAATGTTCATGAGTCAATTTTTAGGTTAAAAATGTCAAAACCATCTGCACCAGCATGTTTTGCTGCCTGAAAAGGTTCCAGAAAGTCACTTTTGAGCATATTTTTTTTTCGGGGTCTGAAGTGTCCAAAAAGTCATACGTTAGCATGTTGTTTTTTTATCTGACCTATTTAGAAAAATGCTCAAGAGCCGATTTTCAAGGCAAATATGACAAAAACCATCCACACCAGCATGTTGCCCTGCCTGAAAAGGTCCCAAAAAGTCACTTTTGAGCATTTTTTTTTTTTCGGGGTCTGAAGTGTGCAAAACGTCATATGTTAGCATGTCGATTTTTTTAATCCCACCTGAGGAGAAAAAATGCTCATAAGTCAATTATTAGGTTAAAAATGTCAAAACCATCTGCACCAGCATGTTTTGCTGCCTGAAAAGGTTCCAGTAAGTCACTTTTGAGCATATTTTTTGCCGGGGACCAAAGTGGCACAAAACGTCATATGTTATCATGTCGACTTTTTAATCCGACCTGAGGCGAAAAAAAATGCTCATAAGTCAATTTTTAGGTTAAAAATGTCAAAACCATCTGCACCAGCGTGTTTTGCTGAATGAAAAGGTCCCAGAAAGTCACTTTTGAGCATATTATTTTTCGGGGTCCAAAGTGGCACAAAACGTCATATGTTAGCATGTCGATTTTTTATCTGACCTAATTAGAAAAATGCTCAAGAGCCAATTTTCAAAGCAAATATGACATAAACCATCCACACCAGCATGTTGCCCTGCCTGAAAAAGGTCCCAAAAAGTCACTTTTCAGCATATTTTTTCGGGGTCTGAAGTGTGCAAAACGTCATATGTTAGCATGTCGATTTTTAAATCTGACCTCAGTGAAAAATGCTCATAAGTCAATTTGTAGGTTAAAAATGTCAAAACCATCTGCACCAGCATGTTTTGCTGCCTGAAAAGGTTCCAAAAAGTCACTTTTGAGCATATTTTTTTCGGGGTACAAAGTGGCACAAAATGTCATATGTTAGCATGTCGATTTTTTAATCCGACCTGAGGAGAAAAATGGTCATAAGTCAAATTTTAGGGTAAAAATGTCAAAACCATCTGCACCAGCATGTTTCTCTGCCTGGAAAGGTCCCAAAATGTCACTTTTGAGCATTTTTTTTTTTTTTTTGGCACAAAACGTCATATGTTAGCATGTCGACTTTTTATCTGACCTGATTAGAAAAATGCTCAAGTGCCAATTTTCAAGGCAAATATGACAAAAACCATCCACACCAGCATGTTTTGCTGCCTGAAAAGGTCCCAAAAAGTCACTTTTGAGCATATTTTTTATGGGGTCTGAAGTGTGCAAAACGTCATATGTTAGCATGTCGATTTTTAAATCTGACCTCAGTGAAAAAATGCTCATAAGTCAATTTCTGGGTTAAAAATGTCAAAACCATCTGCACCAGCATGTTTTGCTGCCTGAAAAGGTCCCAAAATGTCACTTTTGAGCATATTTTTTTCAGGGTCCAAAGTGGCACAAAACGTCATATGTTAGCATGTCGACTTTTTATCTGACCTGAGGAGAAAAATGTTCATGAGTCAATTTTTAGGTTAAAAATGTCAAAACCATCTGCACCAGCGTGTTTTGCTGCCTGAAAAGGTTCCAGAAAGTCACTTTTGAGCATATTTTTTTTTCGGGGTCTGAAGTGTCCAAAAAGTCATACGTTAGCATGTTGGTTTTTTATCTGACCTATTTAGAACAATGCGCAAGAGCCAATTTTTCAAGGCAAATATGACAAAAACCATCCACACCAGCATGTTGCCCTGCCTGAAAAGGTCCCAAAAAGTCACTTTTGAGCATTTTTTTTTTTTCGGGGTCTGAAGTGTGCAAAACGTCATATGTTAGCATGTCGATTTTTTAATCCGACCTGAGGAGAAAAAATGCTCATAAGTCAATTTTTGGGTTAAAAATGTCAAAACCATCTGCACCAGCGTGTTTTGCTGAATGAAAAGGTCCCAGAAAGTCACTTTTGAGCATATTTTTTGCCGGGGACCAAAGTGGCACAAAACGTCATATGTTAGCATGTCGACTTTTTAATCCGACCTGAGGAGAAAAAAATGCTCATAAGTCAATTTTTAGGTTAAAAATGTCAAAACCATTTGCACCAGTGCGTTTTGCTGCCTGAAAAGTTCCCAAAAAGTCAGTTTTGAGCATTTTTTTTTGGGGGGGGTCCAAAGTGGCACAAAACGTCATATGTTAGCATATCGACTTTTTATCTGACCTGATTAGAAAAATGCTCAAGAGCCAATTTTCAAGGCAAATATGACATAAACCATCCACACCAGCATGTTGCCCTGCCTGAAAAAGGTCCCAAAAAGTCACTTTTCAGCATATTTTTTTCGGGGACTGAAGTGTGCAAAACGTCATATGTTAGCATGTTGATTTTTAAATCTGACCTCAGTGAAAAATGCTCATGAGTCAATTTTTAGGTTCAAAATGTCAAAACCATCTGCACCAGCATGTTTTGCTGCCTGAAAAAGGTCCCAAAAAGTCACTTTTGAGCATATTTTTTGCCGGGGTCTGAAGTGTCCAAAACGTCATATGTTAGCATGTCGATTTTTAAATCTGACCTCAGTGAAAAATGCTCATAAGTCCAATTTTAGTTTAAAAATTTCAAAACCATCTGCACCAACATGGTTTGCTGCCTGAAAAAGTTCCAAAAAGTCACTTTTGAGCATATTTTTTTTCGGGGTCCAAAGTGGCACAGAACGTCATATGTTAGCATGTCGACTTTTTAATCCGACCTGAGGAGAAAAAAATGCTCATAAGTCAATTTTTAGGTTAAAAATGTCAAAACCATCTGCACCAGCGTGTTTTGCTGAATGAAAAGGTCCCAGAAAGTCACTTTTGAGCATATTTTTTTTCGGGGTCCAAAGTGGCACAAAACGTCATATGTTAGCATGTCGATTTTTTATCTGACCTAATTAGAAAAATGCTCAAGAGCCAATTTTCAAAGCAAATATGACATAAACCATCCACACCAGCATGTTGCCCTGCCTGAAAAAGGTCCCAAAAAGTCACTTTTCAGCATATTTTTTTTTCGGGGTCTGAAGTGTCCAAAACCTCATATGTTAGCATGTCGATTTTTAAATCTGACCTCAGTGAAAAATGCTCATAAGTCCATTTTTAGGTTAAAAATGTCAAAACCATCTGCACCAGCATGTTTTGCTGCCTGAAAAGGTTCCAAAAAGTCACTTTTGAGCATATTTTTTTCAGGGTACAAAGTGGCACAAAATGTCATATGTTAGCATGTCGATTTTTTAATCCGACCTGAGGAGAAAAAATGCTCATAAGTCAATTTTTGGGTTAAAAATGTCAAAACCATCTGCACCAGCATGTTTTGCTGCCTGAAAAGGTCCCAAAATGTCACTTTTGAGCATTTTTTTTTTCGGGGTCCAAAGTGGCACAAAACGTCATATGTTAGCATGTCGACTTTTTATCTGACCTGATTAGAAAAATGCTCAAGTGCCAATTTTCAAGGCAAATATGACAAAAACCATCCACACCAGCATGTTTTGCTGCCTGAAAAAGTCCCAAAAAGTCACTTTTGAGCATATTTTTTTCAGGGTCTGAAGTGGCAAAAAGTCATATGTTAGCATGTCGATTTTTAAATCTGACCTGAGGAGAAAAATGTTCATGAGTCAATTTTTAGGTTAAAAATGTCAAAACCATTTGTACCAGTATGTTTTGCTGCCTGAAAAGGTCCCAAAATGTCAGTTTTGAGCATATTTTTTTTTCAGGGTCTGAAGTGTGCAAAACGTCATATGTTAGCATGTCGATTTTTAAATCTGACCTCAGTGAAGAAATGCTCATAAGTCAATTTTTGGGTTACAAATGTCAAAACCATCTGCACCAGCATGTTTTGCTGCCTGAAAAAGGTTCAAAAAGTCACTTTTGAGCATATTTTTTTTCGGGGTCCAAAGTGGCACAGAACGTCATATGTTAGCATGTCGATTTTTTTAATCCCACCTGAGGAGAAAAAATGCTCATAAGTCAATTATTAGGTTAAAAATGTCAAAACCATCTGCACCAGCATGTTTTGCTGCCTGAAAAGGTTCCAGAAAGTCACTTTTGAGCATATTTTTTGCCGGGGACCAAAGTGGCACAAAACGTCATATGTTAGCATGTCGACTTTTTAATCCGACCTGAGGCGAAAAAAAATGCTCATAAGTCAATTTTTAGGTTAAAAATGTCAAAACCATCTGCACCAGCGTGTTTTGCTGAATGAAAAGGTCCCAGAAAGTCACTTTTGAGCATATTTTTTTTCGGGGTCCAAAGTGGCACAAAACGTCATATGTTAGCATGTCGATTTTTTATCTGACCTAATTAGAAAAATGCTCAAGAGCCAATTTTCAAAGCAAATATGACATAAACCATCCACACCAGCATGTTGCCCTTCCTGAAAAAGGTCCCAAAAAGTCACTTTTCAGCATATTTTTTTCGGGGTCTGAAGTGTGCAAAACGTCATATGTTAGCATGTTGATTTTTAAATCTGACCTCAGTGAAAAATGGTCATGAGTCAATTTTCAAGGCAAATATGACAAAAACCATCCACACCAGCATGTTGCCCTGCCTGAAAAGGTCCCAAAAAGTCACTTTTGAGCATATTTTTTTCGGGGTCTGAAGTGTGCAAAACGTCATATGTTAGCATGTCGATTTTTAAATCTGACCTCAGTGAAAAATGCTCATGAGACAATTGTGAGGTTAAAAATGTCAAAACCATCTGCACCAGCATGTTTTGCTGCCTGAAAAGGTCCCAAAATGTCACTTTTGAGCATATTTTTTGCCGAGATCCAAAGTGGCACAAAACCTCATATGTTAGCATGTCGATTTTTTAATCCGACCTGAGGAGAAAAAATGCTCATAAGTCAATTTTTAGGTTAAAAATGTCAAAACCATCTGCACCAGCATGTTTTGCTGCCTGAAAAGGTCCCGGAAATTTCAGTTGTGAGCATATTTTTTTTTCGGGGTCCAAAGTGGCAAAAAGTCATACGTTAGCATGTCGATTTTTTAATCTGACCTGAGGAGAAAAATGCTCATGAGTCTGTATTTCTAGCAAACATGACAAAAAAAAGGTCTGCACCAGCATGTTGCCCTGCCTGAAAAAGTCCCAAAAAGTCACTTTTGAGCATAGTTTTTTTCGGGGTACAAAGTGGCACAAAACGTCATATGTTAGCATGCCAATTTTTTAATCCGATCTGAGGAGAAAAAATGCTCATAAGTCAATTTTTAGGGTTAAAAATGTCAAAACCATCTGCACCAGCATGTTTTGCTGCCTGAAAAAGTCCCAAAATGTCAGTTGTGAGTATTTTTTTTTTTTTCGGGGTCCAAAGTGGCACAGAACGTCATATGTTAGCATGTCAATTTTTTATCTGACCTGATTAGTAACATGCTGAAGAGCCAATTTTCAAGGCAAATATGACTAAAAACATCCACACCAGCATGTTGCCCTGCCTGAAAAAGTCCCAGAAAGTCACTTTTCAGTATATTTTTTTCGGGGTCTGAAGTGTTCCAAACGATATATGTTAGCATGTCGATTTTTAAATCTGACCTCAGTGAAAAATGCTCATAAGTCAATTTTTAGGTTAAAAATGTCAAAACCATCTGCACCAGCATGTTTTGCTGCCTGAAAAGGTCCCAAAATGTCAATTGTGAGTATTTTTTTTTTCGGGGTCCAAAGTGTGCAAAAAGTCATATGTTAGCATGTCGACTTTTAAATCAGATCTCAGTGAAAAATGTTCATAAGTCAATTTTGAAGGCAAATATGACAAAACCATCTTACCAGCATGTTGCGCTGCCTGACAAGGTACCAAAATGTCAGTTGTAAACATATTTTTTTTTCGGGGTCTGAAAAGCTATGCAAAAACAGATGACTATCATTCTATATAAATTTAAACCTCTAATGCATATGATTTCATTTTGTTATAAGCATTTCGTTAAAACTTTAACCTGCATTATTTAGAAATTATGTGTCAGTATTTCACATCAAACTGAAAACAGCATCCCACCTCGAAACTTAAAGAGGGATTGTTTAAAAAGGACACAGCATGCAGAGTCCAAATATTTCGCATCCAGTATCAATATTTAATAAATAATGTCATAAAATTGTTCTCTAGAAAGCTTATATTTTTATTCTGGCTCATTTCTTTACTGCATATGGGCTAAGATTGAGCAAAAGACCCTCTTAAATTCAGGTTGTAGCTTTTAAAGAACCACTTTTAGTTCATAACGCTGATCTTTTTTGTTTTAATTGAGGAACCTGCAGAAAAAAACTGACCTAACACAGGTAGGATGTGACTGCATTAGGGAGTGTAGCCAGGGCTAACCTACCAAGAGTACCACTCCATTCCTGCTGCAGCGTGTGCATTATTTACTACTGATAATGAAATGACTGATAAGGGAAGTATTACTGCAAACATCAGTAAATCCTGTGCAACAGATCAGGCACAGGCATTGTCACTGAGGCTGTGATCAACAGCTGCTCCGATCACAACCTGAACGTTTGTGTGTAAATCCTGAATAAATTACAGGAATTTCCACAGGCTTCAATTCATACAGTTATCTTTAACAATAAAAACATACATGGTTGGGAGTGAAGGGGTGGCCATGGGGGGGGCCTCATGTAGTCTGAGTGCGTTCTAGTCATCTAAGTGATCATGAATAAACAACACAGCATGTTGAATATTTCAGACTAAAAACTGTTGTGCCTCCTTGTTAATTCAGTTCAGCTTGTTTATGCCCCAGTCACACATTCCCGTTTTTCATAGTGATTGTGCACGACTGTACTGGCAAGGCTGGTGTGATCGCTCTGATACGGGATGAAATGACTGTCTCAACCCTGGACACAGTCAGTAGCGTTTCTACAGCGCTTCGGGGGCATTCGTCCCGCTCAAGTTAGGTTAATACAACAATATGACGAGGATTCCACGGATTTCCATCCCGCTGACACGACTTCAGCCTCAACGGAGCCCCTATGCTTGCGCCGTCTTGAACGAGACACAGTCGGGGCACAAACAGATACATCCTTGTCAGTCGTCCTCATAAAGCTGCCAGGATTGAGCCACGATCGGCTCAATTGAGCTCTGTACATGCCATGCTAATACCGTTCACATTAGGACTGCATTAGGCTTCCACCCCGCTATACTGAGAGCAGCGATTCTCCACAACAGTTTTGAACAGTCGGGACCTTTCCACATTCCCCGCCGTTCATTCACGACTATACAACGCTGATCCAGACCAAGTAGCGCATGCACCACGACCAAAGCACATTTCGTCAGGATTATGACAATCATTCACAATCGCCATGAGAAATGGGAATGTGTGACTGGGGCTTTAGCTAACGAAAGCCAGATTTTAAACTCAACTAAGAAAATGTTTGTCATCTTAAAGAAATGGGTAAAGACAACACACCATCATGCCCTCAAAAATCTTCAGAGCCTCCACTGGCTGTACCTTTAACCTCATTCACCTCTTATTTTAACACAGGAGTCATTCAGGTCACCTGGCAGGTTCAAATTGATGTACATCACCAACATTACTTTAAAAAGATGACAGAACAGCAATTATCTAGTAAGTAGATTCATGGATCAACCACCATCCACCACCTCCCCCTCCTCTCCTGTGGTTCAAGGTCGGTCACATCAGACATCACAACATGCCTCGCTCCTCTTTAACAACACTGTCCTTTATTTCTCTGCTCACTGGTGTGTGCATGTTTGAGTGCTGCTGTAGGGATGGGTGTTGTGTTTTCTGCAGCAGCTCTCCACATGTAAAACAACGACTCTTCACCCTTCACACCCCTGCTCTCTTGGTTCATCTTTCCCATGAACACTTGCCCTTCCTGGATTTGTATCTTGACCTCCACATACTGCATCTTAACGAAAGGCCGGCGCTCCCCTGAGGTAGCTCAAAGCTCCTGTTTCTTTTTCTCCAGGAGGCCGAGTTCAGGAGAGAACAACGTGAGACTCTGAGTTCAGCCATGTTTGTTCAGTCTGTGGAAACTCGCCTTGAGTTTGAAGTAGGTTGAGCTGAGGCAAGGTCAAGCAGGGCTGATCCTGCATGAGATCTGACTTCCACCGCTCATTGTGTGATGCTGTAACAGCTCGCTTTCTAATGGCCTACTTTCTCTGCGGCTGTGAGCACTGTGTATTGATAGCACCATCGTTTACTCCTTTAACTGTAAGCTGGTTTATCTAAAGCCCAAGGAAACAATAATACAATTTTTTCCAGTAAATACTGTGATGACAGAAATTAATTGGTATTGTTTATGACAATATAGTTGAAATATTTTCATCCAAAATATTAAACTTCAACATATTGTTTTTTTTTTTAACCAATTTTTTACAAAAGTTTTTTCACAATATTGCACAAGTGCAGAGAATGTTGTGCTTGACTGAGTAATGTATAACGCTTTTCTAGTCTAACTGATGACCAAAAGCAGCTTTACACCGCAGGTCACATCCAGTCATTCACCACAGTTGCCAGGTCTGCTTATTATAAGCAGTGTTGGGAGTAACTGCGTTAGAAATAACGGCTTTACTAATGTCCTTATTTTTTCCCAGTAATGGGTAATCTAATTGATTACTATTTGGTTACAACGTTACAATGGTGTTACCGTTACCGACAGTGAAATGTGGCACGTTACTTTGCTTTGATGTCAAGCAGCTGCTATCCGCCCTGCCTCACTCAGCTAGACACCTAGCAGAAGCTGCGCAGCTGACAGACAGACAAGAAAACAGTGCCAAAGTTGCCAGGTCCACCTATTATAAGCTACATTTGGCTTCTTGTCTTTTTGGTTACAAAAACCAAGGTTGGACAGACTGTTTAGCAATAATGGAGTTACAATAAAGGTGCGTTCACACCGCAAGCGACCCAGCTACCAAAGTCGCGTCGCCCACAGATGTAGCGTCGCGCGTCTATTGTCTCTTATTTGGCGTCGGCCGTCGGTCGGTGACGTCACGTCCGCTCGAGTTTTACCGCGATCATATCATATATCACATAATAGGATGTATAAGCGGACATTATTCCAGCTCTGTCCTTTTCACTCACTTATCAGACACAAAACTCTGCAGCTGATGATGCAGCAGCATCCTCTGTGAGTTTATCGCGGTCCGTCGGCAAATGTCCTCACGGAGATTAGTTCCGCCTAGAAGGAAGACTGTCATCCGCCCTGTAGTCCGGATGAATAACGGCACCGTCACACGTACACACACCACTGATTGGCTGATGCCACACAGCCACACACGACATCGCCTGAATAGATCAACTTTTTTTTACTTTGACATCGCGCGACGAGTGAAGCGGTCGTCTTGTCGCCGGCTGTCGCATCACGGGAGGGTTAGCCCCGCCCCATCGCGGCTGTACATTGACTTTGAATGGAGAGTGATCGCCGAGGTAGTACAGGTAGCGTCCGGTGTGAACGCACCTTAACAGTAGCCCTCCCTTCACTTCTGTACAAATAAAAGGACATCCAAACAAAAGGATGTTTGATAAGTAAATTCAGAGACAAAAAAGAAGAAATATGACTTTGAAACTGAAATGTAACGTGGATAAAAAGCTAATATATAGATAAATAGCTGCAGCAACAGTGAGTCCAGAGCAGTCTGTTGAGTTAAAACTGCTGTTTCAGGGTTGATTTTAACCCTTTCTTTAGCCTGTTTTTACATCCATGATAGGGAGCTGCCATCTTTATAATATGAAGGTTAGATTTAGAAGAGATTCTGCTCCTAGAGCACGCTGCAGCACTCTGACCAACAACTGATGAGAGGATGACAGTGTGTTGCTGGTGGAAGGATACAGCCCATACACTGTATCTCAAAATAGTGTTGAAAACTGGGGCTTTGTAGACAAAAAGTCAACACTGTAAAAAAAAATCTTACTGTAGCGTTAAGTCAAGCCAATGTTGTTTTTTGAGTAGTTGTCACCAAAAAATGGGTTAATTAAGATTTTTGCCTTGCTAGCATCCTGATCGGATGTCTCCCATTCAGGACAAAACTCGGAAAGTGCTTTACTGGCAACCATATTTACTTTTACCGTGGGCCTCGAGCAATCCCACTCAAAAAAACTGAACAAACCCTCTCAACTATTTTCAGATTCACGTACAAAAAACTTTTTTCACCACAAGTGCACACCAATTGTAGAATAAACAGCAGAGACATTTTGTATGATGTGAAAAGAAATACTCTGAACCACTTATGGATAATAAAAGAATAACACTAACTGTAGGGCAGCAAATCTTCTTCCCTCCCTGACCCAGATGTCAGAACAAAATGTCCGCGATGTGAAAATGTTAAATACGATGGTTAGCTCCATTCAATATTCTTCTCCAGCCGATGAAAGAATTTCAAATCTCTTTTCAGCAGATACTACAGGGATATTTTCTCTGCCGTTTTATTGTGTATCTCAGGAATCGGTCACTTAACTGAGTTTATAATCTCTCTTTGTGAAGCCCAACAAAGGAGCCTCCTTTATCCACCAGCAGGACCTGATATTTTTGTTGTTGGTAATCGATGTCAGGGCCCTCTGAGGCAGCGTCAATGATTCTGCAGCATTGTGGTGATTTTACTCCGGTAAAAGCCTCTGACCTAAGTGTTCCCTCCTTTGCCTCGTTATGTGGTTATAACAGTGATCTGATTGTGTACAGTAAATGTGTTTTTATTTCTGTGTCTGGGCAAGTTAACCATCTGAGCTGCTTGTAAGAAGTCTGGCAGCGTCACACCTCCTAGCCTCACAATCACTCCGTTCTCTCAGTGTTACAGGCCCTTGACAATAATGTGTTGAGTGAGTAGGACTGTTATCTGTATTACTGTGAATGCTGAGTGAACTCTTAAAATCAATCTGATTAAAGAGGAAGCCTTTATTAGCAGCAGCTGGACTATTCATTCCTATTCTACTCCTCTACATTAAGGCATCAGATGTGAAGTTTCTCAATAAATCGTTAATTCCAGTTGCTAAATATGTGACTAGTTTCTTTTAAGGACAACAAGGCACCGTTTTCATAGAGCAATGTGGTAATGCTTTGCTAGACTTCAAAAGCAGCAGAATTCAACACATATTAGTGACTGAGCTGCACTGTGAAAAGGGATTTGCAAGGAACTCAAGTCTTAGACATTAACCGTGTGACACGAGCATTTGAACCTTTTCACACTCTCACACCACACCTGGTATTTCTCACGCATAATATTTTTTTCATGTAATGCCAACTGAGTCACTCCACTATATATGTATTTGAACATGTAGCAAGACGCTCTGAGCTCAGCAGGAGTTGGACATGACCCAGTCAATAACCAATCAAAAATAACATACAGCTACAAAGTCAATCAGAAAACAGCACAGGATGCACACTGCATGCACGAGTGCCTTATCACACAGATACAGTAAGTTATCTCATCATTTGATTTTATAGAATAGAGATCAGATTGCACAGTGCTTTATTAAATAAGAAAATAAGAATTCCAATAGTAGTTACAAAAAGTAGATACAAAGACCTAAAAAAAGATTGATGCAAACAAAAATATAATAAAATCAATAGAAACAAAACAAAATAAAATGAATAACTGTTAATAGTAATAATATAAAATAAATCAAAGATGGCTACCAGCCACCGATCAATCCCATCCTCCATATCCCTGCCACTCCACTCCTGAGCGAGAAGCCAAACAGGGGGACAAAAGTGTCTCCAGTCTACCAGCCCAACACCTTGGAAGCAGCAGTCGTGTACCGAACATGCTCCTCTGGTCACTGATGACCGCAGGGGTGACAGGCATCGTCCAAAATGTCCAGCAGCCTGCCCAGAGTTCCCTACTCTGCCACCGTCACCAGAGAATCCAACCTCACGCCAACCAGAGCCGTGTGTCCTCCTCACATCAGCTGGGATGTGGTGTCAAATCCTAGCTCGTCTTTTTGGTTTTAGAGCCAGCAGTTCTTCCCTTGAAAAGCTGATGAAACTGGCTCTTGGTAACATTTTTTGAGAAAAAAAAAAGTCTGCTGATAGATGTAGAACTGCCTCCTGGTAGTGTTGATAGTTAAAAACAACATCCATGGGATATTTTAAAAACAACTGAAATGTCTTCATAAAAGAGCAGAAAGGTCAAAAGGAGAGGAAAAGGCTAAAACTGTACAAAATTGTTTAAAACTTGGAGCAAAAAAATAAAAGAACTAAGAAACTGGAGAGCTATTAGAGAGGCAGCCATTTTAATCCAGCGCCATGGCAACAACCTTCTTTTTATAGGTCACTGCTTAATAAAATTACTTATTGAACAAAAGGAAAACAATGAGAGCTTTTTCTTATTCTTCATCCACAACTTAAGTCTAAAAACATTGACATACAAACTGTGTTCACATTAATTCATAATCATCAATGATCAGTTAGTAAAGCTAATAATTCTACTGGGGACATGAGAAATGTTTGTCTATGATTCAAAATCAAAATAGCACATTTTTGATTTGAAATAAGTTAGAGATAAAAAGAACAAGAATAATATGTATCAATACTTAATATGTATCAAACTAATATCACAAAGTAATAATAAGACCCATTAGGTAACTGTGGTGGCAAAAAAAGCACCTAACGATTAATTAGTCCCTTTTTAATTTTAAAATATAAGTGCATGTAGATGGTTGATGACTTGTTTAATATGTGAATCCATTATAATCTTTTATAAAGTATCATACCCAAAGGCCCGCACATCTGTGGAGCCTTCACAGATGTGCAAGTTACCCATGCCATGAACACTAACTCACCCTTGTACATCACAGATGCTGGGTTTTGCTTTGCTCACAGTCTGGATGGTCCTTTTCCTCTTTAGACCAGAGGACACAACATCCATGATTTCCAAAAACACTTTGAAATATACACTCGTCAGACCACAGCATACTTTTCCAGGGAGTCCATCTCAGGTGAGCTCAAACAGTAGCTAGAGGTGTTTCTGGGTGTTGCTGATTTATGGATTTTGCATTGCAGGCTAGAGTCTAAAGTCGCACTTGTGGATGTAGAGATGAACTGTGCTAAGTGACAATGTTTTTCTGAAATGTTACTGGGCCTTTGTTTAAATGTCCTTCCACAGAATGTTTTTTAATAGTGCTGCCAGAGGGATTATAGGTCATAGGTATTTAATGTTGGTTTTTGGCATTGTCACTTACACAAAGATACTTTCTTCAGATTCTTTGGATCTTTTGATGACGAGTTCTCTACATTTCTGGTTATTATACCTTGGGAAACATTGTTCTTAAACTGTTGGCCCTTGTGGGATGTTCCAAGCAGGTGTTTTTAAGTATTCCTCAATTTTTCCAGTCCTTTATTACTGCTGTCCCAACTTCTTTGGAAAGCATTATACAGGCATCAAATTCAAAATGAGTGAATATTTGCATAAAAACAGTGAGACTTATCACTTTGAACATTACATATCTTGTCTAAGTAAAGTATAAACTTGAATATAGGCTAAAAGGTTTAGCCAAACACTGTTCTGTTTGTTCACATCTAACACAGTATCCCAGCTTTATTGGATCTGGATTTGTACAGTGGATATAGTTTATTTATATTACCTATTATTAGCAATGATTATAGCAAAACAACAAAAGCCAGTTGGTATGTGCATGTTTTATTACTTGTCTTTTGTTAGGGTCTGTGCCGCAGGTCAGGTCAGTTATGTTTAATCTAATTAATGTAAATGTGAACTCATTAATTTACTAGACATATCACAAGGACAGTCAAATAGCTTTAAGAAATATCTGTCATAGTAGCTCCCTCTCTGTCCCAGCTTTAATGACTGACTCTCTGACAACAAACAAGACCACAGTTGATCATGAGTGGACGACTAATTTTGAAAGTCTCTAGAGATTGTGGGAAAATAAAAAATGCTATAATTAGTGTGCTAATAATATTAAATAACTAAAAATGTGTTGGTTAACAGGTATCTCATTGGAGTAATCAGAAATATATGCACATTTTTTAACCTTGGGTGATAACTTTTAGCTCTTTCAAAGTGAATAAAACATCAGACAGCAGAGAGAAAGAATATGACATCCTCTTATCCATGTTTTAAACAGCTTTCTGGCTTCTCAGTTTATTCCACACTTTACTTTATGCCAGAAAAAAACAACTGTCATGTCCTGTATATTTTACAGTATATCTTAAACACAACATTTCTGTAGTCTGTATGTTGGAGAGTTTCAAGGCTAAATGCATCATGCTTTATGTATGTTCTGCCTTGGGGGCGATAGGAGGAGAAACATCTCATGCTGAAAACAGGAAGATGTCTTAAATAAAATCCTGAGGGTCCATGCATATGTGGAATTCTTTTAAATACAGGGGGGCTTGCCTTCAAGTGAAGAAACAAATTAAATCAAAGCTATGCTTTGGGGTTCATAGAGTTTAGAACATGTACATTCAGAGGGATCTCAGCATCTTAATCTTCTGTATTCTGGAGGCTCGTCCACATGTTTAACAGGGGTGAACAGATAAACCTGTGTTTGAACTAACCATTTAACCAACGATCCGATACACTATCACTTTGTTTTTCTGTGCTTCTTGTCAGAGAAGTCTGTTGAAATGCTGACAATTTCTCACATGTCTGATCATTGAATTGAGGCTTTATTTCAAACATGTACAAACAAACATGGGAAGTCACCATAAATATATAAATGCATTGACCAAAAGAAAAAAAGAAAGTGAACTATTGACAATGTCTTGCATGTGTAAATGGACTTGAGCTTATATAGCGCTTTTCTAGTCTTTAGACGAACCAAATCTGCTTTACACCGCAGGTCACACTTACCCATTCACTCTCACATTCACTCACTGATGGTTCTGAGTTTCTATGTTAGTTATCCATCAGTATCTCTAACACATTCACGCCCTTTCATGCCCATTTACACGCCAATGATGCAGCAGTGGGAGCAACTTGGTGTTAAAGCGTCTTGCCCAAGGACACATCAACATATGTTGCCCAGAGCTGGGCTTGAACCTGCAACCTCCCAGTTGCTGACCAAGCGCACTATCCAACTGCGCTACAGACGCCCCATAAACATTACTTATCTTGTGTAGCAAGTTCACATGTTTGAAAAGAAGTAGGAAGAAATACAAGCTTATTTATTCCCACCCTTTTTATTACCATGTTTTATAGTGAAGTATTTTTAATACTTACAACATTCACCAACTATTCAGGAACCAGTGGTCCTTATAAGGCTGTTGACTATAATATATTTTAAGCTACTAATATACAAGTGTACACATAATATTTCACCTGTTTATAATACTTAAAGGTGTAGTCAGCGATGTGGGAGAAAACGAGTGGAGAGGTTGTTTATAAACAAATTTAGGCCCACCTCTCCCTTCATACCTCACCCCTAGCTCCACCCCGAAAGCTGATAGACGTGAATCGTCATGGAAACGGCCGTAGAAACTGCGTAGCTGACCAACGAAGCTAAGGTAACCCCGACTCGTCAGACAACTTGACTTCCGTTATTGATAACATCACAACAACAGTACATTCTGGCAGATTAGACCATAAGATGAATGTCTGATGGCTGTTACTGTTCTGTGAAGCACCACAAAGCTAATGTTGCTAACCTATCCAGCAGACAGACGGCGACATCCGCGTCGGTTTTCAGGTCTTTCAATTGGCGGAGTTCCTTCCACCGTCAGAAAGCAACACCAATGTTGACCCGGGCCTTCGCTCTTTCATGGTCATAGCCCTTCTTTTTCACTTTTCACTCCTCTGACCTTTTTCTTATGGGCTGTTTTTCAGCCATTGCTACTGGACATATTGTATCTCTCTCTTACGCTAACTGCACATGCTATGCAACCTACGACTTCCCTTCTCCCCTCTGTCTGATCTGCACATGAGTATGATCGCCCCCTGGATGTTGGGGGGTGTACTCTGTTTTGGTAACTCGGCCCGAGCCCCAGTATTTACCTGCTGAAATTCAGAGCCAAGGCTGTGTATTGAAACCGGACTTTTTTTTCAACTTGCTGTCAGTGGTGACATCTTGTGGATGGAGAGGAGAAAAACGGTGATTTTGACAAATACTGCATTCGATTAAAAGATTAGAAGATCACTGACTACACCTTTAATTTTTATAGATGAAAACAGATCAAGATTTGTCAAACATAATGGCTCCCTTTGCCCAAATAAAACCTTTTGTCCGAAACAGCAGTTAGGTATGAAAGCTTGCGAGCAGTGATATGTACAGTGGGCTGGATGCAAGTCTGCACTGGATGTTTCAGACATTTTGGCCGGTAAACAAACACACAAAAGCTTCACAGGCTGGGAGATATTTGTCTGATGGAGAGGGCATGAAGGAGTGAGTGGTAATGTCTTATCCCCCCACAGCATTTCCTGTGGACAGCTTCTGAAATATAACAGCAGAAGCAGCTTAGCCAAAGTCCTGTTGTTTAGTAATGCTATAATAAGACAGCTATTAAAGAAAAATGAACCCGTCAAAAAGCTGCAGGCAGACTTCAGCACACTTGCAAAATCACATAAAGTTACAGAAATGTTGTTAATGTTGTTGTGAAGCTCAGACAGTGAACAGGATTAGAGGACTTTGTCTGCACTTTTTTAATTCAAATGAGAGGTAACAAAATATAAGATGCCTTTATAACCTCCTCTGTTTCCATTGTATCAAAACAGGTATTACACAGAGCCCACTTCAGCACATCCCTACCATCTGAATAGTATCCTAGTTTCCCAGGTTGGTGTGAAAAAAAGCATAAATCCCCTTTTAATCTAAGCCACATTTTGTATTATCATCCAAGACTTCAAAAATTCAGGACAGATTTTGAGTTCCATTTGAACGACTCAAAATCAAATCATCACAGTCAGAAAATGTCTTCTCTTCTGGATGGACGTCCTATTTTACTTCTCCGGAAATCCACTAAACACAGAGCTTTATTTGAGACTAAAAGATGTAACATCCTTTCTTAAATCAGAAAGATGTGCTTAACTATGCTTAACTTAACTAAAGGCTGCTCTAATGAATTTGATAGAAAATGAAATTTTTTCCTCATTTATTTAAATTTATTTATTTTAAATTTATTTTTCTTTTTATTTGCTTTGTTTTCTTCCTATTTTTTTCTTATTTCATTTTTTTTAACTTTTTTTCTTGAATGAGTTTCAATTGTATTATTATTATTATTATTTATTTAGTTATTTCTATTTTTTTATCATTGATCAGTGAGATTTACGCCACTGCGTGTCACTCTGTGTTGATTTATTGAAATTATTGTTATATTCTATTTTATTCACAGTATTTTTTTTTTACAAAGAAAATTTTGTTTGTGTTTTAAAATAAGAAAAGTAGGATTCTCTATTCAGCAATCTATTTTTTCCTCAGTTTTTGTTTAATAATAATAATAATTAAATACTAATATTTTATATTATTTGTACATGTATATAAACAAACAAAAAGGTATTAACATCAGTTTTACCTCCACAAGGATGATATCACAGTTTGAAATCCTGTTCAGTGACAACCCCACTAATAATTTATTTGAATGTTGTTTTCTTCATTAGTTCCTGGTGGGTCGGTTGTTTGTTTCTGTTTATTTCCAGTAGCCAGCAGCTCACTGCAGCCTTTATTCCCTGCTGTGAATCACTGTATCAGCCACACACAAAACACAGGGAATAATAAAATAACAATAACAATCTCACAGCTTTATTCCAGCGCTCACCGTCCATGCCAACATAGGGAAAAACTCATAGGGTGGGAGGTATTTTTAGCAGGGTGCTTATCCTTGCTTCTCATCCCTCCTCCCCAGCATCTCTCACTCTCTCACACAATGTCTTTGTCCCCGTCTTTTGCATTCATCGTCTGCCATGTCCTCTCTCTCTCTTTCTATCTCTCTCTCTCCCTCTTCGGCTTTTTGCTTCTATCTCAGCTGGATATACCAGACGTCTCTTTAATTCGACACACTAATGTAATTCGCCTTCTCTATAATCATCCATTTTCCTGTTTTCATGTCCTCCCTCCGAACTTGAGACACATCTTGTGGATTCTATTTCGCAGCAGTGCACCAGACTACATCAGTTTCCATTTCATTTATTCAGTGTTTGTTTGGAAACCTCTGTGCTGCTCTGTTGTGATTTAATGTTACCTTAATAAAAGCCACTCTTGCTGACCAGGTTAAAGTGGATATAATTACTAATGGATCATGGAGTATAATGTAACATTCCTGCTCTGGATCAAATAGAAATAGAGACACGGTCTTGCAGCAGAATTGTTCAGTCCTACAAGAATACTAAAAAGGATTCATCTAAAAACTAGAGCTGCTGCTTCCACATTTGATAGACAGAGAAGAAAGTGGTCACAAAAGAGGCGGGGGGGATTTATTGACGCCTCATTCATAAGGGCTGAACATGAGTCTTACTGGCTCTGAGATTTGACCTCAAAACTTTGATCACTTTATCCATTTGTGTGAAGGTTTAAGATAATTCAGTGTTCATCATATATTGTGAAACTATCTTTCCAAATAGAAAGCACTCATAGAGCAGAAAACCTCCAGCATGGTAGCTCACGTAGTGCTGTTACATCTATATGCAGTAGTTCCATAATAAAGTTACCGTCATAAAATAATTCATGACACCGAAAACCCACACCTAGCACTCTGAATCACATTCATGTCATTATTAGTTACACAGTTATTAAGCAAAAACGATTGATGATGGCGGTTATCCAGATCACCACAAAAATCTAATCCTTTTTAACCCTATAAAGTTTTAAACAATTTTATGGACATTTTGATTTTTATGGATTTTAGCAGAAAGTGAAACAAACATTTCAGCTCCAAAAATTAGAATTTTCTGGCTATAATCTATAGTCCATCCAGGATTTTGCTTAAACAAACAAACAGAGTGAAAAATGAACAAGCAAATGTTGGCAGAGATAATAATCTGTACCAGGGATGGAAACTTATGGAAACCTTGCAGTGCAGCTGGAGCTGCCAGATTCACTTACAAAGCAAGATTCATCTAACAAAGCATGAAATCAAAATGATTAAGTTTGTCTGAAGAGGAACAGCACAATTTTGAACATTACACCTCCAACATTCTACGATCATCCTTTAATTTAATTGAACATTGTGCAAAGCAAGAGTTCTGTTACACTCTTAAGATTTTTTTAATCTTTAGGAAGTTTAACACTGAAAGAGACTCACACATGAAGATAAATAATGTCAGATTTAACAGATTTATTCTTGTTGTGTGTGGTGTACCCCAGCGAAAGAGACACAGCACACTACACACTTACTGACTCACTCACCAACAACCAGGGCCTCTACTATCTTGTGATCTTGCATGATCAAACCTGGCAGACAACGCCAGGAGAAACTGAAGGTAAATGTGGCTCAGGTTTAGCTTCGTGTGACATCCTTAGTGCTTGTGATTGTGATACAAATCCTCTCCTTATAAGTTTGTCATACATGGTTTATAAGTTAAGCTGTATAAACTTGTGTTTTGTCACAAATCAACAATTTGGACCACTGTCTCTGATGTCCTTTTACCTTACTTTAGGCTTCACCTTATTGCCATGGCTGTTTGCTTCCTGCTGTTAACCATGTGCAGACACGTGATGGCATCATTCGGTTCTGTAGACAGTGACAGTACAGCTGTTGTCAATAGACCACAATGCAATTAAATCTGATAATTATTGCAGAGAGGCATTACTAATCAACATAAGTCACAGGAAGTATCCTTAACGCTCAGCTTTTGCTGCCTTTGGTTGGATATGGTGAGCCAAGCTGAAACTCTTATTATGTTGTAGTCTGTTCCCCATTAATCTTCACCACCGCCCTCCCTACTCTAAAGGCTAGTTATATTATATTGTGTTCTTCTTTTATTCTCTTTTTTATTCTTATATTTTTACATTTGTTTATTCTTATACTTGGGCTTGCACCGGGACCAGGGTAACCAATTTTGTTCTATCCATGTTTAACATGTGTTGAATGACAATAAAAACTCCTTGAATCCTTGAATCCAAATTGCATCATTTCAATTTTGGGTGAAGGTAGATCTTTGTGGTGAGCTAAACGAACAACACAGAGACAGCTCTCACAATTTTGGCTTCACAGTATTAACATAAGGTGAACATGAGGCCCAATGTCCTGATCCTTTCACCTCTGATTCAGTCAGTTCAGAGAGCCAGGGTCAGGTCAGTACAATTAATTGAGTTGCAATTTCAGTCTGAATTACGGATTACCACAATTATTGTGTCACATGCTATGCTGTGGTGAATGGTTTATTGTGTTAAATTATATTTGGCTCTAGAGTTCGTTGCTTCTTCCAAAAATATGAAGCTTTTTATCAGTTATTTTTGTCAGTTGCTAGTTTTAAGTGTTTTTGTGTTCAAAATTTTAAGGTAAAATAAGTGTATGTAATTAAGATTATGTAAAACCAAACAAGAATCAGAATCAGTAATTGTGATCTCAATATCAATAGAAAAAAATTCTGATTTTTGCCGTTATCAGGCAGCTGTCATCAGGATTCACAAGTCAGAGTTGGCATTTTTGAAAAGCCTTTAAATCGTTCTAGTTTTTGTAACACTCAGAAGCAAGTGATGAACTTGGACCTCTGATTTGGCCCCAATTCAAGTCACTGTCTCTTTGGATCAGAGCAAACATGTGCGTAAAACTCTTCATGTTGATCTATGTGTAAGTATAAGAGTCTTGGTTTGAGCAGCTAAAGGAGAAAGACTCAACCTGTTAGCCATATGCTGTTATTAGAGGCAGGTACAGAACGGTAAACTGCCTTTATTTTGAAGCCTGTTCCTTTCAGTAAGGTAATATAAGGCTCTGCACAGTTACCCACAGCCACATATTGTGTTTATGTATGTCGACTGGGAATGTGTCCCAGTGTGACCCCAGAGAAAGCTGGTGGATCATTTATAAAAGAGGCAGCAGAGATGCAGATCGTCTCTAATGACAGAAACATTTGCTTCCAATTAGACAAAAGACACCTCAAGCCATCATTAAACTAAACCCGTGCTTTCATTAAAGATGACAAAATGAAAGATATGTTTATTAAATCTTGCTTTATCACATCTGAAAATAAGCAGGTGTAAAAAGAACTCAACAAACTGTAAATCAATCTTAAGCAGTGCCACCCAAAGTGAATGACAGAGTTAAAGTAGAAAACATTTAACGTTAAATTATTAATATACAAAACACTGCTTCCCTTTTATGTTTTGTTGCCATTTTTAAGCTGTCAACATGCCTCATGATTCTTTCCCTGAGGAGAGATTATTTTCCAACAATTTGAATGCGTTTTAGCCTCAGTGTGAATGAAAATAAAAGCAGCATTGTGAGTCAGGATTCCTGGCATCTTGGTGCCGCCTCCGTCCTGTCAGCTCTGAGCCCCGAGCAGAGGGGTTAAGGTTGGAGCTTCAGGCCAAACCCAGCAGTCGAGAACCCGCCCTCGGGAGACGGAGTCAACATGGCAAGGGCACTGAACACATTCAGGATGCATTGGTGCCATTTATCATGGTTGACAACTGCACCACTCTGTGCCATTTGGGTTTATTACCGGTACATTTCTCCCCACATAATGATGTTTTCCTTAGCACTCTTCCTCTGAGACCAGCGTCTATGAAAAAGTTCAGCCAGAACATCAAGGTGACAGTTTTGTTGCTTCTTCTTACTCTTTTATATAAGTTTGCCTCACATAAAAATGCAGTGATTTAGTGATTTGAGGGCCACCCAAAAGCCAACGCCAGGTCCCATTAGGGATCGCGATCAAAAACCAATTCAACTTACTGCTCCCTGAAAGAATCAATATCACTAGTCTTTTTGCTTATCAACTCCCCCAATTAATTACTTCCATAGACAGAGGTAAAATTATTTTTAAGTATGGCTTTATTCATGACAAATAAGTGCATCCTGCACACCTATCGTTGCAGAGGTAATAAGATGCAGCTAGTTCTTTATAGGCTTGACTTCAAACAGGATGATGTATCGGTCATGATAGAGGAGAAAGGACGAGAAGAGTGATTTCTCTTGATTGCCTGGGTTTCCAGCAGGTTTGTTTATCGTTACAATTAGTATCTTGATTGACCTAACACTGGAAATCCTGGCTTAGAGGGATGTCTTCTGGAAAGGGATAAGCAGAACAAGAAAAGTCAACTAACAGTTCCAGGAGAGTTTAGCGACTGCAGCAAAAGTTATGGACACACCCAGTTTCCAGTCATCCATGCAATGTTTTCATCATCAGCATGAGGAGGGAGTATGATCATCCAGCACATAAGCTACTGATTGCCTGAGCCTTTTGCACAACTATAAAGAGGTCATGTGTTTGATATTGTTGCCACTGAAAATCTACAGGCCAACTTTTAGCCACAAAAAATCAGCAGATATTGATAATGGAAATGTTAGGAGAACTGGAACAATAAGCAGAATCATAAATAGCTTTGGTATCAAAAAAACGTATCAATTATCATCCCTAGGTCCCACACCAAGAGTCAATCATCATGTGAAACAGAATAATTTCCTTCCCACAGACCGAACACATGCTCATACAGCTGACGGTGGCTCCAAATTGCCCTTAATTACGGGTGCGAGAGTGCCAAATGTCAGCTGGGATAGGCTCCACCCACAATCTCAATGGAGATAATCAGTATAGATAATTAGTAGATGAATTTATAGGAGCTGACAGGTACTCATGATGAGGCAGGGGCGTAGAATTGGGTAGGGATGCTAGGGATACGTCCCTATCAATGTTATGCCACCACCGCATGATCCCTAACACAAAACACAAGCATAGTATATAAAGTTATAACTAAAAATGGCTTATTTAACGCCAAAGAGATACACTTCATGTTTTTTTAAATTTATTTTCCATGTATAATTTGTGTATTGAGAGGCAGCAACCATTTAGGAGCAACAATAAAAGTTTGTGGGAAAAACACAATAAAACATCAGATTACAAACATGATTTTATACATTCGTATTGTTGGGGAATAAACTACACTTACTGGTAATATTTGTCAAACTGTTTTCTCCTCAGACTATAACCATCAACATGTATGATTGTTGTAAAGATGGAGGAGGAGAGGCTGAAGGTGTAGTATATAGAGAAGCTTTTTGTGAATATGATAGTTTACTCGTTTGTTTGATCAGCTCTACATGATGTGAAATATGTAGAATTGGAGAACTTTTATGTCCCCACCAATGTCAAAATCATACCTACGCCCTTGTGATGAGGTAAACCATTAAGTGTTCTAACATTACTACAGCCACAATATGGGAGATAATGTACAATTGTATATGGCCAACATGTACTGCATTAAATATAAAAATAAAGGTACCAGTCAAATGAGATTAATGAACTTTTCATGCACTTTTCCATTGATACAGATAGTGTTCTGGTAGTATAATTTTCACATTAGCCCTCTTTTATTCACACATCACCTTAAAATTATATGAAGACAGCCTATCACAAAAGTAAGTGAGTCCTTGCAGACCAAAACCAATCTGAGGCATTGCTGTGACACTCTGGATTTTTAGTTTTTTTGCCCAACATTATCTCAAACTAATCAGGAACTTTTTCTGAAACAAATGGGCGCTCTTTGGATGCATATATGAATTTTTACCCATGTCAGTCCACTGGAGTGAATAATGACTGCCTTTACCTCACAGTAAAACTGACTTTACACAACTTTTGAGGATGTGAAAATGAAACAAAGAGAAAGAGGAGTTTCTTAGTTTATCTGTAAGTTTGAGGGAACACAGAGCCTAAGGATTTCTGCTGCGTATCAGCGTGCATACAGCGGGGATTTATAATACCTGCACACTGGTATTCATTCCTCTCTCATATTTGGTGAATCAAATCCTTTCAGTCAGTTGAACAACAGCATTTGGCTCTCCTTAAATAGATATGTTTTCAGGTATCTTGTCTCACAATAACTGCTTTGGATAAACAATTTGAACCAAAAATGGACTTCTTTAAAATCCCATCAGCTCAAAATCCTCTAAAAAACATTGAGATGGGGGGTTATAATTGACTCTCCAGCTGCAGCCACATCATCTATTTCTGTTCCTCACAAAAATCCCTCTTCTATTTACCTGTGGGCCGTTTGAGGCTGGAGTGAAGTTATATTGATATTTACTGAATAGGCTGCAGGGTATTGTGCAAAAAGGAAGGCAGTGGAGAAAAAAAGGATATTTTTTGTGAGTAGGTGGACTTATAACAATATTTACCTGAGGTCTGTGATTGTTTGCTTTATGAGTTCTCAGTGTGGAAAAAAAACAGTCAACCAGACAGCCAATATCCAGTATAAAGTCAACTTAAGACGGGCCTTTGCAGGTTAGTGAGGGCTTGGAAAAAGAAGACTAACATGTAAAAGCTGCAGCAATGATGTTTAGTACCGACTGTCTGGAGTTCAAAACCTATGACAATAAGAGGACTGAGTTCACCTTTATAGGAATATAGGGATGCACCGTATCTCATCTGTCCATATCGTCGATGCGAATACTGATACAGATCATTTTTGTCATTAGTGCAAAGTCTCTATGTTACTAGAATCTATCTATGTCTTTAATGGTGACAGTCTATTTATGTTAGAAACATACAAGAAAAGAAAAACATCTTATTCTTAACAACTGATACTTTAGATTTTATGACTGTGAACTTTCAATGATAGCAAGCATAAAAATGCTGGCAGGGCTGAACAATCTCCAACATAACATCCAAATATGGGATATTTATAATCAGGTTGTAGGGCTAAAGTCTAATCTACAAATTGACAGAAATTTCTTACCTGCAGATACCAATAATCCCTTTTTCAAACTGATAGATATATTGTCATTCAGCATATACACAACATGACCCAGCATGAACCAAATTTTGTTGTAAAATGGCTCAGATAGCAACACCTAAAGCTGATGTTTAGGTACTTATAATTAAGTAAATGTTTAAAACAACAAAGTATTTAAAAAAAAATAGGTATAAAACATTAAATAAATATAATAAAGTGATGAGAGTATAAAACTGAAATTAGTTATTGCACAGTTGTATTAAGTTACTGTACAGTTGCATTAAATTATTGCACAGTTATTTCACTGAATCATATTAATTGTATGTTGGCGGCGTTTCATTGCAATAAAGTTACTTCCAACCTGTATATCTGCAGCTGTTTGTTAACTTTACTGTGTTAGATTTCAGGACTGGGCATCTGTGGTGAGCTTCACTGGCATGACTTTACTTAACATTACGCAGTCGCCTGTGTGACAAGCTAAGCAGACTAAGCTTAGCTTGCTTAGCGCTCTGAGATTGACCGATGTGAGTAAATACCAATCAGCAGTAAGCTTCAATGTGTTCTGTGTTTCCTGATGTTTACATCAGCAGCTGATTTGGTAACAACAATGACAACATGTATATGGACTAAGGATGATATTATTAAAACAGTATTGGTGTTGGCAGATATGAAAATCTTTTCTGATTTTAACAGCCTATATTTTGGACTTACTACCTCCGCCAAGGAGGTAATGTTATTGCCGCATCTGTTTGTTTGTTTGTTTGTTTGTTTGTTTCTCTGTTAGCAACATAACTATAAAAATTATGGATGGATTTCAATGAAATTTTCAGGACATGTTCAGATTGAGACAAGAAACAAATGACTAGATTTTGAGTGTAAGGATCCAGGAATTTTTTAAAGATTCTTGAACATTGCGAGATGGGACCATTTTTGGCATTTGCGCATGGTCAAGAATTAAATGTATTTTTTCGGCATTTTTTGTGCCTTTATTAATAGGAGCGAGACAGTGGATAGGCTTGTGAAAGGGGGTGAGAGAGTAGGGGAAGACACTCTGCAAACTGGTCACAGGCGGGATTTGAACCTGGACCGGCAGAAGCAAGTACATGGGGTGCCTGGTTGCTAACCACTCCGCCAAACCAGCACCCCAAGAAATCTAAATATTTAGTTGAAATAAAGGTAGGACTAATATCTATGGTGAAATCACAATATGGGTGAGGACTGTGGCGCTGGCAGAGGTCTGCGCTCTCCCAGTGCTTTTCTAGTATTTATATTTTAGCAATAGTATTGGCAAAATGTGCAAATGTGGCAATATGTTTTATCTTATCATCACTAAATGTGCACTTTTAGAAATAAAAATGCTATTAATTGAAGAATATGACGTTTTTTGTGTCAAATCTGTTTATGACACAAATGGAGACTAACCCTGTTAGGAACAGGTTAATTTAGATTAAAGCTAGGGTTGGCGATCGGATTTAGATACATTTTTTGTAATACTGGTTAAAATGGTCTTTATGACCCGATGGTAATCAACCCATAATGTGTTCTTAAAACAGAGCGAAAAATATCCGCTATCTACAGCAGGAGTAAAACAGGGAAAACACCAACCAATAATCTTGCAGGGATACCTTTTTTCACACCAATCAAATCCCGTCGCCGTTCTGCGTGCCTGCTGCGCGTGCATTTTCTCGGCGTGCACAGACAGTGCATGTAGCGTGTAGGGAACAGACTCCGCTGGAGAATGCTTACCTATCAAGTTTTGTCTTTGAAAATAAGGGAAGTCCACTGTAAGCTGTCCCACAACCCCAACCAAGCTCCAGTATCCCTCACATTTTAAGACAGGTGTACAAGAAATCTAAAATAAACTCTTTATTTTTCTAAGTTTGTTCCGCTGTTGGCTCTAATCTCGCGAGAACTGCCATCCATGCTACTGCAGGTGGCAGTTCTCGCGAGACTTCTTCTTCTTCGGTGGTTGGCATCCATCATTTTGGAGCACTACCGCCCCCTTCAGGCTAGAGACAGAGTTCAGTTTGGAGAGGCAGAGGAGTGCTTTTATTATTATATCGTCACACGGGAGGTTTACGGGGGAATACTGATACAGGAGGACGGCGGAAAAGAGGAGAAAATACGTAAAATACGGTAGTTTCATGGCCAAAACAGGAGACTTGACAGCTATGTGGAGAATGTCAGAGGAAATACCTATACCCCAATCAACATCGGCTGTGAGTACTAACTAACTTTACATGTTTGTTTGGTGTTTTCTTACCGCTGACTGAGACATGACTTAGGTGGGCTTTACACGAGTACGAATTTGTAAGACTCCGGTAAAATAAACTATCGATCTGGTGATATTGACACACGGAGACGCGTATGTGTCCATGACTCCGCATCTTTTTTGAAAACGGGTTTGCAAGTGGATATCTGCGTATTCGTCTTCATGCCGTAGTTGGTATGAACAGATAAGTCCGGAAAAGATGGTGACCTCATAGCACCCGTCCTCCTCCCTGCCCCCAACTCACGCTGTCACACACACACCAACAACAACTATGGTGGCAGCAGCTATAAATATTGCTACGACTTTTACACCAACATTTGCTCACAGAACACCAACAACACCAGCTACAGCAACAACAGCAACAAGTGCTCATGCAGAGACGCAGCATGTTACGCACGCATGAGCACTTGTTGACGTTGAATTCACCTCGGAGCACAACTGTGATGTTACGAGTGTAGTAACCCAAGAACTACATTACCCAGCATGCAATATGGGTTAGGAGCATGCGTGGAAACCCACAGGTACGTCCCGGCGTGGATTTTGCGTTCTCAAGTAAATACACAAGCCTATCTACAATACGATGTGTAAACAGCGATCCATGTTTTGATGCCGACGCCAAGACAATACGGTGCCGTCCTCGTGTGAGGAGGGCCTTAGTGTAGTGTGAAACAAACATGTGCTGAGGGCTTGGAGTTGAATCTGTCTTCTGGATATAGCGGCTGCGCGCGTGCATGCGAGCGGGGGGGTGGGGCTAGGCGGAGCCCTGAGGAGATGCTACTTTCAAATTCATGCTAGTTTTCCAAAATCGCCAACCCCAGCTTTAAGTGGAGGCTTAACAACACAAATGGAGACTAACCCTGGTAGGAACAGGTTAATTTAGATCAAGTGAAGGCTTTGCACCTTGGCATAAAATATCAGTAAAATGCGTATATCAGTATTTATCAAATTGGTATTGTGGATGATTTTGGAACAATTGGCAGATCTGATATCTGCAAAAATTCCATCTTTAGCATCCCTAATACAAATAAATCAATTTTGCAAGCATGATGAAATGTCTTGTTATTTTATTTCAGTCGATTATATCAGGGATTGGGCATTTTTTGGACATCTGTTGAGACAAGGGACAAAGGCCTGAAATCAGGATGGTTCTGGCTAAATCAAGCTGTTTGTGCACCCTAAATAAGCTAAAAGTACTGAAATTACTGCATTTTTTTAACCACTGCGTAAATATTAACATTTTTTTCTACTTTTGTTCCAATAGAATCATTCTACATTATTATGTTCAAAAGCATTTTTTCTCAAAGAATGCTCTATTTTTATCTAGTGCCTGTGTTTTCAGACTTTCCCTGTCTGAATAAAACAAGAATTGGTAGGCTGCACTTGTCCAAGTCTAACCAGAGTTTTCTTGAAGGGGTTATGTGAAGCACAAAGCTGCTCTCCCAGAAAGTTTCTAGAGACACCCGTGAAGTCTTCCTTCACTTGGAGCTGACGGGATTTTTTTCTTATACAGAAAAATATTTCTGATGTTTCATGAGATTTCAGAGCCAAGGTAGGAAGAGGGGCACACGGGTCAGACTGCAGATCGACTCATGGTGAAAATCTGTTGTCTTATCTGAAGAGCATATGCACTTTATCTTCGTCAGACAACTAATCATAGCCTGAGAGGAAGGATCTCATTAGCAGCAGTCACATTCCCTTTGCCTGCGAGACGCAGCCGATCATTATCTTTGTTGTGCTGGTGACGCTGGTGGAGATGGTGATGAAGATGATGAACAGCTGATTGATTTGTGCCAGTGGGTACGATCTTTGTTCCCAGAATTAAATATGCTCTTTCAAATGAAATTTATTTTCTGCTGCCGGGATCCACCGTGATGCTCAAATCAATATTTAATATCCTTAGATCAATGACACGTAGGGCTTTAGTCTGCAGTGGTTCTGTCAGTATACCAGAGTAATAATGGGGGAAAGACTTAGACAAAGATCCCATGTTGTGAATGTGTTTTTCACATGTCAGTGAGAGTAACGTCTTTGTCTCCTGTCTTCCAGTTTTTAGGAATCCCCAGGCTACTGAAAGAAAAATGGATTTGCAGAAACAGTGTGCAAATAAGCTAGAGCTTAACCTCTCATCTTTGTTTGAATAAAGACTGTATTAATTCAAAATTGTGCTACAAACTATTCCAAATTTAGAGAGTAGTTCTGTGCACACGTTTAAGGCAGGTGTGGATACATGTTGTATAAATGATCGTAGAAATAGAAGAGTTGAAAGGTTTTTTTTAAATAACAAAACCAGCCTGATCCTTCAAAACAGCATCAGTTTTTCTGAACACTTCCATGCAATGAAGGTGTGTTTTTCCAAACATCTTGGAGAACTAAGAATATTTCTTTTGCAGATTTAGTCTGGTTCATATCCTTCTGCCTACTAATACCATAAACACTCTGATGGATGTTGATGTCAGTAGCATGTTGCATAGGCTACTGTATGCTACACACAGGCAGAAACACAGATGCACAAACAGGTCCCATGATCATGCTTGGAAAGGAAAGACAACAGAATGTTAGCTCACCACTCCTGAAGAAGCACTACCAAGCATTTTTGGGGTTAAAGGTGTAGTCAGCGATGTGGGAGAAAACGAGTGGAGAGGTTGTTTATAAACAAATTTAGACCCGCCTCTCCCTTCATACCTCACCCCTAGCTCCACCCCAAAAGCTGATGGACGTACATCGTCATGGAAATGGCCGTAGAAACTGCGTAGCTGACCAACGTAGCTACGGTAACCCTGACTCGTCACTCGACTGACATTATTGATAACATCACAACAACAGTACATTCTGGCAGATTAGACAATAAGATGAATGCCTGACGGCTGTTACTGTTATGTGAAGCACCACAAAGCTAATGTTGCTTACCAACCAGCAGAAAGACGGCAACATCCGCGTCCGTTTTCAGGTCTTTCAATTTGCAGAGTTCCCTCCACCGTTGGAAAGCAACACCAATGTTGACACGGGTCTTCGCTCTTTCATGGTCATAGCCCTTCCTTTTCACTTTTCACTCATCTGACCTTTTTCTTTTGGGCTGTTTTTCAGCCACTGCACATATTGTATCTCTCTCTTACGCTAACTGCACACGCTATGCAACCTACTACTCCCCCTCCCCCCTCTGTCTGATCTGCGCATGAGTATGATCGCCCCCTGGATGTGGGGGATGTGCCCTGTTTTGGTGACTCGGCCCGAGCCACAGTGTTTACCTGCTAAAATTCAGAGCCAATGCTGTGTATTGAAACTGGCCTTTTTTTTTCAACTTGCTGTCAGTGGTGACATCTTGTGGATGGAGAGGAGAAATACGGTGAATTTGACAAATACTGCATTCGATTAAAAGATTAGAAGATCGCTGACTACACCTTTAAGTGACTTGTACATGGGCACTTTGGCAGTACCCAGGAAATAAGCTGGCACCTCTCCAGCTACCAAACCAACCTTCAAATATGGCTCAGTTGGGACTTGAGCGAGCCGCCCTCCTGTCCAGGTCCTTCTGGACCGAGCCAATGGCGCCTCATGAACGATACATGAGGCAGTATGAGGACGTTCTACTCTAAAAGCCCTCAAATGTTCAGTGTAAGGAAGTGATGGGCAGTAACATCAAAATAAATAGTGACAGTAGCTTACATACATTTTCCAGTAGCTTTGTGGTAGCATTGTTGTTTTATAAGTAAAATATCATTTCAATAGCTTAGTATTTTTTTTTTTTGATCAAGCAGCACAGTAGCATCTAAACAAGCTACTTGAGCGAGCAGCCGCAGTCCAGAACACTTTTAAGGAAGAGTATTGACTTCAGTAGGCCCGGTAATGCCCGGCTGGTCAACCTTTTATACCGCCAGTGTCCGTGCTGCAGCTAAAGTCGTGAGCTTGAATGGACAGGAGAGTGGGAACATGCACGTCTGTAATTCATAATAATAATCACAAAACAAACATGTATAAAGTTTATCATCACCAACATAATTCATAAAGATCAGCTCATCCTTCACCTGCTAGTTACAGAACATAAAAGAGAGAACAGACAACACAAGTGACGAGGAATGAGTGAACAGAATAGGGGAGACAGGAAGAAGTGAACCAGTGAGACACAACCCAATGTCATTATTGTGGCACATTATGAGTTTGTTAAGTGTTCATTTGACAATGTACAGTGTGTTTATCGGACTCCCATCAAATATAGTTTTGGCTATTAAATAAATGATTACTTCATAGGGCCTATAATAAAATATTTAGGGGTAAAGTTAACCCTATAAAGCCAATTGTATGATATTTGATACATACTTTTATAATACCTCTTTCTACTCAATATGATCAAAAAATTACAAAAAAAAACATCTCAATACAACCAGATAAATGATAAAAATGTCCTCAAATGGATTATCAGTTGCCAAAAACACCTAATTTATCAAATGAGATACGAAAAATCTATATGTTGAATTTTATGGACATTTTGATTTTTATGGATTTTAGCAGAAAGTGAGACAAACATTTCAGCTCCAATAAATTAAATTTATTGCCATTTGCAATAAAAATGTCATTAAATAGTTCATTTGTATTTAATGTTATTGGGTCAAAAAATGTTGGGCTGAATGGTCGGCCCCCGCACATCTTCACCTTACAAAATCTGGCCCTTGTGGCAAAAAGTTTGGACACCCCTGGTATAGATGCTGTGAGCTAGTTTTGTTCCTTTGCTGTAAGTTAGCATGCTGCTTTTCACCATAGTGGAGCTTTAGTGTAGTGTTTTTTCATGAGTGACTGGTACTTTAGCTTAATACATTATACAACCTTGCCTATCACTGACTTTAAACCAAAATTAGTTATGATGCAACTTAAGTTGTGTCTTAGTTCAATTTCACCACAGGGTTGTAAGGGTCAACATAAACCTGAATGGACAAGACAGCAGTCTTTATTAAAAAAAAAACAAATTTTAGGCCCAAAATCGACACATTTTAATATCATGTGACTGTCAACTACCACGATGAGTCTATGTCACATTTACTTCGAAAGGCTCCAAAGAAGCTACTTAAAACACTACACGTCCATAAAGTCACTGGTCAACATTAGCTCACAAAGCTACGCCAATGCTAAACACAAGGTTCAGACAAAAATTCAACAGTAAATGTCTTTATATGTGTCAGCTTTGATTTTAACCAAAGTGTAACTGGTAAATAAAACCAGCAATAAAAGCTCCTCAGTGAGAACCCACTCATACCATCTCAACAGAACATCTTAAGTCAAACTTCTTTTTGAAAGAAAATACACTTTTTCATGAAGTTGTGAAGATCTAACTTGTTTGTGTCCTAATGTAAAACTGAGCCGTGCCTGTCTTCAATGCTGTTTTCATTCTTCTTGTACATCCATGATCAGAAAAGTGCCCACAAGTTGAAATGAAACCCGAGCTCTTCCTTCCTGTGGTTTTCTCCGTCCAGTGCAAGGTCACAATTTATTATTTATCTGTGAAAGGAAATGTATTCTTGTGGCTTTCTCCTTCATAATTGAGTCATTGCTGCCTGAAAGCATAAATGCAAGGCCATTTTCTGTCCCAGCTTTAATAGGATGCTCAGCTGTACTCCTCTCTGTCTTTAAAATAAGCCGAGCAGAGCGCAGACATGCTGTCAACATCGCACTGAGTCACCATAATTATAGCAAGGTCTCCCCCTGTTCACAAGTGCATTCTCATGTGACTGCAGTCATCTTTGCTTCAGTCAGCTACACAATATGTACAGCAATGTGTGGCATACAGCTCTGCCGCACGGATCAGACATTCATGAACGCCCTGCTGGATCTTAGCGTATTGTGATCTGCAGGGAGCTGTTTTATGACAAAAAGTTTCCAGATTATTGATTTAAAATCCAAATAAAATATCACTGCTTTTTGCTGTTGTTCATTTTTAGGAGCAGGGGCTTGTGAACAAATGCCAGGGCTGGAAAATGTGTTGAAAATTCAATAAATATTGACATTGAATAAATCATATTGTGAAACTATATACTTCATACTTTTGTATTTATAAAGTTTGTGTTGATGAACCGAATTTGAATTTGAAATCAGTTTAAACCAAAAATGTTGAACCAGGCCTCGTGTTCAGGCAAAGGAAGTTAAAGATTTGTCTGCTGTTAACAAAGTGGATACAAAAGCATGGTGGCAGCCATGATGAATCTGCCTGATTACAGTCAATAAATCAGGCGGCTAAAACCATCGCAAGGTCAGTCTGCTGTAAGAGTGATTTTATCAGAGCAAGATGACATTTCTTCAACACAAAAACATTTCTTGAAGGAAAAAGATATGCTCAGTCATATCCAGGCAGATTTTGGTAAGACTGTGACAAATAAACTGACTGAAACTACCCTCCTCTGTGGCAGTGCCTGTCAATTACATCACCTGAATGGCCTGTACTGAATGTGATTGACAGAATGATCATCAAATCACATTCATGATACTTTTTTTAAGGATCTGCTCTCCCAAAACACTTTCTATGGGCTGTTGCCCTGGTGGAATAGAGAATTATATCCTGTATAGTATTTTAGACTCATGTTCAGTCAAAAGAACCTGGAAATTTATCTGCTGTTAAATACTTGAATGCAAAAGCACGGTGCCATAAAGATTGTGAGATTCATATGCAAGGATACACGGCCCATTTGTGCGGTTACGGGAGAGCATCTCTGACTTTAATTATAGAGCATGAGCCATGATACACCATTTTGAGCCACACTTACACTTACTACTGACTATCTTTGGTTATGTTTTTGTTTATGTTTGAAAACTGTTCAAGTTTCATTTTTGGGAAAACTGACAGCCTAGTTGGCTGTGCATGGCCTCTAAAATCATTTCGATGGACCACACGTAAATGTATATTTTTTTGACTGGATATCTTTGTCCTTGTGTGGAAAAAAAAAATCTCTGTCAACACCACAGAAATATATCTGTATATGAAAAGGCAAAACTGAAAACGATCGCCTCTGAAACCTGCAATGCCATGCCTGGCTGCTCAGTGGAAGGTTAGCAAAATGTGAAAACCATAGAAGAAGAATATTATGAGCATGCGCAGTCAAAAACAGTTAGAAGAAGCAGTCAACGGAGTAAGAAGATGACAAAGAAAACAAATAAAATTGAGTGAGTACATACATACATGAATATCTATCTATCTATCTATCTATCTATCTATCTATCTATCTATCTATCTATCTATCTATCTATCTATCTATCTTTATCCATTTTAAAAAATCTCTGTTTATGTGGGTAAAATCGCCGTGTTCGTGTGGTTGAGAGGCCCAATTGGACAGAAAATGTGTGCTTAGGAATATATCCATATTCTTATGGTCCAGGCCTTAAGATGCATTTTCACATGACCTCTAGGACTGGTGTGGAATCAGAGGACTCTGAAAGGCAGAAAATTTTCAAAATAAACTAACAAACCAAGTCTAAAATTCCTAAGATCTACTTTACATGCTGCTGGCACTTCACAGGCACAAACTTGACTGTTAAATAAGCTTGCAACAGTAAATTATGTTATTATGTTACAGATATCTATGGCAAAACTGTCAAATCGATCAATTTGACGAAGTTGTATTTACATTATAAGGAAACTTCCAAAAGGACTAACTATTCAAGTTACTATTCAACAAGAAACCTATGCCAAATATGGTCAACATTGTTACACAAGTTATTTTCCAAAATATGGAAATCTGCCCTGCCTTAGTCTGGTCAGAACTTTTTCAACAATTCTGGATCCCCCCTAATCTAACAGGCTGATTACTTACTATTCCATTGTGTTTAATTGTCAAGAATAGAAGGCAACTCCTGCTCACTCTCTAAATCTAACTTGTATGTTGGCAATATTTGGACACGTGGGTGAAGCCGGCATGAACAACTGTTTGCTCCTCACAATGAAGCCCACGTATCAGACTCATAGATAGATATTACAAGATAGATATTACAAGGGCATAACCTCATGGGAGTGTTAGTGAAAGGTAGAAAACATATGATATTGGACACAAAATCAGAACACGCAGATGGTTCTTGTTGGAGTCATGAAGCTGTAATATTATGTTTACAGGTCATATCTCATCCTATTGAACTTTTGAGTCAGACTTCGACTTTAATGTGACTTAAAGTGCTATAAATGTGTGTTAAATGTCTTTACCTTGAATTTCGACTTCATGACTCCTTAAAATATTGAAGAGCTGAAACTTCAAGTCATCATTTATTCATTGTTTTGGTAAATCTGTAATCCACAGTTTGTTTCCCTCCTCACAATGACCTCCTACATCTATAGAGCTGTGAGTCGGGATGTCTCTATGCGCCATAAGTATCTTTTACACGTATTCCTTGCCGTGGGGACTCTTGGGACCAGTAGTTCCATATGGCTCTGCATAATTAAATGTGCTGAGTCAGGCTTATGCGCATCTGCAAGAACAAGAAGACAGCCTGATCAAAGGAGCTTCAGCAGCCTCAGAAACAGATAGCAGTCTCTGTAAACCCTCACTTTACAGGAGCTCGAACACATCAGACGAGCGACAAACCTGTCACATAATTAGAAACTTCAGTGGTGATTGTAGAAATATGTTTATGCTTTTAATAATGTTGAGACAGCTTTGGAAATTAAAATAAAAAGCAGTGAAATTGAAAAGCTGCAGTCCTTCCCTTCTCATTATGGACAGAAAAACAGCAGATAAACTCTACAGCCGTGGAATAATGATGAAGGCTGATGAAGACAGTCGGTCAATAAACTGAATAAGATGAAATATCAGATACTTATATAGCAGGTTGATGGCTCATGGTCCAGTAAATATGACAGCAACACATAATGATTTGAATAAGTGAAAAGTTTCCCAAATTTGCAGTGCCAAGATAATCTTGCAGTGAAGCTGGATCCACCTGATTCAAAGTATGTGATTTGACATTCAGAAGAAAGATGGGAGGTATGGATGTTAAATCTTTAGAAGTAACATGGATGTAGTCTGCTTTTAACTTCACACACCAGGACCTTTCAAAAACAAATCAGGTAAGTCAATATTGTCAAATTAGGACAGTACGGAAATCACTCATGTAGCAGTGAAGCTTTTCTTGTTATTTCTAGAAAGGCAGAAGTTTTGGTCCAATGATGACAATGTTGAAAATATACTAACCCTTTAAAGCCAATTGTATCATATTTGATACATACTTTTATTATACCTCTTTCTACTCAATATGATCAACAAATTACAAAAAAACCCCATCTGAATACAATCAGATAAATGATAAAAATGTCCTCAAATGGATTATCAGTTGCCAAAAACACCTAATGTATCAAATTATATACAAAAACTCTATATGTTGATTTTTATGGATTTTAGTAGAAAGTGAAACAAACATTTCAGCTCCAAAAAATAAGAATTTTCTGGCTATAATCTATGGTCCTGGGCTTTAAAGGGCTAATACAGTTGTAGTAGAATGAGTTTTATATATCAATTTTTAGAGCTGCAAACAGCAAAAAAACAACATGCTGACAGAAAAAATACTTTGTTTTAATGGAGATTACACTTTTAAATTAGAATGAAGGAAGACAAATATTGACTATTATTTTCATTTATTCCTTCAATTCTATATAATATGTCCTCTTGTGAGGATTACAGAACTTGTAGATAGTAATTCAAGTGATGGCAGTATATCTAATATTTGCTAATTTGTAGATGATACATGGACTTTACCTTATACAGTATAACGTTTTTCTAGTCTTTGACCACTCAAAGTAGCTTCATAGCACAGGTCAAATCTGCTCATTCACACCCATTGACTCCCACTCTCACTGAAGGTTGGAGTTTCTGTGTAAATTTGTCCATCAGTATCAACAAACACATTCATGCCCTTTCACACTCATTTAAATGACACTTGGGGGAGCATCTTGGGGTCAAGTGTCTTGCCCAAGGACACCATGCCAGAGCTAGAACTAGGCTCAAACCTGCAACCTTCAGATTACAGACCAAGCTCACTATCAGACTGCACCACTGGCACCCTTGTGTTATTTGTGACACTAAGCATCTGATTTATTGTGCATGAAAAAAATTATCACAGCTAAATCAGATCAAATGTGGAATTATTATTTAAGATGCAGCAAATCCAAACCCACTGCAGACAGAGGCTTCAAAACGGCAGAAAAGTAGAAATGCAGTGATTTCTCCTCGATGTTTTCTTCACCCTGTGTCTCCTTGCACCTGCGGTGACTTTATGGATCCTGGTTACATTAGCCTCAGGCTAGGGGCTGTTTCATCGAAGACAGCTCATCAACATGACTGACAAGTGTGGGGGCGGGAACTTGACCAGCTGAGGAGGCGGAGGGCAGGACTAACAATACATTTTAAACCTCAAAGTGAGAACTTGCATACAGAAGCTATAACTTAGAGACCACTGTGACTGAAAAATAAAATCCTTCCCTGCCCGTGGAGCTCAGAAAATGACACACAGTACCAAAGCTGGTCTTTTGAGTTTTTTCTACATTCTCTCTTTAATAAGTAAACATCTACTTTTCTTTAAAATGCCATCCTTTAAACAAATAGTGGTGCTGCCAGTCCTCGAAGCACATTGTTTACCAGTATATAATTTTCTATGAAAACTTAACAGTGTCAAACTCTGTGTTTGATTCTCTCCCCAACCCCGCTTCACATTGTCCTAAATGGTAACAGCTGCTTATGAACACTTTCATTAGGTCCACAGTGGTACAATATCTGGAGATGACGTGCCAACTTGTCCCACACTCTCCGATTGGCAGCTTATCTCTGTCATTGAGCTGGTCTGTCGCTTTACTTATCAAAGTGAGTGATTTTAAAACTTTGTGGATATTTCAGAGACTGTTTCTTGATTTGCAAGGACTCTGTGAATTCCCCTTTGGCTCTGACATTGACTTTTTTTGACCCCCTTTTGGAAGAAAACTTTCAACAACATTAGAAGATTGTTGTGCATATGTGCAAGTTACCTATGCTATGGGCAACAACACCCCCTTACAGAATCTTTTAAACTTTGTGCGACTTTGTGAAATCTGGATGGCCCTTTTTCTTTTTAGCCCAGAGGACAGACTGTCAGACTTTTCCACTTTGGATCAGTCAAACTCAGATGAACTCGAGCCCACAGGAGCCAGCTGTGATTCTGGGTGTTGTTTACATGTGGCTTTGGCTTCACATGGTAATGTTTTAACTTGTAGCAACAAACTGTAAACTGACAATAGTTTGGTAAAGTATCCTTTACAGAATGACATTGATTTTTAATGCAATGCCACCTGTAGGATAAAAAGACACTGGCATTCAATGTTGGTTTCAGCCTTGTTGCTTAAATGCAGAGATTTTGAGAGGGGTCTGGCTGCAGACCTGCACTGACAGGACCCTACGTTGCAGACCTGCAATGAGAGGACCCGTCACGTTACGCCGACGTCACGTTACGTTTCCTGCACTGACAGGACCCTATGTTGCAGACTGTCACTACCTGATCCGTACGGCTACCCGATTTGTACTGCGCATGCGCGAACACTGCGTCACTTCCTCTCGAGTCGTGACAGCGATATAGATATATACACGATGGATTCAGACATAGAAATACGTACGGATCGGGTAGTGACTCCTGTCATAGATACTTAGTAAAACTTGGCGAAATCTGCCCTCCTCAGAAGTTTACTTGTAAGGATTGTCTTTGACAAGGTTCATGTTACATATAAGAGTTAAATGAATCATCTGTGTGATACAATTTAGTGTAAGACGATAGTATAAGGCCGTTAGCTGTTAGCAGCTAAGTTAGCGGCTAACGGTCATTAACTGTCGTTAGCTTGTCACTACCCGATCCGTATATGAAAAAGAATTAAAAAAAGTATTAAAAAAAACGTAACGTGACGTCGGAGGTCTGGGACATCTGCAACGTAGGGTCCTGTCAGTGCAGGCAACGTAACGTGACGTTGGCGTAACGTGACGTCGGGTCCTCTCAGTGCAGCGGGTCCTCTCAGTGCAGGTCTGCAGAGCTGGGTCCGGTCTGCAGCCAGACTGTCTTGGGGATTTCTCCAAATTATCTGAATCTTTCAATGTTATTATGGACATTAAGTGATAGAAACCTTTGATTCCTTGCAATTCAGAGAAACACTTCTTAAACTGTTTGACTGTCTGCATGAACAGTCCAAAAGTGAACTTTGCTCCATCCTTGCTTTTGAATAACTCAGCCTTTAAGAAAGTCCCTTATATACCCAATCATGACATATACCTGTTTCCAAATAACCTGTTCACCTGTGGAATGTTCCGAACCATTTCTTGTTTGTGCATTTGTACCTTTCCTCAACTTTCATAGTCATTTGTTGCCCCTGTCCTACGAAGAGGGTTCTGTTTTTGCCAGCTTATGTTGGTTTGTCTTTTTGCCTCTTGGCAAGCTCACGCAAAACTACTGGACGGATTTTACCAAAATCAGGAGATGTTGGTAACGGTCCAATTTAAAAATGATTTCACGAGTAAGGACCACACCATCTACAGGATGAATTTGTCAATTATTTATTGCGTACAGTGGATAACAAACAACATAGTAGGTAGGTGGAGCGGATAACGGTTTGGGGAAACTTCATGGGGAATTCGCCTTAGCTCCCGGGGACGACGAACCCCCTCTTTAAGGCCCCGAGAAAGGAAGGAAGAAAGAAGTTTTAAGTAAGGGGAGGAAGGGAGGGGTGCGTCCAGTGTGCGAAACAAGAGGGAAGTGGTCGGCTAGAATTTATAGGAACACAGGAAGAGGCGTGGTTGAGGTGTGGTCCACTCCCGAAATTCTGCTTAAAGCTCCACTAGATTTTGGTGCTGATCCAGATTACCCACATTAGCAAACAGTCGGTTTTTGCTCAATAACTGTCTGACTAATAATATCAACATGATTCTGAGTGCTAGGTGTGGATTTTCAGGGTCAATAAATCATATTATGATGGTAACTCTATCAAAGAACTACTGCTTACAGATGTAACAGCAATATGTGAGCTACCTTGGTCGAGGTTTGTGCCTTTCTGAGTATTTTTTTGGTTTGGGATGTGTTGCAGGTTCAAATTCAAAATGAAAGGAAATTTGAAAAACAACAACAACAACAACAACAACAACAACAACAACAACAACAACAACAACAACAACAACAACAACAGAGCATATTAGTTTAAACATCTTTGCAATGTATTAGACAAAATATTGGCCAAAATGGATCTGCAAATTATTGTATTCTGTGTTTATGTACGTTTCACCCAATTCCCATACTTAATTTGAATTGAGTTTCATTATATCCCAAAAGGCGGCAAGAAGGCACAGCAGGTAGTGCACATGCCTCACAGCAAGAAGGTTCCCGGTTCGAGTCCCGGGTCGGACAGGGGCCTTTCTGTGTGAAGTCTGCATGTTCTTCGCGTGTATATGAGGGTTCTCTCCGGGCACTCCAGCCTCCTCCCACAGACCAAAAACATGCTTGTTAGATTAACTGGTGACACTAAATTGCCCTTAGTTATGATTGTGAGCATGAATGGTTGTCAGTCTCTATGTGGCCCTGCGATCGACTGGTGATTGGTTCAGTGTGTACCCCGCCTCTTCGCCCAATGACAGCTGGAGTGAATGAATGAATGAATGAATGAATGAATATCACAATGATCTACCATTTTCTTAGTATCTCTATCAAATGCTCTACCTCTCCGTGGCTTCTTTAGAGTGTCGTTTGCCTGCATGGAAGTCAGAATTCCAACAGCAGTTTTTGTGCACAATATGAGATTTAATTCTGCTGCCATCCCAGATTATGAATGTACTTCTGGATTTTCTCTGTTGATCTAACCTGTATTTAAAATATTTTAAAAAGTCAATGAATAGTACAGGTTAATATTCCATGTCAGCCTGAGTCTGAGTGGTAATCTCATGAATTGGGTAACTGATTGAACAGACTGAACAAAAAGACACATCCCAGAGATTTCTGCCAGTGGCTTGTCACTGTTCTCACCTGCAGAATATTTGGAAGCTTTGGAAGGATGAGCATTTTGAGGGAATGGGCAGGTCGGTTGTTTTTATAGTCCTTTATTTTTTGGGGATCAATACTGTTGCACCAAATTCTGTATGACATCCCACTGATCTATCTCTACCTCCTCCTCTTGTTCTCTGCTGGTTGCTCTTGCTGAGAGGCTGGAAGGCACACTGTACCTTTTTTTCAGCTCAAGGACATTTTTTGTTCCTTATCCTGCTATATGAAACAAACATCTAAAGAAAAGGACATCACTGACAGTTACTGGAGGGCTTTACATCCTTGAAAAGTGCATTTAGTTTCAGTCATTAGGGTTATTTGTGCAGCAAAAGAACATCAGATTATGGATGTCATTGTTTTTAATGAGACAATGTGTTCATTGCTGACTGTCTTCAGCCATTAGTTTGTTGAATGCCTTTTTCAAGAACTGTATTTTTGCATCTATGTGGTTTATTGAGAACAAGGAAAGTATGGATGACTCTCCAGAAAAATAAAAAGGCTATAAATCTGAACATTATCAATGGTATAGATATTTACATCTGACAGAAGTACTAGCTGATGATAGGGCCAATAAACAATGTTTTTCATAGAGACTAAGTGATTGAAAGAGACTAAATCCAATCAGACTTAATTTAGTCACAGAAAGTAGAAACAAGGTAGGAATATATCCACTTGGCTTCAACACCGTAGCAGGGCTAATTAGGTGATAAAATAATAACACATTTTTTGAAGCGGGTTGGTGTTGATAGGAAATTCAAATAAATTTATCCAAGAGAAAATATGACTTCAGAAATTCATGAAACATAAAAAAGCCGTACCCTTTACACTTTATATTTTAGTCGACTAAATTTACCGTAGATTTTTTTGACTAAAATGTTGTGAAATTTCATCAACTAAAACTGATACAATTTAGATGACTAAATAACAACTAAAACTAAAAGATACTTTAGGTAAAAGACTATAACTTGAACTAAACTTGCTGTCAAAATTAATAATGTAATGGTCCAAAAGATTTATTGAAGGAAGAGAGGATGTCCAAGTCATTGAACACTCTGGACGCTCATGCACATCAAAACGTCTGAGAACATTCAGTAAGCTGAAAAAATCTTTCTAATTGGTCAACAACTAAAAAACCAATGCCACTATCAATTCTGCTTTGAACAAAACATGGTCTAAATAGGTCAAATTTTTTGGGCAACAATGTGAAAGAACACATCTTACTCCTGATATTGAATGCTGTGCTGCATAGGTGAATTTTGGATGGAGAGTATCCCCCATAGTTGAATATTAAGCCATAATAGTGACCACTATCTGCCATAATTATATTTTTTATGTATTTTTTGGGCATTTTTGTGCCTTTATTGTAGGGCTGTCACTTTAGTGCATTAATTAGATTAATTAATTACAACGCAAATTGATGTGTTATAAAAATTAATCGCAAGATTACTCATAACACACAAACATTTTAATATTGTCCAGCTGGAGGACCCGTACATGACAGTGGCACGTCACTTCACACATGCGTCTCTAGTCAAACCAAACAAAGCCCAGGTGACAACAGGAATGGCTTATTTAAGACTTAGTCTTATTTTATTTTTGAATTTATTTATGTATATTTACTGAATTCTTTAATAATGCATCAGGCCTAATTGGTTTGCTGGATGTCCTCCACCTTTTTCTTATTTTGAATTTGATTTATGAAACACACTTAAAGTGTAATTTGAGTTGCCTGATTGAGTTTGGAATTTTCTAAACAAGTTGCCCTGACTTTGGTTTTATTTAGTCACCAATAAAAATGTGGATTTACACATCTTCACTTCACTTCTGATCCCGTCTTGTAGAACAGGGAATCCGTAACTTATTCTCAAAGCTACCTCGCTAGGCAGTAATCCTGCTTCGTAGAACAGGGCCCTGGTGTCACCAGTTAACATGATCATAATTACCTCCGCCTCCTTACGTTTTCGGGAGAGTTTGTTTGTCTGTCTGTCTGTCTGTCTGTCTCCATCTGTGAACAAAATAACTCAAAACGTTATGGATGGATTTTGATAAAATTTTCAGGAAATGTTCAGCATGGGAAAAGGAAGAACTGATTTGATTTCAGGTGTTGATCCGGATCAGCGTCTGGCCGCCATGGTGAAAAATGTGATTTCTGTGAATAACTACTGAACTAAAATAGACATCATTATGAATCCAGTTGCTAATGGTATGTTTTCATGGTCAAGGAATCTAAATATTTAGATGAAATAAAGGTAGGACTAATATTTATGGTCAAAATGACAATATGGCTGAGGACTGCGGTGCTGGTGGAGGTCTGCGCTCTCCGAGTGCTTTTCTAGTTTATTTAAATTGTATCACTAGTTGGACATTGTGGAGGAAAAGAGGCATGGAAAAAAAATGCTTTTGCCTTAAAATTAGGAAAAAGGTGTGCATCACGGGCATAGCTATAATGTAACTAACAGAAATTAACAGTATATTTATGCTTTTTTGTATTATTGGCAGGACAGGAATATTCTTAAAAAGCAAAGAAAACCTCCATTTTTAAAAATATCCACCTACAAGTGGACATGGCTTAAATATCTCAAGTTGCAATTCAGTGTTCACATCGTGCTCCTGAAAAGGAAAACCTCAAGCCTTTAATTCTTTGCGACTTTTGTAACCTCACTTGATCTAAATAAACTTACCTGCCACACTCACTCACCTTTCGACTCATTTAGATCAACGAGGTCGCCTTGATCCTGACCTGTGAAAGTGTATAACTGCTGGAGAGGAAAGATAAATTGCCTCCCATGTGTGCAGCCCTAACTTGTTTATATCTGCCAGGCCTTCTGTAATGTTTGGGGACAGGAAAACAATGTATGTGTGCAGTTTTTGGTGTGTGTATGTGTGCTGCGGGGTGGGGTATCAGGGTCACCGTGCAATTTAGCAAACGCCAACTGGAGCTCGCTAAAAAACAGAGGAAACAAAAAAAGAAGGCAGCAAGTAAGTGCTATCTCAGCATTTTCATGTGGCTATGTTTTACATTTTTTGTCAAAACAGGAGAGCGGAGGATGTCAACAACTCTGACAACAGTTTGGCTGACAGACTCACAAGAGAAGGGGAGGTGGCGCTGCATCTTATCATGCAGCATAACGGCCCTGTCACATTTACAATACAGCAGAGTTGGAGATGTAATGGAGTGCTGTGTTTGCAGAGAGGACACTGTGGCACTCGCTGATTGCTTCTCATCATAGTGCTGCATTGTCGAGCAATTAAAAAGCCATCATCTGACTCCCAGCTGATTACCTACAGTGTCATCTAACCTTGTTGTTGATATTAAATAAAGTGCTTGTCTGTAAAATGAGGCGAATGGAACAAAAGCCCACTCTCATTGTGCTTCATGCCAAAGACCGGACCAGGACCATATGCTGCTCTTTATTACTACATGGCCATTACTGTGGTTCAAATTAATGTTCCAACAAAGGGAGAGGAAAGAAGCGTGTTTACCCACTTAAAGGGAGTTTGTTCCAGCGTGCATCGGGGCGGTAATGAAGGCGGAAATGCAGCGAGGCAGTGATGCAGAACACCGGACAGACTGTGCATGGATGAGATATGATGGAAGCAGACTTGCACAGTTTTTTTTACATATTATTCATATTAATGCAGCAAATGTTACTTCTCCATCACACAGGCATTAATACTGCCAATTATTATATCATCAGTGGACATAAAATAGCACTGTTAGATAACTAAGGTGGTTCTGTAACTGCCCTTTGGGATCAATATAATTACAGTCATTACCTAAGCCTGTATCACTCAAATCGCTACACTCAAATTCTAATTCTTTCCAATATATCCAGGACAAAAAAACACATTTTGATTTGATTTTTGTTTAAATATGACTTTTAGTTTCCAATCCAGGGCCTGTATCTCTCAGGGGTATCCGACACAGTTGCCCTTCTTGAAAATGTCTATTTGCTAAATCATTAAACAAATTCTAATTACAAATAAAAAGATATTAGTACAGGAGAATGATTTGGCTGCAGAATTATATCACAGTAATTAAAAGGAAACCTTGATAGCAGAATACATCATGATATCCATCTGCTGAGAAGTTTTGGTGTTTGTTTGTTCATCTGTTGACAAGATAACTTCAAAGTCATCAAATTTTGATGAAATTTTCAAAGTTGGCTAAAGGAGGAACTAATTAGAGTTTGGTGGTGCTCTGAATCTGGACATGGAGCCTTTACCAGCATTGGGCGAGAGGTGGGGTACACCCTGAACCGGCTGCCAGATGATCGCAGGCACAAAGAGAGCTAGACAACCATTCACCTTCATACTCATACCTAAGGGCAATTTAGAGTGACCAATTCACCTAATGAGCATGTTTTTGGTCTGTGAGCCACCGTGCCACCTTCTGGTAATCATCTGTACAATATTTCCTTTTTCTATGGTGGTTGACACACCTTTTATAGAAGCTCTTTATACCTGTAGAAAATGTTATTCCCAAAGTAGGGTTGTTATTGTTGTAATCAACGAATCTTCAAATGTACTGTTTTGCAAGAAAACAAAAAGAAAATAATGAGGGTATCAATATTTCTTGTTTAAGATATCAAATTATGGATATTTCTGAGAGAAGCCCAGTTTACCGACTGAAATTTGGGTATTAAAAGGTGAGTTCACTAAATTCCCTCATTCCTGTTAAAATGGTAAAAATAAATAATAAAACAAGTTTTGAAAGATTTCTACTGAATACATACATATGTAAACATATGTTATAATTGTCACTGGTGTCACCCATATTTCCCTAGAAACCTTCTGTTCCCTCATGTCTTCTTTTTTTTTTTCTTTTCGTATTGTATTGTATTGTGTTGTATTGTTTTTCCATGAATGGTTTTAACTCTACACTTTTTAACAACCTGCTCAGGGACTACAGATGAAAATTAGCTCATGGCTAAGTCTGGCATATTTACACTATCAATGTAAAAAGAAGTGTTGATCAATATGAGTTGTCCCTGATAAACAAATAAATAAAACAAATACTTTGTTTTTCATCTAAAAAGCTGTGTTCAGTTGTAGTGCCTCATATTACTCAGAAGATTCTGCCATTAGTCAGCCAAGAATTTTTGTGTGGGTGGATCGTGTCTCAGTAAAGAATGGGCTGTGTGACCGTGTATTGGTGGAGAAGCTAAGGTGGCAGACTGTGTAATGATGGCGTTTGGTTGCCAGCAGACTAAGGCAACAGCCATGATGGTGACAGTCACGCACAGGCTTCATCAGTACAAGCATATATTTGATGGCTGTCTGATATATAGGGATGGGAAATTATTAGCCCCAACATGGAGGTCATGTTTTTGCCAGCATTTGTTTGTCAGGTTGTGAGCAAGAATATGCAATCAGATTTTTGTGGCAATCCAGGTAGTGCTCTATGAGCATTTGTAGTTTGTACTAGGGCTGGGCAATTAATCGAAATTGACATTTAGCCCCTCTAATTGAAGTAATTTTACTCATGTCGATTTTTTTGATTATTGTCCCTGTGTAAGTCAGTGACTGCACAACCTTCATACAGTCTGTCACTTTCACCTGACAGATGAGTTGCCAACATAGGGGAGACAAGCACTAATCTATCAGAGGACCTTGTAGCCAGGAAAAATACTGTCTCCATTGTTTGTACACATTTTGGATTCTGTGCAGAGGACATCGAGCAGGAAGAAGTTCAGTGTAAATACTGCAGGAAGACCGTTTCAATGGGCGTCGGTAAAATCACTAATTTGTTTCAGCATAGCATAAAATAATTGTTCATTAATCGTAATCATAGACAAGAGCTTCAATTAATCATGATACTGAGATAAGATAATATCGCCCAGCCCTAGTCTGTAAATATTTTACTACAGTTATGTCTTAAAATATTTAAGTGCATTTAATGCAACAATTATCTCAAGTTTACAGCACAGTGGCACTATCAAGAAACTAGGCACAAAATAGACACAAATGCCTGATTCTCCACCAGTTTGACAATGGCATTCGGTTTATTGGAAAAACAGGCAAGTCTCAGTACACAGTAAATCTTTCAGAAAAGGCAAAGGTATCTGAGTGATCTGTGACAAAATAGGTTTTACCAGCAAGATGAGACAGAAATGAGAGTTGGGATGAAGACAAAAGGGTATGACGAACTGGCAACAAGAGAGGGGAAGCCAAGAGGTTTAAATCCATGAGGTGATTGAGGGTGATGAGACACAGCTGGGGAAGAACAATCAGGAACCAGGTGTGACAGAGCCAAACAGGAGGTAAAACCTATGGAAACAAGGAAAGACAGGAGACATTTCAAAATAAAATGGGAAGTACAAGACCAGACACAAACATGAACACTGAAACAAAAAGTAGGATTGTGACAGGCACAGCAGGTGAACGCACATGCCTCACGGGGAGAAAGTTACTGGTTCAACTCCCTGCATCAGCCAGCACTTTTCTGTGTGAAGTTTGCATGTTCTCCCCAAGCTTTCACTTATATCACCCTTAGATGTGAGTGAGTGACTGAATGGTTTCTGTCTCTCTATGTGGCCCTGTGATCGGCTGGCAACCAGCTCAGGGTGTAGCACTGCTAAAGGGATTACTGTATAGATGAAAAGTAGAGAATCTCAATTAAACACTTTTTTTTCATGACTTTTTCAAATATTGAAGAAGTAGGAGGCAGTACTGGACGATGTCACAACTCCTATGTTAAACACTGACCGAATTTCTTTAAGCTAAAGAGAAAATGTATTTTGTAGGGCTGTCACTTTAGTGCATTAATTAGATTAATTAATTACAACACAAATTAATGTGTTATAAAAATTAATCGCAAGATTAATCATAGCACACAAACATTTTGATATTGGCCAGCTGGAGGACCCGTACATGGCAGTGGCACGTCACTTCACACATGCGTCTCTAGTCAAACCAAACAAAGCCCAGGTGACGACAGGAATGGCCTATTTAAGCCTTAGTTTTATTTTATTTTTGAATTTATTTATCTATATTTGTACTGCATTCTTTAATAATGCATCAGGCCTAATTGGTTTGCTGGATGTCCTCCACCTTTTTCTTATTTTGAATTTGATTTATGAAACACACTTAAAGTGTAATGTGAGTTGCCTGATTGAGCTTAGAATTTTCTGGACAAGTTGCCCTGACTTTGGTTTTATTTAGTCACCAATAAAAATGTGGATTTACAAATCTTCTCTTCTTAGTGTATTCATTTGATTAGTCCTGCATTTCAATTTTATAATATCCTAGAATTCAAATTCTTTATTTGGGTACTTTAAGCAGATATGAGATTAAAATGTGATTAGTTAGATTAATTGATTATAAATCTGGTAATTAATTAGATTAATTTTTTTAATCGTCTGACAGCACTAGTATTTTGTGATATATTTTCAGAAAAATTATGTAAATGATCAATTAAAGGGACTGTGAGGACAATCTATTACCGGCAATGTAAAAGATTCTGCTACCCATGAGCCCGCGCGTCGTAATGCTGCGTTCCAGTAACCGCGGAACTGGGAGTGACATCATCTCAGAGTTATCAGCATTCCAGTTACAAAGTCGAAAAACATGCCGATCTACCAGGCTATTGCTAACTGTTGTTCCCACGCCCTGCGTTGTTGTTCACAAATATCACATGAAGAATGTGTTTATCACTATGGGAGCATTTTTGTAAATATAAGTCTAACAATACTATGTATACAGCTGATCCAGAGCGACACACCCCAGTCAGAAGTGCAAATAAATTGATTATTACAGGAGCTAAATAACTGTTCACACTGGGGGCATCCATCTTCTATTGTCAACTCGGGGTTGGCGAGGTTTCACAGAGTTCCCAGTAGGAAATTCAGACCTCGGGGGACATTTCAGTTGCATTTTCCCACTCGGAACTCGGATATTCCTACTTCTGCCTACAACTTGAACGCACGACGAGCCAAATCGTGCGTTTGTGTGTTAGGATGCTAATAAAAATGCCGCTAGGACCTTCCTCAGAACTCTGCATTGCTTTACAACTCCTTATTCAACAACTTACAGGATGCAAAGCGAAGAGGTAATGTATCTCTTTCTAGTTACGTAGCGGTATTTTTCATGTGTGACAACATGCAGTTTTTGGAAAACTTATTATCGTAGTTTTGTAGCCAGCTATATATCGCTACTTACAGCCCGGTGCTCTAAGACGTGTAATATAAATAATAAAATAATATAAATTTGCTCTAGTTTTAATTTTCTTGTTCCTGAAGTTGAGTATTCAGGCCAGTCCAGCCCTGTACGACCCGACCGGAAGGCTAAGGAATAGCATTTATAGATAACCTATTTTGATGCTATAAAACTCATCTTAAAGTGTGTATTTCAATCAGGCATATATCTAAAAGTGAGACTTTTTTGTAATTACTTCGAAACTCCTCACAGTCCCTTTAAATTCCACATCCAAACTAGTATTAGAGCATTAGATTCAAACTAGAGTTGTTAGCAGTTAATATGCGAATGAAAGTTTCTATAATGTGTTAGCAAACTCAACTCTACATCACATTCTGTTAAACCAAGACACCTTCCTCAAAATACCTGCCACTGGCTTTTGAATACTAACTTTCAATCAAAAGAAAATCCTATTTCATCCTCCCCCGTTCACAGAGTAAAGGTTATCAGAAGTTGAAGTTTGTCACCTCTCAAATGTTAAGAAGTGTCGGAGGAAAAAGTCGTCAAAAATCCTGATTATCTGATTCGACCTGAAATGACACAATTGCACCAACAGTGGAGGTGAGAGAGAAATATTATGAATCATGTTAGAATCTGATTTCTTCAAGAACCCACCGATTAGACTTTCAGTGGGTGAGTAACACGTTTATTCACATGAGCAATCCATTTTACATTCATAACAGTCATATAACAGAATTTTAAACTAACCCAAGCATACTTTGGATTTCCAGCACATGTCAGACCTGGTTTGACTTTTTCAGAGAATCAGAGCTTCTGGCTTCTGAGTGGCAGCATCCTCAAAATTAATTTACTTTGAGTGGGACTTCAAACATCGCTGGCTGCACACCGCTCTGCTGCTGTACATGCCGCCTCATCACAGGTTTCTCTCACTGGTAAACCCAATTTCTCTGTTAAATTACATTCCCTGTTACCAGCTGTGAGAAAGATTTCAGCTTTTTAGGGGAGGTTTAATAAAATTCCGGTGTTGTGTGTATATTTATGAATACTTTCTGCATACAGGAGGATATCAATCAATGACTAGTCAAGAATATACACTGTGGTCATGCTTGAAGCAGATTCAGAGGTACTTTTTGTCCAAAAGCTCTTCTCTGCTGCAGAGGTGACTTAAGTTCATGTTCAAGGGCTGAGACAGAGTGGGTTGATCATCGCTGTTCTAAAAATCGTTTGATCCTTCTAACTGGAAATCTTAGATGTTCATGCCTCTTCCAGGATTGTGAGACTCTTCATCGGGGCGGCCATTTTGGAGGACCGGCCGTGCATCTTGATGAACACAAATCCATAATAGCTGGAGGTCTACCATCCATGATTATCATATCTATGCTTTCTAAAGCTTTTTTTAACATTGGGAATATTTGGTCAAATAAAGGCGAAAGTGTAAAACGGGGAAATTCTCTCTCTTCTGTTTTAAATATGTTATAAGTGGATATAACTCATGCATACTCTAAATATTAGGACATCCTTTTGTACCAGTCAGGTGTTACATCTCAGAAAAAAAAATCAGTTTCAAGGATGACTTCTTGTCTAATATCCTCCTATATAAGTTATGCTTATTGGCTTCCTAGCTTTTTGACTCCTTTATCTCTAATGCCTTTCTTTTCAACTCAGATTTGTCTGGTGCCTTCCTTTTTGACTAGTGCCTTCCTGTTGGAATGCTTTTGAGTAGTCCCTTCGTTTTGACTCCTCTTTGACTAGTAGCTTCCTTTTTTAATCATGTTTGACTCCTGATTGACTAGTGCCTTCCTTTTTGACTCAGTTTTGTCTTATACCTTCCATGTTTAATCCTTTTTGTCTGATGCCTTCCTTTTTGACTCCTTTTGACAAGTGTCTTCCTTTTAGACTCCTTTCTGACCAGTACCTTCCTTTTTGACTCAATTTTGTCAGATTCCTTCCTTTTGGACTCCTCTTTGAGTAGAACCTTTTATTTTACTCAATTTTGTCTGGTGCTTCCTTTTTGACTCCTGATTGACTAGTGCCTTCCTCTTTGACTTAGTTTTGTCTGATACCTTCCTTGTTGAATTCTTTTTGTCTGATGCCTTCCTTTTTGACTGATGCCTTCCTTTTTGACTCCTTTTTGTGTGGTAGCTTCCTTTTTGACCCCTTTGGACAAGTGTCTTCCTTTTAGACTCCTTTCTGATTAGTACCTTCCTTTTTGACTCAATTTTGTCAGATTCCTTCCTTTTGGACTCCTCTTTGAGTAGAACCTTTTATTTTACTCAATTTTGTCTGGTGCTTCCTTTTTGACTCCTGATTGACTAGTGCCTTCCTCTTTGACTTAGTTTTGTCTGATACCTTCCTTGTTGACTCCTTTTTGTCTGATGCCTTCCTTTTTGATTCCTTTTGACAAGTGTCTTTCTTCTAGACTCCTTTCTGACCAGTACCTTCCTTTTTCACTCAATTTTGTCTGGTTCCTTCCTTTTGGACTCCTCTTTGAGTAGAACCTTCCATTTTACTCATTTTATTCTGGTGCTTCCTTTTTGACTCCTGTTTGACTGATGCCTTTCTTTTTGACTTCTTTTTGTGTAGTAGCTTCCTTTTTGACTCCTTTTCACAAGTGTCTCCCTTTTGGACTCCTTTCTGACTAGTACCTTCATTTTTTACTCAGTTTTGTCTAATACTTACGGACATACCCGTTTTGTTTCCGTGTTGTCCTTCCAGTAAACAATGTAATGGCTCCACTGTGTTTATCAAACACATTATTTATGTTTGTTTCGGTTGTCTCTTATTTCCCTTCTCTCCTCAGCTTTCCTGTCAATAACATGAAAAAGGCCCAAGCAGAATCTTTAAAGGAGATTTTATGTTCTCAATATTCTCCTCTCAATTGGTCAGAAGGCTTTACAGCTTATCCGTCAGCACATAATGAAAGACCACACACATGCCTGGATCCACAGACACTGCAGTATCGTGGTAATTTGCTCAGTTTTATGGTGCTCTTTCAGGATGTTGTCCTCCCTCTGATGAGACTGTATTACTCCTCTTTATGTCACCACCTTTCAAAGTCCCCCGTGCTCTTATCAAAGGCAGAGTGCTGATGGAGCAGGCCGGCCCTTCGCTGCTGTTGGCCGGCAGAATTAGTTTGGTTCCACTGAATAATGAAGTAGAATGTGTACCCAGTGTTCTAATTAAAACCCATGGTCATTCATCTATCTAATTGATACAATGCCTTGCAGTATAATTCTGTCCCAAATGTACCATTCCAGTCTGTGCTCCCTGCTCCACGAGCCTCTGCTGAACAGAGCGGCTCCATGCCAAAAATATGTGGGACGAGACGACAACAACTTATTTTCGCATTACTCTACCTTATTCCCCCTCACAATCACTGTAGGCATACAGACGCAGATGGCAATGAAAGCAAACACCACATAATAAGGCTCTGTCTGTCGTTGGCACAGAAGTGCGCATAGTCTTGAAAACTGGGCGTTTGCTAAGACCCTTTCTAAAAAGAGCAACTCTCCAATCACAGCTAGCATTTTAATTAGGCACAGCAGGGTGTCTCTGATTGAAGTACTTGCTAAAGTGATATACATGCACAGCTATATGTGGAGTCTCAGGAGTTTTTGGGTCAGAGTCGTTTTAGGATAAATTTAACCCAAATACTAGAGCAGAAGTGTGAGGGATGGATAACACAGGGCTTATCTGGTTTATTAGCCTAAAAAGTAACAAAAATGCAGGAGGAGGTCTCATCAAATTATGACATCAGAGACTGATAGCCCACTATTTTCACTTTAAACAAAGGCATGATATTAGGGATAGTAAGCAATATATTCACAACGGCTGCTCCATCCACTGTACTAAAGGATAGTTTGAGTTTTCTGAAATGGGGATGCTCAAGGCCCATGGCACTTAAGCTGATGGCTTACTTAGAGAGACAGCAGAGTTTTGATGCTGTAGGTGATTTAAAGCAGCCAACGGTGCCACTGGAACCTCTTTTAGATTAAAACTATACAGAAAACAATACCTTTTCTTACAGCAAAACCCTTGTGTTTAGAAGTTCTGTATGTTGCAGCACAGGGTATATGTGTCCCTTCACCATCAGCTGGAAACAACAAACACCAACTCCACTAAAACTTGATTCACATGGCATCAAACGTAGGTCTGAAAGGTTATCTTTCTGAACTGGAGTACACAGAGGAAGAATGTTTGCAGACTGAGTCACAGGCAGAAAGAGGGATGTGAGAAACAGCTGTGGAAACTGAGGAGAGGGGCGGATTACAAGTTGCTGGTGGTGCAGATGCATGGACTGTGGGCCCATGTCAACAAACCCAGAGACGAGTGGAACTTGGTAAAAAGGCTTCTCCTGGACCTCTCAGCAGAGCGTTTTACTTTTGGTATGCCTTCCAACAGCTGTCGTGTCATAGCCCTGAACAGTAAAATGGGCACTGCACACATAATGCTGTGTCAGTGCAGAAGGGTGAGTCCTAAAGTCAAAATAAAAGCAACAAGTCAAAGAACGTAAAGGCTCACATCACACAATGGAATGCAATAAAATTGGAACTTTGACAACTTCTTTTGCCTTTTAATACATCTGAGATAAACAGAGGGGTGACTCATCTTTGTTATATCCAGTGAAGTAGGTTTATATCTGTTTGGGCTCCAGTGGCCTCTACTTGCAGCACTCTTACCTGAACATCTGACGAAAGGAGTTGCTGTTGGAAGGATACATAGCCCATACATTGCATCACTAAACAGTTGCAATCACAAGGGCTTGACAGGAAGAAGAAAATAGTGTCTTGTCTGGTCAGCATAGCTCTTTTTATGTAGTTTTAACATTAAATTTGGTTAATTACCAGGCACCTGTCTATCTCCTTTGGGGTAAAGCAAGGCAGGTGCTTTAGTGACAATCATATTCATTAGTGTTATAGGCCTCAAACAACTCTATGTAATAATAACAATAATAATAATAATAATAAATGTCTCTCTCATAGACTGCTCTGTACAAGTGTTTGTCCATTTGTTTGTTCAGTTTATTTGTCAAAGAAGCAAAACATCAGTTATTTTTGTAGTTGAAGCAATGTAGGTCCACAGCAGGCAATCCACACAAACAATCAGGAGCAGCCTACAAGACAAGTAAAGGCGAGGACAAGAGCAACAAAAAAGGGGCCAAAAGAAGGAGTAGAGCAGTCTAAGCCTATTGCTGCCTAAATATTAGCTGGTCTAAGCCTCAGCCAGCCCTAACTAAAAGCTTTATCAATAAAGAACATGTAGTTCACCCTTAAAGGAAGAGAGGATGTCTCATGGCTGGAAAAGGATTCAGCTTTGTCCAAATGTCCAACATGTCCCAAAGTAGAACCCAACTACATTTTGGAGGTCAGTCAAAGGTAATTGAGTTTCATGGTACGAATGCTGTGTTGTAAGACAGCTTTTATGTATTTTGTTTGAACATTGTCACATTTGCCAGAATACTATATTAACCAAAGATCATAGACAGAATTCCTAAGCAGCCAAGATGAGTTTCCTCCACAGGGGTCTGGACTGTTGCTTGGTACTGTGGAGCTTGTGCTCCTCCCTGTTGAGACAAGGCAGATAAGGTGGCTCTTATCAAGATGCCTCCTAGAGGCCTACCTGGTGAGAGCACATCCCTGTTAGGAGACCTCACTGGAGACCTTGGACACGCTAAAGGGACTATGTCTCTCAGCTGGCCTTGGAGTGCTCCAGGAAGAGCTTGATGAAGTGGCCGGGGAGAAGGAAATCTGGGCTTCTCTGTTTAGGATACTTGCACCACAACTCATCCGTGGAGAAGTGAAAGAAGAAGATACAAATTCCTAAAATGGTGGCTGAAAGTAAGGGGCTTTGAAAGTCCACTTTGGAAACCAATGAGTGACCTCATGAAGACAATGTCCATGATCACTCACAGTCTATGGTTTTTGCCTTGAGCACATGATCCTATTTTGTCATTAAGTTTTGTTGCTTCAACAATTACTGCCAATTTTTTTTTAGTAATATGTCTGCATCAACTGAACGACATACGCTCTCTTTCTCACAGCACAGGTCATTAAATATGCTCCAATTCTGATTAAAACCAGTTCATCTATGTCTGATTAGATACTATGGCAAAGTTCCCTTTATTTTATGAGCACAGCATCAAGGTTTTTTGTGCATACAAGGTGTTAATTAAACAAAGTAGAAAAACTAACATTACCTACTGCTGTTCAGTTCTTCTCTCACAGCCCCAAAATTGTGAGTAGTGACATATTTTCAGCTGTGGTGACAAGGCTGATGCCTCCCTGGAGGAAGCAAATCTAAAAATATCTAAATAAGAAATATCAGGATGGAGTCATGTTAAAATGCTGTGTGGATGAGAGCATGCAAGTCATTCAGTGTAGGCCATGTATAGATACATCATGTGTTCATGCATTTGCAATGAACCCTGATCTTGGACATTTTGAGGATAACCACCCCCTCTGATGAAATGAAAACTCTTTAGAGCCAGGCTGAGTCCATTTCTATGAATAATAAATATTACATACTGATGATGTATATTTCATAAGACATAATTTAGAGATAAGGAGATGGCGGAGGAGGAAATGGAGTGGTAGGAGGGTCTGACACCTTAAGTGATGCTGCGTATGCTAGAATAAAAGATTCAAGATTTTTTTTGCGACATTTTAAAGTTCACTTTTTTATCCAAGACTGCACTAGTGTCCTCAGTAAATGGAAAAGAAATGTATCTTCAACAACTTAAATGTATCCCACTTGCATCAGTAAGCACAGTCTCAGAGACTCGTCAGATAATGAACCCCATGCAGTCCATATCTAAGTGATAATAAAAGCATGTACTGAGGCTGAGCATCAAGCCTGAAATAGAGCAAGTGGATTTCTGGAGAGTCTGTGATAATGTGGAAATGATGGATGATCATCCAACAGTGAGCTATCTTCACTGGAACACATGGTTTATATAGTCTGTCACCCGAACTACTTATGACCAGTGTTGGGGAAGTTACTTTTAAAAAGTAGTGTTTGCTCGTAATTTATTACCTCTTAAAAAAATAAGTTGTTACTTTACTTAGATACCCTCTATGAAAAGTAACTTTTCATGTTACTCATTACTTTTACATTACTTTTACATTGCTTGACCTTGGACAGAACCTCATATCTGTTCCTAAAAGTGAAGGTCTACTACAGAGAACATAACAGTTACTTCTTTTGTGCTCTTTATTTTACAAAATCATGTCACATAACCTGTGGAATGAGAGCTCCTGCCCAGTGTTTCCACATTTTGCTTCTGAAATAAGCAACCTGGTCGATAAAAACAAGAACAAAATATGTAACCTCCAGCTATTGCCTTTCCTATTGTGATATATTAATTTTTAAAAAGAGAAATCTACATAAAGTGTGTCAATTTTTGTCTACATTACATTTCAAAATCACGGTGTCAAGCATCTATTAAAAAAGAACGTCGCTTATAATAAGCAGACCTAGCAATATTGGTTCTGGAGCATGCGCCATTTGCGTGAGTGTATTTGCGGGCGTGCACGATAACCAGGAAACAAGGAAGTGAACAAACTGCCCACCGCAGTCGTGTTTTGGTTTATTATTGGGAGCTGGGAGATAATCAGGAGGGATTCACACAGACAGAAGAGCCCCAAGAAGAAACTTCACGTTTAGAAACAAACCCAAAAAACCACGACCTGTGGCCATGACTCACGAGATTTGTGGCCCTTAGAAGCTTATAACGAGCGGACTTGGCAATGCTACTTGTGTCTAATGCAGGCAGCTGAGAAGGCAGCTTCAGTCTCAGAGCTGTCTGTGGGAAAAATAACGCCGCGCCCCGTTAAAAACAGGAACTACGTTTAGTTACCAAATTTTCAGTAGTAGTGCGTCACTTTACTTTTTACCCTAAAAGGTAGTTACTTTACTGTAACGCGTTGCACACAACACTGCTGATGAAAGATATATATTTTCCCCTTTAATTAACGTACTAGTAATAATTATTGTTTAATTGAGCTTAAAGTTTATACTAATTTCCCTTCTGTCAATAAGGACAATTTTGATGTGTCCCTCCTCTTGGTTACCAAAATTGCCCATTCATGGCACAGTATCTTCCTCTAGCAAAGTGGGGCCTAACCACCAAGGGAAGGAATTAAACCCAGGAAAGATCAGTGTTGCTTCATAAATAACTCTTACTTGAGCACAGCATCAAGGTTTTTTGTGCATACAAGGTGTTAATTAAACAAAGTAGAAAAACTAACATTACCTACTGCTGTTCAGTTCTTCTCTCACAGCCCCAAAATTGTGAGTAGTGACATATTTTCAGCTGTGGTGACAAGGCTGATGCCTCCCTGGAGGAAGCAAATCTAAAAATATCTAAATAAGAAATATCAGGATGGAGTCATGTTAAAATGCTGTGTGGATGAGAGCATGCAAGTCATTCAGTGTAGGCCATGTATAGATACATCATGTGTTCATGCATTTGCAATGAACCCTGATCTTGGACATTTTGAGGATAACCACCCCCTCTGATGAAATGAAAACTCTTTAGAGCCAGGCTGAGTCCATTTCTATGAATAATAAATATTACATACTGATGATGTATATTTCATAAGACATAATTTAGAGATAAGGAGATGGCGGAGGAGGAAATGGAGTGGTAGGAGGGTCTGACACCTTAAGTGATGCTGCGTATGCTAGAATAAAAGATTCAGGATTTTTTTTGCGACATTTTAAAGTTCACTTTTTTATCCAAGACTGCACTAGTGTCCTCAGTAAATGGAAAAGAAATGTATCTCCAACAACTTAAATGTATCCCACTTGCATCAGTAAGCACAGTCTCAGAGACTCGTCAGATAATGAACCCCATGCAGTCCATATCTAAGTGATAATAAAAGCATGTACTGAGGCTGAGCATCAAGCCTGAAATAGAGCAAGTGGATTTCTGGAGAGTCTGTGATAATGTGGAAATGATGGACGATCATCCAACAGTGAGCTATCTTCACTGGAACACATGGTTTATATAGTCTGTCACCCGAACTACTTATGACCAGTGTTGGGGAAGTTACTTTTAAAAAGTAGTGTTTGCTCGTAATTTATTACCTCTTAAAAAAATAAGTTGTTACTTTACTTAGATACCCTCTATGAAAAGTAACTTTTCATGTTACTCATTACTTTTACGTTACTTTTACATTGCTTGACCTTGGACAGAACCTCATATCTGTTCCTAAAAGTGAAGGTCTACTACAGAGAACATAACAGTTATTTCTTTTGTGCTCTTTATTTTACAAAATCATGTCACATAACCTGTGGAATGAGAGCTCCTGCCCAGTGTTTCCACATTTTGCTTCTGAAATAAGCAACCTGGTCGATAAAAACAAGCCCAAAATATGTAACCTCCAGCTATTTCCTTTCCTATTGTGATATATTAATTTTTAAAAAGAGAAATCTACATAAAGTGTGTCAATTTTTGTCTACATTACATTTCAAAATCACAGTGTCAAGCATCTATTAAAAAAGAACGTCACTTGTAATAAGCAGACCTGGCAATATTGGTTCTGGAGCATGCGCCATTTGCGTGAGTGTGTTTGGGGGCGTGCACGATAACCAGGAAACGAGGAAGTGAACAAACTGCCCGTGTTTTGGTTTATTATTGGGAGCTGGGAGATAATCGGGGGGGATTCACACAGACAGAAGAGCCCCAAGAAGAAACTTCACGTTTAGAAACAAACCCAAAAAACCACGACCTGTGGCCATGACTCACGAGATTTGTGGCCCTTAGAAGCTTATAACGAGCGGACTTGGCAATGCTACTTGTGTCTAATGCAGGCAGCTGAGAAGGCAGCTTCGGTCTCAGAGCTGTCTGTGGGAAAAATAACGCCGCGCCCCGTTAAAAAAAGGAACTACGTTTAGTTACCAAATTTTCAGTAGTAGTGCATCACTTTACTTTTTACCCTAAAAGGTAGTTACTTTACTGTAACGCGTTGCACACAACACTGCTGATGAAAGATATATATTTTCCCCTTTAATTAACGTACTAGTAATAATTATTGTTTAATTGAGCTTAAAGTTTATACTAATTTCCCTTCTGTCAATAAGAAAAATTTTGATGTGTCCCTCCTCTTGGTTACCAAAATTGCCCATTCATGGCACAGTATCTTCCTCTAGCAAAGTGGGGCCTAACCACCAAAGGAAGGAATTAAACCCAGGAAAGATCAGGATTGCTTCATAAATAGCTCTTACTTTGATACTTAAAGGATAAGTTCGGTTTCTACAGCTTTCACATTGTTTATGGAATGAAGTAGAACAATATAATCACCCAGAAGGCTTTCCTGATCCAAACAGTGCTTCGGGAGACGTTTAGATCCAAAATCGAGCTTAAAGAAAGGTTCCAGTTCAGAGGTCAGCACAGTCACAAAAACATGGGTGGAGCAACACCGGACTGTCGTGGAGGAGTAGTCCAAGTGGACCATGATGAAATATTGGTGAAACTAATGAGTTTTTGGACGATTAATGCAGTTTTAGGAGCAGTGCTATACATGCCTGTGTGCTACCATTGTACGGATGTCCGCTGCTCGATTTTGGATCTAAATATCTCCCGAAGCACTGTTTGGATCAGGAAAGCCTTCTGGGTGAGTACATGGTTCTACTTCATTCTATAAACAATGTGAAAGCTGTAGAAATCTAACATATCCTTTAAGTTTGTATATCTAAGTCTTCATCTTAGAAAATTATAAAGAGCTGCGAAGCATGTCCTTCTTATATGATGCATTTTAAATTTCCACAGCAATTGTGTCTGTCTTGTCATGGCAGCTGGCACGATTACTCAGACAACTAAAATTGTATGATTCTCAGGTTTTGAGGACTGTTTTAAAAAAAATGTGCACAAAGTGTATAACTAAAAACAATCAAAAGGCTGTCATTTCATATTAATTTAGACATTTCAGGGTTAAACTCATACATAAAATGCCTTTAAATAGCAGTACAAGTAAATTCCAAAGCAAGACTACAATGGATGGAGCTGCAGAATAAAGTAGATAAACAAGTGAATCCAGAAATGAGGGAAAGACTTTCAGCATCGTTGAGCTGACCGCCATTGTGAGGCCAACACTGTGGATAATTGGGTTTATTAGCAGACATAAAACTCTGCTCTTCTGCTCTTGGTTCCTCACTAACATAAAGTTCATTTTGGATTACATCCATGTCTCTGTTCATTAGGGGCCCAGATAATTAATGAATGTTATGTATGCCACACTTCATGTAACAGTAGTACATGCAGTGGCAGCTGTTAGCCATTAAGTACCTATTTATGGCAAACCTTAGCACTCCAGGAGGACTTGTATGCATCTATTTCTTCACTCTGCTGTAATCTGTCCCACAGTTATAATGAAGAGCCTGCAGATTTTTTAGGTCTATTAGAAAATTAGCACACACAACTTGTTTCACCTGGTTACAGTCTGTCTCTGTGTGAGCATCTCCAGCTCCTGCTCCACATTTAAAATAGAATAATGAGATGCAAGAAGTGTAATAATGCCATTACCTGTCTGGGACTGAGCCGGATTTTATAGCTTGCAAATTGCACAGCAGACCATTGCAGCAGGCTAAAACGTTATAACCAAGACTTAAATACTGTCCTCGGGGAAGTCAAGGTGTCTGTTCCCTAAGCAATAGAGCAATAAGAGCTGTGGTTCTGAGGAAATCACATTACAAGGAGGAAACTTTCAGGATTTAACGGTTCCTATTTTGCCAAAACAGTACCAAAAGAAGCATCATCCTGCACTACATTTGATGGATTATTTAATATTCATGGTAAGTTTTGTCATAATTTTCAGTATTTTCAAACCTTTTTATTACAGTGTGTGATAAAATTATACAACCTCCATTGCTTTTAGTATTGATTGTATCAAAAAGCCCTGCAGCTTGACAGAACTGAAACTCTTCAGGCATATTTCAACAAATGGGACAGAACACAATCTAAATTGCACATGAACGTGGCAACACCAAAACTTTACTGAGTTTTTTGTACTTTTTAGTCAAAGTGAAGAATTTTACTTGCAATTTTTAAAAAAAGATGACAAGAAATGGAATAAAGCAGGTGTTTCAGCTTTCTTTTTGGTGGCATATACAAAAAGTTTTAAAGTCTGATAAAAGTTTCAGAGTCTATCTCTATGATTTGCTTGTTTGGGTGTCATAATAAAACTAGACTTCAGTGATGTTGAATAGGGATGCAAGGTATTGGATTTAGGGATACCCAATTGCCAGATGTTATAAAACATATTTTTGCCGATACCAATATCAATGCCAAGATGTAGAGATAACTGAAAGTGGTTTTATTTGGATTACAGCTGTTCCATACAAACACATATTTTTAACAGCTACTGTAAATTCATGCTTTGTCTGCCATTTAAATAGCTATACATACTGATATACTAATCTGTTGACATAAAATCTGACATTTTTGGGGAGCTTTTCCTTGCAGTTTAAAAATAACCTAAATATGTGCTTCACTTAAAGCTGTGGTCTACGATTTGAAACCGCAGCCTGCCCCCCTTTTCCCCACCTCTCCCCTCCGTGTTCCAAGATCCCGCCCCCAGCTCGTGTCGCCTCTTAACGGCAAGCCCCCTCGGACAGAGCTACGAGCGACTAGCATAATATATCAGCAGCAAACTCAATCAAAAACAGCTCAGCTCAACTGAAAGTAACAAACACGACAGTCATCCCCCTTGTAACACACAGCAGTAGCCATTTCAATTGGACCGGCGGCAATGCGGGTCTGGCGCCGCCAGAGCGGAACCGATTGTGGGGGAGGATTTATCTTTCTCGGCCTGTCCTTCCCAGCTCAGCTTACAAAGCAAACGATTAGCGGCTAACAGGCCAACCCGCTCCGCTACAAGTCATTAGCCAGGACAGGCACAGACTAACCAGAGTTATTCAGCAGACATCTCCCACTGTAGTAAACAAAGCCATTACCTGATCAACCAGGGGCGAAACGGCCGATGCTGAAGGTCTGACGGCCGGCTGAGGCTATTCGTTAGCCGTTAGCCCGCTAACAGGCCTCAACCCGCGGGCAGAGCTCTGTTGGGCCCCGCGGGAGAGGGAAGCGGCTTCCCAGTATCGGCGCTAGGCTTTTCCGGCTAGTTCAGTAGCTAACGCTGCTAGCTGCTCACCGGACGTAGAGGGGAGGAGGCGGGACCATGGCATGACGCTGCATAGTGAGGGAGACAGGGGATTGGATGGACTCACGGACCAACTCACGGACCAATTGAACCTTATCAGGCTTCAAGGCTTGATTGGTCAGCTAGTATGCAGCTTTGCAGCGGATATACTGAATGGATTTTTTTCGTTCTTTTTGGTCTTTATACTGTGTAGATAGGACCATAGGACCATAACAGCCTTATAAACGGTGTTATGAAGATGTACAAAGCTTCCAAATCGTAGACCATAGCTTTAATGCTAATAGATGAGGCTAAAATATCAGATGTAAATATTGGCTATCATTTTCATATCTCCTGATTCCCATATTTAGCTTGAAGCAATTATCTACACATAGGGATATCATACCAATAATATCATGCATCCCTTACATTTTTTTATATTGACCTTCCTCATGTGGGTAGCAAAAGAACTTTAACATTAGATCTGCTCCACTTTGGATGAGCTGTTAATTTTGTTCCATCATCCATAATTATTTTTTTATGATCCTGTCAAAGATGTTTTTTATTGGGCCCAAGTAAAAAAAAAAAATGATAGTCTGATCGAGAGATGATCCTTGGTTCACTACAGATCTTATTATCAGCAATTATCCAGGTCAGGTCATAATTTGGGAGCAAATTCCTTCAGCCAACCAGCTACAGTCTGCAGGCTTAATGAGAGGAAACAACCAAAAGACCAAGGTTTGCAAAAAAGGTACAGAAACAGTTTTGTATCCAAAACAATTGGTGCCCTGAAAGTCAAGGCCACAAGGTGATCTTATTCACTTTACACTTTAGTAAAACCCAGGGAGATGTCTTGGCACTTTTCCACAATTTTATCTCATTTAACTCATTTTATTTAAGCATTTTTAGATGGTTTTACTTTATTTGTAAATGGTTTTTAACCTTTTCCTTATCGTGTGATTTCTTTGATATTCAGATATATTTTAGGTGGTTGTTTTCTATATTTCATATTGGGATGGCCAATTTTCCGGTTTTATAAAACAAATTTCCCGTCTGGTATTAATAAAGAAAACTTGAACCTTAAAGCCAGAGAAATGGGCACATTTGGGAGTGTATTACAGCTATTAACGATGGAAACTTGGGGATATCTCTATGCACTAGACCACACACAGGAAAACGTAGACAAATGGAGCAAACTAAAAGAAATGGACCACAGAATAAACCCACATTACCTATTGATATAGGTAAAGGTTACAAGCTCATGTTGTCAAGCTGGATGGAATGAAAGTGTGACTATGAATGACTACTTCCAGATATTTTAGGATCAGAGGATAACAGTGGCTTTAATATTTGCCTCAGCAGTCTACAGCTCTTATCATACAGAGCCTCCCTGTGGTAAGGAAAATTAATACTGTAGGAGCAGATCCAGAGCTTAATAAACTCAAAGGGAAACAGATTGAGCCAAATGAAAGTTCATCTACAAAGTACTCTGTCGATAAAATCAAGACACAAGCCATGGGTTTGATTATAAGATTGCTGGATGAAAATGCACTCCATTGTCACTGTTGAGACAGTTGATTAAACTAGAGCAGCACGCTTCATAAAAAATACTATGCCATGTCAGCAGGATAATCTTCAAATATTCATACATTTTCAGAATCTTTAGTGATATTAGTGCACTCTGAAAAATAAAACTTGGATTGAATTTTGATTATTATGCGTCTGACAAAGGGGCATGTAGGCTGTGACGAAGTGCTGAGCAATTAATCCGGTTTCCATTTAACTAATAATTACTGCAGTGCACATTTATGGAAATAAAGTTAGTTTAAAAGATTACATGCGTAAAGTTTTTTGTCCTTTTCTACATTTGTTTTTATCATCAATATCAGTTATTTGTCATTTTTACATATATGTTTTCTATACTGCCTGTCCTATACTTTTCAAATTGTTAGTACTAAATGCATTAAAGTTCAATGATAACACGTTTTGTTTGTCGTAAAATTTGGCAAAACATTTTTTTAATTATGATCTCAATATCCATCAAATAATTTCAGTACTTTCCATTATCAAGCAGCCCTGCTATGCTGTTTGACAAAGTAGTGCCAAAACAAAACAACTTGCTTGTGAAAAAGAGGAGTTTTTTGTTAATAACCTCCATTTAGCACACAATCACCCCACACTGTTTTGTTGTCAACAAAAGCGCTTTAACAATTGACTCGGAAACAGAGACACCTGGCTGCAGATGTTTTGACTAATGACATATTTGATTGCTGACAAGTGGTTTTTAATCTCAACAGGTTTTATTTTCCTGGTTCAGCTGAAAAAAACAGCAGATTTGGCCCTATTTTTATTAAAACTAAAGTCAAGAGTAAAACTAAAAGTAAAGCCTAGGGTCCATGCCAACTCTCCCTAAAGATGAAGAAGTGATCACTGTGTCTAATGTTAAGACTAATGAAATGTGCCTCATACAAACCCACTTAAAATCCTGAACCATCCTTTTAAAGCAGTAATGTAAAAGCACAATCTTCTGCAGGCCTAGGGTTTGCTTCATTGATAGCTCACCGGCCATGTATTTATGGTTAAAGGGAGCTTTTTTTTAATGCTCTGAAAGTTTTCAGGGGCAAGGGCTCAAGCTTCCTTGATATATCAGCCTCCTGTCTTCTGGAGGTCAATAAGGCATATTTTGTGGGCATCAGCCAGAGCAATTTATTTCTAATTATTTGCTCAGCCATGCTTGTATCAAACGGGGCAGCTGCCAGTTGGAGAGATTTAAAGCATCAATTAAAGAACCAAGGATCATCTCGTGAACAGACTAGCTTGCACTCCTGGGTAAGAATATTCAGCACTGTGAACTCAACATCTGTCAGTCATCTCAGGCTTTCAGGCATTGCCGGCGTGTCGCCCACAGATATCTCCCGGTAAGCAGTCTATGTTTAATTCCACTGAACAAACACTCAGATGTGTTCAATTACCCATGATGCACGTCTCATCCCTTTCATCTTTTTAAATGTCACTGTATTATAAGCAATGCTCATGTTGATGTGTACTCATAAATCACTTGTAGCCAGGGGTGGCCCAAAAGCTAACATGCTGCTTTGGGGTTAGGTAGAAACTCATCCATAATTTCCCAGGATGCCGGGCTCAGGGTGCGGGCAAAGGGAGGTTGCTCCTGCTAAAATGCCCCCACGCTACGGGGGGCACATGTTTACTGACAGCCCCACAGAGGCTGCGAACAATCACCTGCTACTACACGTTCCTTCAGGGGCCGTGCTGTTACATTAATGCATGGGGCTTCATCTCATTATTCATAGCTGCTTGACTCCAGGGGAAAACAGTTGGGATGGGGCCACTACAGAAGCAAATGGATACTGGGTCATCTTTTGCATTCCAGGTGGTATCAAGCCAAAGGGAACATGGCCCATTGAGGGAGTGCTGCAGCTTTGTGTCAGGCAAAATGAAAAGGCAAATTTAGCCTGGATTTCTGACAACAATATTATAAAAAATACTCAGGCTTTAGCATAAACACCTTGTCCTTTTGCCCCTGCTTTGGAAAAAATGCGTAAGGTGATTTAAAATGACATTATCTATAATGGATAACAACCAATAAATCCATAAGTACATGTAATTCAGGTCCTCTGAGATGTTCAAGGGCACTGGTTTGAAAAGCAAAGCAGGTCAATAATTAGTCGCTGTGAGTCTTAAATTGCAAAGTGAAATATTGAAACCTGGTATAAACATGTCAATACATACTAATAAAGCACTTACAATTTCTCACCAACCTAATCAGATCTCCTGATGCTCTGGTATTTGATCTGCATTTAAGGTGGCCAGTAAATAATGTATGGCAGAAGCTCATTTGGATACATGAAACATTAATGAGGTGAATATTTCTCTATAAAGCAAGGCCCTCTAATTCAAAAACATGAATTCCTTTGCAGTCAGTGGTCAGGACTTTCAGTATTTCTCTGTTTGTGTTAGCATTCTGGATCTTAACCACAGGATAATAGCATTATCATACCCCAGAATTCTTACATGCTTTGGCACTGTTTTCCTATTTCCCTCTTGATGCAGTTATCAAATTGACAGCCAGGCCTCATACCTTTAAAAAAGTAAATTGACACACTTTCCTGTTTTGAACCCAGAGGTTTGTAAACATATAAGAAGTCAGCCGTGCTCTGTCTGAGAGGCTCCGTTAGAGCCAACCAACTTCCTCATTGAGGTCTAGTCCACTCTGCTTCAAGACAGTCCAGCTGCAGACCTCCACTCTCAGCCGACTGTCTTGGAGACTCTGCACCTCCAACGTCAGAAGGAAGTGGTGTCATGATATCAAAGTAAAATACTACAAAATAAAATAGAGATCATCGTCTCCAAAGCTACATTGGCAGACACTTCAGTTTTTCTTCATTTTGATACCTTAGTTAACTTGAGTCCTCAGTCCTGTTAAATCAAAAAACACAAAGTTTAAAATGCAGGTCATCAGTAGAGCAACATAAGTGTGTGGGCATCTCTGTTTGGTGTAATGATCTCGAGCGTTTTCATTTCCTAGAGACACAATTGCTTTATTTGCTTGACAGTCCTATTACAACCTCTGTGTTTACAGTCACTGCTGTTTTTATCGTAAAACGGAGATAAAGGCAGCATCAATTCAAGGTTTTATTAGTTCAGCCCCCTTCACACCACCATGCGGCAACCACCCCAGAAACAGTCTCGTCGGAGTCCCCTAAATGCAAAGTGTTTTTAAAGCATCTGCTGCCGCCACTGTACAAGCACAGAGTCTGAGGCGGCAGTGACGGAAAGGTGATTCGGTGAACATCACAGCAGAGCCTGCCCAAAAGTCCTTCAAAAGAGCTCATTTAATGTTTGCTTTGATCTGTGAAGCCTGCTATTTCCGGGTTATCTCCCTCACAGACATTATATATGTATACTATTTGTATAAAATACGGATTTTTTGGTATACGTAATATATTATACGTATACAATTTCTATGACAAAATCTGTGCACGCTCACATGGGCCGCAATCGCTTCTCTGTCCTACCGCCATGGTTAAACTGCTTCCCATCTGCCACCTGTCCCTCATTAAATGACTAGAGGTGGCATGTTGCTGCGCGGCGGTGTGAAAGGGGCTATATAGTTGTTTATATTTACGTCATGTCCGTCTCACTTTGGAGGTGGCTTCCGATTCACATTGGAGGAGCTGTTAGCCGGCTGAGAGTGGAGGTCTGCAGCTGGACCCCCTCTCCTCTGCTTGGTGCCATGCAGCACCATGTTGTCTACAACTCTTTGTTCATTACCTCTGCCTAGCAGGTTATTTGTTTGCTTATGTTTTTCAAGATACATTTTAAAAAAACGCAGTGACTGGTAGCTCTGGCCAAATGCAACAACAATGGACAAGCTAATGTAGCACTCACTGACATGTGGCTAATCTTAGCATGGCTAGCACAGCCTCTGGTTCTCTTAAAGGACAAAAGGTCAATGAGTCTGCACAGGATATGATAATATTAATATTGTGCGCAGGCTTGTGTATTGTTGATATGCCAGTTTCATATGACCCAGCTTAAATACAACTTTACTTTTATTTTATCACTCAAAATACTGCAGCACCAAAACCTCCAGTTTATCCATTTGCTAATTCAAGCCAGTCCAAGACAAGCCATTTCTTGTCTACTAAGGCTAACAAGCATGTGTAGCCTTGCAACGACACTGGTTTGATAGCTTAACCATTATGATTTTAAGCTTGATGGTCTGCTCAAACTTTGAGAGTGAGAAAGCATTGGTACACTGGGCTAACTCATCATGGCATGTAACAAACTGTAGAAGATCCAGGGTCAGTAAAGTTGCCTTGAAAACCTACATTCATGGATTATGGCTGCTTGAGCATTCTTAAACTCCCTGACCCTAACTGTAAGAAAGGGATTTAAAGCCCTGTATACAGTCACGGTGGCTAACGTTAAGCTAAGAGCTGATGAGCTTGCCAACACAATATTGACTCATTATGCTGCCCAACATGCAGGGAACAATGCGGGGAGCCCATTGTTGTTTCACGTCCCACAGGAGATGAAGAGGATTACAAAATTAAATACTTCTAACATGTAGGCTGGATTCTTGTTAGAACATAACTTCTTATATGCTTCTTCTTGAGGAGTTAAGTATAGAGTGTGCAGTGTGGGTGTGCAGAGGTTGGAGTTGGCTCATTTTACTAAAGTCTGCTACATGAAACAAGGTAATGAGCTGTTTTTTGTTCCTTGAAATAATTCATCTAGCATTTCCCAGAGAGCAACATGTGAGAGATAGCATTTTTCTGTAAGTTTCAAAGCAGCGATGTCAAACTTTGTCCTGACACCAAAGAGCACATTTTTGCAAAGTGCAGTGGATGAATGATTGATGCTGCATCCCCCACTGTGTCCTGAAGTTCTTTCACTGCAGCATCAAAGTGAAAACTATGCAAAATAAGATTATACAACGACAAACTGAAAAAGGAAATGCAGGCGGAGAGAATATAACGTCCGTAGTGCTCCTCCTTCAGCTTCATTGATATTATTTGAGTGGAGCGAGGACTTCAAAGAGAGGCTGGTCCGATCGATGGCGCAGATTCAGGGTATTATGTTGACTCATACAGCCAGCGTCAACAACTTAAAGGAAGGAAAGGATGATCCCTTCAAGTTTATTTAAGACTTTATTTGCCTCCTACCCCAACCTCCTTTCTCCTTTATCTGACCACACCATAGGATCTAAGAGGAACCAAAGGAAACCAAGATTACAAAAATAAATAAAGCACTACACTCAGTCTAACAGGTGCCTTATTTCCGTTTGTCTTTCTTAGTTTCCACAGGTCACAGAGGTTCCCAAAAGTATATATTTTTTAAGTTTCTCACTTGATGGGCCACTAGTAGTTTTGACTTTTGGGCATGCTAACCCCCATGTTACATCCCCCAAAGAACAGACTCTCTTTGAGTTTATCCTATTGATGTAATAATGTTGTGTCAACCCATGCCTTTCTCGGGATGGATATGGCTTTAGCTGTCTGGGGCTGTACTCTGGTGTTTTCCATGGCTACACAGACATGCCTTGAGATGTTCATTCCACACCATGCTCAGGGATTGTACCCCATTTGGGGGAGGTTGTATATCCCCCAATTGCACTATTAGAGAGACATTTTCAAATGAACTGTGGGGTGAATAAGCCATGAACACATATTTTTGTTGCACTAATTTAGTTTGCAGACAATGTTTTTTGGGTTTCTTATTTTAGTTACTATGTTATACATACCTCTGCCATAAGATACAGTACTTCTTAAAGGATCACTCCATGCTTTTGATGTTTTGTTCATTTGTTTGTGAGCCATTGTTAAATGCAAACAGCCTTCAAATTTAAGAAAAGAGCAGCTCATTTACAAAGGTAATATGGTTCCCTCATTCCATTAATAGAGCTGTTCAAAGACTTGACTCGTTCGATAACATCACATCTCTCATGAATAGGACTTTGGAAATAAATCAACACGACAAAGCCACTATTTAGGAGTAGAAGAAGATAATATGAAGACAACACAACATAAAGGAGTCATAATGGTGTCTACCTGCTTGTCATGGGCTCAGGAGTGAGGTAAGACACCAAAAAAGTCAATAATGTTGGATGTTCCTTTAAAACAAGGCAAAAAGTCTTGGGCGTGATGGCTTCTTCCTCACTTCCTATATACAGCACCAGTAGCTGCTTGAACTCCCTGGATAGGTACACACAGATCATTTTGACATTATACTATTGTTTTGTCAACAGTTTAAAAGGATACAAAACAAAGCCTTTGTTTATGAGTAGAAGAAGACAATACAATGATAGAAGATAATGCAACATAATGTTGTAAAAAAAATCACAACAAGCATGGAGGACTGTTTAGAGTTGCTGAAGAGTCAATCTGACACCTATAGTCAGGGGCAGGCTAACATTACCCAGTGACTCCCAGTGTTTGAGCTACACTAATTTAGCGGTGGGCAACTTTGCCCATGTCTTTCTTGTTACTGCATACAAAGTACAAAGAATTGTGTCTATCTGCTTGTCAGGGAGTCATTGATGAGGCAAGATACAAGATAAAGAAAAAAGTTGCCATCCCTTAAAGCAGCACTACGGAAGATTCTTGCTTGACCGGAACGAGAACTCAACTACCCATGAGCCCTAGCGCGCGCATACTGCCGTAAGGATACAGATTTGCCGGCCGCGTGCATTTGTTTTGTAGGCGAATCACAGAAGCCAGGACTTCACTCAAAAGTATTCTTTTGTCTTCAGCGGCTGTTTGCAGGATGGATAGCGACGAGGTAATGTATTTATTTTTGACTAAATGACGATGTTAACAATCGCTAAGTTCAACTTGGTTTTATTACCGTGAAGTCGCCCCCGTCCTGTTGAAGCGATAAAGTGAATAAAAGTAAAGACAACCACGAGCTGGCGATATCACACACTTGAAATAGGTCTAAACAAAACTACATACTGGTACGTTCTCACGAATACTGTAAACGGATGGTAAACAATCAACAAGTACTTACAAGTCCAGCAATAACAGGGCCAAGTCGGCATCGGTCGGACATCCCTCCTCGCCTTATTCACGCCAGCGAGTGAACACCGAAACGATGTTTATTCTGGTCCGAGCATTCAGCTTGTTTTTCTCCCGCTTTCTTTGTTTAGTATCCTCAAAATAAACTTTTCTTTTTCTTGCGTTCTTTGCTGCCTCCGCCATGACTACAGCTCTGCGTTTGGCTTTCGCCGACACTTCCGTGTTTTAAACAAATCGGGAATCGGGGGAAGTGACGTAGCCTATGCCGTAAAGCAGTCCAAACTTGTAGTTTTTAGTGTGGCAGGGTTCCCACCATCCACCTCGAAGTTACATAGCGCTAGTGAAAGCGATACAGACCACTTCAGAGCACGAAAGAGGTGTTATTCAACACATTGTAAAGTGGTGGACCATGACGATGAATACCTAAGGACTATATTATGTTTGAAAAACTACATAGTGTTGGTTTAAAAGTCCTTAGCAGGAGGTAGCAAGCTTAATGAAAAGCATGGACTGTAGCCAGAATGCAGAGGCATGACCAATCACTGCACAGCACACTATTGCTACAAGTTGTTATTTCATGTATCACATATAGCCTATTGCATTAATTTTGCTGAAACTATAAATTTCAGCAACTCAAACTGGGGTAAGGTTGTTCTCATGAGTTAAACAATGTTTCTCTAACAGGAGCCCCAAAGCTAATCACACTCAGATGTCTGATCTTGGTTCTTATAAACTGAAGCTGAACTTTAGCTTGCTGATAGTTGCAGAAGCTGCCATAGAAGTTAGATTTTTTTTGTGATGTAGAGTCAACTCCCACCTTTGTATCCTAGGTTTTAAAATAACGTGCACATATTCACAGCCTTCAGACTTCTTGGTATGCTGCAGACTGTCTGCACATGCCTATGATTGTCTCCTGACTTACATCCCACACCACAGGATGATCATGTAACACAATATAGGTACAGAAAAACAGGCCTGTGTTGGCCATGGTCTAAAGGGGGATCTGGGCCATCAATTAGGACCACTTTCTTGTGCATGCCCTACTTAAGTCTTTGCAGACTGGAGTGACTGCTTCCTCTGGAGGACCTAAGAGTGGAGGTTTGGAATTTTCATCCTCACAGCTGTAAAACATCAAAATTAAAGAAAAATGAGTACATGGAAACTTGCAGTGAAAGTTGCTGTTAAGTTTCTGCAATACGGCAGTTCCTTACATATAAATGTGTCTTTCTTGAACTTCCAAAGAAACATTGTAAGTTTGATTTAATTTGAATATTTCACATACTTTTAGGCATAATGTTTTGATTTATTTATTGTTCTTACAGAGAGCTGCTCAGCTCTCCCATAGCTACCTCACCCTTGTAGGTTTGTACAACATTTCAGAGGCTATTTTGGATGCCATTTAAGATGTTTTCCTCTCCCTGAAATGCGTTGCAGCCTCCTGTGTGTGCATAATCATAAGTTATACCAAGTATTTTTGGCTCAGCGAGGTGAAGGCACGAAAAGTGCATAACCGTCTCTATCTAGCAGAAGTGACTGAAATAGAGGAGCGACTCCACATCCTGAAATGATATTTATAAATCACAGGAGTGTGTTGGCAGAAAATTCCAAGAATGGATTGAATCAATCCTTGAGCTCTGCAAAGCAAACAGCCTCTACACACAGTACATCACTTCTATTTGAGGGAGTCATCTGTAGGGTACAAAATGAGAAATATGATCAGACTGTCAGAAATTTGCAGGTTTTTACTTTTGTTTGGTTTGCTTTCTGTTTAACTACTCAAAGTTTCTTTTTAGGGGGATTCTGCGCATATTAGAATAACAAAGTAATTCCCTTGGTCTCTATCAAACACAAAAACACTCTTTCAAGTCTTTCTTTTTATCAAACACGTCTTTACAATTCCATTCTTCTGCCTTCGTTCTGTGCTACTGTAAGCCGCAGCAAACAAATGTGGCTGCTTTTACTTGATGTTACAAACCGAATGTTTTCCAACTTCACAGAGAAACACTCAAGGACACGCGGCACTCACACGTCAGAGAGGAAATCCCAGAGCAGCTTCAAGGGGAAACTTTCTGACAGGTTTATTGAGGGGACCTGGATTTGTGCCCAAGGGTTCCTATAAGAGCTGTTTAATATAAGATACTAAGAGAACGTGGATGAACCCACCGAGCCAAGAAAAGCCCATCCCTCTGCGATAAGAAGGGGGCCGCGTTACAGCGGTGAATATTTTATCACATTATATCAAGATAATTCTTTTTATCTGTCTCCCCTCTTTTTAGCCATGGACAGAATCCATTTAGGAGGTGTACCATCTCAAAGTGTTCTTGATGGCATCAAAGTTAAAGCCAGGGTTAATGGTTGAGTTTGGCACAAAGTGCATCTCCCTGCTGAGGTATCCTGCACTTTTATCTGCCTTTTTGTACACTTGCTCTGCCTTAATAGCATGGAGTACTCTGCTGTCAGTCCTCCACATTTCTAAGTGCCTCTAAGCACCTTTTCCATGAGCACTGTAGACCAGGTGTGCTGTTTAAAGCACTTAAACAATTAAAACACGAGCAGAGCACATATTTACCTTAAAAATAGAATGTGTTAAGCATGTATAATTGCCCCCATGCTAGGCTGCCTGCTTAAATATGCAATGGTTTTACTAATGAGTGTCACCACAAGAGAATCACAGCGAGAGGTGCTACAAAAAAAGCCTACGGCAGTCTGTTCACCTACTTATTAATATCTGTGATCAGGGTATTGGACTAAATATGGACCCTCTTTGTTCTCTAAAATAAACCGATACTTTAGAAATTATATTCGAAAGTGTCTCTGCTCATGGACTGTGGATCTTTTTCATAGCTTTGCTCTGAAGGTGATGCTCTTGTGGCTACACTATAAGCCTTTAGACTATTTCCACACACTAAGAATTCACTTTCAGACTTTATTTATAAGACATAAACCGGTAAAAGTGAGCACACTATTTTCAAAGCAGAACAATCCACTCAGAACATATGTGTAGTTTGATCAACCTTCTCTTCTATTCATCCAAACATTATCTTTACTGCTTATCTATGGGGGACACCAAGAACCAGTCGCCACATAGAGAGACACACAGTCCTTCACACATTTACCTTCAACTAAGGCAATTTATGAATTTACTTGACATGCGAGTTTGTTGGTCTATCTGACAAAACCGAGTGCCAGGAGAGAACCCAAGCAGGCCAGGGGGGAGCATGCAAACCAACCTACCATTAAAAACCTCTATAATAGGAAATGTTAATACATAATTGCTAATAAGCCATCAAAATACTTACATTTTAGACAAGAGTATTTCAACTCTTACATTTTGTGATGAGACTATATGTAAAATGACAACTCTCTTGGAAGTTAAACTGTAACAGTTGAGCATTAGAACCTGATGATATGTGGCGCCCAAAGTTCAAAATTAAAACATTTTCTTTAAAACTGTTTAAGCAATAAACTCAATATTTAAGCTCTTTTACACTTTGGGCAAGCCTCACGTCAAACGTAGCACTATGGCTTGAAATGATTGATCTATGATGAGCCGAACAATCATCCAGTCTCAAGCTGCTGTTGTTTTTGAAGGTTCTGCCTCTTTAAACATCTTTGAATAGCTCTTTCCCAGATGGACTGGTCACCTATTTCTGTGGCGAATATATGAAACTGTCCATCGGCGTGTAAGGTATAGAGATATGATTTATTTGGGGTTTACTTTTTGTCGATAGTAGTTGCATTTGCAATTTGCAATTTTTTGATCACATTTTGTAATCCAGCATAAATATCCAAGGTCTGTTTTCTTTTTACTTTTCCAACACATTTCCAAAACTTTTAAAAAGAATTTGAGTTTTGTTTTTAACTTTTAGCTAGGTTTGCAGTTACATAATTTTGCAACATTGACACTCAGTCCACATCATTTTAGTGGACCCAGCGAACACAACATGGCCCCTAAAAGTTAAGTTTTCACCACATCCACACCACGGCTCACAAAAGGCATATTTCACATTACGTAATAGCATCTAAGTGAAAAGGTTTGCAAGTTAGTTCTTGTCTCGAGTTGGGCATGAATTTTTCAATTTACCGCTGACCAGCTTCAGGCTGCAGGCTTCAGATAAGGATGCTGCCAGCTTATCAGAATTGCACAACTTTTCTTCATTAAATAAACAAAGTCAACACTGAGAATTTCAAGTTATTTGGGGGGCTGGGTTGGTGCCCCTTGGGTCTTGGGTCTGTACCTGGATCCCGTGGCTTTGGGGGCCGTGTGGTGGGTCTAGGGTGTCTGGTGGCTCTGGGGGAGCCCTTGGCCGTGGTTTCCCTGGGTATGGGCAGCTATTTGGGTATTCGGTGACCACCTCACATGCATGTGTGTATAGACACTAGGGATGTAACGGTTACTGGTAAAATGGTAAACCGTGGTAAAAATTCCCACGGTAATCATTACTGCGTCCTATAAAAATGACCGTTTTACCGTGTTTGATAACCACAATGCGTCAAAAACGCACAGTGATGCTGCTCTTTGCCTAGAAATGACGGAACTATGAGTCTCTTCCTGGATGAAGCAGCCTCATGGGAGGCGCATGCGCAGTTTGCATTGTTTGGCCTCAGTGAAAGTTACAGACAGTGGAGATTTCCCTCTGGAAACGGACTCAAGTCTGGTTAATTTTTGTATTTTACAAGGTTGCCGAGGGGAAACTGATAGAAGACAGTCACCCTGTCTAAAACACAAAGCTGCCACTAAAGAAAAAGACTTGCACGGTTAAAACGTCCGTAACTCCTCAAGTAAATAAACTGACCGTGAGAGAGAGAGAGAGAGAGAGAGAAAGAGAGAGAAGATTCAATGAGCCATACTGAGAGAATTACAGGTGGTTTGTCAGTATTCTTTGTCTAAATAATGCATAAATCTTGTAATTAACAGCATTAGTATAATTCTGGGGTGTACTCTTGACGTTTTTTTGCCGTTAATTTGCCGTAATTTGAAATTGATCGTCTTTTTTCCGTCAAAGTTCGTACTTTATGGATTTAATCAACTGTACTCTGGAAAGATTAGAGGAGAAAATATCGAAGATATCTGCCATGGAGAGGGGAGACCAGAGGAGAGCTACAAAAGGGGCTAACTGCAGTAAAAGAAAAAAAAAGGCCATGACACAGTCCAATATGACGAGCTATAACATGGACACTAATACTGCAGGCAAAGAAAAATCTGTGAGTTTAAGTAAAAAAGGTTATTTGTTGTTCACTGTCAATTGTTTATGAAGAGAATCCTGTTTAAAGTTCAAATCAGTTGTTTTCTTTTTTTGTAATCACACACTGTTCAAGCATTTATAACATAATAATGACAAATACTTACTAGAATTGTTTACTTTTATTTCTAATGAAAAAGAAGGGTAAAAAATGTACTCAAAGGGCATTTCTTTACACATTTATAGAAAAAAGACAAAAAGGAAGTGTTTTGATTATAATGTTAAAGGGGTTAAATGATTTCATGACTGTGTTAAAGTACTTTTTGAACATTCTGAGCACACCGCAACAATACCGTGATAATAATGATAACGTGATAATTTATGTCACAATAACCGTGATACAAAATTTTCATATCGTTACATCCCTAATAGACACTCAAGCTCCTGTTGAGACTAACCGTAAAGAAACGATTGGTCCATCAGAACATGCTGAGTTGGGCACTCCTACACATCATCTCACGTCCTGTGACGCGTACTCCTCCATATCTCACCCCTGTGGGTCCACCCCCTTTTATCAAAACCCCACAACTCTGGTGTCCCTGGTTTCTTACAGCCTTTACTTCCTGTATGGACTTAGATCAGCATCACTTGGACTACTATCTTAAACTAATTACAATACCTGTTTGTCCTCCTCCCAGTTGTCTTGTCTTGTCCTGTCTGTCACTATTTCCCTTCTTTCACACTGTGGTGTGGCACGGCCCTCCCCTTCAGCTCACATCAGGGGTTTAATAAAGTTTGATTTGATGGAGTAGCCAACAGAGAGGGCTGGTGATGGTCACCATAGCAGTGAATCATATTTATTTATCTGTCACTTCGAGAAAAAAAATACATTGGTCTTTCCAACGCTGCCACCAGACGCAGTGCTCAGCTACAAAGATAATGCAGACAAGGGAAGAAAAAAAAAAAGAATTTCAAGTTATTTCTTGACAGGTCTCTTCATTGTTTGAAATACATACTGACTCATGTACTTTAACTCCTAGTCCTTGACGATCTACTTCATCATCCAAATGGCCTGCACTGAATGAGTGTAATATGATGCTTGTCCAATCACTTTGGGTTGGTTTTGTAAGGTTTTGCTCATCATAAACATTGTCTGTGGGCTTTCCTAGATGGACTTGAAACATGCTCTGTCGATGTTGCATGTCAAGGTTATAGATTTTGCATAATGAGTTAGCGAAGCTCTTTAAAGTAAACTTCTTGGTTTGAGCTGTAAGCTATAATCAAAACATTCACAATGTGTTTTGCCAAATTGCAGCTGCACTTAGAGACTTAATCCTACGCACTACTGCTGTAAATGGTAGGATGGTCTTAAAGTAAATGGTTAAAATATTAATTCAGTTACTTCAAGCCTAAAAAAATGTTGTGGTGTTGTTGAACTGAGATCACAAGGCTTTGGCAGATTTTGTTTGATGAAAAATATGGGTTTTTTTGTCGTTTCACCAAACCTTTCCTCACACCTTTTGTTCTGTTCAGTTGAGGCAGCACTTTATTACCTTTAAATAGCCCCATTCCTGCATTCAAAGAATCCTAAAAATATGTGAGAGCTGACAGGTAATTTGTGGAGGAGCAGATGAGTTTAAAATTGAAGAATAATTGAGATTCTCTCCAAATAGCAAGGCAGACTCTTGGATTTTGTGCTCTTTTGAATACTTTAATTTATTTTGTGAGCAAATTAAAGCAGCAAAGAAATTCCATCAAAATGATCCATAAAGGTCCCTGCATAAAGCTGTGGGCTGTTTTCAAAGCTTCTGGTTTGATGGCTTGTGAATGTTAACACCTTGAAACTCCTAGAACTCCTGAGGTCTTGCATCCAAATATTACATTTTCTGCTTTACTGCCATGAAATTTACACCTTTGGTCTCATATACTGAGACATATACTATATCTATTATTACATTTTCTCTATCTATGTATGTTTTTTATTGTTTGTGAGTGTATACACATTTAACTGTCTTGTGAAAACTTATGCAAAATTAAATTACAAAAAATATTTACAATGTACTGAGTTGACTGTAACCTGACACTGAAAGATAGAACGAATCCCAAGCAGCAACCCTGTTGTTAAAAAAGTAATAATCGAGCAATGTTCCAACATCTGCAGTTCCTCAAATGTCTGTTTGAGGCTGGCTGCGGAAAAAGCATTAGTTACATGATTTTGTGAATGCAAAATTACTTTTACAGCTGATAGGAAACTTATTTTGTCAGAATATTTAATACATTAAATGTGTTTCTAATCCCATTTTTATTGAATTTAGGATTTCCAGTTTCAGAAAGTTAGGGACTTTGTTGATATGACTAGCGAGCCCTAAGTCCTGCCTCAATCCAGCCTCACTTTCTGTTGGTAGGTTGATCCAATGTTAGGCTGAAAAGGTATTTACAACATGGCAGACTTTTCATGTGGTGTAAATTATTTGTTGACCCAGATTTGAAGGAAGCTGTTTTTTTCTTAATTGTTCCACCAAGCATTACCATGCTTTCCATTCCCAGAGAAGTGCACATAAATGCTGCTATGCTTCCAATTTTGGCTCATTTTGTGGGTTCTTTTCAGTCGCTATCACCTCTTCCCTGCTGTAGCCGTAAATACTGGGTTATGTCCAGTAAGTCAGACTCGGGTGGTGCAGAGCTACTTTCTCTCCTCATCCTCCCTGATTAAACAACCGCAAATATTCAGACCAGTCCGGCAGCACTTACTAATTTCTCCCCCCCAGTCCCGTGAACGTGAATGAAGCATGCTGTTGACAACTCAAAATCAGAGATATCAATCGTCAGTCATGTTAAGGCAGTGAGCATGTCGTCAAATCATAGGCTCTTGTGGCAACCTGCATTTGAGAATGGCTCATAAATGAATGGTTCACTCCCAACTGCAAGCCAGTTCTCATCACAAACTCAAATGAGAGTATGAGAGATGTGCCTGAGTGTGCTTCGATATGCCAAGAAGATTCAAGTGAATGACCAGTATCAATGTGTTTGTACAGATAATAAACGGCAGCATACAGACAGAGCATCCTCCGGTTTCTTAATCTTCACACGGCACAGAGTCAACAGGGTTTTCTTGAACCATCCAGCAGCAGCCAAAGTGCACTTGCACACAGTTACACTTATGTACACGTTTATCACAAACCTTGTCTCAGGCATTTATCCAAAACAGATAATCTGAATCCCATATACTTTCGGAACCATGTGGTGCTAAATGCTAACTCCCTTGTGCATCATTCCTGCACCAGTCTTTGGTCCCCACAATGAAAACACAACCACTCCTTTTGCAAAAATTACACATAAAAAACAGATTGGCGAAAACAGGACAAGATCGAAGGACACAGAAAAGTTTGAGGATGGAACTTAAAGGTGATGGAGCAAGCAAAGCTAGGGTGCCCTGCCCTAATCACACTCGCCCCCTCCAGAACCAGCTTAGAATAAATGTGTTAAAATTCACAATGGTTATAAAATTTGTATTCTGTTGTTTTACGCCCCCTGAAGGCTCTGGAGTATTGGACAGCTGCTTAGCTTTCTTCTGCCTTGAGGCACTTCTGCTGATAAAATGAGTCCAGGCTGTAACTACACTTGATTTAAGAGAACATGAAAGGACAACATACTCAGGGAAGGTTGTGAGGAGGCCTGCCATTCATTTTAATGACTTTGTTTTACAGCAGTCTGCCGTACAGTGGAGAATTTAAACTTTCCAGAGCCCATGGCTTCTTAGGGAGGAGCAGCATGTAAGGTCATCAGTCAGTGAGCATCATTTTAGTCAGTAGAAAGCGAGACAGCTCTGCAGATCAATACTACATTCCCTCTGTGCAGTGAATCAACAAATATACCCAAAGGATCCCAGAGCCACAATTGTACACTTGCTTGATACAGTGCAGGATCTTTATCAGTATGTCAGTGAAGGTGGACAAACATTTTCACACTTGAGCTGCTCAAGGCAACATGAGAAAGAGTTAATTTGTTCACGGTGCTGTGCAGACGTGGATAGTAATGGAAGAACACAGCACAATCTGCACAGCATAATCCACTCCATCAGAGCTGATTTTAACACTTCCAGGGTCACATAGAAAGACAGACAACCATTCACACTTACACTCATACCTGAGGACAATTTGGAGTCACCAAAAAACCGATGATGATGTTTTTGGTCTGTGGGAGGAAGCCAGAGTGCCCGAAGAACCCACACATGCACGCAGAGAACAGGCAAACTACACACACAAAGATCAACCTGGGGATCGAATCAGCGACCTTCTTGCTGTGAGGGACATGCACTGCTGCTTCCGTATCAACACATCTCATTTACTTATTGAATAACTAACTTCCATTTTGAAAAACAAATTTTAATCAGACACAAAAATCAGCCTTACAATGGAGTACATTAAACAATGGCTTAATTGTCCTAAATCATATGGGATAAATGTATTTTTTAACTAAAGTAAAGTTATTTTCTATTTTTAAAGAACATATTTTGTGAGTACAAAGCAAGATAAACAGTCAAAGAAACACAAAACAAGCTCATAAAGTTGTCAAATAATGACATGAATATGCCGACTTCCATATTCCCTAATCTGAATCTAAACTTCTGCTCCGTTTTCTCATGAGTTGTGCTCCTTTTCTATTCTTTGTGCTTGGTAGTTTGTCATCAAATGGCTGTCATTTAATCAAGTCGTTGTTAATGTGGATCATTACAGATTACAGTGGTGATTGGCTAAACAGGTTAACTCAATACAGTACATGTTTGTTTCGTGATTATTCTAATGAATCACTTGTGGGCCAGTCCCCGCTCACCTGTCCTCGGGGCCTTTAGCTCAGGAGTTCAGTCAACTCAACATCCACGTGTTAGCCTGTCATGTATTCATCCTTAAAAGTGTTTTGGACTATGACAGAGAGCTCTGCTGCTGCTCTCCCTCTCCGACATGGGAAACATATAGTTGGCTTAAGCGCTACGGCACTACTTGATCAATAAAACTACTAAGCTACTGAAAAGCTGTTTGACTCATTAACAAAGACGCTAACAAAAAGCCCCTGGAAAATGTTATTAAGTTAATACTTGTGAAGACGTTGCTGCCCATCACTGCAAACACCACAGCCATGGGCACCAACTTAATTATTATTAGCTCATTAGTTCATTAGATTAAGAGAAAGTTGTTAAGAGATTACAATGTGGCCTCATGTGTTGGAAGTATAGTAGCTGCTTCTAAGTTTAACCACCATGATTTTATTCTATGTTAATAGCTTTTTGCTCATGCAAATTTCATTTAAGCTAAAAAAAATTAGGACCCTTAACTTGTATTTTGAAGACTATAATGGTGAACAAAAGGTGTCAGTTTCACACTTTTTTGTCTGCCACAGACCCTATAATCAGAAATGATTCAAGACTTGTAAAAAATCTCAAAGATCTTTGGTCAAGAGAACTGAAGTGATACTAACTTCCTGTTTTGCCTTCAAACACGACATCGCACGACATCTGCACACCAGTTTGCATCACAAACCTTTCTATATGTGAATGAAATATCACAACTGAGATTTTTCATGCAAACTGACCACATGAATGAAAATCCGTACTCAGAGCTTACACTGCTGAATTTGAAGCACTGATTTTAACAACTTTTTTGATTCATAGAGTTTTTTAAAGATCACACATGCAACTTCATTGGTTTGGTTTTAAAAAAAAGTCCTCATTAGTAGATCTGCATTGCAAAGTTGGTGCAAACCCTTCATGTAGAGGGTTAGCAGCCAGTCCTACATAGTACTGCCCAGATTTAATGAGGCAGTCAGGTATAAAATGTTTAACACCTTTTTTTAATGAGCTGTAAAGGGGACAATCCAATTGAAACTTTTTAAGCCCCATTTCTTCCTAAAAAATGTCCACCAAGGAGAGTGAATCAGAAATGAATTCATTCCTTTGGGAAAAGCTCTAACATCCAATGTGCCCGTAAAAACTCCTTTTCTTATCATATTTTAGTCAGTGATATAACACTTGAAGGCAAAAAATAAACTTTTGCAAAGGGTTGAAAAGCTAATATAACAGCGGGCCAGCTTTAATAACAGGTCGCTGAATCTGTCATGTTATTCTGCTGGAAGAAGCGTCATGCAGTATAAGCTCAGATCATCTCAACAGATTGATATGCAGGCTATTTATATGTTTAAGTGAGAAGTTGGAATGCATAGGTTAATTAGTCAAAATGTTCACTTATGCTTGAGTGCAGACATTTGGCTTGTTCAGGCGTTGGTGCATATTTCTACAGAAAAAATTTCAAAAGACACGCTATGTTCCCGGCAGTACATTACATCTTTGATTAACACTATAAGTGTATCTTCCCACATTTACAGAAACAAAACACAAATTTTACAAGGACATGAAATGTTTGGTAAATAGCTTTGGGACAAAAAAATCAATACGGTTATTATTGTTGTTGTCCCTCCTGCAATACGATAATCAATATGCTGTCACCAAGTATTGATGTTTTAATTGATTATACATGAAGCTTTAAACATACTGCATAACTGTTTACCTCCCAGTGATGCTGCTGGCTCCTCAAGGGAGCGCTCCACACTTGAATGAATGAAACTTAAAGGGACTGTGAGGAGAATCCATTACCGGCGACATAAAGACTCTGCTACCCATGAGCACACGCGGCGACTGTCGTAATGCTGCGTTTCAGTAACCTCGGAACTGGGAGTGACATCATTTCAGACTTATTGGCGTTCCAGTTGAAGTCAGAAAAAAACGTGCCGATCTACCAGGCCATTGTTAGCTGTTGTCAGCACACCCTGCGTTGTTGTATGACGAATGTGATTATCAATATGGCAGCATTTTTGTAAATATAAGTCTAACAATACTATGTATACAGCTGATCTAGAGCGACACACCCCAGTCAGAAGTGCAGATAAATGGATTATTACAGGAGCTAAATAACTGTTCACACTGGGGGCATCTATGTTTGACTGTCAACTCGGGGGTGGCGAGCTTTCACAGAGTTCCCAGCAGGAAATTCCGACTTTGGGGAACGTTCCAGTTGCAGTTTCCTACTCGGAACCTGGAAATTCCTACTTCTGACTACAACTGGAACGCACCAAAAGACGTGACCCAAGCCAAAGCGTGTGTTTGTTGTGATGTTAATAAATACAGATCGGACCTTCCTCAGAACTCTGCATTGCTTTACAACTTCTTTTTTATAACAACTCACAGGATGCAAAGCGACGAGGTAATGTATCTCTTTCTAGTTACGTAGCGGTAGTTTTTGATGTGTGACAACAAGCAATTTTTGGAAAACTTAGTATCATAGTTTTGTAGCCGGCTATATATCACCACTTACAGCCCAGTGCTCTAAGACCTGTCCGAATAATATAAATTTGCTCAAGTTTTAATTGTCTTGTTCCTGAAGTTGAGTATCCAGGCCAGTCCAGCCCTGTCCGACCCGACCGGAAGGCTAAGGAATAGCATTTATAGATTACCTATTTTGATGCTATAAAACTCATCTTAAAGTGTGTATTTTGATCAGGCTTATATCTAAAAGTGAGACTTTTTTGTAATTACTTAGAAACTCCTCACAGTCCCTTTAAATAGAAATTACCAACAGAGAAAGAGAAAATGGTGAGGTATCCTTTGACTCCCATCCATAACGGTGAACGGTTTAGTGTTTGTTGTTATATGTGAGTACAAGACTTCATTGATTCTCACACAAAAATGCTTTTCACAATTATTGTTGTCAATTGTTTGTTTTTAAAGCTTTCAAGTGTGTTGTCAAAGTGTTCAGTGTGTTCAAATCAAATACATTTAAAGCTAGGGTCTACGATTTGAAACTGCAGCCTGCCCCCCCTTCCCTCACCTCTCCCTCCTTGAACCCAAGATCTCATTTCAGCCTGGTGGTCAGCCATAAAGCCCTCGACAGAGCTACGAGCCACTAGCACAATATATCAGAAAGTAAACTCAAATCAAAAATAGCTGAAAGTATCAAACACTCTACAGACATACCCCTTTGTAAATACCACAGCAGTAGCTATTTGAATTGACCGGGCGGTACGCGGGTTCGGCGCCGCAGAGCGGAGCCGAGTGTGGGGGAGCACTCTCAAGTGTTAAATCACAGACTGAAATACAAGAGGCACATTGGATATTAGAGCTTTTCCCAAAGGAATGAATTAACTTCTGGTTCAATGTCCTTGGTGGATATTTTGTAGGTTGAAATGAAGCTTCAAATGTTTAAATTGGATTATCCCCTTTCCAGCTCATTAAAAAAAGGTGTTAAACGTTTTATACCTGACTGCCTCATTAAATCTGGGCAGTACAATGTAGGACTGGCTGCTAACCATCTGTATGCAGGGTTTGCAACAACTTTCCAGAGTTTTTCTGTTTTAGTAAAGAAGATCCATGTGTGATCTTGAAAAAGCTTTATAATTAAAAAAATGTTAATATCAGTGCTTTAATCTCAGCAATGTAAGGTCTGTTGAGTTTTGCCATAATTAAGCAGCCCCAGGTCAACATCATAACTTATTTACATACTCAAAACCACTGAAAATTGTGTCTGCCCCCAATGGCAACATGTAGTTTGTTCATCTGCCGCATAACCTTTGTGTACAATGCACTTCCCTCCTCAAAGAGGCTTCATCTAAAAAATCAAGTCCTAATCTTTGTCTGAACCAAGTAGCAGCATCCTCATGAGGCAAAATAAAGGCCATTACAAAATGCCACCACAGGCTAGCAGGTAGCACAGGAGTTTAGTTGGTTTAAGCTCTATTATTGCCCAATTGACACTCATTTAAACAATGAGTTTAATAAACACTAACTGGAATAGTCAAACTTAGAGCCCAAATGTCCAAAACATGTGGTTCAATGAAATCCATCCAACCTTGCTTTTAATAAGAAGAGTTGTGTTTACTTTTACAGATTTAGGTCATTTGGATCCGCCTTTTGTATTTTCAACTGCTCTGCACTTCTTAATGGGGAAAAATAATCTTCCTTTCAAACAAAAGACACTTCTTTTCATACACATTAAACAGTCTGTGCCAAAAAACAAAACATTACAAATTTCACATTTACTTGTTACTCTACCTCAACTGACATGAGATTTTAATCTTACCAGTATCCTATAATGATTATTTGCAAATCTGAGTATTACTTTTACAATTTAAAGCAGGTTCTGTATCAAAATTTGGGAGAGAAGGTGATGGAGAGCACTGCTAGCCTCTTTGCTCATGCCTAATTAATCATATTCATTTCACAATACTGCCCCAAGCACAGATGTAGAGATGTAAGAGACGGGACATTTATGAATACACCACAGGCTGGAGATACATTGGTAAGGCATTATTAGGTTGTCTGTACTTATGGAAAGAAAACTTGATACCCAAGTGACAAAAACAGATGTGAACAGGGTCTGAAAAAGGGCAACAGTGATGTCTCAAAGCCTTAACTCAGCCATTCTGTTCTTGTTTGTCAGCGTTGGTTTGTCATTTCAGTAACACTCTCTCTCAGAGACAAAAGGACTTCATACATCCATAAAGACTTGTGTTATCATCTGCAGATATTTAGGGGGAAGAGAAAAATAGAATAGGATGCTCTGGCAGGTGTGTGGAGAATTATTTTAAATTTAGCCCTGCCCAATGAAAAAGCATCACTCTGGTGACTGGTGCAACAACAGTCATGATAGATCCACAGAACAGTAGTGGAATGAAAGCTTTCTACAAGTTAATTATGTTGAGTTCTTCTGGTTGATATTACTTATATCATGCCCTTGCAAGAGAAACGACTGTGGAGCTTAAAGTATCAGCTGGGGGTTGCTAAATAATATTCATTAAACTTAAATGTACAGTTTTAAAAGAGTAGCGTATGTTATATTTTTAAGTTTAGAAAATTGTAATGATTAATGCAGGCAAACACCCAAAAGCTTTTGATGTTGGTCTTTCCTTCATTATCTCTACCTTTTTTTCCTCCAGCCATGAATGTTAGCTTCACTCACGCCAAATTTCCTTCCAAGGTCTCTGTTGCCCACTGCCTCAGTCACTTCAGTCGCCTTTCTTAATTGAATGCTGCTGGGTATCTTTCTCTTTCTGTAGACATTTTCGATGGTAATTTACTGTTGTACAATAAAATCTCTCCAGACAACACCTTCTGACCATCTTACAGTAATTCAAGCAATGACTTCATGCCGTATCATATTTCACACTTTCCAGCATGCTCAGTGATAGTGTGCCGACCAACCAGAACGCAGCTATCAACATAGCGATGTCTTCGAACAATCAGAGCGCAGCTATTTTGGTCTCCTCGCTTTTAAGATGGCAGCGCCCTATGTGTTTACACATGAGCGGTACTGGAATATGAAGAAATACACGATCATTACACAAAGATAAACTAACTGAGACCCAAAAATTGGAATTTAACAGTTTAGCAGTGAGTTTAAGAATGACAAAAGTTTGGCGGTAATGCTTTGCAGAGAAAGATAATATCTCAGCTTTTTGTATCGGATGTGTTGTAACAGCGAGACAAAATATTTAACATACTTTGCTTGTGCTTATGTACAATATGCACGCAAAATTGAGATATTCTTTAAGAGCCAAAAAACGCGTGATATATATGAGAAATCACAGTATAACCTTGATATTTCAAATGGGTCCATTGTGACATCACAAAGGGAGCAGATAGTGCATAAAATGAGCAATACATTGAATCAATCAGTTAACCTGAACTTCTTGTTGCAGATGATTTAAAAACCAGAAAAATCATTTTTCATTCTTGGCTGTCGAGATGGGAATCAAAAACAAATACATAGAAACAAGAACTCTCTGAAGGAATCATTAATTTTAGTCTTTGTACGTATCAGTTATTTTATTGATTCCTTCCTCTCTGTTCTGTATGCTTTGTTAATCATGAACGTATACCTCTCATCATCACTCTCTGCAGAAATGATAACAATGAAGTCAAACTGTCATTAAAGAAGTCATCCACGAAGTGATCTAAACTGTGGCTTGATTACGACTCAAGTTGCTTGCTGCATAATGTGAAGTAGTAGAAACACCAGCAACATGCAGAAGCATTCATCCATACAGCACAGCACTGGATGTCAGGAGTGTCATGTGTTTGTCATTGTTGAAACTTAAAACAAAGGTAGGCCTATTTTGACCCACTCAGGAAATCAACAGGAAATTGATAATGGTGTTGTTAAAGAATCGGATCGATAAGCTGAATGATAATGGCATTGGTATCAATAAAATCTTATCAATGCCCATCCCTATCGTTGACTTAATCTGTCACTTAGCTTGCCCCCCTTGGACATGTGTAGTTTCCACTCAAGAGAAGCAAAAGTAATTTGCTGGTTATGACATTTTTTGAAGATAGCAACACTGAAAACATTTACCGAAACTTTTTGCACAGGAATTTTTTTTGGTCTCTTAAAAAATAGAATAAATCATGATTAGAGAAATTTATATTAGTTATATTTTGGAAAAAGTGCAACTTCAGCAACTACATGGTGTAGCTTTGGTAAAAAAAAAAAAAAATACAGCACATTTTGTGACATATTTTAAACCTATAAAAAAACAAAAATTTCAATCCTTTATTAATGTCATTTTTTGCTTCATTTGGAGATTTTTTGTGTTTGAAAGAGAAAAAAAAAATCAATAAAAACTGGCAAGTTAATTTTGATAAGATAAATCTGAGATTCTATGTATTAGCCATATTGCACAACCCTAGAATGAACACATCATTTTGTATTTTCAGAAACAGGAACATTTTGTACACCAGTGCATTGCTAGGGTGTCAAATAATGTACAAAATAATAAGCATAGCTATGCTTTTACTTGCACTGAGTAGTGACAAAGGAGTCATAAACATGCAGGTAACAGCTTTGGACCACTGTGCAGGAGTGTGGTAATTTATTTTAAAGTACAAACTATCCTTTAAAAAACACACGTCAGCATGATTTTATTCTATTTTTATCACACTGTGATGAAAGCAGGAAGCTGAAGATGAATGTCTATTCAATGAAGGAGAAACATGTGCTTTAAAAATGGAAATATATATCGGACACAAAGAGAAGAGGCTATTAAAAATTCAGGTGTGATAATCTCTCAGGAAGCTGTTGAAATTACATCTTCCAATTTATCTGTCTCTTTCTCTGCATGTTTTTGTGACTTTTAAGTTTCACACTTGTTAAGCAGGTCACGTTTTTCCCTTTTCCCTGCTCAGCCAGTTACCAAAAGAAATGTGATCCAATATCTGAAAATGCAATTTAATGAACCTTTTCTGTGCCCAGTCCAAAAAGACTGGGATGTAGATTACTCTAATGAATAAGGGAGAGGAGTTTGCACCGAGAGGGGGAGCCTCACATAAATGCAGATGATGGCTTGAAAGCTGTTAAAGTGAGTTTAATTTATCACGGTCTATTACAGCATGTACAAGCTTTCATGATGGAGCCAATGAAGCGCTTTTCCAAACAACTGCACAGCATGAGGTTTGAGACACTGTGGGTGGGAAAATTCACTGGCCTTGAATAACAGAAGAATGCAGAGACTTCTGCAGAGAGCACATCAGGAACAAGATGTTACCTGATCTCTAAATAACAGCAGATTTGACTCCCAAGTAGATCTCCCACCTTTAAAGTGATGGTTCAGTATGTTGAAGAAGGGGATGTATGAGGCACTTTTAATGGAAGCCACATATTAACTGATAGCTTTACATGACAAGTGTGGGAGGGCAACAATGGCATCAGCAAACATTTTCCACTGTCTGGAGCTGCAGCACAGGCTTTTGAAGTTCATAATTTTAACACAAACTGGCTTCATTTTTTAAAAGAATTGTTCTAACTTAAAATATGCTTGAATGGAGGATTACTTCTTCACACAAAAGTTGTTGTTTCCTGCCTGCAGTGATATAATCCAGCTCCCACACACTCACGCAGGTGTCAAAATAGAAAAGCTGGGCTGACTATTGGTGCTAAAATACTTCCTTTGTACAAGTTCAAAATACAACCCAAGTCAAAACCAACAAGTTTTCACTAAATAGCAGTGGTTTTAAGTAATGAAGCTCACTATCAAGAGAAGAAGAGCACTGCCAAAGCATTTCCAATACTGTGTGTTACTGACAAACAGACCTGTCTTACACTCTTTACTTTTTAAATTAAAATAATTTACATTTTAGCCTGTTTTTTTACTCCTGTAAAAGCTGTTTAATTCTTTGTCTTTTTTGTTCCGGGGTATGCTGTCTGCATTGTTTTTGCCTTCTTTTGTTAAGTACAGTGGCTCTGTGAGAGCACCCTAAATTTTTTGTACCCCCACAGTACAATTATAATAAAGTATATTCTATTCTATTCTATCATTCAGAAAAAAATCTGGATCCACAAACAGATTCAGATCAACAACAAAATCATGTAACACTCAAACTTTCCTCAAGTTGGCATTAAAGGTGTAGTCAGTGATGTGGGAGAAAACGAGTGGAGAAGTTGTTGATAAACAAATTTAGACCCGCCTCTCCCTTCATACCTCACCCCTGGCTCCACCCCCGAAAGCTGATGGACGTGCATCGTCATGGAAACAGCCGTAGAAACTGCGTAGCTGAACAACGTTACTAAGGTAACCCTGACTCGTCAGATAATAGTAGCCACAACTCGACTGACAATATGGAGAACATCACGACAACAGTACATTTTGGCAGATTAGACAATAAGATGAATGTCTGACGGCTGTTACTGTTATATGAAGCACCACAAAGCTAATGTTGCTTACCTATCCAGCAGAAAGACGGCAACATCCGCGTCCGTTTTCAGGTATTTCAATTTGTGGAGTTCCCTCCACCGTCGGAAAGCAACACCAATGTTGACCCGGGTCTTCGCTCTTTCATGGTCATAGCCCTTCTTTGTCACTTTTCACTCCTCTGACCTTTTTCTTTGGGCTGTTTTTCAGCCATTGCTACTGCACATATTGTATCTCTCTGTTACGCTAACTGCGCACGCTACGCAACCTATGACTCCCCGTCCCCCCTCTGTCTGATCTGCGCATGAGTATGATCGCCCCCTGGATGTGGGGGGGTGTACCCTGTTTTGGTGACTCGGCCCGAGCCACAGTATTTACCTGCTGAAATTCAGAGTCGAGGCTGTGTATTGAAACCGGACTTTTTTTTCAACATGCTATCAGTGGTGACATAATGTTGATGGAGAGGAGAAATACGGTGATTTTGACAAATAGTGCATTAGATTAGAAGATTAGAAGATCGCTGACTACACCTTTAATTACTCGATAGTTTTTTATTTACTTTTTTTAAAGAAAAGTAAAGTCCCAAAATCAAGATTCAGCAGCCAAATTATAATTATAACGTTTTGCAATAGAAAACAGTCCAAAAACAGAGTTTTAAAGTTTCAAATATATGTTTAATTTTAGTATCCTGCTTCCTAAAGTTACAAATTCCTGAGTTTCCCCCAAATGAATAAAGGATTGTAATAAAATATGGGTCTGATTTAAACCTTTGTAATTTCTAAATACATGTAAAATCTTTAACTATCAAATTACAACATTTCGTTCAGTTCATCCATCCATTCATTTTCTATACTGCTTATCCCTTTTGGGGTCATGGGGGGGCTGGAGCCTATCCGAGCTGACACTGGTCAAGGGGCAACTGGTCACCAGTCAAACGCAGGGCCACATAGAGAGACAGCAAATTCACAGTCACACTCGTACCCAAGGACCAACACAGGGATTGAACCAGCAACCTTCTTGCTGCAAGGCGCATGCACTAACTGCTGTACCACTGTGCCACTGTCTTGTTTAGTTCAGATCAGTTCTTGATAAAAAAAAAAGTCTATTTTTTTTGTCCTTTCCAAACTGCTGACGTTTACTTCTTCTGCTCATCCCAGAAAGGTAAAGTAATCCGACTCATGGAAAAAGAGGAACACTGCACAAAAACTGAGCCATCAGTCACCAAAGAAATGGTTTACCAGATAAAAGATGGCAAAGAACAAAAAGACTGGATCACTCTAGACTTGTGGGGAGAGTAACCCGTACAGGTAAGTTTGGTCCAGGTGAGACTTCCTTCACTGTTCATCCACAGCTTATCTCATTATTTTCATTTTTTTACAGTCCATGGATCACTCAGAAGTTCAGACTCTTACTTCTTCAGGCATCACATTCCTCTTTTTCTTCTCCTGGTCCAATCTAATTCCCCTTTTCCTCTACTCCACACTCTCTTTATATCAAATTTGTTTCTAGCAGAGTAAAATACTTCCACCCACACATGGGCAGATCTACCAGAGTGGCATAGGGTGGCAAATGCCACCCTAAAATAAACCCTTGCCACCCGTACTGCCACCCCAACTGGCAGCAATGAACTGATAGAAAAATTTAACAGTTACAAGCGCGAAGTTCCGATGTCCGACGACAGTGAATGCAGCACCGAACATACAGTCTATGGGCGCGAAGCGAGAGAGAGCCAGTCGGGAGTCGAGGAGGAAGGCACGAGGAAAGAGGTAAAAACCAGGATCTAGTATTTGAGGCGCGCAGGCGGCGACGTGTTCTTTATAATCCGTCTGGGTCCAGACTCAATTCACTGCTACTCACCCGAATAACGGGGCTGGGTGTGTGTGTGAGTGTAAGTTATGCTACAGGCTGAAAAGACGATCACAGGAAGAAAAATCGGAGTCCAAAGTGGCCGTGTTTCTGCCAAAAACCCACTTCTGTGTCCATAAACACGGACACAGTGATCCACACGTTTAAAATTTAAATAAAACATTCATATACCTCATAAACACACTGAATATTGATTCAGTTTCTGTAAAGGGAAACCTTGTTAATTTAATCTGCTCTTTAAATTTCTGTATCTCTGTTTTGGTTACTGAGCAAATCTGATAGATAAAACCTTAAAAATAAAGAGTTGAAAATGTGACACCAGTGTAAATGGTGTAAATTCTGCTGAAAATGAAGCAGTGTTTTTGCTATTCTTGTTTTTTGATAGCTCTTATTTTGTGTATATTACTGTACAGAAACAACCTGTATGTACATAGTTACAAAATATTTTTGTAGTTTTTCTGACTGGAAGCTAAATTTATTCATATGGGACCTGTATTCAGGTTTGTGTCCAGTGCCTTGTTTAAGTGCCATGACCCATTAGTTTCCATTGTGTATTTATGCTGCTGACCTTATTACAGTCCATTAGGAGAGTTTTTTCTAGTACAAATGCTGCTTACATGTGGAATATACAGTATGTTCTAAGTTATGTACTAAGTCTTGCAAGCAGGAATACTTCAGTGTAAATTGTCTATTTCTCATCAAACTACGATAACTGCTTCAGTTTATATGCGTCTGATGTCGGTTGCCACCCCTAAAAAATTCCTGCCCCCCTCTTGCCACCCTATAAATATTTTTCTAGATCCACCCCTGCACCCACATACCTGCTGTTTTGTTCTGTTACATATAATATTAAGGAACCAGAAAGACAAGAAAACTTTTCATGTAGATTTCAGTATATTATTGTATGCACTAATTTCACTTGTTTATTTATTAATTGACTTACAATAAACCAACATGACCAACATTCCCTAAAAATGTCCTTAAAAATCCATAAAGAACTTATGTACCGATGAAGACTTGGGTGAGTCAAAACATGTCAACATGGCATATCCTTGCTAAAATAAAGGTTTTATGATTGTATTGGAGTGCCTCAGAATTTTTCTCTTCAGACTGCTTTTTTACAAGGAACTTTTGTGTCATTGAACCAGGATGGTCTTTGGCCTGTTTTTTAACTGTATCTCCGTCCTCCATCCTTGAACAGAACCTGATCCTGCATTTTGTCATTACACGCCCTGATACAGTCACCCTAACATGTTTTCTCTCCGTTGAGCACATACTGAGTTACAAGCAAAAATGTGGAAATCTGCCCTGTCAAACAAATCATATAAAAGAGTCCTGGGTCTGCCTATGAGTTCAAACTATCACCAAAGTCTAATAGATTTGTCCTTGGACCTTTTCTGACCTATCCTGATAATTTTATCCAATTATGTCAATAACATTTTCAATTATCCACTTCACAAACTCACTAAAGCTGAAAAAACATAACCACCTTGGTAAAGGTAACAATGGTGGAGTTGTGTCCTTGGAGGGGAAAAAAATCAAATGGTTGAACAAAAAAACAAACCAAACTGTCTGTAACAAGTGCACATAGAAGACAAACATCCATAAGTCATTTTCACTCTGCGATGCAGCCAACATTTACTGTATAAACATCTTTTTATAAGAGATTTTGAGAAACGTACACACTGTTACTAAACAAGGTTTGTTTATTCCCAATAACAAATGTCAACAGGCAAGATTTTGAGGTATAGACCACAATTATCTCAATATATAAGATATAAAATGTCAAGTTTAAGCTTCAGTACATCTTCACTGGAAAAGCTGTGGCACACTTTGAGATCCTCCCTCAATATGGTGAATGTACAGCTGTGATCCCTCTAAGTATTCATTTCTACAGTACATGCAGGGTTAAGATGTGGGCTGTTTGAGGTTAGGAGTTCTGTTCTGCAGGGCGCATCAAGAGTCTATGTCAGCGGTGCTTCTGTTTCAGTCGTCTCCTCAAAACCTCTGAATTTTGTGTTAAGAGGAGAACTTGTCTCTTTGCCTAAGAGGTTATAAACAGAGTCATTTTAGTGCCTTTAGTAAAGCTGTCAGATTTCTCCAGCTGAGCCGTTATGGGATTTCTCAACAGTCAGACTTATTTGGTGTTTGATAGCAGTCATTGTGCCCCAATTCACTATTTCTCACATTTTCTCGCAAATATATTTCTTGAAAAGATTTTCTCTATCGGCTTAAGTTTCTTTTTTGTGGTCAAAGTCCTCATATGCACCTCAGCACTTTTTCAATATAGGAGAAAGTCTATCCTTTTACTTACTGCAGTGTGGATTAACTTGTGTAATGATTTACTCATAGTGGTGATTTACCTTAATTTATTCCATATACGAAGACTCTCCTTCCTGCACATGTCTGAATGGCAGTTATAGAGAAGTAACCTAATCAATTAGTCTTTCATTGTAAACAAAATAATGCAAAAACCAATGATCCCACAGAAAATAAAATGCAGACAGACACAAGCATTAATTTCTTAAGGGCTTAGACTTTTAACACAGTAAACAGCAGAAGAAGAAAGGCAGAAAATATGAAGCTGTAACGTCAATAAGATAAATACATGAAGTGGCAGAGTCCTCTAAACACATGCCAAATGATTCACACTGTCCTGAAATGCACAACATAAAACCATGAGGCAACAAAATGATTGTTAAATCACTTCTGTGCAGAATTACGTTCATTGTAAGTGGTTGTGGTGCCTCACAGTAAGAAGGCTGGTGAAGTTTGTATGTTCTCTCCGTGCATGTGCGGGCTCAACCCTGGCATTCTGACTTCCTCTCACAACCAAACACAAGCTGTTTAGGCCAACTTGAGATTCTAAATTGCCCAAGTATGAGCGAGAATTGGTCTGTTTCTCTGTGTAGCCCTGCAATGGCTGACTACCACTCCAGGGTAAACCCTAACCTTGCAGTGCAGATGGATCAGCCTGATCCATTGTCTGAAAACACGCAGATCAATCTTGCTAAGCTCCAACCTCATACAACTTCAACAAAAGCTGGACGGCCCAATCAGAGATGAGAGGCGGAAACTGAAAGTGAGAAAACAGTGCAAAGTGACTGAAAACAATGGCGGTTTCTGGAGCGGTCACCATGGATTTGGAAATATCTGCGGTTTTATCACCTGGAAATTCATGTTTTTGCTCTTCTCCTGACTGAGGATCACTGCTGGGAAACTAAGAGAGATGCCAAAATCCACAGATGATGCCTGTTACTCTGTGGTAGTCCTGGTTACTCCATGACACCTGGTGAAATGGATCAGCCTGATTCATCGCCTGAAATATGTGCTAAAATGACTCCAAGCCTCATACAATTTCGCAGTAACAAAAAGCTGGGACTTGGATTACAGAGATGAGAGGCGGAAACTGAAAGTGAGAAAACAGTGCAAAGTGACTGAAAACGGAGCGGTCACCATGGATGTGGAAATATCTGCAGTTTTATCACCTGGAAATTCATGTTTTTGCTCTTCTCCTGACTGAGGATCACTGCTGGGAAACTAAGAGAGATGCCAAAATCCACCGATGATGCCTGTTACTCTGTGGTAGTCCTGGTTACTCCATGACACCTGGTGAAATATGCTCTCCCTTGAATTACCGGAGAACTTGATAAGGATTGTTGTTGACAAGGTTCATGTCAGTTATAAGTGGTTAATGATACATTTGTGTGGTATAGTTTAATGTAAGATCATAGTCTATAGACTAAACTGTAGCTTAAGCTAACGGCTAACAACAGGGTCTAGCTGTTCATACTGTGGCTTGATATGGATTAGTCTGTCATGACTGTGACGAGCAGAACGATCGTCCAATCACCTGCTGCAGTTGTTTTTGAAGGTTCTGCCCTCTGAAAACATTTTCTGTGGAATCTTCTCCAGATAGACGAGTAAAAAATTTCCATGATAGATATATGGAACTGTCCTTCTGGCATGTTTGGCTAGGTGTACCCTAAATTTTGCCAAATGTCAGCTGGGATAGGCTCTCCCTCGATAGAGATAAGCTGTGTGAAGGATGATGGATGGATGGAAATGGTTTATGACTGCAGGACTTCAATACCAAACTTAACTTGAGGCTAAACACAAACAAAGTTTCTCAAATCTTTGAAACTCATTATTTTGGTCCAGCATTTTCACTTTTATGTAACCTTCTTTGAGCATGATAATTTGATTTGTGTAAATGCAGTCATATACACTTACAAGTGTTTAAATTATAATATCATCACTGGAAGAATAATTTCAACATTTTTTTTGTTTTATAGTTCTGGTATGCAGTGATAACTTCCAGTAATACAATGTATATTTGCTGATTCAGTAAGTTTTCCACCCATCTAAAATTTGTAATAGTAGAATTTTATCTATTGCCTCATTAGTTTTTATTATTATAAAACAATCTGTTTCAAATAGCTAAGTTTGTAATTTAACCCACAATAAGACTGAAGTAATCATAGTGTATTTGGGGGAAAAATGAACAAATCCATCATCTGATGGAGTTGACAAGCCACTGACGATGTTGAGAAACTGTAAATAAGGACAAAAGCTAATGTCATATATCAGCTTTCTGAGCAAAAAGAATCAGCTTACAGTAGAAAAGAATACATTATACTACAATGAGACTTGTCATCTCAATTTATAGATTACCCATTTGCAGTGAAAACAATCAAAAAACTGCACAGAAGTTTAATGAATCAGCATAAGTAGATTAAAAACAACAAAATAGAGATGTGCTTGTGCCAATTTAAAGGGAAATCAGAACTTTAGAGTCAATGTGCACACTTCTGCTTATCGCAGTGTTATCGTCATTTGCAGTGTTGAACAGTGTTATCACACATCTTTTTCTCCTGGAGGCTTCATCTGAAGCTTTCCTTTTCGACACTTTCTCTGACATGAAAATGTCTAAATGTCAGGAAACATTACAGGGCAAGCTTTGCAAACTGCTGACATCACAGCAAATTCACTATAAATTTAAATGAGGTTTATCATAAATCATAAATCTGAGATTACTGTTGTCTCATAAGACTCTATCTTAGAAAACTATAGAAAGTGTATCTTTATTGGAAGAAGTAGCACTTGGAGGGAAACCCAGAGTGCTTCTTTAGGAGGAAGGAAATGGAGGAAATGCAGGGACATGCATTAAAGCCTTATGTAACTGGAGGTGACCTATAAAATCTCTCACTGAACCCTTCATATGTTAATCAGTGTGACATGTGGGTTGGATCATGCTTCTGTAACAGCCCCCTGCCTGAATGATTTGGTTGTTGATGGTTTAACGCAGAAGACTTTGGGCTGGTGTCACAGACATTTTGCCGGTCTTCTTGTTTGTGTCGCCTGCATGCTAACACTCTTTAACATCCACAATAATATTCATGTTTTATGAAAGCCACCATGTGCTCTGCGCGGCTCTGCTCTGCTGTAATCCAGTGTGAAAGGCAGAATTCTCTCTTCAGAGGCACTTTTAAAGCTCCTCCTGGAGTCATATTTTATAAGAATAAGTGTTGCACCTTGGAGTTTATCAGGGACTTTTACTCAAACGCCCCTACTTGGGAGGTACTTAGGATTTTTATATATCTGTATACCAGAAGGAGATGATTCAGCAGAAAATGACTGCCTAAATTTCTGAGCCTGGCCTTGCTTGCCTGACAAAAATCTTTCTGTTTCTAGATTAGTGCACTTCTACATCCAGGCACCTGTCCAGGTCGATCCAAAGGAGACGGAGTGCCTGCTATCATCTCAGAGCGTTTTCTGATGGCGCTGCAAAAAGGTGACTTCCACTAATGCAGTCGTAACGCTCCAAATGTGCCTCTCTTACTTGAACTGCGCTTACAAGGCTGCTATATCAGAATTAGCTGCAAGCAAAGGGCAGGTTATTACAGTCCATAATAGCCTGGCAACTTCTTTAAGTAAACAAAGTCAGACCCTGACAGCGTAAGGGTTCAAGTCATTTCACCAAGACCGCCTCACACCGTGCATGTATGTTCCTGACATACGGCTCAGTCTGATTGGTTTATGCTCATTTGCATAACGCAAGGCAGCAAAGCCTGCAGGGGTTTTTCATGCATATGTGGAGAAGAAAGAAGCACGTTAATTGTAATATGAGAGCAAGTTAAAATGGCTCCATATTTATATGAGATTGTGTTACAGACAGAAATATCACCCATGAATACCTTATTTCCTATAACTGCATCTCAAGTGCATAGGCTTTATTGGGTTCATATCTGCTTTGACAAATTGTGTTAGTGGTCCCCGTGGCTCTGCGAAGCAATGTTGATTGGTCGTTTCATGATTTTCAGGAGACCAGAATTTACACATTTGTTTCAAATCAGATTATACTGCTTCTGATTTGATTGCACGGCAAAATAAATAAAGGAGCTATACACCAGATAGTGGGTACATTTCTGTTTTGAGTTGCCAACATTTGAATAAAATGGGAGACAAATAAAGCAATTAAAGGAGTGTGTTTGTTGTCAGTCATCCATTCATTATCTACATCTCTTATCCTGACATTGAGTGAGGGGTGGGGTTCACCTTGAACCAGTCGCTAGCCTATCACAGAGAGAACAAACTCATTTGTCTCATGTTGCCTCTTGACAGAATAAACATGACCAAAGACAGGACTCCAGAGTTGCATTATCATTCCTCCTCATTATGACTCAGAAGTACCACAGGATACACTGATGTATTTCTGTATCCTACGTTTTGTCCAAGCCAGTCTGCTCTGTCAAGTTTGATGCATGCTGGAAGACCCTCTGTCAAAAAAATAGCTCAGCTTATACTTTTAGGGGGAAGTGTATATTGGGGATGCAAGTAGAACAGATGAGAGCACATGAAGTGGAAACACAAGCTCTGAGTGAGGTTTGATGGTACACACTCTGTTATCATCAAAAATATTATTTATACCCTTTGTGTTGCTTTAGGTAAAACTAAACGATTTTTCCCCATCTGACTGCAGTATAACCGTCTGTTCAGCATGAATTTAAAAACATGTTTTCCAAGTAAGCTTTAGCCTCATGGGACTACTAGTCCATAATTGCAAATTATTTATACATAACAACTCATTCAATCACTTATTAAACTGTTTCATAAATGATTTAAGACTCATAAATGTGGGTACTTGGCTAAACTCATGCATAATAAATACTCTCTGGACTTTTTCATATAAAGTATACATTTACTAAGCCAAAACTGTTTAAATGCAAAAGATAACCAATAAGTCTATTTTCTTTCTGCTACAACCAAAGACAGCCAATTGAAATACTATACATTAGCAAGTATAACCTATGTTAAGTCTGTTTCTCTGTTCCATATTTAAAGAAGAAGAAACAAAACTATGTTGTCTCCCAAACTCCATCTTGAAATACTTATTTTCAACACTGCATTAAGTGGTATGGAGTATAATGTCATGATAAATCCCAAATAGTCCTGTTATATTCCTTTTACTAAACTGCCTTTGACAAAATTCAGTTGCTTTACCCAAGAGTTTTCAAAACTTTGTAAAGGAGTCACCCCCAGCAAAGCATTACATCTGTAAACAGTGGCATGCACAGACTTTTTCAAGGCCGAGGGTTGAGAAGAAAAAGGGGTGCATAGAGTACAGCAGGTTCTCACCACTGAAGAGGGCACTAAGGTTTTGAAAGCACTTTAGACATGTTTAAATGATATGCAAATGCCACATTATATAGCCTTAAAACAGACTAACTGGACACACTACTCAATTTACTTTGTACTATGGATCAGAACATTTTCAATTAAGTAGAAGCCATTTTGTATTTTATGCATTTTAAGACCAGATAAATCCAAACTGTTTCTGTGAGATATCGGGTGAATTCCAATTCCTCCCTTAACCCTCAATCTTAACTCTCATTCTCAACCCTCAATCTCAGTGACACTCAAAACCAAGTGTTAAGGGCTATTTTGTGACTTACAAATGGGGCACCCCTTAAATGCAGTTATGTCATCAGACTGAGGGGGCAGCACTCTGCCCAAGCTGCATTTAGTCTGCCAATTAAAAAAAATAAAGAAGAAGCCATTTCTGTCATCCATAGTCCATTCCTGCCGACTCCAGCAACAATGACGAAATGTTCCATCCATCTCTGCTACCGTAACTTTAGGTTATGAATGAAGCTGTGCACTGAAACCGGGACTGCCAGTCCGGCTGGCAAACATCGTCAAATAAAATGAATGTTATGCAACAATGAGGTCAATAATCCGTGAAGAGGGCTTAGATAAGATGATACAATGGTTTTTGTAATATATTTCTATTTCATATTGACGAAAATACATTTGTAGCTCATTTTTTTCGCCGCTTTGGACGCCATCTTGGTTGTGGTGAAGCTGGTGAAAATAACATTCTGAGAATCGGGACAGCACTGGCACTTCGCGGGATCACGCATTTTTGAGATTGAGGGTTAAGATTGAAGGTTAAGGGAGGAATTGGAATTCACCCATAGTTCTGGCTCAATATCAAAAAACGGCCCAGCATAAAAGTCATTGCAGCAGGAATTGTTCATAGTATTTCTTGGTTTTAATGGTCTTCTGAAATGCAGAGTGTTTGTTTTCACCCATGAGAGCGATTTAGTCTATTTTTTCCCAACCAGGAGGACACTTGAGTACACATTTTGGCTCCCAACAGGTTACTTTGAACAACTGAGCCACAATAGGGTGCAACAGCCTCTCTGTGTCACACGATACTTCTGTGCACAAGACAACGAAGTACATCGAACAGTGCCAGTGGCTGCCTGAAACAGTACTGAACTGAGCCGACCTGGCCCAATTATCCCTGCAGATCAGTCAACCAATCAAAACAGACTGGGCCCATGCGGGGAGGGGGGCCTTCATGTGGCAGATGCTCCAACAGAGCATCTCAAACAGAGTGAGAATACAGCTGGATCAGGGTTTGTGAATACTTAAGTTTGTTTCTTTGAGCACATCCCAACTTCGCTGCATTGGAGTTTGTGTGATTCTCTATAACTGACAATACATGATCATTCTTTCACTTACTTAGCAATTTAAAACAGTAAAATTGTAAAAAAAAAAATAACATAAACATGAAATCAGATGTTGACAGAGAATAATACTGGATACAATTAAAGTCAAAAATGTGTCTATGATGACATTCACTCATTCACACATCATTATATTTGACCCACATATGGAAGGGAGGGAGATTCCAATAGCTGTGAATCCAAGTGTCAAACAGATGAGAGGATGTTTGTAGATTTATCTTTATGCAGCTCATTGGTTCCCTCCCTGTTTACTCATTCATTAAACCAGCCGTTTCCTATGAACCTGTCATTGGCTTTATGCTCTAATGTCGACCGTTGACCTGCAGAGCACCACATCAGAGGCTCCACACTCACGTAATCCCAAGGTGGACTGTTCCAGCAAGGTCAGTCTTTTTCCAGCTATTGATCACTGTGTAGATCAACGCCACAGACCGATAAAATGCAGAGTCAAGGACTACTAAATCCAATCACAGCACGCCAAAGGGACTATATCATTTCCTGCGTCTAAGAGGTTTATGATTTGGAACCAATTGACTGTCGAGATGCAGTAAAACAAAGAGGATTGTTTGGATATATTTAACTTCGGGGCTCGATGATTAAGATGTGAGATTCAATGACACGATAGCTCCAGTTAATGATTACTGAGGTAATAGAATCAGTGTTTCATAAATGAGAATGTCAGCACAGGGCAGAATTTTACACAGGGTGGTCATTATTTCCTCTGGAGAAACTTAAAAACTATTGATGGAAACAGTTGGAAAGATTTTAAAAACAATTTACACTGAAGCTTTAATAATATTGTATGTCATGTTCACTTTTTCTCAGATCAAATTCATAAAAAAAACAGCTACCTTGTGGATATGCTGCATAATGATTAATGTATGCCAGATATATCTATTAAAATTTACATGTCATATACATAACATGGGCTACAAAAATGGAAATTTTAGTTCATTTGGGATTGTCTTGTAAAAATATAACCTGGCAAATCAGATAGACAGTTCTATACACTAAACAGGATATACATCATCAGGCATAATAATATGAGTGAGATGATATGCTGTGTGTCTTATGAGTGAGTCTGACAAAGACTAAAGTGAGACGGCTTGACGACTGGGTCAGAGCCTCTCCAAAACTGCAGCTAATGTGGGGTGTTCCTGGTCTGCACTGATGAGTATTTATCCAAAGAAGGAACAGTGGTGGTCTGTTCCTGTTATGGTCAAGGGCAGCCAAGGACCACTGATGCTTGTGGGAAACAAAGGCTGGGAAGTGCGGTGAGATCCAACAGACAAGCTACTGTTCATGCTGGTTCAGGTAGAAAGTCAAAAAACACAGAGCATTCAATTTTGGCGTATATGGATGGATGGTTATGGGGCTGTATAGCGGCAGACCAGTCAGGGCTGCAGGTGGCCATAATTAGAGATGGGAATTGAAAACCAGTCCCAGTTGAGAATCGACAGCAACCCACTCAAGGAATTGATATCATTAGTCTTTATGCCTCACAATGACCTTATCAATTCCTTCCAATTGATGTTGCGGCCACACCGGACACGAATTCGCAAATTACATACAAAGTCAACGCAAAGATGCGTTTCGACGCAGATTTGTTAAAGAGTTTTGGATTGACAAGTGGAATAAAAAATGGCATTGGTATCAATAAAATATTGCAATTCCCATCCTTGTCATAATGTTAAGGCTGATGGCTGTGTTTTACTCGTCCATCTGGGCAACAGACTATAGAAAGTGTTTGGGGAGGGCAGAACCTTTCAAAACATATCCAGAAGTTTACTGGATAGTCACTCTGTAAATCACATCCATAGCCATGCTCCCTTTGGGTGTTGTGCCTCACTATTTGAGAAATAGTGGGGATCAGGTTAGTATAACCTGTTGTTTAAAAGGTAAGATAAAGGAAAACATCCTTTGAAAATGGAGCCTAATTACCACTGCAAAGTGGACTTTTGGTCCTGGGTGAAGATTGTAATTGCTGTAACAAACAATCATTATGAGAAATTCTGGGGCCATGAGTCGTGCAAAAGAAGATGCAGTGAGAGGAGGAGGAGGAGAGACAACAAAGAAAAACTTGTGTCAAAAAAATGAAACTGTTGAGTTCAGAACTTGTACCCGAGCCAACAGGGAGTTTGGGTTGCCTGGTTACCATTTTCTGGATGGAAAGTTAGGGGAAAAACAGTCTTTGTAAATTGACTCTCCATCTTTTGTGACTTGACAGCTGATCTCTTCTCGTTTGACAGTCTCCCCACAGAGGTGGACATCACTTGATTTCTACCTTTAGGTCTGACACTGTTTTGACTGCAGATAGTGTTTATAGCTATACTGTTGGAGAAGGAGGGTTTTAAACTTGATATTTTGGCAAGTTTATTTTCTGTATTCCTGCACCTTATACTCATGTTTTACAGCACCTGAAGATTAGGCATGTCCATCATGAGCTTGTGTTTCTGTCATACAGATGCTGTAAAGCTGATACAGGTATATACATGTCAAGTAACTGCAGTGAAGAAGGTGTTCCAGCAAAGTTTAGTGACTTGATGTTAATCTTACTCCAAATTCAGAAAGAGTTTTGCAATTATGATGAAAATGATGATTATTCCATCACTTGTGAGTTAACTATTATCAGCATTTATATTTACATTTATATTTAAATAAATATTTATTTATCAATTTTTAATGTGAATAACAGCAATGTTTATTTCTAATTGATTATTTTAAGATATGTAGTGACTATTTTATTTTTGGACTTATACAAGTAAAACCCACACCAGCACCTGAAAATTTGCTAAATATTACCCATCAGAAGCCAGCTTTGTACTGTTTTCCATAAACAAGCAACGGAAATTAAAATGTATTTACTTAAATGAGAGAATGCAAATTGATGATAGTAGATGATAGTTCAATATATTTCTATCATTTCATTTTAGTTAGATTTAGCCAAAGGGCTACTTTACATCTGTTGTCCCTGGCCGCTCAGACAAAAACATCAACAACAAAAGATGAACGATACTGACATGTAAAATAGAGAACTGACAACAGAAAGAAACTCTACAGTATGATAAGAGAAGAGGACAACAAATATATATGAAACACATAAAGCATAAGATATGACACATACTGGCTAAAGTGTTTTAAATGGAAATACTAGCATGCATACATTCAATATTACAACTGAAAGGCAAAACTCTTGTTCTGCAAGCAAAGCAGGTGTCATAAGGTGCACTCAGTCATGATTCTATGGCAGGAATGAGAATTACAGCTTACAGTTAAGAATCAATTACAACAAGCCAAATGATGTCTGCATGTCTTGTTTTTTTAACCTACAAAAATAGTCAAGCCCATGTATTTTTTTGTGATTGTATTTGTTATTTCTGTAAAGCAGTTTCACAAGAAAGATTATTGTGAAACTGGTTTCACAAGAAGTGGTCACTTCTACACTCTGTAAGGGCTGTCACTTTTCCCAAATAAAAAAGGTTGAATGATTTTGGAGCATGCATACTAATAACTGAAGATATTTAATGTGGAGAGTGGAAGGCCGGCAAATGGACCTGCCAGGTTGTTGTGGATGAGAAGTGAGCCAGCTGCTTTGAACATAATCACCGCATAGTCAGGTCTTTGTTTATCATTTTGCTGACAGCAGTGTGGAGCCTATAGTGCTTTCACAGAGTGGCTTTGTCTGTCCTCTGTTTTCTCTAGGTGTGCTCTGTGCTGTTGAGGTTAGAGAGCAATGAATGGTCAGTTTACACTGGAAGTGCTCTCTGGTGGGTCAGGCGGTTCATTGGTCTCAGAGGCCCTACATGCTGCAGAACTATAAATTTTCAATTTGAATGTATATTTCCAGTATGAGTGTGGATGTTTACCCCGTGTTTAAACAGATATTTGAATATTGAGTATAAGATGCAGCATCTACAAGAAGATATCAGTATTTCTCAATATTTCTCAGTATTACTCAGCCCTAGTGTGTTCCCAACCACCAGCTATTATACTGCCTTATTATTTTTTCTGTTTGCTATGCTGTTCTTCTCCACGTCTGTGTTGATATGGTGGTCTTGTTGTGTGAGTCATTCTTTTTTGTGTCTGAATCAGCATCAGAATCAGAAATACTTTATAAATCCCCAAGGGGAAAGCAGATTGCAACACATAAAATCTTTAGGTTTTACTTCAAAAATAATAAAATAACTACGTGATACACAAGGCTAAGGACTTTACACTGTGAATATTAACAGTATTTACTAAATGAATATAAACAAGACATCACTGTGTGACATTAGAGCACAGTTTCATGTCATGCTTGCCTCCTACACCTGCCTCATACAGTAAAGATAGTCTACTAAAAACCAACTCTGGGAAATTTTAAAAGCAGTCTGGCTGAAACTTCCAAGACAACATCTATGAAAAATGCTGTGGATGATTCTTTTGCATTTGTACATCTCTGACAACGTGTGAAGTTGCAGTTTTCTTCTGTTCTCTCTGCAGAGCATGTGCTCAAACTCCTCCTCTCTGCAGCAGAACGAGCGAGTCCATGAGGGGTATAAAGCAGTGTAGAGACATCCACTAATTGATCTCAGATTGTGTTGTTCCCTCAGGCATATCGACCTCTGAGCACCAAATTCCAACTGGTTTATCCTTAAAGTTTGTCCAATATTTGAAGATATTCCCTCCAGGCATTCTTCAGATATTGCATTCACAAGAATCGGAAAACAGTACGGATTCAGGGCCAAACAAAAACATTGTGCCTTGGGTCACAACCACTGCCAGCACAAGGGCACAAAAACAAAGAAACTTGTTCTTAAAATTAGGGAGCCTTCAAATGTTGGTAAGAAAATTTCATGTAGCTGTCACAACCCAAGGTCTAAATTAGGCGAATGTAGAATTAAATCTAACACATATTGTAAAATTAGACTTAAATAAACAACCTTAACTTTATAGGCATGTTAATAAGCAAAGGCAAAGACTCCTGTATGACGACATTCTTTAACTCTTTCCTGTACAAATATCTAAACAAAGAAAAGTAGGAGTTCTTATGTATATGTTCTAACTAGTTTGGATTACTTCCACTCAGTCTTGATGCCTTGTAGCAGGGGTGTACAAACTAAGGCATTAGGGCCAAATGTAGCCCTTGGACCACCTTCAGTTGCTTCACGGCAAACTCCAAAAGTTGGCCCACATTATGATGAAGGTTTTGCTTGTTTGAAGGATGAATAGTAATGGATAATGGCAGCAAATCTATCAGTCCATACTTACTTTTTACTCTCTGCTATTAAGGTTTAAATGCATGTGGTAATATATATATATTTAACCATATTTAAGCACTAACACAAGTTTAAAAAAAGGAAGCTTTGTGGAGTTTGCTTTGCTTTTGTCTCGATTTTAAAATGAGCTGTCAAAGGGGATCTTGGACTGCAGAGGGCATCTTTCTTGTTCTGAACAGGGGCAGATCTATTGGTCTCCAGGGCCGGCCAGAGTCCACTGAAACCTAACTGACCATCCCAAGTTCCTGAACTCTTATACACTCAGCTTGAGGCATAATGTGGCCTGGTTGTCCTTGTACTTTTCTGTATGCGGCCCTCAACTAAAAAAGTTTGGAGTCCCCTGCCTTAAACGGATAGTTCAGGTTTTTATTAAGTGGGGTTGCTCAAGGCCCATAACACTAGTAAATATGAGAGCAGCCAATAAAGGAACTCAGGAGACTTGTCCCTGAAGGGAGATATCCAGACGTGTACATGCCTCATAATGAACCCCTTGTATGTTAATACTAGGGCTGGGTATCGATTCAGATTTTCTGGATCAATTCGATTCCATATTAGAAGGTCTAAAATCGATTCGATTCGTGATTCAATTCGATATTTATTCAGTCTGAGATATCTTAGTTAAAATAGTGCTGTAAATTTAAAAAGTGACCTTTTGACCTGGTACATCATTAAAAATTGTTTTAACATGAAGAACTAAACCCAAAGCAGTTACATTAATCATATTTTAATAATATGCATTAATGCATATTCTGCATATTATTTTTTTTCCAACTCGTATTTTCGTTTGTACTTGTTAAATCTAAAATACTGTACATCCAAACATCAGCTTTTAAACTTGCCAGTGGTGCTCATATAGTGCTTCCACCAAGTTTGTTTGCAGTAATATCTCATGCGATCTTGTTCAGTAGAAAGCAACACTAAACACTGATCACACAAGACTAGCAGGGTTCATACCACAGGCTGCTTCTCTGCACATCCAAAGAAAAAAAAACTACCCAAGTTAAAAGATCTATCTTTGGATTTTATGGATCGATTATGAAACAGTTAAAGGAAAATCGATTTAAATAGATTTTTTTAACCCAGCCCTAGTTGATACCACTCAAAAAACAACACTGTCTCAACAATACCATACAGCAAGATTCTTTACAGCTATTAAATTTTTTTTTTCAGCTAAACCAAAGTTTAGAACTTTTTTGTGATGCAATGAATGGCTACATCCTCTGCCAGCAACTTCCCTCATTAAATAAGGCCAGAATGCTGCAGCAGGGTCAGTTAGTCGTCACTGGAGCAAAAACTAATATACTGTAAGTCCATCTCCATGGATATTTAATAAATTTGGCTTGTTTACTTCTGAAAATGGATATCAGGACTCACCACTATGATGCAACAAAATCTTGTGTTTGCAGTGTCCATTATACCGATCAGAATGACACACAACAGCAGTTTGAAGGCTTTCCAAAATTTATGAGCTCTAGTGAAAGGTCCAGGAGAAGCGGTATTAATAAGCCCGACTTGTGACAGCAATGGGTCTCGAGTATAAGGACATGGGCTCATTTTTGGCGCAGTTTACGTGAAGTTAGTGTTTGTTATGTCATCTAATGACTTGACCAGCTGAAGAGATACATAACCCCTACGTCCCAACATACTAAAGTTCTAAACACAGGGACTTTGTCAGGGAAAACTGATCACATTAAAGAACCTTACTGCAATGTTGTTTTTTGAATAGTTTTAACCCAAAGGTGGGTTATTTATGAAGCTTTTGGTGTCACCATGTACTGCTACATACCAGCTTCTTGGATATCTCCCCCCGGGACAAAGCATGCAAGTTCCTTTGTTGGCACTCATAATTACTATTGCCACAGGCCTCAAGCAACCCTACTTGAAAAGAAAAGGAACTAGCCCTTTAGTGAGGCAACTTGTTTTGATGTTAATCCATCCTTGTTGTGGTTCAAGGGTGCTGGTATCCCATTGCTCTTGTCTAGATGTTCTCTGTACAGTGGGTGCTGTCCTGAAAGTAGACATCCAGTGTTCGAATACATGCTGAACTCTTTGACTCCTCTGCTGGAGTTACTACCAAACCTATCTCTGTCCTCATTAGTATAACTTCCCCCAGTCAAGGTATCAACCCCACCACACAAACACGCAGAACACAAATCTACTTTAAGGTCATATATTGTACAAAACACACTCAAAGGTAACCAGACGTCATGTTCACCCCCAGCTTGAGACCAGAAACCAGATGTCCGCTTTGACTCAGATGCAAACTGATGGGGTTTTGGAGGGACAAGGTCAAACATCTCCGTTCATCATGATCATGATTAGCTTGTGAGTTTGATATGTCAAGAAAACTATAAAGGATTTCTGTCAAACTTTGCACAAATGTCCTCTCTGACTTTGGCAATCAACTGATCAAAATTAGCAACTATAAGGTCAGTGGACAATGTCTAAAAACTGTACTTTCACTTTATAAATGTGCCACGCAACACTCTATGTGTTCTTTGTTTTCTCTGTCATGCACTCGAGGGAATTCATGGATTGTCTCAGGTTGTGATCCCATCTTAAGTAAGTCAGCAAGAATAAACGTGAACCCTTATGGTTGGAGTATATATATCAGTCATCCATCAGTATCATCTAACATATTCATACCTTTTAACACCTGTTTTTTGTGATAAAATTGTTATTATATTTTAATCACACACAAAATAGAACAGCATATGACCAGTGCAATAAAGAAAACAAGATAAAAATAGGGCAGGGAACAGTATTCATAATAGTGATAAAAATTATAGTAAAAAAAAATCTTTTTATGCCTGTTTTACACCACTTTTGCAACAATGGGAGCTACTTTGGTGTGTTGCCCTAGGAAACATCCCTATGTGACAGCCAGGCCTGGACTTAAACATGCAACCTTCATTCCTGATAAAGTGCACCCAGATTGAGTCACTGTCAGGTGTTACTCTAACCAAGCAAACACACCCAATTTTTTCTCCACTTGTTTTCCTAATAGCAGCCATAGGTCAACAAGAGACAATATAATTATTTTAGTCTGCAAAAGAATACCAGAGGAAACATGAACAATATGACATTTAGGGCCCTACTTTCCTGGCACTGTCAGGTGTTACTCTAACCAAGTGCAAGGTGGCACAGGGTGTCAGTGCCTGGTGCACCCTGCACAGTGGTAATGTCGTCTGCTGCACTGCCCTGTGCAGCCAATTTGGCAATTTGGTAGACTGGCTGCACCGAGATGGGTGTGGCAGCGCACCAGGGGGAGGTGTTGACAAATTCAGCTTGGTGCAGTGACAAGCCATAAAACTGCACGGTAGGTGCGTTGAAAGCTCGCCAGCTCCAACCTGGTCTATTCTCGGTGCACTAGTAATTTGGCTGACAGATGCACAGTGCGCACACGTCACCAGACCTTAGAGGCAGGTATCTAGAGCGTCAGTGCATTCTTTGTTGCATGTTGCGTGCCACCCAACATAGCCTTATGCCATGGATGCCACTTTGACCTTGCGGAGAAGAAAATAAAGGACTTCAGATGGGCAGAGGCCGAACTGCATGTGCCGTATCAGCAATTAGAGCAGCAGAGCGCACGGGAGAGGAGAGACCACCTGGCTGCACAGCTCTGTCCTTAAATGTGCTCATATGCCTACCGTTTATACATTCTTTTGGTCACAATTTACTCAGTCACATTAAAGGTAAACAGAATCATTCATGAGAAAAATAAATTGTATTTCAAGGAGTCTCCTTCCTCCTCCTCCTCACTCGCTTTGGACTGCTGGTTCGAGAAAGGAGAGAGCCTGAGGAGAGCCGTCTTCCCCTGATCCGGGGATTCAGACCAGGGGAGGACGGCTGCATCCGCCAGCCTAGAGGCTGGAGTCAATGGAGGAGAGATTGAAATTGTTACTGTGCTTTTAAAGGCAAGGAGAGGTGATCATTTGATTGGTGAAAATGACACTCAGCTGTTATAAACCCACTCTAGCCGTCTCTCCTCCCCTGTGCCAGTGGGAGGGACGGAGACTTGAGGTGCACCTGGCTGCACCACACTGCGCCCTCCACGGAAAACAAAAAACACAACAAAAGAAAGAAAAAAAAAGACACACTCCGTTGGCACGCCTTCGTCTGGTCTATGAAATTAGAGCCCTTTGTGTTATTACAGATGCAGCTTCTTAACAAAGCACAAGAGTGGCTGCACTTCATGAAGAAACTTTTGGAGTGAGTAGTAGGCTGATGAAAACCTTGTATAACGAAGGTGAGTCTGTTCTCGCCTTTGTTTTTATATCCCAGTTTGGCAGCCTTGTTTCATCGGATGAAAAGAGGCTTGAAGATGTCATAAAGGTTGCCAGTAAAATCTTTGGTTTTAAATTACCTGATCTGTTTGAAACTTTCTGTGAGAGAGTAAAATCCATGGCTCGGGCCATCATACAGTGTCCTGACCATCCTCTCCGTATGGAATTTGATCACCTACCTTTGGGCAGAAGATTCTGATGACCAAATGCCAAAGCAGGGTGAAAAACTATTTTCTCTGCAAAGCTGTTACTTTAGAAAATATAAAAATGATCCAGCTTGAATGATTTCATAGCAGCCATAGGTCAACAAGAGACAATATAATTGTTTCGGTTTGCAAACGAATACCAGAGGAAACATGAACAATTTGACATTTAGGGCCCTAACTTCCTGGCACATTAGTGATGCTGTTGTTCATTTTTTTGTGAGAGATCCATTCTTGGTTTTCCCTCTGATGCTTTCATGGTTTATGTACTCAAGTGTTTATGTACTTCAGTTTTTACATACTTCATTGTTTTTGTTCTAGGACTGAGTTGGTCAGACTGTGTTTTATTTGTTTTTTCCTGGCAAATGTTCCTGAGGGGGCAATAAAGTTTAAGTTCAAATTAAAGTGATGTGTGTCCCCTTTTTTGTCTAATTTGAGACAGTAACTGCTTGAAAGACCGACACAAATGGCTCTTTGGAACCAAAATAAGACATTGTATGCATATTGATATTTAGGATTCTGAAAGACATGGCTTGGAGGAGGGGGGGGGACACTTTTAGAAATTAAAAGTCTTAGTGATAACTCATCTGTGTGATTTGTGTAAAATATTGTGAAATTTAATTTCCTGTTGATTTACCAGACAAAAGAAACATTTAAAAATTCTGATAGTCCAACTTGCTCTAAAAGAAAAGCCTTCAATTAATTATGTCCATAAGGGTTAGAAGTCCAGGCAGACTAGAAATAGCAAAAGTGGTTAAGAGCAAAATGGCTTGTAGTTGTTAAGGTTTTAAAGCATCTACTCAATCTGTCTTTCAACAACGTAGGGCTGCGCAATTACTAGCAATATTATTGTCACTGAAATGTGAGCCTCTGTAAGAAACATATCCGTGAGTTCAAATTAATCACAGTCAGTTTTAAAAAGTCTTTTTTTAATCGGCTCATGCAAAGTTTTGTAGTGTAAGAGTCCTACTCTCATGCCCTCTGGAGTAGTCAGATGAAGCTTAAGATGGATGTTAGCTATCTTTGATTATTTTGGCCTGGAGAATATTTTTATTGGATGTCTTTTATAATCAGAAAAAGACACGCCAAAGTAACAAGTTTTGCATAACAGGGAGAAAAGTACTATTTTGGAGCTAAATTAAAGCTTGTAAGCACTCTTGTGAATTTTAGTGGAGCTTTAAGCAGAATCTCGGGAGTGGACCACACCTCAAACACGCCTCTTCCTGTGTTTCTATAAGTTCTAACCAACCATTTCCCTCTTGTTTCGCACACTCGACGCACCCCTCCCTCCCCTTATTTAAAACTTCTTTCTTCCTTCCTTCCTCAGGGCCCTAAAGAGGGGGTTCGTCGTGCCCGGGAGCTACGGCGAATTCCCCATGAAGTTTCTCCAAACTGTTATCCGCTTCACCTACCTACTATGTTGTTTGTTATCCACTATACACAATAAATAATTGTCATGTTTCATCCTGTTGATGGTGTGGTCCTTACTCGTGAATTGTTACTGTGCAATATTATTACACATCACATTATTCTCATATTGCTCAGGCCTATAACCCTATCTATTCTTACACTGCTTAACATGATACTGCTATATTTTTCTCAAAAACTCAACAGATAACACATTTAATAAGGACAGAAAGTGTCATGTACTGTACAAAGAAAAAGAGCACAATGCATTTTGCTCAATAACAGAAGCATGTTTCTGCACTTGACTACATATTTCATCCCTTTTATTTTGGCGGACTCTGACTATTTTTGGTAAAAGTGAAAAGTGTAGCGGGATGTTCGGGTCCTAAAGGTGACTTACAAAAGAAGCACAGAGCGTCTGAGGTAAGGATGTAGCTGAAAAGACGGAGCGATCGTCCCAGAGGTGGCTGCTGCTCACACAGGCATTGTTTACACGGGCAAGATCAATGGCAAACTTCTCTGCCCTTTGGCTTCCTGCTCCACTTTGACATCGTCTGAGTCCTCCAGGGAAGACAACTGGCAAACAGCATAAGGCTCTTGGTGTAGCAGATGAAATGTTGCCTAAGGGTGGGAGGGGGAGGCCGAGTCCAAGCAGGCAGTGAGGAAGTGATGCAGGGGTACGGGAAATAAAGTTGTCCTGCAAAGACTGAAGCTGAAGTCAGATGTTCTTCATGAAGGTTAGAAGTGCTTAGGTTTGTGGAATCGAGGAAACTAAGTACCAAGATCACAGAGAAGCCTTCATCATTGAAGTCCTTGATGGCTGATGGTTATCTTGGTAAAAAATAGCACAAAAAGGAAAATCGATTAAAATTTTCTGATTGAAATTTACAGAAATAGTCTTTTTTCTGCAGCCTTGCTGACTGATCAGCTTCTGTCTTTGGTTTCCTTCAGTCAATGCTGGGACAGTTACACTAAAACTTTATTCTATTACTTATAACTCCTTCAAGGGGTCATGAAGTTACAATTCAAGTTTAAGCCTTTAAACACATTACATCTGAAGTCACCTTCAGGACACTGTCAGGCTCAAAAATGTCAAAGATGTCATTCTAGCAGTCTTCACTATCTTTGGCAAAATGTATCCTTTAGGTCTGTTGCAGTGTCTTAATTTCATATCCTATTTGACCTTTCACGGCCCCTCCTTCATGGCACTGTAGCAATTTCGGCATTGGCATATATAAACTATGCAGATGCACATATTCACATCTGATATTTTAGCCAAACAAACTGGCAAAAGTATTCATATTCTGGCCACAATAATGGTAGAATGTACAAATTTGCAAAAATAATTTTCCTCATGATCACTAGAATGAAAATGCAATAATCATACTGACTGAGGTAATAACATGAGTAGAGTAATACCATAAGACAATTTGCTTTAAAAAGGGGGGATTGCCCAACCTTTCAGTGATGGTAATGGAAAAAAATGCAGCCACATAGCATAGAAGTTTCTCTGCAACACACAGCTGTGCACATTAATAACACACACACCCCTGAACTCACAGAAAGATGCTAATATCCTAGGTCATTAGCGTGTATACTCAAAAACCATTCAAGTTAGATATTTGGTAAAGGTGACAGCTTACAATGTGCTCCCTCTTGTGCTTTGCTGTTGGCTTGATGTCTGCTTATAAAAGGCTGCAGTCATGTCTTGATTTTTGAAGCCCAAAATGTGCCACTGGTGCTGCTTAATATGCTAAAAATTGTCGACTAACTGTATAAGGTATAAACAGGACACCTCCGTAGGAATTTTACAATGAAAAGTCTTCATTTGTTGTTATGTGTGAATGCATTTATTTAAAAGCATTTCAACGACAGCAACAAAGAAATAATGCAGGCAGCAGCTTCACTTCACTTTGGAGATACAGCATTCCTATGGATTTTGCACAGACATAAGCAGTTTGTTAAATCATGGGACTGTTTTCAAGGAAAAGAAGATGCTGAAGCTTTAGAAAATGAATTCTTAAAAGACACAATCTCTTTTAGTTTGTCATTATACCAATACTACAGAGAGAAAATAAATGAAAAACACCCTGTGATATGACATGTAGGTCATACCACCTCACGTGATCATTTAGGTTATTTTTTTCTCATACTCAGTGAGTTACTGCCATTTTCTTGGTTTTTTTTTTTTGGTTTGTTTTTGGATATGATGGTTCCGGTCAGTCTCTTCACCTTCCTACGCACCATTTTTCAGAGTATCTGCCAAAGACTTACAAAATCTTATATTTTTTAAGTTTTCTAAAACATTGTAACAATTTCACTGGATTCTTCTTTAAATCCCTCATTGAGTTCTTTGGATGTTCTATGGGAAAAAAGTAGACCACACAAGCTTTAAGAGGCAACAATGTCAAACACATGGTACTCCCGATATGTCAAAAGTAAAGATGTAATGCAAAGACTACTGCTACTGTACTGCTGCTGACAGTTATATCTTTGAACTGAATGAGAACCTGTTGTGTAATGCAGCCTCAGTTCTTGCCCTCCTAACCAATTTTGTACAGTCCTACTCATCATTATTGGCACCCATGAAGTTTAAGTACACAATGTGACAATACAGTTTCTTTACAAACCTCTCTAACTTTGCTTTACATTACTTTATCAGACTCAAACTTCGCAGAAGTAATGTTCACATATTAAAGGTGTACTCAGCGATCTTCTAATCTTCTAATCAAATGCATTATTTGTGAAATTCACCGTATGTCTCCTCTCCATCCACAAGATGTCACCACTGACAGCATGTTGAAAAGTGGAAGCGAAGGGCTATGACCAAAAGAGCAAAGACCGGATCAACATTGGTGTTGTCGACGGAGGAACTCCGCCAATTGAAAGACCTGAAAACAGAGCGGATGTTGAAAAATCCGTCTGCTGGATAGGTCCAGCCTTGATGCAGAATTTCAGCCGGTAAATACTGTGGTGCAGATAACAGTAACAGCCGTCAGGCATTCATCTTATTGTCTAATCTGCCAAAATGTACTGTTGTTGTGATGTTTTCAATATTGGCAGTCGAGTTGTCTGACCAGTCGGGGTTTCCTTAGCTACGTCAGCTACACAGTTTCTAAGGCCATTTCCATGACGATGCACGTCCATCAGCTTTCGGGAGGTGGGTCTAAATTCGAATATAAACAAACCCTCCTTTTCTCTCACATCGCTGACTACACCTTTAAGTCTTGTAAATTATACTTCATTAGCTACTATGATCATGCTGCCATATTTAGAATAGGCAGTTTTAATTGCAACCACTTGAAGCCTACAAGGAAAAGAACACCCTACCGACAATTAAGCATGGTGGAGGTTCCATAATGGTTTGGGGTTGCTTTGCTGCATCAGGTACTGGAGGCCTTGACCGTATCACAGGAATCATGAAATCAGATAATTATCAAGAAATTTTAGAGCAAAATGTCCTACCCAGTGTAAGAACACTTGGTTTGAGTCGAAGATCGTGGGCCCTCCAGCAAGACAAAGACCCAAAGCACACATCAAAAAGCACGCAGGAATGGTTGAAAAGGAAAAGAATTGCCTGTTTTAAAATGGCCAGCAATGAGTCCTGATCTCAATCCAATTGAAAATATTTGGTATGGCTAAAATCTGCCACTGGGGAAGAGAAACCTGCAAATGTTCAATAGCTTGAACAATTTGAATAGGAAGAGTGGAAGAAAATACCAGTTGAGAAGTGCAAGAAGCTTAGAGATGGCTACAAGAAACATTTGGAGGCTGTCATCAGCGCCAAAGGCTGTGCATCGAAATACTGAAGAGGGGTACTATTATTGCTGCACATGCTTTTTTTCAGTTCTCTCTTTGAAATTACAATATGTAACTTGTAAAAATGTTTTTTGTTTATTAAAGTATTTTGGACCTTCAATTAAAAGATCCCGATGACATAAATTTGGTACATTTCAATTTATTTCTAAAGATATTGTTAAAGCAATGGAAATAATGAAGAGGTGCTAATAATACTGAGCAGGACTGTATGTGAGACTTCCCACAAGAAAAAGAAAAGCACCTCTCACAACCATAGCATGAACGATTGGGCTCTTTTTTTTGAAAGGATTCATTTATGTAAGGAGTTTGTTGGGGATTAAAGGAGTTTGATGGCTTGTTTTTTTTTTTGCAATCTAGGGAAATCATCTTATTACAACATTATTTTGTATTTATTTATTATCATTTTTATTTTAAGATATAATTAATTTTACACTTAAACTTTTCGTCTTATTTTAATTTATCTGTTATCCCATATTAACTACTTCAGCTCAAAACATGACCTACTGAATCTGGACTGTGGTCACATCTTGGACAACTGGCATCTGTGGAAGAGAAAATTTAATTCTAACTTCTGAAAGTCACAGGAGATAATCATTTGAACACCTGTACAGTGTAATTCAATACAAAACCACAGCCCTGCACTAAATGCAGAGTTTGGGTTGAGCATGTCTCTTCAGTTTTCACAAATTGATTGCTGGTTTAAAAAAAAGGCCGTCATTATTGTGGTGTTGTGTCTGGCTGCAGGTGTTCATGTCATTGTCCACCCCCTGCAAACCCTATTTATACAAACATTTTCCAAAGAAAGTGGAGCTGTAGGATTTTTATGAAGTCACCAGATGGATTTTTAATGGGAGTGAACTTTTTCAGGATGAAGTTTAGTGTATTTTTGGCCTCATATCAAACAGTTTGAGATGTTTTTGTAACACAGCAGAGCGGCTCAGATTGCACAGTGGATGAATCTATCTCATTGTCTCCTGGTGTTGTTTTTACTGAGGTGGCATTCATGAGTCAAATTAATATTGCCACTTAGTGTTCATCAGTTATAATGAGCAATATAATCAACCAATTACACTCATAATAGTCTGTGCTGATTTCCAATTTACCCAGATGTGAATTAACCCAAAGCTTATCAAACTTTGCCAGTCGATCAGATAAAAATGAAATTAACGATAGAATTGGAATTCAGCAAGGAAAAATGGGCCACAGCTAAAACGGGCCCTCACCCTTATTTAAAAAAGTACATTTGCCTTAATAGGGCTGATCAATATGGATAAAAAAGTCAAAGAAACATACAATGTTTAAAGAGGTTTAGTCTTTACAATGGGCCTTTCTGATACAGTTCTGTGTCATGGATGTACAGTGTCAAGGAGCTTTTTCTCATATTTGCCACAAAACATTCATAACTGCCTCTTAAACTATACTCGCACAACATACTATACTATTTCCATCAGGATCAAGTGTCTGTCTGTCTGTATGTCTGTCTATCTATCTATCTATCTATCTATCTATCTATCTATCTATCTATCTATCTATCTATCTATCTATCTATCTATCTATCTATCTATCTATCTATCTATCTATCTATCTATCTATCTATCTATCTATCTATCTATCGCTTATCTCTAACAGTGATACAGTGTGCTAGTGTTTTGTTATTCAAATGGTCTTGGTCTCGAGACCACACTTTAAAGGTCTTGGTCTTGTCTCAGACTCGAGAGCATTTTTACTCGGCCTTGGAGTGGCTGGACTTGAGATTTTCCATCAAGACCGAACAAGACCAGCCCTGATCTGCTGTTCTTCAACTACATTAATGCGGATAAGAAGGAACACTTGGTAAAACAACAAAAAGCTTCAATTCATATGTTATTTCCCCCTGTGATGACTGCAACCTTTCAGGTGTTGTGACTTAGGGACACCCCCCATAACTGTTCAACCTTGTCAAGGTTTTTAAAATTGATTTTGATGGTCTTGGTCTTGTCTCGGTCTTGACTCTTTCTCGGGCATTCTGGTCTCGGTCAAGTCTCGGATAGTGTGGTCTTGAGCACAACACTACAGTGTAGTCATTTACTCATGCTTACTCAGAGCAGTATCGATGTCAAAAAGCTCAAATCACCTTAAAATTCGTTCTTTAACTTAACAATAAACTCAATCTACTTCAGAGACCTCCAAAGTCATCAGATCTCAATCCAAAGAGAATCTTTGGGATGTGGTGGAACAGGAGATTTGAATCAGAATCAGAAATACTTTATTGACTCTCCAGGGAAAAATGATTGTCTCGGTTGCTGTTATACACCGTACAGCAGTAGGAATATCAGGTATAGACATTAAAATAGATATGAGCATAAAAGAGTTTAAATAAGCGAGTTGCATAATGCAGAATCTTTAAGACATATCAACTTCTTTATGAAGGATAAATATGAATCAAATAGGTAAAAAAGAGTCTATGAAAAAGGCCAAGGAATGTACACTATAAACATAACCATTTTATACAATATCAGAATCAGAATCATAGTAGTTTTTATTGCCAAGTATGCAACACACACAAGGAATTTGACTCTGGCAGTTGCTTTCTCTGGTACAATGGAAGAAAAAATAAACAAATAAAGGAAAATATAAAAAATAATTAAATTAAAATGAAATAGCAATAGCAAATGCACTTTATATACAACATGCACATCAGCAACATATACAAACATCCAGGAATATTTACATTAACCAGGAATATTTACAACTTGACAACTTGACAGTAGAGCAAATCTGACCGAAAGGCAAAGTTTAGCAATAAGGATTTGCAGCACACATTACATTTTCTTATTAACTTGCATCATGGATGTTCAGCTGAGATAATTGTCAGCCTGTTATATCTATGTCATTCAACATTAAACTTACAATGCTATCACACTTATTTCTCTTTTGAAAATAATCAGCACATCTTAAAAAGGTGATTCATTCCCCAGCCCTAATTTTCCCCGACTGTATGCTTTTGTCTCCAAAGCTAATAAAAGACGAAGTTTGTGAACGTGCTGTTTTATCTCCCATTCATCGCACGACATGCGTCTCTGCAGGCTCTTATCAAAAAAGGGTTCAAGCATCCAACGTGCTCCAATAAAGCAAACAAGAGTTGCTCCACAGCTGATCCTTATCACCACAGGAAAATGCAATGTTTTGGCCATAGGCGGCACTCTCCAGATAATGTGATTACTTAACTTTCCACGTCCCTTTTTCTCTGTACAAAATCATATCCATGTACAGTAAAGTGGAACAAAGCACAGCATGAAATTCAGATTGTGACTGAGGAGAAGAGAGAGGTTTAAAGTTAACCAATCAGATGCTGCATGTAAAATGATACGACCATGTGTTTTTCAGAGTATGCCTTGAAATCTAATACATTTTTGAGTTTATACATGAAGTTAAAAGCCTTTAGGTGTTGGCTGCTTATTCTTCCATTAAGAGGCTGTAACAGTAGGGTCAGGAAATATGAAAATGACTCCTTCTTTTTCAGTGTTAGAAAAACACAATTTAAACTAAGCCTTTAATCAAACCAAATAACTCCTACAAATAGCACAGCTTTTAATTTGATAAGGTAGGTAACCAACATCGTTTAAGATCAGACTGATGGCTTCAGAAGGCTTAAAAAATTATCGATAAGTTGAAGGGAATCGTGGGCAATTTATGGTGTGATTGATAAATAAAGCTGAGTGTCATTGATGTTGCAGTGATATCAAAGTTTTTGTCTCCCGATGTTAACCTCATGGTAGCATTAACTTCATGTTAAAAAAAATCATAGGGTTGAGGATAGATCCTTGTGGTACCCCACAGGTTAGATTTGCTGTAAATGTAAATGCTCAAATAGTATAGTTAACAATATAAGAGCTGGGACGTGTGAATTCTGTGCCACTTGCTGGAGATGATTTGATTGATTGATTGAACGACCGATTGATTGACTACTAACATTTAAAATAAAACAAGAAAAACAAAATGTATCTAATCATATCCCTTTATGTACTTGACAGCTATTATCAATAACTCCTTGACTAGAGTAACAAGTTTGTCTTAGTATAAGCAGCACTTTTTAAAATCCAAATAGAAAAGACTTTGTACATCATGATCCAAAGTGTCTGAGGTCACATTTTTGAAAACTCATTTTTAAACTAATGTACATATTGTTGGAATAAAACAATTTTCTTAATAGCGCAAAAAAAATCAGTTAAGTTTTGTTTTCATTTTTTAAATTACAGTTCTTTCACACACTTTCTCTCCTTTCCACACAAAATTCCTCTAATGAGAACACACATGCAGAAACAGGCCTATTTTTTTTTTTAATTTACCAAGGTGAGCTACAGACTTTACCCTGAAATAACCCTCCTGAGAATTTATCAGCTCCCCAACCTTTATGATTTGCATAAAAACTGCAAGAAACAGTCTGTTGTGAAGGCCAAGCAAGAACAGGCAACTCAAGACTATTTCTGGGCAGTTTAGCAAAGCGTTTCTAAAAAATGAAGGGGCTACATGTGTGAAAGAGCAACAAATACATACAAACCCCCTCTCCCTCTGTCTGTCTTCATCATGTTTTTTTGTCTTTTATTGCGGGTTTTCAACTATCATAAGGTCTTTGGAGAGTAGGGCTGCCACAAATAACTATTTTGATAGTCAACGACTAATTTTGCGATTAGTCGACTAGTCACTTCTTGCATGAACTGCAGCGTATTGCACCAGCATGCAGCTGGTGGCCCAAATCGCTTATTATGAGCAGACCTGGCAACTTTGGTGCCTGTGTAGTTGTGCATGCGCCACATGCATGAGTGTGTTTCGGGGTGAGTTGGTTTGATTCCTGCAGGTGTGATAACCAGGAAACAGGACAGATAGCCAGACAAGACAGCAGAGGTACAGCGGCAGTTTTGTGAGAAAACACACCTAAAAAACAAAACGACTAGTCGACTATTAAATTAGTCGTCGACCATTTTGATCGTCGACTTAGTCACAACTAGTCGACTAATCGTGGCAGCCCTATTGGAGAGCTGATCCGTTTCAGCAAAATTCTGTGCTAGCAAAGTTCTGTGTGTTCTCTCTAATCACATGTTTTTGGTAATATGCTGACAGTATTTGTATAAATTTATTAATCTCTGTATGTTTTTCCATCCTCTCTTTTATTGAGACATGTTTTTACATGGCAAAATAATCTTCTGGAATCTTAAGTATTAAATTGTGCATAATGTAAGAACAGCGAATATTGTTGGGTAAAAATCAAAAATCAAAATCTCTTTCTTTCTGGTCACTCGCAAAGATGTACATGATTTCTTCAGCAATTGATGACATCTACACACTTTGTTGCCACACAGAAACACACACACTCAGTCAGAACAACTGCTGACTTGTATAGCTCATTAATAATTATACACATTTGTCCCTGGGCTGCTACAACACTGAATGTCTTGTATTGAGTCTAAAAGCAATCAGCTCTATGAGTATTCTCTACAGCAGACACTGGAGAGGATCGGTGAAGGTTCAAACCACAAAGACAGATGTAAGCACTTTAATAAACTTAAAATATAATACAAGAAAACATTCTGCAGACGTGTTACTACATCTGTCATGTTGATTATTTTCTCAGAAACCTTCAATAAAATGGAAATAGAAGGAACGTTAAAAAAGAAAACGATACCTGTACAAAGAGAGCACTTTTGTGTTATAAATGTGTACAAAAAACATTTTTAACCAGGCTGTAAAGTTGTTTATTTAAGCTGTAAAAAAAAGGTCCATTCCTCGTCATCTCCAGGGTTCTTGCTGCCAGCCTCGAGCAGACACTTGAGGAACTAAAGCTTTAGGCACTTCCCCATGAGCCCCCGAGGTTGCCCCTAGGTCTGAACATGTGTTGTGTGCTCCAGTGGACTGGTCCACGGGGGAATCCTGAGCTGAAGGGTAATACTGCACACATAAGGTTCAGCTTGGTGTAGACAAAACCTCTTGTACCAAAATAAGGTAGTATATGTTTATGGAGCTATGAAAGAATCGTAAATACTAATTAAAAGTTTAAAATTCACTACTGATCAGCGCTGGGAAAACTTCTGACATACATGAAGACCAGAGCTGCTTTTTATCATTTATTTATTTATTGTTTATTTGATGTGGACATAACAATTACACTGGACAAACCAGATGCATTGTTTTAAGTGATTTAGCACAGGTGCTAATTTACAACACTTGTCCACAGGAGGCTTTTATAAAATGATAAAATTGATAAATGAAGAAGGGAAAGAAACAGTACAATGTACAATAAAATATGACAGCTAAAGAGAAGAGTTTTTCAACTTAAATACATACATGAAATGTAACGCAAGGCAACATGATCAGTTGTCAACCAAATAAATTATTCATGCAAACACTGTTGCTTTGATTTAAGCCATTTTTAAGTCCTTTATCATAATAAAGGACCAACTATTTAATCCATAGAGCATTGTTCATCACAATCTGTTTAGCTCTATCATGCATAATGGAAGAAGACGTTTCCAGGGCCCCCATACAGCTCTTACTTCTTTATTTTTGGCCTTCTCTTGGCTTTAAGCCATGGTAAAGTGTCATCTTTCCATTTAACTCGAGGAGCTGCGTAGCTGAAGGTGCTAGAAACAGAACTGCTCTGCAACATCATTATTTATTTATTTATTTGTTCCTTACATGAAAGCTGAAAACAAAATACGTACACAGGTGCACATTACACCTCAAACAAACACATTCATGATAGGAAAGGAGAGGCAAGAGAGAAATTTCTCATTTATTTGCCTGCCCCTACTTATTGATAAAGTCAACATGTAGATCTATTTGACCCACTTTGAATAAATACACACACTCTATATTTGCTACATTTAGTGTTTTTATAGTGTGAACTGTTTCCATAAACGACAGAAAGGTTTCAATACTTCCTACTTTTCTCAAACTACACAATAGAGTTTATCTGGAGACTATTTATTTCTTAAACAAAGCCTGCCGAGAATTCTTCTAATTGCTGATCAATCCTCAATAGGCGTTTTAATGAGATGAGAGAACTTTCACTTTCTTTATTCAGAGGGCAGACATTAGTTCAAAGTGCTGAAGCTTGAGTCTCGGTCTGTGCGGTTAAAAGTTTCATTTTTCTCCGGTTGGTTCTTTCAGATGCCTTAACTCCATTAAGAAGCTTTACCCTTAAACATTCAGAGCAAATTAAAGGCATGCTGACAACATACTTATCAGGTCCTGATGGAAAGTGTTAAAAATTTCAAGTCAAATGAAGTTTATTCAATCAGTACTTTCAAATCAATCCAACAAAATCACAACAAAAGACACAACTACACACCTACGACTTAAACTGACGGAAAACGTGTAGGCTGAAGCATACGTTTATAACACATACCCTAATACACACATACACACACACACAAACAGTATATATATATACATATAGTCAAAGACTGTATGTATCTGCTTACTTTAGGTTACATCATAAAACAACATGTAAAATCACTCAGAAAAAGAAAAGAACACAAAACCTGGAGCATTCTATCTTTACCTATATTGTTAATCTAAAATTTAGTTTTAACTAGAAAAGCACTCGGAGAGCGCAGACTTCCGCCAGTGCCACAGTCCTCAGCCATATTGTGATTTTGACCATAAATATTAGTCCTACCTTTATTTCATCGAAATATTTAGATTCCTTGACCATGAAAACATACCATTAGCAACTGGATTCATAATGGTATCTATTTTAGTTCAGTAGTTATTTACAGAGATCACAGTTTTCGCCATGGCGGCCAGACGCTGATCCGGATCAACACCAAAATCAAATCAGTTCTTCCTTTTCCCATGCTGAACATTTCCTGAAAATTTCATCAAAATCCATCCATTATTTTTTGAGTTATTTTGTTCACAGACGGGCAAACAGACAGACGGATAGACAGACAAACAAACTCCCCCGAAAACATAACCTCCTTGGTGGAGGTAATCATCCCATATGTATGTTAGTCATATTTTCTCTTCATAGCTGTTAATCACCTTATTTTTAAACATGTTTTAAATGTTGAAAGGGATCTACGCTTCTTTAAGTTGTTGTCATAGCTGTTCCACAGGTTTAGCCCTTTAACTGCTACACATCTCTACTTCACGTAAGTCCAAATTTTTATTCTGTCCAAAAACATCTTTTCCCCTCTGTCCATATGGACTCCCTCTGGTTTTAAACAGCCTCTGCATATTTTGGTAAATTAAATTACCTTTTTGCTTGTACATCATCCATATTTGAATTTTACTGAGAATTAGCACACTTGAAATTAGCATTGCTCCTACAGTTATTTCTGTGAATAATCTTAGAGTAATGACATGTCATGGTGGTGCACCAGGTAGTATTGATGAGGTCTGTCCACAAAAAGAAAGGCGAGTCTTTGGTAGACTGGGGTATCAAGGACAGGCTCCAAATTTTCAGGATTTGGTGATTTGATCAGCTATATTGTCAGAGCAAATGTGGCACTAACTAGATAATTCTATAGCATTTCATGATACCACTTCATTATTATCATTGTATCATGTTCATTCTGAAGTTGCGTACAGATACATTTACAATAGAGATAACACTATGTAATGACTTTAAATTAATTTTGTAATTTCTTGCCATTCTATATTAAAACATGCTAAATAGTATTTTTGTCAATTTGTTCAGTTAAAGGGACTGTGAGGAATTTCTAAGTAATTACAAAAAAGTCTCACTTTTAGATATATGCCTGATGGAAATATGCACTTATCAATGAGTTTAAGAGCATCAAAATAGGTTATCTATAAATACTATTCCTTAGCCTTCCGGTCGGGTCGGGCAGGGCTGGACTCGCCTGGATATTCAACTTCGGGAACAAGACAAAACTAGAGTAAATTTACATTATTCGGACAGGTCTTAGAGCACCGGGCTGTAAGTAGTGATATATAGCCGGCTACAAAGCTACAATACTAAGTTTTCCAAAAATTGCTTGTTGTCACACATCAAAAACTACCGCTACGTAACTAGAAAGAGATACATTACCTCGTCGCTTTGCATCCTGTAAGTTGTTGAAAAAAGAAGTTGCAAAGCAATGCAGAGTTCTGACTAAGGTCTGAGTTTCATTCATTTAGCATCACAACATTTTGCTTGTGGTGCGTTCCAGTTGTAGTCGGAAGTTGGAATTTCTGAGTTCCGAGTAGGAGACTACAACTGAAACTTCCCCCGAAGCGGGAATTTCCAACTGGGAATTCAGTCAAACCTCGCCATCCCCTGAGTTGACAATAGAAGATGGATGCCCCCAGTGTGAACAGTTATTTAGCTCCTGTAATAATCAATTTATTTGCACTTCTGACTGGGGTGTGTCGCTCTAGATCAGCATAATCGTATTGTTAGACTTGTATTTATAAAAATGCTGACATAGTGATAATAACATTCTTCATACAACAACGCAGGGCGTGCTAAAACAGCTAACAATAGCCAGGTAGATCGGCATGTTTTTTTCCGACTTCAACTGGAACGCTGATAAGTTGGAGATGATGTCACTCCCAGTTCCGTGGTTACTGGAACGCAGCATTACAACAGTCGCCGCGCGGGCTCATGGGTAGCAGAGTCTTAAAGTCGCCGGTAACAGATTCTCCTCACAGTCCCTTTAAGAAAGGTCAGTGTTGGTATAAATGAAGGTGGAAAGAAAAATGTCTGTAACAGCAGATAGTTGATTGCTGAGACCTTTACAAGACCAACAATAATGTCAGGCAGATATTTGTCTTTAAAATATTCATTGCTACTTCATTCTTCAAATAAAAAGGAACACATAAATATGAAACCTTCAGCCCAAATACAAACTCTGCAGTCGTTCTAGTTATGTTCTCACAAAGCAGGATTTTTCTCTGGGGCTCTGCTTTCCTTCCACTGACAAAAACATGTTTGTCAGGCTAATGGGAGACATTACATTATCTGTCCAGAGTCTGTGTGTGACAGCTGTTTTTCCCTTTATGTCAACCTTGTGATTGGCTGGCTAGTCTGCCTCATGCTCACTGACAGCTTGGGTAGGCCCCAGTCCTGCAGCAAGCTAATCTTTTCAGCACTGACAGCAGCTCTGATACAGCAAGGAGGCAGGGCTGCTTGGTCAGTGGTAGGCTCTGCTCATAACGTTAAAGATGACGACTGGACCAGGGATGTAACGATATGGAAATTTTGTATCGCGGTTATTGTAACCAAAATTATCACGGTTATCATTATTATCGCGGTATTGTTGCAGTGTGCTCAAAATGTTCTAAAAGTACTTTTACACAGAATTGAAATCATTTAACCCTTTTATTGTTACATTCATAACAGTTCTTTTGTGTTTTTTGTCAATAAATGTGTCAGACTCAGAGGCCAAACAATGCAAACTGCGCATGTGCACCTCTCGTGAGGCTCCTTAATCGAGGACAGATACATAGTTCCGGCTTTTCTAGGCAAAGAGTAGCATCACCGTGCGTTACTGAGGCAGTGTGTTGATCAAGCACGATATAACGGTAATTTTAATTGGACACGGTAATGATTATGGTGGGAAATTTTATTGCGGTTTACCATTTTACCGGTAACCGTTACATCCCTAGACTGGACCAACTCGACCATTCCTCCTACTTTGATGTCTGCTTTTACTCTATGTATGTATTATGTATGTATGTTTGACACAGTCAGCCAGAAAATGGGTGGCAGTATACAAGTAGTTGGATTGAAAATCAAAAAAAGAGAAGAAGCAATGGCAACCACTCCTTCCGTTGATTATTTTATGTTCCATGCAGGGAATGCCATCCATCCTGCAACTATGGATGTTTATATATATATATATTTTTTTTTTTTTTTTGGAGACGCCAAAACCACCTTTATCCTACTTTCTCATCCATTGTGCACTCAGGGGAAGAAACGGGCCCATGCTGTGCAGGTAAAACATATTTCAAAGAAAGGGAACTTCAGAATTGCCACTACAATAGTACTCACTGATAAGAGCCTTGTGCTTGAACACTTTTGTTCACATCCTCAATGGACTATACTCAATGGACCACATAAATCAGAGCCAAGAAAACCTCATTGAGTGCCCTTGGACATGGTGTACAGTTGAGTTTAAAAGAACCAAATGAGCTGGACTTTGGGGTAAAGAGTACTTGGATCTCAGCCTCTGCATCTAACGTGACCTTCTTTGTTTTTGTCACATATCACTCTAATACGCTACATTTATCTACAACCAAGGGTGGTACATTGAGCAAATTCTCTTCAAACCACACAACTCACGTTGAGTGTGGTGTTAATAACAGATCCTGGAGTGAATGTTGCCATGTTCATTTGTCTTTTCCTTAAACCCCCCTCACTCAGGTGTACTTGACGTATGACTGCATGCACCAAACTATGATGCCTGAACTTTGGCAGGGATTGTGCCTTTAACTACATACTCGATAATGAAAGATTGATTCAAACTTGAGGGTACAAATTCATAATCAAACTGCAGGAAGCCATAAACTATGGATGAACATGTCAGAGGTATCACATCTAAAATAAGTATTTGCAAAAACAATATATAAAAATCAGTTTGAGCATTAAATATCTTGTTGTTGCAGTGTTTGATTAAATACACCGTTGAAACACAGAGTTGATCTTCATCCTACAGAAAGGGTAATAAGAATCATAAACAAAACCACATGCCGAGAACCAACAAACCAACTCTTCATTGAACTTAATACACTAAAATTCAAGGATCTAGTTGATTATAAAACTATCCAAATTATGCATAAAGTTAAAAATCAGAACTTACTAAATAGAATCCAAAGTTTTTTTTTAATGAGAGAAGACAAACGTCATTGTTGAGGGATATTTATGTTCTAAAAACAACCAGTGAGAACATTAAACTTCATCTCACTTTGTGTCCCAGTTACAGGAGTTACTTTATGGAGCAGCTGCGGTAATGAACTGAAATCATGTGAAACAATAGGTAGGTTTAAATACATCATTAAAACTGAAATATTAAACAGATACAGAATGGAAAAACAAAGAGAAATCAGTAACATCCTGGGTACTGTGTATCCAGTGATGTGTCATTATTGTCTTTGTTTTTAAATGTAGTGTTTTGTTATTATTTGTCTGAGCTTGTTGTTTTTTGTTGCTAAGTATATTATTGGCTAAGACCTGAAGAGGCTTCAGGGTGAATTTAAGTAAGACATTATAAAAAGGGATAAGGGAGGGACAAGATAAGTTTGTTTCTTCTTCCTACACTGTTTTTGAACTGAGTCTGTTTTTTTTCTTCTTTTCAAAGATTAAGGATAATAGAAAAAATGCTGTAATATTTGTGTTTGCTTGTCATTATATTTTGTTTTGTTAGATTTTTATAGATGTGTACATGTGTGCATATTTTTTCCCATTTTGGGTTTGAAATAAACATTAATTTAATATTTCTTGATTATAGCATGAACTTGATTTTAACATGCACAGCATGATTTCTCAATTTTTATTGAAAAACACTGCACCCAAATTTTGCTCAAACCTTACTCTTTCAGATAACTCAAAAATTACATTTATTCAAAGGTTTAATCACTGAAATTTCAGTATTTTCACAACAAATACATGAGTCTCTCATATTCTCAAACGGATGTGGAAACACCTTTTGCTTCATGCATGCACAGATACTCAAATTCAGCAAGCTTAGTCATAATGTACTGACCAATCAGAGAGCAGCTATCAATCAATAACAATCCCCTTGCTCCCAAGATGGCCACACTCTGTGTTAGCTGGTAAGTGGTAACACTTGAGAATTAAACAATGATTACAGAAAGTTAAACTGATTACGACCCAAAGTAGTTGATTAGAACAGTTTAACAGTCAGTTTAATAAGAATTATGCAAGTTTGACAGGAATGTTTTGCAGAGAAAGATATTTTTTTGGCTTTTTGTATCCAGAGAGCTTATTTAAAAGCAAAAAAGCGTGTGTTATAAGCAGAATTTAATGGTAGGTAGAAAAAGATTTGCAAATCATTGTAATTTGTTTTTATTGTTAGGATGGCTTCATTCTACATCAGCTTTGTTCCACATTTTAATACACTACCTGATTTAACCTTTATTTACCACTGCCAAATTTCAGATTTTGGGCTTCATTATGGCATCAAACTGTGTTAAAATGCAGAGTAAAATGAAGATAAAGATAGCTAGAAGCCATTTTTCAACCACAGCAGTTGGAGTCAAACTCCTCAGCCATCCTCACAAGTCTACTTCACCGAGGAGGTTTTCAAAAGGGTCGAGAATAGACTTTCACTGTGAGTGAAGCAGCCTCCCCGGGAGAGGAGGCGCTGGGACTGACGGAGCAGTGAGAGGTGGTGTCAGGCCCACAGAGATTTAAAAAAGTAGAGGCTGCAACAATTATGAGTGCTGTGTGCGGGTTTATCTCGAGCTTGTGGCAGACTCTGAAGAGCGTACATCTCTCAGAGAGTGTTTGTGTGAGAGGGAGCTGCATGATCCTCCTCTCAGACCTCCATATCGCACAGATCTTTGTGTGTTGGACGGTTTTATGATTCAGAGAGGTCTAAGGAGAAGAGACATGTGGGAAAAGTTTAGTTAGAGATGTTCTGTTTCTGATTTAGATTCAGAAAGTTTCTTGGCAACATTTGCATCTTATTTCCATCTAAGGCTGATGACTGACTGGCATTTCTAAGTAGCTTCAGCTCAACATTTCAGCATCTTGTAATAACTCATAATACCTTTGGTTAGACAATGTCCATTAAATAGTTTGAAAGACCAACACAAAAAAAGTTATGAAGCAAATAAAGTGGCAAAACTTTGTGAGAATGCTTGTGAAAGGATACTTGTCAAAGTGGTCACGGCATGACTAAAGTGTATCTTCTTTAAGTGGATGATAATGCAATTGTGCTCTAATACATGGTAGGAATGTTCCCTTATCCTCAAAAGTTTATTGAAACTTCCATGCTAGAACTGTAATGTGCATTAAAATATAAAATAAACAGCTCAACAGCAAATTAAGGTGCCTGGAATAGTGCTTCAAGCCACTCCATAGAAGCACTTTGGCCTCCACACCGAAAATTACGTGGCAAAATAATAACAAAGCAGCTGGCCTACTCCTCATCTACAACAAATCTGTGGGCCCATTTGTATACCTGGCACTTGTAGTCCAGCAGTGCCTTAACAGATGCTCAGTCTTGTGTGATCATGTCCTTCACAGCAACCCCCAGACATAGAAAAGGAAAACATAGTGATAGACAAGATTGCAAGATTCATATGCAAGGACATGCAGCCCACCACTGTGCTCTCCAAAAGTGTTTGATGGGAATGCATGGAGGGTAAACAGATTTAAAACCACTCTGGTTATTTTCTCAAAACATGTGGCATCATCAGGGTATTTTTTTCCTACAGAATCATTGCTCAATTGATATTTTCTCCTATTTGGACCACTTTCTGTAAACCTCAAAAATTGAAAATGTCCGTAGATCATTAGTTTGTGAAACACACAGCCTACCTGGCACACAACCATCAATTAACAACCATGCTGAGTTGCTGCCATTGGCTGTTTATGTATTTTTGTTGACTAGTAGTTAAACAGGTGTGTCTGATTAGAAGGCTGGCGAGTCAACTTTGTTCAGCCCTATGTTTAAGCACCTTGTCAGTGGAGGTCTTTACCAGTTTTGTCATTTTAAGAATAAAAGCTTTTAATTTGAATATAGTGGTTTGTCAAAAAAGACATGGTACCCTGAGCCGTTTGTGATAATGATGGCGTGTGCAACAATTGTTTTGACATTTTGTTGGCTTGACAATTTACTAACCTGGTGGCCATGATAATTGTTAGTTGCAGCATTTATGACGTGGCTGACCTTCTATTGAGGAAAGAGGAAAAAAAAAGAAAATCAAATAGTTTCTAGGCCTGTCATATTTTTCAAAAATCAAACATTATTGCTTTTAAGCATTAATGTTAATAACTCCGTGCTTATAACCAAAGATATTCAAGTCCCAGGCAATACAAGACATTCCATTAGCTCATTTACAAGTTACTTCTCCCAAGGCCACACCAGCAGGCCACATGTTCTTGCATATGAATCTTGTGATCTTGTCTATGGTGGCCTTTTTCCATGCCTCTGATGGGGGGCCTAATATGGAAGACATGATCACACTGAGAGCTTAATGGGGTGCCACAGGACTATGATGTGTAGAAAGCTGACAAATGGGCCCCTAGATTTGTCATAGATGAGGAGTGGGCCAGCTGCTTGCACATAATTGAAACATAGTTTTATATTTTGCATTTGATTGTTATTTACAGCTCAAGTACTAATTTTAACCTGAACACTTAAACAGACGTTCAAGTATAAACTGAAAACCCTTATAGTTTTATTTGGTACTTTTTAGCCCCTATGCACCTGAATGCACCTTGGAATACAGAGGATCTTAAACTAGAAATACAAGATTGTCCTCTGTATGAAGTTAGAAGAATCGTTGTGACCAAAGAAAAATTAAAAGGCACTCAAATTTAATGTGAGCAAAGAGAGACGATGTATTTGCATCGGCAGATAGTTCTTGAGTCCATTAGGAGAGGTTCCATTTATACAGCCAAGGCGGTGCAATCAGGCTCAGATACATTTAATGATATACTAGCACTGCTCTCTCGCTGGGAGTTCAAAACCTTCCCTAAGGAAAAACATGTTTTTTTTTTATAACTCATGACCTTCTTTACTGAAATCCCCCTGACCAAAGCATCACACGAACAATGATACCGAACACAGCAGCCATGAAAACAAGCCTGTAACAGAGGTAAGGTAGAAAGGAGACCTCAAGGTGGTGGTGAGTGGGTGGAAGTGAGGCGGGATATAATCTGCCCAAATTGGGTTAATGTACTGTGACATCTCACTGCGCAAGTCATGTGCACTGAGACGCCAAATTTGCACGGGATCTATTTAGAAAACGTTATTTTGGATTTAAGGAGAGGGTAAAACGTTCAGACAAGGAGGAGAAAATGGAGGGGAAAAGAAGGAGAGGGACCCCCTCTGTGAGCCCCCAGTGTGTCAGGTACTGAGACTGTCAGCGACTGTCAGCGTGCTCAGTCTGAATCACATTCAGGTGAATAAAAAAAAGATGGCAGCAGTTTATGACTCTGACCTGAATGTAAAAACGTTGTCTAAAGATGGCTTCTTTTCAAGATGTCTCTTAACTGCATGTTTACATTAAACTTGTATTTCTTCTGATCTCTCACAGTAGAAGCGAACAAAGGAATGTTCTTGAAAAGCCAGATTGATGCCATGCTAGCAGCTACACTCCCACATACTGCCATCAGTTTATTTTCTAACATGACATCCTGCAGCAGTTTAGGTCTCCAGCAGACTGCGTGTGTTTGTTAGATTTTCTGACTATTTTACACATAAGGATTATTTAAAAAAGAGGCCACAACACAATAAGCTATTTCAACAAAAGAAACACTTGCTTTTTATATGACCATAGAAACATATTCAACCCCCTGCTGGTGGACAGGAAGATTATGTTTTGTTTTACACTACAAAAAGTCCTCAGTTGCCAATGATGTATGATTTGTCTTGTTTTTTTGGCCATTTGCCTATATTGATAATGGAGTCACATTACATAGAACCAAAAAGGGTTGCAAGAGAGCAGGAGAAGACTTAAAGAAAGGAGATTTAAGGCCAGTACTAAATCCAAGCCACCCACACCAGAGTACAACCTCATGACATGGAAACGTGCAGACACCACTTCACAGGTTTGCCCCCCTATTTATTTCTTTTTGGCAAGTTCTGTCTCCCTTTTGTTTTGTTTTTTTCTTTAAAGAGGACATATCATGCTTGTTTCTCCTTTTCAGTACAATTCATTTAGTTCCTTCATTGCCCCACAATAGCGTTCTCAATATCCTCATTTTAGGCCATTAACAAGGTCTCGTTGAAATGCTCGGATCTGAGGATGACCTAAAGTTACCTCGCAACGTCACAGCTCTTTGTGCTCTGATTGGTCAGTTCTATCGGGGGTAGAGCCAGCCTGTCCTTCTTCTTCTACTGTATTTTGCGGCAGGCTCAATGCAGCGAGCGCGTATTGAGTCCCCCTACAGGCCAGAGCAGGTAATGAGTGAGTGTGAGCTAGGGAACTATAAACCCCTGCTGGACGGATGTGTTCCTCGGTGAGGGTTTTGTGGCTAACGGACATCACAGAGGAGGAAGTGTTTTATCAGATTACTCCAATAAAAAGAAAGGTACCTCGTGTCGTCACGACCATTTAAATCTCGCGGACATCTCGCAATGACCTATTTTCAGAGGCATCAAATCTCGTTCTAGGATATCGGAAAAAATACAATATTTCATTTTTGAAAATTAAGGGGGTGTAAGGTCTTGTTTTCAAATTTATCATATTATATGTAAGTATTAAATCATGCATCAGCATGATATGTCTCCTTTATAGAAAGCTGTTCATCAATTGTGCGCACTGAACTTTAAAAAGACAAGACCAATAACTATTCTACACAGCCTGATTTGAGGATTAAAAAAAAAAACATTTTAGAGGAATAAATATTCGATTAAAGTTTTTAGTTGTGTTGCGTTCTCCCTTGGTAACAGAAAAGGAAAGTAGCCTCAAACAGACTATTTAAATTATACGAAAATGTGTTAACTTTATCAAAATACCACAGTCTTTTACGAAAATACTGCCACAAGTCTACAACACAGATGCTATGATGGTTAAGAGTTTTTTTTAATTTACTTTCCATAAAGCAGAATCATTGATCACTGAGAAATACTGCAGCTCCAGACTGGGGGAGGGAAAGGTCCTGATGCCGCTGACTTTTTGTCTTGTTCATAGAAGCACTCCATCTTGTTGAGGAGACATGTTTAACACACCACAGGGCATATTAGGCTGAAAAACGCACTACGTGGGCAGACTAATGTGTTCATTGCCAAGTTGGAGAGGATATTGGTGCAAAGTTTGACAGAAATCCTTCAAAGAGCTCTTGACCTGTCAAGACAGAAGGTTCAAGGACATATGACCATGTATCTACATATTATTACAAATTTGTCTCAAGTCAAAAAAGCCATTTTTGCAACAATTAAAGTAAATCCTGGAAAGTATTTTTATGAAAATGCATCTACAAGCTGGTAGTAAAACGGTATTTTTGAGAGGAACAGATTAAGCTCTTTGCATCCAAGTAGAAATTTGCAACAACAAATTTGGCTTTGAGTCAAGTTGATATTTTTGGCAAAGTTTAAATAAAATCATTCAATGCAGCTTTGAGATATTGCATTACAGAGCGTGGTAAGTAAAACGCCAATAATCTTTTACCTTGAAAATCCAATCCGTTCATCTTCAAGAGCCAGAAAAGGTATCTAAAAAGTTTGACCTAAATCCCCAAAGCTGTCTTCAAATACTGCATTCCCAGATAAATGATGAGAAAACATAAAGACCTTGACGTTTGACATTCGAAATGTAGTTAATTAAAACATGTCTCATGATGGATCTTTAGAAAAAAGTTTGAAGAAAACTCCTTTCAGCATTCTTGAGAAATTGCATTTACAAGCCAGTGGTGAGCAAGAGGTTGCATGACCTTGACCACTGACCTCCCAAATATTATCAGTTAATCCCCGTGTTACAACAGAAATGTGTGAAAAGCTTGCAAAAGAACCCTTGAAGTATTCTTGTGATTATTCACAATGGAGGAGAATGAAAATGTACAATGTAATAGCCACAAGGGATGGGAGGATACACTTAAACTCACGATACGCTGCACCTCGATATGCCCGGGCCATGATACGTCACAATACAATATCAAAAAAGTAAAAAAGAAAAAAATATTACTGTGTAGTTACAACTTATTTGTTTTTGTTTGAGTTGCACACAGGAAAACACAAGGCCTAACAGGGCAAACACAAACAATAACACTCTCTCTAACCCTAGAGAGGTTAGAGTGAGTGAATGCTAAGGAGCGGTAGGCTCGGAGTCGACGTCTTCGTCTTTTTTAATGACAGAGCCAAAATACTACCAGACAGATGACTTGTATCCAGGCGGAGCATCCTCAATTTCGACCTCATTCGACTCCATCATTCGGCTTTTTGGAGGCAAGGTAGTTGGTGCTAATGTTTGTTGTCGTCACTTCTGGTCACATGCGCTATTACCGGGCGTAACATCTTTATTTCGCAATCCTTTTTTTTCAAACTAGATGCGTTTCGTCAAGTACTGTATCGCGATATATCGCCAAACAATATTTCATCCCATTCCTAATAGTCACTAGAATCTAATTAAAGCGTTCTTAATTATGTTGAAATGCTGAGTCAGCATTTCAACATATTGTTCTCCCTAAACCCCATTTTGTTCTTTTTCTTCTTCTTCTTCTTCTTCTTCCTAGACTTTGGCACCTTTCACAGGCTTCAAATTTGCACAGATTTTCACAGAAAAAAATTGACATATGCAGCATGTTCAGGAGAAGTGCGCTTGTATTTTTCACAGGTCTAACAGTTATACTTTTTACAGTAAAAAATAATTTCTGCATGTATTTTAACATTGAAATCAACGGGACATTTCCGCAGGTCTGCTGGAAACTTCAGCAACTTTGAAGCTCCACAGATTGAGCATACTTACACCTACAGACTTCATTCATGCTTTAAAAGCTGCACTGACTTCTCAGCTATTTTTACACATCCTCAGCTTTTTGCTGGCTTCAACAGTTTTTTAAATATGAATTTTTGAGCAACACCGAGTTTTGTGGTTTGCTCTGGACTTAGAGCATGTCACGTGACTCATTGGACCGTAGCCCTCCTTCACACACACAAAAACTTCAGCAGAATTATCTTGTCATAACTTCGTCAAACCGTCCTCCACAGACATGATTTATGCATCAAAACGTAGACAATATTCTCCTCTTACACGTGAAATTGGCTTCAAAGTCCAATCTGATATCAAATTGTCTCAGTGAGCTTCAGCTTTTGCGGTATGCCGTAAAAGCTTCCGTCTGCGGTTATGCAATTTTTCAGCTCCGGGATGCGGAGTGCTTCACTTTGAAGCCCGTTTTTAACTGTGTCAACATTTTCGACAGTACAGACGTGAAATTACAACCATAGCTTCAGCAAGTTCTTGGGATACTCACAGTGCAATCCCTTTTCTGATATCTACTATGGTTTTGGCACAGCGAGCGTTCGTTTACCCGGAAGTACCGAGTGTTATGAGCCTGCTGTATGACACTATACATGCGCACAATACAACTAGGAGAAATACCATGCTTTCGATGACTCAGCATATTTGGCCCCATAGCCGAGTGGTCAGAACAGTGCACTGTGGACTAAGTGCTTGCGAGTTCGAATCCAGGCAGACCCTGTATTATCTTATTCCCCATCTGATACAGATTGTTCATTGTAATAGCATATTTGTGCTTTTCTTTGTACTCTCAACCCCATTTCACAGAAATTACACTGACTGGCCACTTTATTAGGTACATCTACAAATATCACCACATTGAAACATGTTACAAAACATCATTTTCTGCTTTCTTTCATAACTGCAAACAGTTTTTCGTGCACTTTTCACTATCTGCTACAGTTTCTGAGATGTGACTGTTGAAGCAGCATCTACTTTTGCACATTTCTTTGAAGTTAGAGCATGGTCACGTGACCTGCACACCTGACCTCCAGTAGCTATAATGTTCTGCAAACATTTTTATTGCACATTTCACACATTTTCAGCCATGATTTACTGCTTACAACTATTCATGTCACATTTTCAACTTTCTTTGCATTACTTTTAGCAATTTCATTTCACAGTTTCAGCAGTCACGCTCAGCATTTCAACGCATTTCCTTCATGGAAATGCAAATTCTCTAGTTAAGAATAAATATATGAGAAATGTTTAATAAAAAAATCTTTGAGGGTTCTAAAGATAACATATTCAAAAGAAAGGGATTAGCAAAAGATCCTCAATACTAGAGGTGTAAAAAAATATCAATACAGCAATATATCACGATATTTTGACCACTGATACAATATCAATATTTCAAATCTTATTTTTTCATGCAGTCTATTCAGTTTAGACAATGACAAGAGAAAAATGTGTTTTTTTTTACTAACTGTTGTGGCTACGATGCTTTAAACACATTGTTCGAGGGAAAACAATAATGACTTCTTTGCAACATTAGTTTAAGTGGCTTGATGCACTCTGGGTTTCAAGTGAAGTGTATGTATGTAACACCAGATTTGACATATTTAAAAACAATAAAATGGAAACTTGACGTTTTAAGTAATATTGTGCGATTTACATATACACCATCTCAAGTTTTTTCTTAGTTAACTGTAGAATATCGCACTATATCACAAAACTGTGATATAGCGATAGTATCGTATCGTGACCAAAGTATCGTGATATGTATCGTATCGTGAGGTTCTTGCCAATACTCACCCCTACTTATTACCTCCACTTTTAACCTTCAAAATGTAATTAGTTCATTCTTGAATCAAGGTGGACATGTGGCCTTTGATTTAATAAAACCTTTTGAACATTCTTAAAGTATCAGGTCCACAAGACTATAACCGTATGGACGGACTATCTCAAAAAACACTGCCTACGAGTTCAGCTGCTATCATTTCAAAGTCATAAAATATAGTAAGGGAAATTTACTGTCAAAAAAATAAGGTCCATAAGTGCAGGGTATCCGCAAAGAGGTACAGACTACTATGTAAGGGGAGCTCAAGACTGGCAAAAAGCAAAGATCCTTGAATGAGCAGAAATATTAGTAAAACAATCTTAAGTTTATTTGTAAAACCAGAACACAAGCCAGGAAATACTGAAAACAGGGCACCATCCTCCAGAGTATATCTCTAACTGTATCCCCTAGAGAGATGCTCAAATATGTGGAGAAATTCCAAGGAGCCCACAAGGTCTGCTAAAATGATAATGGAACATAAATATTTGTCAGTATGAGAACATAATATCTCATTAAGTTGGCACGCCTCTAAAGGTTTGAGCTCTCGGTGTGAACCAAGCTGCTGGAGGGGACAAAGGTCAGAACGGAGGCAGCCTTACATTTGTATGTTTCTGCTCTGCGTCCTCTGATAAACTGTTTCTGCTGTTCTGTTCACAAAAGGTCATGTGTGAAACTCAGAATTATGCTGTTGAGAAATTGTCATGCAGCCAACAATTCACTGCATTAGAATTATATATATATTTTTCCAACGAGAATCTAAATGTTGTGCTATGTTTTTAAAGTCAAATAAGGATCTATTATAATGCACATAATTTCTCCAACACAACACAGGGCAGCAAATAACTAGAGAACACTTTCTAGCTCCTTATTTCAGATGTTTTTGAATGTTGTAGAAATAAGTCTATCTTACCCACTCATTAAGTCAAATTTACTTTCTCTGCTTTTGGTTATTTAAGGCCACAAAGTTTTGTTTTACTTCGTATTGAGAGGCTGGATATGCAGACTTTTAGAACACTTATTTAGACTGTGTCTGGTATGACTGTAATTTTCCCTGATTGATGGCTGAGAAGTGCATCATTGACTGGTGATTGGAGAGTCACAGGCACAGCTTACCAAGAGGGTCAGACAGCTGAAGGCAACAAAATCAAGGATTCGACGAAGCAAAGAGGGAGTCTGATTAGAGAAAACAGAGTTTGGATATGTTGTAAAAATGGCCTTTTGTGTCTCAGTATGTGTACATTTAGAGGTAACCTGACATGCCAGATGGACATTTCCATATTGGAAATATTTCACTAATCCATCTGGAAAGGAGCCCTGCGAAATTGATTTCAACGGCAGAACCTTCAAAAACAACAGCAGCTTGTGATTGGACGATCGTTCGGCTCGTCACACTCAACACAGACCAATCCATATCAAGTAACACTGCTACGTATGATGTAGCATACATAGCTGTAGCGGCTAACAACAGTTAGCTACTACAGCTAACAGATAACGGTAAATGGCCATTAACTGTTGTTTTCCCTTGTTAGCCATTAGCCGTAGTGGCGAACTGCTAAATATCTTAAGACTATCTTTTTTGGGCATTTTTTGTGCCTTTATTTATAGGACAGAGACAGTGGATTGGCTTGTGAAAGGGGGTGAGAGAGTAGGGGAAGACACTCTGCAAACTGGTCACAGGCAGGATTCGAACCTGGACCAGCAGAAGCAAGTACATGGGGTGCCTGGTTGCTAACCACTCCGCCAAACCAGCACCCCAATATCTTAAGACTATCATTTCACAATCAATTGTACCACAAAGATGCATCATTTAACACTTACATGAGACATGAACCTCGTCAAAGATATTCCCTATGAAGTGCATATTTCGCCAAGTGTCACTGAGCTACCATGATAAACACAAGCTAACCGGCATTAGCTGCCATTATTTTCAAACATGCAATCACCTCCTGTTGTCGTCACATCCACTACTCCTGCAGCTCCCATTTAACCTGACAAGCCAGATGGACAGCTCAATATATCTGCCACAGAAATATTTCACTAGTCATCTTTGAATTTGTTTTCAGGGGCAGAACGTTATAAAAAAACACAAGCTTGTGATTGGACAATCATTTGGCTCGTCACATTCGTCACAGACCAATCCACATCAAGCAGGGTTGCCTCCTATAATGTAGCATACATAGCAGCTAATGTAGCGGCTAATAGCTAATAACAGTTAACAACAGTTCATGGATGTTAGCCATAGCGGCTAACTTAGCTGCTAACAGCTAACAACAGTTAATGACCGTTAGCCGCTAACTTAGGTGCTAACAGCTTTTACTATCGTCTTACACTGAATTGTACCACACAGATGATTCATTTAACACTTATATGTGACATGAACCTCATCAGACAACAAAGACAATCCCTACAAGTAAATGTCTGAGGAGGGCAGATGTCGCCAAGTTTTACTAGGTAGCCATGAGGACAATAGGCTAATTGGCATGTCCGTTCTCAACTTCCTGTTCTCAACTTCTGGTTATCGTCATGTCCACATTCTGCAGCTCCTGCCTCTCTTCCCTGATTGGGCCGTTAAGAATTCAGCCGAGTGAATTTGTTGGACAACGGAGGCTGGCAAGACGGACCTGCAGGATTTCAGAATCAGGCAGGTCTGTCTGCTCTGCAAGGCTAGCTCCCATTGGGCCGTTAAGCATTTAGCCAAGTGAAGTCTTTAGACAATGAAGGCCAGCAAGAAGGATATGCATGATTTTAGAATCAGGTAGGTCCATCTGCTCTGCAAGGCTAATTTAGATGTCCCTCATAACAAAATCATGTTTTTGTTAACCAAACCCCAGTTATCCTGTCAAGCAACCAAGTTTTCATGAGTCATTTATGTCTAAGAAATCCGAGAGCCAACAAATGGTACAGTGACATCAGTGGGGCACACACTTCAAAATAATCAGTCAAAATTTGTCCCAGAATCCCTGTTTCAATGCAAAGTTCAGTGTTCACAAAGGCATGATTATCTGGTGGTCCTCGAGATTTTCCAAAGCTATCCAAGTTGCAACAGGACTGGTTCAGTTTTTAAAGATGTTTTGTGTCTTCCCCAAAAAGCTTCTTGTAAGTCTGGTGTTCCTTCATTTTGGTGTACTGGTTGGATTGCACTTTGTAAACATTTAAGATCTGTCAAAAGTTAATCACAGGGCCATTAGGAAACATATTACTCCACCAGCACAATGTTTCTTTCTGCATAAGATAAGGCAAAACTGACCCCACGAATGTACTTTCACCAAACGCTGATGACAGCTCATCATTGGTCCATGCAGCTACTATACACTGATGTGTGAATTCTTATGTACAATCAGGAAATCACTTACAGAGAGACCACCGAGTGCTGTTATTGGTCAGAGTCTCTGATGTGATGGCACAACTTGAAGGAGGTGGGACAAAAACCAAACATGCTGGACTTTCTGTCAGGAAGTTTGCAGTCGTCTCAGATAGGACACCCTCAAAAGGGCTTTCATCATATGCAATGAGTAGTCAGGCAGTGAGAAGAAGTTATGGGGGTTCAGCAAGACACGACTAGAAGGAAGACAGGTCAAGGTGATCATATAAATATAAATTCGTTTTTGAATTGTTGATTTGTACTTCTTTAAGCAATGATACAGAGTAGGCTTGTCACAAGAACCGATACTTCGGTATCAAGTCGGTACTAAGATTCAGAAAATGTGACGGTACTGACTTTTCTAGACTACCCAAAGTACCGTAGGTACCGAGGAGCCAGATCCTGCCACTTCCTTAGCGTTGTTTTTTGGCTGTAAATGAGCGATTATCTGGCAACCCTCACACAGTGCTGATCACATGACTGACTATCCTGCAAAAAACGACAACACTCGACATGACGGAGGCACACGCACCTGGCTCGTCAACAACGAAACATTTAAAAGACAAGCATCCAGACTTGTACAGATAATTCAAGGTGAGTGCATTTGAATTTACGTGTTATCACTGATGCTCATATCTAATTACGTTACAATGATGACATGAGCCCAGCCCATAGTAAATGCTATGCGTCTGCTACCTCCGCTGCTGCGCGGTGTGTAAAATCATTAAGGAAGAGAAAAGAGAGGGACAGAAAGTACAGAGTCCGCAGAAGAAATGGCAGAGAGTGTCCCAAGTGTGTGGTCACTACAAGAAGGGACGAAAAGAAAACACAGTGCAGTATGTCTGATGTCACACGGCGTTAGCGTAGCACGTAGCCTAGCATGATAGCACGTCGTCAATGCTAAAAACATCCGCTCTGTGTAGTGCAGATGCAGCAGGATGACACTGACGATACATCAACAGAAGCAGCTAATGTGATCAATAACTGAGATATGGGCTAGTAAATAACCTACTTTGATTATGGCTCCGTGTAAAGGCTGGTTCAGAACGTAAATCAATGCGGAGGCTACTTGCCCAGAATCATGTGGATTTTGTTCACATACTTTTCACATCCAATAACTTTACATTGAATTTGGTTGCAGAGAGTAGAACAGGAAACACTGACGGTGAGTAGAGGAAGCAGGTGTAGGAAATGCTTTCATATGTTAAAGAAATGTACATTAGCTAGCTAAATTACCCTAGTATCTAAGTATGATATTTGGTCCGTGTAATAAAGTAAGCAAAATAAGATCATCAATATGGTACAGTAGTAAATGCAATTGGCACTGTCATATATAAAGGTTTTAAAAAAAGTTCACCACCATGTCTGTAAATTGCTGCTCCCCCTCTCTCTCTCTCTCTCTGTTAGTATTGCCTCTGCTGTTCTCATACAGTCATTAAGCTATACCCAAATCTCTATCTTCTTTTCACAGTATAAGCCAGAGGAGGACAGTGACATAGACAGGCCGGGCAAAGCCAGCATCAATACACACAGCCAACAAGAACATACGCTTTCAATTTAAGCATAATATTGTTTGTTGTTCACTTTGTTCAAATAAAGGAGTGTTTGTCGAACTACAGGGGATTTTTTTTGTTTTTACCATGGTATCAAATGGTATCGAGTATCGTTGAATTTAAGTGGTATTGGTATCAACTACTAAATTTCTGGTATCGTGACAAGCCTAATACAGAGATGATTTTCAGTTTGGCATATTTAAATACAGTATTTTAAGTGTCATTTGCTGTTTAGAAATTGAACACAAACATGAATAAAGAAGCAAATGACTTATTATCTACGCCAGGGAGGTTTTGTTTTGCTGGCATTTGTTTGTTTGTCTGTTAACTAGGTAACTCAGAAAGTTAAGGTGTTGGTCACAGCATTATAAAGGACTGAAAGACTTTAGTGGTGATGTGAATTCCCATGCTGATCCAGGGCTTTTTTTTGGGTATGATCTCTTATCATTGCAAGACAGGGCAGATTTGCACAACAGCGACTCTTTATATTATATCCGTGCTGTAGCTGTCGATGCCAGAGTCATGTTGTTTTGGGTTGTTTTGATCGCTCTATCATGCATCGCTTTATAATATTTGGACTCACCCTGTGTTTGTGGGACTTCATCCCTTACAACCATATGGAATACATGACGATGAAGGTTTGATAGCTATCATCTGCAGACAAAAATCTTGAGCTTTGCTGCAACCAGGAGTAACACAACCAAGCACTGTGAAGGTTGCACAGGTTAAAATTAGAAATAATCATGTTCCTTATTTCTGAGTTGCTTAAATGTCACCATCCACCTCAAACTATTGTGAACTTTATGTTCAAACTGCAGTATTAATTTTATGTCTTCTTTCACTGTCTCCAAAAAACACAATAATCTAACAGGATCATGTTTTTGAGCTGCCTGGGAGAGGAGACTATTCAACATCTGGTCCCTCTCCTGGCCCTGCATTCAGCCTTCAGGAAGTCGAGCAAGGGACACATGTTGTTGGGCCAATAAGGGCCCAGTATAGGGAGAGCCCCTCCATTTGCTGCTCTCTCAATGTACATATCCACTTTCAGCCAATCAGGAAAGGCAATCCAACGAGCTGTTCTACAAAGGGATATTTACTCTTATGCCTGCTGAGAAATGTAATAACGGTGGAGGTACCCGTTGCCAAAGAGGCCATACTGGCATTGGGCAACTACCGTCGAAACAGTCAAACAACCAAGGAACAAGAACACAGAAGAAACTAAATGGCAGTGAACTTTATCATGTTTGCACCAATAAAAGATAAATTATCAGAGATGATCATAAAGTTCACTTAAAGCATTGATTCTAATTAATCGTTGCTGTATGTTTAATGAGAACTAGTTGATTACCATCAGCTCCTGACTGATCGGTCTACCTCTGATATTTATGCATCCTGGGTTCTCATGATCCCTGACTAAGCAGATAAGAATAACAAATTACTCGTGTGCTGTAATGTCTGTAGGTAACATGAGAGTGTAATTGTTCACAGAGGACAAGATAAAAATGACTTTATTTAGTTTCTTTACAATCTGACATCCTCTGCAGGAATTGTTCTCAGATAAATGTATTTGCTTAGAGTGAAATGTACTCATCCTGAAGATGTCTCAGTGTGAATTACAGCAAATAGCAGGGATATAGTCAATACGATAAGCTTAATAGAATTTACCATGTCTGTTTTGTAGCAATTCTTTGTCCTTGGAGGAGAAAAGCACAAAACAATAAACTATAATGACTCAAAAGATTCTTTGCAGAAAACAAGAGTGAATAGACTTTAAGTGAGGGAAACATAAAGAGCAATCAGATTAGCCTCCTGAGGGATGCCTATTACTTTGATATACTGCAGTATTATCATAGTTTAACCATTTGAAAAGTTTCTTACAGATGAAGTTTGGTGCTTTATTTAATGTCCATTAGTAGCTATATAACAAGATCTGTGGCATGGCAGTTTTATGTCTCCCTGGGGTATAAATTGCCAGAGAGCCAAAGAACAGTAGTAGGTTGCTTGGCCTCTAACTTTTGTTCTGATGAAATCATCACTGAGTCAGAGAGGTCATTTATGCAACATCTGGCAGAATGGTAAAGACATGGTAAACTTTTCAAGCCTCTTCGGCTCCTCAAAGCAGCTTTACACCGTAGGTCACATCTACCCATCCACACCCATTCACTCTCACATTCACTCAATGATGGTTGGAGTTTCCATTTCGGTTGTCCCTCAGTATCAGCTAACACATTCATGCTCTTTCATGTCTGTTCACACACCACTGATATAGAGCAGTGGGAGCAACTTAGGGTCAAGTGTCTTGACCAAGGACACATTATCATGTGACAGCAGGAGCTGAGCTCAAACCTGCAGCTTTCTGATTACTGCCCAAGCACACTATCAAACTACACCACCAATGCCCTACAGAAGTTCACTCACAAGGCATGTTCATTAGGACTGGGTATTTCCAGCAACCCCACAATATGATATGTATCCCGATACACATCAATTGTGAATATTAACTACTCTTTTAACAGAATTCCCAGCAACTTTTTTTTATTGCAAAAAGAAAAAGAACAAGGATGAGTTTTGTATAATTCTTAAACTTAAGAACTTAAATTCAGGTCTCCAAAGATGGTAGACTTAAGTTTAAATTTGGAACATGCGTTTAATCACGTAGCTTGGCTTCTACTTTGAACTGTGCCATTTTTAATATTACTCAAAGTGTATTGACAACAACTATGAAGAATAATTTGACCTTGTACACATTTTATGTAACCTTTTTCATGTATTTGTCTCTTTATAACCCTGATCTAATATTGCTTAATTGTCCATGTACTTGAATATTTCTTTATAATCTCTTTGTAATCATGTTTAATAATCATTGTTTAGCTTTTGCATTATTCTGACACACACACACACACACACACACATTACATGACCTCACGCAGGCTCCTTTTTATCAACAACATGATTGGGCTGGGGACACCTTCTCCAAACCAGCTCGACCCGGCTCATCCCGAGACAGAGAGGAGCCTGAGCGGAGGTCACTCCATACACACATATTCTTATCACTCTTATAAAAGAGAGAAGACATTGTATTTCTTGAGTTCAACATTCAGACTGCTTTACTGTGTGTTGGCCTCCTCGCTGCGACTAAATTCCATCTGATTGTATCCAGCTGCCTCTTCGTCATCTTTTATTCTGAATTAGGTCTGGTGTTTTTAAGTACCTTGAAAGTTACACTGAGCTCTTAGAACTGTGAAGGGACAAAATCCTGACAACAACTGTCCAAACATTGAGGCCATATTGATTCTATAGAATCCGTATCAATATACGTATCCTCAAGAAGTGCATGAAGACATTTTGCCGTATCGATATTTTGAGCACAGGCCTAATGTTCACGAGTCTAAAGAAAATACAACTTTACCACTTTAAAGTCTTAAAAGTTTTTCCATGATTTGTAGGAAATGAATTATACATCCTGAAAAGTGCAAGACAAGTTAGACAGAGCTCTTTAAAAGCTTTCTTGAGATAGTGCATTCATAAGTGAAAGGATGACCAGATGACCTCATGTCACTGACCTTTTACTTATGACTACAAAATAATCAGTTCTTTATTGTGACATGTATGACATTTCTGCAAAGTCACACTCCATGACCTTAACTTTTGACCTACCATTTCATTAGAATCATTATAGTGTGTGTTTTTACTTGAGCAATCAGCCGTTAAAAGTGACAGACAGATTATTCTCCACTAGCTTCACAAACAGAGGTTGCTTTACATGACACTTAAATGAGAGGACATCTTAAAGACATGTCTCCTGTGTCCTTCCTCCTTCACTTCATTTTGTTGCATCACTGGTGGGAGGGACTAAGATGAAACTGGAGGAGGCATGGATGCAATTGAAGGAACTTGGTGTGCCCTTTGAATCCCAGTGAACATGTGGTCAAAGTTTGAAGGAAAGCACTTAAAGACTATCTGAGACATTGTGTTCACATGACCTTGACCTGGACATACTGATAGATGGATTAAATAACCCAAACCATAATGCCTCCAAGCCCTTGATGTCCCTTGCATGGAGGCATAAAAACTATGTTGTCTCACTGTGCGGATCTGAAGATATTTCTCTCCATAAATAAAATATATTCAAATATTTCAAACTGACATTTCCCATTCGTTCAATGTATTGCAAAAATCAAACAGCCATGTGTTTGCCTTAGCTCTAGTTCATTTATTCTATTGTGAAGAATGCCAAAGTGTTCACAATCAGTAATGTTAAAAAAAAACTCATGTTTTCAACATATAGAGTACCCCTGATCAAGACGTATCTCTTTCTATCTCTATTCTCTCTGAATATTTTAAGGCATCCTCCCCCAAGTAGGACTAGTCTACTCTGGTTGGTTGACCCATCTACTCTATGGTAACTGGTCAGTTCAAAGCTGCTCGTACCATGTTGTCAACAACTCTTCTTTTATTCTGCTGACTGAGGCTGTGTCCGAAATGGCATACTAACGTACTACATACTACAAACTCATGTGTATATACTGTATACTACATACTATAAGTATGATTACAATGCCAACTGTTCACACTGTAGTATACTACTAATTTTCCCATGATGAAAATGTGGTCACTTGAGCCATGAAACGCACGGATACAAACTTCATTTTGGCATTTCGGACATTCCGCTATGCACGCCATTATGCTATCGAAGAAACTTCTGGTCGGCTCAAAAACAAGAGCCCATTTACAAAAGTCTTAAAGAACTAAAAGGAGATAATAAAAGATGCGTTTACTTTGAAAATGGGAAGTTTGCTAGTGGCTAGTTTTTAGCTGAATGCCGGTTGGTCTTGCATGGCGCAATGCATTATGGGGCGTTTGAGTGTGACTAGTATGCCCACCTCGCATACTTTTTTTCCCACCTCGCATACTTTTTTTCCGATATAGTATACATCCGGGTATTTTGAGGATGTATACTGTCTACACACTCAATCTTTTCATACTATCTAATGTGAACACACTACATACTCATTTTGACGTCACACTTAGTATGAGTAGTACGTTAGAATGCCATTTCGGACACAGCCTCAGTTAAGCATGTGGCTCCCTAATCAATGAAGTCATACTGCCAATTAAACAATGATGGGACAATGCACTTTTTGGGCATATCTGGGGATCCTTGAGAGGAAACTGGTGCAGCAAAATGAGGGTGAGGAAGAAGTCCTGACATGCTAAACTTTTGCAGGAGTGCTCTATCACACAGACGAGACACCCTAAACACACTAAAGGGCTTATTAAACTCCAAAAAGCAGAATTTGGAGCCTTTTACCCACCTCAGCCTGTAATCTAGGCATCTGAACTTTTCTGTATAACGTGTTCAGCTCCATCTTTCCTCTTTCCTTGAATTAAAAATGACAAAAACAGACTACGTGTTTGACTGAAGGCCATGTCAGAGTTTAAAAAAACAAGAATCAGACAGCAAAACACTCAGCATTCAGCACTGGTTCATCCTACAATCCTAATCCTGAGTCAGTTTAGAGATGAGCGTTCACAGAGAATCACTAAGAAATGATTTGTTTGCACTCTGAACGATGGAGTAAGAACACAACAGCCCTGATCCCTCGTTGTATTACATTTTTTTCTCATCTGGAAAAAGCTATTGCCTTTGTGATTACTCACTGACCCTGCGCCGTGCAGAGAAACCCTTCAAAGACCACTGAAAGTCCCTGCTGCAAACCAATGAAAGCACACACTGAGGCTAAAACAGTCTGATCATTTTGATTGGAATATTGGCGCTGAAAGAAACCACACTTGTCACTTTACCTCGTGCTGAATGCTGCTGATTGATAAGTGAAATGAAGAGAGTGAAGGTCAAACTGAGTGGGTATTCTTAATAATAAAAAAGTAATCAATTTATTGACCTTGATGGAAAATAACTGTTCCTACAACTGAGCTCTAAAATACTGGAATGAAAGGCTACAGTGGGAGGCTCGGGTCAAATCATGTTCTAAGTTGGAGTGAATGTAGCAAGAAGAATTATTCTTTTGTTATCTTGGTTTTTAAATCAAATGTCAGGAAAGTGAGATGGCAAAACTTTTAGCTTTTGAGGTCACAAAAAGAATGAGGGATGAATTCTTACACTTTATACGCAAAAAACTGAGCATACAAATATTTGCCCTTCACTAATTTTCCAGTCTAACCTCAACATTTACCTCCCAAAAGTAGACCATGTTCATGCTAGTTTGTTTGTTGTACAAAGGCTAAATATGGGAAAAAAAAAAAAAAAAAGTTACAGATAGATCTTGACTAGATATTCTGGTCATGGCACAGGAAAGAACAGATTTGACTTTGGTGGTGATTCTGACACAAATCCAGGAATTGTCAAACAATATGACATTGTGAGATTGGTCAGTATTCCACATTTGGATAATTATACTTAGCTATACAAAATGAAGCTTGGAAGAGTTTTATTATGCTTAGGTGTATTGAATGTGAAGATGTACCTGTACCTGTGGGATGTATGTGTATATGTGCACATTTACTTATTAAAATAGATTGTTAGATTCTAAGATAGATAGATAGATAGATAGATAGATAGATAGATAGATAGATAGATAGATAGATAGATAGATAGATAGATAGATAGATAGATAGATAGATAGATAGATAGATAGATAGATAGATAGATAGATAGATAGATAGATAGATAGATAGATAGATAGATAGATAGATAGATAGATAGATACATGCAAGTCACCTCCACACTAGTTTGCTGGACATATGTTGCCAGTGTAATGACAACAGGAGCAGCCTAAAGTCATGTTCATTTCCGCCAAGCACATCAACCCTTGGCGGGAATAATACTGATGTAGCAGCAAATTAAAGTCAAGCAGCTATTACAATCTGTTGTTTACATGTTGCTCTTCCTTAAGCCTTGTGATCACACAGTTCTGTCATGAAGTTTAGTTCTCTTGCTATCCCATTTTTCGAACTAATCAGGTCTGGGCTGCGCTGTTCAAATACACTTCTAGCTGGCGAGCATATTCATTCACAGAGCAAAGCTCCAATGCGAACGGGAAGCTTTGCAGACTAACTGTGGAAATTCACTCTAGCCAGCTCTGCCCATAGAGGGAGAGAACAGTCATGGAGGTTAGGCCATACAAGAGCTTTGGGGGATTTTTTGGTGAATGTGAGGTAAAACAAGCCACAGAACAGCACTAGGATGATGCACACTAAACTGAACATATTTTTATCACTGTACTTGTTTATTAGCTAGCACCTTTGCACAAAACATGCAATATGAAAGTGGTGCATTCTGTCAGTAAGTAAATCTATGTTTGGATCAAGATTTTCTGAAAAATAGAGACATCAGAAGAGATCCTTCCACAGATTCTTGGCACTGCCATCTTCCCGTGTCTCTTCTCTTCTCCCTCTGTGTTCCCTTTTGTCTCGCTCCCGCTCATTCTGCTCCCACAGCAGCTTCCCTCCCGTCGTGCTGATAACAACCTCCACAAAATACCCAGTTGAAAACACGTCGTCCTTGATCCGAGATTGCTGCATCCTCTCTGTTCAAAGGCATCACTTCTTTTTCGAGGAGACTTGGTTACCAAACAAGAGAGAGATTACAGGGCGCGCTATTGATTCGTTGACATAGCTTAGTCAGACCAACCTTGGATTTGTCTCAACTTAAAGGTGGAGCCTTACACTCCAGGAGGAAGCTGCATGGGAGGACTGCACCAGAATCTATTGTCCACTCATAGAGTTTCTGTTTCTGGAACAATACATATAGAAACAGGCCTCTTTGGTGAGTAAGGGGCTTAAAATACTAAATGTCAGCATGCAACAAATGGAAGTCAGCAAAAAATGTCTATTTATTGTGTTACCAATCTTAACCTGGTAACACTTACGAAAATAAATATTATACATAGATACTGTATATATCACAATGTTGGACTTGATTAACTCTTTGGACTACAAACTCACGATAAAACTTTAATCAGACCAAATCCTGGTGCTGTTTTGGACAGTATTGGCCCATTTCTGTCAAAAAATTGCGATCAGTTGATTGAAATTAATACTTGTTAATACTGATACCTACCACTGATCACCTATGCACTACACTCATGGACACCATCAGTAATCTCCTGCTCATGCTGCACTGTCCTCCTCTTAAATTAACTGCTGTGGAGTCTCCAAAACTTTGTCTTTCGCCAGTCTCATGTCAAACAGTCACCACCAAAGCTGCATTTTGGGGTGTGAGGGGAGGAAGGGAAGTGGGCAGAGACTAAGGTACTAAAGTTAGAATTGAAGGACATGACAAAAGCTGTGGGCCAATCATGAATCTGTCCTCATCATATTTTTCTCTGCTGAATTTATTAGGACTCTGTCCCTTAAGATGTGGCATCTTAATTTCAGGAGGGTCTCCATGTCTATGTTTATTTTATTTTGGATCCCCACTAGCTACTGCCAAAGCAACAGCTACTTGCCCTGGGGTCCACACATTAAAACACAAGCCACAAAATACATCAATCTTAATGGTTGTATGTGGATGTAAGGGTTTGATCATCACAGTATAAAAAGACTGATGTTAAATAACACAGCAGCATTTAGAATAATTTGGCTAAATCAATTTAAAAATGAGTTTTTGTTGAATGATGGTATTTCCGTTGATGGCATAAAAGGGCCGAGACCAAAACGATGTTAAATTGATAAATAGTTAATACTTTCGGTTAGGGCTGGGTTAAAAAAAATTGATTTACATCGATTTACCTTTAACTGGTTCATAATGGATCCATAAAATCCAAAGATTGATCTTTTAACTTGGGTAGTTTTTTCTTCTCTGGATGTGCAGAGAAGCAGCCTGTGGTATCAACCCTGCTGGTCTTGTGTGATCAGCGTTTAGCGTTGCTTTCTGCTGAACAAGATCTCATGAAATGTTATTGCAAACAAACATGGTGGAAGCACTATATGGGCACCACTGGCAAGTTTAAAAGCTGATGCTTGGATGTACAGTATTTTAGATTTAACAAGTACAAAGGAAAACACGAGTTGGACAAAAAAACATGTAATATGCAGAATATGCATTAATGCATATCATGAAAATATGATTAATGGAACTGCTTTGGGTTTAGTTCTTCATGTTAAAACAATTTTTAATGATGTACCAGGTCATTAAAAATTTACAGCACTATTTTAACTATGATATCCCAGACTGAATAAATATCGAATTGAATCGTAAATCGAATCGATCCAGAAAATCTGAATCGATACCCAGCCCTACTTTCAGTCAGTCTGACAACATGTGTTTTTATTCACATACATGAATAGAAGTGATGAATGAGTCTTCTATTCGTATTATTCAGATGCCCACACTGACTGCAGAGAGCTTGTTTCAATGCTCCTTGAGATCTTTTTTCTGCTTTTTTGAGCAAAGTTTTTTGACCAACTGTTTAAAGGTTCAATACCCTAAATTCCTTGACTGTTAATATTATGTCTCGAGTGTCCGTTAATCAGTAAAAAATGAAAAGTTTTGTCTCTGTAGAGGATCAGGAGCAGCTGTTTTTCCCTCTCCTTTGGTAACGTTCTGATATGAGGGGATATGTAGGCTACAGGAGGCTATGTTAATAAACACTGTTCTGATTGGCTGCCTAAATGATGTTTTAATGGGAGGTGGTGATGAAGAGTCACAGGCCATGAAGAAATCTAACAAAACAGTCATGGCGTCTGCTGTGACAAGCAGGAAACACACATTTCACTGGGAACTGAGAGCTTATCATGTTCCTTAGCTCATCAGGCCCCTTTTAACAACATGAAAACAAAAGTAAACTAGAAAAGCACTTGGAGAGTGCAGACCTCTGCCAGCGCCACAGTCCTCACCCATATTGTGATTTTCACCATAGATATTAGTCCTACCTTTATTTCATCGAAATATTTAGATTTCTTGACCATGAAAACATACCATTGGCGATTGGATTCATAATGATGTCTATTTTAGTTCAGTAGTTATTCACAGAAATCACATTTTTCGTCATGGCGGCCAGACGCTGATCCGGATCAACACCAAAATTGAATCAGTTCTTTCTTTTCCCATGCTGAACGTTTCCTGAAAATTTCATCAAAATCCATCCATAACTTTTTGAGTTATTTTGTTCAAAGACAGACGGACAGACGGATGGACAGACGGATGGACAGACAAACAAACTCTCCCGAAAACATAACCTCCTTGGCGGAGGCAACTAGAAAAGAGAGCGCAGACCTCCGCCAAGCAGCACAGTTCCCAGACGGTGATCCGGTTCAACACCAAAATTGAATCACTTCTTCCTCCCCATGCTGAACATTTCCAGAAAATTTCATCAAAATTCATCCATAACTTTTTGAGTTATTTTGTTCACAGACAGACAGACAGACAGACAGACAAACCCACCCTCCCAAAAACATAACCTCCTTGGTGGAGTTAATATATTTTTCAGGGAACAAGACCTTTAGAAAAATCATTAAAACATGATTCATATTGGCGATCTCACAGTTGATCTGTATCAGCCAATAAAAGCCTGACCAGGACATCCCTCATTTAATCACTGAAAAAACAAGTGCTGAAAAACTCCTGAAACTCCATACATGGTGTTCCTATGTGCTTAAAAACATTTTTTTTGGCTTCATTTATTCTTTAAATGTGTCTTCTAAATGAATTTGACTTCTGTCACTGAAAGCATGAATCTCAGTTAGAAAACTGTTGCATCTAAACATTACAGCACATTAGCAAGGCAGAGAGCTGAGATCATAATGAATAAAACGCTGTCGCTCTCACTGTCACACATGCACAGATGTTCCTCAAAATCTCTCCGACTTTTAAGCAGCTTAGTGAGAGTCTTTCGGGGTGTTCCCATTCCCTTACATTTTTTTCTGCACCCTTATTTTTAGGCATTGTGTATGATTTTTGTTTGTTTTCACGAGGCGGGGTGGATTAGAAGTAAACAGCACAGCAGCAGTGTTTGTTACCTGCGGGCGTCGGGCCCACACTCGTCGATCTGTCAACTCTGCAGCCGGTCTCTGAACTGTGACATCTCTTTCTCCTCGACTGTCTCCCCCCCCACATGCTCCTTTTAGGTATGCAGCGCTGCACCCTCAGTGCCTGTATTTATAAAGAAAAAGTCGACTGAGCATTTTTTTTCTCTCTCTTCCAGCTGCACTCATATTCACTCACCTCCATCCTCTGAGAGCTGCCCTCGAAAATTGAAGTCTTTAACTGTTGGAGCAGCTCGGGGAGAAAAATTAAGGATTACATATTTTTAAAATGTGTTGCCAAAGTAACAGCTCTTCCTGCACTCATTGCACTTTCTGTTTTGGGACACTGTTTATACTTGAGTATTTAAAAATTCACATCCTACTTCATCCAACTTTACATTTTGGAATAGTTTGTTCGCTGTGATGGAAATGATGCAGATTTCTAAAAAAGGAACCAACAACAAGGTTCAAACACCTCATTTAAAGGGCAGCACCACCACAATGACAAATGAACAAAAACATTTTAAAATATCTTTGTAGATAGCCAAGGAGGTCATAACCTTGCGTAGCAGCTGGACCCACTTGATTTAGTGTCTGTAATCAGGCAGATCCATGTTGCCAAGTTCCATTCTACAATAATTGTGCTCGGCTCAATCAACGTACCTTAGAGGCGGAAGAGGTGGGAGGGATGAGCGAGACGACAGCAGGAAGTGACTGCCTGTACAGAGATGAGCATGGATGCTAACAGCTTTAGTAGCATTTTTATTAGATTTTAACTGCATTTCTTGATTAAATGAAACTCTTCAGCGACTATGTGTCTGTGTGCTAGTTGTGGCTCCTTTATGTTATGTTATCTTCATATTAACTTTGTTAACCTACCTCTGCAGTGGTTTTCGTGAGAGATGTGATGGTCATTGACGAGTCAAGTCTTTTGAACTCTGATTTAATGAGCAGTTCGCAGTCTCACTGTACCGGCCATGTGTACTTAGACTTGCATGGCTTAATCTTTGAGACAAGCTACTGGCCCTGACTTCATTGTTCAGAAGGCAAATGTGGTCATTCAGAGAGCAAAAAAAAGCTCTTGAAAATGAACAAGGAGAGCCGATTCGCTGTTGGGAGTAGTTTGTTTGTGAATCATTATTACAAGCAAATTGCCGGCAAGTTTGAGAAAAGAGCGGTTCACTCACAACCACAAATTTGTTCTACTCGTTCATTTAAAAGAGCTTTTCAAAAGACTGAACTTGTTTGCAAACGTCACATCTCTCACAAAAACCACCGTGCAAGTAGGTCAACAAACAAATCCCCCATTTAGGAGTAGAAGAAGATAACATGAAGATAATATTAAGATACAACAAAAAGGAGTCACAACAAGCACTTAGGACCATTTAGAGTTGCTGAAGAGGTTATCTGATGACTGTAGGCAGAGGCAGGCTAACACTATTGGTTGACTCCCAGTATTTTATCTAAGTTAACAAGTGGTTGGCAATCTTTGTCCGTCTTTTTCTAGTTACTGGACACACAAGCAAAAGAATGTGCTGCTATCTGCGAGTCATGGACACGGTAAGACACAAAAACAACAAAAATGTTGATGTGTTCCTTGAAAGGTGCAGCGTTGTTTGAAGCCCTTTCAGCCACTTCACTGACTGTTTGTCAAGCACCTGATACAACCAAACATCAAAAATACTGAACTATCTCTTTAAAGGATAAGTTCAGTTTCTACAGCTTTCACATTGTTCATAGAATGAAGTAGAACAATATACTCACCCAGAAGGCTTTCCTGATCCAAACAGTGCTTCAGGAGATATTTAGATCCAAAATCGAGTGGCGGACATCCATATAATGGTAGCACACGGGACATGTATAGCGCCGCTCCTAAAACTGCATTAATCATCCAAAAACTCATTAGTTTCACCAATATTTCATCATGGTCCGCTCACGCTACTCTTGCATTACAGTCTGTGTCGCTCAGACATGTCTTTATGGCTGTGCTGACCTCTGAACTGAAGAAGAATGTTTGCCTCCCCGCATGCGCAGTGCGGCTCATTGTTTCAGGGGAATGCCGCCGGCTACACTACTTTCTCCTTCCAGTTTTGTGCAAACTGGATGAATATCTATCGGATGAAGATATTGTGGACGAGAACTTTGAATATGATGGGTGTCCTTACAGTTCCGAGCCAGAGTTTACAGATGAGGAGCTCATAGAAAGGAGGACGCAGAGGCAAAGAGAAGAACAGCTCTCCAGAGAGTACTGCGCATGTGGCAAGCGTTCTTCTTCAGTTCAGAGGTCAGCACAGTCACACAACATGTCTGGAGCGACACAGACTGTACTGGAGGAGTAGCTCGAGTGGACCATGATGAAATATTGCTGAAACTAATGAGTTTTTGGACGATTAATGCAGTTTTAGGAGCGGCGCTATACATGTCCCGTGTGCTACCATTATATGGATGTCCGCCGCTGGATTTTGGATCTAAATATCTCCTGAAGCACTTTTTGGATCAGGAAAGCCTTCTGGGTGAGTATATTGTTCTACTTCATTCTAAAAACAATGTGAAAGCTGTAGAAACCAAACTTATCCTTTAATATTCAGTGTCCAAAACTCATACCATGACATTATCAGGGTAAAGAAACCAACAAAAGGCAGTAGAGACTGGCTAAAACTCCTCAAGATAGTAACAGAATTTGAAATTAAAATTTGAACCAGAGGCCCTCTTAAATAACGAAGCCCACTTTCTGATCATGTAAAAACTTCTTCAGACAAAAGTTATCAGGATTCACTTCAAATCTTTCTCTGTGATGGAGGCCTTGCCCCTGAAATGTTCTGTTGATGCTTTCTCCAAATAGATGTTTGTCAAATCTGAGTATCTCACACAGGTAAGAGCCTCTGAGAGCTTTTCAACGTCCTGTTCTGACAAGTGTTAAAGACTCAGCACACGGGAGAGAAAGGCAAACGTTCTCATCCTTGACAGGTAAGAAATGTGTTGATTTGTTTTTCTCCTTGAAAAAGCACAAAGATGAGCACCACACGGGGACTCTCAGGCTGTATAAATGAATAAAAAACGGGACATGGTTGCGGTAAAGATGGAAAGTGTGATGTCACCTCTTTGACTCATTAGGAGTTTGAGTCTGCAGCCGGAGGACTGATCATAAAAAACACTCTAACACCTCCTTTATTAATTCTCCTATGATATAGTAGATGTTTACTGGAGCCGTCTGGCATGTCCCCAGAACCTAAAAGAGTTATTACATGTAACAAACAGGTGGTATGTGAGTCCAAGCTCCTTTTTTTTCCCACCCCTCCTGCTGTCTGGGAAGGTGTCTTACAGCTCTCTGGGGCAAACAACATAAAACTTGACTACAGAGCTGAGATTTAAACTTTGAGGGGCTTGAAAAAGAGATGCATAAACAGTGAATGATTGTAAAATGCACCACCTGTGCTTTGCTGTTTATTCAGAGCTGCACTGACTCCTCCTGTCAGGGCTGCAAAAAGAGAGCAAAATAATCATGTCTCTATTTTTTCGGCTAGATGGTGATACACTGAAATTTACCAGAACTACAGAATGATGGTTTTCTGCATAAACAAGGTTTAAATTGCAAGAGCATCAAAGTATTATTGGTGAGTCACTTGACCTCTGACCTTATACCTGCCAAATGGAAGCAGTAGGCTCTTCTCAATTTACTTATTTCTCATCGCCTCACTTGTTGCTGATTCTAAGGCTACGTTCACACTGCAGTCAAAAGTGACCTGAATCCATTTTTTTGGCTCAAATGTGACCTGTATCTGATTGGTTTCTGACAGAGTGAACAGCACAAGTTGCATTGAATCCGACCTTTTCAAATCAGATTCAGGCCACTTTCAAATGTGGTACTAAATCGGATACATATCCGATTCTCTTGAATGAGACCGCAGTCTGAACAGTAAGGTCGCATTTAATGTAACTTTGACGTCATTATAGCAGGTAGTTAACCTCGGGATAAAAGTTTTCAAATTCACTTCATGAACAGAACATAAACAGAGGTTAATATAGACATGATTATTAAAAAGCTTATGTTTTTTTTTCCCAAAATAAAGAGTTTTAGTTGTTTTTCCAGCTACAAGCCGAATAATATATAAATGCTGGGCTGAATACCGAATATCCAATGCGGAGGCAAAGTATACTCAACAAAAATATAAATGCAACACTTTTGTTTTTGCTCCCATTTTTCATGAGATGGACTTAAAGATCTAAAATTCATTCCAGATACACAATATTACCATTTCTTTCAAACATTGTTCATAAATCTGTCTAAATGTGTGATAGTGAGCACTTCTGCTTTGCTGAGATAATCCATCCCACCTCACAGGTGTGCCACATCAAGATGCTCATCAGACACCATGATTAGTGCACAGGTGTACCTTAGACTGTCCACAATAAAAGGCCACTCTGAAATGTGCATTTTTTTTGCTTTATTGGGGGTCTGGGGACTCAGAACCAGTCAGTATCTGGTGTGACCACCTTTTGCCTCATACAGTGCAACACATCTTCGCATAGAGTTTATCAGATTGTCAATTGTGGCCTGTGGAATGTTGGTCCACTCCTCTTCAATGGCTGTGCGAAGTTGCTGGATATTATTGGGAACTGGTACACGCTGTCGTGCGTGAGCATTTGCCCACTCAAGTCTGTTACGGCGATGATCTGGAGTCAGGTTAAGACCCCGATGAGGACGATGAGCATGCAGTTGAGCTTCCCTGAGACGGTTTCTGACAGTTTGTGCAGAAATTCTTTGGTTATGCAAACCAATTGTTTCAGCAGCTGTCTGAGTGGCTGGTCTCAGACGATCTTGGAGGTGAACCTGCTGGATGTGGAGGTCCTGGGCTGGTGTGGTTACACGTGGTCCGCGGTTGTGAGGCCGGTTGGATGTACTGCCATATTCTCTGAAACGCCTTTGGAGACGGCTTATGGTGGGGAAATGAACATTCAATGCACGAGCAACAGATCTGGTTGACATTCATGCTGTCAGCATGCCAATTGCACGCTCCCTCAATGCTTGCGACATCTGTGGCATTTTGCTGTGAGACAAAACTGCACATTTCAGAGTGGCCTTTTATTGTGGACAGTCTAAGGTACACCTGTGCACTAATCATGGTGTCTGATGAGCATCTTGATGTGGCACACCTGTGAGGTGGGATGGATTATCTCAGCAAAGCAGAAGTGCTCACTATCAAACATTTAGACAGATTTGTGAACAATGATTGAAAGAAATGGTAATACTGTGTATCTGGAATGAATTTTAGATCTTTAAGTCCATCTCATGAAAAATGGGAGCAAAAACAAAAGTGTTGCATTTATATTTTTGTTGAGTGTAGTTCACTATATTTTTTAATAGTGCATTCATAGTTTAGAGTACATTTTTAGGCATGTTTTTAAAAGAAAGTAATTGTTTATTAAATATTATGACATTTTTTAATATTCCAGTAGCCTTTGCTTTTCAAAAAAAGCCCAACAAAGTTTTTCATTCTTATTAAGCCTTCAAACAAAACAAAACATGCTTTAAAAAATATGAATGTACATTGATGGATATATACCAATAGATCAGTAATACCAACAATACTGCTTTAAGGCTGTCACTTTATATTCAATATTTGAATAACTGATCAAATATGGGAAAAAATATCCGTAATCGAATTGTAAAGAAATATTTGAATGTAAAATATTGAGTGTGGCGACACATCAGGTCTGGAGCAGTGGACCGTTCCGTCCAACAGAGGGCGCTGTGAGCGCAGCTTGACCCTCAGACACATCCGCTGCTCTCTCGACCCAAAGAGTTTCCGCTCCAAGTGGAGACATAAACAGCTCTAACTGTTCTAAGGAGAGCTGTGTGGAAGTAGTTTTGGTTCTACACCGTTGATGGCAAACTTAAAATCAAAGACCAGGCTGTGCGTTCTGTGAAATTCAGTTTAGTTCCTCGTTCTCCACTTATTTGTGGGCTCAGCCGTCGGCTTTTCATTCAAGTTATACGGCCGAGTGCAGCGGAGCTTCGTCAAGAGTTTAACCCTGCGTGACTGTGTTTTTTTCGGCAGGGTGGATAAGAGAGTGTCTGACCCTTACTGAAGGGGGATACTATTTCGGCCTTGTTATTGCCTCACTCCACCGAAGGCCGAATATGGCTTTTTTTGCACTATTCGGCCACCGAATATTCGGTGCACCCTTAATACAAATGTAATTAAAGTCTCCTCAGTTGGAAAAATACTATGATTTCACCCACATGCTCGAAAAGGAGTGTGAAGAAGTACAAACTTATTTAATCCCACCCCTTCTCCGTTTATCAAAAGTCAATTATTCCATGTCCTCTTTGATACCTATGCAATCACTAAATCTCAAAGTAATCAACAACCATATATGCCTTATGAAAACATATGTATGCATATAAACATACTTAATATACATACACACATACATACATACATTCATACATACACACACATACATACCACAGACAAAAAATCATACAGACAAAAAATAAACATATAACAATACAAATAAACACTAAGCACCTGGTGAAAGCCACACCTTATTCCTCCCTGTATATTGTAGAAATACATTCTTGGTACCTTTTTTTGAATTGATGGATGTTTGGACATTCCTTAAAGGTGCTATGAGGAGAATCTATTTCTGGCGACATAAAGACTCTGCTACCCATGAGCTTGCGCGGTGACTGTCGTAAAGACGTGACCCAAGTCAAAGCGTGTGTTTGTTGTGATGCTAATAAATGCAGCTCGGACCTTCCTCAGAACTCTGCATTCCTTTACAACTTCTTTTTTCAACAACTTACAGGATGCAAAACGATGAGGTAATGTATCCCCTTCTAGTTACGTAGCGGTAGTTTTTGATGTGTGACAACAAGCAAGTTTTGAAATACTTAGTATCGTAGTTTTGTAGCCGGCTATATATCGCCACTTACAGCCCGGTGCTCTAAGACGTATTCGACTAAAATAAATTTGTTCTAGTTTTAATTCTCTTGTTCCCGTAGTCGAGTGTCCAGGCCAGTCCAGCCCTGTCCGACCCGACCCGACCGCGAAGCTAAGGAATAGCATTAACCTATTTTGATGCTATAAAACTCATCTCAAAGTGTGTTTTTCGACCAGGCGTATATCTAAAAGTGAAACTTTTTTGTAATTACTGAGAAACTCCTCATAGCATCTTGCTCCACAGTTTCACACGACAGACAGAAACTTTCCCTTTTTGTATGCACCATAGTGACTTTAAAATTAGATTTACCCCTTAAATTGTGTGCCACTACCCTTTCCGTGAATAATTTCTTGACATTTAGAGGTAGTAGGTTTGTTTTTCGCTTTATATAGGACATGGACCGTCATGTATTTATAAAATAAAGGGTTTCTTTTGCAGAATGAATGGTGGATGTAAAGTTGTGTTGCAGTTATTAGCCCGGACTTCTGCACAGTAACTGAGATAAGGAAAAACTATTGGAGAAACCACACTTATAAGACACCAAGAATGCATGTTAATATGTAGTAAAAACTTAAAGCCATCACACGCACAATAAACACAATTTTTCAAGCTGTTTTTCTAATCCACAATGAATCTGAACACTGTATTATTCAGTTCCACTCTCAGAAACAGAAGCACATCTTTTAAAAACATGCCACATCAGTATGACAGTAAAATGAACCCTTCATACTGATTCAATTTATCCCTTTATAGGTGGGCATCACTTTCATCACTAAATAAAAAACTAAGCTGATCAAAGTCCACGCAGCCATCATCAGGCAAGCTTCCAACCAAAACAATCCAGAATATTTTTGCATATTTTAACATGGTGTATTATAACAAGCTGGATATTTCAGCACTAAAAGGCAGCTGCATAACCTCACATTATTCCCCAAATTGGACAAACAGAGGACTACGCTGATGTGACTGTCATGCGCCGTCAAGCAGGAAACATCCCGAGCACAGCCCTCGGGAGGCTGCTGAGCTTTACTGAAACTTATCCTCCCTAAATGTAAAATAATGTTGGGCAAATTAACACAACTTTCGAGCTGAAACCTGATTAAGAGGCATTTCCCAGTTATGAAAGATTAAATGACTAAAATCATGTGAAAATATCAGCGGATCAAAGGCAGAGCTTCAGTTTGATGAAAGCTAAACGTGTCAGTTGTGGATGAGCCAATGGAGAGGGAAGAAAGTGAAACTCTTGCCCGTAAACTCCAGCGGAAAAGATAACTCTCAGAGGGTTTGGATCTGGTATTTTTAGAAGAAAAAAGATTATCAGAAGACAAGAAAAAAGACTTATTACGTCTTAAGTTAAAGTAAGACTGATAATGGGGGAACTTTGAGAAAAATAATCATTAAAATAGACTCATTATCAGCCTTATCAAGAATAAAGCAATGATTTGGGCAACCACAGTATTTAATGAATATCCAATAAATTAATATAAAGTCTAAATATTGACACTGACACACTTCCTGCAAACAACTGTCTCAACTCTAGAATCCCATGATATGAACATCCAGTGGTGACAGTAAAACGAACAACCAAGCAGACAACTGTGAAGATTAAAGTCTAGCTTCTCTCCTCATCAGTTTTTCTTGTTGTGCCTCCTGTTTGTGTTGTTAGAGTGATGCAGGAGTGAGCCCAAAATCCTGGAAGAGAGTTAGCACTAACGTTTCCTAGTGCGGGAAGTATATTGCATTTTAGCATAGCTTTCCAGATAAATGCCTAAAGCAAGGTCAGTGATGAACATGTAGGTATGAATAGATTTCATTTGATAGATCTGAACATTTACTTTTGCAGTATTAAATGTATCTTATAATGTGTAACTGCTTTTTGTTAAAGGATGGTTGCTAAAAAAAACTGCAAACAAGGACTGCAAAATGCATTAGGCATGAGCAATATGGGAAAGAGATGTGATGTGGGAAAACAATGTTCACTGTTATGATGGCAACAACTCCCGCGATAAATAAACATTAGTGTGAAGTGTGAACTTAAGCTCCAAGTCAAATTGAGCCCAAACCCTGGATTTCAAATCTAAAACAAGTTTATCTGTGCCTGCTGATTTATAAAACTTGGACACATTTATGTAATTATTCTCTAGGACATCTTGCAAATGAGTGCAATATGATGTTTTGAATTTAAAGATTACACCAGCCAAACTCAGTTTCACAGAATATTATTGTTATATCATCAAATACTTTACTAAATACCAAAGCCATTTTACTGTTTTGCTTTATTCTTACTACTTCATTGACTAAGAAGTCATACTCAAAAAGTCATTAGAAGTGAGGTTTTGATAAGTTTGAATTGTTTTAAATATTAAATAAATATCAAATAGCACATTATGGCCATACAATTTAACAAGCAATACTTCTTAACTAATAAACACAAATGAAGAGTACTAGCTCAGTTGTCCTAATTCAGACCTTAACAAATCATAGTCTTTGATCATAAATGTTTAATATTTATTCTTTCAAAACACTCTGAAAAAGCCTATTTTTTATTTTAGGGGAGTTAATTTGATTTAAGAGATGTTTCCATTGTTGCTGTTGAACTGGGGGAATGCTGGAAATAGAACATTTAAAATGTCTAAGTACAGCATTTAGATCTATTTTAGGCTTGTAAGTGTTGATGAATTATGAAACAGATTTATTTTTTTCTGGTGAAAGCTTAATTTAATACACTTATATGAGCATTTTTCTCTTACCCACTACTTTTGTAACCACTTTATAAATGACTTTTTCGGATTTTTGGATTGTAATGCTGTTTGATATTGTATTTGAGTAATAGAATGAATAAAAAATTCTACTAAAAGGTACAGTGTCAGAACAGCTTTTCATTAATGTGAAATGTGACTGTGAATAATGGGTACATATTATCCTCTGATATCAGCTGCTGCTAGTTTCTCCTCATTGTCAGTCACTTGCTATAACTTTATGATTCATCTTCTCTCCACCTGCTGAAGCTTACATGGTTACTTGAAATGTTACATTCTTCCTGTTTTTTTTAGATACTTTTTATACTTTATGCGGTTTATTTTAAATTCTTTAGAGAATGTTGTAGTTGTGTACCCACAGTGCTCACTATTTATTCAGATCTAAATGCTCTTTAATTATGATATTATGGAGCATTATTGACAGTGACACCACCACCCCCCACCCCCCACCCCCAGTAATCATCTGTGAACTATCTCATTTGTCCCCCAAGGCAATGAACCTAGAGGAAACACTGATCATCAAATACTTTACTAAATACCAAAGCCATTTTACTGTTTTGCTTTATTCTTACTACTTCATTGACTAAGAAGTCATACTCAAAAAGTCATTAGAAGTGAGGTTTTGATAAGTTTGAATTGTTTTAAATATTAAATACATATCAAATAGCATTTTATGGCCATCCAATTTAACAAGCAATACTTCTTAACCAATAAACACAAATGAAGAGGACTAGCTCAGTTGTCCTAATTCAGACCTTAACAAATCATAGTTTTTGATCATAAATGTTTAATATTTATTCTTTCAAAACACTCTGAAAAAGCCTATTTTTTATTTTAGGGGAGTTAATTTGATTTAAGAGATGTTTCCATTGTTGCTGTTGAACTGGGGGAATGCTGGAAATAGAACATTTAAAATGTCTAAATTTTGCTTGGTAGATCTATTTTGAAGCATACAAGTGTTGATGAATTGCTTGAAACAGATTTATTTTTTTCTGGTGGCTTAATTTAATACACTTATATGAGCATTTTTCTCTTGCCCACTACTTTTGCCAACCACTTTATAAATGACTTTTGGATTTTTTGGATTGTAATGCTGTTTGATATTGTTGTATTTCGAGTAATGACTGAATAAAAATTCTACTAAAGGTACAGTGTCAGAACAGCTTTTCATTAATGTGAAATGTGACTGTGAATAATGGGTACATATTATCCTCTGATATCAGCTGCAGGTTCCTGGATCAAACTGATATATTATCACTTTGTGATGTCAGATATATTTTGTGTCCTTGTCCAAGGAACCAACTGTGTTAAAAGTGTTTAAATACATGTCAACAACATAAGCCCAACTTTGTTTTTGACAACAAATTCCACCGTGAAAAGCAGGTTTTTTTTCACAAAACCATATTTATTTATTTACCCAGCGTACTGTACCTCCTAAGTGACAAATGTGTTTACTTCTACCTCAGCCTGATACTCATCTCCTGGGTTTCCCTCTAAAGATCTTTGTTTGTTTCTCCTGCTGAACTAAAGGAAGCGTTCTTTCATCTTCCGTCGACTCTTTGTTGTGGCAGTCATTATGACTGTCTGCTTTGTAGCGTAGCATTGTTAGCATACATCATGCTCCCTGTCAAAACAAAGCTGCAGATCTCTAACGTGACTGATTTTATTGAAGATGATAGCGGACAATGCTTGCTTTGGAAATGCTGATAGAGGCTAAATCCACAATTAGTGATTGCACCTCTATCTTTGTTTTTCACCTACAGTAATCATCTGTGATATCTATCTCATTTGTCCTTTTTACCCTTGAGCTGATCAGGACATTACAGGGCTTCCAGTTGGTGCTCAAAACTAAGCATATTTCATTGTTGTTGAATAAATAAACAACAGCAATAGGCCGTCATGAAATTAGCAGTAACATCATGTTGCTTTATTGTTACATGATTGAAATTTGCTTTGCTATTTGAAAACAAAAACACAAGCTAGATAGTAGAGGTGTCACGAAATTCCAAGAAATTAAAAAATGACGAAATAAAATTCAAAGACGCACAAAATAAAAAAAATGCGCGGGCACGACTGAGACGGGGGATTTTTTACCCTCCTCGCCTCCTGTAGCAAAACACTCTCTTCAATATGTGGGAAGACAAGGTGGAGGAATTAGCCGATGCTCCTTCATCAAAGAAATCAGTTGTGTGGTCCTATTTTGGCTTCCCATATAAAAGACGAGAGAACGGTGAGAAGATTGCGGACAAAACAACAACCGTGTGCAAAATATGCCGCTACAGTTCACCGTATACTGCGGCGTGTACAACTACCAACTACTTTGAACTGGAGACAGGCAGCAACTGAATGTTTGTGTAAGTCTGCATAAAAAACATTTGATTTTTACATCTTCTGTTAAGTTGACAGAATTTGATCATACTTGAAGATCAGAAGTATATGCACTGTTATAGGCTAAATATTATAGTTCACAGTTCAGACATTTATAGGTCTAAACTGCAGCTCTGAGGACTGCTATTTGTTTTCCTTTTTATTCAAGAATGTACTTATCCTGATTGCTACAACAACAAAGCACTTTTTATTGAGATTTTATGTTTGTATTTGCACTGTAGTCTAAATAGAGGGAAAAAAACTACAATTTTGTTTTTACAAAGAGCATTTATTTTGTACTGATGCAGCAACATTTTTTGTATTGTATTATTATTTTTATTAGGAAGAAAATAAAGAAAATGAGACTACTGAACAACTTCCTACTGTTGGGGATTTTCTATAATCTTTATTTTGTATCGTGAGTATTTCGTATCATGAGCCCTGTTTCGTATTTCGTATTGTTTCGTGAGTTGACCATTTCGTTACATCCCTAGTAATAAGCACTGCTTGTTAAATTGGAGTGCCATAATGTGCTATTTGAAAAAAAAATATTAAAAACAGTTCAAACAAATCAAAACCTCACTTTTAATGGGTTTTTTTTTGAGTATGACTTCTTAGTCAAAGAAGTAAATAAATGAAACAAAGCAGTAAAATGGTTTGGTCGATTTTTTATTATTTAGTAAATTATTTAATAAACATAAGAAATATAGCAATAAGATTCTGTAAAACTGAGTCTGGCTGGTGTAATCTTTTAATTCAAAACATCATATTGCACTCATTTGCAAGATGTCCTATAGAATAGCTAAATAACTGTCTGAGTTTTACAAATTAGCAGGTACAGATAAACTGGTTTTAGATTTGAAATATAGGGTTTGGTCTAAATTTGAATTAGAGCTATTAAGAGCATTTATTTTGTACTGATGCAGCTATATTTTTTGTATGTCTGCACTAGGAAGAAAATAAAGAAAATGGGATTTTTGCACAACTTCCTACTGCTGGGGATTTTCTATAACCTTTATTTTGTATTGTGAGTATTTCGTATTGTGAGCCCGGTTTCGTATTTCGTATCGTTTAGTGAGTTGACCATTTTGTTACACCTCTACTAGATAGTCACCATAAATTAAAAGGACGTCAATTTTAACTAAGGACAGGATGCTAACATCATACAGCCAGATAAAAAAAACCCTCTTCATCCAAGTTATCCCACCTTTCAAAGTGATATATTATGACTTTACACCCAAGGACTTTACACCCTGGATTTAGAGATGTCACCCGAGCCTTTATTTAAACTACACTCCTCAAAAAAGTTGTAGGAAAAAGTTACTTCAGTTGATTGGACAAAACAGAATCCAGCAAACCAAGCAAATAAAGCACTGGATCTGAATATATCAAAATCATCAACACCTGCTACAAGAGAGAAGAGAGGACAAAGTTCTCGGCTTATGCGTCTTCAGTAAGAACACATCTCTGCACACATCAAGCAGCAGGGGCACAGTGTCACAGCTGGATCTTAGGATGAACCTCTGAAGGACACACAGCAGAAATGAGCCACCTGAGGAAACAGCCATAACAGTAAAGCTGAGTGTTCATTTACTGGGATGTTTTTTACCCAATTAAGCTTTTAATTGAGCTTCTTTAAAACACGTCATTGTCTTTATAATGCAGCCTTTGACTAACATTACTTTTTATGATCACATCTCCTGTCCCTCAAAATCTCTATTAGTTGTGTTGTATCACTTTTATGGAGCTTCAGGTGAAAAACTGTAATCAGTTTTATGCCAGTGTCTGTGATGGAGGATATTTGGCTCAGGCCTCGGTGCAGGGCGGTGCTTTACAACCCCCGGGCAGGGCGGCACTTGGAGTTGGGAGGCCGTAAGTCTGCCTCTTGCTGACAGATAAAGTGGGCAGGTAGTAAATAATAAGACGCAGTAGAAGACCTTGGAGGTGGCCCCTGAACTAATTTAATGTCCCATCTTCTGGATTTAAATTAGACTGTAATCCACAGCTGCTTTTTCAAATCACAGAAATAAAAATATGCTCTCAGTGCAGGTGTACTTCAGGGCTGGAGCACACTGCGGAGGCCTGCGGTCAACTCTGCTGCTGTAAAGGAAGCATGAATAGCTATTTGATTCATCACATTCTTTCTATTATCAAAAATGTATCCGATGAAACCGTCTACAAAAACGACATTGTCATCAGTCCTTGTCATTTATCAGACAAGAGCTCACTTTCACTTTGGAAAGATAAGGAACTTGCTGGTATTGATTTCTATTTGAAATCTGTAAGGCAGGAGCAGAAATCAATAACAGGGTTTGTATCCGGCAAGGTTCAGAATAAAGGCACAGCTGAGATAGAGACGACGACAAGAAGCGGAAATGATCTGTCGCCTTGTGTCTGCTTTACTCCAAACATGCTAACTCGACAAACTCTCCTCTGTTTCCCCCAGAGAGGGAAGGACAGTAAAGACTCATTAAACTTCCTGGGGACAAGAAACAACCAGCATACAGGCAGAAACTGTGTCCTCTACATGCAGGTGTTTCTACACATATAGAGTTATAAATAAATTCTTTATTAAGCGTCAAAATAAACTGCATTCATGTAGCTGGCAGCACCAATAATCCACATTTTTGCACATTTCAGACCAGCATTCTAAGTCACAAAATATATCTAAAAAATGGATGAACATGCACATTTAAACCACAGGGGGACGTGATAAGTTGAGAATGACAATATTATTAATATAAATATTTTAAAAAAAAGAATTATTTTCCTAGCACTGGAATTTAGCTTTTCTAGAACAAGTTAAGCCAGTTTTTGCTCTGCATCCAATTGTTTTTGATAAAACTGATATCTGAAGCTACAGCCCATCTTTATTTGTATTGGTCAGTATATCATGATGTGATATTAAGCAAGTCACGGCAAAGAGCTAAACCTTTATAGAAGATGGTGCCCTAATCTCAGGGACCAATGAACATCGAACACTAACAGTATCCCAGGAGGTTGAGCCTTAAAATGATGAACTTCACTGGAGAACTGCCAGAGCTCAGACGATGTTAAGGTAAATGTAAATATTCTTCATTTATACAACCCTTTCAATTGACCAAACTGCTTTAAAACAGATCATAAATAAGATGGAATACATAAGGAAAGCAATAAAATACAAGAAATACAACACAATAAAATGAAGAAAAAGTAAAGTGTCGTCATGCTACTGGGTATAAAAATCACTCTGAATAATTAGGTTTTAAGTCTAGATTTGCACGTGTCTTAAGGTGCCTATACACCAAAAGCGACTTGAGCGTCCTCTGTGATCACTCTCCATGCAAAGTCAATGTACAGCTGCAATGGGGCGGGGCTAACCCTCCCGCGATGCGACTGCTACGTTCAAGGCGATCCTTCACTTGTCGCCCGATGTCACAGTTAAAAAAAAAAGTTGATCTTTTCAGATAATGTAGAATGTGGCTGTGTGGCAACAGCCATTCAGCAGTGTGTGCGTGTGACGGTACCCATGACAGACAGTCTTTTTTCCTGTGTCCGTGTGGGAAACAGTAGTCAGTGAGGACATTAGTTCCACCTAGACGGAACGCAGAGAACTCACAAACGATGCTGCTACAGGGCATCAGCTGCAGTGTTTTGTCGTTGGTAGGTGAGTGAAAAGGAGGATACAGTTGGAATAATATCAGCTTATACATCCTATTATATGATATATATGATGGTGGTGAAAGTCCAGCGAATGTGGCATCATCAAGCCACTGCGATGCGCGGCAGTGATCAAAATGAGGCATTTATGGACACGATGCGACTTCAGTGGGGAACGCGAATTTTTTTTTTTTTTTTTTTTAAATGTATTTTTTGGGCATTTTTGTGCCTTTATTGATAGGAGAGAGACAGTGGATAGGCTTGTGAAAGGGGGTGAGAGAGTAGGGGAAGACACTCTGCAAACTGGTCACAGGCGGGACTCGAACCTGGACCGGCAGAAGCAAGTACATGGGGTGCCTGGTTGCTAACCACTCCGCCAAACCAGCACCCCGGGAACGCGAATTTGATCGTGGAGTCATATTTGGTTTGAATGCAGCTTTACCCAGGTCAGAGGTAAGACACATTTTGGCAGGGGGCTTATTCCAGCCCCTGGGAGCGGCACTGCCAGCACAGTTAAAAGCACTGACAGTTGTTGACTAGAAAGCACTCGACGAGCGTAAACCTCCACCAAGATAGCTCACATGTTGCTGTTACATCTATAAGCAATTGTTCCAAGATAAAGTTGCCATCATAATATGATTCCTTGACCCTGAAAACCTACACCTTATAGTCATGTTGATATCATTATTAGTTAGACAGTAATTGAGCAAAAAAAGTGTTTGCAAAAGGCAATTATCTGGATCACCACCAAAATCTGACCATGACTAAGTTGGGCCATGACCAACATCTCCTGAAATGTTCACTACAAAATCTGTCATAGTTTTTGTGTATTCTTGCAAACAAAGAAAACAGACAAACATACTCTGGCAAAAATATAACCTCTTTAGCAGAGGTAAAGTTCCAACAAACAGCGGCTTATGTCAGATCAATGAATATTTACGTTGTCTCATAAGGTTTTATTCAGCAGCTGAGCAGTTATTTAATCCATCTTTTAAAATCAGTCCTGGGGCTTAAATTTAGATCAGAATTTGTCTCAACCTGCAAAGTTTATGTCACGTATAAGCTTACTCCCAGACAGCTTTGTATGTGTTCTTTCCAACAACAGTTGTGCTCTCCTGATGTGTCCCCTTGAAGCCCCAGCACAGAGTGTAGAGGACATTTTAGTTCATAAAAACACAAAGGACATTTCAGCTCATTAAAACAAGCAACCAAGTTAAAGTGGAGGGCCAAAGTTTGCCAGGCGGGAAAGTTTAATTAAAGGCTTAAGTCGGAAGCATTTTTGCATTATTTATTATTTAGCTTTGGTCTAGAGAGGGGTTAAAGTTCATGATATCCTGTGCAGCTTTAATTTTGACCAGCCTTATTGAATTCTCAGAGTCCCACTGCTTCAAACATGGTGCAATTATCTCTACAGCCCATTCTCCACGACCTGAGTAGATTTAATCAGAGAAATATACAAACTTTAATTGCTTTTACCTGGATTCACCTTGTAATGTTACCGCATGAACAGATGGCATCTGCAGTGCTCTATCCTGTTTATGTCTGTACTGAATGAAGGCAAATGGTGGAGGAATATCATCAATACACAATGACATCAATGTATCACTGTCATGATATTAATCACAACTATAATTAAGCCTGCTGGTACAAAATATTCACTTCATTTAAAGTTGTTTCTCCTCTTTTATAAGTTGGTGGTCATTTGAAACTGATAAGAGAGCAGACTAGTTAAACAGATGGTTAACATAAACAGACTGTTAGCCAATCACATTGCAGCAATTCTCTGTATTAAAGGTGTAGTCAGCGATGTGGGGGAAAACGAGTGGAGAGGTTGTTTATAAACAAATTTAGACTTGCCTCTCCCTTCATACCTCACCCCTGGCTTCACCCTCGAAAGCTGATGGATGTGCATCGTCATGGAAACGGCTGTAGAAACTGCATAGCTGACCAACGTAGCTAAGGACGAGGAGTCACGCGTCTAACACGTCTGAAAAGTGAAGAAAGAAAAGCAACGCGGGCACACCATTCCAACATCACCATCTCCAACATCACAACCCCAACATCTCAAACGGGACTAACAACAACAACAACAACAAAAAAGGCTTACGTGGAACGAAGGATTATGGAATATGTCAAATACGGACACTAAATGGGAATCTAAAATTATGTCAGACCTCTGTAAATGAATAAAAATGCATAACAACTTGTTAATATGTGGAAAAGAGGAGACTAAATACTAAATATTGAGAAAATGGGGACGGGACTAGATAAGCTCTGCTTCTCCCGTCTACCCTTTCGGACATGAACATTTGATCAACTATTGACAATGTGTGATGCTGTATAACTGTGTTGACGTGACCGAAATAAATAAATAAATAAAATTAAATCAAAGGTAACCCTGACACGTCAGACAACTCGACTGACGATATTGATAACATCACAACAACAGTACATTTTGGCAGATTAGACAATAAGATGAATGCCCGACGGCTGTTACTGTTATGTGAAGCACCACAAAGCTAATGTTGCTTACCTATCCAGCAGAAAGACGGCGACATCTGCGTCTGTTTTCAGGTCTTTCAATTGGCGGAATTCCCTCCACTGTTGGAAAGCAACACCAGTGTTGACCCAGGTCTTCTCTCATTCATGGTCATAGCCCTTCTTTTTCACTTTTCACTCATCTGACCTTTTTCTTTTGGGCTGTTGTTCAACCATTGCTACTGCACCTATTTTATCTCTCTCTTACGCTAACTGCGCACACTACGCAACCTACTACTCCCCCTCCCCCCTCTGTCTGATGATAAAAAAATGTCTTAGGGATTTTCTTTATCATTTTCCACAGCTGTCCCAGACAAACAGAAGGACAACAAAGTAAGAAGAAAAATTTTCATCATTTAAAATTCTGTAAATAACAAACATTTCCTGATTACCCAACCAGTGGTCAGAGGTCAAGGTCTTTGGTTCTTATGGTCTTGTAAATGTCTATTTGAAGACTGTTTTGGCAAAGTTCAAATCTGATTTTAGGATAAAAACACTCAAAACTAAAACATTATCATGATAGTAAGATGCCAAAAGTCAAGTCACCAGGAGTGTGTGTTTAGTACGAGGAGTGTTATGATCCATCGATCTGATTGATATATTGATTGATTAGGCAATGATCCAAAGAAATCGATGGAAACTCAAAACATGGATCAACATAGTTATCTTTGATATACACCTTTATTTTGAAATTCTGAACATATATCCGTTTCATGGTTTCTGCCATGAATATTGTATTCTCCGCGCACATCGTTTCACATTTCAGTAATAAAATTGTCAAAACATCAAAATGACTTTTTCTTTCTTGCTTGCTTTCGGTGAAATTTAGCTGATTGTGTTCAATGAGTGTATACTATTGTCTTTAAACAACTGAAGGCCTTGAATCAAATCAAATCGAAATTGAAATCTGGCAAATCTTTGTGATATCAGCAACCATTGTATTGTCGTCCAAAGAATGGGTATTTTATAGTATCGTCATGAAACTGTTGATTTACACCTCTATTCATTAATAGTCTTTTATCCCAACACATCAAAAATGCTTTGACAGATTTTCTTTAAATCTCTAAAGTCTCCACTCTGATGCAAGATGAAACTTATTTTGGAGCTGTCACTACGATGGGAACATCTTACTAGCGACTAAGATATCCAGAGTGATTTGAGGGACTTTGCACAACTTTCCAGTCTGACTGAAGAATGAACAAATTAGATTTTGAGGTCATGATCATTCCTGTCTTGTGGACAGATAATCCTAAAGGGACACACTTACTTTTTTGTTCTACTTTTGTCTTGCCTTACCCCCGAGTTCATGACAAGCAGATAGACACCATTCTTTTGACTGTCGGCACAGTAACCGGAATGAGATGGGCAGAGCTTGTGCAAGCAACACTGCAGACATGCTTGGTTTAAACATGCACCCTGTGTTTTTGTTTTACATGTATTTCTATTAAACATTACGTAAAGTCCTTAACTTAGTTTAAAATGGATAACTTACCATAATGCTGTAAAAATCAGTCACAGCACACAGGGTAGTTTAGAGCTACTGAAGAGTTTATCTGATGACTGTAGACAGAGGCAAGCTAATACTTCCCACTGACTTCCAATGTTTGTGCTAAGCTTATTAGTGGTGGGTGAGTTCTGCCCGTCTCTTTATTGTTACAGCGAAAGAATGGTGTTTTTCTGCTTGTCATAGACTCAGGTATGATGCAAGACACAAAAACAAAAACGGCGTATACCTAGGGGTGTGAGATATGACGATATTAAATCGTTAAGGATTATAACGTGGGGATGATCTCATAAAGCAGAAAGATCGTCAGATCGTCTGTGTGGGCGCAGAGACTTTGACGCACACCCGACTGGCCAGTCGTAGCACATTACGTGCAGTGCATGGTGGGATCTCTTGTTTGGTTATGTAGCAATATGATTTTTGCCATATCGCCCACCGCTACGTATACCTTTAAGAATTATTTGATTGTCTTCTGACGGATCAATTAGATCCTCAAGGTCACAGGAATTTGTTTTCAAACTTTGCAAAAATCTTCATTTTGGATCAAGGATGAACTAAGAACATGTTAGAGGACGTAGGTGAAGGTCAATGTGACATATGTCAGAAAGACTGCACCCTGGTTCATCTTCTTTACCCAATAATGTTTTTTCTTTGTCCACCATGCAGCAGTTTTGGTTTCCTTGGCCTCGACTTGTCTGGTATGAAAAAAGAGCCGCTGTCAGGAGCAGTGATGCCGTTTGATGCCTGATGATGCAAAAGATGGTGGCGTTTAATGGGGTTAGGGGGATGTTTTTATGCAAAACAGGCAGGTCAGAGAAGGGTGAGAGGCACAGAATGCATTTTTGAGTGTTCAGATGGTCCGCGGGGAGATGGTGAGAGGACAGTTGATGTTAGTATCCCAAGCCACCTGCTGCCTGCGGTGCAGCGAGGAGTCCGGCGAGTCCCTCCACTAATGAAATTTGACATACTGGAGATGACAGGCGCCATGACAGCACTCTGCCGGGATACTGCGGAAAAGGAGGGGAACGTGAATTCTTATAAGGTACCACACCTGTGCACCCCTGCTCCGCTGCTCCAAGGTGAGAGTGTGATGGAGGTGCTGGTGATTTCTAAGCCGACAGGTGATACATCATTCAGCAGCGGGTCCATCGAGGTACACTCTCAGCAGAATAATGACAGGTGTGATGACAATGGCACATCTGAATAATCGTGTGGCATTAGATCTTGAATGTTGAGTGGACCTTGACCTGATGTAGTTCATGTCGCATGATTTGGTGTTAAATTCATCCTCAAACAAGAACGATAAAAAAGATCACCTGTGAGACGGTGTGCAAAGTGAAAGTGCATTTTGATTTGAATAATGTTTTTTGTTTCTACATGCTCCGTTGTGTTGTCATGTCTACTCTAATTAATTCGCAGTCGGGGAGTCTGTCTTCGTGAATCATTTATCTCTGCTCTCATTTCACTCACAAATGTGCACTTCAGTCGCTATCTTGATTTTGTCATTGTGTGCAACTCGTGGGCATGACATATCTGACACGTCATTTGATATCTCTCTAATGCTCTTCCAGTCAGTTTGTTCATCATATTTAGATGTAAACAAATGAAGAGTTTTAAGAATGGATGATCCAAAGATTAAGCTTTTGTATTTTCGTTCAATAGATATCTAACATGTGATAGCCTGAATGCAGTTTTAGCCTTGAAAATACATTCATATCGAACATACTGTCTGTACAAACTTGTTTGGAGTCATCTATTGACTCCATATTCAGCTTTTTTATTTCATTTGAAAGATGAGGAAATGACCCATGACTGACCTCAGAAATGGCTCCACATCCATGAAAACAGACCACCGGATGGCAAAAAGCCATTCATGAATAAAGGTATGAGTTAAACTCCAGCCTCATTGAAGACTGAATTGAGAGGTATTTGAATAGACATAGCTACTAAATGCTCCACAAAATATGTAAAGCTGGCTTATTTCACAAATTAAAGACAATGTCAGTCCATGTGAGTGCATTTACAGTATGCTGCACCACAGTGATAGCCTGACTGAACTACTGCACTTGTCCTAGGATACATGAACTCAGGCTGTCGCCTATCAGTATTCAAATATCTGTTCAAACCTAGGGGTAAAAATCTGTTTTTGAACTGTAAACATACCTACATCAGGTATAGCACTATGACCACCTGCCACCATGACTGGACCAGACTTTTCTATCAACTTCTTCAGCAATTTGAGCAACAATTGCTTGTCAGCTGGATCAGGCCACACAAGTAATCCTTCACTCTCTATGTGCATCAATGATCCTTGGCCACCCATGACCCAGCACCACTGTTCCCTCCTGGGACCACTTCAGATAGATACTGACCACTGCTGACACCTCACAAGAGCTGCAGCTTTAGAGATGCTCTGACTCAGTTGTCATCACAAATTGATCCTTGTCAAACTCACTCAAATCCTTACACTTGCTCATTTCTCCTGCTTCTAAAATCAATTTTGAGGACAAAATGTTCACTTGATGTCCAGTATCTCCAACCCACTAACAAGCGCCATGATGAAGAGATAATCAGTGTTATTCACTGTATAATGTTATGCCTGTTTGGTTTATATTCCAATTTAAAAATGCCATTCTGCAGCACATTACGGTGCCCGCCGTGAAACATCCAATCCAAACGAGGGAAGCACTTTGGGATTCGAAGTTCTGATGGCAAAACAAAACTAGAAAAGCACTCGGAGAGTGCAGACCTCGGCCAGCGCCACAGTCCTCACCCATATTGTGATTTTCACCATAAATATTAGTCCAATCTTTATTTCATTGAAATATTTAGATTCCTTGACCATGAACACATACCATTAGCAACTGGATTCATAATGATATCTATTTTAGTTCAGTGGTTATTCACAAAAATCACATTTTTCGCCATGGCCGCCAGACGCTGATCCGGATCAACACCAAAATCGAATCAGTTCTTCCTTTTTCCATGCTGAACATTTCCTGAAAATTTCATCAAAATCCATCCATAACTTTTTGAGGTATTTTGTTCACAGACAGACAAACTCTCCCAAAAAGGTAACATCCCTGGCGGAGGAAAAAATGAAAATATAAGATAAGACAGTTCTTTATTGATCCACAGAGGGGTAATTCAGATGTTACAGCAGCACAGGGGTAAGTAGCATGCATTGAAGGTCAACAGGATATCTTAAAAAATAATAGATGTATAAAGTCTGAGCTGTGTGTCAATGATGTGCAAAGGAGCTGGCCTACTAATTATCTATAACCATTGTTAACTCCGCCAAGGAGGTAATGTTTTCAGGAGAGTTTGTTTGTCTGTCTCTGTCTGTGAACAAAATAACTCAAAAAGTCATGGATGGATTTTGATGAAATATTCAGGAAATGTTCAGCATGGGAAAAGAAAGAACTGATTTAATTTTGATGTTGATCCGGATCAGCGTCTAGGAACTGTGCTGCTTGGCGGAGGTCTGCGCTCTCCAAGTGCTTTTCTAGTTTATTTGTTTTGGTTTTAGTCTTTTGCCTAAAATATCTTTCAGTTTTAGTCATAATTTAGTCATATAAATTCTGCAAATTTTCATCAAGTTGATTAAATTTTTTAACATTTTAGTCAACAAAACCTACTGTAAATTTCATCGACTAAAATATGAAGTGTGTTTTTAATGTTTCCATGAATTTCTGAAGTCATGTTTTACATTTGAATAAAATGAAAAATATAATGACACTTTCCTGAATGCTTGTTAAGTTTTATGTATAAATAAACAGAAATCAGAGAAGAGAAGCTCTGACTTGATCACTCCAAAAACGTATTCTTCCACTACGTAGCTAAGGCAGTTGTGACTGGATGTCCCTCTTATCTCTTCCAGTCTTTCCATACAAGCGAAGTAGCTGTGATTGGACATATTCCTAACTTGTCCCTACTTTATACATAACAAAAATAAGATCTCAATGGATTTAGTCTCTGTCAAACATTTGTCGTTTTTATCTGATGACAAAAATGTCAGTTATTAAAGTGTTAGATTTTGTCCATGTGCACTTGTTTTTATTAGTTATTGTCTTGTTTTTGCATGAGAAAAAGATTGTTGACGAAAACTATGATGAAAATAATTAGTTAACAAAATTCCCACTGTCTACAACAAATCTGTGAGCCCATTTGTCAGCCTTTCACCCATCGCAGTTCAGTGGCAGCTCTTTAATAGCTCTGCCTGTCTGACCGTGACCTACTCGGCTGGCCCCCTACTAGAGTTGTGGAAAAAGACCACAGGAAACAAGTTTGCAAGATCCATATGGCCACCATAGGGCACAAAACTCCTATTTCTTTCTTGTGTTTTATTTTTCACAAAACAGTGCAATAGTCATCTCTCAAGTTGGGGAGTGGGTTGTATAACTTTTTAATAAAAGTACATAAAATGATTTGTTAAAGGAAAAAGCAATATTCAGCCATTTATTGATAGGGCTTTCTGTCATCTCCTAAAAAGCTGCAATTTTAGAGATAAGTTTTTGCCAAACAGCAACAATATACAGGGACTTGAGGCCTCAGGACAGGTATATCTCAAGATAGGCTGTAAATCTTTTAATTTAAAGTTTATGTTTGAAAAAATGAACTTGATTTTTGACATCTCAAACATGATTCAAGGGAGAAACTATGTGCTAGAGTAGGGATATCTGACTCTGTTATGACAGTTAGCGATAGGCCCCTTAAAGCTAGAAGCAACCTGACTAACAGCAAGTCTGGTTGACCTTGCTAAGAATTTAGCAACCAGCTAACCAGTTGTGTGTTGGTTTTAGCTTAAGTATTGTTGGTAGTCCAATAATTATTATTATCAGTGTGTTTACATGCACAGAAAAGTTAAGCTACAGTAATAGCTTCATAATGAGGTTTAACTGGAGGACCCAGAAAACAAGCACCAGGAGCAAATGGCATATTAACTTAGACAAGTCCACCTCTGCTATAGCAGAAGCCAATATGTACTCTACTCAGCTATAGACCCACCCCATGTTCAATTATGTACAAATTTACAGTTTTGACCACCTTCACACACTCTGAGCCTCACTATCAAACAAACACTATTGCTATATCTGAAAGTAGACAAATCACTGATGCTCATATGTTGAAACAAGTCAAGGTGGATGCTGGATACACTTACAAGCCCTGGAGGACTTTTCTAAATTTGGTAAATATATTTTTTCTTGTGTTATTGTTTCCTTCATGTTGCACAAAAAATATAGGACTACAGTATAAATGTATATTGTAATCCACTAAGCATTCCTTCCTCCTTCTTTTTCAAATTTAAATAAACCATAAAATACCAAGTAAATTTAGAAGACTCTTGTGTGAAGTGCTTGCCAAAAATACAAACCATAATTTACTTCTGTGAATATGCAACTTTAATTAGAATGAATGTGAAACACTGTACTCAGGTCTCATAATGTTTCATCTGATGCAAAGCTGATGAAAATACTTCATATAACTCTGGAAACCCCACAAATGAAAGTTTCCATTAAATATTAGTGTAAATGTAGTGAAATGGTGATTTATGCATCAAAACACAGATTATATAAAAGCGACATTTGACAGAGTAGTGCCAGAGTGATGCCAAGAATCTGGGCCAGATCTGTCATATGATTGTCTGCTTCATGTCAGATGTCATAACAGTCATTTCAGTATCACAGCATCAACTTTAATGACTTACGGGGACATAATCTGATGCAACAAATGTGGAAATCTTTTCAAATCCTACCAGCATCCGTATCTTTTTAGAACCCTACTGCCAGCAGAAACTAGAAGAAGAAGCAAGAGCTTTTTTTTTTCCCTTTAATTTCCATCTTCTTTCTCAGCCATGCATGCAAAAGGTTCAAGCCTTTGTTTTTACATTTTTATCCGTCTTCCTTTATTCTTTTTGAAACCTCTGTTGCGAGCTGCAGCATGCTGGAAGCGCTGACAGCTGTTGCACTGTGGTGTGTTCATGTGCCGGGGGACCGGATGGAGAGTAACATATAATAGTGATGGATTTTTCTGGTGGAAGTTAAACAAATTCAATGGAAGATTCGTACAATGCTTGACAGACTTTCAATGATGTTAAGCAGCTGATGCAGAAGAAGGAAGGAACATTATGAGAGAAATTCAAGGCAGAGAGTGCCAGGAAGACAAATGCGATTCTTACAGTAAAAATACTACATTTTGACATTGCCAGGGGCATTTGTACACTCTTACTATTTTAATAATACTTTTTACACAAGTTAAGGAATTATCAAGAATATCTAAAGGGGAAATCTGTCCCAGCCTCACACCACTTTAAAAAGAAGCACCTTAAGGTTAATTTATGCTCTTACATTAAAACCATTACGGTTATCAACCACATTCTCCCAAGAGTCTGTTACATTGCTTATTGCCGACGTCAGACTACATTTTTCGTCATCGGTATGTCAGACAAGACAAGCATGACAAAAATCGACTGCTATGTAACACCTGATGTAACGACGGTAAAAGGAGGGGCGACACCAAAGAACACAAACAAAAGTTAAATATTTAACTTGCCTGGTTGCTTACCAAACCAGCACCCACATACAAATGATTTTCAATGATACTTAAGTTTACCAAAGTGCTGCACTGGGACTACCAAGCAAAAATAAATACCGTTAAATGAAGTCAAGTCAAATAAATAACAAAATAAAACAAGTAAAAACAAAAAACAAAAATAAAACACAACTAGAAAAGCACTCAGAGAGTGCAGACCTCCGCCAGCGCCACAGTCCTCAACCATATTGTGATTTTCACCATAAATATTAGTCCTACCTTTATTTCATCGAAATATTTAGATTCCTTGACCATGAAAACATACCATTAGCAACTGGATTCATAATGCTATCTATTTTAGTTCAGTAGTTATTCACAGAAATCCCATTTTTTCGCCATGGCGGCCAGACGCTGATCCGGATCAACACCAAAATCAAATCAGTTCTTCCTTTTCCCATGCTGAACATTTCCTGAAAATTTCATCCAAATCCATCCATAACTTTTTGAGTTATTTTGTTCACAGATGGACGGACGGACGGACAGACAGACAAACAAACTCTCCCAAAAACATAACCTCCTTGGCGGAGGTAGTTACTTGAAGAAAATAAAAAAACAATTAAAAACAAAAATATAATACAACTATAAAAATGCAAAAAAAAAAGTAAAACACATTAAAACTCACAGAACACCAGTCAGTTTAAATAAAAGAGACTTTATTGGTCCAATGGGGGGAATTCGATGGGTCCTTAGATGTAAGTTTAAGGCTTTCCTCTCTTTTCAGGTTTTTCCGTCCAAAGCAAGCAGAGAAATGGAGTTGACAAAACAACAACAGTTATTAAAACTGAATTTTGGTTTAATTTGAAGCAAAATGCTCAAGTGATCAGCAGTGATGGTAGTCTTCTCCTCTTGAGAAAAAATAAATTTTCAGAATCAATTCATGAACTTTTGCTTCTTTCTAATCCTTCCTTTTACAGATAATGGCAAACTTTTGACTTTGCATGTTTAGCCATCTGTCCAAGACACAGAATAGCAAATATATTTTTCGTGCGGCATCATGCCTGTTTGTTAGGAGTTCCTAATAGAACTAACACATTAAAAAACTGAAACAGAGATAGATTTTCACCCCATTGACTACTTTTGATCGATCTGAACTCAGTGAATGAACTACTCATCTGAGTCTGACCTACATCTCTACTGTATCTGCCTCCTCTGCCCACAGCCTGTTGAATAAGAGACATTTTCAGCTATGAGACACTGAAGATTTGATGTTAACTCAAACCTGTAGATGTAGTTTATATTTAACAGAGAGAAAGAGTAAGAAATAGCTCGGAGAAAATAGTTGGTATCTGTCCTACAGGTGGAGGTGTGTGGGTCAGTGTATTTGCTATCTGAGGTTACATGACATCAGAGCCACATTCAATCTTCAGGGTGTGAATATAGTTTCAAAAAATACATTATTTTCACCATTTTCTTTAAAGTAATCTTTTTCTCTGCCAGTCTAATATTAGTCACCTCAGTCTGAGTTAATTCAGCGAATTGTTAAGAATCTGTTACAGTAATCAAAGTGAGGTCTGTGCCCTTTAATACATTTATTGATGGTTTGCGATGCTGTTGATCACAGTATGTTATCAAAACACCTTAAAGGTTTTCAGAACATGCTGTGGTTTGTAAACTGTCTTACAAGTAGAACCCAGGTAGTTCCATTAAATAGAATTACCTCTGTTACACTCACAATTAACCAAGAGTTATGTGAGGCCCCCTCCTGTTTGCTATCTCCATATTAAATGTCTATTAGTTAATATCCAATTTATTATTATGATTCATTTCTAAGCTGACATACTGTGGCTCTCATTTTATTTAAGATACTTCAGATTTCCAGGCTATATCAAAGTCAATTTTTGGATGCATAATCATTTACTATTAATAAATGTATGCCTTGGACATGGTATCAAAAATTATTCTTCTAATTTGTAGGCTGATTACACAGTCATTGGCCTCTGATTACCTTTGTCTCAATTAGGGTGCAAAGGGGCAGAAATTTCCCATTAAGTATTCTAAACTGGAAACTTTCCATGGGAATCATGGGAACTAACTGGAAACTGTGGTTAATTTAAAATGAACTGTATCATATTTAAACTTGTATATAAATATTTGTTTTGTCACAGGTGGACATCCATGCAAATAATACAACTAAAATCACAACATTTCAACATATTTATTTACAAGCAAAAACATCCTCAAGTTTTAATTGTTTTGTAGAAAAAAAATTATTTCAACTTCACTGTGACTCCATGCAACCAAAAATGTAGCTTTGATAGTTCAGGTGCTTGGATGACGTGATTGGGGGATTGGGTTGTTTTAGTCAATGTTATGCCGAAACATATTTTCCACAACTATTTGACTCCCTGTAAAGGAGCAACCGCAATTTGTTTTCAGGTGAAATCTCATGGAAAGTTTCAATCTTTAAAAATTACAGAAATTTTGAAAACCTCGATTCAATTCAAATGGAAGTTCTTCAAGTTCCATTTTTGGGCCTGGAGTTTGAGATTTGAACTAATACATTACTTTGTATTTCTCACAATAATGAACCGAGAAGGACCCAGATGCAATACTAGACCAAGGTCCAAGATCTCAAAAAGTCTACAATCAGACAGGAGTCTGGTAAGTAAAAACAGCAGTCAAAATTACAAAGAGGTATAAGAATCGACAGGGCAAAAAGGTAAAAAAAAAATAGTATACTTAGCAAGATAAGAAACATGTAGGGACACACCAGGAATGCTGGAAAGCGATATCACGAGGTACAAAGACAATCTGGAAAAGAACCAGAGGGGAACCGTGGTTTAAATACACATATGTGGTACAGAAGGTAACACAGGTTGTACTGGAGGGAACACAGGTGCAGGGATACAACAATCAGGGAGACACAGAGAGAGGAGGACAGGAAACAAAACACGAAACAAGAGGAGTAAGATATTTCAAAATAAAACAGGAAAGACAACACTTGTAAAACGAGGATAAAACAAAGGGGGAATATAACCAGGAGATGTGACAGTATTACCATATCCCTGTGTTGAGCTTATTATGATAATATTGTTGTAGTCATTACTGTTGTAGTGCAAAACTCTGAGATGAATCCTAGCCATCATGTCATATGAACTTATCTTACCTGTGACTCTTAGTGTAAATAAAAACCATGATGGTGCTTGATAATACAAAACCCGTCTTGATAATCATCTATATAAACAGACATCCTGCATACATTCGTCATAATTTGAAAAAGCTCAGAGCTGGTAGTAAAGTCATTCTTCCATGTTGTGATTAGTGGCATACTGTATTGGGAAGTTACTGTTGGATTCTGCCAGTTGAGGGAGACTGTTGTACCTCCCTTATCATCTGTCCCTTGTTTTCATAATCCACATCACAGAAACACTGAAAAGTAAAACCACTCTTCCTCATTTTAAAACTGTTTTCACTCCAGCTGCAGAAATTGCCTCATACATAATGCATCAACTTTTTTGTTATTTATTCATTACAGCGGTTAGTATTGTTACAGATACAAGCTTTTAATGCAGTCCTCTGTCTCCCGTTTATTCTTCTGTGCCACTGCTTTATGGTAGCAGCTTACTTCAACTTTTTTTCTGTCTGTTGGATGTTGATTTTTCTCTCTGAATTTAGACATCAAGCTTCTCCTCTGATAAATGATGCATGGACCTTTTTTCTCGCTTTTTTAATGACTTCTAAAATACGGATCTTTAAAATGGGACATGAAAAACTTGCAGTTGAAAACAGGATTTTAGAGCTATAAGTCGGCTGGTTTGCCTCTTTTGTTTTGATGTAAATATTTCATAATTAGTGAGTTTCATTGAAATGATATTTGAAAAATGACGCTCTTTATAGCTCAAATTCTTTTGACTTCCCAGTGACACAGCAGGGTCAAAGTAAAGGCTAAAAAGAAAGGAATATAAAAGCATTCATGAATTAAAGAGTATGAAATTAATGAGTAGAGAATAATCACATCATTAAAGAGCATCCAGGGGCGCTGATAGCCACATGAGCAATGTCACCCCATGTTTGAAAGCTCAAGCTCGAAGCTGACAGCCTCGTGTTTCATATGTACTCCTGTTCTACTGCCTTTGTTGATTGAATCCACTGTCACTTCATGAACAGTAAAAGCAAACAGGAACAGGTATCTATCAGAATGTTATATATCCATACTTTAATTTAAAACAAACACAAGTTACTTCCGTTGTAATGAAAGAACAACTGCTCAGTTAGGAGCTCCTAATCCCATTCATATCTACATACATTTCTAAGAAGTTACCTGATCTACAGCGCTGCCCGTCATTGCAACAGCATTACAACCTTAAACTGCCCCAGGCTTCGCCCCGGTAGTGGCAATGCTGGTGCTATCTACTCAACAACATGGCCTCTCATTGGCCCTACAAGTCCACTATATAGACTGATGAGTAGCGAGAGCCAGAACTGTGGTCATCACGTGAGAACCTGTTGTCATAGGTGTTTCATCCTATAAACACCTGTGACACTTAAAAAGAGGCTGGCAAATAAACTCTGGACTCCCGGAGCCACCCCCCTCCATACCAACTCTTACCACCCATGATGCTACTATTAATACCTACTTTACCTTATCTAACCTAGAACATGGCCAGAGGAGCCAAAACAGCATGTCACCAATAGACCCAGACTCTGTACATGCAAGCTTCAGGTCTTGGCATGCAGATACTACCTTCCCTTGTCCATTATCACACCACTAATCAGCAAGAATAACAGTACAATGTCCTTTCATATGTCTCTGGTCTCCTTTTGTTTACCTTAAAGCCCGTTTTTTTGTGTATGAAGGCCATAACAACAATATTATGTGAAAATGCAAAATGTCCTGCCTTTATAGGCAACACTTTTTATTTGATGTCACTTACTATATCTAGCTAAAGAATTTACAATAGACAACAAAAAAACTATGAGGGGATTATGCCCTCTGCTGTTAGAAAACAAAAAAAAACATTCATTTTTCTTTAGTTTTAAATGTCCACAGTTGTATTAATAAAGATTTACACTGATAGATACTATCATTACTTGTTGCTAGTCACTGTTAATAAAAATTTAAAAAGTATCGAAGTGACCTTTGAATAGCTACACAAGTTTTATGTATTCTGCATGGTTGTGACATGAAACCTTATTATCTTGTTTATTTTGACAAAAGTGAGGTAAACACTACACAAAATCAGCCCAACTCTTGGCTCAGATCCCCACTTCCAACCAAACTCAGAAAAGGCCTGATTACTTTGTGATCCTAAATATAATCTTATTTCCTCATCCTGTGGCATGAGGTGTGTTTAGAGTCACCTTATCCTCTATGTAGGGGATTGGGCACCAGGCTTGAAATCTAAAATATTAGATGAGTTCAACATTTAAGATCACAAATCTTTGTGCGAGTGGAGTGCACTGCGGACAGCCAAGAATATCATCGATGTTTTGTCACAAAAAATGAATAAATCCAATCAGGGAGTAAGCTGGCTGGAGCAGGAAGTAAATGTAGCCATGGCAACAAGAGTAAAAGTGAAGTATAAAGTTAGAAGGATGTCAGATACAGAGGACAAACTGGTCATGGCAAAACATGACCACCTACACAGCATAACCTGTAAATTATATATCAGAGACTGATGAGGAGAAGAGGGAGAGAAATCCTAACTGCCCAGGATGTTATAGAAGGCTAACCACTAGTCGTATTTAGATTAGCAACTCCTGCTAATGTGCAGAGGAACAAGCAGGTCTTAGTTGTTTATGAGTGAGTCAGTTGGTGTGTGATTTGTCTCTGTCTTTAGGGCACACACTACAAGAACAAACCTGAAAAATCTGTTATTATTTGTCTTCATGTGTGGGCTCTCTCACAGTATCAGAATCAGTTAAGGTTTTGAAAGTATTTTTGTGTGTACCTGGCCTAAATAGAGCAGATAATAATTTAAACACATTGGTTTGGCTGAAATGCAGGACCTATTCAAACAGAGGCCTTTTGCCAGATGGTTTAGTCCAGTATATAGAAGTAATAATAAAAAAGAGAACTTACCCATTGTGGCTGTATGTTAAAGAACTTCAATTTATTCACACCAGTGTCTGTGCTTTCACTTTATGTGCCAAGGTGGAACCTTGGTCTCCTCCATGAAAAGTCTACTCATTGCATAGCAAAACACATTGTTAAACACAGGATTTTCACACTGTCTTTGCCCAAGGCACACCTATCACTTAACTAAACCCTCAAGGCACTCTGAATTCAAACCCATGCAAAATTACAGCTAACAGGTAACCCACAAGATGGCAAAGGACAACTTAATAATAATGTCTGGACCACACATTCACCTTCTATGAACAGAGCTGCCAAATACACCATGAAAATATCAACAGGTTAACATTACTCATCGTCTCTACAGCAGATCAGCACTAGCCCTGCAGAGCAGACGGACCTGCCTGATTCTTAAATCATGCATATCCGTCTTGCCAGCCTTCATTGTCCAACAGTTTCACTCGGCTAAATGCTTAACGGCCCAATCAGGAAAGAGAGGGAGGAGCAGGGGGAGCAGCTGAAGTGACAGTAAGTCAAGTCACTTTCTGTTGTACAAATAATGGCAGCTAATGCCGGTTAGCCTGTGGTCCTCATGGTTACTCAGTGATACTCAGCGAAATATGCTTTTCGAAGGTTCTGCCCCTAAAATCATTTCCACAAGGCTTCTTCCCAGATTGATTACTGAAATATTTTGGATATGGAAGAGTCCATCTGGCATGTCAGTTAAATTTAGCATGGGACACTACAGAATTGACAGGATAAAACACTCATAGACTCAGCTTATAGAATTCAGTCCAGCTCATTCAAGCTCCCTTTATAAAGTTGCTCTCAACATTTTCCTTATCACTGATAGTCTGTCTGTAGACACTTCTATAGGTGTTACATTGTAATAAGTTACCATGATACCTTGTGGTCCATGCTTCATTATTGACACTGGAAAGCATTAAAAGCCCCTTGTCTTCATGCAAAGAGCTAAAGGTGTAGTCAGCGATGTGGGAGAAAACGAGTGGAGAGGTTGTTGATAAATGAATTTAGACCTGCCTCTCCCTTCATACCTCACCCCTGGCTCCACCCCTGAAAGCTGATGGACGTGCATCGTCATGGAAACGGCCATAGAAACTGTGTAGCTGACCAACGAAGCTAAGGTAACCCCGACTCGTCCGACAACTCCCCTTCCATTATTGATAACATCACAACAACAGTACATTCTGGCAGATTAGACAATAAGATGAATGCCTGACGGCTGTTACTGTTATGTGAAGCACCACAAAGCTAATGTTGCTAACCTATCCAGCAGAAAGACAGCGACATCTGCGTCCGTTTTCAGGTCTTTCATTTCGCGGAGTTCCCTCCACCGTCAGAAAGCAACACAAATGTTGACCCGGGTCTTTGCTCTTTCATGGTCATAGCCCTTCTTTTTCACTTTTCACCCCTCTGATCTTTTTCTTTTGGGCTGTTTTTCAGCCATTGCTACTGCACATATTGTATCTCTCTCTTACGCTAACTGCACACACTACGCAACCTACGACTCCCCCTCCCCCCTATGTCTGATCTGCGCATGAGCATGATCGCCCCCTGGATGTGGGGGGGTGTACCCTGTTTTGGTGACTCGGTCCGAGCCACAGTATTTACCTGCTGAAATTCAGAGCCAAGGCTGTGTATTGAAACCGGACTTATTTTTAACATGCTGTCAGTGGTGACATCTTGTGGATGGGGAGAAGAAATACGGAGATTTTGATAATAGTGCATTAGATTAGAAGATTATAAGTTCCCTGACTACACCTTTAAAACACTTAAACAGTAAAGTGTTGTGCACATGATAAATATGTTTATCTGTTCAATCTTCAAAAGGACATTTAACCTTCACTGTTATGTAGTAGCTTAGCCCACTGGCTTCTTTCTCATAATGCTCAGGGGGGCATATAGTCAAAGATATGCTACATGTATCATTGATGTAATGAAGGCCAGCTCTGTTCCTCTGCTCAACTCACAATGGCACTGGTGCGACTTGATGCTTGTCAAAATACTGCCATGTGAACATATTTTATTATTGTTTTATCTAATTTGGCAAAAACTGAGCTGTTAGTGTAAAACCATCTAAAAGTCATCAAAGCTATAAGACATCTTATTAAACATTTTTGTGTTTTTATTTCTCTGTTGGGCATGTATGCCTTTTTCAAAGAAAAACCAACATGGCAGCACATTACTGTACCTTAGCTACTTTTGAGTGCATGCCCCATGACTTTATCTTTTTATTTTTTATCTTATTATCTTTGCTATCTTTCCTTATTTTTTTTTTTTAATGTTTAAACTTTATTTCAATTTATTATTTATTATTATTTATTATTTATTCTAATTTTACACTTTTAACCTAACCTCTAATGTTTTCTCATTTTTAAACTTTTAAGATGGCGTTTTCTCAGTACGTACTGGGCACATCAGTTTGCCATTATTGTCTTTTATTTATGATGCTTTTCATCAACACTGTTTATGGATTGCGGTGTGGGTGGGTTCAAAGGTTGGGTGGAGTGGGTTTGGGTCATATATCCTTTATTTTAATTTATCTGTCTGTTTGTAAAGCACTTTGTGCTACATTTTTTGTATAAAAAGTGCTATTTAAATCAAGTTTGATTGATTGATTGGTTGATCGATTACAGGATTAGGTGTTGATATTTGAAGAGAAGTTGCCAATACAATCATCTATGACAAAACGTGTTGACAGTAATACCAGGCACTCTCACTGATCATTCTCAAATGTTTTGATACCTACTGTCAAGAATTCTGAAACACTTTATTATCATAATAAAAATATTTATTCTCCAGTCCTGTTGTCTTTGCATTTGTTTGTTACAGCATAACCAGTGACTCAGAGCAACACAGTGAGTCAGCAATTATGGCTATTACAGGAATAAACACATCACAGTTTTCATTAAGGTGTCCTTGGGGGAGGCGCCAAGGAAACATTTCACTGAATGGCACTAGATGACTTTATTGACTCACCTCATTCAGACATGCTTCACTCCATTTTGCATTGGATCATGTTCAGAGTTGCATGCGTCACTTTTACATTTACTCTGAGAGCGTCACAAATATGGATAAATAAAGATGTGGCCACAGGAGTCACACTCTAAATGAATCAATTATTGTATCATAAAAAACAAAATAACTCAAACAATGCTGAAGTTTGTGGGTCCAGTTAGATTGTGTCTTTTCAGTGACTCTTAACACTTTCACACTTTACTCTTTGAAAATCTCCTTTTTTTTTGTCTGGTACGACTACATGTGAGTGTCCACCTGCAGTCGCCACTGGTCCAAATTTGTCTCCTATTTGCATCTACAGTTGGAGATGTACTATATTGGCACATGATGGCTGCTTTGAAGTAGGGATGGGTACCTTTCACATTTGAAAAGATACCATACCGGTACCGGTACCTGGGAATCGATATCAGTACTCAACGGTACCAGTTTTCGGTACTTTTGTGTGTGTTTATGGGGTAATAAATATTAATTTGTTTAATATTAAGATCTCACATTTTTTCAATGTAAATGTATTTAATATATAAAATTTGACAGATATATATCAAAACAACATTCAACTGTTTATTGTAACATTGTAGTTGTTCCAAAAAAAATTTCAACCAGTAACTAAAATGAACCACAACTTAATAAATTAACTGCAGCCTTCACTTTAACTTTAGGGCAGTTTAACAATGGGTCAGACAGAGCTGTAAATAAAAGAAGCATTTACATTAACATTACAAAGTAAGAGGAACCGACCTGATAATGACAACTGACGCATGTTAAAATGCCAAGCTAATACCATCTTAAACACGAGGCTTATTTACCTGGACCAGGTATCCTCCTTGTTGCATTTGCTGCCATCACCAAATGTTAAAACCATTTCTTTTCATGTGTTTCTGGCTGCAGACAACTAGTCTCCATTGGACACAGGCGTGCTAACAGTGCCGAATGAATCCTTTGTGGTCGTAGATCTGAGGCTATCAAAAATTGTGCACTCTTCAGCTTTAAGAAAAATTTTGTGCGTCACCAGGTGCTTCCTCAGATTTGAAGTATTTCCGCCGCTGGCCTTGCACTTGGCGTCACAAATATTGCAGCGAGCGTAATCTCCATCACATTCAATAAAGTAGAGCCAAACTTCAGAGCAATTTCTCTCAGCCATGCTTGCTTTGTTGACTGAACCCGCGGCTGCTGACGTCATTATGCTATTGCTGTGCTGCGTTCAGGTCCAGTATGGAAATTCACCTACTCTACCCAATAATATGCCTGCTTCTTCCACTCCCTCACAGTCACAAGGATGCATTTAGGTACCTAAACATGGCACTGTTTGATTTTACGTGACTCGGTACTCGATAGTACCTACAGAATTCGGTCGGTACCTCTTTAAGTACCGAATTCGGTACCCATCCCTACTTTGTCTGTGATTGATGCCAACTTTTCTTTAATTTTCCTCTCCTTGCCAGCTTCTAGCCACTGTTCGCCCTGTTCCCTGAGGTTGTGCCTAGAATCTGTTAAAAGCACGCAAATTCATGAATTTTCAGGATGTCTCAGTGGCACAGCATTTCCCCATTGATTACATATCCTCTATCTTTTCCTTGGTTGGTAAATCAGCTGCCAAATCAACAGTGAGAAACTTGACACCACAAATTCGCCCAACTAGACTAGACTTCACAATCTATGACTGTCTGGGCGGGCTGGCCCTACCATGGACCAGCCAGGACCCTATCAGGGAAAGTGGCAAGTTTTAAGAGGCTACATCTGTAATTGGTATTTTTGATATGACAATGACAGAAATACATAAATAAAAACAATTAACTGTAAACTATTGGAGGGAAAACCCCCTGTGTTTGTCAATACTTTGAGTCTGACATCTATAGGCACGATTGGCTACAACTCATCAGTTAACATGGTCACTCATTACACCGCACCACTAAGAGTTAAAATGGTGCTTAGAAAAAAACGGTTGTATCGGCTGAGTTCTGATGGTTAGGTCTGACCACTGGTTATCAGCTTTCAACAAATATTTGATTATTACATTTATTACTTGTGTTTATTTTATGTTAACTCTCATGATTACCGCCATGTTTTCAGTTTACTTCTAATACAGCCCAAGATCTCTCTGAGCCCTAGTCATGTGTGTCCAGTGCAGGCAAGTACATAAACAACTTATGATGCTATTGGATGTAAACACAAACAATGGGGATTAGAGTCTATCCTGGCTAACAATGGGAAAGAGGCAGTCATTCTCCAGTCACAGGGCTGACAGTCTGTAGGTGTAAACCTGTAGTAGTCAAAGAAAGCCCACATGTACACAGGCAGAACATGTGGATTCTACACAGAGAGGCTTCATTCAACCAAGGAGCCAATCACGAACACTTAAATGGAGAGGTAACAGCACTTCCTGCTGTAAACAAGAAAAATACTAAGGTTGTGGCAAAACATAATAATAAATAATAAGTCTGCAGCCCCCTTCTCCCAATAGATCTACCAGTGTGACATCATACTACTGTTTCATAAGCAGTCCAAGTCCATCGGCTCAGAGTAACAAGCCCAGTGCAGAAAATAAACTGTAGATGGAACACAGAGTCATAGAAAATATGGCACTAAACTGACCAATCAAAGCAGATTGGGCACATGTGGAAATGGCGTCATAAAGTGGTTCTCAACCTCAATCTTAATTTGATCTTTTATTTTATCCATAAAACGATTGAAATGTGTGTTTGATTTGATAAGTGTGGCTCCAAGGATGCCAGGAGCCTTTCAGAGAGACTGAGAATACAGCAGGATCAGGGGTTCTCAGTATTTCAAAATACAATGTTTTATGACCATTAGTGATTGTGAACATGCCCTCACAGTCATTAAAATTCAATATATGAACTCAAATTTAGACAAAATATGGAATCTTTATACATTAATAATCTAATAAGACAAGCAGTGCTGATGTACACACTACACAAAGTGTTTCCCATTCCCCCTGCAAACCACAAAGATGCATTTCAAAGATGTCATTGATCGATACTGGTGCTGCAGACATTTGAAGGTGACTCCCCCTGAGCTCAAACCAGGGTGTGTGCCTCCTCTAAAACTGTCTGCTCTCTTTCCGAGAGGAAACACTGCTCTCAGTCCAAAGCTCTGTTTGTATTTACCGTGAGACTGCCAGGCAGAATAAATATTTTATTTTGACTCCTTTCTAATTCTCCTCACCACAATAGCAAGCTGTTATTGCAGCAAAATTTTGCTGCTACAAGCAATTATGGCTAAAGGGCTGCACAAGCTGGGCTTAGTGAACTATTGTTAGCACAAATTCCTTCAAGAATATGAGATTTAATGCATGAGAGGTGAGACTTTTCATTCCACTCTGCAGCCGTGAAGCTTTGTCCCGAGTATTTGTTTGGGCTGAAGGTATTGTGTTTGCTGCCATGACAATTTAGTCCTGGCCAGCCTCATTTAAAATGTCCCAAAGATAACATGCTAAGGCACACAATGCCATATAACATTTTGACACACATTTGCAGCTAAGATGGGATATTTCCAGATATATGTACATTTTGGCAAAACAATGCTTGAAATGTGGCCTCTGTTTATTTAATACAAGTTAGTAGAAGTTTACATCATCAGGAAAAAAGCAAAGTACCCAAAAATGTCATCCTTACAGGCCACACTGGTCCTCTGAGTATCCTCCACAGGATAAAAACTGCACGTACAGCACAACCCACTTTGTTCATGTCAGCATCTTTACCACTGTGACAGCTACTTTGACTGTATGGTGTAGTATCCCAGTGTATTAGATATTCCTCAGACAGTAAAGGCTAGCATATTATATTGAAATAACAGTGCTATAGGTGGAGGAGATTCCTATCATCATCAGGGATCCCACTCTGACATGTTTGCACTGAGGCTTCGAGGGACAGCCCCGTCTGTCTCTGCTTACATTGAAAAATGCCCTCCACAAACGGCAATAGAATTTTCTCTCTCATTTCATATGTTGTCGGTATCCATCATAAGCCCAAGGTGTCCCTGAATCACAGTTATTTACCCCAAAAGAGGCTGCAGAAGACACTCAAGACAAATAATGTACTAGTGTAACCTCAGGCCGTGCTCTGACCATGGAAACAGTGCAAGAAGGCTGTCAGGCTCTGTACGCCATGCCATGTTTAGGTTATAGGTTTTCTTGAAAAGGCTCGCAGTGTCACTTTAAGAGGAGAGTTCTGGAGTGAAAATGCTCATTACAATCTATCAGGAAAGGACAATATGAAATTATATCTAATTGTCAAAATTGTGATATTTGATTATATATAGAGTGTTGTGCAAAGTTTCAGGTGGGTATGAACGATGTTGTGAAGTAAGCTTGTTGTGACAAAAAAGTGTTGAAAGTAATTTTCTATCAATCGACAAAGTCAGAGCGAATGAACAGAGTAATCTAAATTAAAAAGATATTGTAGGCCAGCTCAAATCCTTCATTCTCTTCATGTAATACCAAACACACTCTTTGACAAGGATCATCAACTGCATCTGTACAAGGGTCAGTTTTCCTTGATATACTGTAGCTTAATAGTAGTAGTAGTGGAAGCAGTTTATTTGGAGACATCTAAAAAAAGGGAAAATAATCATACAATAGTGGACAAATGTAACAATACATTACAATACTGACAAAATATGAAAATCAAAACTCTGATTTACATATTTGAAAAGGAGTGGGAAGAAGACTTATTTAATCACAGCCTTATCTATAAAATATTATTTAGCCTCTGCATCAATATAAATCCAAAAGATAGTTAAGTCAAATAAATAAATACACACATATATACTGACGAGTACATATCCCTACTCGTACATAAACTGGAAGTAACTCCCATGAATAAAAAAAGTGAATAAGACACCTCAATAATTGAATAAATAGTAAACACCATGTGATTGCCCTTCATTCCTATATCTACTAAAAATCATCTCTTGATACTTTTTTAAGTGGTTTATGTTCAGACATTCAATCTGTTCAATAGTTTCACTCCACAAATAGGAACGCAACAGCCTTTTCTTGTACATATACACTGGCTTTTGAAATGACATTTTCCCCATAGAGCTCTAGAAACAATATAATAAAAAAAACAATGCTCATTAAAACATTTTGGTTACATTTTTTTATTATTGTATCCATTATTTCTTAAAGGAGACATATCATGCTGATGCATGATTTAATACTTACATATAATATAATAAATTTGAAAACAAGACCTTACACCCCCTTAATTTCCAAAAAATGAGATATTGTATTTTTTCTGATATCCTAGAACGAGATTTGATGCCTCTGAAAATAGGTCATTGCGAGATGTCCGTGAGATTTCAAACGTCATGACATCACGAGGTACCTTTCTTTTTATTGGAGTAATCTGATAAAACACTTCCTCCTCTGTGATGTCCGTTAGCCCCAAACCCTCACCGAGGAACACATCCACCAGCAGGGGTTTATAGTTCCCTAGCTCACATTCACTCATTACCTGCTCTGGCCTGTAGGGGGACTCAATACGCGGTCGGTGCTTTGAGCCTGCCGGAAAATACAGTAGAAGAAGAAGGACAGGCCTGCTCAACCCCCGATAGAATTGACCAATCAGAGCACAAAGGGCTGTGACATTGCAAGGTAACTTTAGGTCATCCTCAGATCGGAGCATTTCAACAAGACCTTATTAATGGCCTAAAATGAGGATTTTGAGAACGCTATTGTGGGGCAATGAAGGAACTAAATGACTTGTACTGAGGGCAGAAATGCTTCACAGGTATCCTAGTCTGGCATAGTGAAAAGGAGAAACAAGCATGATATGTCCCCTTTAATCTACGAAGTGAGATCAGTTCCTATCAACCACCCTGCAGGCAGCCACATAGGACAATATGGATACCTTGGGTACTTCTTACTGGATTTGTCATGTTCTCCATACTATCATCCAGGACTCCTTGTTCTTCTTGACTCTTAAGGGAGTTCTTTTTGACATTGTTTGTTTGTTTGAGTAATTGTCCAGATGCAGAATAGATCCAAGACCAATCAGATGCCTCACTGATGGCATTGCATGATGGTTTGTATTTCTCAGCATTGAGGACACCATCACTTCTGACCAACACCACAAGTCCATTTGCAGAAATGCCACACACAGCTCGGACGGGGCCTCAAACACACTTCACTGCTGCCCAAGACACTTATCAAAGTATAATCAATCAATAATCCATCTATCCATCCATTATCTATACCACTTACGTCATACACTAATTACCTCAACCAAGGCAGTTATGTCTTCTCTGGCAAATGTTTGTTTGTTTACGCAAAAACTACCTGACAGATTTTCAAGAGACATCGGTAATAGCCCAACTTAAAAATGATTTCAATGGGGTGTTGGTTTGGCGGAGTGGTTAGCAACCAGACACCCCATGTACTTGCTTCTGTCGGTCTAGGTTCGAATCTAACTTGTGACCAGTTTGCAAACTGTCTTCCCCTACTCGCTCACCCCCTTTCACAAGCCTATCCACTGTCTCTCTCCGATCAATAAAGGCACAAAATGCCTAAAAAATGATTTGATTTTGGTGGTGATAAATAAATGTGTCTTGATGCAAAGAAAAAAATCCTACAATTTCCAGAATTTCCATAAGTTAACATTGGGTGGAATTTTTAAAAATTGCATCTCTGCCATTTTTTTTTAAAGGTTTGCTTCCAATTTTACGGGATAATGTGCGATCCATGTCTCTATCATCAAGGTAAATTTCATCTGATTGATGTCACAAAAAACACTGAACTTTATAATTGGGAAATCCCGTTGAACACATTCAAGAATTTAGATAAAATCTAAATATTAAGTGATGTCCCCAAAACATATTGTGCTCATACAGGATAACAACCTCCATTTATGTGCTGAATTTGGTTCTGGCACTATTCTGGATCTGGTGATCAAGAATTAGATTTTTTTTACAGGGGTTGTGAAAAAGCCACTGCAGGAACTGAGCTGCTTGGCGGAGGTCTGAACTCTGAGTGCTTTTCGAGTATGATTTAGATTTTCCCTTTGTTTACTGGCATTAATTGAAACTTGCAACTTTAAAAGGTTTTTCACATTGCAGCATTTTGTCTAGCAGCCTAAAACTTGCACAGTACTGTAGCACACTTTTCTCCGATTCAATAGAAGGAAGGTGATGATTTCTGCAACTGTGGTCTTTCTAATTATAGTTATTTGCCGAACAAAGCAGCAGAAAAATTCTAACTCTTTAAAGCATTATCCTATTTATAAAACAATACAGGGTTTTTAATGTACAGCTTGAACTTCAATCATACTTCTTATTGTGACGAGCTTTATATTCAAACTACATTTCTGTGCTTAAAATGTCAAGGACAATGACACCTCAAACAAAAGAACACAAAACAACAGGCGCATGGAGCGTCATGTGTTGCAGATTATGAGAATTCATGTGAGTGTTTGTTCCAGAGGGAGCAGATAAATGAGTCTGAGTGTGCATTATGTGTGAATGTATTTATGCCTGCATATTTCAATCTAACAGCAGCATCATTAAGACATATGAAAACCCTCAATGTAATGCTTCTCTCACCGCTCTGACATCACAAGATTAAGCTTTACCATAGTTAATAACTCTACAATGAGATGTATTCATAGGGCACCTCAAACAAATGCCTTAATATATAAACATGTTCAATTCAGACATTTATTCAGAATAAATGAAGCTTTGGGTGAGTTTTGAGTTACAAAAGGCCGTGAAAGGATGATTTCCATTCCTTAATCTGCAGTCTTTGTGACTATTTAAGGTCATGCATATTTATAACAGCAAAAGCCCCAAAGTAATGAGAAAGCCGTGCATTTATCTTGTTTCTGTCATTCTACAATGTATGCCAATCTGCTCACAAAGACGCTGCAGCACAAACTACCCACTGCTTGCATTTCAATTGAACTTTAGCAACAACGGAGAAGAATTTAAAAAAGTAAGCCGAGGCAGAATTGTAGTAAATGATATCAGCTGGAACAATGTCTGTATAAGGACTGATGTGAAGAGGCCAGCGGGTAACAGAGGTGTGTTTGGGGGTAAGATGAAGGAAATGTAACAGTGATTGTAATATTACATTCAAGAGACCGTCAGAGTTTTAACACTGTAACACTTTTAAAATTATTAATCCAGTTTTTTGTTGTGAATTCATTTTACTGAGCCGGCATTGATAAAAATATTATGACTGCAAAGTATTTAAACAAAATTACACAAAGATGCTGTCCAATTCATCTTTAAGAGAAAAACAATTATTTTTTTTTCAGATTGTCTTATGAGTTTTTATTTTTGTTTTTGTTCTCCAAATCAATATTACCTCCACCAAGAAGTTTGTGTATATGACAACACTTAGGCCTGTCGCAATAATCAATAAATCAATAAATCAATTAACAGAAGATAAATAGAGGGGCGCGAGATGAGATAGACGTGTTCGACTAGGACTCCTCTCCCTTAATAAGTCAAACAATTAAAAATACAATTTACGAGAAGAACTTTTGAAAAAGAACTTGATAGCAACTGTCGGAGACGCGTAGCTGAATGATGGGGAAACCTAACAAAAGCAAAGGCACCGAAAAACAACAGCAAGCCGACGACGCTAGCGGCGAGGCTAACTTTAGCACCAGCCACATGGAAGTTAGCAGGGAATACACGGATGCTACGCCGCCGGGCGAGAAACCTACTCCGACGGACATTATGTCGGCCATCAGCCGCCTGAGTCAAAATGTTAACGAAAGGTTTGACACGCTTCAAATATCTCTCGCAGATCTGAAACAGACAATGGCGGATGTTGAGGAGAGAGTGATTTCTACTGAGAGCGGACTGAACGAGCATGAATCCCGAATTAAAGCTCTGGAAGACCGGTGTGCAAAACTGGAGGACACAGCACAATCACTTGGAGAGAATCTAGACGATTTGATCTCTCGGTCCAGGAGGCAAAACATCCGAATTACTGGAGTCAAGGAGGGTATGGAAAAAGGTAACCCCACTGACTTTGTTGCCAAACTCATACCGAAGCTGCTAGGAGAAGAAAACTTTGGTAACAAACCTGTCAAAGTTGACCGGGCGCACAGGATCCGTGGCAGGCCAGCTACAGCTGATGCCCCCCCTCGCCAAATCATCGCGCGGATCCATCATGATCCAGTTAAGGAGCGCATCCTGAAACTCTCTTCACAGAAGTTTCCACTACAATATGAGGGCGCACGGCTATACATTTTCCCAGACCTCGGACCAGCAGTACTGAAGCAGCGGCACCGATTCAACAGCGTCAGAGCCAGATGCAGAGCGGCAGAGCTGAGATGCGGCTTCAGATATCCAGCGACATTCGTGATGTCCATCGGCCCAGACAGACGCACATTTACCAATCCGAAAGATGCTGAGAGGTTCCTAGATGACAATAAAATTCCGAGGCAGACGGATGCTCCAGCTACAGGTTGAGAGAACAGCTGAGCCCCTATACCAGCCTCGACTGACTGCAGCTACGGGTGCCCCGACGCACATGGACAGTTTGTTTACATTCTCGTGGTAAAGGGGGGAGGGGGAGGGGTCCACGGGCGCAGGTTAATGTGGATGGTTATGAAGCCTAGCAGGTTAATTCCAGGACTTGTTTGTTCTCAGAGGGATGGGGAAGAGAGGCGGAGGGCCCGGAGGACACTAATTCTTTTTTTCTTATATAGTTTGGTTCTATCTTTGTTCATGTTTTCAGGCAGCATCTCAGTTGTTCTGGTACTACAGTTAATTCAGAGCTTTTGCAGCACATCTGGGTGTAAGCTATGCTTATTATATGAATATGTTTGATCATTATGTCTTCGGCTAGTGGTGATATCACAAGAGTTGTGAGCTGGAATGTCAGAGGCCTAAATCATCCAGTCAAGAGAGGGAAAGTATTGACATATCTGAAAAGTTTGAATGCAGAAATCATCTACTTACAGGAGACACACATCAAAAACACAGTCAAACACAAACTACACATGGGCTGGGGATCACAAGTATTTCAGTCGAATTTCGGGGCTAGAGCCAGAGGAGTAGCCATTATTATTAAAAAAAGCATAGCATTCAACCTCAGATGCACAATAGGAGATCCCAATGGAAGATTCTTAATTGTATGCGGAACACTCAGTGGTATTCCAGTAACTCTGATTAATATCTATGGTCCAAATATTGACGATCCGTCATTTTTTCATACAGTTTTGAATAGGATTCCGGATGTGGGGGACACAAACATTATAATGGGGGGCGACTTCAATTGTGTGATTGACGCCTCTTTAGATAAACAGTCACAGAAGGCACCAGTAAATAGTAAATCCAGTGAGGCCCTCAAAAACTTAATGCAAAGTTTAAACCTTGTTGATATTTGGAGGCTGCGTAACCCTGCTACAAGGGCCTATTCTTTTTTTTCCCCTGTGCATAATTCCTATTCAAGGATTGACTTCATGTTGTTAGACTCTAAATTGATTCCCAATGTTGTGACATCGTGCTACCATAATATTTTAATAAGTGATCATGCTCCAATGTCCGTTGATGTTAGATTGAAGCAGTGTAAGGGCATCCATTCCTGGAGATTTGACAATACTGTTTTAAAAGATAAAAACTTCTTGAAATTTATGTCAGTAAGGCTGCCAGAAATTATACTAACAAATGACACCGGAGATGTTGATGACTCAACATTATGGGAGGCTATCAAGACAGTGCTCAGAGGTGACATCATTTCTTATATGGCAAATAGGAAAAAACAGTCGGAAAAAAGATTGACAGAACTGGACAAATCCATCTCCGAATTAGAAAACTCATACAGAGTCTCATCAGACCTCAATACCCTGAACTCAATAATCTCCCTGAGACAAGAATTTAATACAATCTTATCCTCTCAGGTCAATAAACAATTAAATAAAATCAAACAGATGCAATTTGAGATTGGGGACAAACCTCAGAAATTATTAGCTCGTCAATTGAGGCACATTCAAGCCTCACGGGCCATACATAGGATAAGATCAGACTCAGGTACTATCCTTATAGATCCTAAAGATATAAACACACATTTTGTGAAATTCTATTCCAACTTGTACAACTCTAATGGTAAACATGATACAGATAGAATTAAATCATTCCTTTCCCAACTAAACCTGCCCCAACTCAGCCCCGAAGCAGTAGCTCTGCTTGATAAGGAGGTGACTATGGAGGAGGTTATACAAGCAATTAAAGGATCTCCAAATAACAAAGCACCAGGGCCAGATGGGTTCACTATGGAATTTTATAAATGTTTCTACAAAGAATTGGCCCCCCTCTTGCTACGTATGTTAAAGCATGCTGCAGCAGAGGGCAGGCTGCCTCAGTCACTTTATAGAGCAAATATTTCACTAATTCTAAAAAAGGGCAGAGATGAGTTGGATGCCTCATCCTACAGACCAGTGTCACTGATTCCAAATGAAACAAAACTGATTAGCAAAATTCTGGCAAACCGTTTAAAAACGTATATTGATACAATCATACATCCAGACCAATCAGGTTTTATCCCGAATAGGCATATCTATTTTAATTTAAGACGCCTATTCAACATACTCTATACTAAACATAATACAGAAACAGTTGTCATATCAATCGCGCTCAGAAGGCCTTGATCAGGTCGAATGGCCATACATGTTTGAGACCTTAAAAGCATTTGGCTTTGGAAAAGTATTTATAGACTGGATTCGGATTCTGTATGCTTATCCTACTGCTTGTGTTATTACAAATCAGAATATCTCTTCAGAATTTCCACTACTTCGCGGAACTAGGCAGGGGGATCCTTGTTCCCCCTACCTTTTTGATTTGGTTGTGGAGACATTAGCTACAAAAATACGCCAACACCCCAGGATTTCACCCGTTTCTATTAAAGGACAGGAGCACCAGCTGTCACTTTACGCAGATGACATATTGTTATATGTGTCTAATCCAAAGGAGTCTATTCCGTCAATCCTGGAGGTGTTCAACCATTTTGGCTCCCTTTCAGGCTTCCAGATTAACTGGGATAAAAGCGAATTAATGCCAGTACATTTAAATCACAACAGTACAACGTTGAATTCTGTTCCTTTTAGGATCACCAGGGACAGGTTCACATATTTAGGGGTGTCTGTCACCAGAAAACCGGGCCTACTACTAGAGGAAAACTGGAAGGTAAAGATAAAGCAGCTGAAGCAGAATATTGAATTCTGGAAGACCCTACCATTATCGCTGATAGGAAGAATAAATGCCATTAAAATGGTAGTTCTCCCACGTTTTCTATATATTTTTCAGTCAATACCATCTTGCATTCCACAATCTCTCTTCAATGAGTTGGACTCAATAGTGGGCCCTTTTCTATGGCAAAACAAAGTTGCACGTATAAACAAAAAACACCTCTGTAAATCAAAACAAGAGGGAGGCTTCGGCCTGCCTAACTTCAGATTTTTCTATTGGGCAACACATCTAAATATTCTGGCCTTCTGGAGGTGTTCGAACCTCACTGATAATACAACTGGTCTATCCCCTGCCTGGCTTTCCTTAGAGAAAACAGCATGTGAAGGGACCTCTCTTTTAGCCCTACTGAACAGCCCTGTTAGAATTAACAAAACACTGTATAACGGTAACTTTATGATACACAGCTCGATAAAAATCTGGAATCAGATTAAATCACACCTGAGGGCCCCAAATATGTACAGGGACACGCCAATCTGTAATAATCATGCTTTCAAACCTTCTGCCGAAGACCCAGTGTTTGCTCGTTGGAGGGAGAAGGGGGCAGGGTTTCTGAGTGATCTATATCACGAGGGGCACCTGATGTCTTTTGACCAATTGAGAGCTAAGTATAACTTGCCAGCCTCACATTTTTTTCGTTTCTTGCAGATTAGAAATTTTATAAAGACCCACGTCTCAACACTGTCAGACATTCCTCGACATCAGGCCCTTGAAAGGATAATTAAAATTACACCAGGTAAAAAAGGAGCAGTATCAAGTCTATACCAGATACTCCTCAATCAGATAGAAACTAGCACAGAAAAGCAGAGGTCTGAGTGGGAATCTGAACTGGGTGTGTCCCTCCCTGCAGAACGCTGGGATACATGTCTTTCAAATATACATCGATGCTCGATTAATGTAAGGCATAAACTAATTCAGTTTAAAATAATACACAGATTACACTATTCGAAGCAAAAGGTTAATAAGATCTATCCGAATGTGTCAGCGTTATGTAACAAATGCAAGACTCAAGTTGGAACTCTGACTCATCAGTTTTGGACGTGTCCCAGTCTTCACTCATTTTGGTCTTCAATATTTGATTTTTATTCAAGGGCATTTAAGAGGCGGTGTGAACCCTGCCCTCTGGTGGCTATTCTAGGCACAACTGCTGTCTCAGCTCATTATTCTGACAACACAAAGTCTATGAGACAGTCTTTGTACTTTGGTGCCATTTTGGCTAAAAGACTTATTTTAAGACACTGGAAATCAGATAATGCACCTTCAGTTGAAATGTGGATGAGAGACCTCAGCGAGACTCTTTGCATGGAGAAACTTCGATATAAAAATATGAACAGACGGGCAATTTTTGATGGAGTATGGGGGCCAATACTACAGTACCTGAAGGACTTGAGAGAGGCCAATGCTACAATATAAACGGTTAATCTGGACTACTCTGTGACAATGCTGACTGTAAGCAGGTCTCATTAGCTTTCAGACATATGGGTTTTGTTTGGTTTTTACTGCCGTCATATATGTGCAATTCAACCCCACATTATCATATTGTTTTAGTCTCTGTTCTTTTTGCTGCTGTTTATTTTTTCTGTAGTACCCAAGCTGCCAAAACTCTTATCACACTGCCATATTTAAATTATGTTTAGAGTTGCTGCTGTTTTTGTTTTCTCTTGTTTATGTCCCCCTTTATTATTTTTGTTATTACTTTTGTTTACTACAAAAATATAAAAATATGATTGCTTTGTTGTAGGCATATATCCTGTCCAATGCGTATTTTGCAATAAAAAGAATATTAAAAAAAAAAAACAGAAGATAAATAAAAACGTCCTGGGTAAGTTTGCCGGCCTCGATAAACTGACATGTGCATGTCTGTTTGTTTTCCTCCTCTCTTTCTACCAAAGAGGCTGAATGAGAAGATGGCTCACTCTGTGCAACTTTCTCAACACCTGGGTGCATTGGTTCTATAGCAGAATGAGCGGGGTTAGGGTTAGTGATCCATCTGTCATTTATTCAGTCTTTGAAGGGGAGGCGGAGGCCGCTCGCGCATACAAAGAGAGAGCTGAAGCGAGCATCGTGAGGAGTAACGAGGACACAAACACTAATATGAATGATGGCATGAAAGCTTTGATTCCTGAGATGAATGTCACAGCCCCAGTGTGGGAATATCTTGGTTTTAAATAGAATGAACAAGGTGAGAGCTCATGAACACCGACAAGCCAGTGTGTGGAATTTGTTTGAAAGTAGTGATGACGAAGAAGGGGAGGTGCAGAGAGCCTTCGTCCTGACAGTCAGTGCTTACTGAGGCGTTTGGTCTGCAAAATAAATATAAATGCTCAGACAGTGTCGTTCGCTACACTGCAAAAGAAATGCATCCCTTCAATATGGTTGAAAAGCCAGCAATGTTACGAATGTTTGAGTACAAATTGACTGGGAGAAAGTAAATGTCACAGACAATTCAGGAACTGTATCAACTACATTTTTATGTAGTTGATACATAACTACATGTATCAACTATGTATTAGTTGATACATGTGATGTACATTTTTATACAAATGTTTTTTATTGTTGTGTGTGTTTTTACTTGGAGTTTTGTTTTATCTTCTTTACAGTGACAGGGTCTATTTTTTTTGGTTTTGATTATTAAAATGATTTTTTTACATGCAGTTTTTCCCAAAATAGAGTCTATTTCACTTTCATTGTTTTTTTTCCTCTTTTTTTGTTTGTCTAATTTATTAAATTGTTTAATTTATTTCATTTGAAAGCTCTTGACCTTCCAATTACAGTTAAATATTCTTAAGAAATTAAAGTTCATTGCTTTTGATATGGTGTACTCATTTTATTATGACATATAATTACGTTAATGAAAAAATGATGTTTCAAAATAACATTGACAATAATATTGTTTATCGGCAATAATTTTTGGGATGAATATCGTCTAGCAAAATGTGTTATCGTGACAGGCCTACCAGCACTAGTTTGTTTCTTTGTCTGAAAATAGAAACAATAACAACAAGTTCTCATTGGAGTTTGATGACATTTTCAGGGAATTACTATCATGGCACAAGAAAGACGTGATTCAATTTTGGTGGTCATCAAACTGTGGGTGTTGATCCAGCATTTATCCAGGATTTAAGAGAGGAAAATTTTTCCTATTTCAACTAATCTCCATAATAGTGTTTTAAATGCCTCTGCAGAGGTTTCACTTCTAGTTACCATTATTTTTACATTCTAATTTACAGGAAAAAGACAGTCCCTACATCACACTGGCCAAAGCATTTAGGGCTGTGGATTACATCAACTTTACATCAACCTGTTTCACAATGGCAGTATTTGATGTGCGTGTCAGCTCCAGTGTGTGAAAGCTTTCACTCCAGGCATGTGCAAGTCCTGCAACCTCAGCACGTCTCCCTGTTGTAACAACTCCATCCTACCATATTTATCACCACAGTAATGAGCTCCTATTGAAAATATAGAGGGAATCACAGGTTATCACCCCACAAGGAACCTGATTCATTCCATAACTGAACTGTGAAACCTGAAGCATAAAAGCATCCTGACGAGCAAAGGGAGACAAACTGAACCTTTAACTCCGAGAGCCACAGACAGGAAGAGTCACAGGATGGCATTTATCTTTTCTGTGACATATTCTACTGCTGTGGACACATACTAGCCGGATTAAGGTAAATATGGGCTCTTTTTCAGATGGACTAGTGAAATATATTGAGCAATCCATCTCACATGTCAGGTTGCTGGAAAAGTGCCAGAGCAACAAACTTTAGTCTTGAAAAGTTGGATACATTTCCTAGAGACAGTGCTAAAGCAAAATAACAAAACATAACAAAACAGAAAAGATGGTTAAATGCATTGCACTGGACAACCAGCTCATTAAAACCTACATGCTTGACTGTCTTCAGTTCACCCAACAGGGTTTCAGTTTGAAAATACTGAATATGTTTATTTTCTACAATTTAAAGTCAAGGTGAATAAAATGACTCTTAATCCACCTCACACTAATGCATATTCAGTCGGGGTGTAACAAACTGGTCAACTCACGAAACGAAATACTAAACAGGGCTCATGATACAAAATACTCACGATACAAGATAAAGATTATAGAAAATCCCCAACAGTAGGAAGTTGTGCAAAAATAAAATTTTCTTTATTTTCTTCCTAATGCAGACATACAAAAAATATAGCTGCATCAGTACAAAATAAATGCTCTTTGAAAAAAAACTGTATTTTTTCCCCCTTATTTAGACTACAGTGCAAATACAAACATAAAATCTCAATAAAAAGTGCTTTGTTGTAACAATCAGGATAACTACATTCTTGAATGATAAGGAAAACAAATAGCAGTCCTCAGAGCTGCAGTTTAGACCTATAAATGTCTGAACTGTGAACTATAATATTTAGCCTATAACAGTGCATATACTTCTGATCTTCAAGTATGATCAAATTCTGTCAACTCAACAGTACATGCTAAAATCAAATATTGTTTTTTATGTAGACTTACACAAACATACAATTGCTGCCTGTCCCCTGTTCAAAGTAGTTGGTAATTGTACTCGCCGCAGTATACGGCGAACTGTAGCGGCATATTTTGCACACGGTTGTTGTTTTGTTCGCAATCTTCTCACCGTTCTCTCGTCTTTTACATAGGAGGCCAAAATAGGTCCACACGACCAATTTATTTGCCAAAGGAGCGTCAGCTAATTCCTCCACTTCGTCCTCCTCCATATTGAAGAGAGTGTTTTGCTACAGTAGGCGAGGAGGGTAAACATCACTAGTTGTGTGCGCGCCCCTTTGCGTTTATTTCGTGCGTCTTTGAATTTTATTTCGTCATTTTTATATTTCGTTTTACTCCTAATAATCAGGTATCCAGACAATCAGGCTTTATCTGACTTTGGGCAGAATTGGGGAATCAAGCCAAAACTCTGCCAAAAAAAACTAATACTGTGTCCTATTGCACCTTTAACAAAAACACATTAAAGATTCTTACTGTTACCAATCTGTGGTATAATTTCTGCATACATGACATTTGCATGCTGTCTTTCCCACATCAGGCTATAGAGGTACACAAAGACAAAAGGCCACATAATAAAGGTACAGGGCAGGTGGCATTTGGAAATCTACCTCTAAAAAGACAGGAAGTATCAATTTTAATGGTTTAATGCAATTAGAATTTTACTTGTATCCATATAAAACTAAAAAATCTGGTATCATGACAACCCTAAATTCAAGTTTCCTCACTTTTCTTCTACTGTTCACACATATATTTCTATTTATCACACACTTGGATGATGGAGCACATTGATTTGAAAGGAGATGCTGTTCTCAGAGCATTATTTGTTTACCTTCCAGCTTGTCAGCAGGCCAGTTTTCTCCTCCTCTTCAAGTGATTGATCAAGAACCGTCTTTGACAGGTTGATGGGAGCCTGAGTGATGGCCATCCCTGACTGTATCCCACCTGTCAGGCTGGAATGAATTGTCCATCCCATCAAAGATCACCTCTGATCCTGCTGCAGGAGATAGTGGAAGGTTGCGAGCAGGGAAGTGGAGCGTGAAAGCATCAAATAATTTTACAATACAGAAAAAAAACACTATGACTTCAAGACACCCTGTTTCCAGTCAATCTCATTCCAAGGGATTGCTCGCTCTTCCAAGTCAATTCACACGTGGAGTTAATGTGATATGGTTTGAAGGTCTTAAACGGGTTTTTCACATGATATGTTTATAATTGAACACCTTGACGAGATGCCCTTGTGACAGACTGGGCCTATAATCAAACCTCTTTCCTATCATAAGTAAACAAGCTTTTGTGCAGATGTGTCAAATCTCAAATCAATCAAGAGCAGGCGTGACCTCTTCAACCTTCAAGGCCTGATGTGTAAATATGTGAGCAAACAGATTTATAGTAATCTGTCACGGGTATTTGTAGTGCCAGGAAGACTTAAACATGATTATCCCAAAGACAAATGTTTCTCCTGGTTGCAGAAGCACTCTCATCCTTACTGCTTGCTAACAACAAACAGAGGAAGGAAGGGGGGAGATGAGCTTTTCAAGACTCGGGGCTGGGCAATAAGGACCAAAAATAATATCTTAATGTAATGAGTTGAATGTTTACATGTCGTGACCTGATCCGTATTTAATGTACAGCAAAAACATAATTGTTAAATGCTAGATAGTCAATCAATTTCCTTGGTATAGCACTAGTTCATAACAAGTGTTATCTCAAGACACTGTACAATAGAGCAGGGCAAAGTTCATAGATACGCATATATTCATACATAAAAATACATATAAATAAATATTTTTGTATATACACATGCATGCATCCAGACATGTATTCATCCAGTCAGAGACAAAGGGACTAAAAATAAGAATTCATGATGGTGACAAATCCATGGACACTCATATTAAACGATATAGACAAAATTTCATATCTCGATATTCATGTCAGATATCTCCATATCGATACAACATGATATGACAACTAGGGCTGCCACAAACAATCATTTTTCCGATTAGTTGACTAGTCACATCATGCATGAACTGCAGCGTACCGCAACAGCATGCAGCTGGTGGCCCAAATCGCTTATAATGAGCAGACCTGGCAACTATGGCGCCTGCATAGTTGTGCATGCGCCACATGCGTGAGTGTGTTTGGGGATGTGCTGGGTTGGTTCCTGCGGGAGTGATAACCAGGAAAAGGGGTTGGGGAAAGGACAAACTACGACCACACTCACGTCTTGCTTTGTAGTGGGCAGCTGGGTGACAATCATGTAGGATTCACACAAGTAGAAGAGCAAGCCCAAAATCACTTTTAATGAGCCGACTTGGCAACACAACCTGCTCCCTCACACTTTCTGCTTCCTAGGCGGCTGTAGTAATAATCTTTGTTCTAGTAGACGCACAATAGTAAAACACTGGAATCCAGCACATTTTTGGGCACAGCTTTATCCAGGGACAGGTCATCCAAAACAGGGACTGTCCCCAGAAATCAGGGACGTCTGATCACCATACTGTTGATGCTAATGTTAGCAGCTAACTTCAAAATAGCTTATCGAGACGAATGTCCCTCTTGGTCAGAAATTGACGCGACGTGCTTCCTTTTCAGATGCTTGTGCATTGCCGTCGTACTGTCATGGAAGGAAAGTTCCGCCTTGGAGATTTTGCATTGCACATTCTTCTCTTCTGTTTTGGTGAAATGCTCCAAAACTTTTGAGCTCCGTTGCCGGACAGCGATGATACTGTTTACTGACTCTTCCGCTGACATCACGACATCAGGGCAATCGTAAAAATGCAAATGCAAAAATCCAGAGCTGTACATGCAGGGCGAGCATGGGGGAAATCTATACTGTTTATATTGTTGTTTTTTCGGTATAATATCTTGAATGTTCATATCTCAATATCAATACGATATACCTTTCAGCCCTAACTCACATCATAAATCTGTCCTGTTCACCTTTGCCTGTGCTGACTATTTAAACTCAGTTCAGCCAGAGAAAAAGAAGGTAGCTGGCTTTGGAGTGGTTGGTTCCCTGTTAGGGAGCCTGAACAAACCCAGTGTCACAGGCAAAAGTAACAGGAGACAAACCTACATTCGGGAGACTCCTCTCACTGCAGACCCATGCTTTGGAGAGATACAGGGGGGTTAGATGCTTGCAGCTCTCAATGCTGACTTAAAATGTACCTTGTACCAGGTGTTCTTGTCTGCAGGTTACACTAAAAAAAAGAGTGTCACTCAATCTGGAGAAAGCTGATATACTTGTGCTCTAGGAACTACACAGTGCCAGGTCTGACACAACCTATTTGACAGCCACATCTGTCTGATGTATGTAAAAACACTCATTTAAATCTTTTGAAATTCTTCCCTGTGATTTTGTGGCAAACATGAGCAGTTTTCCCACTGTGGCTGCAGTGTGCTAATGTGCATCAATCACATCACAGGACTCGGAGTGGTGGTCACACATCATGCAGCCACTTCAGTGTTGGTTGATGGACACCTTGTGAGTCTAATTGCTCTTCTCTCAGACTAATAATCAATGAGAGTCTGTCTGATTTCAGCTTCAGTCAGTGAACTGAAAACAGAGCATGAAGACTTTGAGTGTCTCCTGTATGCACAACACATTGATTGTGGGATTAGTAAAATATTCCTCAGAAAAATGTAGTCTCTGAGTGAATTGTAAATACTGATTAACAGTTGTGAATCTTCTTTGATTTTCTGATTTATTGGTTTGGTTCTGATTCTAGGGTTATGATTCCATCTAAAATGAATATTGAATACAACCCGATTGAAGATGTACAAAACATTCACAATATTTTTTACACAAGAGAGGGCTTATTCCAACATCTGCTCAATTTTATTGAGCACCAAGAGGCTGTTGAATATGATTGACTTTTAAAAGCACAACAAACTGCTTAAGATATACATCTTTTCCATTTAAATTATTCTTTCTGATGCAAGCAGCACAGCTAATGTTTTCACCAGCCCAGGTGACACCCCAGAGACAATACAGTATTTTTCTGTACACAGAGAGAGAGGAGAGAGAGGCTATACAATAGAAAAGAACAGCAGTGAGTAAACTGTGCAGGGCCGTTGTTGTACATTTATTTTATACGGAACATGTTTAAAACAGATATCCAAAAAGCGATAAAAGGACATTTCCAAGCATTTCAGACATTTTGGGGAAAAATAAATATTATTATTATATATTATATATATATTATTATTATATTGGTTATTTGCGTGTATGTGCAAAAAACGTTTGAGTTTGGTTTTGAGGAAAAGTGACAACTTTAGTCTGTCATTAACAAGCATCAGAAATAGCACATGTAAGAGCAAATAATTAGGGATGCACCATAATGAAAAGGCCGAAGCTGAAGCCTAATAAAAAATAAACGCCTGGTCGAATACCGAATATCCATTGCGGAGGCTAAGTGGTTCACTATATTTTTTAATAGTGCATAAATAGCTTAGAATATATTTTTAGACATGTTTTTAAAAGAAAGTAATTGCTTACTGTTTAAAAAAATAAAAATAAAGTGCACTGAAGTGGATAAACCCGCAACAAACGAATTATTGTCCTTTTGACACAAGTCTGCTGAGCCACAGTCAAACGCAATGACATATTTGATTCCGTCATTGCTTCACAAGGTACTATTCAGCCTCGCTATTACCTCACTCCACCGAAGGCCGAATATGACTTTTTTTTGCAATATTTGGCCGAATACATTCGGTCACTGAATATTCGGTGCATCCTTACAAATAATTACAAACCCTACATATTGTGCCTCCCTGCTCTCTCTGCTGAGTGCTGGTGTAACAAACCAGACATGTAAAGACCTAAACTTAAAGACAGTGTTTTTGCATTAATGTTATCGGAACATATAAGGTAAAAATAATCAATCTGTGGCCATGTGCAGTCCCACCATAAATACTTGATAAAAATTAATCACTAACACCTCTGCCGAACCAAAGAGCTGTGAACTTTTACATAAATTTGGCACAATAACAGTAGGCAAGCTAACATAGCATTCACTGACCACATCAGGCAGCGTCACTAACATAAGCACTGATAGCACGGCCAGTCTATGTTTCTCTTTAAAGATTGTCTACAAGTCCATGTAGAATACCACAACCTAAATGCAACTCTATCTTTATTTTGTGGCTCAGAATACTGATGAACTGCTTTGAAAAAAAATGAAATCTTAATATATTTCCCAGCCCTAAACTGATGCCTTCACAGGCTCGAGTTTAAAAAGCCTCGCAGATAAGAGCTTCCTGGCACTGCTTGAAAGAGAGGTAGCGGTGCATTTTGTTGGTAAAGAGGTAAAATAGTCCATCTCCACTGCAGGGACCTGGTTCAGTTCCTGGCAGCTGTCCCTCAGCCCTGAAACAATGGAGCTGGTGTGAGGCCAGTTTAGGGATCAGATCGTGGTTACTCATGCTGGCCGGACTCTCAGTTCTTCTGGGGGCTTAGCTCTCCCTGTGAGAGTTTATGTTTTGGCAGCGAAGGCCACTGAACAATGTTAACACACGGTTTGAGAAAATATTGTGCCAAAGTGATGATTTGGATGAAAAGGAGTGTACAATTAAACCTCGTAGCAGTCTCAAGCTGAGTTCTTCATCCCTCATGCTGCAGTAATTTGTTAGCTCAATATCATCCGGCATGATTAGACTCTGCAAGTATGCATACTTTCCTTTACCTCTTTCAGATAAATAGAACAGATAAAGTAGGAGTGGGAGGTTAATTTGATTCACCTAAGTATCGTGATTTTTTGTCTGCCGATTTTTAAATCGATTTTTTTGTTCAAAAATCGATCCCCCTACACAAACACAAACACACACACACACACACACACACACACACACACACACTATAGGCGCTAAAGTCGCGAAATTGCGGCAAGCAACACTGCTGAATAAAACAGGTCATAGCTGTTAAAATAGTGCTGAATAGTGTTAATACTTTTCACCAGCAGATAGTGGACAGGTCACAGGTTTCTATTCAAAGTTTTGGCGTATATTTACTTTGAAACACACAAACCGGACCGAGGGACGCGAGTGTGGCTGTAGAGCAGAGAGAGAGAGACACACACACACATAGAGTGAGCGAGAGAGTAAGAGTACTCATGATGCCGAGAGTACTTTGTCAAGTACTGACTGACTCTGAATCTGAGGAATATTTACCCTCTGAGGATGACGGTCAGTCGTCCAGTGAGGACCAAACTGGCGGCGCGTGTGCGCGCAGCGGGAGCGGGTCCGCGCGCCATTACAGTCAACGAGCAGCACATACGGAGGCCGATGCTTTGCCTCTCCACGGCCGGCGAGTGCCGAGAAGGGGACATGGTCTGGGATGCAAGGAAGCTCAAAACACCACAAAAAGTGACGGTGTTAGCGGGAATGAGAAAGACCGCAGAGCTCTGGTCAGACGAGGGAGAAGCCGGGGAGTAAAAAGCACAGTGCAGGCAGCAGAGGCGTTCATGCTCGGCCCGTAAATTACAGTGATGATGATGGCTGGGAAAACTAACCACTTTGAAACTATAGTCTTTTTAAATCTTGATAGCAAAATTTAATATTTTCTTGAAAAAACTCTGGTGCCTAAAGAGATATTAAGCCACTTTTATATGCAATCCAGGATTTTGAAAAGAGAGAGTATAAACAGCTGGTTAAAATATATTGGTGAATAAATCCTAAAAACTGACTCAACTGTGATGTGTATTTTTCCTGATATAGTCTGTAGGCATCATCATTGTTCATCTTTTTCACTGGTGTTAAAAAAGCTAACTAAAGATTGCAAAAATCGGCAATATCGTAGAATCGCAATTTAAATCGAATCGGCACCTAAAAAATCGCAATAAATGGAATCGGGAGAAAAGTGAATCGTCCCAGCCCTAGATAAAAGGGGAAAATATATTACTGTATGAGAAAAAAAAAACATCCATGAACTGCTTTACCTGCTGTGATGTACTGTGTAAAATGTCTGTTGTCCTTCTGAAAGTTGGTAGGGATTTGGGGCTACTGTGCAAAACTGCAAAATACATTTAAATATAGAAAAAAAGAGTCCTTGTATTATATATGTTAACATCTTTGAAAAAATGACTTCAATTTTTTTAAATGTCATCTTTTTTCTCCCAGACACAGCTGGACAAAGGTCGCCGTCACACTTAAAATCATTATGTCTGTACCAGAAAAAGTCAGGTTTTTGGAAAGTCTGATATGGGGTGGTGTGAAAGCTCATTTTTTTCTCCTCCTCTACCAGTGGAATATATCCTGTTTATTATACACTATTATACACATTTAAGTGTCAGACTATTGGAGGCTGGCAGAGCTAGCAGTGCTAACGAGAGCCACTCTCTGCTCAATATAGTTGGAGCCATTAAGGTTACCAAAAATAATGTTTAATTAGTTTTGATTAAAAAATACACCCTGAAAGTAATTATCTGCTCTAATTAATTGTCCACTGAACACAAATGTCAATGACACCGTCAAATAAGGTGAGTCACCTCAAGGGTGCCCATCCACTGATGTCTGACTGGATTGAAAGACACATTTTTTTGGAACTCAGGATTTTAAAGCAAGCTGTGACCTTGTAGCTGTCACAGTTCATAACTCTTTCATAAGAAGTTCATTAAAATGTTGTCATCTTTTTAACAGGCAGAATTTTAATGAAATCTACACAAACAGGCATTTGCTGCCACTGAATGACACCTTTAAAAAAGGGCCAAACATCTGAGGAGCACTGTGTCGAAGTATTTTGGGTTCTGAACAGTTGATTGCAAAATACCAAACAAATGTAGGCGTGTGTGTTGATTGCATACAGCAGCTGGCTTACTCCTCATCTACAACAAATTAGTGGGCTCATTTGTTTGCATGTCGCCTAAAGCCAGGCATCCACTGTGCAATTTTTGGCCCTTTTTCACACAATTTTTCTCCCGTGCAACTATTTTGGGGATCTGGCCGAGTTTTGGTTGAATCATGCATTCCACATCATGTAGTATACACGAGGTAACGAGAAGCGATTAACACCTCACGACAACCTCCCGACTGATCGGATGAAAATCAAACCTGTTTGAAATCCTGGTCGCCCCTCGTGAAGCTATGTCACACTACACATGCGCAAATGCAGATACAGAAGAGAAAACAAATGCACACAGCAGACCTGGACCCAAGCAATGGAGGGTCGACTTGTTGAGCTGTGGCAGGCACTGCGGAGCCTATTCGGACAATGCGTTTTTGTTATTCATTCGCATCTGTGAGCATCCGACCACTTTCCACTTCCTCTTCTACTACTTTTAACGTTGCATTTCCGGATACAGGAGTCCGACGTGTGTCATGTATTATAAGACTTTATTATATTATAAGTTCTTATAATACATCCATGCATGTTGTACATGGACGAACAGTGTGAGCAGTCAGATCACATCCGAGCATCGGGTCGTATAGTGTGAGAAGAAGAACCGTGAGTTGTGAACTTTTAACCCCTGCGATTCACTCTTTCAGTATGACCACGAGCTGAATGCAGCGATCGAAAAAGACGTAAAGTGGATGCCCGGCTTAAGACAGGTGGAGGAGGAGGAGGCACTGCAGTTTCGTAGGGCGTCATCAAGAGCCCAGCCCCATGTTACTGCATTTTATTGCAACAGGCCCCCTTGCCAGAGTCATGTACAAAGCCTGTCATGGATAAGATTTCAAGATGCAAATCAGAATCAGAAATATATTGATTCCCAAGTGGTAATTCAATTTTTTTTCAGTTGCTTGTATTCATCATACAGCAAAGAATAGCAAAAAGACAATATGCATTAAAATAAATAAGAGCATTAAATAAGCAAAAATAAGAGTAAGTTGCACCATACAGAATCTTCAACCTATACTTCCACTTCTTTATACAGGAAAATAAAGTAAGGTGATACTATGAACAAGCCTAAGGAAATTTACACTGTTAGCATCAACAATATTTATAATATAAACATAAAATATCACTGTGTGACAACAGACCACATTTGACTGGGTACTGGATTGGACATTATGTTTGCTTATTTACGGATATTAACATACATCAGAGGTGACACAGTAAAAGACTATATTTTCCAGGACCCAACAGAGCAGAGATGTTATAGGGAGGAGTTACAAAGTCTGATGGCCACAGGCAGGAATGACTTCCTGTGGCGCTTTGTGGTGCATCGTGACAGGATGAGTCTCGCACTGAATGTGCTATCCAGCACAAAGTGGAGGGGGTGGGAGGTACTGTCCATAATGTCCTGCAGCCTAGACAGCATCCTGCTCTCTGACACCTCTGTCGGAGAGTACAGCTGCACCCCCCACAACTTCAATAGCCCTGCGTATCAGTTTATTGAGTAAGACATGTGAGAATCTGCGGCCCCTTGGTGTGGTTTTGGGGGGCTAAATAGTAAAATAAGCTAAAGGAAATGCCTTGTGTGTATGGGTGGGGTGGGGGTTGGGGTGTCGAGACCACCTCTTTAAGGGAAGCTTTGCATGTTCATATAAAATCAAACAAACCAGTGAACTGGTAACGCAAAATTGTGTCAGAACAACTCTCTCAAAGATCTTGGTGTGCATACTTTCTTAAATAAATAGCAGAAAGCATTTGATCCAGAGGTTTTTGTGTTACACAGAATGAAGTCTCTTCCCAGAGTAAACAGCCAAGCAAGACTCAGTCGAGTTCCTTAGAAACCTGACTGTGCTTTGAGTTTGACCTCAGTCTTCATAAAGCTCGGTCTGGGTCCGACAGTGCAGTTTTGAGCCTGTAAAGCCCTCCGAGACGCTGAATGTGATTCATGGGTATTAAACATAAACCTGACATGACTTACTTTGCTCTCATAAGGGACTGAGGTGTACGTCCTTCTGCTCTATTCAGCCTGCACAGACATCCAAATATCACATGAAAATGCATTTATGGCTGTTACGCGGTTATGCAGAGAGCAAATGTGACATTTACCCTGGAAACCATTCGTCACTGTCATCACATATCATAATCAATACACGACCAACCGAGCTTTTTATATGCCAGATTCAACTGATCAGTCCTGGCTGCGTTTTTTTATTACATTAAAGGTAATCTATAGTCATTATGGTTAACCACAGCTATCATTTGTCATAATTTTCTCATCCAGATTTCTGGATCTATTTCATGGTCTGGGATCAGGGTATGAGCTGGAATAACAGGCGTGTGTATAACATTAGATGTGATTTGATATCAGACACCGCCTCTCCTGTCTATATTTAATCTGTTTGGAGGTTAAAACGTCCATGTAACAAATAACCCTGAAATCCTGTGTGATGCAATAAAATCAAAACGACATCAGCTTTATTTTTGAGGGATTTTGAATCCAGCCTTTTATGTTTCCCACTTTCTAAAGGCCTGTCAGTGCTTTTTCTGCTTGTTTTTTTATGTGTACGTAGGAGGAGAAACAATATTCATGATTGATGACTTTCCTAGTGAGAAGAAAAAGCTGAAAAATCTTACATGTCTGGTGGATACATTGCATACAGACGATTGAGCCTGCCACTGAGGGAAATAAAAGCAGTATCTCTTTTTCCTCTTCAGTGGTTTGCTCCATACATGACTGCTGGATTGCTGACTGTCAGTGAAAAATCCTGATTATAAATGAAAGCCTGTCCCTTTTGATTGCTAGAGTGCTGACACTAAACTCTCAAAGGTCTAAAAAATACCTTTAAAAGGTAGGAATAAGAACAGGGTTACTCATGATACAATACAATACACAACGCATCATGATACTACATGATAAAATGGGATTTAATATGAGTACAGAACAACCCAGTACTGTACAATGGAATAACATACAATAAAACATAATGCCATATGACAAAACACAAAATGGTATGATACAACACAACCACGACAGGTTAAAACACAAAACAGTACAACACTATGTAAGGCAATATGATTTTAAAACATAAAACAAAACAAAATGGCACCATACTACATGATATCAGCCATCCAAAGTGGAAATTCAGTAGGGGTGAGTATTGGCAAGAGCCTCAAGATACGATATGTATCACGATACTTTGGTCACGATACAATAATGTCACGATATCACAATATTGTGATATATTGCGATATTATACAGTAATCTCGGGAAAACCTAGAGACAGTGAATATGTAACCTCTCCATTTTATTGTTATTGAAATATGTCAAATACAGTGTTACATAAATACACGTAACCTGAAACACAGAGTGCATCAAGTCACATAAATCAATGTTGCAAAGAAATCATTCTTGTTTTCTTTTTAACAATGTATTTAAAGCACCCTAACCATATTTCTCTTGCCACTGTCTGAACTGAATAGACTGCACCTGTGCATTCATATTTATAAGTTGTATTTTACTTCAAACTCTGATAAAATATGAGCTTTTATTTTTGCAAAAATATCGATACTAAGATATGAAATATCGATATTGTATTGGGAGTCAAAATATCGCGATATATTGCTATATCGATATTTTTTCACACCTCTAAAACTCAGTTGCACTTGTACTTAGCAAGGACTATCAAAGAGAATAAAATAGATGAAAAAGAAAAGAGACATCAAAAATAGGTAAGAACATAAAAATAAAGAAAGCAGTAATAGCAGCAAAAATAAGAAAGCAGGTTGCAACATGCAGAATGTTTAAGCTATACTTCAACATCTTATATGCAATACCAACATGCAATTGTGTAAATATTTTTAAACTTTTGAGTTTATTTGTTTGTATTGTTCTTGCAGTTCTTCTCTGGGCCATATCTTTATATATAATAAGATTTTTAGTTTGGTTATTTTCATATTATTATTACCTCAGCCAAGGAGGTTATGTTTTCAGGAGAAAACTTATGGATGGATTTTGAATAAATTTTCAGGAAATGTTCAGCATGGGAAAAGGAAGAAGTGATTAGATTTTGGTGTTGACCCGGATCACCGTCTGAATCCGCCATGGCGAATAATGTGATTTTCGTGAATAACTACTGAACTAAAATAGATATCATTATGAAACCAATTGCTAATGATATATTTTCATGGTCAAGGAATCTAAATATTCACACAAAATAAAGGTAGGACTAATATTTATGGTAAAAATCACAATATGGGAGAGGACTGTGGTGCTGGTGGAGGTCTGCGCTCTCCGAGTGCTTTTCTAGTTATTATTATTGTTCTTATTCATGGTTTTCTCTTTCTGATAGATTTTTGTCTTCACTGCTGTAACGATGCTAATTTCCATATAAAGGATCTGATTTATTGTGTTTAATACAAGGCCAAAATAATGTCATACTTAAGAACTGAGATAATTCAATTAGCTTATGCAAATTTATTTAGTAGATGAAAGGATGCCTTACAGTTTACTCTACTCACAATCAGTATTTTCAGTTTTTATTTCTGTTCTACTCACTGCAATCAAGTTAAAAGGAAATTATTAATGTGAAAAGTATGTGCATATAATACCAAGCAAAGTAGTCACCACATTGATTTACGTTCTGAACCAGCCTTTACGCAACTACATAATCAAAGTCAAGTATGAGACATAAACTCAAGTATTTATCACATTAATTTCTGTTAACTGCCACTGCTAATGTATCATAAGTGTAACGTTGTTGTGTCCGGTCCACAGACCTAATGCATAGACCTGATGTTTACTGTTGAGGTGCTGCACCACTGACGACGAGCTATTACGCTAAGCTAACTCCATTTTACTACAGACACACTGTACTATGTTTTCTTTTTGTTAAACTTGTAGTGATCCCACACTTGTGATACTTTCTGCCGTTTCTTATGCAGAGTCTCTTCTTCTTTCATCCTCCTCTTCCTCCACGATTTTACAATCTGTGCCTAAAGCAGCAGAAGCAGCAAGTGGGTTGCACAGCAGAAATGACCATCCATGTCAAACAAGTGGTCCAGATTCAAACAAAGCCTCAAGGCAAATTATGTGCAGAATTGTTTCAGCCCTACTTGACTTGTTAACATGTTTGATGACAAAAAGAAACTGAGACACTCTGTAGACATTGCAGTGCAGCTGTATCCCCCAAATTTTAATGTCTAAGACAGATCAGACAGATCCGAATTACCAAGCTACAGTCTATAAGGACTGAGCTTAGCCCAAAGCTGCAAGGCCCAACCAGCATTCTTTGAAGCAGAAAGAGGTGGGAGCTACAAGCAAGATGACAACAGGAGGTGACTGCTTGTACAGAGCTCAGCATAGATGTTAACAGCTTCAGTAGCAACTTTATAAGCTCTGGACTCATATTCAAAAACAACACTGAAAAGCACTTCTGAATAGGAAAAACATTTCCACTCTACAATCAAAATGTTCGGTTGAGAGTTTGTTCTATGAAGTGGTTTACATCATTTTACTTGACAAGCAGCAGTAGCACCTTACATTATCTGACTGGTCAGTAATGAATGTGATCAGCGTAACTGTTGTACATTCAGCTGTTGGATATGCTTCAGAAAGGCCCTTCCCTTCTCAAACACTTTGAATCATCATTTGCATCAAGTCAAAAATGGCTTTCAGACTTTTTCACCAGTTGACACAAAGAAAATAGTATCAAACACAGCAATTATTACTTCAGCAAGGTGACCTAACTGATGCATGAAAACATCACCATCGAAATTAGATGTATTAAACTGGATCCTATGTGGGTGTCCTAAATGCCCACAAGGGCCACAGCACAATACTGATGACTTTGCAATCTGTTGTTCACTTGGACATAAACAAAAGGCAAGGAAAGAGGGACTTTAAGAATTACTGCATGGTCTTCCTTACTTTTATTTGTCTTCTAACTCTCAGTGGAGCTTTCACTTCCAGTTAAGTGAAATGATTTACTTTCACTTTCAACAGCGAGTGAGAAACTTTGTGCGGCCCACAGGAAGCTGTACATCAACAAGCCTTTGAGTAAACTTATCAATACAAAACAGCACCGAGCCATTTTCTATCTGTGCACTAAAGAACTTGATGTACTGTTTACAAGGGCACACCTAGGGCATGAAGTTAACAGACAAAGTGGACACCAGACATGCGGCTGTGGACAGGACATTTGATGCTCACATTCAGAAGGAACATGGTGTGATGGTGCATCCCAGTTGTAGTCGGAAGTTCGGAATTTCCGAGTTCCGAGTAGGAAACTGCATCTGGAACGGCCCCGAGGGCGGAATTTCCTACTGGGAACTAGGGGGAACTTGGCCACCTCCCGAGTTGACAATCGAAGATGGCTGCCCCCTGTGTAAACAGTTATGAAGCTCCTGTAATAGTCTGTTTATTTGCACTTCTGACAAGTGTGTGTCGCACTAAATCAGCCGTATACATTTTATTGTTCGACTTACATTTACAAAAATGCTGCCATAGTGATATTTACATTCTTCATGTGGTATTTGTGAACAACAATGCAGGGCATGCTAACAATAGCGAACAATAGCCTGGTAGATTGGCATGTTGTTTTTTCTGACTTTGTAACTGGCATGCTGATAACTCGGAGCTGACGTCACTCCCAGTTCCCTTTTCCCAGTTCCGAGGTTAATGGAACGCAGAATAAGTACAAATGAAGGCATCAAAACTAAGGATACACGTCAGCAAACAACTGATAAATATGGATAACAAAGTATGTTTTTACACCCTATGTTGAGCACAGAATGAAAAGTGTCATACTCTCTGATTCTGGATTTTATTAATGAAATATAGCTGCAGTACACGGATTGTTTGTATATGCTCTATATTCCTGTGGTTCTTATGTGAATGTCGGTGGTAATAGGAGCTGCCATGCACATACAGTCTGAAGAAATGAGTACATGAAATCCTTTCAGAACATGTCTAGTTGTAAATATTTCAGATGAAGAGACTCTTAATAGCATATATGCAATACCATCTTAGCCTAACAGCTCTTTTTATGTGGGTACCACCAGAGCAAATATTGTAATTATCCATTCAGCTGCTGTCTGCAGACCCGTGTCGTCCACTTCAGCCATAGTTTGCTAATGTGTTTACAAAGCACACAACTCTGTTTCTGAGAACTCTACGGAGTAATGAGGCCACAGAAAGGTCTAAACCTTAATCATCCCTCCTCTATATCCACCCGGTCTTTCTTTAGTCTGCTGCTTCTAACAACAACAAAGTGAAGGTAAAGCCTCCTGCTAATGAGTTAACTCAGCAATTATAAATGCTGCAGTCACATGAACATCCTCGGACACATTTGTTTAAAGATACTGGATTACTCTGTTTAATTAGTTCAAAAAATTTAGGAGCACACTGAACAGAATTCGTCTGTGAAAGGAGGAAATGGTATCCGACTATAAAAGAAGATTTGGACAAGTATGATTTCAAAGATTGCCAATTTAATTCAGGAATAATCACATTAGTAATAATGTTTAAGGTTCTGCAAAACAAAACACATCTATGTTTATATTGTTTTTGTCTCGCTGCAGCTGTTGTCTTTGTTTCTTTGGAGGATGCAGATTTTTCTGTTATTTTCTGCTCTACTGTAAAGGCAACATATTTGCTTTATTCCCACCTTGGCATCGTGTGCCTCATATTTGTCTCAATAACTCCTTTTAAGTACCTGCTGCTATGCCTTGTTTTCTGCTCATTATACACAAATTACTGCTCTGTCTTTGTTCAGTATGAAAAAGTGAACCGTGTAGATCAGTAAACAGCCCGAGGCCCCTTCCCACACGAGCACCACACTGTCCTCACGTCAATCACATATAATTGGATCAACACCGTAAAGGAAAGGACAATTCATGAATCATTTTATAGAAAGAATGCTGAATGACACGGACCTTAAACACATAGATGCTAGCAAGGCGGTCCATGTGAGGGCACAAAACAAATGATGTGCATAACTGAAGATTTACTGCTTTAACAGTGTACTTTAAAATGTGAACTCATTATGAGGAAGGACAATTGTTTTTCTTTTAAAATTAACCCTGGGAGATTTGATAGTTGGTTCTTTGGGCAAATAAAAAGATATATGGCATATTCTTATAATGAAAGCATGCTCAATTTGTGTCCTCAAAAAGAGGAAGTAATGTTTCATTATACTTGTAATTTCTCTAGTCTGCACAGCATTATGAAGCAGTTATACTAATGCTTGGGAAGACACACTATCATAGCTATTATCACTGTCAGCAATCAAGAGGTTGCAGGTTTAAGCCCAGCTGCAGCTATCACATGGCACTGCATCCTTGGGCAAGACACCTAACGTGAAGTTGCTCCTGCCCTTGCGTCAGTGGCGTGTAAATGGGTATGAAAGTGTGTGAATGTGTAAGTTGATACTACTGGACAACTGACACAGAAACTCTGCACCATCAGTGAGTGAATGAGAGTGAATAACAGATGTGGTCTGCAGTGTAAAGCTGCACTGAGCAGTCAGAGAGACTAAGAATTTGCTATAGAAGCTCCAGTCCATTAACCATGTCCTGTTTACCCAGCTTAAAATGTCTGAGTGTATGTCTGACTTTCGGTTTTCTAGTACATGCTGGCATTCGATAAAAGGGTTCTTTAAATGTCTCATACTATTCTTAGAGGGATGTGCAAACATTTTCTTTTCATGGAAGGTTCCTAACTGAGTGAAATGATCTGGAAGTAGTTCGTGATGAGAGCTGTTTGAATAGTCAAAGCGCATGGAAAGGTGGCTCAATACTTCCTTTAGCATCTCCTTTTGCATAGGATACACTGGACCATCCTCTACGAAAGGAGAGATTATTCTGTCCCACACTTCTCCGCGACAACAGCATTTACAAACAGCGCGTTACCCGACTGCTTTTGGATTCAACCAAATAATGACGAGCAAAGTGCGCAGATCATTTCAGTTACCACTGCTGTTTGATCCTTTCAAAACCTGCCTTAACTTTCCAGTCGTCAGATTCTTTGAAGAGAACAGGATGAGGCATTTGATGTATTTTAAACATGGTTCAATATTAATAATTTGTACACTATTAGCTTGTAGGCTTAACAAGTTATGCTTTAAATTCATTCAGCTGCCATTTATTATCATGCACTGATTGGTATTCATGTTGATAATGAATGGACAGATTTTATAAATTCTCACTTTCAACACCAGTTAAGTTAACTTTTACTGGGTTGTTCATGTTCAAATTGTCTGAAAGGAACAATACTGTCATGATACACGAGCACTTCTAAGATGTGCCTTCTGTAGTCCATCTTCCGAAAGTCGTAGTTCCATCGCAGCAGCAATATCCACCCTGAACATGATAACGTAGCGAAGTGAAGGGGTAGTCTGATTCTCTCTGCACGGCAGTTTTCCTTTCCTAAGTGCTTATGAATTCTCCTTTCTCCTTTCCTTAAATTCATGACGTCTTCCATCAGGGTTCAGAAAAAATGGTTAGAAAAGGGCTTTGAAGGTGACTATTCAACCGTAGCCCATGACAAGCAGATAGACACCATTCTTTCGACTGTGCGTGCTGCAAATGGGACAGGCAGAGCTCGCGCACAGCTAATTAACTTAGCTCAAACACTGGGAGTCCATGGGTAGCGTTGGCCTGCCCCTGCCTACAGTCATCGGATAAACTCTGCAGCATCTCTTTCAACAGTCCTGTGTGCTTGTTGTGACTTGTTTTTATACTGCATCATGCTTCATTATGTATTTTTAAAGCAAAGTTTAGCATTTTATGTAATTTTCCAAAGACATTCATATGAAACTACACCGCAGGGTGTATGCACAAACCACCGTGAACATGCTTTGTTTTGTTGACCTACTTACAAGCACTTGAGTTTATCTCTTTAATGGTGTTAAAGGTATAAAGTTGTATGACAGAGCCGCACAAACCAGATTTAAAATCCTCCCTCAAGTGACGTTTGAACAAAAGAGAATTACATCCCTCTGATCCCTTGGCAGGCGTCTCTCCAGCCCCGGTACATGTAAATCCTGGAAGTGATTCACTGTCTGTCAAAGGTGTCAAAACACTTTTCTTCAGAGACTTCATCCAGCGCAGGAACGACAAAGCCATCATGTTCAGACACTCTTATATTGTCATCTACTGTAAATACACTGAAACAAGTCAAATGGAAGAGACAGTTATTCATCATTCAGCTGTAACAGGTCCATCAGCTTCATCCTGCAGAAAATAAAACTCTCTATCGGAGCAGAACTTTGCATCAGCAAACAGGCTTAACTGCTTTTCTCCTGCTTTCACATTCACAGCACAAGTGTAGCATCTGATGATGTTTAGATGTTCTGACAGAGTTCTCCTTTTTCTAAGGGACTTCAGGGACAACTTTGCTGGTACGACAGGGACGTATGGGGCCTGAATGACTGAAGAGTTATTTAGTTGAAGGTTGTAGCATTAGTAGATTTTTGCAGAAATCCATCATGCCAATATTTTCAAACTAATAATCAGCAATATTTGTATTTTTGTCAAGACAAAAAAGCCTTAGCTTACCTGAAATTGAGCTTTTTTAATCATGTTACAATCTTTCTGTGTTCAAAACAGAAGCAAAGAAGAGCATTTTATGATTTAATAAGCCAATGTGTTTAGCTAAAAAATCAAAAGTAAATATAGGCAAAAATGTGTATATCACCTAATACCAACAAGCGGGACTGCTCGATAATGGCTTTAATCATAACTGATTATTTCAGATCAAGATTATGAAAGAAAATTGTTCAATGCTTTTAAATCACATACCAATGGTTTTATCAATCAATCATGTGTGTTTTTGATACTACTGGCAATAAAAAAACTGCAAATTACATAGAAAAAATCATAAATAAAAAATTAAAATAACAATATCTCAAAATAATGTTAATAAAAATAATGGAAATGAAGAAAAGTCCAACATTTCAAACAGCACAATAATCTTCAAAGTTTCAGTTTAAATAATTGTGAAAGGCAGCAATTGTAATTGTGATTAAAATTAAATTAATTTCCCAGCTCTACCAATAATCACCTTTGTTGGCAAATATGCTGATATCAATATTTCTCAAATAATTTGCGCATTCCCTGGTGTAATTATGAACTATTTCATTATTTTTTATACAATCTAGTAAACTAGGAATTAATGTAAATCTACCTACAGATGTGGAACCCAATTCTACTAAAGCAAGTATGATACAGCACTAGCAAGCACTGGTTGGTACACTTACAATCTAGTTTCCTTTAACTTTTGTGGAGAAATAAAAACAGTGATGTCTCAGTTTGAAGACAGTGCGCTGCAACTTATGTAACTGTGACATTCAAAAGAAAAAGAGCAATTAATGTTTTTGTAATAACACTTGCACCTCAGAAAAATAGTAATTAGAGTACCCAGCTTCTTAAGAAACAAATTCCACATTTCTAAACTTCAGATAGAGACTATATCGAACTGGTTTCCATTTAGTAAATGATTCATTCAAGAATATTTCTTTATTGATGTGGTGGTGTAGTAATAGATAATTTCTTTGGTAAAGCTGTGTGAAAGTTTGGTGTAGAAGGACATTTTGTGTAATCATTAATTACCGAGAAATTCTGCTGGTCTATCTCAAAGACATATTAATGCAGCAAAGGTAGGACACAAATGGATCTGTCTCTATTGTTTAATTACTCTGTTTTATGACTGGACAATCCATTCTCTCTCCTCATTCATTCTTCACTACATTGAGCTCTGCAGGTTGATGATAGACTATCATGCATTTTAACCAATAATTATTGTAGAGATGCATTTCTGAGCCACTAAAGTTACAGAAAGTATCATAAACACAGATTGAAAAATGTCATGATGTCAAATCAGTCTTGTTTCCCTAAGAAGACTGAATACAAGCATAGACCAGACTAAATTAGCCACTTCACACAGACAGCATGTGAATCAGTGGTTTTCAGTGAGGCCCAAAATAGAGCATCAACCAGTGCCTTACGAGATAATTTTGAGATCTTTCCAGGGATAAACAGAGTACACAAAGCAAAAACATATGCTGAAAGAGACTTGGTGAGTTTGAATGTTAAACGGCAGACTCAATGTGAACTGAACAACATGAGAACATCATAGGTAACCTGTTGATGTAGATGTAAAAATTGTGGGCTTATGTTGTTGAATTTGGTGACTAGCAAATTTTTAGTCTCTCACTTGTGTGACTTCATATAAGCAATTCAGGATGTTTCAGAATCAAAGGATAGCAGAGGCTGATGTGTGTATTTCTGCAGTGTGTGGCACTTGACCTGAAGATCCTCCCTGATGTAATGAACATTTTCACTTGGACAGACCCAAATCAATGTTTTTTAAACTCTAAAGACAAACCAGAAAGACCAGAATAAAAGTTTATCTCCAAGGTAAGTACTCTGTCCACACTGATTGTTTATTTTATAAGACAGAGCAATGCTTTTGATGGTAAACTATCATTGTCTTTTTTTTTCCATCTCCTCTAGCTTCAGATTCAGAGCCTCAATTACTTGCTCCAGAGCTTCTATCTTCTAGAACAGCTCCCGGCTGCTCTTCTTCTTCTTTGCAGGTGTTTTCTGCTCAGTTAGTGTTAGTTCACCACTCTCCAGGGCCTTTCTTTCTCCTCCAGGGCTTTGTTTTCAGCCCTCAGGGTTTCCTCAACTGTTGGGTCACTTGAGGCTGGGCTCTGGGGTTTAAGCTTCTCTTACAGCTGTTCAGTTTCCTCCATACACTTCAGTCTATTCTCTCGGAACTTCTCCAACAAGTTCTTCAAGTCCTGTTCTCCCTTCTTTAGTTTGTCCTGGTGGACATCAGCCTTCGACTTCCAAAGCATCCTTCAGGTCCTGATTCATCTGCAATCTCAGTCCTAATTTTAGAGGAGAGCGCAGTCATCTCTTTGTTCTGCTTATCATGGAGATATTTCAGCTGTCTGACTTCCTTCTCACTCTTCAGTCTTTTCTCCTGCTCCTCCTTCAACATGTCCTCCAGCTCACGGATTCTGTTTTACTTGCAGGAGCTTCCGTTCTGAGTCATGTTGCTCTGATCCACGTCCTGATTCACAGTAACAGTGAGGATCTTTTAATCGCTGAGGACTGGTGTCCTCTGCAATTTTGGTGGTGCCTCAGACCGGATGGACGATGGTTCTGACAGGGCTTGTTGTGAACGCAATGGGCATCCCCTCTCTGTCAACGGAAAGTTGATGGCCCTGCCTGGTCAGGATGCTGCCTATGTCCTTAGGAAGAGGGCCCTACCTGGTCAGGATGCTGCCTATGTCCTTAGGAAGAGGGCCCTACCTGGTCAGGATGCTGCCTCTCACCTTGGAAAGAGGGCCCTGCCTGGTCAGGATGCTGCCTCTGTCCTTAGGAAGAGGGCCCTACCTGGTCAGGATGCTGCCTATGTCCTTAGGAAGAGGGCCCTACCTGGTCAGGATGCTGCCTATGTCCTTAGGAAGAGGGCCCTACCTGGTCAGGATGCTGCCTATGTCCTTAGGAAGAGGGCCCTGCCTGGTCAGGATGCTGCCTATGTCCTTAGGAAGAGGGCCCTACCTGGTCAGGATGCCTCCTATGTCCTTAGGAAGAGGGCCCTGCCTGGTCAGGATGCTGCCTATGTCCTTAGGAAGAGGGCCCTACCTGGTCAGGATGCTGCCTATGTCCTTAGGAAGAGGGCCCTGCCTGGTCAGGATGCTGCCTCTCACCTTGGAAAGAGGGCCCTGCCTGGTCAGAATGCTGCCTATGTCCTTGGAAGAGGGCCCTGCCTGGTCAGAATGCTGCCTCTGTCCTTGGTAAGTGGACCCTGGCTGGTCAGGATGCTGCCTATGTCCTTGGTAAGTGGACCCTGCCTGGTCAGAATGCTGCCTCTGTCCTTGATAAGAGGACCCTGGCTGGTCAGTCTGCTGCCTCTGTCCTTGGAAAGAGGGCCCTGCCTGTTCAGGATGCTGCCTCTGTCCTTGGTAAGTGGTCCCTGGCTGGTCAGGTTGCTGCCTATATCCTTGGAAAAACAGCCCTGCCTGGTCAGGATGCTGCCTATGTCCTTGGAAGAGGGCCCTGCCTGGTCAGAATGCTGCCTCTGTCCTTGGTAAGTGGACCCTGGCTGGTCAGGATGCTGCCTATGTCCTTGGAAAATTGGCCCTGCCTGGTCAGGATGCTGCCTCTGTCCTTGGTAAGTGGTCCATCCATGTGACTTGTCCTAAAGATTTAACACAATGCCTCATATAGTTTACTTTTTGGTGAGTGAGTATCCCATAAAATCTCACATTTGAGGAAAAAATCTTTAAATTTCTGGCTGAAATCTTCAAAAATACCCCATATCTTTCCAAAATACCCATGACAGTTAAGGAAAATCAACAGTTCCTTGAAACTCCTGTAGATGACTAGTGTCATTTTATTCGCCAGGACCTTAAAATCAGAGGGGTATCTCAGTTTCCTAATTTAAGCCTACTCTTACTGTTACAGCTTAAACTTAAGTTTTCTATACTGATGAAGTCCTGCTGACCAGTGTCCATACAAGTACCTCATATGTTGCATTGAGAACTTTTTGACATCCAAGTATCTAATCACAAGCAATGCCCTGTCCCTGACTATTCATTATATAGCAAATCTCTTCCAAACAAAGTGTGCAAAATAATATAGAGAGCTGCACCACACAATATATTTTGACAAACTTTTCATAAAATTAACATCTCAAGAGATTGCTGCTGGGGACATTAGATTATGTTTTTATGATGACTGCTCCCAACATGAAAACCCAAGTCTGGTTAGAATGGCTGATCTGACAATCAGCAATTTAAAAAACAGCTAAATCTATAGATTTAACAACAAATTAAATAAATAATTGGTTCAATATTACCAGTAATTAACACTAATTTCACATATTTTTCAAACAAACAAGCATTTCTGCTTAGATTAGTTGTCACATTAAAAATTATGGTGTCCCGATACAACTTTTCACCTCCGATACGATACTGATATTGCAGCCTTGAGTATTGGCCAGTACCGACATCGATCCGATAAGATAACAGCAGGAATCATACATATTTTTATAACTTATTTTGTAGTATGAACTGTTAGGACTGGCTTGATAAAGGAGAGAACTGAAGTCAGCAACATTGGAAAAGAAAAAAAAATAACCCATTTGTTTTTAACCAATGGGTTGAATACATTTGAACCATAAACATAAGAATATAATACAATTAAAAAAATAGAAGACCCTTAAAAGTAACCTCAATCAATCCAATAAAAACAAAAACATTTATTTTTAAACTGTAAAATAACCACTGTGTCTAACTTAAGCATAAGCATATACTACAACTGGAATAAATAAATAAAAAATAAATTAGAATGGGCTGCTTCTATAGGAGTTTTTACATCTGAGATTTTAGATGCAGGCTGATATAATCTGATATTTGTTTTGTTGCTGATATCTAACCAACATCGATATCGGAATGGGGCATCCCTATAAAAAACAAACATTAGAAAATGACAGTAAGCAGATGCTTAAACTTCAATCTGAGAAAATGCCCAGGGAAAAGGATCTTACTTCTGATAAACTCAGAATGTTTTTTAAAGAATGGATCTTGCTGGTATTTGAAATGATTCTCAACATAGTTTCCCTTTTATGTAACACTGTGTTATTGATAAACCACTTTATTGATAGATTTTTCTGGCAGCATGGCATTTGCTATAAAATTCAAACCATTTTTTCCATTTCCCTGCTATGACTAAAAATGTCTTTCATTCATGAAACATATTTCCAAAGTTTTTCCAGGATGCTCAGGAGCTCTGATGGATGCTTTAAAACACAGCCACATGCTCACCTGTTTAAAGCTACACCCAGAGCCATACATCTTCCTGAACCACATCAAGGAGGCATATTCCACCCATAGCTTTCATTCCTCCAGGTCTATTTTTAAGTGAAGAGTTTCCATGGCAACCCGAGGTGCAGGTATTGCTCGTTGTAAAGTGGTTTTTGAGGTCCAGCCACAGAATTGAAATTGAATTAAAAAAGAAAGAACCAGAAACAACAAGTTCACCTGCAGGATTTCTTTTTCCTCTCTCCTGCACCAACTAGGACATGAAAGTGAAAATGGTTGAACCGATGAACGGAGGGAGACAGGTGGTAAAAGCAGGTGAGGATGCCAAACTGTGGTCTGATGGAGAAAAGCAAAGATTTGGCAGCCACTATGGCTTGGAAGGCTTTGTCTCTTTCTTACTGTTTTACCTCCAAGGCATGTTTCAGAGCTGGACCAAATGTTCATTACAGTAGACAACCCTGTGCTCTTGTTTTGGAGGGTATTACAAACTGACCAAGACATGTGGCAAACAATTTATAAATATGTTTAGTTTGAGGCAGAAAATAAAAGAGTGGTATTAAATGATTGAAGAGCAGGAGTGCAGAGCTGCAGGTCTGAAACCTTCAGGATGAAAGAAATGATGACTCGGCTGTCAGACAGAATTTCTCAGCTGCTACGATCACGTCGAAAAGCCAGTGAAGAGAAAAGACGACTGTATGGATTAAACTGACTGCCAGCAGCAGATTTGAATGATGAAAATTAATAGTTATGGGACTGTTTCAATAATCTAATGAAAAGCCACATCATCTTGTCTCCATCACACAGACAGACTGGAAGAATCCTCCTCTGATAATACATCTTTACAGCTTCTAATGAAGAAATACACTCGCATATCAAAATGTCAAATAAGATTAAAAGTATGGTGATGCATTATGATTTATTGTATAAAAGGACAATATAAATTTACCAAATGGTGCACCAGCCTTTCTGGCAACTCAAAGCTCATTCACAGTTCATGCAGCATTCCCCTATACACACTGAACGTGGGAATGTTATGTAAAGAGCCCATCAATATTAATTATCCAATCTATAAATATGCTCAGCGTTAATGCCACTGAGTGCAATAAGAGGTCAGTGTCTTTACCAAGGCTTGAACTGAAAGAGCTGCAACAAAACCTCAACTTTTCAGTTGGAAGACCACTCACCTAACTGAAGAAAGACTCTCACTACAAAATAATAAACCTGGGTTTTAGCTCAGATTTCCACCAAAGTCATCAAAAGTCTGATAATCTGGTGGACATACGGGTTATCTTACTTGATTTTCATGTTGTGTGGGGTTTGTTAAAGAATCAATTGATCCTCCACAATCATCTCAGAAGACGAATAAGGACACTGCTGTCTTGAAATTGTAAATATTCATGTTCAAAAATCTATGACCAAACAATCCTGAGGACTGTGTTTTGACACATGGGACGGAAGCAGGGGAGAAAACATAACCATGGCAATTACCACATAAACACAAGAGCTTTAATTCTCCTTCAATTCAGAATAAAGGTGCATACATACCGGACTCTACTTGTACTACCTCGGCGATCACTCTCCATGCAAAGTCAATGTACAGCCGTGGTGGGGCGGGGCTAACCCTCCCGCGATGCGTTTGCTGCGTATCACACTACCACATAGCTTGTCACGCAATATGAAAGTAAAAAAAAGTTGATCAATCAGCAGGTGTGTGCTCGTGTGACGGTACCCTAGACAGACAGTTATTCATCCAAACTATAGAGTAACAATCCATGTCCTTGGGGGAAACATTAGTCAGTGAGGACATTAGTTCCGCCTAGACGAGCCGCGGGAAACTCACAGATAATACTGCTGCAGGGCATCAGCTGCAGTGTTTTGTGGTTGATAAGTGAATGAAAAGGATACAGCTGGAACAATGTCCGCTTATACATCCTATAATATGGTATATGATATGATTGCAGTGAAACGCGAGCGGACGTGACATCACTGAGCGATGGCAATAGTGACCAAAATGAGGTATTTATGGACGCGTAATGCGATTTTGGTAGCTGGGTCGCTTGCAGTGTGAACGCAGCATAAAAATCCTCTTTGAAAAGATTAAAAAATACATTTGAAACACCTAATATTAACTTTGAATAAAACTTACTTCTGAAGTAAGTGGCTTGTTTGTTCTGAATTTAAATCTAAATTAAATAACTCCTGGATCATGTATACGTTGATTCTCCCTTTAAAAAATTCTGGTCGTTCTGCGAATGTGTATTCCCTTGTCCTGTCACAATAACGCTTGGAACGCTAACACCCAAAGCAAGCGAAAATTACTCCTTAGAAGATTTGGAAATAATGAAAAGAGCAGATAGACGTAATCATAAAAATGGGGACATTTTTAAAGTTGTAGTGTCCAAGTTGGACAGGGTTTCCCTGACAGACACTGGAGACGCAGAACTGGAGTTTGTTTAGTTCCGGTAGATGTAAATACGTCACTGCGTCAGGTCCGCCCCCTGGCCAGTCAGAACCATTCCCGATCCCCAGACCTTAAGAGGAATTGAATAAAGGTGAATACACGTTTTCCTTGTAAACCTCAAGCTGGGGTTACTGTTTCCATGTAAACAGGAAGGAGAATACTTAAATTCCAAAATATTTAATTCTGAATACTTAATTTTGAATTAAAAACCATCATGTTACCATGGCCAATGAGATTAAAGGCAAAGGATAAAGTTAGATTGACTTCAGAAAAAGGGGACCAACTTGCTGACAGAAAGCAACACAGAAAACAAAACAGAACAAAGTGTGAGGTGGGTGATAAACAAGACTCAAACAAAATGATAGCAATGCACTTTGTTGATTCTGGAGGATGAGGCTACCCCAATGCAAAAATCCATCTGATAAGCACAATCTTCAGCTCCAAAGCTTACTCTGTCTGGCGCATAGAGTTCAAGTTTTTATTTGTTGTTTGTGTTGGACAGAGTGTGGAGAGTGCAATGAGCTGATGGTGGTGTGATCCTTCAAAGTGATGGTGTGTAGTCCAATGGCACACTTTGCTAAACTTGTGCATCTAAATCGAGGGTTCACCAGAAATCACAAACACACTGTATCCAGTCACTATATTGACATTTAGAAGCATGCTCACTGTCTGTCTTCCATGTCCCTGTGATTCCATGTGGCCATTCCCAGATGTACAGAGTTTCCCTATCAGCTGCATAGACAGGAAATGACATCACACCCCATCAGAGGGAGCTGAAGTTCTTCCCCCAAGCTTTCGCTTGCATTCAAACTTGATACACAAGCATAGCCATCACATGTCAAGTTTACAGCCAACTCAAATAACTTAAGAAAAGAAAAAAAACATATCCGTAACTTAGATGTAACCTTTAAACTATAAAAACCAATCTGATAAGGAGCAGAGCTGGACAGAAATCGTAGCCTCCAATGTTGTCATAGGAAGTTAACTGCTAGCCACATGTAACTTAATTTACCCCTGAATTGTCCACCATGTTTGTTTACAGCAAAGTACCCAAACTTTTTCAGCTCTGGATCCAAATAAGAAGTTTGCTTTTTTTTTCAGGACCTAAACTTGCAAAATACATTGTATCTAAACCATAAGATGCACTCATAACAGATTTCGAAAATCCTTTTAGGCTTGAACAAAATAATTGCAAGGAAGGGCAGAGTATTTCATCAGGCCTTTTTGTATAGTTTTTGCTTTTAAATCATACTGGATTTCATATCAATAACCAAATAACATTTATCATTTCCTGGTTGGTGTTGTGGGTTTTCATCTGCAAATAATCTTATTTCAAATAGAATAAAAACCCAGGGTTATGATTTTTTTTTCTTCTTTAAAAATATGTTTTAAATTTAAGCTTCATATATTCTCATCATTAATGTTGTGCACATTTTGGGTCACAAAAGCTAAATAATTTCCTTCTGTATAATATACTGTTGAGCAATTAAAATTGGACAGCTCTGAATCGAAGCCTTATTTGCTTTAAATAAACAAAATGCCAGAAATTTGGAAGTATTTAAAACAAAGACAGAGAGAAATCTCAGGACAATAGGGGGTATTTTAGATACATAAAATTTTATGGCACATGTTTATGAATACCCCAAAAGGCTGTTATTCTTAAATGTACTTTATAAACGTGATTAGGGATGTCCCGATCCGATATTGATATCGGATATCGGTCAAAAAAACAAATATCGGATTATATCGGCCTGCATCCTAAATCTCCGATATCAACACTCCGATACAAGCAGTCCATTCTAATATATTTATTTTTTATTTTACTCAGTTGTAGAATAAGGTTATGTTTAAGTTCAACACAGTGGTTATTTTGCAATTGGTGAGATATGTTTTTGTTTGATTTATTGAGGTCACTTTTCAGGGTCTTCTAATATTTTTTATTGATGTTGTTTTAATTGTAGTATACTCTTATGTTTAAGGTTAAAATTTATTTAACCTATTGGTTAATAACAAATGGGTCAGTTTTTCTCATACCTACAATTGCTGACTACTGTTCTCTGTTTAAGTAATCTGACCTGATCAAGCCTTTTCTTACAGTCCATACTACAAAATAAGTAATAAAAGTCTGTATGATTCCTGCTGATATCGTATCGGATTGATATCGGTATCGGCCAATACTCAAGGCTGCAATATCGGTATTGTATCGGAGGTGAAATAGTTGTATCGGGACACCCCTAAACGTGATCAAACACTCTCACCCTTATGATTGAAAACACAGAAACAGCTTTATTTATTTTTGCTCATGTGTTTGTTTCTATAATAGAGTTTTCAATCAAATTATCTGTAAGTTATGAGGCAGGATGTGCTTAAATGTTAGAACTTGCCCTGCTCTCCTCTACAGACCGTAGCACCTGTATCTTTGATTCATTGTGCGCTATGGGCCAATCAGGGGCTTGCACTCACCCTCTGCTGACTAATCCAAGGTTCTACCTGCTGCCTTATTTTCCTAAATAATGATCATTTAAGAAGAAAATTTCCAGGCAACAATTTTAAAAGCTCAGTGCTTCGCAAAATAGGTATGCATGATGACACACAAAAAAAATTGCAAATTCAGCTGCTTTGCAAGGTGAGACACTGCACTGTCCAAAAAACAAAGGCCAAGAAAATCAAAAAGAAGTCCTGAAAAGGAAAAAAATATTAAATTCATTAGATGCTGCCCTTGAAAGATAGTGTTCATATCAAAAGCTCATTTCCCACTGTAATGAGGGCAGTGCAAAATTAGGCAGAGGCAGCTGCCTTCATGTCCCGAATGCAGTAAAAACCTTGCTTTTAATAATACTGATTAAACCTTTTTATTTTTGTTAAATAAATAATAATTACTAGGAATTTAAAATTTTAATAAAGGGGGGAAAAGAAGGCAGTCCTTGTTCACTGGTCATCAAAAAATATCTTCCCTAAACCTTCAGCACAATCTGTGCTGTTGGTTGTTTTGTTTTAATGGGAGCTTTTCGTGTTTGGTGTCAACAGAAGAAGGAAAAACCTCCCTAACACAGCAGAATGGACAACAGTAGCTTCTGTTGAAACAGTGTAATAGGATACATTTGTCCTATCAGCCTCAATGATCAGATCAATTCTCACCTTTACTTTTAGCTTACAAACACTAAAAAAGGGATTTACTCGAGCTGTGCTGTTATTCCTCTCTGTGACATAAAGTTAAGGGATTGAAAGTGGCCTGTGGACACTGTTTGCTCAAGAAAGAGCTGCAGGAACCCACATCATCATCAAAAATATAAGAAGAAGAAACACAAACAAAGGCTTCAACAAACCAAAATGTATTTATTTATTTATTTTTTAACATAGCAGCAGTGCGCATTAAGTAACACTGATGTTAAATGTGCAGAAGGCTAATTTTCATCTGTAGCTCCTATGATGCTGATACATTTGCACAGGTGTGTACAAAATGAATAAATAGTATATGAGGATAGGGGTGAAGATGGACTAGTAAATCGAGAGCTTTGCCTTACAGGTCAGTGTACTTTGCTGCTATTTATTTTTCGTGTTGATATAGGTAAACGGAAAACAGGAAACCATCAGATTTCCGATTTCCGTTTGGATGACGGGAAACGGGGGTCAGGGTTGGTTGAGATATAAAATACGGCCATGATTCCTTTCGTAAAGCTTGCTTTGCCTTCACCCATAAGGACCTCCTTCTTCTGCGCTG